>BSBK01003519.1:0-1461319 GCA_027943335.1 Chamaecyparis obtusa | reverse complement strand
TATATATACATACATATATATATATATGTATATACATACATATATATATATATATGTATATACATACATATATATATATATATATATATGTATATATGTATATATATATATATATATATGTATACATATATATATATATCTATATATATATGTATGTATATATATATATGTATACATATATATGTATACATATATGTATATATATATATATATATATATATATATATATATATATATATATATATACATATATATATATATATATATACATATATATATATATACATATATATATATATATATATATATATTAGAATAGATTATATTGATCAGATTCAATATGCTTGGATTGGATTCCTTATGTTCGATAAACTGTCATTACAAATGAAATCAACCATAGTCGATACCAATATAACTATGATTATCTATTACGATAACTATCGTATGATAGTTATCGTAACACATATATTAGATATGTATTAGGATAACTATCATACGATAGTTATGTGTAACACCAAACACTGCCAAGGGCTATATAAATAAACAACGCTTAATGAAAGGGCATGTCTATGTAAAGACATGACCGTACATGGCTTAAGCCACGTATGGTCATGTCTCTACATAGACATGACTCTTATATCACATACATATACTATCGTATGTGTTGTGGAAAAACATCAATTACAGTGTGCATGTTATTACCACAACAACATACGAAGTACATATCTCTACATATATAATTTAGTAAATAGATAATTACATATATATCTTCTTAAGATAATAATTGTGAATAACTCAAATAAATCACATTGAATTCTCTCTATTAAAGATCTCTATTCCTAACATTTCTTATTGCTAGGCTACTTTTATTTTCCTGATGCTTTATTATTCTCGCAGTCGTGGCATTTAAAACTCTCTCATATGAAACTGCAAACTAAACTCTGAACTCTTGATAAAAATAACCTCAGTTATTGGTACAAACTTGGCATATGAGGGTTGGTATACCACTAGTCATAACA
Source organism: Chamaecyparis obtusa (assembly GCA_027943335.1). Lineage (NCBI taxonomy): Eukaryota > Viridiplantae > Streptophyta > Pinopsida > Cupressales > Cupressaceae > Chamaecyparis > Chamaecyparis obtusa. The sequence goes on along the minus strand of BSBK01003519.1, from coordinate 1,460,300 downwards.
AAGCTAAACCAAAAAATAAGGGACAAAATAGGAAGATGCAAAACCTATCAGTAGTTCGACTTAGTGGTGAACAAGTAACATAAGTGATTTTGGGGGTGAATAATCAAGAGGGGTAAAAACAACAAGGAGAATAGAAAAAGGTGGATCCTAACACAAGTAGAAACAATACTAACTCAGGTTGAAACGTTGATACCCCAAGTAGAAATGTTGATACCCTATACCAATACTATGGGGAACATGGAACAACAGAGTGGCACACAAATTAGTGTCCTAGATACAAGAGAGCAATTGACTTTTGTAAATGCCAAATAGTATAAACGGGTCCTGCAGAGAAGGCAAGCCAAGATATCTAGAAGGTTACGGTAGCTAGGACGTCACAAGTTTGTCACTATCTTACCAAGATTAATAAACTTTAACCAGTCAACAATCATGCATGAGATAGGGCAGGAGAAGATAGGGTCGTCATTACAACTACAAGGTAGTCATGATAATTGTGAGATACCAGTAGTAGAGATATGCTCCTATAATCACCAACTTAAATACATTGAGGAGATAAAAAAACATGAGACAAGGATATCAGAAGTGGTATTTGGTGAAGGTAAACCTAATCATTACAACCCTGACTCAACTCTATTAACTTGGTCATTAGATTTGTATGTAAATGAGTTGATGGGGTTAAAGAGGAGGCTTGAAGGATTGGAACAACTAAAATGTAATAAATGGAAAGAGATCATGGAATCCAACCATAAAATCACTCAAGAAAACAAGCTTTTATAATGCAAGCTAATATGAAAGCAGGCCAATAAGAAATCTCATTCTTGGAGGAAATACAACAACTTAAAAATGGAAACTCCTCAAAAATGGGGAAAGAAAGAGACATTTCACATATACAGGAGTTTCAATCAGCATTAGCAAACATAGAAATCAAAGAGGCTAAACTAAAGGAACAAATATAAGAGGAAAAATTATTGCATAGGTAACAAAAGGACCATCAAAGAGTCAAAAAGAACTCATAGAGAAGCATATTGGAGTGAAAATAGGAGAAGAAAGGCATAGAAATGATAAGCCAACAAATATAATCATTAAAGGTTTGAGAGATTGTGGATATGGGGAGCAAACAAACAAGTTAATAAAATACTTTCTAACAAAGGAGTTGGAATGGGCAGGGCACATTCACTAAGGAAAGAGAATCAGGAATGTATTTCAAGATGGTAGATATAGAAACATAAGAGTAACACTGAAAAACATAGAGGACAAGAATAGAATTATGAGGAACAAAAGATTTATGAAAGGTACATAATTATACATAGAAGAAGATCTATCCCCACTACAACTAGTAGAGAGAAGACACAAATGGGAAAATGATGCAGGGACATTCTAGGGTACTCGATGAATATGCATGGTGGTGTGCTATTTTGGTTCTATGGTACTTGACTATAGCTTTAACCGACGGTATCGATTATTGAAGGAAGCTCGGTCACTGAAGGAACTCGGTGAAACCTTTGGCACTCGGCAAAACTTGTACTCAACGATGCTTGGTCGACGTGCTTACTCAGTCATGCCTAGCTGGCTCAGTTGTTTCTATAGTGCTTGGTAGTTCTGGTTTACCAATTGGGGTTCTTGGTGATTTGGTTGGCCGACTTGGTGCATTTATTATTGGTAGCTTTTATTGGATTCTCCTATGTGGATATGGAGGTTGACAAGTTGAATTAAATAATTGTAAGGCTATTTGAGAGCTGACTTGTATTGCATTTAATATTTGTTTGTAGGAGTTGATTGTTTCTTCCAGCCGACTTGTGGCTGAAGATTAGTATTTAAGGAGGGTTTGGGTAGTTGTTTAGGACAACTGTGGTAGAGAACCAGATTAGTGAAGTTATGGAAAAGATCTTGGATCCTACGAGATCTAGTAGATAGGATTGATTTCTGATAGTTTGTACTAGAAGAGCTAGTGGTTTACATGCTTGGAGACAAGGAGATTTCTTGGTGGCTTGCGAGCACAAGTTCAGATCTACCTTAGGGTTTTCATCAGTTGTTGATTTGTTTCAGAATTGGACTAGCTAGAGTTGGATTGGATCTTGTTGATCTTGCTAAACTATTTCTGTTTGTAATTGGCCCTAACCTGGAAGGCCTTACAGCCGGGCATGTTAATGGAAATTGAGTTGAAACATTTTCTTATGTTGTGTTATTTTGATGTGTTGTTGATTGGCTACAAGGTTGAACTATCCTTCATTGGATCCACCATCCTTGACTACATTAGGTGGTATCAGAGCTGAGTTGATCTTGTTGAGCAAAGGTTGACCTAGCAAGGCTGATGTTGTGAAGTTGACCTTGTTGGCAAAGAGATCGTATGATTTGAGTTGCAGATCCATGGCACTAAACTTGTGAAATCTTGACTTGGTTGTTCATGCAAGGTAGCAGGCTGATCTGACTTGCATACAACTTGGAGGTTGTCACAAGGTGGTCAATGTAGGGTTTTGTTGCAGAGGGTTTTCTTATTTGTAAGGATGCCTCCGAGAAGATTGGACCTTAGGGTGATTGCAAATCTCTGTGATACTATGGAATCTAGGATTACAGAGAAGGTGAAATATGATTTTAGATTTGAGATGGAGTTGATGAGGAATGACATGGTCACTGAGATCATGAGAGCTATGACTAGTGTACCTTAGAATGTTGGTACTAAGGATGGTTATGAGGAAGCTGCTGAAGACTTTGAAGCTGCTGGATCTAGTGGTGATGATCGGAGGGATAGACCTGGTGAAGACAGACCTGCTCGGTTGCATAGATCTAGAGTTTGGTTAAGTAATATTTATCGAATGGAATTTTCTACTTTATCTGGTACTTTGAAACCTGAGAACTTGATTAACTAGATTGGTGAATTGGAAGATTTCTTTGAGCTTGAAAAAATTGAAGATCCTCTTCGGGTGAGATTGGCACAAACTAAGTTAAAAGGACATGCTACTCTTTGGTGGAAAGAATTACAAAGAGATAGAGAAGATGAAGGTGAAATGAAGATCAATCGGTGGAGGTTGATGGTAACTAAATTAAAATCTAAGTTCATACTTGTCGACTATGAGCTTGAATTATTTAAGAAATTGCAAAATCTAAAACAGAAAGATTTGACTGTTGAAGATTATACCAAGGAGTTCTACAAACTTACTATTCGGTTTGGACATAGAGAACTTGGTAAGGAAAAGGTAGCTTGGTATGTGAATGGTTTGAGATTCAATATTCAGGATGAGCTTGGTATGCTAAAGATTGATTCTATTGAAGATGCTTATTAGTATGCTCTGAAGGCATAAGATAAGTTGAAGAGGAAACAACATGGTAATCTACGAGGAAAGGAAAAGATTGATCACTCGGTGAAGGATAAACCGACTACAGAAGATGAACAAAAACCTGTAGAACCGAAGAAGAAGACATGTAGAGTTATCTTTAAAGGTACTTGCTATAATTGTGGTGAAGAAGGACACCATTCTTTTGAGTGTACACAAAAAAATCTTGGTGACCGACGAACTATTGTGGTGAATGAAAATGTTGAGAATGAACCTGAATCTGAGAACTTGCTGGTTTGGTGAACATTGCTCAGTACAAAGGAGGAAGCTTGTCAAAGGAGTAACTTGTTTAGGACTTGGTGCAAGTCTAGAGGTAAACTTTGTGATGTTATTGTTGATAGTGGTATTACTGATAACCTTGTTGCTGAGGACATGGTTCAGAAACTTGGTTTGGAAAGAATGAAACATCCTTGTCCTTATAGGATTGGCTAGTTGCAAGATGATCATGCTCTGGAAGTAAGAGAATAATGCTTTGTTGATATTCAAATCAGCCAGTATAAGGATCTTGTGTTATGTGACATTGTGGAGATGAATAATTGCCATATATTGCTCGATAGACCTTGGCAATATGATTGTAGAGCTATGTATGATTGTGTGAAGAATGTTTTTACTATTGAGAAGGATGACATGAAGTTTTCCCTGATGCCTTTTCTGGATACAACACTCGGTAGGAGAAGTCTGAGTATTGGTAGCTGAGTTGAGTTGGCAGATCCTGAAGGTATGGATGATAAATATGGAGAACAAGCATGTGTATTATCAAGGAAAGACTTGAAGAGACACAGGAAATTGAAGTGGAAGAGTATGCAAGCTAAAAATTTGGAGGACATGTATGTGAAGAACTAGTTCGGGGTTTATGTGCTGAATCTCGGAAGATGTTCTTCTCACATATGAACATCTTTTCAAACCTGTGGTGTCTGATGTAGGGGCATTCTAGGGTACTCGGTGAATCTACATGGTGGTGTGCTATTTCGGTTCTATGGTACTCGGTTGCAGCTTTAATTGATGGTCTCAGTTATTGAAGGAAGCTCGATTGCTGAAGGAACTTGGTGAAACCTCTGGCACTCGGAAAAACTTGTACTTGGTGATGCTTATGGTGCTCGATCGACGTGCTTACTCAGTCATGCCTAGCTGGCTCAGTTGTTTCTTTGGTGCTTGAAAGTTCTAGTTTATTGACTGGGGTTCTTAGTGATTTGGTTGGCCGACTTGGTGTATTTATTATTGGCAGCTTTTGTTGGATTCTCCTATGTGGATCTAGAGGTTGACATGTTGAATTAAATAATTGTAAGGCTATTTGAGAGCCGACTTGTATTGCATTTAATATTTATTTGTAGGAATTAATTATTTCTTCCAGCCGACTTGTGGCTAAAGATTAGTATTTAAGGAGGGTTTGGGTAGTTATTTAGGACAACAGTGGTCAAGAACTAGATTAGTGAAGTTGTGGAAAAGATCTTGGATCCTACAAGATCTAGAAAATCAGATTGATTTATGATAGTTTGTAATAGCAGAGCTAGTGGTTTGCATGCTTGGAGACAAGGAGATTTCTTGGTGGCTTGCAAGCACAAGTTTAGATCTGCCTTAGGGTTTCCATCAGTTGCTGATTTGTTTCAAAACTGGACTAGCTGGAGTTGGATTGGATCTTGTTGATATTGCAGAGCTATTTCTATTTGTAATTGGCCCTAACCTGGAAGGCCATATAGCCGGGCATGTTAATGGAAATTGAGTTGAAACATTTTCTTGTGTTGTGTTATTTTGTTGTGTTGTTGATTGGCTGCAAGGTTGGACTGTCCTTCATTGGATCCACCATCCTTGACCACATCAGAAAAGGTGGTACAGTAGCAAGAAACAAGGGCAATGAAGCATGGATGTACAAAGGGAAAGCTTAGTTTAACAATAAAAAAACACATGGTAAATAGGAAGATGGGGCCCCCAAGGTAAAGCTTTCGATGTTAATTTAGAATTGTAGAGGCTATCCTTGGAGGAGAGGTCTTGGTTTAGGGCCCATAGCATAGGAGAAGAACATAATTGTCCTTGTTGAAACACACGAGCATGAAGGTTGCAGGGTTCCTAACTTTGAAGGATACATGAAGATATCAGTATGGAATGAGATAACTAAAAATGAAAAAGGGCATAGTGGAGTAACAATTTTAATAAGAGAATCCTATGAAAAATTTATACGAGTTGAAAAAGAAGATCCAAACAAGCAATACATATGGATAAAAATAATGGTTTAAAAACTCATAATTTACTTGGCAGCATGATATTTTCCCCCCATGGATCAAAAACCTGTAAGAAGAGGAAACTAGACAAAGAGGACCCTTATGCAATGCTGAAAAAGGACATATTTGGGTACAACATCAAAGGAGAAACCATACTAATTGGAGATTTTAATGCTAGAAATAACCAGACTCATTGTCTTAATAGGGAAGTGGGAATTGACAAAAACCCTCTATGGTTAGAAGAAGAGGGTAATCAAAGTTGGGAAAGAATACCTCAAGATGAAAGAGGAGCCATCATGCAGTACGAGGCATAACTGTTAGGGATGTGTAGCCTATATGATCTGATTATATGTAATGGCTTAAAAGCTTGGCCAAGCTCAGGGAACATTACATGCCAAAATTAAAATGGTCAAAGTGTTGTTGATTATGTTATAAGCTCAAAGAAACTTATGTCAAACTTACCAAATTTAGAGGTGAAGGATTGTCCCATGGAAAAGAAATCAGATCATAATCTGATATATGTAAAGATAAATATTCAAAAAGATGATCAACATCAAGGAAAAATGTAGCAAAATGAAAAGAAATAAAATGTTGAAGGTATAATCCTTTTGACACAAGAAAACTAAGAAAACTTTCAAAGAATTCTCTAAAGATGGCTACAAGAAGTGGAAACAAATGAGGGGAACTTGTCAAACAAGAAGGCTATAGACAACATCAAGTTGACCTTAGTAATTCTAAAGGCTCTTAGCTCATGCAAAAGATCTAGGCCTAAAAAAAGTAGCAAAAACAACATTCCAGCAAACCCATGGTACGATGAAGAATGTAAGGTAGCAAAGAAAAGGAGAAAAATATGGGGAAATAATAGGGAGTACACAAGGATTGTAAGATTGAAAAAATAGGAGTATATTCAAACTAGAAGGAAAGAGTTGATTTCACTTGGGAGGACCAACCCAAGAGGTTTTTGGAAAGAATTGCAATAAAGAAACGTAAATAAAGTGAATAATATCACATATTCTCAATGGGTAGAGTATGCAAAACAACTATATGAGAGGGGACAAGATAAAAACACCCCCCAATAATCACATCAAGAAGTAAAATCTTCTCATTAGAAAACATTAAAGAAGGAATCATAAAGCTTGCAACAGGTAAAGCTCATGATATAGATGACTCACAAGCAAAATACTTAAAGTGGGGTATTGAGGCCCTCACACCTCACATCAAAAGAATATTTAATGAGGTCATTGAGAAGGGGTTTCTGAAAAATTGGACCACTAGTGAACTATCATCCCCTTTTACAAAAGTGACAACATCACCAACCCTTCAAACTACCACATTATAATGATCAACCCTCTTTTCGGTAAACTTTTTGGGAGCATGATAGAAAGGTGAATCAACACTTGGATTGAAAAGGAAGGAAAGAGGGCCAAAGGGCAAGAAATTTTTAGGCCAAAATACTCTACAATAGATCATTGCATCACACTCAGGCACTTGATTGAGAAAGTTAGGGATACTTGAGGGAGAGAGGTTTTTTGTTGTTTTGTAGACTTCAAGAAAGGTTTTGACATGGTTCTGAGAAGCAAACTTTGGAAAAGAATGGAAGAGTTGAAAATTTTGGAACATTATAGGGTTGTTGGCGATAGGTTATATGACCAAGTTTGGGCCAAAAATAGAACCAAATAGGGCTTGTCAGAATGCTTTGGAAGTGATATTGGGGTCAAGAAGGGTTTCCCTTTATCCCCTACTCTATTCAAGATGTACATTGATAGATTAGAGGAATGTCTATACTAGTTTGGTGGTGATGGTGTTCATTTGTCTAGCTATGTAATAACTTTTCTTCTTTACATGGATGATCTCATTCTAATGGTGGAAACAACACAAGGTCTGAAGAAACACTTGAAAACCCTAGAGTTATTTTGTCATGAGGTTGGGATGCAAGTGAACACAAACAAAACCAAGATCATGATCTTTACCTTGAAGAGAAAGAAGGTTCATAGTGAATACATCTTTGAAGGAAGCCCTTTGCAAGTGGTCAATGAATATAAATGCTTGGGTCTTGATTTCCACAATAAACTTAGTTGGGAAACTTGTAGATAAAAAATGTTAGATTGGGGATGGAAAGTGCTACACTCACTATAGAATATATGGAGAAGTGTCAATTTATGGGATTGGAAAACTAGGAAAACTCTCTTTGGGATTCTAGTAGTGTCGGTTGTGCTAGATGGTTGTGAGGTATGGGATAGTAACACTTCAACAAGTAAATGGAGACAAATAGAAAGATTGCATAAACATTTAATCATGAGTAGCCTTAAAATTAAATCATCTATTATGTATGAGATTGTATTGGTAGAGGTAGGGGCTTTTCCTATTGAAGTGGCAACTATGTGCAAATTGTTAAGCTACTTAAGGAGATTAGAAAACATGGAGAAACACCGTTGGCCAAAAATTGCAGTAGAAGAGAAATTAGATAAATGAAAGATCACACAGACGAAACAAAACAACAAATTGATGGATAAGTGTGGTATTAAAATAAGTAAGTGCCCAAGTATCAATGAGGAAATAAAAAAGCGTGTTCAAAGAAAATTCAAGGAAAGTATGTGGATGGGACATCTTGGGAGGAAGAAGGAGTACTACATCAAGCATTTTAATCCCACACATGACCATACTCTAAAGAATTACATAGGAATGGGAATAAAATGGAAAGCAAAAATGTTAATTGCCCAAAAGAGATCTAGTTCACACCAACTTAGGTGTGAAACTGGAAGATGGGTGACACCTAAAGAAGAGTGGGTAGATAGAAGATGTTGTTATTATAGTCAAGGGTGGTGGAGACCAGATGGTATTACATCATTCTATGCTCAACCTACAAAGATATTTGGGAGAATTACACTGATACCTTGAAACTGAACACCTTGAAAAACTTGTTTGAAGAAGAATAGATCACAAAGGTCACATATTTCCTAACCAAATTACACAGTAGAAGATCAAAGCCGCAGAAAGAGAAAGAGATCTAGTTGGTGTGGCTCGCAGTGTTTGGTTCCACTCGTTCTTTTTGTTGCTAGCTACCTGTGGGTCCCATAGGTTGTTTGGCCTCATGGACGTTATTAAAAAAATTCATTCATTCATTAGTATATGCTAGTATAATGGAATGCATATGCATTAGCACACATTATTTTAGAATTGATACTAATTTTAAGAATTAGAATTAGCAAAATAGGCAGATTAATTATTAGTCCCTAGCTTATAACAGGAGATTAATATTTTCAATTACATTGATTTGTCTATTAATTTTTTTTCCAATGCATGTCAGTGAATAATTATTCCATATAATTCTTCCATTTATCATTATGATATGTGAAAATGCATTTTAAATAGAATAAGTATTAAAAACATATTTTTTTATTAGTTGTTCAAATTTTTACCAGTGGGTTTATTAATTTTCTACTTAAAATATTAAAGATTGATCAATTGATTTTTTTAAAAAAATTTAGGGCTAACAAAATTGAAGGTTTAAATTAATATTAGGTGGGCCCTTTAGGGGATTGAGTTTTTCCTCATTTTTTTCACCTGCAGTTTGAGAAACACTTTTCATTTTACCTAAATCCTAACTATACTAGTATATAGGTTGTAACATGATATCTACATGTTAAGAATCTCCATATTGCATTTCAACAAGTTACGATAATTTTTTGAGAGAAAGAAGCAATGACTCTGCAACCTCCCACCCACTAGTTTTCAAATTTCAAATATTGAAGCTCTACATATGGTTGTCGACCATGGAGGGGACCTTGTTCATCCCCTTGGGGACCCCATTTCCAATAAATTTTTTGCCTTTGTGGGGACCCAGTCCTTGGAGGCCCTGACATCTTCCCTTCAGGTTATTTCTGAGAGGATTGTCCCCATGTGGTCTCTATCAGGCTTGCTAGCATTGATAATGGGACTGCTAACATTGAGAACCCTAAATCTGTTGAATTGGGTCATCATTCTCTGAAGGAAAAACATCTTTGGAAGATGAACTAGGAAGAAGAGAGGGAGATGCCTATGATGTAGAATCCTTTGGAATAAAGGACTCATCAAATTGAACATCATGACAAAAATGTACCTCTCAAGTGTTAGGATCAAACAATCAATAATCCTTCACATCCTCATGATAGCCAACAAAAATGAAGCGCTGGCTTTTCTTCTCTATTTCTTTCCATTGATTATGAGGAATGAATGTTCATGCATCACTCCCAAAAATTCTTAAAAAGGATTCCCCGGTCTTGATATGAGACCAAGCCTCCTTAGGAGTTATATTCAGTACTTCCTTGTGAGGCATATGAATCTGAATAAGTTGGCACAATTGACAGCTTCTGCCTAAAATGTTGGAGCCATGGATCAAGATTGAAGCATTCAATTGGACATTTCCCATAACGTTCCATTCTTCCAATCAGTCACACCATTTTACTAAGGAGTGTATGACACTATATGCTAATGAAGTATTCCATGAGTATAATAGAATTTCTTAAATACTTGATCGACATACTCCCGCCATTATTTGTGCAGATCTTTTTTAAGGAATACCTTGACTACTTTTCTACAAATGCAACAAAGGTCATGAAATGGTGAGGGACTACATCCTTGTAATTTAAAAAGTACACCCATGCATGCCTAGAGAAGTCATCAATGAAGGTGAGCACATACTTGGCCCCTAAAAATGAAGGAGTTGGAAATAACATAAGGTCACTATGCACCAACTCAATGGGAGTTGAAGCTCATGTGGCTATACCCTTAGGAAAGAGATCGCTATGATGCTTTCCAAGAACACAACCTGGAAAAACTCCATCTAAACAAGAGCTCTAAGGTGGGTTAATCACCAAATTCTATGTGCTCATTTGTTGAAGATATTTATAATTCAGGTGCCCAAACCTTTTGTGCCAAAGTTTGCTTGTAGATTCTGCATGAGCAAGAAGGGATGATCTTGATGAAGAATCAAATCCATTAAACCTATACAATTGGGTTTCATAATCAGTTGTGTATATCGTAATGAAATTTTTGGGATCCTACATCTCTTTAATAGTCACATGAGTAGGAGAAAACTCAACATTTTTTCCATCACCGTGATTATAAATTTGATAGATGGAAAGTAGATTTTGTGAAATATTAGGAACAAAAAGACCATCACATTTATACCATTGTGCATCTGAACTAAACTTGTTTGTAGAAGTAAAATATGTGATGAGTTCACAATAGTGATATGTGAAGTAGGACTATCAGAATGAGAATCAAGAAGATCAACAATATGAGTCATGTGATGTGAAGCACGAGAATCAAGAATCCAACCAGAACTTGTAGATGATAAAGCCTTAGCTGAAAGGTATTTTCCTTTTCCCAAGGAGGAAGAATTAGGCACTGCAATATTGTGCCTCTTCATAGATTCATCTAATATTGCTAGCCTCTAAAGGTATGGTGCATCATTATGACTAGGTTTCCCACGAAAAGAATAATTCTCCATTTTCTTCTTATACTTAGAAGAGGACCCTCCTGAGTTAGAAGAAGGAGACGGAGGTTTATCTTTTTTATCAGTATTCACCTTAGGATTATAATGAAGCTTATAGGGAGCCCTACCTCCTAAAGAATAATTTGTTTGTGGTTGCTTCGTATACTTATCCTTGCCCTTAGGAGATTGAACCATCAAGGCATGACTTTTAGGAAAAGTATGAGATCCATCTAAATTAACTTAGCTTTCTCCCTAGTTAATCAGTCACAAAATTCCTCAAATGAGGGCATCTTATGATCTTCTACCATAACATCCATAGTAGGATAGAAGGTGGAGATAAACACTTGGAAAGGAGATAGGATCAAGAAAATACACTCCTTATCTTCTTTGGAAACACCACAACCTTTCAACTGAGATAAAAATTACTTCAATTGTGCAGGAAAATCATGAATAGAGGGAAATGCATCTAGGGAAAGAGAAGTGAGATTGGCTTCAAGCTACAAGATTCTGAATTGGTTGACCTTACCATACAACCCTGCAAGCTTGTCCCATACTTCTTTTGATATTGTACACACGATAATGTGAAACAAAAAATTATCTAACACATGAAGATTGATGAGTCCTTTTGCATCATCCATTTTGTTTCTATGAGAAAATTACTCAAATGCCTTGGTGAACTCAAGTTGATAAGCTTCCAATAGTTGCCAAAGACCTCAAGATTGCAACAATTGTGACCATTTTGAGTTTCCATGTGTGATAGTTATGTGGGGTGAGGAGTTGAATCCTAAGGTTTGACATGTTGGACAAGGATACACAAAGGATTAATATGCAAGCCCCCCAAAAAAATAAAAAAAATAAATATAAATTAATTTTACAATTTCCAAACAATAAGTTTGCCAAGAAAGTCAACATAAGAAACTTCTACCTTCGAGCTAGTAGATTTATTATACAAAGGAAACATTTCAAGATATACCTTTATTGTAGCATAGTTCATCGAAGCATCTTTCCTATGATATCTTGGTTGTAGAAAATTGATTCCATTTGTAAAAGTTGCACCAATTTAAAAAAAGGTCTACTATAGGCATTTTTAGAAATCATGAGAGCTTGTAGACAATTCATATGATTATGACTAAACAACATGATAGAATTCATAATGTCAATCTCAATGGCACATTAAATTGGAGCCAGCTAGTAATAGCTCATCTCAAAATAATGAAGCAACCAAACAATTTGTGGCATGGAAAGTTAAAACTCCTAGCTACCCGAAGTGCTTTACACAATTGATGAACAATCTCATCAATAAAAAATAGATTGGATCCAAAGTGAAGGAGAGTTCCAACAAATATGCATCCTCTTAAGTATTCCTATAGACAACTATTCTTTGAATGGGTTGTTACAAGTAGTGGTTGTCGTTGCACCAAAATATCGACCTATTAATGCCTAATACAACCACTAGACTTCTAGAAGACACAGGAGGTGGTTAAGCCATGTCACGAATCCTAAGGGGAGCGCTGACCATTTTTCCAACAATCTCCCCCTCAGCATTACCCAAGGGGATTCGAACCTGTGACCAAGCTATGATACCACTTGTTACAAGTAGTGGTTGCCATTGCACCAAAAGATCGACCTGTTAATGCTCGATACAACCACTAGATTTCTAGAAGACACAGGAGGTAGTTAAGCCATGTCACGAATCTCGAGGGGAGCATTGACCATTTTTCCAACATGGGTCTATTAAGTCTTCACTTACAAAAAAACACCAACCAAGGACGTAGGACAATCACTAGGAATTTAAAAATTCCTACAAATGCATAGACCATTCACAACTAAATGAATAGACCAAGTCACCAAATATCATGCATTAGAAATGTGAAAAATTAGAGTGGAGGATATGCCAAAGAGGGCCAACTCTACAAATTTAACACTGGTTGAAGCATGAGAAGATCTACAACCATACAGTCAATGATCAATGACCAAGGCAGTTCCACTTGGCATCAATAGAGGTGTACCCACAAGATGACATCATTGTGTGCATATAATGGATCAAACCATCAAAGACATTAAAATTGGGCTCAATGACCAGTGGACATTATTTCTACAAAGGTACATAATAACCACCAATCTTTAAGCTAAAAAGAACTATTGGTCTTCATAGTGCGGACCAACTACCTATCACACATTCCATAGTGGAAAACTTATGTTGATCAGGGAGAGTCTCAATCAAAGATTTTAGAAGAGATTATATGACTCTCTACCCTGGTCACAAACCATGGATTTGGAGACCATAATAGACTAGAGCACGTGAGTCCCATAAAATCAGCAGGTCCTCTTTCGAATGGTGGAGCAACAAATTTGTGTGGTTGGATTGGCCTTCAAATAGAGAGAATGAGCATGTCATAGGCAAAATCATAATGCACCTCCAACGCTCCTCCACATGTAAGGGAGAGACAATCAATCGCATGAGCTTGTGTCAACTAAGATAGGAGTTCTCAAGCTATGTGAGCTTGAGCCAAATAACAATGCCTATTCACATACATCGGCCCCATTGTTGATACTTAAGGATGGACATGATCATTAAAGATGCTTGGAAGATAAAGATATCAACCACTAAAATACTATCATAGATAGATACAAGAAAACACTTATGCAATGAACTTTAGGTCAAAAAAGGCAATAAAGTGGATTGACTAGTAGTTAAGGCAACTTGCAATTATATGATAACCATGATAGCTAATAGATTGATGTGCATGAGTATGAAGAAATCACTGCTAAAGGATGGTGACTAAGACAACTTGACAATCTTATAGATAGTTGCCAAAAATACTCTCATTGCACATCGGGTCATAGCTTGTAAAGCACCTTGCAAATCACAGAGCATGAATTCTTGGGACTTTAGCAAGAGGAAGCCCCTAATATTGAATTAGCGGAGACCACAAGAGATTATGTTGGTTGAATGAGAGGCCATCATGAAAACCATCCCTGGCCCATCATAGCCAAGGTTTGAGAGCCTCCTTGGCATGCCATATGCTTTTGTTAATGAAAGTGCCTTAAATCTAGACTAGATCTCTCATAAGAAGAAGGGTTTGAAGACCAATCCTCTTCTAGGTAGGTCTATGAACTAGAAAACTGAACAAAATAAAATTCCTGAGAAGAATCTTCTAGGATTCATCGCTAGAAATGGCTCTGATAACCCACTTAGCACATAAGGCTAAGCCTTGTTTCTCGGTAGAAAGAATGCCAAGGCCTCCAGACTCCCTAGGGAGACAACAATGCTCCCAATTGACTCTATGAAGCCCATGATTATCTGCTCCAAAAGCCCATAAAAATATGATGCATTCAAGGAAAGACAATCCACGAAGGAGATGTCTAATCCTTCCAGCTATAGATGCCACAACAGAAATACCCAAACAAGATATAGGAAAAAAACCATTTAAGGTAGCAATATCACATATATTATTCTCAAGTTGGCCTACAAATGTAATTATTACATCACCATCATCAATATATAGCTGCAATATAGTCCGGTATGCTTGTTATCCTCAATACCGAGCTTGCAAGCTAGGCATAGTTGATTATCCCTCAAAATTAGGATGACTTCTACAGACCAAACCTAAGACCCCAACTATCAAAAACTTTCAGATCCTAACTCTTAGACCTTATGTCTACCTCCTATCCTCTAACTCCCCATTTTATTCTTCTTTGTCTCTAACAAGTACCGCAAGACCTACTTAAATACAAGATTGTCAGCCATAAGTCATCTTATTTAATCACAATCCCAAAGATAAAGAAAACTATTTGCAAACATATAGGTTAGGACCCAAATTCATAATAACACCTCCAATTAGATACATCATGTTGTGAAAACATACAAGGAGGTCAACCACATGTGTAAGATCATAAAATAAGGCACCATGAAGATTTGCATAATGTGAAACTCCATCTCAAGAAAAATCTCACCACCCTGAAACAACATAAGGTCTGCATAAGAAAATGAGCTAACTATAACGATCACAAGCCTAAACACTAGAAACTTCCCAATTGGAATAGTAAACAGACAAACTAAAAAGAAATATTTTTTAGGTGATGCAAGATTGTCAACAACCCAAGGATTCCCCTACATCGTACACCCCAGGTGAATAGAGGATGTTCCATAAGGACTTATGAACATATGATAAGATTCAAGACATAAATCCCATGTTCATTCTTAACCCACATATCCTCTCTATCAGAAGGAAAATAATTGCTCTGACTCCGCACATAACTACCCATATTGTTATTGATGTGAGTGTTACACCCCAACTTAGTAACAACCTTCTCAATATCTAATGTCACTTTGTCTCTTCTATTGCTTCCATAACCATTTCTCTGATTCTCCAATTATTTCATATTGATTTTATCTTTGTCGCTCTTATAGTCAACCATCAATTTCTTCTTCCTTCTTTGTGATTTGATTCTACTCTTGACATCATTCAATAGCTTTTTTAGCTTTAGCCATTGATCTACTCACAAGATTATATTGTTCATCTTATACCACTCCTTTGGTACTCTATAGTAACATCATCCAATTTTCAATAGCCTTAAACTCTACTAGTTTAGATTCATTCATCAGATTCAACAACAACTATAACACCTCAGAAACCTTCTCAGCTATCTACTGCAAATCCAACACCTTCTGATCCAAAACAGTATGATCTCCTATTCAAGTTTTCATTACACTCAGGTTCTTAGTCTTCCCTCCTTCTTCCTTTAAAGGAATCAAAGTGAACTTCATCCTTCATTATAGACACAACATTCCTTTGATAATCATGAATAGAACCAACATCATACTGCCAAGGTCTACTTGACAAGAGATGACAAGCACTCATATTCACCACTTCACATAATACCTCATCATGATATGGACTAATGTTGAGCTTAACCCAACACTATTCTTTAACTTTCACCAAATGCTCATCCTGAAACCAACTTATCCCATATGGGAGTGGCTGCAAGAAGTTGAGTCCCACTTTTGGGCAAAAAGTGAAAGTGTTTTCCCTGTTTTTAAAATTTTATGTCAATTGATGTTGAAATTTAAGGCACTTAAAGATTGAATCTTGAAAAACTTCAGTAATATAAAATTTAGTGCTCGGAGTCTACTTTTCAAATATGTAATTTATTTCAATACCCACATGGTATAAATTTAATTTTAGTAGGCATGTTTAAAAACCACTTTTTCAAAATGTCTATTTCAGGACCACACCACACGTATACGACCACCCTTTTTTGAAGTAAATAAATGCATTTTCGTGAATCTTTTTGGGGAAAGGTACCTAAAACACTGAAGATTGATGATAATATTTTATCTTTTTTTATTATTTTATTATTATTATTAATTTTTAATTAACCATAAAGTACATTTTCGAAACCTCTTGTGTACGACCACCATAATTTGATGATAACTTCACTTTTTTTTCAATTTTTTTAATTTGAAGAAAATTCTATGTAGATTGATGTCATATAACTCATTTTTCAAAAAACGTAAAATCAAAAAAGTTAATAAAATTTTAGTTAGCCTTAGTATTTCAATTTTAGGTACCACATTGGCTTAATATATATTGTAAAAATATGAAAATCTCTCATATCACTATAAAATTTATATTTTTAGAATATGTAAAATAAGAACTAAAATGGGTTTTTGTTTCGTCAAAAAATTCATTCAAGAAGGTGTCCAAAAAATTATGGCAAGACATAAATTTTATATTGTAATGTCTTAGCCATATTTTTGTAGGGCCAAGCATAGGCTTGGGCTTGGTCCCACCAAGCTTGTCTCAAACCAAAAACTAAGGCAGCAGGTATGGTTCCTGCTCATAGTTTCACAAAATGAGCACCCATTTTTTTAAATTAAAAAATGGGCACCTGTTTTGCGAAATTCAAAAAATGGGCACCCATTTTATTTAAATAACGGGTGCCCATTTTTTAATTAGTCGTTGCAGCCAAAAAATAGGACTGTGGGCCAGATCTCAATGATTGACAAGTATTCAATCATTTTTTTTATTGATTTGTATTGCAGACAATTTTTTTTTTTTATCAACATTCTCTTTTTTTGTCTTGTTTTGGATCTAACATGAAGAGAGTCATTTGAATTTAAATTTTGGTGCAAACATGGGATCAAAGAAACACATAAAGAGGCTAAGGAAGGTTCTGACAACTGAGGAGGTTGCAAAAAATAGAGAGGAGGAAAAATGACAATGAGAAAGAAGAGAGAATTTGAAAACTGAATAATGTTGGAGCATCGAGTTCAAAAATTGTTTCAGAAGAGGAAAACAATGAAGACACCATGATGGATGTAGAGGTTGAAGAAGAAAATATAATAGAAGAAAATTCAGGTGCATCTTCTAATCTAGTATTGGATATAGGTATGTCTTCACAACCAGATGTAACTTATTCTGATAAATAAGTTCATCATTTGCTAGAAGCAGGTTACAATATAAATGATCTAAATTTTATTCTTGAAAATAGAGTAACAAATTTAATTGCACATCAAACTCAACAAATTTGTAATGTTAATCATAATGATAAAGGAACTGAAATTCAAACCCCGATTAAAAGTGAAATTCAAACACCAATTCAAATTAAAATCAACAATGTGGATGTAGACATAGAAATACTAATTGAGAAAGAAACTCCTTTGAATGATAATGAAATGAATGAACAATTTCAAATTAAAAGTGATGTGCTAGACAATCTATGTGGTTTGGTTTCATGGAGACAAATTAGGATAGACACGACAGATTGTTTAGACAATTTTTTTATAATAAAAAATTTGGGTTTCAATGTCAACTAATATTACAATTAATTAAAATATCTAAAATGCAAAAAGCGATGAAGAGGTTAGGCATTTATGTGAAATCCAAGAAGAAGGATCAGTCTCTAAAACAAGTTGTATCAACTGTCGTTAGTGCCTTTGACACAATTGGAAAGAAAAGTCATTCTAAAGATAGTAATGCGACATGAAGAGCAATAACAACTTTAGTAAACAAAACTACTATTGATAAAAGAATGATTTTAAACATAAGTGGATATCTTAATATTGATCATAAAACTTTAACAAGAGTTGTAAAGAGAAGAGTTATCTTTGAAAGTGATCTGAAAAGCCATTTATGGACCTTCAGTGGCAGACTCCCGAGGTATGACATGAAACTTACTGGTGAAGTCAAAACTTTGATTGAAAATTTTTGGCACAATAATACAAGAGTATCCCCTAATGCCAGAGATGTTCTTAAATTAAGAGTTGGTTCAAAAGGTTGTGATCCACATCCAAAACACCTTTTGGATATGACTCAAACTGAATTGCATAAAAAAATTGTGGATGATAAGGTGTTAACAATTAATATTAGTCAAAGATCTTTTGAAAAATGTAAATCATGGTATGTAAGGATTAACAAGGAAAGAGTCAATTGTTATTGCAAAACTCATGTTCAATTTCGTTATCATTATGATATTTTTTGATCTATACATTCTACCATGTATACTAATGAAATGTTGTAGGAATGTGGTATAAATATACCACCTCAAATTGTAAAGGAGTTTATATCAAGTTTATTTTGTAACCCACCTAATGAGCAATTTTATCTTTTGAATGCATGTGTTTTTGGTGTATGTGATGTATGTGGTGCAATCTTACATTATTAGATGAATGTTTGCATGAAAATATTTCAATTGATTTTGGACAACAATTAGTTGATGTACACATATTTAAAACTATTGAGTATTCATTGAAGGATGGAAAGGTTGGAAAACGGTGCAATCTAATAACTGAAAAAGTTAGTTTTCATGCTTTTACGAATGAATTCAAGAGTAAGGTCATACCTAAATATGTGAAACACTCAAAATTCTAGATCGCTTGATGGACAATTTTGTATATGCAAGAATACATTTCCAATTGGTAGTATACTTTCAGTCATTGACTTTGTAGAGAACTACACGCTTGCACCACAAGATGAGATCCAACTGCAATATTATAATTTAGTGCAATTAACAATTTTTGTTCATATTGTTTATAGGCATGCACCTGATAGTATAGAAAAGGATAAAAAAATATTGAGAGAGTACCATTTCTATATGAGTGATAACAAATTACACTCATGATATTTTGTCCAATATTGCTTTAAGACATTCTATCAAAATGTAAGGGAGAGAGAAATTCATATAACACAACATCTAATATGGTCAGATAATTGCATAGGGCAATTCAAGAATGCTAGAATATTTTATTGGTTGAGTAGGACACATAAGAAAATAAATATCCAACATATCTAGAGTTTTTTTGAGGCTGGACATGTTAGAAAGTAAAGATCCCCAAGATAACTGAGAGGGGGGGAGGGGGGGGGGGGTGAATCAGTTATCAGATAATTTATCCATTCAACAGCTTTAAACAATATAATCAATGTACTGATCAACCATAGAAAGATAACCATACACAATTGCACAATAACACAAGATATGTTAACTAGGGAACCTCTTGAAAAGAGTAAACCCCGGTGGGAATGATGCCCACAAAATGATGTACTAATATGAAAGTTCCTTGTTAGAGGATGGACCCTGTTAGGAGTCTTATGAAATACATTCAGTACATATAAATCCCTGTTAGGAGATTTTGAATCCCTGTTAAAAGATTCTAACCCGGTTAAGAGTTTATGGAAGACAGAAGGACCCACTGCCCAAATAGCTTCAAGGCAAGATCTCTGAACCCACTGTCCAAAAGATCTTAGAATTATTCAATAGAATAATATGAAATATATTACCTCCTTCACACTATGTCAAAACTGCACTCTCTGCTACACAAGATCACAATTCCAGATCTCTGTACTCACAAGTCTTCCTTCATCACTGAATTAGCTCTTTTCTTCACTTCATGCATATATTCACATCAAAATCTTCATAGTACACATTAAAATAAGGAAAAAATTCCTTCTTATATACCAAACTCAAATAATTACAAATGAGTTGGTCCTCAATTACAAAATAATAAATTCTACATGCTACACACATAATTCACATAAAACTGTCGGCTTCCAGTTACTGTAACTTTCTCCAAACATATCCTCAAAGTTTGCACTATGAATCACATCATCATTAATGAGTCTCCAACATCCCTTTAACTGCACAAAATTAGATTCCATCCCAGCTAAGAGATATCCTCCGATTTTTGAACATCGCTACACAGAAACACTGTCTAAACACTGCTTTCACCAAAATGCTCATAACTCTTACAAATGAATGAATTTCTTTTTGCGCTGTTAACCATAGGTTAATAACACACCAAAGAACATACCATCAACTGTGCAAAAGCCAATTTGCAATACAACATGTGTGCAAAACAAAACTGTACCTACTTTCCTGCTAATATCCAGAATATCACTGTGTTGACATCAATGACAATCCAAGTCATGAATGCAACAACAACTGCTACGGAATGACTGCCAAAACACTTTGCATTCATTCCTAACAATCTCCCCCATTGGCATTGATGGCAACATAGATGAAAAATATCCAATGTTCCAAAAATCCAATACTGCAACATCACTGCAAAATATCAAATCCAATCTTGCTTCGTTTTCCTATTCAGCTCTGTCATACAATCCACGATGTTTTTCATGTATATCTCTCCCCCATTGACATCAATGACAGAAATTCCATCACTAAGTCAACAAAAACTTAATGTCAAAAGACACTTTTCAGAAAAATACAATAACAAGAGTCCTCATGACTTAGCTCATAAACTCCCCCATAGAGGAAGTTCCAACATCCAATCCAGAAGAAAGATAGGGCTCATATACCACTGGACGGATGCAACCATCTACATCAATTCTCAAAAATAGGTTGGGGCATAACCCCAAGCATACCTCTCAGATACACAAATGTATCCTTAGGTAAAGGCTTTGTAAATATATCTGTTATCTACTCCTTTGTACTTATGTACTCCAATCTTACTTCTTTTTCTGCAACTTTCTCTCTTACAACATGATACTTGATCTCAATATGTTTAGTCTTAGAATGTAAAATAGGATTTTTTGACATACTCACTATACTGGTGTTGTCACAATGTATAACAATAGGCTCATCAAACTTTATTCCAACATCTTTCAACATCTGCTTCATCCAAATAATCTGATTACAATTATTTGCTGCTGCAACATATTATGCTTCTGCTATGCTTTGTGAAGTACAATTTTGCTTCTTACTTAGCCAAGAGACCAATTTACCTCCAAGAAAAAAGGCTCCACCACTGGTGCTTTTCTTGTCATCAACGCTGCCTCCCCAATCTGCATCAGTATAGGCACATAAGGTAAAATCATCAAAATTCTCATACCATAATCCATAATCCATTGTTCCTTTCAGATATCTCAGTATCCTCTTTACTGCTGCATAATGTGATTCTCTAGGTTCTGCTTGAAATCTTGCTACAATCCCAACTGAATGTGCTATATCAGGTCTTGTATGTGTCAAGTACTGGAATCCTCCAATCATAGATCTGTACTTTTTCTGCTCAACTGCTGGTGTCTCATCTTTGCTAGATAACTTATGTTCGGTTACCATAGGTGTTCCAACAGGTTTAGAATCTTTCATTCCAAATCTTTTCAATAATTCATTTAAATACTTAGTCTGACTTACAAATATACCTTCCTTGCTTTGTGTTATCTGTAATCCCAAAAAGTATTTCATTTCTCCAATCATGCTCATCTCAAATTCAGTCTTCATTTCATCTACAAATTTGTCACTAGCTTCATCTTCTCCTCCAAAGATAATATCATCAACAAATATAACCATAACCAATAAACCATTCTCAATTTCTTTTGTGTATAAGTTACTATCTGGTGTTCCTTTTATAAATCCCAATTTCAATAAATACTTATCCAATCTTGCATACCAGGTTCTAGGTGCTTGTTTTAATCCATATAAAGCTTTCTTTAACTTACATACCATATCTCCTTCTTGTGTCAAAGGAAAACCTTCAGGCTGCTCAATGTAGACTTCTTCCAATTCACCATTCAAAAATGTTGACTTCACATCCATCTAATACACTTTGAATTTCTTGTAAGTTGCATATGCTAGAAACATTCTCACTGCTTCAAGTTTGGCCACAGGTGCAAAAGTTTCTTCATAGTCAATTCCTTCTTATTGTGAATATCCTTTACATACCAATCTTGCTTTGTTTCTTATCACTTCTCCTTGTTCATTCATCTTGTTTCTGAATACCCACTTTGTTCCAATCACATTCTTGTCTTCAGGTCTAGGGACCAATTCCCATGTCTTGTTTTTTTCAATATGCTCTAGTTCTTCTTTCATAGCATTGATCCAATGTTCATCTTCACAAGCTTCATTAGTAGTCTTAGGTTCAATTTGAGAAATCAAACATAAATGTACCTTATTCCGAGTCAAAACTCCTCTATCTAAAATTCCAATAACTTGCTCAACAGGGTGATGTCTTGAAGTATACCTGTTAGGTGTCATAGTTACTGATCTTATTTCGATTGTAGATTCTTCTTTGCTTTCTTCTCTGTTTTCTTCTCTATTTTCTTCTTTGTTTTCTTCTCTGTCTTCTTCAGTATGACTTTCATTCAGTAAATCACCGTTAGTTTCAAAAAATAATTCTTTATTTTCAATGTTAGGCTGAGGTTGTGCTTCTCCATCAGATTCATAATCAAACATTCTTTCCTGAATTTTAAACTTTTCATCAACTTTTACATTTGCACTTTCAACAATAGTCTTAGTTCTTTTGTTATAACATCTATATGCTTTTCTTTTTAAAGAATATCCAAGAAATATACCTTCATCACTTCTAGGATCAAACTTTCCTATATCATCATCTCTCTTTATATAACATTTACTTCCAAAAATTCTAAAATACTTAACTGAGGGTGTATGTCCAAACCATAATTCATAAGGTGTCTTGTTTGTATCTGCTCTGATTTGTACTCTGTTCATAGTGTATACTGTTGTGTTCACTGCTTCTCTCCAAAAAGTTTTAGCCAAATCATTTTCAAACAACATAGCCCTTGCTGCTTCAGTTATTTACCTGTTCCTTCTTTCTGCAATACCATTTTGTTCTGGTGTTCTAGGGGCTGAAAGTTGTCTCTTAATACCATTCATTTCACAAAAAGTGTTAAACTCTCTAGATGTAAATTCACCACCTCTATCAGATCTTAGACACTTAATCTTCATCCCAGATTTATTCTCAATTTTTCTTTTCATGATCTTAAACTTATCAAATGCTTCAGATTTTTCTTTCAAAAATGCAATCCACATCATTCTTGTAAAATCATCAACAAGAATCATAAAATACCTTTCACCATAGAATCCTCTAGTCCTAGTAGGACCACTCAAGTCTATATGAACAATCTCCAACTTCTCTGCCGATGTGAACTTCTTATTGGGAAATGAACTCCTTTTTCTGCTTTGCCATCATACATTCTTTTCAAATCATGTTAGTAGGTTTCATAATTCTAGGTAAATCTCTTACCACATGTGTAGTGGTCACCTTGACAATATTATCAAAGTTTATATGACAAAACCTTTTATGCCATAACCAACTCTCATCAATCCTAGTTATCAAACATGTCATCTCAGTAGGATTCAATTGAAATATATTACCTCTGGTTCTGGATCCTTTTCCAATCAGATTTCCATCTTTTTCCTTTATCACACAAGTTTTCTCAGAAAACCAAACTTGATAACCCTTATCAGCCAATTGTCCAACGCTTAGTAGATTATGTCTTATTCCATCAACAAAGTAAACATCATCAATGTTAGTCTTTCCATCAAGAGTAATAGATCCTATACCCTTAATCAAACAAGGTGCATTGTTACCAACTCTAACAATTCCTCCATCATAATTATCTAACTTAACAAACTTTCGTTTATCTCCAGTCATATGATGTGAACAACCACTGTCTATAATCCAATCAGATTTCTTTTCAACTTGTGAAACTAATGCTTTTTCTTCCCTTTTATCAGATTCAAAACTTTCATCTTTAATTACTACAAATCCTATTTCCTCAAAGTTATCATTATCACTGTCACTTAAATGTTTTTCAATTCCTGCTTCAAAATCTTCATCATTTGCATAATAACATTCTTTAGATCTCCTAGGTTTAAAGTTGCTTCTATACTTCTTAACTCTTTTAGGACATTTAGATGCAAAATGACCATATTCTTAACAAGTCCAACATTTAAAGATTTTCTTACCATCTGGTTCTTTTTTTACAAGTAATGCAATACCTTCTTCAATCTTCTTATCTTCCTCAAATCTGCTACTACTGGCATAATCTCCATTCACACTAGTACTTCTTTTAGGTCTAATGTTAAGAGCACTGAATGATGTTTCCATTCTAGGTAGCTCTCCTGATAATCTCAAGTTCATCTCTGTTGTTTCTAATCTTCCAAGAAGAGTCTCTCTTGAAAAGTTCGATGTACAAGGTATCACTTGTTCAATCATCTACGTTGTCTACTTGAATACTAGTGTCAAAGTTCTCAGAATTTTCCATATCACTTCATTCTCTGTCTTATCACCTCCATAAGACTTTATTCCTGTCACAATCTTAGACATCCTACCAATATAGCTTCTAATAGATTCATCTTCCATCATTCTAATATCTTCAAATGCACAAATCCAATTATGTAATCTAGCCTTCTTTGCATGTTCATCACCTTCAAAAGTAGAATGTAAAGCTTTCCAAATTGCATGAGATGTTTTCAAACATCTTACTTGACTATATTCATTCTCCGGTAGTGCTGACAAAAGTGCTTCTCTTGCAAGTATGTTACACATGAATAGATCTAGTTCATCTTTAGTTCCTACCTCTAGATTGTCTTCCTCAATGATAGTCTTCTCATTCTTTGTAATCAACCAATAACTTGGTCCTAAACACAATAGATGTGTCTTCATCTTTTATTTCCAGCTATCAAAATTTACTCCATCAAACTTAGGGCTTTCTTTTCTGAAATTCACCATGGATCTCCTTAAGTTGTTAAACTTTTCTTTCAAGGACCTGCTGCTCTGATACCAATTGTTAGAAAGTAAAGATCCCCAAGATAACTGAGAGGGGGGGGAGGGTGAATTAGTTATCAAATAATTTATTCATTCAATATGTTTAAACAATATAATCAATGTACTAATCAACCATAGAAAGATAACCATACACAATTGCACAATAACACAAGATATGTTAACTAGGGAACCTCTTAAAAAAGTAAACTCTAGTGGAAATGATGCCCACAAGATGATGTACTAATATGAAAGTTCCTTGTTAGAGGATGGACCCTGTTAGGAGTCTTATGAAATACATTCAGTACATATAAATCCTTGTTAGGAGATTTTGAATCCCTGTTAAAAGATTCTAACCCAGTTAAAAGTTTATGGAAGACAGAAGGACCCACTGCCTAAACAGCTTCAAGGCAAGATCTTTGAACCCACTGTCCAAAAGATCTTAGAATTATTCAATAGAATAAAATGAAATATATTACCTCCTTCACACTGTGCCAAAATTGCACTCTCTGCTACACAAGATCACAATTCTAGATCTCTGTACTCACAAGTCTTCCTTCATCACTGAATTAGCTCTTTTCTTCACTTCATGCATATATTCAGTTCACAATCTTCATAGAACACATTAAAATAAGGAAAAAATTCCTTCTTATATACCAAACTCAAATAATTACAAATGAGTCGGTCCTCAATTACAAAATAATAAATTCTACACGCTACACACAGAATTCACATAAAACTGTCGGCTTCCAGTTACTGTAACTTTCTCCAAACATATCCTCAAAGTTTGTGCTATGAACCATGTCATCATTAATGAGTCTCCAACATCCCTTTAACTACACAAAATCAGATTCCATCCCAACTAAGAGATATCCTGTGATTTCCGAACATCGCTACACAGAAACACTATCTAAACACTGCTTTCACCAAAATGCTCATAACTCTTACAAATGAATGAATTTCTTTTTGCGCTGTTAACCATAGGTTAATAACACACCAAAGAACATACCATTAACTGTGCAAAATCCAATCTGCAATACAACATGTGCGCAAAACAAAACTGTACCTACTTTCCTGCTAATATCCAGAATATCACTGTGTTGACATCAATGACAATCCAAGTCATGAATGCAACAACAACTACTACAGAATGACTGCCAAAACACTCTGCATTCATTCCTAATAGGACATGTGACGGGAGAACATGATGGTGCTAGTGCATGTGTTAAGAGAGCCCTTTGTAGAGAGCAACTCAAATTTGAGGAAAAATCAAAATTTAAAGATGCACGTGCAATTGTTAAATGGTGTAAAACAATTTTGTCTATATGATCAAGTTAGAACTCTACAATCAAACATTTTTTTTGGCTATTTGAAGAGAAGAATATCATTTCAAGATATGATTGTGATACAATCAACGGATCGGCTAAATGGCATTCATTTAGGAGTTCTAATTCTAACACTTGGACTATATGGACTAGGGAGCTTGCATATTTTTGTCAATTTTGTGTTGTAGGTGAATGGGAAGAATCCAATAATACATAATGGGTTGAAGAATGACAACAAAAATCCTTAACACCTAGTGAGACACAAGATCAAGATGATATAATAAATGAAGACTTGGATCATGTATTTGCATCAAAAGATTATGATCATGTTTCAGATCCCATACAACCTAGTAATTTAATTCAATTTATTGTACAAAACTTTAAATTATATTAGTTACATGTAAGTCATATAATTTATGATTATATTTGAACTATAAATCTTTGAACAAGTTTAATTTGTGCATGTACTTAATCTTATTTTGTAGGACATGAGTATGTTCTTGTTGCACTTGAGGATAATGAAGAGAAAACTAAGTATTGGTTAGCTCGATGTGTAGAACCTAAGAAAATTTTGATATGCCATCAAGTAGATGATGATGGTTTTCAATATCCAATTGGGTCTATTGTGGTAATTGGTACATGACTATGCAAATACCTAACAAGAAGGAATGGTTTACATGCTTTTGAAGACTACCAATAAAAAAAGAAGATTATGCACTATTCCCATTTGGTAGTGGCAACAAATATCAAATTGGAAAGATACAAAGGGAGACTTGCTAATAAAATATTATGGACACTTTCAATGGAAGAGCACGGGGCAATCATAGACACATTGTAGAAAAGAGAAGATGTTGATGGTACATTAGGTTGAATCAAATTTATACATGTAAGTTTTTGTTCAATTTGTCTTATCTTTATATATTTTTCTATATTTATATGTCTTCTTTCAAGTGTCATATAAATTATAATTTAGAGATAAATTTGAAATAAATTAAAATTGACTTTAAATGAACTTCACATTTAAATACATGTATTTTCTAACATTTCAACATTTATTTTTATGATGGAGGACATCTGGAAGAACATATAGACATGAACTATTTATGGAGTTCAATGCACACTTGTATTCTTCCAATTTTGGTTTTGTAAATAGTTCATGAGCTCACTTTTATTCATCCAATTTTGTTTTAAATATAAGTTAAATTCATAGTTGTATTCGCCTACTTTTGTTCTAAATATTAAACTATGCGCATTGGTCAGATTATGTTCACTAATAGATTATGATAGAGTTATTTGTGCATCCATATTCATTGTTCAAATTAATAGATCTCATTGTTAGATAGATGTTTTTTTATAGTTAATTAAAGTCTTGATATTACTTGTAGCATCTATATTCATCCAATTTTGGTTTTGTAAACAGTTCATGAGCTCACTTTTATTCATCCAATTTGGTTTTAAAAATATAAGTTAAATTCATAGTTGTATTCACCTGATTTTGTTTTAAATATTAACTATTTACATTGGTCGTATGTGAACAAGTTAATAGATTATGATAGAGTTATTTGTACATCCATATTAATTGTTCAAATTAATAGATCTCACTGTTAGATAGATGGTTTTTGTATAGTTAATCAAAGTCAATATTGCGTGTAACATCTATATTGTTCTTGTCAATTGCATGAATAAATAGTCACTATTAAAGATCAATTATGTAATTGATATTTAATTACAATTGATATTAAATGATCATATTACATAAGCTCATATATCTACATTCAAACCACTATTTGAAAAAACCATGAAACATGATTAAAAGTCCATGAATAAGATAAATAACATAACAAGTCCTGGAATAATATGTATCATAATGTCCATCATATCAACTCATGATATATATATATATATATATATATATATATATATATATATATATATATATATATATATATATATATATATATATATATATATACAACAAAGTCCTACTCTAACAACAAGTCCAAGTAATATATGATAACAAGTCCTAGTAATGCAAGTCCTACTTGAATAACAAGTAAAAATAATATGACAATAAGTCATGATAACACAAGTCCAAATAACATGATAACAAGTCTCGATAACATATATATAACACATGCCATCATAAAATGTCCATCATATAAAAAGTGAAAATAATGTATGTGCCAGGTATAATCTAACTCTAGTCATCTATCTGATCTGCAGTCCTCTTCACTCCATGTGAAGGTGACTATGATATACCATCATGTTGTGTCTGCTCCTGAGTGTCCTCATCCTCCTATAAATTTTTAAAAGATCTCATCAGAAGACTATTAACCTTAGTGGGACATGGAGGTCCTCTCTCAGCTACATCAAAAGTGGATGCACTCAAGTCCTATAAAACAAACATTACAAAATTTTAATAATTCAGGTATAAAAGATCTAGATACACAATGTTAATATTAATTTCAACATTTAAAATTTTACCATGCATCCATGCTCAGTAATGCCCTTAGTGGGACATGGAGGTCCTCTCTCAACTACATCAAAAGTGGATGCAGTCAAGTCCAGAGAGAGAGGGGGGGGGAGAGAGAGAGACTTAAATAATTAATTACTTGACATAATTTAAAAAATAACATATAATTTAAACATTTTACCTTACAAAGAGAGACTTAAATAATTAAAATTACTTGACATAATTTAAAAATATTAGAGAGAGAGATAAATAATTAATTACTTGACATAATTTAAAAATTAACAAATAATTTAAACATTTTACCATAGAGAGAGAGATATGCTAAAATACAACCTACATTTTTAGATTTTTAATTTAGGAATGAAATTATATGCACCTTAGATAGGGACCAATAGGACTTAAAGATATTCATGAAAAATGAAATCTATGTTTTTGGTATTTTGAATTTTTCAAGGATTTTGAAAATACAAACTAATAATGCAACCTATTTTAAAGAATTTTAAGAATTTTTGAGATGCAACTTAGGCATGACAATACAATAGATGTAAAATGAGGTACTCTAAAGTGAAAACTATGTTTTTAAGTTTTTGGACTTTGAAAACCTTAAGAATGAAAATCTAAAGGCATAATTTTAGGGAAGTAAAGTGTGATCAAAACCTTAAAGGATAAAAAGACAAATTAAAATACAAAGGACCAAGACAAACCAAGATAAGGTATTGAATTAATGATAATGATGGCAAAATGGAAAAAGTTTTGACAAGGGCAATATTCCCTATTCATTTACACAAGGTATAACCCTAAAACTTGTTTTGTTTAATTTTGTAAAGTAAACTTTAGATTCTAGATACAAAATGAGGATACTAATATGAGAGTGATAATACAAGTATAAGACTAAAGATATGGTTGAATTAGGATCTAGGGATAATGGGGAGTAATGAATTAACATGCAATGATAAGGTAAGGGATGACATAGGATGTAATTCAAATTCAATTAGGACTTACGATCTAAGACAATGATAAGGATAATGCAAAGAAATAAGGAATAATGCAAGGAAAATGAAGACTAATGCAAAGAAGATTAGGACTACTATAAAGAAAATGAGGTCTAATGATAAGGACAATGCAAGAGAAATGAGGATTATGCAAGGAAATGAGGGAATTATAGTGATGATAATACAAGACAATCAAGACTAATGAACATATTGTTCTTTAAGAATACACCTAAGGTTGAAAAAAGATTCCAAGTTTTTTGATGTTTTTAAATCTCTATGTTTTGAAAGGTTTTGATTTGGAACATGTTTTAACATTTTAGAGAGAGAGAGAGAGAGTTTCTTGTTTTAGTTGTGTCTAGGTTTATGTTTTCTACAGGCATAATTTTTTATTTTAGTTGTGTTTAGGTTAATATTTTTTTCTACCTACATCAAGGTTTTTTATTTTAGTTACATGTCTAGGTTTAAATTTTTGTTTTCTACCTAGGATTAAATTAAAAGTTTTAATAGTTTTCTAGTTTGGTATGATAATTTACAAAGTAAATTAAAACTAAAAATAACATAAAATATAATTAAATTTATATGATAAATTAGAAAACAACATTATACTACATTTTTTAATTAAAAATGACATAAAACTACAATTTTTAATGAAAAAATGATAAAAAATAATAAAAAACAATGGTACATACTTGGAATTAGGAGAAAAATGGCTGAGGGGGTCAACAGTAGTAGCTGAAACGGGCACCCGTACTCTAAAAAATGTGATCCCATTTTCCAAGTTGTAAAAATGACTTGGAAAATAGTTTAAACAAAAAAATAAATACATTCAGAAAATAGGCACCCAATTTTTAATAAATGGGCACCCATTTTTTAAAAATCGGGTGCTCATTTTGCTTTGGGTACCTGATACAAAATGGGCACTTGATTATTAAATGGGTGCCCATTTTTTAAATACATATCGGGCTCCCAAACCTAAACGGGCACCCGATTTTTAAAAAAATAGGTGCTCGTTTCTTGTGCCAAAATGTTTTGGCCGTGAAATTTCACAAAATTGGCACTCAACTTTGTGCATTGACCCATGGAAAAGGATGTTTAAGTCTCTTTAATCCAAGCTTTGGTACCATTTCCCCTAATACAAGGTTTTCAGTATTGCCACTATCCATGATTACTTTGCAATATTTGTTCCTTTATTTACAAACTATCTGGAACAAATGCCTTCTCTGAATAGGTTCAGTTTCCTTATTACTCAACATAACTCTCTTGAACATCAAATATTCTCTCATCTTAGGTACAATCTCTCTTTCAAAAGGTTCATCTTCAACTTGTTCCTCATGTTCCACCAAGTTCTATTTTTCTCTGCTTGAACCAACTCAAAATTGGTAAGCCCTATGCCCAACATTACCACATTTGAAATAATTACCTTTGAACTCCCTATTGCTACTAACCCTTCCATGAATCTTTTGATCAAGTTACTCTACAATCACAAGTTTATCTTTGCCTTTATCACCAACTAGTTTATCCTTGACCCTAGGTATAACCTGTCTTCTTTTCAACTTATCTTCTACCTTTAGAGCATACTAATAAGCATCTTCAATTGTACTAAGCCTAAACATACTCAAATCATATTGAATGTTAGGTCTTAAACCATTAACATACCTAGAAACCATTTCCTTAGATGCTTCTCGATGTCCAGATCTAATCTACATCTTGTGAAGTTATTTGGTATACTCCTCAACAGTCAAATATTTTTTGCTTCAGATTCTGCAATTTCTTGAACAATTCCAATTCATAGTCCTCTAGTATGAACTTGGATTTGAGTCTTGAAATCATAATTTTCCACCTAGTGATCTTAGGTTCATCATTATTTTCCCTATCTTTTTGCAACTCTTTCCACCATAAGGCAACATGAACTTTCAACTTAGTCTGTGCTAACCTAACCCTCTATGGATCCTTAGTATCTTCCAGCTCAAAGTAATCCTCTTGTTCATTAATCCAATCTATCAATTCCTTAGGATGCAATGAACTAGAAAAGTTAGAAACATCAAGCCTATGAATCTTATTCATTTGTGTCATATCTCTTAATAGCCTTTCCTCCTCAACAAGAATCTCAGCTTCAACTATTTCAAGATCTTCAACAACCTCTTCAAATTCATCTTCAATCTCAGGGTTTCTCCTAGCTCCAGTTAAAGCATTCCAAATTCCAGTCCTCATCTCATTTATGGATTCCTCCATCATCTTCTCTAATCTTCTAGGATTCATCCTTCTAAGAGACATATTCATAAAGAAGCCAATATTTAATCTACTCAGGTTCAACAATATAATAACAAGTATTGATTGCTCCAATATGATCAATACCAAAAATCTT
The DNA here is from genome assembly GCA_027943335.1 of Chamaecyparis obtusa. Classification (NCBI taxonomy): domain Eukaryota; kingdom Viridiplantae; phylum Streptophyta; class Pinopsida; order Cupressales; family Cupressaceae; genus Chamaecyparis; species Chamaecyparis obtusa. The sequence goes on along the minus strand of BSBK01003519.1, from coordinate 1,428,095 downwards.
CCCCAAGTAACTAGGTTTATTCGGTAAATAATCTACCAACAACTAATCTTCCTTGAAAAACCTATACAATTGTAGGTTAGATCTATTAATCTTCTATGCCACAACTAGGTTCACAAGTTGTGATAATCAATCCTCCCAAGCCTTGTTTATCTCTCAACAACCAATCCTCCTTCTGTTACCTTGCACTAATCTTTGGTTGATGTAGACTAGATCCTCTACTCTACTACTCCACAACAACAAGATCAACAAGTCAAAACTTGGAACAAGGTCAACCTTATGCTCTGATACCAAATGATGTAGTCAAGGATAGAGAATCCCTGAAGGAAATGTCCAATCCTTGTAGCTATAGATGCCATAGCAGAACTACCCAAAAAAGATATAGGAAACAACCATTCAAGGCAACAATATCACATATATTATTCTCAAATTGGCCAAAAAATGCAGTTATTACATCACCATTATCAATATATAATTGCAATATAATCATTTATGTTTTTTATCTTCAATACAAAGCTCACAAGCCAGGCATAGATGATTATCCCTCATAACTAGGATGACTTCTACAGACCAGACCTTAGACCCCAACTATCACAAGCTTTTAGATCCTAACTCTCAGACCTTCTATCCACCTCCTATCCTCTAACTCCCCCTTTTCTTCTTCTCTATCTCTAACAAGAACCATAAGACCTACTTAAATACAAGATCGCTAGCCACAAGTTGGCTTATCCGATCACAATCCCCAAGATAAAGAAAATAATTTACAAACATATGTACATCAAAACCCAAATTCATAAGAACACCTCCAATTAGATACATCATGCCATGCAACATATAAGGAGGTTGACCACATGTGTAATAACATAGAACAAGGTACCACAAAGCTTCTCATAATGTAAAACTCCATTGCAAGACAAATCTCGCTACCCTGGCTATTAGAATAGGAAAAACAAATAGGACTAGACCCAAAACTTAAATAAATTCATATGAAAATATTAGAATGAGCTGCAAAGCTATACATAGGATCTTTATGATGTCTAGAACACAACTTAAGGATCACATAATAAAATGAGCCAATTGTAACGATCACAAGCCTGAACACTAGAAACTGCCCAATTGGAATAGTAAACAGACAAACTAAAAGGAAATATTTTTTGGGTGATGAAAGATTGCCAATGACCCAAGGATGCTCTTGCATCATAAATATTACAAGAGATTTTCAAGATTTCTATGGGAGGCTTTTGAATAGATCTAGAATTTACTAGCCAAACAAAGAGGGTAACCCAATATGCTAGCTTCTTTTCTATATTCAAGAAAAAAGTACATTTTAAAGCTCCACAGGTGACCCTTGAAAAGAAAAGGCAATGCCATGAAAGAAGAATATTCCTCCATTCTAAATCCACTTCCACCCATATTGGAGAACCCAAGGTGGAGCCGAAAGGAAGAATTGTCTATAACATTGCATTTTATGCCACTGGATGGCATACCTAGAGGCAAGACAAAATATATCAAGGCATTGAAGAGCTTCTTGAACATTCTCCTCATCCTCAATCAAAGTGAGGAAGGAGTCATTTTCAAAATGTCCATTGACAAGTTGAGAAGGTGAATCAGGTAGGGAAATTCCCCTAATACAACCAACATAGATAGTCAAGGCCAATAGATAGCCAAACCCTTTAGTCACAAGAACATATAAAGAAGGGGCCAAAGGAAAACCCTGGTGGATTGATCTGAATAAACCAAAAGTAGAAGATTGTTATCTATTAATGGTGATGCATGCAAAGGAATCCCCAAAAAGCATCTGAACTAATTGAATAAATCTGGGCCCAAAACCAAGAGCCTTAAGCAACACAAGAATGAAAGACCATTCATTAATGCAATCATAGGCTTTGGAAAAGTCTATTTTGACAAAAATAGCATTCTATTTGGAGCGGTGATCCCATTCCATACCTTCCCAAATAGTAATAATGTTCTCAAGGATGAATCTTGACTTAATAAAACCAGTCTATTTAGGATAAACAATGAGAGACATAATATGATAGATTTTGAGGGCTAGGGCTTTGGCAATAATCTTGTAAGTGACATTAAGTAGAGTAATGGGTATCCAATTGCAAATATCTTTAGGATCCCCTACTTTAGGGATAAACTTGATGTTGCCTTTGTTGATGATCTAACTAAGTGACTAAGAATGAAAAGTTTTCAAATAGACCTTATGAAGATTGAGACCGAGACAAGGTCAGAAAGATTTGTAAAACTCACAAGGAAAGCCATTGCAACCTGGAGCCTTATCATCTGCCATGGAAGAGACAACTTCCTTGAGATCTTCAAGGGTAAGCATCTGGTCATAAAAGATTCTCTAAGAATTTGAAAGAGAAGAGGGAAAAATAACAATACAATCCCGTAATGCTTGGTCATTGGAAGGGGAACTTTCCTGCACTATGAACACCTTCTCATAATATATGATAAAATATTGAAGGATATTTGGGAGCTTAAAGAGCACCAAGTGACCTTCCTTAATTATTTTTATGCTAGGGGAAGAATGATGAGCTCTAAGAACAAGCAAAAACTCTTTTTCAGAATCTCTATTACCCACTTTGAGCTAGTGCAATCTGGCCTTAATTTGATCACCTCTGGCAGCATGTTGGTCCGCAATCTTCTTATGGTGGCAAAGCTGGGCAACCCTAACCTACAATTTGGAGTTGAAGGAATTCAAAGCTATAACTTCTATGATAGCACATAGATATTTGGTGTTTGCATCATATTAACATTGCTGGTACATTGCCAACTATCTTCCATAAGTGTGAAGAAACCTCAGAGTATAAGTGATAGCATCATTCCACCAAGAAATCCATTTAGTTGGATGAGTTGGCCTAGGCTCCAAGTTCTATGATCACCTACAACTGATTGAATATCTTGATGAACTGAAGGAACAATGATTAGAGATCACTGAGCTATTAAAGTGATATATAAGATGATTAAATTAGTCAATATATTGTCATTGATGTCAACTAGTTTTGACTATACTTATCATGACAATTACAAACATCTGAATATCTGTATCAGTACGAAATGGTGAAGAAATGAGATATCTACATAAGGAAAAGATGAATATGATAGATAAGGATAAGGTATACATTGGGTAACTTATTGATGAGTCTATGGCATTATATTATTGACTTGAGCATGTTACATTATTCTACTATGAAGAAGAGATCAAAATTAAACAAGTTAATGTGGTTGGTAATTGAAGATTTCTATATACATTGAATCAGTCTTGTGTATACCAAACTTGACAGTAATAACTAAGTTAGTTATCATCGACGCATTCAATATTAACCGAGTATGGATGAAAACATTAAATGTTATAACGACCAACTAAAATTGATGAGCTGGAAATTACTTATGATTCTGAGGTAACAGATGAAGTTTGTTATAAGATCCATGACTGAAAAAACTCATAGATGATCTAAGGGAAGAGATTGAAACATATTGTTGACACATCTGCTGAGAAAGGTTGAAGCAAAAAAATGGACGATGATGATTAAGAGGAAAAATCCAATGGCTGATATGAAAATAGTTTACATGTCTATTTAAGAGACATGAGTTTGATTGATGAACTATGTCAGATGAATAGAGACTGCAGAAGATTTCATGTGAAGACACTTTTCATGCATTCTTGATCAAACTGGTTACAGACATAATCGAGCTGTAGGCATAATCGAGCATTTTATATATATATATATATATATATATATACATCGAGTGAAGTAAGTTGAAGGTCACACCTGATAGTGTGCATTGTAACCTTTAATAGGGTTGGCTCCTAACTGAGCTCACTTCAGAAGAGTGAAATATTTTTGGGTTACTAGTCCTAGGTGGTTTTTCCCTTAGTAGGGTTTCCACGTTAAATCATTGTGTTATGATTGTTTTTCTATCATACTTTACATGTTGCATATTTGATTAATCGGTAAAGATAGTTTTGGATAATTACTGATATTCGGTAAATGATTAGAAAGATAGATATTGTATCTTACCGAGTTGTTTGAGTTGCTAAATATGTTTAAAGAAGTACATTTGAGAGTTTGGGACTATATGATAACTAATTTAACTAATTCACCCCCCCTCCTTAGTTATCTAACAATTGGTACCAGAGAAATTTGGTTGCTTGGAGGAAAGTTTCAAGGAATTGAGCAAAAGATCACAAGATGTATAAAAGGGAAGTGCCTAAGCTGAACAAAGATAACTTCACAATATGGCAAAGCATGATGAGGCTATACATATCTAGAACTGGAGAATTTTCTCTACATCTCCTAGACTATGGCTATATACAACCGAATTTCAGACCTTTGATAGTTGATCAGTTGAGAGACATACATGAACATAATATAACTATGATAGAGATTGTTGCTGCTCTAATTGATGCAAAATTCAAAGATGTCAAAGCATGCACTACAACAAAAGCAATGTGGGATAAACTTCCACTAGTTCATGGTGGTGATGTAAACGTAATGAGAGCCAGAGCTGAAAGCCTAAGAGGTAGATTTGATGATATGAAGATGAAAGAAGGTGAGAACATCACATAATACTCTAACCGAATCAAAGAGGTGGTCAATGCTATCAGAGGAGTAGGATGTATTATTTCTAAAGATACTATGGTAAGTAAAATACTAAGAACCCTGTTTCCTTTCTATGCTATTAGAATCTCTGCTATTCATGAAATGAGATTTGCACCTGGAAGTACTCTTACACTTGATAGTCTAATTGGTAAGATGACTACTTTTGAGCTGAATAACTATGAAAATAGTATTGTACCGAGTGTTGAGTCCACTTTTATGTCATCCCTAAAAATTGGTAAGTCTCGCAGTAAGCATAACATAAAGAATGAAAGTGGTAGTGACAGTGATAGTGAAGATGAGCTTGATGATCTTGAAGCACTTATGGCCAGAAGACTTCAGAAAGGTAAAGGAAGGTATAAAGAAAAGTTACCTTTAGCTTATTTTAATTGTAAAGAGATTGTCCATATTGCTTCTAGATGTCCTAACATGAAAGAAGAAGATAAAGACAATGACATATCCGGTGATGGAAAGTTTGGCAAAAGATATAACAAAGGAAACTAATACTATGATAGAAGTAACAATCGAGACTACAAAGACAAAGGAAATAAGGCATGTTACCTTGTTGGAGATGAAGATAAGGACACTGACACCAACACTAATGATGAAATTGAAGTGGTATTTATTGCAATGAAAGATGATTCAGAAGAAGAAGAAAGGTATGTAGAAACTGTACACTCAAAATGTGCACTTCTCTAAGTCATTACATCTAAGAGCATCCATGGATTGGAAACCTTGAGAAAGCAACCTAGAGCTCCCTAGGCATGGAGTCACAAGGGTGTTTAGAATGCTCTCAGCTAGAGCTATTAAGCCTATAACCTTGCTAGTAAACCATGCAATGGGAGATTCAAAGAGACAAGGGCAAGAATGCCAATATCCTCAAGAATCAAAATGGAAATGCAATGCAATGCTATACTAGAAATGAGGATGCAAGAATGGAACTAAGCTATGATAATGAAAATATTACAAGCCTTTGCTAATTAAACTAGGTGAGTTAAGCTAGAACATGAAAGGAAAGTAAACTAAAATGCCATGAAAGCTAAGCTAAATGCAAGAATGAAAGCTAGAATGCAAGAAGATCTCCAAAGCTCCAAAGTCACCAAGAAAACCCGCAGCATAAGATTAGCATAAAGAGTGGATCCTAGAATGAGAAAAGAGCTCTCCTTTTAAAGATGAGTGGACCATGGAGATTAAGAGGAAAAAGATTTGATCAAGGGTGGAGTTTGCAAGTGGGAGCAGTCCATGTGCACAAGTCTCCTCCAATGAGAAAGAAGTGTTGACTTTTGAGCTTCATGTGAGACAAAAAGGCCTTTTCTCTTTTTTATAAAATAAGAATAATGCTTTATTTGTGCAACTTAGGATAAGAGGTAAGTGGGGGATTTTTATTTAATAAAAGGGGAGGGAATTCCTTTTAATTAAATAAAGACTTAGGATAAAATGGTTAATCCATAGAATATAATCGAATAAATGATATAATTAGGATTTGATCAAGGAAATTGATTTAATTTTGAAAATATTTGCAAAGCATTGATTCAAGAATTTGATAAATTGCAAGAATGGGGCCCAAAGTATAGGTGACCATTTTAGGGTGCATACATTTGCCCCTCTTTGACTAATGTGAGATCGATTTGAGATCACATGTAGTCAAAGAATGAAGTTGAAATGTGAGATCAATTTGGGATCACAAAACAACCCAGATGTGTGTTTGACGGATGGGAACACATTAGGACAAAGATAAGCTGATTGAAAAAGACAAGGCCAACACCCCTATGAATAGGTAATTGTCAAGTCTAAGATAATAGATAAGAATCTCAAGCAAGGTTTGGTAAAACTGAATCAAGGATTGAAGTTTGATAGGTACTGCCCCCTCAAAATTGAAAGAAAAATCAGGTAGAGGGAGATAGTAAATTGATAAATTTGATCAAATCACTAGAAATCATAATCGAAGAGGAAAGATGATAGAATAACCATCAAGCAGTGGAGATATGCCCCAATTTGACTAGGTTTGACTGAGAAAGATATAGGATAAAGATGAAGTCGAACCTCAGAGAGATGAAGTGAAGGAGATGAATGGAAGACTAGGGTAGTGAGAGAGATGGAGATGAAGAAATGAAGATGCCCCAGTGAGAATCAAAGAATTAGGCCTCAAACGATCAGCCAACTGTGCAGAAGAAGAAGAAAATTTGAAATGTGATTTTGACTATCAAGATGAACTTAGATTTTGATTTCGATCCCAAAAATGGATCCAAGACATCAACATTAGCCAGGGGTGCAATTTTCACAAAATTGTGAGATGTTTTGAAAATTGGTCAAAAAGTCAAAATGCTATATAAGGGGTAAAAAAGTCATTTTCAAATTCATTTGTCTTATTGTGATTTTGAGAACTTTGAGAGCTTAGAGAGAGATTATTGCTCAGTAGGTAGTGATTCCCATCCACACACATCAATTTGAGTGCGGTCGGTTGGACAACCAACCTCCTCACTATGGTGCCCCGATAAGTTTTCAGAAAAACTAGCTGTTTGAGTTATTTAATGCATTTAAAACACATTTTTTAATATTTCAAATTATATGCATGTGAAACATCGTACGACACTTAGAAAGTATCACACATGTACTATAGTCTATATCATGTGATAGTTTGTGGGTCCACAAAGTGTCGCATGGCTGTTCCAGAAAGTATCGCACGATACTGGATGAAACATTGTGCAACCTTGTGCGAACTATCATACAAGGAAAGAGTATTGCACTACTATTGAAGCAAGTATCGCACGATACTATATCAAAAAATAGTATTGCAATAGTATAATGAGAAGTATCTTATGGTTGTAATTTGAACAATATAACATGGGTACAGATAATTTTTGCCTTTGATATTACTTGTACTATTTTTAGACATCCATCATGATATGTTCTGACATTTGGTTTGCGATTTTATGGTTTGCAAGAGGCTTTTTCGATGCTCACCATCAGAGCACTGAGGGTAGTTAGTTTACGCTGCATCAGGGATCTAGATACTCTCAGTAGAGATGATCTAATCAGCATGGGATTCGAGTACCTATTGGATATGCCCCATATACAAGCAAACCATGGGTTGCTGATAGCTTTGGCCGAGAGATGGCACAATGAGCACAATACCTTCCATCTACCAACTGGAGAGGCATCGATCATATTAGAGGACATCTATCAGATCCTTCATATACCCAGCCATGGAGATCCAGTGAGTATAATCATGTTTGTAGATGTTCATAAATGTAATGTTTCCATATGATGAAAACTGACATGATTTTCTATTGGCACAAGTATACTATGATCAAACTCCTACAGATGGGAGACATGCCATCCAGGACCTCTTCCAGGATGTGACCATTATAGATAGACATCTCAATTGGGATCACCTGATCAAGGAGTATGGTCGGGACTACCCAGTGGCATGCATCATGTGCTCGATAGTATCACAGGCCTTGATCACTAATAGGAGCTAGAGAGGGTTCCCACTAGGTCGGGGTAGGTTGGTAATAGATTTGGTAGCACACCCTAGATGGATGGCATGGGGCCCTGCCATCCTAGCAGACATGTATCATGAGCTACATGAGATTGTATATAAGGAGGGTAGATCTTGGGCATGCAGAGCTATCCGGGCTTAGTTATGGGCATGGGAGCACATAGACATTGTGCGACCACATGTATAGCCTCAGGAGTGGAGACACCCCTACATATACAGGTACATGGGATTTATTTCACAATCTCATAGCGGAGATCTAACATACTATAGGAGGCTACTGGATGAGCTCACAACCTTTTAGTGGAGGCCATATAGGCAGTGTGAGTAGTGGAGTGACAGGGATCACGCTCTTAGATACATGCTGTATAACTGACCACTACTAGGTCAACATTCAAAGATCATTGAGCACTTTTTTATCTCTCAAGTATGGAGGCAATTTGGTTGACAATAGAGGGTACTCGTGGAGACCAATACATACACCCAGGTTAGGGAGGATGAGGGATTGGGGTGGTTGCCAATGTTGGACTACCAGCAGGTGGCACAAGAGACATCAAGGTTATGTAGAGAGCCATGGGATTATCTACCTGATATGGTAGATGCAGGTGTAGATGTTGTGTATAGAGCAAAGCGTTGGAGACACCCATTTCCTAGGTTTATTATCCTAGATGCACAACCACAGGCAGCAGGTGGGGATGATGATGATGGGGGAGACGAAGGAGGGGAGGAGGGAGGAGAGGACAAGGATCTAGATCAGGTGGTCGGAGATGATCATGGAGATAGGTATCCAATGAGGAGGAGGAGGAGGAGGAGGATGTGACGAGACTAGTTCACCGACAGGTGGATGTAGGACAGGATCAACCTACAAATAAGGGAGGAGAGGATCTCTGTGCTAGGGTACAGGTCTGAAAAAATGAGATACAAAAACTAAGGATGACTATTGCTATATGTGATTAGCAACTACTAGATGTACGAGTTGAGATAGAGTGGTGTGAGAGGGTAGCATGAGATGATGCCGCAGAGATCTGGAGGGAGGTAGCACGGGCGATGTATTACCATGGTTTATACATAGTAGCCATACCTAAGGGACAAAGGGCACCACTCTACTCTGAGAGGGTTGGGAGATTAGATATAGCAGGTGATAGGATGGGTCCACTGGCTCCATCACCACCACCACGTGATGGGGAGAGTCAGTCCTAGGTCTAGGGCTTAGATGTATAGTCATATCTTGAGACTTTGATCCAGATTTTGGGATCTCATTGTACTTGTATCATGATATATATATATATATATATGAGATTACTGGACTTATGATTTATCTTGTGTACTTGTCTCACTTGTGATGGATGTTTCAGTATATTGTCTTGCTATATTGCTCAAATGTATGATATATATGTTTATGAATGCTTATGTATAGTCTCTCTCATAGATGTATGTTTAGTTCTCATGTTATGATATAGACTCATGTTTCTAAAAATGATCTCTTTATTGATATAGATATGATGATAATATTAACCCCTTGTGATGATAGGAAAAGGATGTGATGTAAAATATAAGGAGCGAAAGACATGATCAAGATGAAGCGAAAGGTGAGCACAGTTGACTGACAAGTCCGTGAAAGATGAAAGGAGAGCTCTCTCCTTACACAAGATGCAAACTAAACTAACATGAACCTAAGAATGCAAGATACAATGAAAAGTGGTTTACTTGCAAGGTTACAAAGCCATTAGACTCTAATAATCATCATTGAGCATTATTTGTAGCATCGCAAGATCATACAATACACACTAGTATAACTATGTGAATCTGAATATGATCTATATCAGATAGGTATGTGGGAATCCCACCTAAGCATCAAAGACATGTAGGTCAAGATGACTGGTGTAGTGAGGTTCCCTAAGTTTAGTATAGCAAGATTATGCTTGCATCGAGACACAAGAAAGTCAAGATGACTACAAGCACGCACTTGTGAAAAATAGTCAAGGATAATACATTGTAGATCCTAGTGTCAAGTGGAACAAGCATGAATGCTCATGATAGTTAGGATCAACAAAATATACCCACAGGTAGAAAATAAATCAAACATGTCCTCGTGCCCCCAATCTTCTAGCTCGACATCATTGAAAACTATTAGGGAGAGAACACTCAGCAAAGAAATCATCATAGACATCACACAAAGAAATAAAGTCAAGCAAGTCTTAGTGAGCCAAGTGTTTAAGTGTGTGTGTGGAGGTCATAGAGTCAAACTTTGAGTATCACATCTACCAGTGAGAAATATCGCATCATTCTAGATTGGGGGTAGGATATCTGATAAGTATTAAGAAACACTCGATGCTAGGGAAGTGTTGAAAAACACAGTTTGGGGTGGTGTTGAAAAACACCATTTGCAAGATGTCTTAAAGACTAATGCATCCAAGAGACCAAAGTTAACACAGTTATGCCCCCTAAACAAAGACCAATTCCAAACCAAGGCAACAAGGACAAGGCATGATGGAGAAAGGCTAAGTGTCAAGGATGAGTGCTAAGAAACAAGGGTGCAAAGGCCTCAAGTAGTGCCTGTTTTCAAGTTTTCACCACTTGACATATTTTTCAATTTTTTCAATTTTTTTGTATTTTTGCTACCAAGGCGCTTGTTTCCAAGTTTTCACCAAGGCACTTTTTCTATTTTTTTGAATTTTTTTACAATTTTTTGATTTTTTTGATTTTGTTTTAGGACTTTATATGCTTTTTAGGATTTTTTCAGCATCATATATGAATATTTGTTTTTTTGCAATTTTTTTAGGATCAATAAATATGTACAAAGGATGCCCCTAGACATAATAGGCATCATGGATAGAACTTCTTCAGGTGCAAGACATTGATAGGATTAGGGAGCTACTCTCCCTCTTTAGTAGATAATAAATAAGCACCTATCCCAAAAGCTATAGTAATGATGTAAGGTCCAAGCCAATTAGGTTTAAATTTACCCTTTTGATCTCTATGTTGCTAGTTCTTAGGATTTTCACGTAGGACAAGATCTCCTACTTGGAATTCTCTAGGGCGAACCTTTTTGTTGAAGGCCTTGGACATACGCTTTTGATAGACCCTCATATGGTCAAATGATGCTTTACATTTCTCATCAAGAAGTTCTAACTCTTGGACTCTCATGGTGTGGTAGTCTTCATCTATAACTAGACCTTTGAGGGAAACTCTAAGTGAAGGAATCTCAACCTCTAAAGATAACACTTCTTCAACACCATAAGTAAGGGCAAAAGGAGTAGGCCCAGTTGGAGTACGAATACTCATTCTATAAGCCCACAAAGCTGGATTTATCTATAAGTGCCAATCTCTACCATTCTTATGAACTGTTCTATGTAAGATTTCAAGAATGGTTTTATTTGAAGCCTCTGCTTGACCATTTCCTTGCGGGAAGTAAATAGAGGACCAATGTTGTTTAATCTTGAATTTCTGGTAGAGTTGTTTAAGGTCCTTATTTTTGAACTGACCTCCATTGTCAGTGATAATCTCAGAAGGCACTCCATATCGACAGATGATATGGTTCAGGATGAAAAGAGAAACTGTCTTGCCCGAGGCAACAGAAAATGGGACAACTTCTACCCATTTAGTAAAGTAGTCAGTAGTAGAGATGATAAATTTGTGTCCACCTAATGAGTTAGGATGAATATGCCCAACAAGATCAAAGGCCCAACAATGAAATGACCAATGATATATAGATGGAATAAGCTCCCTGCCTGGAGCATGTATCAGATGATCATGTTTTTGACACTTTTCACAAGATTTTGCAAAAGCTACTGCATCCATCTGCATAGTAGGCAAATAGTACCCTGCCCTAAGCAACCTTCAGGCCATGACAAGACCATTGGAATGTCCCCCACAGATGCCCTTGTGAATGCCAACTAATGCTTGATCAGATTCTTCCTTTTCTAAGCATCTAAGAAGCGTCCCATCTAGACCCCTCCTATACAAATCACTAGAGATAAGGGTATGGTGAGAGGCATTTTGGGTAAGGTTTCTTTGTTCAGAGTAGTTAAAGGTATCAAGGATAATGCCATCACAAAGGTATGAGTAAATGGCACCATATCGGGATGATTCATGACCAACAAGGGTACAGATAATGTGGCTTTCTTCGAAGTCATAGATAGGATAATGTAGCTCTTCCACTAGGAATTCAAATCTAGATTTATGCTTCTCTAATTGAAGAAGTGATGCAACTGTGGCCATAGCATCAGATGATTTGTTTTCTACTCAAGGGATTTGCTAAAATGTGATGAATGTGAAATACCATCTCAATGAATCAACCATTTTCTTAAAGGGTACCAGTTTCTCTTCTTTTGTTTGATATTCTTCGTTAACCTAGTTGATTATCAACTGTGAATCCCCATAGATATGTAGCTCTATGATTCTCCATTCTATGGCCATCTTGAGCCCATTTTTCAAAGCTTCATACTCAACAATGTTGTTTGTACATGGGAACAATAACTTGTAAGACTTAGGAATCGTGTACTCATGAGGAGAAACAAACAACACACCACCTCCAGAACCATTTTGCATGAAAGATCCATCAAAGAACATCTTCCATGTTCTCTCAGTCATGTACATGAGGTGCTCATCTGGAAAGGCAACTTGAATAGGTGCACTATCTTGAATTGGGAGGTTAGCCAATTGATTAGCAATGGCTTATCCTTTAATAGCTTTACGCTCAATGTACTCTATGTCAAATTCTGAAAGAATCATCATCCATTTAGCAAGTCTACTTGTGAGGGTAGCCTTATCAAGCAAATACTTGAGAGGATCAATTTTTTCTATGAGGTGTACTATGTGCGCAAGCATGTAATGTCACAACTTTTGGGAAGCAAACACCATTGCGAGGCAAGATTTCTCAATACTGGTGTAATTAACCTCATATGAAACAAGCATATGGCTAATTTAATATATGGCTCTTTCTTTCCCATTTTAATCAAGTTGAGCCAGTAATGCCCCCAAGGAAGATTATGTTGCTGAAACATATAGTATAAGTGGCTTCCCTAGGATAGGAGGCATTAGAATAGGAGGATTTGCCAAGTATTCCTTGATCTGGTCCATGCTCTTTTGACAATCCTCATTCCAGATACATTTAACTCCCTTATGCAAGTTCTTATTGAGAGGTTGAGCTCTATTTGCCAGCTGTGAAATGAACCTCCTTATAGATTGAAGGCACCCTTGAAGGCTCCTCATTTGACTAATGTTTTTAGGAGGTGACATATCCATGATTGCTTGGACTTTTTCAGGATCTACCTCTATTCCCTTCGCTAAAATGATGAATCCTAGAAGTTTTCCAGATGTGACCCCAAATGCACATTTTTTTGGATTTAATCTTAGTTGGAATTGTTCCATGCGATCTAGAATGACTTCTAAATCACCTAAGTGCGTGTCTCTTTTCTTAGATTTGGCCAAGGTGTCATCCACATAATCTTCCATGTTCTTATGCATTATGTCATGAAAGATAGTTGTCATAGCTCGTTGACAAGTAGATCCTACATTTTTTAATCCAAAAGCCATAACGTTCCAACAATAGGTACCCCATGCACAAGTGAATGCAACATTTTCCTGGTCTTCAGGAGCTATCTTGATTTGATTATACCTAGAAAAACCATCCATCAAGGAATAGATCTCATAACCCGTGGTCATGTCCACTATCATGTCTATATTTGGGAGTGGAAAATCATCCTTTGGGCATGCTCTATTAAGATCTCTACAGTCTGTGCAAATGCGAATGGACTTGTCATGCCTTGAAATTGGTATAATATTTGAAATCCATTCAACATAGTCAATAGCTCTTATAAATCCTGCATTGAGGAGTTTTCCTAATTCTACCTTGACTAGAAGAGCTATATGAGGATGCATTTTTCTCAATTTTTTGTTTGACTAGTTTCACACCTGGAGCTATGGACAAGTGATGCAGAATAAGATCAGTGTCCAACCCTGGCATATCTAAATAAATCCAAGAAAAATTAATCTTCTTTCTTTGTAAGAACTCGGTGTATGCTTCCCTTTCTTGTGTCGACAAGGATTGAGCCAAGTGCACTATTTGTGGAGCCTCATCAGTACCCAAGTTGACTGCTTGTGTTGGCTCAATAAGAACTGAAGATCTGTCTTGAAAATAACTCGGGAGATGATCAAGTACCTCATCCTTAGGTGCCTCAGAGAGGTTTTCACCTTTGGATACATCATTTATTTTTACTATTTTTGGTTCTGACACCACCACACAATGGTTTTCGTCATCAGAACTATTGGTTGTTCCCTTTGATCTTCAAAACTTGTAGATTTATACTTTGATGGATAACTCTAATGAAAATTTGACTCTATCACCACTCCAAAGTCTACAAGGAAGAGAGCCAATTAACAAGGATCAAGGAGATCCTCCTACACTTTGAGCCTTAATGCTCAGGTGGGTGTACCCTTGACTCACTTCTTCAAAGGAGTCTCTAAACAATATATAACTATACCCTTTACTATCTGATTGAAATGTTTATCATTTAATTATGTGTGTGTGATTGCTGATGATGGACTACTTCCAGAGAATGGATCAGTGCCTTGTCCTAGGGAAGAGAGTCACTTAACAACCTATATCACCCTAAAATCTTAACTCAAACATATATAGACTCAGAGTAAGTGCTTTTCCTATTACTCCCCTCACTCACATATCAGGACATCAAATCCTTATCCTGCCATGAACTCGCTGAACTTACCTTAAAGACTTTAATCCTAACTTTGTTAGGAACTGAAAGATAACCCCAAAATACTCTTTGTTTACCATAGGCTAACCCACTTTGTGCAATCAACATATATGAGCTCAAGAGAAAAACAAAAAGACATACACCAATATGAGATTGGAATCCAAAATATTCTCACTAAGACTTGCAGAATCAATACATTACCAAATGACAAAATACACAAAGGAAGAAAACCCTAAATCTAGGCTCTCCTTGTTCAAATTTTCACTATCAACAATCTGGGACCAAAACAAAAGAATTGGAACCCTCTACAAGTCAAAACTTTGACCCTTTATACCACTAGCTGCCATGGGAACCCAAAATGCGTTGCAACAAGCTACAGACAGCTAGGGTATAGCCTTCACCAACCAAAGATAGCCAATAATTCAATGCAGGGGAAAGAAACATAGGCAACCTAGGAGAGAGGAAATCTCAAATAGGTCTACAATTATGAGCACATTGAGATCAGGACAGAAAACTAGGAATTGCCATGAATACCAGTACAAATCGGCCACCTACAAACACACCTCAAGCATCAAAATAGTCCTTCATATGACACAAAAGTCTTTGCAAATAAGTAGCAGGCCTTTGGACCACTTTACAACCACCAAACAAATCCAATCAGGTCGCTAAAACATTTAAAACCAGTCCTTCTTGTTGCAAAAACTCTCTGCAAGTTTGAATTCAAATCCCAATGGTCACTTTATGGTTTTACCCTCGAATCAACAACTCACATTTAAACTTTAATCTAGCTTTAAGTCACGGCCGTTGATCTTCTCACTTTCACGGGCTTTAGATTTTAAACTCGATCGACAGTTGTCGCCACTTTGCCAAACTATCTTCCTCGCACCTTACCCCAGTGGTAATACGACAACCACAAGATCTGTCGGCCTTTTAGTCACTTTATAAACCCATCAGCCCCACTTCTAACTTCGCAACTGCGATGCCACCTGTAAATAAGCCTTCAAAATCAAACGGCAGGCACATGATCACATGGGTTTTGAAACCTCCCATGAGATCATACGCCAACCACTAGATCTACCACGCTACCCTCCTCATCTGATAGCGGGACCACAGCACAGGTGTCAACAGATCGCATGATCGCATGTCAGAAAACTTTGACATGCGATCATGCGGCAACCAATCACAAGCCGCCACATAACCACCAGCGCAGTCACCGCCGAAGAGACCCCACCTGCAAAAAGCTTTGAAAATTTGGGCCCACCATCATGCGACCGCATGACTAAGGCAAACTTAACCGCCAACCAAGTCGCCAGATGTTAGCCGCTTAACCTCCAAAATCAAGCGACAAGGAGATAACCGTTGGTCACTAGGTCGCGGAATGACAACTTAACCACCAAGTAACTAAACATTGTAGAAGACTGGGACCCACGTGGACATGTGGCAAATGGTCACATGATTGCATGTCAAGAAACTTTGACATGCGGCCATGCGACAACCAATCAGGAGGAGCCCACTTCATGCCCACATAGGAAAATCCAACGGCTGTCGCAAAAGTGCAAAGGCTAAACATCGTGCATCTTTTCTATGTGATCATACGACAACCACTGATCTTGTTTGAGCTTTAACCACACCGGGCAATGAAAAGAGCTGGGCCCACTAACCAACCGCCAAACATTAAAAGATCATGCGACAACACAGTCGCCAGATCACTGAATAAAAGATGTAACCACCCAGAGACTTGGAGAATGTGCGATGAACACCTTAGCAAGGACTGGGCCCCATCATCCATCACACTTGCGCACATAGGAAATGCCAGTCAAATAGAAAACTATGAGGTAAAAAACACACAAGATTTTTGACACAGCGAAAGATCGAAAACACACAGGGTTTTTGACGCCAAAAGATAAGCGCACAAAAGTAGGAAGCACAAGGTCGAAAACAATGAAGGGTTTCACATAGACCGAAAACATCATGGATTTTCAGAAACACTGTGGGTTTTCGACACTTAGATATATTTTTGAAATTGTTCTCTGCAGACCTTAAAACTTGAACAACTTTCTAGATTTTTTGATTCAGCACATGTGATTTGGGCTAGAGCAAGGTGACACATTGAAGAACACAGGGTTTCTGACGCCAAAAGATAATTTGCAAGAAAATAGGCCATTTCCATAAGATTTTGCTATGACTAAAAAATGGGCTATTAGTGGCTCTAGGTGGGGATGCATGGCTCTTGTAGGCATGGCAAGGATTCAAAATCACTGGGAGAGCAGACCAACCTACTGGATAAAATTGCAGACAACAAGGAACAAGTAGGGCAAGACAAGCAATCAGACCAAAAATTGGAAGACCAGGGCAAAATAAGGCAGGGGCAAGCAACCTATATATAGAGATCTACAAAATGTACAACCCTAACTACTATTCATGGAAAACAAAGTACTTCAAAAGAAGTACTGCTTCAAGAATTGTCCATGAATAGGAAACTCTTGAATATCACCATTAAAATCCTTGATGATGTAAGAATCTTGGCCCCATTTCTCATGAATCAAATATGGCCCTAACCAGATGAGATCAAATTTACCATACTTCCCCTTATCCTCCAATCTGGCATTCCAAACTAACACCAAACCACTAGGTTCAAACCTCCTATCAATAGTCCTTTTATCATATAGATTCTTAACCTACAACTGTAATTTGGCATTCCTTGCAACTGATTCTCTTCTAGTTTCATCCAACCTAATGAGGTCCTCAATTCTCAACTGCATTTCATCATCAATGTCATCATCATATAGCTGCACAAACTTGTACATCTCCAATAAGTTATTCTGAGGCATTCTAGCATGAATTCCGTATACTAAGTCAAATGGTGCACAACCAATTGCCCTCTTCACAATTACCCTATCAACCCATAAAGCTAATGGCAGCTTTGAATTCCATGCCCTCTTATTTTTCTCAAGGATTCTTTTCAAGATCTTAATCAGACTCTTATTAGTAGATTCTACTTGACCATTTCCTTGTGGATGATAAGGTGAGGAATTATAAATCTGAATTCCCAAACCTTTGCAAAAGTCCTTATATTCGGTAGACCTGAAGCACATAGCATTATCACTCACTATCCTCTCAGGGCACCCAAACCTTGTAATAATATTATTCATCAGAAAGTCAATTACCACCCTGCTAGTTGCATTCCTTGTAGGTATAGCTTCTACCCACTTTGTAAAGTAATCAATGGCAACTAAGATCCATGAATGTCCTCCACTTGACTTCTTTGGTATCTCCCCTATGAAATCAATTCCCCATTGTTGGAAAGGAGCCTGAACTTCTACTGGCTTTAATGGTACATTACCTAAAAACTTAAGCTTACCAGAGAACCTTTGATAAGCATCACATCTCCTTACCAACTAATCTGCATCCTTGAAGATTGTGGGCCACCAAAATCTTGCTCTCAAGATCTTATGAGCAGTTGTTTTACCCATATAATGTCCACCACAAACTCCCTCATGCATCTCCTTCAACAATACATTAGCTTGATTCTCATCTACACATTTCAATAGTATGCAATCCAAATTTTTTCTATACAACTTACATTTCACAATTACATACTTGATGGCCTGTAACTTCAATGTCCTCTTTTGATTATCATTCATACTATCTAGACACCTCATGTTTCTCAAATAGTAAATAATATCCTGATACCAAATACAATCATCCATATCACATGTATAATCAATTTCAAAATGATTTACCTGGTTTGCATCTAGATTGGATTGAGCCATCAGTTTTGCCAATCCTTGACCTCTAACCAACTTAGTGATCTGGATCTCAACATTGAATTCTTGGATCCTATTTATCCATCTGCACCTTCTTCCAGACACCTCTTGCTATGAAAAAATATCCTTCATAGCCGCACTTGGCACAAAAGCAATCACAACTGCTCCCATCAAGTAACACCTAAAAGCCTTGATTGCTTTCACAAGTGCATAAGCCTATTTCTCATGTATGTCATACTTTAATTCTACAGCCTGCAAAGACTTACTAAAAAATGCAATAGGGTGCTCAAAACCATCCTTATTCTTTTGTAACAGAACTGCAACAATAGTATGAAAAGATGAAAAGGAAAAGATATGCATTGGGACATTATAATCAGGTGCCATAAGCACTGGTGCATCTTTGATAGCCTACTTGATGTTCTTGAAGGCCTCATCAGGCTCACCCTCCCAATTGATTACAGATCCCTTCTTCAACATCTTGGAAATAGGTCTAGTAACCTCTGCAAAGTTTGTCACAAACCTCCTTAGAAAATTGACTTGACCAAAGAAGGACTGAATCCCTTTAACATTCTTTGGTCTTTGAATTTTATCAATGGTTGCTACCCTCTCAGGGTCAATTCTCACTCCTTGCTTCCCAACTAAGTGGCCAAACAACTTACCTTCTGTGACACCAAAAGTACATTTCCTTGGGTTCAAAGAAATGCCAAATTCCAAGGCCCTCACAAATATTTTTTCTAAATGAGCACAATGGTCCTCTTCCCTCTTGGAATAGACAGTTAAATCATCCTGATACACAACAAGGAAAGCATTGATAAAATTTGAAAAGGCAACATCCATTGCCCTCTAAAAAGTAGCACCAGCATTTGTGAGACCAAAAGGCATTCTCACATAGACATATGTTCCCCAAGGTGTTGTAAAGGCTGTCTTGAACTACTCTGATTCCTTGACAATGACCTAATTGTAACCAGAGAAACCATCCATCATTGACATCAATTCTGACCTGGTTACTCTCTGCAACATAGCCTCCATATTGGGTAAACAATAATTATCTTTCAATGAGCTGATGTTCAAATTCCTGAAGTCCACACAAAGCCTGATGTCACCATTCTTTTTTCTTACAGGAACAAGGTTTGACACCCAAGAAGAATGCCTTATAGGCTTGATAATGCCAACATCTCTCAACTTCATTAATTCTTCTTGCATCTTGGGTGCCAAAGTAGGATTAATAGGCCTTTGCTTTTGTCGGAAAGGTTTAGCATCTTCTTTCAATGGAATAACATGCTGAAATAAATCCTCTTTATAAACCTTTAGGTCATCATATGACCATGCAAAAACATGCCTGAATTTCCTCAATAATTTAATCAAAGGTCTCCTTACCTTTTGAGATATATCTCTACCAATGTATACTTTCTTAGGTGCCTCATGTGATCCAAGATTTATCTCCTCAAGATCAGCATGATCTTCTCCTTTGATATTCTTTTGAACTCTATCTTGGTTGTCAAAGACAGTCTCCAAAACAACAAGCCCCTTGGGCACCTTGTTAGTTCTAAGCTGAATGACCTCATTGCCTAAGATAACCTCCCTTTCTCCTACTGACTCAACCAATGCTGAACAATCAAATTCCTAACCATGATATTGATCCTCGCAATCCATAAACTTCAAAATATCATTATCATCATCAAAAACTTGCCAATACTCAACATTATTTGGTATACTAGGCCTAGCCTGAATTTCAACTTTAGAGATAGCAGAGAATGTGACATCATTAGGATTGATTGCAATATTGGCTAACAAGTCATCCACCTTGTTGTTACTCCTATCCTTCCACTCAATATTGAAGGCATCAAAATGTTCAATCAAATCCCAAATTACATTCCTATGTTGTTTCAACCTTCTATTCTTGGAAGCATACACTGACCTGACTTGGGACACCACCAACTCAGAATCACCAATAACATTTAGACATTTAATACCATGCTTTTGTCCCAACCTCAATCCTAACAACAAGGCCTCATATTCTGCTATATTGTTGGTACAAAAGAAATTCAGTGTGAAAGAGAACTTGTAGGTGTTTCCATCAGGAGAAATAAGTAAAATACCTGCTCCTGCACCATCTTTGCAATTTGCACCATCAAAGTACATTACCCACAAATTACTCTTCACAAAATCAACACCTACCTCAACAGAGATAGGTGACAAAATATGTTCATTTTCAAATACAGGGATCTCTGCCCTAAAAGAATTAACATCAGTATCCACAAAACATGTAGTTTCATTATCTATGTTTCTCTCAATCATGTGGCATACTCTTGGCTCTCGTTCAATCTTGACAAACTGATCATCAATCTTGAAAGTTGCATAGGACAAATCACACTGTAAACTTCCACCCATGGCAACACTCCACCTTCTAGACAACAACATCCCATAATGAGGAGGGATATCCACCACTAAAACACTCATTGTTAGCTCTTTTTCTGGATATGCTGCCAACCTATATGGCATTGCATTGATAGTCCCAATAACTGGTACCTCCCTCTAATCCATTGCACAACACTTGCCCTGCATTGTATCAACTTTAAAGCCCAACCTCTTCATGATTTTGAAAGGCATGACAGTATTAGGGCACCACTATCAATCATACAATTTCTTAACTTCATCCCATTCACAAGAACACTCAAGAAGAATAGGTCAATATTTTCAAGGCTGGCATTGACAGAACTGTCCAAATATATTGGAGGAATTTGAGACACAATTCCCTGAGCAGCAACATCCTTCAAAGCTTTATCCTGAGATCCATTGCATGAAGTATCATTTTTGTGAGTATTACCAACCCATGCAATAGCTTTATCTTTATGTTCAGGGATCCTCAACAATTCCAACAATGGAACCTTAACTGTAATTTGTGACAATACAAATAACATGTCAATAGGGGTAGAAGCAGGAATCTCAATCTGCACTGCCTTAACGTCCTTTTTCTTGTCTAACACATTAGGTGTATTGACCACCCTCACTTTTTCAATCCTAGCCATTGTGTTAACTGGCTTCTCAATCTCACTACAGACCCTTTCAATTCCAACTCCCTTAGGCTCACAATGCTTACCTTTTACATTCTTGAATTTCACCATGTGATCAACCTTTGATTTGTTCTCATTAGGTTCTCCGGAGTTGGTACTCTTTATAAACATTCCTACAGCTTGCTCATTTGTATTCCTTGCCACCATGCCTCTAATTTGCACTTGGGCAATCATTTCTATAGTAATCCTATCCATCTCTTCTCTAGAAGGTCTTCTCAAATTTATTGGCTTGGGAGAAGAGTTCATGTTACATGTTTTCTAATCAATGCATTCACCATTAGAAAAAACCTCTTGATGAAAAAGGGCTTGATTATGTCTCTTCACATTTACATCTGCCTCTTCATTGAAATTAGAATCATCTTCATATCCTAGATATGAAGAAACCATGTTGCATCCCACATCATCTTGTTCTTCTTCTTGTTCTATCTCCTCATTGCCACAATCTTGATTTGCAGCCATAGATTGTGCAACCACACAATGCTCTACAGAATGAGGGGACTGGCATGCAACACACCAAGATATGTTCTCCATGACATTTATTGAAGCTTTATGCAGAGGGTCAGGGACACCTCTGTCATTGTTTCCTCTTGCAGCAGGGATAATAGGCTTGCCATCCTTCCATTGGGTGTTGTAGGGGTAGTTCTGCAGTCTATTTTGTTTATTGAAATTGTTGTTGAATTGAGGCCTTTCATTGGTAGGAGCACTGATGTTCCTATTTGCAGGTGCCTTCAAATCCTTCAATGCATTAAGCACCTTATCTAATTTGTCTTCTTCTTGCCTCCTAGATCCAACATTCTTATCATTTTCTTTCTTATATTTCTTGTCCCCAAACAACTTTGGGTCATCTCTCTTTCCACCCAATTTTCCTAATATTTTCATGTTGTTCTCAATATTGAAAGCAATCCTAAAAGCATCCCTAAGAGTTCTTAGTTCTTTATCCCTCAATAAATATCCCATCTTCCCATCAAATGCATTGAAGTATGTAGTTAGACAAACATTGTCATCTAACCGCATAACTTGGAACAACTTATGCATACCCTTCTGAAATCTCATGTTGAATTCAGCTGCAGACTCATTTTGATTTTTCCTTATGGTGTTGAATTCATTCAACATGAAACTAGCATTAGGCCTATCACCATATTGCTCTTTGAAAAATTTCTTAAAAGAGTCCCAAGTGTCAATACATCTATCAGGAAGCCTCTTAAACCAATCTCTAGCATCCTCCATTAGAGATTGAACAAATAGTTTCATGACTATATCCTCATGCTCTACCTCATAATCATTAAGCATATCAACAAATAACCTAAGATTCTCTTCACAATTAATAGCATTATTACCAGCAAACTTAGGTACCTTATCTCTAATATCATTTGGAAAAGCATTTGGATAACCAGGAATTCCATCAAAACTTATTTTCCTATAGCCTTCTAGTTGCATAGGTCTTCTTTGAAAGCTCGAACTAGTGTTAACCTTAGGATCAACATTAGCATCTATATTTATTTGTGCATCTGACTGCTGCCTAGGATCTGCACCTATCCTAGCAAATGAAGAAGGAAATGAACTAGTAGCATTACTAAGTGGAATAGCAGTAGTCATAGATGGCATACCTAGTTCAGTAGCAGATGGGCCAAGAGCATTAGCTGAAGAAGCCCTCAAAAATTGGATCTTCCTTTTCTTTTCTGCAATGGACACATCAACCTCAGCTCTCTCTAGTTCTCTTGCAAGGTCCTCATCTTCTTTTCTCCTTCTCTCCATTTCAGTGTCCTTATTTGATTCAGGTGGTGGGATCCCTATTATTTTCACTAATTTTCTTGCTTGGTCACCCACCATCTTCTGCTTTCCTTTTTCATTAATGATAATAGCAGGTCTAGTGATCCTATGCCCATCTTTATCTTTAGGCAAAGGGTCATAACTTTTCACTTGTCTAACTACAGGGCCCTCCCTATCAAATTCATGATCCTGAAGCAAGCACTCCTGCTCACTCCTCAAGGCATCAAGATCACCAAAAACATCATGCTACAAAGTTCTAGGAGCAGAAGCAAGCATTTTGTTTCTCTCCTTCATTTCATTTATTTTTCTAAGAAGAGACCGCCTGTCTATTAAAGCATTCACCTTTTCAGCCTCTCTCTCCTCCTGTAATCTTTTATGTATGGCATCCTGCTCTGCTAATTGCAACCTTAGTGCATTCAAGTCATCGGGATCCACCATAATGTCATCATAACTAGATGACACATCTATATCAGGGAGATTTTGATATGGGAAGTGAACTTTCCTATGTCTCATGGGTTCCCTTCTAAAATGATCTTCATCAAGATCCAGGTCAACCTCTAAACCCATATCTTTGTTTTGTTCATTCTGACCTGCAGGCAATGGACCTTTGTCATGAAATGCAGCCTCAGAGGTATCATAGAATCTCTCTTTAGAGTGACCACCATCTGATCTAGAAACTCTATCTTGTGAACCATCCTCACTTGAGGATACATGTGGTACTCTGGCTCTAGCATTTCTTTATTCTTTCATGGGAGCACTAGTAGACTCACCATTCCTTCTAATCCAACTTTTGTTCTCTTGTCTGGATAGCTACTCCAAAGTGGCCTCTGGATTCTTTCTAACAAAAGACCTAGTATTTCTCCTCCTATCCATGATTTATCAATATGTAGCACTGGTTCTAACCTTTGAGTCACCACCCACCTAGATGGGAAATCTTTGAAACACAACAGGAAAACAAGAACACACTTACAACCTTCCTCTCTAGATTCCCAACAGCAGAATCATGGTCTTGTTGATGGCCTGGATGGGCAGGTCTATCTGGTCAATAAGATTTTGAATACTTCAATATGACTACAACCAGAGACCTAACATATGCATATCTTCATAATCATTCTCCCCAGCAGAGTCGCCATTTTGTTGGTTGTTCCCTTTGATCTTCAAAAGTTGTAGATTTATACTTTGATGGATAACTCTAATGAAACTTTGACTCTATCAACACTCCAAAGTCTACAAAGAAGAGGGCCAATTAACAAGGATCAAGGATATCCTCCTACACTTTGAGCCTCAATGCTTAGGTGAGTGTACCTTTGACTCACTTCTTCAAAGGAGTCTCTAAACAATATATAACTATACCCTTTACTGTCTAATTGAAATGTTTATCATTTAATTGTGTGTGTGTGATTGCTGATGATGGACTACTTCCAGAGAATGGATTAGTGCCTTATCCCAGGGCAGAGAGTCACTTAACAACCTATATCACCCTAAAATATTAACTCAAACATATATAGACTCAGAGTAAGTGCTTTGCCTATTACTCCCCTCACTCACATATCAGGACATCAAATCCTTATCCTGGCATGAACTCACTAAACTTACCTTAAAGACTTTAATCCTAACTTTGTTAGGAACTCAAAGATAACCCCAAAATACTCTTTGTTTACCATATGTTAACCCACTTTGTGCAATCAACATATATGAGCTCAAGAGAAAAATAAAAAGACATACACCAATATGAGATTGGAATCCAAAATATTCTCACTAAGACTTGCAAAATCAATACATTACCAAATGACAAAATACACAAAGGAAGCAAACCCTAAATCCAAGCTCTCCTTGTTCAAATTTTCACTATCAACAATTTGGGACCAAAACAAAAGAATTGGAACCCTCTGCAAGTCAAAACTTTGACCCTTTATACCACTAGCTGCCATGGGAACCCAAAACAGGTTGCAACAAGCTACAAATAGCTAGGGTACAGCCTTCACCAACCAGAGACAGCCAAGAATTCAATGCAGGGGCAAGAAACATAGGGAACCTAGGAGAGAGGAAATCTCAAATAGATCTACAATTACGAGCACATTGAGATCATGACAGAAAACCAGGAATTGCCATGAAGACCAGTACAAACCGACCACCTACAAACACACCTCAAGCATCAAAATAGTCCTTCATACGGCACAAAAGTATCTACAAATAAGTAGCAGGCCTCTGGACCACTTTGTAACCACCAAACAAATCTAATCAGGCCGCTAAAACATTTAAAACCAGTCCTTCCTGTCGCAAAAACTCTCTGCAAGTTTGAATTCAAATCCCAATGGTCACTTTATGGTTTTACCCTCGAATTAGTAGCTCACATTTAAACTTTAATCCAACTTTAAGTCGCGGCTGTTGATCTTCTCACTTTTGCGGGCTTCAGATTTTAAACATGATCAACGGTTGTCGCCACTTCACCAAACTATCTTCCTCGCACCTTACCCCGGTGGTAATATGACAACCACGAGATTTGCTGGCCTTTTAGTCACTTTATAAACTCATCGACGCCACTTCTAACTCCACAACTGTGATGCCACCTATAAATAAGCCTTCAAAATCAAACGACAGGTGCATGATCACATGGGTTTTGAAACCTCCCATGAGATCATACACCAACCACTAGATCTACCATGCTACCCTCCTTGTCTGACAGCGGGACCACAGCACAGGTGTCAACAGATCGCATGATCGCATGTCAGAAAACTCTGACATGCAATCATGTGGCAACCAATCACAAGCCGCCACATAACCACCAGCGCAGTCACTGCCGAAGAGACCCCACCTGCAAAAAGCTTTGAAAATTTGGGCCCACCATCACGTGACCGCGCGACTAAGGAAAACTTAACCGCCAGCCAAGTCACCAAATGTTAGCCGCTTAACCACCAGAATCAAGCGATAAGGAGATAACCATTGGTTGCCAGGTCATGGAATGAAAACTAAAGCGCCAAGTAACTGAACACCGCAGAAGATTGGGACCCATGTGGACACGTGGCAAATGGTCGCATGATTGCATGTCAGGAAACTCTGACATGCGGCCATGTGACAACTAATCAGGAGGAGCCCACTTCATGCCCACATAGGAAAATCCAACGGTCATCACAAAAGTGCAAAGGCTAAACATCGTGCATCTTTTCTACGCAATCATATGACAACCACTGATCCTGTTTGAGCTTTAACCACACTGGGCAATGAAAAGAGCTGGGCCCACTAACCAACCGCCAAACATTAAAAGATCACACGATAACACAGTCGCCAGATCACTGAATAAAAGATGTAACCACCCAGAGACTTGGAGAATGTGTGACAAACACCTTAGCAAGGACTGGGCCCCATCATCCATCGCACTTGCGCACATAGGAAATGCCAGTCAAATAGAAAACTATGAGGTCAAAAACACACAAGATTTTTGACACAGCGAAAGACCGAAAACACACAGGGTTTCTGACGCCAAAAGATAAGCGCACAAAAGCAGGAAGCACAAGGTCAAAAACAATGAAGGGTTTCACATAGACCGAAAACATCATGGATTTTTAGAAATACTTTGGGTTTTCGACACTTAGACAGATTTTTGAAATTGTTCTCTGCAGACCTTAAAACTTGAACAACTTTCTAGATTTTTCGATTTAGCACATGTGATTTGGGCTATAGAGCAAGGTGATACATTGAAGAACACAGGGTTTTTGACGCCAAAAGATAACTTGGAAGAAAATAGGCCATTTCCATAAGATTTTTCTATGACTGAAAAATGGACTATCAAGAACTCTTATTCTTTTTTTCTTTTCTTTTTATTTTTTGACTAAGGTACTTGATGTTTGGCTCTGTCATGCTGGTAGCTGCTTCACTGGTGGAAGAGACTGTGGGTTCAATTGCATTCAGGTAACAAGTTATCTCATAGTCATTCTGGAATGTCAAGAGCTCAGGTTCTTGATACCATTGTGACTAATCAATGAGATGAGGGTTAGCAAGAGGCAAGTCAATGGTAGGTTCAAGGTTGTGAATATGGATAATGTCATCTCTAGTGACTGAAGAGTCAAAGTCTATCAAGTATTCTTCTAAGTTACCCAAATCAGGATTCGTCCTACCAAGGGAAGCATCATCCACTAAGGTAACACGTGGGTTCCAATCCTCCAATCCTACACGTGACTCGTCAGCTACCTCTGGATGAGAACTATAAGTATGGACAACATCAACATCCATGTCTACTATGGAAGAATCAGAGAGAGACTCCCATTCATACTCATGTGAATCGGTATCTGAATCCCGACTGGGATGTTTACACCATGCATGTTTACAATGTCTTGATGTAGAGGCTCTAATATCACCAAGGGTAACACCCCAAAAAAATGGTCACCTAGACTATTAGCCCCTTTTGCTAAATCATAAATTGCTTATTCTTGATCAAATCCTAGCTCTATCATTTATTCGATTATTTTCTATGGGCTAACCATTTTATCCTAAGTCTTTATTTATTTAAAAGGAATATTTCCTCCCCTTTTAATAAATAAAAAGCCCCCACTTTTCCTCTTATCCTAGGTTGCACAAATAAAACATTATTCTTATTTTATAAAAAGGGAAAAAGCACTTTTTGTCTCATATGGACACAAAAGTCAACTCTTATTTTCCTATTGGAGGATACTTGTGCACATGGATTGCTCCTCTTTTAAGCTCCACCGTTGATTAAATCTTTTGCCTCTTAATCTCCATGGTCCTTTCCTCCTCATTTCCTATAAAAGAAGAGCTCTCTTCTTCATTCTGGATCCCCAACTTTTTATGCTATTGTTATGCTACAGGTTTTCTAGGTTATCTTGGAGCTTTTGGAGATATTCTTGCATCTAGGGTTTGAAGATTTGGAGCATTGTTGGAATTCATCTTGGATCTTCATCAATACTCTATCTTCTTGTCTTCATTCTTGCATCATCATGGCTTTCTTGCTTCATAGTTAGATTTCATTTCTTGCATAGTAGTTTCATTTTCATGGCATTCTTAGCTTAGATTTCCTTTTATGCAGTAGATTAACTTGCATTGTCATATAGACTTGCTTTGCATTGCATACATTTGGCTTCATTGGAGATATTGGAATTCTTGCCCTTGTCTTCATTGAATCTCCCATTGCATGGTTTACTAGCAAGGTAATCGGCTTAATAGCTCTAGCTGAGAGCATTCTTAAAAACCCTTGCACTCCATGCCTAGGGAGCTATGGATCGATTTGTGAGGGCTCATTCTTGAGTTTCCTTGCATGTAATGATTCATAGAAGTGTGACACATTTATAGCACACATTTTTGGCGCCCACCATGGGGCAGAGTAGATAGACTTTGTCCTTTAAATTTTACATTTCTGTCATTTTCCGTCAATTTTTCGGTAAGTTTTCAGCTTAATTTTTTGTCTCTATTTTTTTGTCTCAGATTGTCGTGCGATACTTTCCAAAAGTATCGCGCGATATACCTCTGTATGTGCGTGCGATACTTCACCTGTCATAAGAAGTATCACGCGATACACCTCTGTATGCGCGTGTGATACTTCGCCTATCAGAAGTATTGCCTGGCTATAGTAGAGAATATCGCCTGGTGTCGGGTGAAGTATCGCCTGGTATAAGGGGAAATATCGTGCAGACTAAAAGTATCACCTGGTGTCGGGCGAAGTATCGTGCGATACTGTGTCTGTACGTGGCAGTGAGCTATTTTTGGGCTATTTTATCCATCTTGCAAGTTTCAGGTTCATAGCTATCTTTTTGAAATTTTCTAAAATTTTCAGCATTTTCAAATTCGTGCCTCTGGAAAACGGGTGCCCATTTTTTTTGAAATTTTGCAAATGGTATCAAAAGTTTAAGTGTGATATATCGTTGGAAAGGTCTTTCCGAGCCTAATCCAACCATGATGGTTTCATTTTCAGATTTTATCATTTGATCAGTTATTTTTGTAGATTATCTGATTTTTTTCATGTACTAATCATTGTTGGATTTTGGATTTTGATTCTCCTAACTCTTGTTGGTCTAACAAGTTGTGGTTGTAGGTGCTTATTGCTTGAAATTTGCTAAAATCGCATGTCAAAGAGGGCTATTAATGGTTTTTGTAGGGCTGCCCTAAGCATAAAAACCAAATCAAGTGCTTGTTTAATTGCTTTCTTTATTAAGTGCGGCATATACTAGTTGTTTCCTTTCATAGACACTTAATACCTTGTTGTAGAAATTTTGAGGTGGTAGGAGAGTATGCTCTTCACCCTTGTGGTGAAATAGAAATCTTGACCCATCTTGGGGCTTTGAAAGCAAGGGGATAATTGAATCTTGTTTGGTGTGTTTGGGAGAAGTTTTTGAGATAGGGGAGTATGCTCTTCACCCTTGTGGTGAACCAAAAACCTTGAACCTCAAAAATTAATCCACTCTTTGTTTAGCTTAGGATCCTTTAGCGGGCCTGCTCTTGAGCAATCAAGAGGAACGACCCAAGTGGGGACAACCTTGTCATCATTTTCCTTGGTGGCGAGTGATTCCAAATCACTATAATCTCAAGGCTATCGAGGACACAAAACCTTGGTAGACATAGTGCTTATCTTCGCTTGATGTGAGTAACTTGTGGGATTGTGACCATGAGGAAAGCATTAAGCAAGAATGCTTAAGGTACTCTTGAGGCCGCGAGGTCCTAGTCCTTTATGAGGAGCAAGAGGGGTGCTATGAACGGAAACCCTTTCTATGAACCATTAGATAGAGGCCACCCTATTTTAGCCGCTTAGCTTCGTGGTGCAAGGATTGATCCAAGTGGACTTACCCGGATCACCCCAAGACACTCACCATATGTGTTCCTTTGGTTGTGTTTTTGACACTTCCATGACAACGCCAATATCTCTTGTGGGCAACCACTTGGTGTGAGGCAAGGGAGCATCAAGTTGTGGGCCACGTTGTTAAGTAATGAGCCTTGTCCTTCTAGGTAGTAATTGCTTGAATTGTCTTCGATTGTGCTATGCTCGTGTAAATGTTCTCAACATTCAAACACACGGTAGCGTTCATAAAGTTTTCTATTTTGATATCACAAGTGCTTGTCTTGGCAAGGTTGCTTTTGCCCTTGTTTCAAGTGTTCTATGACATGTTTGATCCCATACTGTTTGCAAACCTATCTTTTATCTATTGCTACTGCTTGTCAAACTGAGAAATTGCACTGCTCAATCTACAAATTTGGTCCAAGCACTTCAAAACTGAGTTTTTCATGTTCACTGGTCAAGAGTCACATGATATTGAAGTATCCTTGCATACCCTCAACCAAGAATCCTGAGTCATTTCTACTATCCTGTCATTGCTACAATTCAGAGTTGCTAAACTTGCACTTTAACCTATCGTAGAGTGTCTTTTTCTGTTCTTACCTGAAATTGGTTTGTTACCTACATGCTTAGATTTGTTCTAGACTAAAACAAATGAGCTAAAACTATTGGATTTGAGTTTAACGAATGCTACTCTTGATCACTTGTCGCATCACGGTTACCTCTCTAGCTACTTGCTTATTGAGCTTCTTGCTCGTTGCTCGGCTTTAGTCAATTGATTGCTGTAAGTGCTTGAGCACTTTTGACGAACCATCTCTCTATTGTTCTACTTTGACAAGTGATCTTTATTAGCTTTTCTTATCTCAAATTTGAGAAACTTTGTCTCATTCTATTAGTTGACCAACATCTCTTTTCATGCCGGTTACAACTCGGTCTCAGTTTGAGCAGGAGAATCACCCTCCGTTTAATTATACACAGTTACCTTCTCCAACTAGACGTTCCAAAGCACCCATTAGCAAAGATAGTTCTAGTTCTGACCAATCTAAGAAATCTAAAGCTACACCATGGTACAAAGGAGGTTTCCTCTTTTCCGCATTCAAGACCCCCAAAAATACAGAGAGTGTCTCACTCACTTTGACTGAACAAGAAAAGTTTCAACTCTTGCAATAACACTTTGAGCGTAAGGATAATCAAGCACGCTTAGACAAAGAACACAATCAACAAAGGATGGATGCTACTAGGTGCATGGCTTATAGAGGGACATTTCATGAGCAACCTGAGACTAGTAATCATGAGCATAGACCTCTTTTTAACAATGGCAACAATGGCAACAACACGCCACCAAGATCTCCTCCAAGGCCAACTTTTGCTATGCCTTCTTCACCTCCTAGACCTCCTCCCTCTCAACATGAGGCAGAAGCTAATGATGAGATTTCTAGTGAGGATCTTATGAGATGTGAACAAGATGTGGATTTCCAACGAATGATGCATAAGCTTTTAGAGCGTAATGGTGATCAATATTTTCAATATATGACTTCTAGAGGATACAAGCTTCCTCCCGGGTATGATGTCAGACAAATTGTCCAACAAAGAGTACCAACTGAATTGGAAGTCCTTCAAGAAGAATTACATCAGACAAATCAATGCCTTACCCAAATGGCATTAGAAAGAGAGCCTCCAAAGGTCTCTTTTGTAGAATCAATTTGTGCTCTTCCTTTTGATAAAGATCTATACATGGTCCCGTTTCCTAAGGATATTGAGGTTCCTAAATATGACAAGTATGATGGAAATGGTGACCCTCATGACTATGTGCGTCATTTTTATGCTCTTAGTATGGACTTTCTTCATGAAGACACATATCTTCTACGCTTATTCCCTCGAAGCTTAAGAGGCCAAGCTTTGGAATGGTTTGTGAAATTGACACTACCACTTAAGACTTTTGATGAGTTAGCTCAGTGATTTACCCAGCAGTACTCTTACAACATCCAACAACTTGTCACTGTGATAGATCTTGGTAATCTAAGACAACATCAAGGTGAGCCATTTGCAACTTACTTACAACGTTGGAGGTCATTGTATTCTCGATATCCTCATTAGCTACCCGAAAGAGAAAAGATTGACATTTTCGTCAACACACTTGTGCCTGAGCTATTTTATGATCTAAGGAAGCAACTGTTCTCCTCCTTCCATGACATGGTTGAAAGTGCATATCAAATTGAGGATGTAGCTATAAGAAAAGAGGATATTGTTATTAATAAAGATGCTAAAGGCAATGGTAAAGACAAGAACAAACCTTGGAATAAGAACAAGTATGTTGTTAATGATGGGGTTGTTGACGCTCCTAAAGTTAAAGAGCTTGCTTTCAATCTTTCCAATGCTATCTATGCAGCAAAACAACAAGAAGCTGCCAACGCTCACAGTGCTCCTAAACCTCAATATGCAGATAAGCCTAAGAAGTCATTTCGAAAGCGAGTCTATACCAAGTTGGCAGAACCTTACGATGTGATCCTTAAGACTTTGGTTGACAATGGATATCTTACGCTTCCTGATAAACCTGGTAACTGGGATCCGATAAATAAGCCTGATTGGTGGAGAGAGGATCATTACTGCTATTATCACAGAAACAGGGGACATCCAATAGATAATTGTTTTAGGCTTAAGGATGATATTCAAGATCTTATTGAAAGTGGCACAATCTCCACTGATGGCTTAACTAAAAATTCTGATCACACAGCTTTCAAAGATCCTCTACCTAAGCATGATAAGGGGGAAACCTCTCAAACACATAAGAAGAATCATGATGCAAAGATCAATTACATGTATCCTTCTAATACACCTGTCATCAACATGGTAGAGCCCATTAAGAGCGTTCTAATGATGAGGTCTCAAGATGATAATAACACCAATCATGGTAAGCCAAAGTTAGTCTTGCAAACACGTGGTAGTTCATCTTCCCGAAGTGAGACACTAAATGCTGTTACTAGGGGGCAAGCCAAGATTGTCCTTAAAACTGCGCAAGATCCCAAGCAAGATTTTCCTTCCAAACAAGTGGCTCCTTTGGCCACCCCTAGCTATGATCTTGTCCAACATTTGCAAAAGACATCAGCACAGATATCTATCCTTGAGTTGCTTCGGTTATCCTCTTCACATAGAGAGATTCTTGATGAGGCTCTACATACAACACATGTTCCCAATGACATTGATCCAGATCAATTTCAGGCTATGGTCAACCACATTTCATCTCTGCTATCTCTCTCTTTTTCTGTAGAAGATGACATATCTATTGCTCACTTGCATAATCTAGCTTTACACATTGAAGTTCTAGTCTACAATACCCGAGTCCGCTGAGTCCTGATAGACAATGGTGCAGGGTTAAATATTATTTCTTTCAATGTCATACAACAATTGGGTTTGTCAGAATTTGCTGTGGATTCCAAGAAGAAGATTACTATAAAAGCTTATGATGAAGTGGAAAGATCTTCCAAAGGTCTTGTCACGCTGCCTGTCCGAGTGGGCCCTGTCACGAAAGATATTAGCTTCCAAGTATTGGACATCCCACTCGCATATAACATTCTTTTGGGTCATCCTTGGATCCATGACATGTAGGCTATTCCTTCCACTTATCATTAGTGCGTCAAATTTCCATACAATGGCACTGAAGTTGTGATTCCTGGAGACCATACTATTGCTATCAATGCTCTTGCTGCTACTAAAAAATTTGTTCCTCATAATGAACCCTTTGTTGATCCTAGTATGTCTCTAGCTACTATTGAGAAATCACTTAAGATGATGAGCCTTGGTATGGGTGAATATACACTGGGTTCCTTTGCTTCTATACCTATTTCTCCTAGGTCATATGGGAGACCTTCTGATCAGATGAAGCCTTCCACTTCTGCTATGGTGATCTTTGATACTTTTGTTCCTCCATCCATTCCTTTAGAGGCAGAACAAGAAGAACAAGCTGTCCAAGAGTGGATCTATAGAGATGATTCAAGAAATACTCCCATGCTCAGTAATTCAGACACAGATATAGATGAGTCACCACTACACACTATGGCTCACATGGGAGATGATCTTCCCTCTACTTCACTTCTTTGGGGAGAAAAATGTATATCTACTGATGATATGGATGTTGATATGGTTCATTCTTGTAGTAACCATCTCGACGTGGTTGATGGGTCTTGTGTGGGGTCTGATGAGTTTGTTCCTTGTATTGCCTTAGTGGACCACGCTGGTTCTTCTATGACAAGTCTAGATCTAGCTACTTTTGGAGCTTACCCTATAGGCTCAACTTCTCTTGTTACTAGAGATGACACCCCTCGCATAAATTCTATTGAGCCGGTCACTTCATTTCATCTTGCATCAACACCTGTTACTTCTTCCACCAGCGAACTAGCCACAAAAAAGATTGAATCAGCAATCAAGCATCACATTCATCAAGTCAAAAGAAAAGAGCAATGGTCAGATGGTGAAAACCACATTGGGGCGGTATCTGAACCTAATAAAAGTAAAAATAAAAATCTGCTCAAAAATACTGATTATCAAATAAAAGATGACAAGCTGATTCTCTACAAAAAAATGGTGCACTACTTCAAGCATGATCTCATATCTGTTATACTTCAGCCCATTCCTAGAGCTAAGAACAAAGTTGGTAATGCCTTGGTCACTTCAACATCCATCTTACAAATGAAAAAGCATAAATTTCACTTCAAGTTCCTGGTGGACGCATTACGCTATCCTGCTCACAAATCTTACAATCCTACCATCTTTTCATATCTTCCACCTCATATTCCTCTTGCAAATCCACCACACCATTCATTCTGCCATCCCTTACACTTTGCCTTTGTCTCTGGTGACTTGTATAGGAAGGGTCTAGATGAAACTCTCCTTAAGTGTTGAGAAATAGAGGATTCAGAAAAAGTGCTAGCTGAAATCCATGATGGCATATGTGGATCACATTCTAATGATCCTCGGCTAGCTCAGACATTGCTCAGGGCTGGTTATTATTGGTCGAATTGGTTGAGACATCCTATTGTCACAGTTGCAGCATTTGGGCCTGGGGCCTATCAGTTCTCTACATCAGAGGAAGCAGATTCTTGATGCCCATTTCTGTCTGGGGCATTCTTTGTACATACTTTATGATCCTGAAAAAATTCCAAAAAAATTCATATATGATGCTGAAAAAATCCTAAAAAGCATATAAAGTCCTGAAAAAATACAAAAAAATCAAAAATTAAAAAAAAAATATAATTGAAAAAGTGCCTTGGTGAAAACCTGGAAACAGGCGCCTTGGTAGCAAAAATACAAAAAATTTATAAAAATTCCTAAAAAATTGCAATAAATCTATCAAGTGGTGAAAACCTGGAAACAGGCACTACTTGAGACCCTCTGCACCTATGTCTATCAGTCTTGCGTGGCGCTCATTCACTCCACTTCTCGCTTTGCCTTTCCTAGCCTGGAATTGACTCTTGTCTTCGTCTAAGGGGCATACATTGTTTTAAGCTTATCTTGGGTCTCTTTGTGCATCTAGGTTTCTTAGGCACCTCGCAAATGGTGTTTTTCAACACCACCCCAACAGTGTTTTTTAACACTTCCCCTTGCGTCGCGTGTTTCTCAACACTTATCAGATGTCCTACCCGCAGTCTAGATGATGCAATATTTCTCACTAACAGATGTGATACTCAGAGTCTGACTCTATGACCAACACACATGCACTTAAACACTTGACTCACTGAGACTTGCTTGGCTTTATTTCTTTGTGTGCTATCTATGAGGATTTCTTTGATGAGTGTTCTCCCCCTATGATCATTTTCGATGATGCATAGCTAGAAGACTGAGGGAATGAGAACATGTTTTATTTCTTTATCTGCTTGTGGGTATATTTTGTTGGTCCTCACTGTCATGAGCATTTATGTTGGTCTTACTTGACACTATGGACCTACAAGGTATTATCCTTGACTGTTTCATGAGTGCATGCTCCTAGTCATCTTGACTTTCTTGTGTCTCGATGCGAGCATAATCTTGCTATATCAAACTTAGGTGATCTCACTGCGTTAGTCATCTAGACCTACATGTCTTTGATGCCTAGGTGAGATTTCCACATTTCTATCTGATATAGATCATATTCAGATCCACATAGTTATGCTAGTATGTATCGTATGATCTTGCGACGCTACCAATAATGCTCAATGATGAATATTAGATGTCTATTGGCTTTGTGACCTTGCAAGTAAACCACTTTTCATGTAGCTTGCATTCTTAAGTTCATGTTAGTTTAGTTTTGCATCTTGCATATGGAGAGAGCTCTCCTTTTCATCTTACGTGGACTTGTTAATCAACTGCGCTCACCTTTCACTTCTTCCTGATCATGTCTTTCACTTCTTATCTTTCATATCACATCATTTTCCTTTCATTTCAGGATCGAAACCGAAATCCAAGTTCACCTTGATCATCCAAATCACCTTTTCCCCCTCTTTCACGTAGTTGGCTAACCTTTTGAGGCCTGACCCTTTGATCTTCACTGGGGCATTCTTCACCTCTTTATCCCCATCTCTTTCAAACTTCTAGTCTTTCATTCACTTTCAAATCCCAAGTTCAAATTCTTCCCCTCCATGGTGTTTTCGGGTTGAGGGACCGCTTGGTTCGTGCCCCGTGTCCCATGTGTGGGGCATATCTTCACTGCTTGATGGTTATTCTGTTCTCTCTCTTCGATTATGATTTCTAGTGATTTGATCATGCTGCTCTTGCTTTTGCTTTCCCTCTACCTGGATTTCACTTTCGATCTTGAGGGGGCAGACACATCATATCTTATTGGTTATCTCTTTCCTAAGTGTTCAGTACTGTCGCTACCAGGCTAACCATGCAGGATTTGCTATCTCTCTGCACTTCATTCTTTGGAGTCAGATCGCTATTTGCTTGCCTTCTTGGCTATCTCTTGCTTTCTTGGTTGATCTAAGTTGCTTTGTGATCCCAAATCGATCTCACATTTCAACTTCATTCTTTGACTACATGTGTTCCCAGATCGATCACACATTAGTCAAAGAGGGGCAAATGTATACACCTAAAAATGGTCACCTAGACTATTAGCCCCTTTTGCTAAATCATAAATTGCTTATTCTTGATCAAATCCTAGCTCTATCATTTATTCGATTATTTTCTATGGGCTAACCATTTTATCCTAAGTCTTTATTTATTTAAAAGGAATATTTCCTCCCCTTTTAATAAATAAAAAGCCCCCACTTTTCCTCTTATCCTAGGTTGCACAAATAAAACATTATTCTTATTTTATAAAAAGGGAAAAAGCACTTTTTGTCTCATATGGACACAAAAGTCAACTCTTATTTTCCTATTGGAGGATACTTGTGCACATGGATTGCTCCTCTTTTAAGCTCCACCGTTGATTAAATATTTTGCCTCTTAATCTCCATGGTCCTTTCCTCCTCATTTCCTATAAAAGAAGAGCTCTCTTCTTCATTCTGGATCCCCAACTTTTTATGCTATTGTTATGCTACAGGTTTTCTAGGTCATCTTGGAGCTTTTGGAGATATTCTTGCATCTAGGGTTTGAAGATTTGGAGCATTGTTGGCATTAATCTTGGATCTTCATCAATACTCTATCTTCTTGTCTTCATTCTTGCATCATCATGGCTTTCTTGCTTCATAGTTAGATTTCATTTCTTGCATAGTAGTTTCATTTTCATGGCATTCTTAGCTTAGATTTCCTTTTATGCAATAGATTAACTTGCATTGTCATATAGATTTGCTTTGCATTGCATACATTTGGCTTCATTGGAGATATTGGCATTCTTGCCCTTGTCTTCATTGAATCTCCCATTGCATGGTTTACTAGCAAGGTTATAGGCTTAATAGCTCTAGCTGAGAGCATTCTTAAAAACCCTCGCACTCCATGCCTAGGGAGCTATGGATCGATTTGTGAGTGCTCATTCTTGAGTTTCCTTGCATGTAATGATTCATAGAAGTGTGACACATTTATAGCACATAGGTTCCAGTCCTCCAATCCTACACGTGACTCGTCAGCTACCTCAGGATGAGAACTATAAGTATGGACAACATCAACATCCATGTCTACTATGGAAGAATCAGAGAGAGACTCCCATTCATACTCATGTGAATCGGTATCTGAATCCCGACTGGGATGTTTACACCATGCATGTTTACGATGTCTTGATATAGAGGCTCTAATATCACCAAGGGTAACACCTTCTCAAACACAATTCTTGTATTGATGTTCTTGGACAGGATCTTCAACAATGGATTCTTCTTATTCTAGGCTTGAAATTGTTGTATGAGCAACTAGATTGTCTAAATCTCCCCAAAGGAGATTGGTGGAAGGGACCCAATCTTCACACATATCTTGTTGGTTTGTCAAATTGGGCATGTATTTTGGTTCACCTTCACTATCTGACTCATCTAGGATAGGATTAGTTTTCTTGTTATGATTCTCAAAGCCTAGGAAAACTGTCTTCTTAGAGTTGCATCCAAAAAGAGCGTGATCGAGAGGTTTAGACCTAGCATCTAATCTATGACTAAGAGGGCCATGTCCTAGATAGCCCATATTTTTGACAAGAGTATACCCTCATCCATAATTCTTAGGAGAGGGAGAGAATTTTTCATTGTGCATGTATTTATCTTCTCTATAAATCTAGTCCTTAACAATCACCTCTTCTTTCTCATCTTGGATAGGAACTGAGGACTCTACAAAAGTGCCAAATAAAGGCATGGTTGAAGAGGAAGGTTTCATCTCTTGGGAAGGCTTTCCATAAGACCTAGGTGAAATTGGTAGCTTTGTAAAGGAGTTGAGTTGATACCCCCTCATACCAAGGTCTATTGACTTGAACTTATCTTTGCACTATGCTAGAGTCACATTGAAATCCTCTACTTCTCTATTGAGGGGAACATGACTCCTTGCTAAAATGGAGTTTACAGATAAGGTGCTATCCCCAGGTATACAAATTTCTATTCCATTGTAGGGGAACTTAACACACTAGTGGTAGGTGGATGGCACTTCTTGCATCTCATGGATCTAGGGCCTACCAAGTAAGATATTGTATGCCAGAGGACTAGCATCAATAATTTGAAACAAAATGTCCTTCTCAACGGGGCCAATCCTAACAGGAAGAACAACCAACCCCTTGGAGCTTCTTTCTGCCTCATCATAGGATTTTATGGTAATCTTCTTTTTGGCATCTATAACTTCCTCTGAATAACCCAATGTTTTTAAAAGACTTAAGGAACAAATATTGAGCCCAACACCCCCATCTATCAACACATGCCTGACATGGGTTTTATGGATCATGACTTCAATGTGAAGGGTGAGATTATGTGGGTGGCTCAAAGCTTTGTCATCATCTTCTAAAAAAGTGAGGTAATGTGGGCTGGCAATATGATTGACCATGTTTTGGAATTGGTCGACATCTAAGTTGTTAGGAACATTTGTTGCACGCAAGGCATCCTCAAGGACACGCTTATGTCTTGGGGACAACTCCAAGAGCTCAAAGATTGAAATCTGAGCTAGGGTACACTTATATATAAAGTTAGTAAGAATGATACAAGGATTATTGATAGTGGTTGTACACATCATATGACTAGTGATGAAGAAAAATTTGAATACCTTGAACACTACAATGGAGGATCAGTTAAAATGGGAAATGATACACCTTGTCAAGTAAAAAGAAAATGATCTATCTTGTTAAATGATAAGATTAGATATGATAATGCATATTGGGTGAAAGGAATTAACTATAATTTTTTGAGTGTAGAACAACTGAATAATTTAGGTCACTGAGTTGCATTTGAAAGTAAGAAGGTGAAAATCTATGATGAAACCAGAATGCTGGTCAGTACTGGTGGACAATCCAAAGGTAATCTATTCTATCTTGACAATGTTGAAAATTCTTGTTTGTTGGCTAGAAATGAAGATTTATGGTTGTGGCATAAGAGACTATGTCATGTGAACTTTGATAATATGGTTAAGATCAGTAAGAAGAGAAAAGTTAAAGGTTTACCGAGTCTAACTAAACTTGACCACGTTATGTGCAATCAATGTCAGAAAGGAAAGATGACTAAATCTAGTTTTAAAAGAAAAGACTATTCATCTAAAGGTATTTTGGAGTTGGTACACACCAACTTATGTGGTCCAATGAGAACTCAGAGTTATTATGGTGACAAATATTTTATTTTATTTGTTGATGACTACTCTAGGATGATGATAGTTATGTTTCTAAAATAAAAATTTGAAGCTTTCAAATTGTTTAAGTGGTATAAAGCTAAAGTTGAAAGGGAAACTGGGAAAGATTTAAAATGCTTAAGATCTGATAGAGGAGGTGAGTTTATTATTGATGAATTCACTAACTTGTATAATGAGCATGGAATCAAAAGATAGGTTTCTGCACCGAGGACACCACAACATAATGGTATTGTAGAAAGAAGGAACTGATCTATACTTGATTGTGCCAGAAATTTGATGATTGAGAAAAATATTGCACAAATGTACTGGAGAGAAGTTGTTAGCACTTTTTTATACACCTTGAACTGAGTTCAACTAAAGAAAGACACAAATAAGACACCTTATGAGTTATGGTTTGGCTACACACCGAATGTAAGTTATTTCAAAATTTTTGGAAGTAGATGTTACATTCTAAAAGATGATAGAAATGGTAAATTTGACTCTAAAGGTGATGAAGGAATATTCCTAAGATATTCTACTAAGAGAAAATCATACAAATGTTTGAACAAGGATACTAATAAAATGATTGAAAGTGCTAATGTGAAAGTTGATGAGTTTGCGGAAAAGAATGATGAAGAAAGAAGGAAGGTATCAGAAGACTATGGTAGGTTTACATATGTTGAACATCTAGACTATCTACCAAAGCCATAGGTTGAGTCTACCGAGCAATAGGAAAATGCTACCAAGAATCAACAAATGCAAACTGAGAACCAGGAAGAAGCTACTGAGGAAGAAAATGAACTTGAACAAAATGATGAGCAAAGAAGAGAACAAGTGCTAGAAAGATTTGTTAGAAGACACCATCCAAAAAACCAAATCATTGGAGATAAACAAGCTGGCATGATGACATGAAGTAAGTTAAGATAGAACACATGCTTAGTTTGTGAATTTGAGCCTAAGAATGTTAGAGATGCACTTGAAAATGAGGAATGGATTAAGGCTATGAATGAAGAAATTGAAAAGATTGAGAAAAATAAAACATGGACATTGGTACTGAGACCAACTGATAAAAATGTGATAGGTACTAAGTGGATTTTCAGAAACAAGTTAAATGAGAATGGAGAAGTAACTAGAAACAAAGAAATACTTGTATGCAAGGGATATGCACAAGAAGAAGGAATAGACCATGGTGAAACTTTTGCACCGATAGCAAGACTTGAAGGAATTTGGATATTACTTGCATATGCTGCACATAAGGGATTCAAAGTATATCAAATGGATGTGAAATCAACAATTCTGAATGGAATTCTTGAGGAGGAGGTCTACATAGAACAACTTGAAGGTTTTGTTGATCCAAATTAGAAGAAAATGGTATGTAGACTACACAAAGCACTGTATGGACTAAAGCAAGCACTGAGAGCATGGTATGAAAGATTACATGCTTATCTTATTAGTATTGACTTTGTGAGGACAAGTGAAAATAACAATTTGTACATGAAAGGAGAATATGATGATAATATTTTGATTGCTGAAATTTTTGTTGATGATATAATCTTTAGAGGACATGATATGATTTGCAAATCTTTTGCTGATGAAATGAGGAAAGAGTTTGAAATTTCAATGTTTGGAGAGATTAAATTCTTTCTAGGTTTGTAGATTATTCAACAAAATGATGGGATTTTCATAACTTAATCAAAATACATCAAAGAAGTGTTAAAGACTTTTGAAATGGAAGATTTAAAACTTGTAGGAACACTGATGGTGATAGGACGTAATTTGATAAAAGATGATGAATCAACCGAGGTAAATTAAACACTGTATAGATCACTGATTGGAAAACTGATGTATGTGGTACACATTAGGCCTGATATAGCACATGCAGTTGGGATTGTGGCAAGATTTTCTGTTAATCCTAAGGAATCACATATGGTTGCTGTTAAAAGGATTCTAAGATATTTGAAGAAAACTGAAGATTATGGTTTATGTTACACAAAGGAAGGCAAATTTGAACTCCGAGTTTACACTAATGCAGATTGGGCTGGAAACATTGATGACTGGAAGAGCACAACCGGTGGAGCATTCTTTTTGGGAGAAAGACTTGTGACATGGATAAGTAAGAAATGAGCTTGTATTTCTCTATCTACTACTAAAGCAGAGTATGTTTCTAGCACTGTTGCTAATTGTTCAAATATTTCATAGATAAAACAAGTGTTGGAAGGAATGAATGAGGTGATCACTGATCCAGTGATTATATATTGTGACAACACTAGTGATATATAAACATTTTAAAGAATCCGGTGATGCATTAAAAAACAAAGCACA
Organism: Chamaecyparis obtusa; assembly: GCA_027943335.1. Taxonomy (NCBI): domain Eukaryota; kingdom Viridiplantae; phylum Streptophyta; class Pinopsida; order Cupressales; family Cupressaceae; genus Chamaecyparis; species Chamaecyparis obtusa. The sequence continues at coordinate 1,385,377 of BSBK01003519.1, read as the reverse complement.
TATCTATTAAGTATCACTATTTGAGGGAACAAGTACAAGAAAATAAAGTGAAACTGGAATTTGTGAATTCTAAAGAATGACTTTCTAATATATTTACCAAGCCCTTATCGAAGGACACTTTTGAGTACTTGAGGACTAGACTAGGGGCCCGTCTCCTATCTATCGGTCACTAAGGTGATCAGGAGGTTGCATCAACCTAAAATTTATCAGGAAAATCATTCATGTTGATGCACATAGCTCACACTTTAGGATTCCTAAGGTTGTGAAAGGTTGTAGAAGCTAGAACAGAGAATTTTATATCAGTACATCAAGGTACTTGATCTAGATCAAACAACAGAGAACAACTTGGCTGCTAAAGAGTTGTTTATTTTCTTTAGCATTGTTGTCAAAGGGAGAGAGAAATTTATATGAAATATCTATTGATGAGAACATGATGAGAATTGAAAAAGATCAAATCTGTAGGGAGAGTTTGCATGGAATGTTGTTTGTAGTGATTAAACATATTAAATATCAAGCCAGGGAGAGCTTACCGAGCTACAACATTTACCTATAAAGTTATAGAACTAATTTATGGTATGGTATGACATATTTCATATTGTTTGTGTTGCCATCAATGCCAGAGGGAGAGATTGATGACCTACAACTCATTGAATATCTTGATGAACTAAAGGAACAATGATTAGAGATCACTGAGCTATTAAAGTGATATGTAAGATGATTAAATTAGTCAATATGTTATCATTGATGTCAACTAGTTTTGACTATACTTATCATGATAGTTACAAACATCTAAACATCTGTAGAAGGAAGAAATGGTGAAGAAATGAGATACCTACATAAGGAAAATATGAATATGACAGATAAGGATAAGGTATACATTGGCTAACTTAAATTGATGAGTCTATGGCATTATATTGTTGACTTGAGCATGTTACATTATTCTACTATGAAGAAGAGATCAGAATTGAACAAGTTAATGTGGTCAGTAATTGAAAATTTTTCTATACATTGAGTCAGTCTTGTGTATACTGAGTGATAGTAATAATCGATTTAGTTATCATCGACATATTCAGTATTAACTGAGTATGGATGAAAACATTAAATGTTATAACAATTGACTAAAATTGATGAGCTAGAAATTGCTTATGGTTCCGAGGTAACATATGAAGTTTGGTATAAGATCCATGATTGAAAAAATTCATACATGGTCTAAGGGAAGAGATTGAAATGTGTTGTTGACACATTTGCTGAGGAAGGTTGAAGCGACAAAATGGATGATGATGATTAAGAGGAAAAATCCAATCGTTGATATGAAAATGATTTACACATCTATTTAAGAGACATGAGTTTGATTGATGAACTATGCTGGATGAATAGAAACTACAAAAGATTTCATGTGAAGACACTTCTCATGCATTCATGATCAAATTGGTTACAGACAGAACTGAGTTGCAAGCATAACCAAGTGTCAGAGATATATATACACTGAGTGAAGTAAGTTGAAGGATATGAGGAAGTGAATTGGCTATTGATCAGATGAGTTTTATGAGCTTAGCATAGATCTGAATATTTGCAAATTAAGCTGTATTTAAATTAGATCAGTACTATATTAGTTTAACCATTGATTCAACAAAATCTCTTAACTGAGTGGACTTAACAGTCTTTTTGTATTTCCATATGACATTCAAGGAATGTTAATTGTTATCTTGTTGACCCTATCGTAAATGCTGGTCAAAAGTTAACTATTAGTGATAAATCCTTTTACAAGGTCACACTTGACAGTGTGCATTGTAACCTTTAACAGGGTTGGCTCCTAACCAAGCTCACTTTAGAAGAGTGAAATATTTTTGGGTTATCGGTCCCAGGTGGTTTTTACCTTAGTAAGGTTTCCATGTTAAATCATTGTGTTATGTCTTATGATTGTTTTGCTATCATACTTTACATGTTGCATATTTGATTAATCGGTAAAGACAGTTTTGGATAATTACTGATATTTGGTAAATGATCACAAAGATAGATATTGTATCTTACCGAGCTGTTTGAGTTGTTGAATAAATTTGAAGAAGTACATCTAAGAGTTTGGGATTGTAGGATAACTAATTTAACTGATTCACCCCCCTTCTTAGTTATCTAACATTCTAGACTCTTTGAATGTGGGTCATGGTGGCTTGATGATGAAGCAATGACATGTTTAGATAAAATTGCATCTTGGAAGGATGCATCTGATTTGTCTACCATTCAATATGAAACTTGATGGGGTAGTGGTCTGACAATGTCACATCAACAAGAGGTAAAATAGGTAAGTCTTGATTTTTGCAAAACAAAAAAAAATATTGAGTTATGATCATGACACAATCCAACCTTTTCAAAATCTTGTCAGAGATAGCTTGATAATTTTTTATATAGATCATGTAGAAAACTACAAATTAAAATATCTTATTTTTTCTCATGTACAAAAATAGAATTGTAGTTCAAACTACAACTGATCTAATGCATGTGGAAAATTATGGTTCTAACACCTAGGTTATTATTCCACTTCTTGAATTAGAAGCATGTAAATTTTATCTAATACAATCACATGTGCATTCCCAATAAATTGTCTCCCCCTTAAATGATGTTTAGGAAACTGGTATCGAGGCAAATAGAAGAATTGATTGTAGGGGTAGGTGGATTGGATCAACACCTATATAAAAATACAAACTCATAGAAATGAAAAATCATGTTGCTGTGCTAGATCCTTGTATTAGATTGCTTGATTTAAAATGATTACAAGTGTCTCTTATATAGAGAACCTTAGAAACATTTAGAAACTTATGAAATTGGTCGACATAAAAAAATGCTTTTTTGTAAAATACTATAAAGTTTAACTATTTGTTTCTCAAGATAGGGTGATAGAGTCATTACAACAAGTGTGTTGCATGTGAGACAAATTTGTTAACCAACAACAACCAATGAGGCATTGTAAAAGGATATTTTCACATAATCTAATGAGATAATTTGAGTGGTTTTATTCCTTAGAGGGTTTCCACTCAAGACATATCTTGTGTTATATTCTTTGTGCATGTTTTATTTGTCTTGTTATCTCTCTTATTTCTATTGAGTTATATCAATAAATCTTTCTTAAGTAAAAATTGATTTTAGATTGTTATATCACTAATTCCCCCCTCTCAATGAGATTGTACTCTAACAATATTATCACTATTATTATCATATTTAGGTGGTGATGAAGCAAAAGGATTAGCAATATTTTCTTGTCTATTTAACAATTTTGGAGAGAAATCATCAAGGAAATGATTAACATCAGGATTGTGAATGATTCTTTGATAGAAGGAAGATTGTTTAAGATCATCCAAATAATTGTATAAAATAGCTCCCGTAAGACCATCCATCAAAGTAGGCCAAGGAAGATGAGATCTAGTTCTCACCACAATAGGATAACTAGGATTTATATCTCTATCATCATGATTACTATGCACAATAGGATTAAGTAGAAATGTTCCTATTAGTGTCATCTTTAGGTTCATTCACATATTCCATGAATTTTGTTAAAATTTGAATGATACAAAAACATGAAATATTGATAAAGGATTTGAAATATGCTTTATAAAGAAGAAAGATATTTGATTACCTCATAGTACCATATGAAAGAATAGCATGTGAAGGAATAAAAATATCATGAAATGCAAGAAATTATGATTCTCTCCATGTGATTAATAAAAATAGGTAAAGATAAATGTAACAACTTAAGTTATCATACACCAATCTAACATAGTAAACTCAATGAATGTTAATGAAATTTAAACAAGAACACAAAGGAGATATAAAACTAAAATTAGAATGGAGACGTTATGAGTTGGGTTCACAAAAAATATACATTATGAAAAGGCAAGCAATACAAATAAGGTAAATCACCTCTCATTTTCACAATTGTACATTCTAAAGGAAGATGACCCCAATAGGCTCAAGAGCTGACTCAAGCACTAAATGGGGAAAATTATCCTTCACTAAATATGTGATTGATCTATAAACTCATTCCTTGATAGAAAAATCCTTTTCTTGGCCTCTAATGAGGAAATAAGCTATATATATAGAAGAGAACACCATGAATGCTTGAAGAATCTTGAATGCTTGAACTTGATAGCTTGATGGCTCTTTGAACTTGATTTACTTCCTTTCACCTTCAAAGCTTAAATAATTGAATACTTTAAAAATAATGGATGTGCTTGATAATGGATATTGGATTGCCAAAATGAGGAGAGATAGATGGTTTATATATTGAGTAGATTCATTGACAATCTCATTTTTATTCAAATCTGGAGTAGTCTTCATTGACAATCTCACATCATTTAAGGGATTAAAACTCAAGTAGGGCTACCAAAGGATTAAATTTCCCACCAAAATCCTAACATAGACCTCGAGGCCAAATTTGGGCCAAAATCCTCAAGGACATAATGCCAATGGAATTCTATACCTAAAAGAATGAACCAAGAATTAAACAGGGTGCTAGGAAAATAGAGTAGATGCGAGATTTCTAAGTACAACCTAATCAGGGTTGAGAGAGGTCACAAAGGCCATGAATAGAGATATAGACCCTAGGTGATGAAATGCATTATGGGATTGGAGGAAAAAGAAAGGAGTACACCTAGAAATAAGAGTCAACCTTTATTTTGAACAAGATTGAAAGGAATAGAAGACCAATATTTTAATTAAGGTATGCTTTAAGTGCCATATGAGGTTTTCCCATAGAAAACACACTAAGGTAGACATAAAATAATCCTTAAATTGTATACAAACTAGGTGCTTACAATTTAGAACGATGCACCTTATACATAACCATAAGACCATGAGCCATTGGAGGTAAAGCAATAATACAAGCCACCACATAGATATGTCACATACCCCAAGTAGGAATGCATGAGGTTGTGAGCCCAAACCTAGCACCATGAGTATAACACCTTACACGTATGAAAAATGAGATCAAAACAATGGCACTCACAACTCAAGATAGGCAGCCCAAAATAAACTAGCAAGACTCGTACAATGCCATATAAATTTAAGGCATTTGAAAAAGACCTATCACCACCCTTGTATGCTTAGATCACTAGCCAAGGAAGACAATGAGCATAATCATGACTATTTTATGCATAGTAGTAAGGACATGCTTGAAAACTTGATATACTTGTTAGTAAAGCAATAATTGAGTAGATTGTCAATGAAGACTACTCCAGATTTGAATAAAAATGCCATAATTATGCACTTATGAGCCATTGCAGATTCATGGCTACTATTAAACCAAATTTAACACACTATGGAGGCACTTTCGAGCCAAATCACATCGTAACAAATAGATTCATTGATGAACTAGTCAACAAGCTGCAAACTTAGGACTTTCAATTATAAACAACTCAACATGTTCTTTGTCAAACCTTCAAGCATCAAGCATTCTTTGCTATGCAATAAATCATTGTGAATTTAACGTTTAAGTCACAAAGAATAAAATTTGTTGCCAATAATGTCAACTTCTACTTAAGAAGTAATGAGGACCACTGACAAATTTGAATTGCTTAAGATACTTTCGTGCCACCATAAATGACTTCATAGGTCCAAAACACAATAAACAGGTCACGCCAAAAAAATATATTAATATGGTCCACATCACAACCAAAAATCCATGCTATGGCTCAAATTTTTGTAGGTGTGCAATAGAAGCTCTTTGTCAATGTCAGGACATTTTTCTTGAACCATTTTCCCATGCCTATATTGTTAGAACATCTAAAAATTAATAAGCATTGACCAAAGCTTTTCTGAAAACCATAAAGTGTCAGCACAAGCTCTCATAATAATCTCCTAATTATGGGAATGCCATACCTGAGTATGATAAATATAAATCCTACAAATAGAGGAGAGAGAAAACCTCTAATTGAATGTTCATTATTGAGAAATATGTCTCAACCTTGCAACATTGAGCACATGGTTTTGTCCCCATGATTTTGTGCTCATGGTTTTGAGCACATGGTTTTGTGCCAATGGTTTTGAGCACATGGTTTTAAGAACATGGTTTTGAGCACATGGTTTTGTGCCCATGGTTTTTCCCATGGTTTTGTGATCATGGTTTTTCACATGGTTTTGTGTCCATGGTTTTGTAAAACTACAAGTACTTTCTAGATTGTACAATGCCTATATAATGAGGGCTTGGAGAGGAGTTTGTAGAAGGAGTTTTGTATGCAAGACTAGTTGCTAGAGGAAGTCCTTCCAAGCTTGAGTTGAGGTGATGCTCTTGTAAGAACTTGCATTACAAGTGTGTTGTAATCATTTGTTGATTTGATAATACATTGTGCAGGTTTTAGAGTGTGGGGTTTTTCTCCCATAAGGGTTTCCCCATGATAATCACTGTGTTTTATTTATGGTTATTTTATTTATGCTCTTGCATGTTTCTTAAATCATTGTAATACTTCAGTTGAAATTTGCATATTTGTCCTCTCAAGATTGGCGTAGGAAGCATTTTTGCATACCATTGCTTCCTTACAAGTGGTATCAGAGCCTGGCTGGTTTTGGTTCTATTTATTGGGTACATGGTTTTTTGAGCTAATCTAGGTTTGAGTGAGAGCTTGTGTAGAGTATTTTATTTCTATGTTGTAGGATTGTTAAGATGGCAAGAATTTCAGGGAGGATTGATGTAGAGAATTTTTTTGGCACAAACTTTGAGATGTGGAAGCTGAAGATGGAAGATCTGTTGATTGATCAAGATCTATGGGATGTGGTGGATGAGAATAAGCAAAGGCCCGTAGATCTGACTTTAGCCACACAATATGATATGATGGATAGAAAAGCTAAAGGTCTCATAAGATTGTGTCTTGTAGACTCAATCTGATTAATGTGCATGAAGAGTCTAGTGCAAAGAAGCTTTGGAAGATGCTAAGTGAGATCTATCAAGCGAAATCATTTTTGAATAATATTTTATTGAGGAAGAAATTGTATTCCTTGAGAATGGAAGAAGGTGGATGAATTTATGAGAATCTAGAAAGTTTTAATATGTTGGTGAGTTAGTTGACCTCAGTTGGGGTATCAATGGATGACAAAGAAAGGTGCCAAATCTTGCTATGTTCATTTCCAAACTCATGGGACATTCTTGTCATGGCCATAGGGAGAAATTCAGTCATCTTGAAGATAGAGGATGTTGTTGGTTCTCTACTTTCCGAGGAGATGAGAAGGAAGGTCTCTCTGAATGCCAAAGAGGCTTTGAGTGTTTGAGGAAGACCAAAAGAAAGAGGCAAGAACAAAAAGTAGCATGGCCATTCTAAGTCCAAGAATAAAGGGAGATCAAAGTCCCCAAGTAAGTCCAAGGTAATCTGCTGGAACTGTGGAAAACCTGGACACTTTGGAAAGGATTACAAAGAGAAAAAGAAGAAGAAGCAAGACTCTGATTCTGAGTCTGAAAAGGAAGATGGAGGCACCTTTATCACAGCCTTGGCCACTCATGTAGGTGACAATGCATGGTTGATAGACTTAGGTGCATCTTTCCACATGAATCCTAATAGAAATTGGTTTAGTAAGTATGAAAATTTTGATGGTGGTAAGGTGTATTTGGGTGATAACTCTAATCTTGATATTATTGGTCATGGAAGTATTCATGTAAAATTTTTTGATGGTAGAATTAGAAGATTTGATGGTGTCTTGCATATCCCGAGACTAGCGAGGAATTTTTTATCTATTAGGAAGCTAATAGATGTGGGTGTGCATGTATAATTTTCTGAAGCAAGTGTGAAAATGGTGAGAGGTTCTATGGTGATAGCAAGAGGAAGCAGATTGGGTACACTATACCAGCTTGATGCATGCATAGTTGAGTGCAATAGTACTTCTGACAAGGTTGTGAAAAGGACTACTCAATTGGAAAAGGAGATGGTTTCTCTTTCAATAGATGGTCATGGTTTTTGGGTACCCAAGGGTGCTCTGTCTATTGAATAAAAGTTACCTACAAAGAAGACTATGTTATGGCACCAGAGACTCGGCCACATAGGTGAGCAAGGTCTACGAATCTTGAAAAATAAAAACCTTGTTGATGGGTTGAATGACTGCAATCTTGAATTTGATTTTTGTGAGCATTGTATTTATGGAAAACAAAACCATATTTAGTTTTACTCAAGTTCTCATAAGTCTTCATGTATTTTGGATCTAATCCATTCAGATGTATTTGGTCCAGTTGATGTTCCTTCTATTGGTAGATCGGTTTATTATGTTTCTTTCATTGATTATTTTAGTAGAAGAACATGGGTTTATTTTCTTAAGATTAAAGCTGAAGTTTTCAGTCATTTCAAAGAATTTAAGGAAATGGTTGAGTTGCAGACTAAAAAGAAAATAAAATGTTTGATGACAGATAATGGCGGTGAATATTTCTCTAATGATTTTGATACATTTTGTAAAGATTGTGGTATTAAAAGATAGAAGACAACTCCATATTGTCCACAGAAGAATGGAGTTGCAGAAAGAATGAACAAGACCTTGATGGAGAAGGCTAGGAGTATGCTGAGTGGTGCTGGACTAGAACAAAAGTTTTGGGCTGAAGTTGTAGCCACTTCTTGTTACCTGATAAACAGGTCTCCTACATCAACTTTTGTTGATAAGACACCAATGGAAGCGTGGTCGGGCCTGTTGGCTCCTTTTTCCCACACTATTAGATTTACAATTCAATTGATAAATTAATGTCACAAACTCTCAATAACCACTCCAAATCTGACAAGAAAAAGGGCCAATTAACAAGGACCAAGAAAATGATCCTCCTACACTTTGAGCTCCACATCACTTAGGTGGGTATACTGTTATCAAATTTTCACTACCTTAGCAATTTTGTTATAAAGATATATTTGGAATCAATTGACCTCATTTATTGATATACAACTAGTTGATATGCAACCAACAAAATAAATACATTGTGAATTTTTGAAAAGAATCTTTTCATTTGTATTGAATAATGATAAATGTTTTTTTTTGAGTTCGTTCATTTGAAAATTTAAACACATGTATTTAAGATCAATTCAGAAAAGACTCACACAAGCTGTGAGCATAGCCTACTATTTCTACTACAAATTTAAAATAGCATTAAAAGATAGAATAGGAGAAGAGAGATAGGTCAAGGTTAACCAGTCATTGCCTGATGCTTTGACTAGTTATGAGTGGTTGCTAGTCCCGAGTCTTTTCTGTGTCTGTGAGTCTCCCAACATGTGCCTGAATCTTGTAAATTGAAAAACAATGATGTTAGATCCCATATGGATCTAAGCAATGGCTGGTTACTTCAAATTTTCTCTATGCCTATGCTACCTTCTAAGGCTATCCTAAATTTGAAGAAGAAAATCAGAATATCCTCAGTGCTAGTGTAAAAGGAAATATTTATGATAACATGTTTGTTTCCTGTGTAGGCAATTATTTACTCTAATGGACATGTGCCCTTGACCGAGGCTCCCTTTGGGTATGAGCCCGACATATCCTTTAGAGTAATTAATTTTGAAGTATCCAGATTGAACAAAGAAGAGCAATAAAGCAAGTGTCAAAGGGACATGTGTTACAATATGAAACCTTTCATTTTGTTGTTAACTGGAAAGTGAAAAAAGTGATAAATTTAAGCAGAGACATTAAAGGGACAAGTCATCTTTTTATCTTGAAACCTATTGTTTCAGAAGTACATAAAGAATCTTCAGAATTCTCAAGAGGAACCATTTTAATCTACAAATTAGTTATAGGATGCATCCCTAATCAAAGCTCAAATATAATAAAAAAAGATGTAAATTGCTACAGGAAGGTTTTCAAGAGGAAAATTTTATGTAAACAAAATCACTTCTTCATTTTAAAGCCAATACAGATTTTCAAAATGCAGTATTAACAAAGTTCCATGAGAAAATAATCCAAGGTAAATACAGTGAAGGTTAAGTGAAAGTTCATCTAGCATGGCAACCATTTAAAGTTTAGAACAACAATAGAAGGAATGAACGGTAGTAAAAGGATAAGCTTTGGTTTAAAGCTTCACTAAAATGGATTAAGTTTGCATGGATGCAATAATAAGGAAAATATGTTCATAACTCCAGTCAAGCAAAAGAAAACGCTATGCATAAGATGACTCAGTTGTGGCTGCTCAGAATTCTGTCATATTTGTAGTATAAGTTCTTGTAGTGTGAGCACATAAGAAAGACATGGCAAGCAATCTGTAGTCTCAACAAGCCAAGTATCAACTTCATCAAAACAAATCAGTGGAAGAGTGCTAAGTGAGTATGTAGCTAGTGGCAGCTCCCAGTATGGAGAATGGAATGTAAAATCTAGATAAAGGAGACCACAACCGATTTATGTTAGAGTTGTAAACAATCAAAAATCTAAACAAGTAATAATCCAAATATTTCCCTGCATTATTAGATCATAAAATGAAGCTGAAGGATCCCATGCCGAGAACTCCCATAAAAATCAGTAATGTTGAACAGATAAAAGTGGGCAGGGGGAACATATCAAGTATTCAATATGAGTCGGTAGGTCCTTCTCGTGAATATAGGAAAGCTTGTAAGAAGGGAATACTTGACGATCTAAGTGAAAAGAAATAGAAGAAAGAGAAGTTATCATATATGAAAGGGATATGGAGGAGGACTATGCCTAAAAGCACACAATCTAATATTCTTATACAGGATGAGAAATGTGGAGAAATATCCATTATCTGCCCACAGTTCAGGGAAACAAATAATACCCATCATTAATTTTAGAGCATTTTCATTCACAAAGAAATCATTTTCATATGAAAGTAAGGAAAAGAAACAAATGATGTTAGAAATTCTCAGAAAAGTATCTAGAATAATGCTAAGATCGACAGTCCCAAATATAAGCGGGAGGAGATACATGAGGTTTCATTTTTGTTTCAGCATGTTTTCTAGAAATGGGTCCGGGTGATAGTCGTGCACTCACCTTTAATTTTTCACAGAAACTCATGCAGGAAGTTGATTAAAGCTAGCCAATATGCAGCTTGTGTAGAACATTTCAAACCATTAAGTGCTTCAGATGGTGTTGGTTTGGAGTTCGATGGGGGCACTGGACATGAAAGGCTACCTCAGAAAGTTAGGGGAAAAGGTTTAACAACTCATGAAAGCTACAACAACAACAATATATTCATGTTCATATCAGCCTAATATGTTATGGGGTTTGATGTAGCAAAATGAAAGGAAAGGAAAAGCTTCTAGACAACAACAAAGGTCATTTTAGAGAAAACAATGCTAAAACTTGCATAACATGAATCTTCGTTAAATATGGTCGAATTGAGAAGACACAGGGATACAGTGAGAGGATCATTTTAGATAGAGGCTCCAATGCAATGAAGCAGAGATATAAAAGAAATGTGCATAGTTTGCATGGTAGCACAAATGCAGAGTTTTAGCTTCATACCTCTAGATAGGTGACCAAGGCCTTCAAAATTCATAAACAAATCCTCCAAAAGAGCTTTTAAGTGGCCATCGATAACCTCCAGCAAGTAACTTTAAAGCTTGAAAACACCAAAATAACCATGGTAGCGTGCATAGGAAGAAGAATATTTAACAATGATGGCGACACTTAGCTCAAACCCTCATTCTCGTTTTAAAGTAAGAGGAAGAAATTATACAATGAAATGAATGATTTAGGGTTGAATAACTTTTTTAACTCGCCCTCAATTGTATTGCATAAATGTTTGAAGTCCACAACAAAATGCCTTTAAGTGGCATTTTCATGCACTGAATATATTACTTAGCATTATAATTATATGTGTTTTGGAATAAAGTTATAATGTTAAGTAGTTTTTTTTGGTCTTCTTTTGGTTAATGTTTTCTTACACATTACACATTAATATCTATTAATTGGTTTATTGCATATATCAATTAATAGCTATTAATGTATTCTGAGATATTTATTGTAATTTAATACTTATTAACTGATGTATTTTATAAATCAGCTAATAAATATTAAAATCTCTCAAGAGAAAACATTAATGATGTAAAATAGAGGGATAAGGGTGTTTTAACAGCTTGAGGACTTTTTCTTAGAAGTTGGATGAGGTTCCCAGACAACTTGAGGGAATATAGGATTTATTGAGTCTATATAGGGCTAGTAGAGAAGATCTAGGAACTTCTTGAGTTCTTGTAGGACTTATAGGTTGGATTTGACTTTGTCTTGAAATTTGAGAGGTCTTTTTGGCCTTTTTGAGCCTTTTGAGGTCAGTTAGGGATGAGTCATAGGTATTATTATGACTTAGTGGAGCTTTTTCAGAGGTGGGACTTTATTTCATGAGTAATCAGGTCCTCTTTTTGGGGCTATTTTTTGGCATCCGACCTAAGGATTGGGTATTGTACTTAGTGAGTTTTTTGGCTCACTTTTCTTTAGTTCTAATTATGCTGAGGCATGCTTTTGTGACATATTTTTGTCCTTGGCAGTTTTATGCAGAGATTTGTAACTCTTTTGGAGACTGATATATATATTGACAACATTTTGAAGCAGCGTTCTATCAAAGTGAAAGTCTTCTTTCTTTCTGTGATTATGTGTCAAGTGCATGATTGATGGAATAGTAAGTGAGTTGATAACTCCTTGTTGTTTTTGTCTCAGCTATTACCTGGTTGCAGTAATGTATGTTGTTTGCAGGTTATAATTTGCATCCAAGAAATTCATAGGGTTTTCTTGTGAAGAGTTTTCTTCCTTGTTTATTCTATTAAGGACCTCTTTATGAAATATTTATGTAGACATATATAGAACATAAGTGTTTTATTCATTGAGGTGGAGTTCAAAGTTTTAGGACCTATCACTTTCTATCAAGTTTTCTTACTCTTTGGAGTATCACCTAATTTTCCTAAGTTTAGTTTAAGTTTGCATGTTCTTTTCTGCAACTTCTATCTCTTTTCCCATAAGTTTAAGTTATTTTTGAGGAGTCATCAGTAATTATCCAATAGGAACTAGCCTAGAACTTGGAGGTTTCATTTCAAGTTATGCATTTCCCACATGCATAAATGAATCCCATGTTAGGCAAAATTTTTAAACTTGTCTAGTTTAACAGGGTGCAAATTTTTAGCCTTAACATATACCTCATCTGCACACACATAATTTCTTTTGACAAACAATAGCCTTGCAGGTATATGACTTTGGAATAGCTTTCAGACTCCTATAGGTATCCTGTACCTCAATGTTCACCAAGTCTTATGCAATATCCTACTTGTATAGAATGAGTCTGAAAACTAGAAAGGACTTCTAACTCCTATCAAACACAAAAGGGAAAATGATTTCATTTAAGTTTTTTGGGTTGAATGGACCCCTGAAATACCCCAAGTCTCTCATAGACCAATGCCTTATCCAATGGGTAGTAGAGTCAAATAAATCGTTGCAACAGAGAGATATGAATAGAGAAAACAATATATTCTAATATGTTGATACCTTACATCAAAGATACACCATTGATCAAATCCTACTTAGAAATCCACCTATGTACCTAGATATGCAATTACCTATTAAAAGGATTTTAACCCTCCCCTTAGAAGAGACCTAGGAACAAGCAATACATTAATCAACATCCATTGAAATATAAGTATGAGATACCCTTGATATCCCAACTCATACACATTTGAAAAATAGTCCTAAAATCAATTATTTCTATGAAAACAACTCTATTACAGACACCTTGGAAATACAATAGAAATATTAAAACACCCTTGATGCTCTAATCAACAAGTTCAAGAATCAAATGGAGACAATCTAATAGTAGTATGAAAATATTAAGATCCTATTCATAAGACAAACTGTTACAACTTATATTATATTCTCAAAGCTAGAAAGGAAAGAGGGAACACCCTATATGCAGAGAAGAAGGAAATATATTTACAGGAAGGAACCACTCACGGAACCAATGAAATTGGAACCCCTTAAGATTACCAAAAATTGGAACCCTTCTAAATGATCTTGGAAATCCTTAAAAAGGATTGCAACAAGCTACAGATCATTTAGGGAAAAATTAGGTCTAAAACCACTAGGTAAAACAAGAAATGAAAGTAATCAGGAAAGCTTAGAAACCCAAGAAGAATCAGATCAAATTTGATGTACAATTAGTTGGGTTTCATCATAACAGGATAACTACAATTATAAAAAACTGATTTCTTGTTGCAGGTAAAACAAAATTCAATGCCAAAACCAACTTGAAATATCTTACATGAATTAGAGCATGGAAATAATTCTAACATCCAATAAACCCTAGCCGTCCTTGTCAAATAACAATCCTCAGCATTAACTCGGCATGGCACCCCAATAAATAAAATAAAATCAGGATAGCTACCCATATCTTCTTCATCATTTCTCACTTGCAACCATCCTAGAAAAATCAAATATGATCTGGCTTTGTCATATCTAGCCCACTCTATCAAACCTCGACAAGAAACCCTTAATCACTTTAAAAATTTGGCTCAACGGCTAACTGATCAAGTTTAAAACATTGTCATTGATATTAGTCTTTCCCGGCACATCGGGTGGCTCTCATTAAATGACAACAATCACTTAAACATTTAAAAATTACCTAGCCACATCATCATATCTTGACATCCAATTAGAATAGAGTACCTCAATGATACCTGAGCACTAGACCCACCTTGACCTCGGTCTTTATCTCTTGGAAGATTGGACGGCTGTCGCAATCCCGCAATCCTTATCTTTCGAGCACTTTTCCTTAGTGGCATCATGGCCTTTGTCAGACCTGCAAAGTCTTTATCTTAACCTTGGCTAGCTTCTCTTAATCTTAGTCATCTGAAGATTACGTGACTGAAGGCATTCTCCAAGTCACCAAATGAAAACCTTAACCCTAGTCTGGTTTGGAGATCATGTGAATGAAGCATTCGCGTAATCTCATAATACTTTTCTAAACCCTTTGTTCCATCTAGCAAACAAGTGACCACCATCAGATCTTTCTTTATTAATGGTCCAAATCAATCTCTGAGCCCCTAAACTTTAACTCAAGCTTGATCATGAGATCACGTGATTGAAGTATTTGCTAGATCTCAGAACATTTCTCCTAATCCTGGTTAAATGAGGAGAACACGAGATAACCTTTATTCACCAAGTCACTAGATAAAAACCTTAACCTTAGTTATATCTTGAGATCACACGCTGACCGTTGATATTTCTCATCATCCATGGATATCGCTGAATCGCCAAGCCCAGAACTTAACTCACCTTATATCAAGTGATTCAGCAAACAAAGGAAAAACTTGACTTACCTTTAACTGTGATTACACCTAGAGATCACACAATAGAACATTCTCACATTCGTTGGATGTTTTCTTGACCTTGGGTTAAATTATGAGAACTATTGATGAACTACAACTGATTGAGAACCTGATTGATGAACTACAAGTGATTAGAGATCACTGAGCACTAAATTGTTATGTAGGATAATTGAATCAGTCATTATGTTGTCATTGATGTCAACTAGTTTTGATAGTACTTATCATGGTAGTTGCAAATATCTAGACATCTGTAAAAAGGAGAGAAAAGATGAAGAACCGAGATATCTACATGGAGGAAGATGGATATGATAGATGAGGATAAGGAATACTTTTGGTAACTTATTGATGAATCTATGACTTCATATTGTTGACTTGATTATGTTGCATTAATCTGTTATGAAGATAGAAGCAAAATGTTACAAAGTAGTGTGGTCAGTTAATGAAGCATTCCAGTATACACCGAGTTAGTGTAGTGTATACCGAGTGACAGTATCAACTAAGCTTGTGTTCACGGATGCATTTAGTTTTTAACCAAGTATGGACAAAAGAACTAAATGATTAGTTTAGCCGATAGGAATTGATGAGCTGTAAAGTGTATGATTATGAGGTGGAAAGATAAAGTTTGTTATGAGATCAACTGTTAACAAAATTCAAAGAAGATCTAAAGGATGGAATTGAAATGACTTATTGACACAACTGCTAAGGAAGGTTTAAGCGGCAAAATCAATGAAGGAGATTAAGCGACAAAATCTGATGGATGAAAAGAAAATGGTTTACTTGTCTATTTAATGGACTAGGGTTTCACAATGAAACTCATGCCAGAAGAAGGAGACTGTAGAGATATCATGTGAACAAGCTTCATGCATGCCTGATCAGATTGGTTGAAGAAGAACCAAACTGCAGAACAATACCGAGTGTCAGAGAGCTTTACCGAGGGACAGTAAGTTATTGAATGTTGATGAACTAAATAGAAAGATTGATTAGAGGATTGTATGGAATTAGAATAGATTTGAATATTTGCAAATAAAGTTGTATTGTAATCAGATCACCTACTGTTTCAGTTTAACCATTGTAAATAGATAAAATCTCTTAACTGAGTGGACTTGAAAGTCTTATATGTCATTCATAGAATATACATTGTTATCCTATCAACCCCATAGTGAATTCTGGTGGGACGATAGCTATTAGTGTTAAATCCTCTAACAAGGTCACACCTTACAGTGTGTTTTGTAACCTTTAATAGGGTTGGCTCTTCACTGAGCTCACTTCAGAAGAGTGAAAAGTTTTTGGGTTACCGGTCCCAGGTGGTTTTTCCCTTTGCAAGGTTTCCATGTTAAATCTTTTGTGTTATGTGTTTATGTGGTGATTGTTTTGTTATCATACTTTACATCTTGCATATTTGATTGGGTCGGTAATCTATATGAGCAATTAACTGGTAATCAGTAATTACACAGATAGTTAGTATTTTATGTTTACTGAGCTGCAAAATTAGCTGAATTTGTTTTAAGTGATACATTTTGTATTTGGGATTGTGGATAATTGATTCACCCCCCTCTCAATTATTCTAACAATTGGTATCAGAGCATATTGGTTTCTTGGAACAGAGTTTTAAGGACTTCAGTAGAAAGGTCAGAAAATGTATAAGAGGGAAGTGCCAAAGCTGAATAAGGACAACTTTACAATATGGCAAAGCTGAATGAGACTTCATATATTTGGGATTGGGAATTCTACCCTCACCCTATCGGATAATGGCTACTTAGCACTGCCTATAGGACCTTTGACTCTTGATCAATTGAGAGATAGACATGAGCATAATGTTACTATGATGGAGATTGATGTTGCTCTATCAAATGTCAAGTTTGAAGATGTCAAGGACTACCTTACTTCAAAGGAAATGTGGGATAAACTTACTCAAGTTTATAGTGGTGATGTAAATGTCAGAAGAGCTAGAGCTGAAAGTTTAAGAGGAAGATTTGATGATATGAAAATGAAAGATGGAGAAAACATAGTGCAGTATACAAACCAAATAAAGGAGGTAGTTAATGCTATCAGAGGATCTGGTGGTGTCATTGATGAAGATACAGTGGTAAGAAAAATTCTAAGGACTTTATTGCCTATTTATGCAATCAGAATATCTGCAATACATGAAAATAGGTCAGCACCTAATAGTACTCTCACTCTTGATAATCAGATTGGTAAGCTAACAACTTTTGAACTGAACAACTATGATAATAGTGTTGTACCATCTGTTGAGTCTACTTTCATGACTTCTCTAAAGATTAGTAAGTCTAGTAGTAGAAGAAATAATGATGATAATGATAGTAATACTGATGATGAGCTTGAAGCTCTTATGGCCAGGAGATTACCTAAAGGTAAAGGTAGATATAGGGGTAAATTACCTTTAGCATGTTTTAACTGCAAAGAAGTTGGTCATATTGCTACTAGATGCCCAAACAGGAAAGAAGATGGTAGAAACAAGGATTGATCTGGTGAAGGAAGCTATGGGAGGAGAAACAATAGAAGTTACCGACACTAGAACAGAGATAATCGAGACAACAATGATAAAGGCAAAAAGGTATGTTACATTGTTGAAGAGAATGATACTGAGACTGACACAGATGATGATGTTGAAGTAGTTTTTGTTGCAATGAAGGATGATTCTAAGGAAGAAGAAAGGTATGTAGAGACAACACTCATTTCTAAAGTAAATAAAAATGATACATGGATCATTGATAGTGGTTGTACCCATCACATGACTGGTGATGAAGAAAAAATTGATCATCTTGAGCAATATAATGGAGGACCTATAAAAATGGGTAATGATACACCATGTATGGTTAGAGGAAAGGGATCTTTACTAATAAATGATAAAATCAAATGTGATAATGCTTATTGGGTAGAAGAACTAAATTATAACTTGCTAGGTGTGGCACAACTTAACAACTCAGGTCACCAAGTAGCTTTTGAGAGCAAGAAGGTAAAGATATTTGATGATGGAGGAAAACTTGTTGGAACATGAGCACAAAAAAAGGTAACTTATTTTATCTTGATAATGATAAGTCTTCCTGTTTAATGATGAAAAATGAGGATGCATGGTTGTTGCATAAAAGGTTATGTCATGTAAACTTTGATAACATGATTAAAATTAGTAGAAAGAAAAAGGTTAGAGGTTTGCCTAGCCTAGCAAAGCCTGATCATGTTATGTGTCATGAATGTCAAAAGGGTAAAATGAAAAAATCTAGTTTTAAGAGTAAAGACTATTCAACAAAGAGAATTTTGGAGCTAGTTCACACAGACCTATGTGGTCCCATGAGAACACAAAGCTATTATGGAGATAGATATTTCGTTCTGTTTGTTGATGATTACACTAGATTAATGACTGTGATGTTTTTAAAAGAGAAATCATAGGCATTTAAGATGTTTAAATGGTATAAAGCAAAGTTAGAGAAAGAAACCGGGAAAGAACTGAAATGCTTGATCTGACAGAGGTGGTGAATTTATTTCTGATGAATTTACTAACTATTGTAATGAGCATGGTATAAAAAGATAGGTTTCTGCACCGAGAACACCTCAACAGAATGGTATTGCTGAAAGGAGGAATAGATCAATTGTTGATTGTGTAAGGACACTGATGTTGCAAAAGAATGTTGCTCAGACATATTGGAGAGAAGTAGTCAAAACAAATTTTTATGTTCTGAATAGAGTACAATTGAATAAGGACACAAACAAAACACCCTACGAGCTATGGTTTGGTCACAAACTGACTGTAAGTTACTTCAGAATTTTTGGTAGAAAATGTTTTATTCTAAAAGATGAAAGAAATGGAAAGTTTGAATCTAAAGGGGATGAAGGGATATTTCTTGGATATTCCACTAAAAGAAAAGCTTACAAGTGTCTAAATAAAGGTACTAATAAAATGATTGAAAGTACTAATGTTAGGGTTGATGAATTTGATACTAAGAATAGTGGAGAAAGCACAAGGGAGCTAGAAGACTATGGTAGATTCACTTACATTGAACAACTAGAGTACCTACCAAACTCATAGACTGTGTGAACCAGACATTAGGAAAACAACACCGAGGAACAACAAAGAGAAATTGATGATCAGGAAGTACCTACCAAGCAAGAAAATGAACTTGAATAGGATGAAAAACAAAGAAGAGATCAAGTACTAGCTAGATTTTTTACAAGACATCATCCTGAGAACCAAATCATTGGTGACAAGCAAGCTGGCATGATGACAAGAAGTAAGTTAAGACAAGGTACATGCTTAGTTTGTGAGTTTGAACCAAAAAATGTTAAGGTTGCATTGGAGAATGAAGAATGGGTGTGGTGTAGGATCAGCCTTAGGAGACAAGTTGGTTGTCCTATTTTTCTTTGGAAAGACCCTCTTGAAGGGAATTGTATCTAGATAAGGTCATGTGACCAGGAGTGGTGTGGTTTGAGTCTAGTTGTGTGTCTAAATTCTAATTTTGAGCTCAGTTGGTCTTCATGAACTCAGTTGATCATTTGTTTCTATTGGATCCTGGTGTTCATTATGTTATAGTGTGATTTAAGCTTTGAGTTTGTTCATTAGTTAGGTTATTTTGTTAATTCTTTTTGTTCTCACAGTTCACTGTCCAGTTTTGACAGTGTGTACAAAATGTAAGCCTAGCTCCATTTCCCACCATAGATCTTGTATGACCTTTTGGGGATGGAGACTAGGGTTGGTAAGCTTCAAGATTCCTCAAGTCTAGGCTTTGAAGGTGCATGCAAGTATTTTTAAGGTCTTTCCCTAGGTGAGCTAAGTGAAAAAGCTCGGCTAGGAAGACCTAGTGTTTGTGTTGAAATATTGCAGGAGGGTTTGAGTCAAGAGCCAAGAAGGCCTTGAATGTAATGTATGGTGATCTATAGGTACTCTATAAATAGGAGGAGTGCTCAAGAGATCAATGTGCCAAGTTTTGAGATCAAAGAACAAAGGTAGGTCAAAACCTTAAGAAAAGGCCCTAATTCTGAAACAGGGTGTACGAACAATGTCAGGATCCCAAACCTAGAAAATATGAAAGGTCTTAAGGTATATATATGAATTGCCAATAAAAATTTGGGGGCCCTTTGAGAATAATTAGCAGTAGAAGAGGAATCCTAGATTTTAGGAGGCCTAATTGGGCTAAAAGGCTACAAGGCCTAAATCTTAGGAATTCAGAGAGCGATAGGAAAATGGCTAAAATTGGCAACCAAAGACCCATAGTAGGAGTCAAGATTGGATAAAAAAGAAGCCCTTAGCCTCCTATAATAAAAACCATAGGTTAGTGGTTGTGAGCTATGGGAAAATAGAGTGCTCTTTGAAGGCAAAGAGTGGGTATCAGAGAAGATAGGAAGAACTCTTGAGAGTGGGAAGAAATTGAGTCTTTCCTAGAGTTTGAGGGTGGATTGAGGAAGCCCTAGGAGGTCCTAAGTGTGACCTAAGAAGAGTTCAAGAAAAATCAAGGTGAATTGGAGTCTCTCCCTATCAGAGTGGTATCAGTGCAAGGTTCAAGATTTGGGAAAGGTAGTGTTGCAGATAGTGAATGTTGTAGCCCACCAAATCAAGTGGAGAATTAGTTATACCTAGAAAGATGGTAACTAATGCTAAACTGGCCAAAAAGGTTGAAGAGAAAGAGGAGGATAACCTACTGCTAGGAGAGAGATTGGCTCAATTAGAGCAGCTCTTGGGTGAAGTCCAAGATAAGACTGATAAAGTGAAAAATAAGGTAGACCAAAAGGAAGAGTAAGAAGCTAAGGATAAGGAGATAGACTTGGAGGAAGAAGCTCCAACTCCTAACCTTGTGATAGTAGAGGAACCCTTCTTGAAGGCACTCAAGGCCTTAAGTGGAAAAGCATTGGAGGGTGTGCCACTTTTTAGTGGATAAATGGATCTTGATCTAGTTATGGATTGGATTGATAGCATTGAAAATCACTTTGAATGTGATGGCATAATAGATGCTCAAAAAGTTAAAGTGGCTAAGTCTAGGTTGAGGGGATCAGCACTCACCTGGTGGAAGTATGTTCAAATTGAGAGCAAAAAAGAGGGCAAGAGTCCTATTGCCACATGGAAAGGCATGTTGCTGAAGTTGAAACAAACCTATTTTCCAGATGACGATGAGGTTCAACTGCATAGGAGGAGACAAAACCTCAAGCAGAAGGACTTAGATGTCCAAGCATACACTGAAGAGTTTTAGAAATTGTGTCTAAGGTCAAAGATAGTGGAGGATGAGATCATAAGATTAGCTAGATACCAAAATGGACTCAAATGGTCTATCCAAGAGGATATGAGCCTTGCTACCTTCAAGAGTGTGAGACAATGTTACCAAATGGCCTTGAAAATAGAGGAGAAGAGTAAGAAGAAACATGATTAGTCCTCAAAAAGTAGGGGTAGAGGAAAAGAAAATAGGGGCCATAGAGGCAGCTTTGTAGGTAGGGGTAGTTAATTCAGAGCTCAAGGGGAGTCCAAACTAACATAGATTGTCAATGAAACTAGTGGGAGAGGAAGTATGAGTAGAGTAGGGGATTCCAAGGTGGAGGAAGAGGCAGATTTGGAAGTGTAGGCATATCATCACACTTTGCAACCATGAAGTGTTTCCATTGCAATCAACTTGGTCATCTGGCCTATAAATGCCCTGAGAAGGCTTCTAGCTCACATGGTGAGAAAAGGGTGAACTACATAGCCCAAGAAGAGACTAGTAGTATCAAATCCCCTGAAATCAACCTTGATTCAAAAAGTGGAGAGAATCTTATGATTAGGAGGATTCTTATCAAGGAGCTTGTCAAAGAGGAAGCTAAAAAAAGGAGGGCACTTTTTAGAGTGAAGTGCAAAATACATGGAAAAGTTTGCAAGATGATTATAGACTTAGGGTCTACAGATAATATCATCTTAGAGGAGGTAGTCAGAAAACTTGGATTAACCAAAATCCCTCACACAAACCCTTATAGGGTCACATGGTTAAATAAAGGGAAGCATGTTCTAGTAAATGAGTAGGCATGGGTTGATTTCTCAATAGGGAAATATGTGGATAAAGTCCTATGTGATATACTCCCAATGGATGCATGCCACCTACTCTTAGGTAGGCCATGGCAATTTGACAAAAAAACAATACATGATGGAGAGAGGAACTCCTATTCTTTCAAGAAAGATGGAGTCACCTATAGGATTCAGTCACTCATGGATGATGAAGGGTCTACATCAGCAGGACCTAATATCTTGTTTCAAGGGGGTAAGGAATACATCCAAGATATGAAGGATGAAGAAGCGACCTATTTTTCTATCATGGTGAAGCCTAGTGAAGAGAAGAAGGTGGAACCTATGCCATTGCCTAATGAAGTGCAGGAGCTCTTGAAAGAGTTCAAGGACATAGTGAGTGATGGGTCACCTGCCATGTTACCACCTCCTAGAGCTATAAGTCATCAAATTGACTTCATACTAGGGGCATCTCTACCAAATAAGGCAGCATACAAGATGAATCTTGACCAAAACAAGGAGATAGCTAGACAAGTGCAAGAAATTTTGGACCAAGGACAAATCAAGAAGAGTATTAGCCCATGTGGAGTGCCAGTAGTCCTAGCATCAAAGAAGGGAGGTAAGTGGAGGATTTTTATAGACTCAAGGGCAATTAATAGGATCACTATAAGGTACAGTTTTCCCATTCCAAGGATTGAAGATCTTATGGACTGTTTGGGAGGAGCAAGGTACTACACCAAGTTGGATTTGAAGAGTGGGTACCATCAAATAAGGATTAAGGAGGGAGATGAATGGAAGATTGCATTCAAGACCATAAAAGGGCTCTATAAATGGTTGGTCATGCCCTTTGGGCTTAGTAATGCTCCAAGCACCTTCATGAGGTTGATGAATAAGGTGTTGAAAGACTACATAGGCAGATTTGTAGTAGTGTACCTAGATGATATCCTAATCTTTAGCAAGACTAAAGAGGAACACCTCCAACATTTGCAAATTGTGATGAAGAGACTCCATGAGGAGAAGTTGTCCATTAACTTGGAAAAGTGTGAATTCATGAAGCAAGATTTGATCTATCTTGGTTTTATGGTGTCTCAAGGAACCTTGAAGATGGATCCTAGCAAGGTGGAAGCAATACTCAATTGACCTACACCTACAAGCAGCACTGAGGTAAGGAGTTCTCATGGACTTGCCCAATTCTATAGGAATTTCATTAAAGGTTTTAGTGAGATATGTGCACCAGTCTTAGATACTATCAAAGGTGGAGTGAAAACTAAGTTTAAGTGGACTCCAGAGGCTGGTAAGGGTTTTGAGTTATTGAAAAAGAGAGTGGCTACACAACCTATATTGGTTTTGCCAAATTTTGGTAAGTTGTTCACCTTAGAGTATAATGCAAGTGGCATAGTAGTTGGGGCAGTGTTGAATCAAGAGAATAGACTAGTGGTATTCTATAGTGAGAAGTTGAATGAGGCTAAGAAGAGGTATTCTTCTTATGACCTAGAGTTGTATGCCTTAGTGCAATCCTTGAGGAAATGGAGGCACTATTTTCTGCCTAAAGAATTTGTGGTGTACACTGACAAGAAGGCTTTGAGTTTCATCAATTCACAGGAAAAGTTGAGCAATAGACATCTCAAATGGATGGAATATTTGCAAGCCTATACATTCACAATAAAACATAAGAAAGGACAGTTGAACAAGGTGGCTGATGTCTTGAGTAGGAGACTTTTGATAGTCTAAGAAGTGTAGCTCCAAAGTATAGGTATTGAGAGGTTTAAAGAACTCTACGAAGATGATGAAGACTTTGCAGAAGCATACAAGGTTTGTAAGGAATTTAAGAATCATTTCCATAGTCATTTTTAGACTATACAATTTAGAATGATCTATTATTTAGAGGTGGATAGTTATGTGTGCCTAAAGGCTCTACGAGAGAGAATTTGATACAAAAGAAGCACAATGGGAGCTTGAGTGGGAATTTTGGCCTAAACAAAACACTAGAACTTGTGCAAAGGTTCTATTATTGGCCTAGGATGTAGAACGACATCAAAAGGTATGTGGAACAATGCTTGGTTTGCCAAAAAGCTAAAGGCACTTCATCTAATGCAGGTTTGTACCGACCTTTACCCATTCCTAGAAGGCCTTGGGAATGCATTAGCATGGATCTCATAGTTGGATTGCCAAGAACCAAGACTGGTTTAGATAGTATATTTGTGGTTGTAGATAGGTTTAGCAAGATGAGTCACTTCATTGCTTGCAAAACCACTCATGATGCCAGTCATATTGCACATTTGTTCTTTAAAGAAGTGGTACAGATTCATGGATTTCCACTAAGCATAGTCTCTGATAGAGATGTTAAATTCATGGGCCATTTTTGGAAGACCCTGTGGAAGAGGTTAGATACTAACCTATCATTTGGATCAACCTACCATCCCCAAACTGATGGTCAGACTGAAGTCATTAATAGAGTGTTGGGTAATCTCCTTAGATGCTTGACAAAGGAGTATGGAGTAATGTGGGATCAGTTGTTACCATAGGAAGAGTATGCCTATAATGACAGTGTGAATAGAACAATGGGGAAAAGCCCTTTTGAAGTTGTCTATGGGCTACATCCTAGAGGTGTGTGTGAGCTAAGGAAACTAGCTCATGAAGAAGGAAGGAGTGCTTATGCATAAGACTTCACTCAATCAATGAAGGAGGTTCATGATCAAGAACAGCTCCAAGAGGCTACACAAAAGATAAAAACCAAAGTTGATGAAGGTAGGAAAGACCTTCAGTTTGCTATGGGAGACCTTGTAATGGTTCACCTTAATAAGTCTAGATTGTAGAAGGGCATTCCCATCAAACTTCAAATGAGAAGAATAGGACCCTGCAAGGTACTTGCAAAATATGGGCAGAATACTTATAAACTAGACTTGCCATCAGATTTGGAAATGTCTCCTATTTTCAATGTGTAGGACTTAGTGCTATATAGAGGCCCTACACTAGTACCTTCAAAGTCTCAGTCAAACAATGAAGCAATCAATAAGGATGTTCAGATTTGCCCTACACCTCAACCGGTAGCAAAGAAGATTCTAGCCTCCAGAGTTAAGAAAAAGACCAGGCAGGGAAAATACATGGAGCATTTGATTTAGTGGAAAGGAAAGTCAGAAGCTGAAGCTACTTGGGTAGCTGAGAGTGCATTCAAACAACATGGAATTGATCCTAAACTCCTATCACTAGAGGTGACTTAAGTTATTGATTTTGGCAGCATGGTGCAGGAGCACCCTTAGGAGATGAATTGGTTGTCCTATTTTTATTTAGCAAGACCCTCTTGAAGGGAATTGTATCTAGATGAGGTCATGTGACTAGGAATGGTGTGGTTTGAGTCTAGTTGTGTGTCTAAATTCTGGTTTTGAGCTCAGTTGGTCTTCATGAAAGTCCTGTACCTAATGATGTCAGTAAGTGATAAATGTTAATCAATGTTGTTTTTAGTATTTCTAGGGTCTTAGGTGGTATAGGAAGTCTAATTTAGGTTGGGAAAGTTTAGGTGGAGTTAAAACACTTTGAAGATTGACAAATTGTAAAAGTTGTCAAAATGTTGTCGAGCAACATTTACAACTTTAAAAAGTTGCTATGACAAGAAACCCTAACTTTAAGGGTTTTGGTCTTCTTGAGGTTTAGTAATGCCTAATAGGCCAAAACACATGAGAGAGGGATATATAAGTTTGAAAAACCCTAATTTAGGGTCAGAGGAATCATTGCGTACTGACTAACTGATTGTAGCAAGAAGTTTTTACAAAGAATATAGAAAGGACTTGAGGAACAATGTTGTCTTTCAGTTTATATGGATTGAATCATCACCTATAGCTATTGGATCTCAGTTTTCATTATGTTATAGTGTGATTCAAGCTGAGTTTGTTCATTAGTTAGGTTTACTTTGTATTTTGTTAATTCTTTTTGTTCTCACAGTTCACTGTCCAGTTTTGACAGTGTGTACAAAATGTAAGCCTAGCTCCATTTCCCACCGTATCTCTTGTACGGAATTTTGGGGATGGAGAATAGGGTTTTTAAGCTTCAAGATGCCTCAATTCTAGGCTTTGAAGGTGCATGCAAGTATTTTTAAGGTCTTTCCCTAGGAGAGCTAAGTGCAAAAGCCCGGCTAGGAATACCTAGTGTTTGTGTTGAAATATTGCAAGAGGGTTTGAGTCAAGAGCTAAGAAGGCCTTGAATGTAATGTATGGTGATCTATAGGTACTCTATAAATAGGAGGAGTTCTCAAGAGATCAATGTGCCAAGCTTTGAGACCAAAGAACAAAGGCAGGTCAAAACCTTAAGGAAAGGCCCTAATTCTGAAACAAGGTGTACGGATGGTATCAGGACCCCAGACCTAGAAAATATGAAAGGTCTTAAGGTATATATATGAACTTCCAATAAAAATTTGGGGGCCCTTCAAGAAGAATTAGCAGTGGAAGAGGAATCCTAGATTTTAGGAGGCCTAATTGGGCTAAAAGGTTACAAGGCCTAAATATTAGGAATTCAGAGAGTGATAGGAAAATGGCTAAAATTGGCAACCAAAGACCCACATTAGGAGTCAAGATTAGATTAAAAAGAAGCCCTTAGCCTCCTACAATCAGAACCATAGGTTAGGGCTTGTGAGCTATGGGAAAACAGAGTGCTCTTTGAAGGCAAAGAGTGGGTATCAAAGAAGATAGGAAGAACTCTTGAGAGTGGGAAGAAATTGAGTGTTTCCTAGAGTTTGGGGGTGGATTGAGGAAGCCCTAGGAGGTCCTAAGTGTGACCTAAGAAGAGTTCAAGAAAACTCAAGGTGAATTGGAGTCTCTTCCTATTAGGATGAATGCAATGAATGATGAGATAGAACAGATAGAGAAAAACAAGACGTGGATGTTAGTACCTAGACCAAAAGATAAGAATGTTATCGGTACTAAATGGATTTTTAGGAACAAGCTAAATGAGAATGGAGAGGTTACAAGGAACAAAGCTAGACTTGTATGCAAGGGATATGCATAGGAGGAAGATATAGATTATGGTGAGACTTTTGCACTTGTTGCTAGACTAGAGGGAGTCTGAAAGTTACTTGCATATGCAACACATAAGAAGTTTAAAGTTTATCAAATGGATGTTAAGTCTACTTTTCTGAATGGGATACTAGAAGAGGAGGTCTACATCGAACAACCAGAAGGGTTTGTTGATCCAGACAAGAAAGATATGGTATGTAGACTACATAAAGCTTTATATGGTTTAAAGAAAGCACCTAAAGCCTAGTATGAAAGGCTGCATACTTATTTGTTAAGTATTGGTTTTGTTAGAACAAGTGAGAACATAAATTTGTATATGAAAGGAGATATTGATGACACTATTTTGATTGCTGAAATATTTGTGGATGATATTATTTTTGGAGGAAAAGATCATATCTGTAAATCATTTGCTGATGAGATGCGAAAAGAATTTTAAATGTCTATATGTTTGGAGAGATTAAGTTCTTTCTAGGCTTGCAGGTTATTCAACAGAATGATGGAATATTCATCACACAATAAAAGTATATAAAGGAAGTAATGAGAACATTTGGCATGGTAGATGCTAAACCAGTTGGAACACCGATGGTCACAGGCTACAAATTGACTAAAGATGATGAATCCACAGAGGTGAACCAACCACTGTACCGATCTATGATTGGTAAGTTGATGTATGTAGTGCATAGTAGACCAGATATTGCACATGTTGTGGGAATTGTTGCTAGATTTTTTGCAAATCCTAAGGAGTCACACATGGTTACAACAAAAAGAATCTTAAGATACCTAAAGAAGATAGAGGATTATGGATTATGCTATCCTAAGGAAGGAAAGTTTGAACTAAGAGTCTACACCAACGCAAATTGGGCTGGAAATATAGATGACAAAAAGAGTACCACCAAAGGAGCATTTTTCCTTGGTGAAAGACTTGTTACTTGGACAAGTAAGAAATAGCCTTGTATTTCTTAGTCTACTACTGAAGAAGAGTATGTTGTTGCTGCTACAAACTATTCAAACATTACTTACATCAAGCAAGTGTTGGAAGGGATGAATGAGGTAATCACCTAGTTGGTGATTATATATTGCGATAACACAAGTGCAATAAAAATTTCTAAGAATCCTGTAGTGCACTCAAAGACCAAGAAAATTTCTATTAAGTATCACTACTTAAGAGAAAAAGTACAGGAGAAGCAAGTTAAACTGGAATATGTAACATCAAAAGAGAAACTTGCTGACATATTTACCAAGCCTCTACCGAAGGAAACTTTTGAATACTTGAGGACTAGACTTGGGGTCCATCCCTTGTCTACTGGTAACTAATGTGATATGGAGGTTGCATCAACCTAATCTTATTAGAAGATCATTCATGTTGATGCAACATAGCTCACACTTTGGATTCTGTCTAAGGTTGTGAAAGATTTTAGGAACAACTATTTGTATATCAGTATACCGAGATACATTGTATGCACCAAAAAATAGAGAGCCACATAGCTAATATAGAGCTGTATGTTTATGTGTTTCTTTGGCATTTTTGTCAAAGGGAGAGATAAACAATATGATAACCGAGGAGATTATTGGAACATCTATCTAAGGGAGAGACAATCTGAGAAAGTCAGGGAGAGTTTTGAAGATTTGTTGCTAAGAATAGAAGGAATCTGAGAACTGGAAAGATCATATTTGTAGAGGAAAGTCTACATTTGCAATGCTGTTATGCAATGTAGTGATTAAACATATTAAGCTAGGGAGAGCTTACCGAGCTACAATATTTTCTTACAAAGTTGTAGAATACATGTTTGGTATGTGTATGGTATATTTCATATTGCTTGAGTTGCCATCAATGCCAAAGGGAGAGATTGATGAACTACAATTGATTGAGAACCTCATTGATGAACTACAAGTGATTAGAGATCACCGAGCACTGAATTTTTATGTAGGATAATTGAATCAATCATTATGTTGTCATTGATATCAACTAGTTTTGATAGTACTTATCATGGTAGTTGCAAATATCTAGACATTTGTAAAAAAGGAGAGAAAAGATGAAGAATCAAGATATCTACTTGGAGGAAGATGGATATGATAGATGAGGATAAGGAATACTTTTGGTAACTTATTGATGAGTCTATGAAGTCATATTGTTAACTTGATTATGTTACATTAATCTGTTATGAAGATAGAAGCAAAATGTTACAAAGTAGTGTGGTCAGTTAATGAAGCATTCTAGTATACTCCATGTCAGTGTAGTGTATACCGAGTGACAGTATCAACTGAGCTTGTGTTTACCGACACATTTCCTTGTTAACTGAGTATGGACAAAAGAACTAAATGATTAGTTTAGCCGATAGGAATTGACGAGTTGTAAAGTGTATGATTACGAGGTGGAAAGATAAAGTTTGTTATGAGATCAATGGTTAATAAAATTTGAAGAAGATCTAAAGGATGGAATTGAAATGACTTATTGACACAATTACCGAGGAAGGTTTAAGCGGCAAAATCAATGAAGGAGATTAAGCAGCAAAATTTGATGGATGAAAAGAAAATGGTTTACTTGTCTATTTAAGGGACTAGGGTTTCACAGTGAAACTCATGCTAGAAGGAGACTATAAAGATATCATGTGAACAAGCTTCATGCATGCCTGATCAGACTGGTTGAAGAAGAACTGAATTGTAGAACAGTACCGAGTGTCAGAGAGCTTCATTGAGGGACAATAAGTTATTGAATATTGATGAACTAAATAGAAAGATTGATTAGAGGATTGTATGGACTTAGAATAGATCTGAACACTGCAAATAAAGTTGTATTATAATTAGATCACCTACTGTTTCAGTTTAACCATTGTAAACAGATAAAATCTCTTAACCAAGTGGACTTGAAAGTCTTATATGTCATTCATAGAATGTACATTGTTATCCTGTCAACCCCATTATGAATGCTGGTTGGACGATAACTATTAGTGTTAAATCCTCTAACAAGGTCACACCTTACAGTGTGTTTTGTAACCTTTAACAAGGTTGGCTCTTCACTGAGCTCACTTCAGAAGAGTGAAAAGTTTTTGGGTTACCGGTCCTAGGTGGTTTTTCCCTTTGTAGGGTTTCCACGCTAAATTTTTTGTGTTATGTATTTATGTGGTGATTGTATGGTTATCATAATTTACATGTTTCATATTTGATTTGGTTGGTAATCACTATGAGAAATTAATTGGTAATCAGTAATTACATAGACAGTTAGTATTTTATGTTTACCAAGCTGCATAATTAGCTGAATATGTTTTAAGTGATACATTTTGTATTTGGGACTATGGATAACTGATTCACCCCCCTCTCAGTTATTCTAACAACTAAGCATTCTCACATTTGCTGGATGTTTTCTTGACCTCAGGTTAAATCACAAGAACATGTGAAAGCCTCAGTTGCCAGATTGCTGAATAGAAACTTAACCGCCCAGGATTAACCTTTGACTTAACCCAAGCCCATTTGGAGATTATGCGAATAAGGACTTCACTAAATCTCTTAATTATTTTCTTAACTGGGGTTAAATCCTAAGAATACACAACTGAGGCAATCTCCAAGTCGCTGGATCTTTTCTTTACCCTAGGTTACATCTGGAGAGTCAGTGCCAGCCACCGATCTAATTTGCATCAACGATCCCTATTTAATCTCTGAGTGCTAGCATACTTGACCTCATCATTTGGAGATTCAATGATTGAAGGAATGAATAACTACCCACTAGGTCGTTAAATGTTTAGCTACTAACTGCCAGGATCATGAGATCACATGAACACTCAATCACCAAGCCACTGAATAAAATGACTAACCGCCCGGGAACTTGGAGATTAGGAGAACACCTTATTTGCGGAGTCGCTGAATAGAATAAAACATGTGAAGGAAAAGGACTTAAGTGGCCAAGAAAAAGGTAACGAAGAAATATAATTGGCTAGGGTTTTGGACTTAGACAATTTCAAGAAACCCTGGACACAGATTAAGAACTAGTTCTCAGACCTTCAAACTGCCATATCTCCCTATTTTTTTCATTTTAGCACATGCGATATGAACTGGAGCTTGGATACACCATAGACTATCCCTGGCTAAGCTCACAAGTTATAAAACCTAATAGATTTTCTTCTCTGATAAAAATAAGTTGCAGCTAGGGCAAGCCAATTTTCATAAAATTTTGTAGGAATAGACCATTTTCTTAGGATTTTGGCTATGATAGGAAAATGGCCTAGCAGTGGCTCTGTCTGGGCATGCATGCCTCTTGCAGGCATGAAAATGATTCAAAATTACTAGAGGAAGTAGACCAACCACTGGACAAAAGGTAACAGAGAACCTTCTCAAAAAACTAGCAAACAAACTAGGAAAATAGGAAAGGAAACACACAACAGAAAAGAAATTATTTACAAATATTTTACAAGATTAAAAATTTATTTGGTGGCCTGGGGCCACCAAAGGAAAATCAAGACCCTCCCAAGTCAAAGATCTAATTTTCATCCACATATGTAACCTGCCACTTGAAAGTGTCATGATAATTTTACTGCCAACATATGTGAACATTCATGGGATGAAGAATAAAACTATATTGATCACTATCCATGTTCTTCTAGTCACAACCATTATCATCCTCATACTCTAAGAAGTATGGACATCATTTACTTCTTCCTGATGACTGGAAATAAAAATTTCATCTAGTAATGCATCAAAAAATAGAACATAGTGATTATCATGCATTACTATAAAATTACCTAGCTGAGAAGGACTTGGATCCTCAAATTTACCTTCATGCATTGCTTCAACCACTGAGCAACTTGGTTCCTCCTTGATGTCTTCATGAACTAGATCATGAACCAAGTGAAGGTCTCTTTCACAAATTTTGTGATAGTGGAACAATAGATTTACATCATCACTTCTATCAAAGAATTTACTGTCCCAATCATTGAAGACAAAGTCCTCAATACTGTCACCTTCACTATCATATTTGGAAAAAGAAGGAAAAGGATATGAACAAGAAACTTTCTCATGAATGTAATCTCTATGACAAGAAAACACACTATCATGGCCTTCAACCTCTTCTTTTGTAGAGTCACTACATGAGGAGAGCTCTAGCACACATGGATCATCTTCATCACTTTGAACACCCACCTCATTATCATTGTCAAAGGATATATCAAAGGAGAGCTGTAAATCAAAGTCCATATCAAGTGCATATCTTTGGAATTCATCAGCCAAGAGTGTTGAGATCTTTTCACTACTCAATGGACTTTGAACCCTATTATCATCTTCATTGGCCTTACCCCTGATATTGTAAACATATTCCATGTCTGAAACAAGGATCGACATCTCTAGCCTCAAATAATCTTGTGTAAAGCAATCAGTGTAGGAATCATCATTACATCATAATCAATTTCTTGCCTTTCACATAAAACATCCTCAAACTGGGACAAAAAGATTACTTTCTCATGCTGATATGAAGAAAAATCTACAGACAAAATGGAAACATTGTCAACCTTAGACTGATCTTCACCATCCTCATATGCATTGACCTCAAAGTCAGCATCATAATCAACACTTTTTGCATAATGAGAATCAACATCAGAACAAATGGCCTCTTCATGATCAACATAAAGAGCTGCCAGTTCCCTCAATATCTTGTCCTCCTCTAACTGCCAGATCACAACCTTGTTATCTACAATTTTCTTCTTGAGAGTAGCAATCTTGATGAGCATATTTTCATAATTAGAATCACTCATGATGGGATCAATAGAGACACTAATGTTTTGGTACTGATTTTCACTTTTTTCTTCACACTGATCCACACCAACTCTTTCATCAAAATAACCTATAAATGTTGCTCTCAATACATCCCAAGAAGGGATTGAACATGAAGGAAGGGATAAGAACCAATCCCTTTCACTATGTGAAAGAGACTACACAAGCAACCTCATGGAAACATCTTCATGGTCAACATCCATCTCACCAAATAAACCCATGAGATCATATACATGCTGGCTTGCCGAAACTGATCCATCGACCATGAATCTTGGCAAGCCTTCCCCATCCTCAGTAGAGAACTCATTAGGGGCACCTTCAATGCCATCAAAACAAAAAGGTCTGTATTCCTCCATGAGGAAAGACCCCCTACCTTTCATCCCTTTATACTAGTGTTGAACACTTGATACAGAAACATTTTTTTACAATAGATTTTCATAAAAGCAAGGCACATGAAAATCAAAATACCTGAAAGTACTGCAGTTGAAACTTAACTTGTTGACTGAGAAGCAGGGCAGATCTAGAGCTCTCCTTATAGCTCCATTAGATTTTTTTCTTTGTAGATTCACCACCTCCTTGAAGAGGAAAATATTGTACTTATTTTTGTATTTCCTTCCAGCCAACCAAAAACTTTACTAGGATTTTACACACTATTTATCAGGAACTGCACTGATCAAACAAAGAACTCAGAGTCACCACTCATAACTAGGTGAGAAGATAATTTTTTTTTTGAAACTGACTCTATACTTTCAACCAAGACTCTGGGATAATCTAGCAAATCAAGGAAACAACCATCTTAAGCTTGTTGTCATTTACTCCTTCCCCAGTAGAGTCACCATTTTGTTGGCTCCTTTTTCCCACACTATCAAATTTACAATTCAATTGACAAATTAATGTCACAAACTCTCAATAACCACTCTAAATATGACAAGAAAAAGGGCCAATTAACAAGGACCAAGAAAATGATCCTCCTACACTTTGAGCTCCACATCACTCAGATGAGTATACCTCATCTACACACACATAATTTATTTTTACAAACAACATGCCTATAGGTATATGACTGTGGAATAGCTTTTAGACTCCTATAGGTATCCTGTACCTCAATGTTCACCAAGTCTTATGTAATATCCTACTTGCATAGAATGAGTCTGAAAAATAGAAATGACTTCTAACTCCTATCAAACATGAAAGGGAAAATGATTTCATTTAAGTTTTTTGGGTTGAATGGACCCCTAAAATACCCCAAGTCTCCCATAGACTAGTGCCTTATCCAATGGGCAACAGAGTCAAATAAATCACTACAATAGAGAGCTATGAATAGAGAAAAAACAAATTCTAATATGTTGATGCCTTACATTAAACATACACCATTGATTAGATCCTACTTAGCAATCCACCTGTGTACCCAAATATGCAATTACCTATTCAAAGGATTTTAACCCTCCCATTAGAAGAGACCTAGGAATAAGCAATACATTAATTAGCATCTGCTAAAAGACAAGTATGAGATACCCTTGATATCGCAACTCATACACATCTAAAAACTAGTCCTAAAATTAGTTGTTTCTATGAAAACAACTCTATTGCAGACACCTTGGAAATACAATAGAAAGATTAAAACACCCTTGATGCTCTAATCAATAAGTTCAAGAATCAAATGGAGACAATCTAATAGTAGTATAAAAATATTGAGATACTATTCATAAGACAAACTGTTACAACTTATATTATATTCTCAAAGATAGAAAGGAAAGAGGGAACACCCTATATGCAGAGAAGAAGGCAATATATTTATAGGAAGGAACCACTCATGGAACCAAGGAAATTGGAACCCCTTAAGATTACCAAAAATTGGAACCCTTCTAAATGATCTTGGAAATCCTTAAAAAGGATTGCAACAAGCTATAGATCATTTAGGGAAAAATTAGGTCTACAACCACTAGGTACAATAAGAAATGAAAGCAATTATGAAAGCTTGGAAACTCGAGAAGAATCAGATCAAATCTGATGTACAATTATTTGGGTTTCATCATAACAGGCTAACTGCAATTATAAAACATCGATTTCTTATTGTAGGCAAAACAAAATTCAATGCCAGAACCAACTTGGAATATCTTGTGTGAATCAGAGTATGGAAATAATTCTGACATCCAATAAACCCTAGCCTCCCTTGTCAAATAACCATCCTCAACATTAACTCGACATGGCACCCCAGGAAATAAAATTAGATTAGGATGGCTACCCATATCTTCTTCATCATTTCTCACCTGCAACCGTCTCAAAAAAATCAAATCTAATCTGGCTTTGTCATATCTAGCCCACTGTATCAGACCCTGGCAAGAAACCCTTAATAAGTTTAAAAATTTGGCTAAATTACTAACTGATCAAGTTTAAAACATGACCGTTGATCTTAGTCTTTCCCGGCACATTAGATGACTCTCATTAAATGACAACAGTCACTTAAATGTTTAAAAATTACCCAGCCACATCATCATATCTTGACATCCAATAAGAATCGAGCACCTCAGCAATACCTAGCCACTGGACCCACCTTGACCTTGGTCTTTATCTCTTGGAAGACCAGACAACTGTCACAATCTAGCAATCCTTATCTTTTGAGCACTTTTCCTTAGTGGCATCATGACCTTCATTAGATCAAATTAGACCTTAAAATTCTTTATCTTAACCTCAGCTAGCTTCCCTTAACCTTAGTCATCTGGAGATTACACGACTGAAGGCATTCTCCAAGTCACCAAATTAAAACCTTAACCCTAGTCTGGTTTGGAGATCACGTGAATGAAGCATTCGCATCTCACAATATTTTCTTAACCTTGTGTTCCATCTAGCAAACAAGCGACCACTGTTAGATCTTTCTTTATTAATGGTCTTGATCAATCTTCGATCCCCTAAAGTTTAACTCAATCCTGATCACGAGATCATGTAACTGAAGTATTCGCTAGATCTCAAAATATTTCTCCTAACCTTGGTTAAATTAGGAGACCACAAGATAACCTTTATCCACCAAGTCACCAGATAAAAACCTTAACCTTAGTTATATCTCAAGATCACACGCTGACCGTTGATCTTTCTTATCATCCACAACTATCATTGAATCACCAAGCCTAGAACTTAACACACCTTATATCAAGCAATTCAGAAAACAAAGGGAAAACCTAAGTTTCCTTTAATTGTGATTAGACCTGGAGATCACACGACTGAGCATTCTCACATTCGCTGGATGTTTGCTTGACCTCGGGTTAAATCATGAGAACATGCGAAAGCCTCAGTCGCCAGATCACTAAATAGAAACTTAACCACCTAGGATTAACCTTTGACTTAACCGAAGCCCATCTGGAGATTATGCGAACAAGACTTCAGTGAATCTATTAATCATTTTCTTAACTAGGGTTAAGTCTTGACAATACGTGACTAAGGCAATCTCCAAGTCACTGGATCTTTTCTTTACCCTTGGTTACATCTAGAGAATCAGCTCCAGCCACCAATCTAATCTGCATCAATGGTCCCTGTTTAATCTCTAAGTGCCAGCATACTTGACCACATCATTTGGAGATTCAGTGATTGAAGGAATGAATAACTACCCTCTAGGTCACTAGATGTTTAGCCACTAACTACTAGGATCATGAGATCATGCGAATACTCAGTCGCCAAGTCACTGAATAAAATGACTAACCGCCTGGGAACTTGGAGATTAGGAGAACACCTTAGTCATGGAATCACTGAATAGAATAAAACATGTGCAGGAAAAGGACTTAAGTGGCCAGGAAAAAGGTAACAGAGAAACAGAATTGACTAGGGTTTTGGACTTAGACAAATTTCATGAAACCCTGGACATAGATTTAGACCTATTTCTCAGACCTTCAAACTACCATATCTCCCTATTTTTTGCATTTTGGCACATGTGATTTGAATTGGAGCTTGGAAACACCATAGACTATCCCTGGATAAGCTCACAAGCTATAAAACTTGATAGATTTTCTTCATTGATAAAAACAAGTTGCAGCCAGGGCAAGACAATTTTCACAAAATTTTGCAAGAATAGATGATTTTCTTAGGATTTTGGCTATGATAGGAAAATGGCCTAACAGGGCCACAAGCCTTCACTTAGAAATTTGAGAGTGTTCAGTTGTGAAGAATATGCTCATGTGCCAAAGGAGAAGTGGACAAAATTGGATAACAAAGTTGTCAAATGTATTTTCATCAGATACGATTATGATTTGGAGGAAGAAATTTACATGACATAGCCAGAACACTCTGTGGTGAAAGGTAAAAGTCATTTGGTCTGTAAGTTGAAGAAATCCTTGTATGGTTTAAAACAAAGTCCTAGGATGTGGTACTGGAAGTTTGATACATATGTGTTGAGTTTTGGATTTGTGCGGTCTAAATCTGATCACTATATATATTTCAAATCTGATGGTGATTGTTTCTTGGTTATTGCCTTATATGTTGATGACATGTTATTTATTGGCAAAGGAAAGGGTTTGATTGCAGAGTTAAAATCTCAGCTCTCGATAAAATTTGAAATGAAAGATCTTGGTGCAACAAGGCACATTCTAGGAATGGAGATTGTAAGAGATAGAAAAAATAGAAAGCTTTGGCTAGGCCAGAGTAAGTATGTTGGTACTATGTTGAAAAGATTCAATATGTAGGATTCTAGACCATTGAGTGTTGCTATTATAATGGGAATAAAACTTTCTAGTTCACAGTGTCCTACACCCCATTGGAGATGGAAGAGATGAGTCGAGTACCATATCAGAGTGCTATTGGAAGTTTGATGTATGCTATGGTTTGTACAAGACCAGACATTGCCCAAGTAGTGAGAGTACTTTCCCATTACATGTCTAATCCAGGAAGAGCACATTGGGATGCAACAAAAAGAGTTTTCAGATACTTGCAGAGTATCGTAGAGTACTCAATATGTTTTCATGGAACAGGAAATGAGAATTCCTTAGATATTCGAGGCTATGTGGATTCAGACTGGGCTAGTGATATTGATAGAAGAAGATCCACCAGTGCATATGTGTTTGCATTATTTGGTGGTGCAATTAGTTGGATGAGCAAGCGAGAGGCTGTGGTTGCTTTGTCCACTACTGAGGCAAAGTATATGGAAACTACTCATGCCTGCAAGGAATCCATTTGGCTTAAGAATTGTGTTCAGATATAGAGTTCAAATAGGTTGCAGTGACAGTTTATAGTGATAGTCAGAGTGCAATCTACCTAGCGAAGAACCCAACTTTTCATGCCAGGACCAAGCACATTGATGTACAATATCATTTTGTGAGAGATACGGTTGAGGATGGCAAGGTGAAGCTAGAGAAGGTAGAAACTTTGGTGAATGTTGCTGATGCATTAACTAAGCCCGTGACCATAGAGAAGTTCAGAGTCTATGGGCCTCTTGTCCCCTAGAAATTAAGTCCATGATAGTTTGGATCCCCTGACTCTTGCAAGGTGTTCGACAAGTGGGAGAATGTTGAGAAATATGTCTCAACCTTGCAACATTGAGCACATGGTTTTGTGCTCATGGTTTTGAGCACATGGTTTTGTGCCAATAGTTTTGAGCACATGGTTTTGTGCCAATAGTTTTGAGCACATGGTTTTAAGAACATGGTTTTAAAAACATGGCAATGTGCCCATGGTTTTTCCCATGGTTTTGTTCTCATGGTTGTGCCCATGGTTTTGTGCTCATGGTTTTGCACATGGTTTTGTGCTCATGGTTTTGCACATGGTTTTGTGCCCATGGTTTTGTAAAACTACAAGTAGTTTCTAGATTGTACAATGCCTATATAATGAGGGCTTGGAGAGGAGTTTGTAGAAGGAGTTTTGTATGCAAGACTGGCTACTAGAGGAAGTCCTTCCAAGCTTGAGTTGAGGTGATTCTCTTGTAAGAACTTGCATTACAAGTGTGTTGTAATCATTTTTTGATTTGATAATACATTGTGTAGGTTTTAGAGTGTGGGGTTTTTCTACCGTAAGGGTTCCCCCACGATAATCACTGTGTTGTGTTTATGGTTATTTTATTTATGCTCTTGCATGTTTCTTAAATCATTGTAATACTTCAATTGAAATTTGCATATTTGTCCTCTCAAGATTGGCGTAGGAAGTGTTTTTGCATACCATTGCTTCCTTACACTCATGCCCCTTTCCCACATGTGTTTTCTATGAGTGACCACAACTAATCAAATCTCATAAATGGTGAGACAAACAAAAGGAACATGCATTCTAGGCTAGGTGAAGAAGCACCAAATGAAATAGAAAATGAAACTACCATCAAGAAAGATAATTTCCTTCATAGCCCTATCCAAGTAAATATGGTAGCTAGTAATTTGTAAATGCACTGAGAGGTGCGGATCTAAGAAAAATTACTATTCAAACAACATAAATAAACCACGAGCCAATGAACATGAATAGATCATCGACCACGAACTAGGGATGCCTTTCCAACTACCATGCATGAAGGCCTCTTAGATCTGCCAAGGAAATGTTTTGCTCCTTGAACCATACAACACTTTATGATAGAAAACTTATCAATAGGCAAAATGCAGACTAAAGGAAATAAACCAGATTTTGAAAAACTACTGTAGATCTTAAATTTTCCATAGATATATAGGAGCTTAAAACTTTTAAAAAAAAGTAAAAACTTAAAAAAATTGGGAGTTGTTAGATTGTAAGCTCTATACCATGTCAGGATAGGTCATCCTAAACTGAGGAGCCTGTCTACAAACATCCTCTAAAATAGAGGGGTAATTAACACAAGAATTATATTGAAAATGAGGTGAGTAAAAAGGTACAATAAGCTCTGCTTAAATAAGAAAAAGCAGTTAGGAAGAATGGACAAGTTTGAGACAAGTGTCTCAACCTGGAGGAAGTAGAGTTCTGATAGAACTAAAATATATCCTCTAGGATGAGTTAGAGTCCAAATAAGACTTAATAATATCCATCTAGCTAATAAATGTGTTGACCTAAGTAAACTTAGGTAAAGAGAAAATTGATAAAACACCATATACTCCAACATTATTTTCTTCTCTTATTTTCCTCCCCATCCTCTAGTCTAACATCAAATAAACTATCAAATCCTAATAGATACTTTGATAAATACAATCATTGTAAGATAACAATAGTTACGCATTCTCGTCAAGAAAACTAATATCAAACATATAGTTTCTCAAAATTTATAAACCAATACATCATGTAGAAAGTTGGGTGCAACTATAATACTTTCTTTTCTATCTATTATGATAGCTAAAACTAACCATTAACATTTCCTTCCAAAAGTATATCTAAACATGATCTCTAACTTGGAAATTATTTTCCACTTGATGTCATTCAAGCCTCAAATTGAGTATTATATTTTATTTTTTGTAATATTCAATTTAATTTACTAGTTAAAAAACTAAAAACTAAAAAATAATAATTAGTATCTAATCTAAGCATGATCTCTAACTTGGAAATTATTTTCCACTTGATGTCATTCATGCCTCAAATTGAGTATTAAAAATTGCAATATTTTATTTTTTGTAATATTGAATTTAATTTATTAGTTAAAAAACTAAAAACTAAAAAATAATATTTAGTATAGACAAACTATCTATTTGTAAGATTGGTGTTAGTTCATGATATTTTATTTTCATGATGTAGGAATTAACAAATGTCATATCTTATTTCTTGAATGTATTTATATATCCATAGATTTCTCTTATTGATTTGAAACACTTAATCATTTCTTAGTTTTATCCTTCAAAGAAGGAAACATTGATTAGAAATATAGTTCTCTTTTTTATGAGTATATCCATGAGTTGGATGAAAAGAATGATCTTGATGTGACATCTACTTTCAATCTTGATGTAATCATCTACTTTTAATCTTGTGGCTATTACGTTTTATTTTTAATGAAGCATTGGTATTTATATGTTGATTTAAATTATTTCATTTTATTTCCATGTTGATTAGTAAACTTAATTCAAGAGGAGAAAAATCAACAAACCTAGCAACATTTAGATTAAATTGTATCTTTGGCTTGTGCTTATGGGTAAAGTCATCATGATTAAGATACTACATCTATCACCTAATAAAGTTGCAATAACAAAGTTTGTAGCGTCGTCGTAGTAAACCATTGGGAAGTAATAAGGAACATTGTGGAGATAAAATCCAAGGAGTAGGAAATCCTTCATTTCCATTGATAATTTAATAAGATAAATTTTTAGTGAACTTACATCTATTAGTGATACTATAGAAAACCCCAATAGGACTTGGGTGTATCAAATTAGTCAAATTTATTAGACATCATGTTCCTTTATTTCAATACACAAGATAAGGGTGACATGATCATAGGACAAGGAACTAGATGGAATTAGGTAAAAAAGAAAGGGGTCACAATGGAGAATTTTTATTTATGAGATTATTAACATGGCTGGCAACCATAGAGAAATTTTATGGGACAATGACCTCTGAAAGGGTTGCATGCCCACTGTATAGTTTAGACCAAACCTTGCTAGAAAACAAAAATACATAGATCTTGATCTAGATTGGAAGCAATGCATACACTCATTATATACTCAAAATGAATCCCAAATGGATACGCTTGACTCCTTGAGGCTTTACACCAAACTATAAGGTGGGACTCATGCTATTTACATACTCTTGAAGATAGGGAGCTCAATGCACATACATGAGGGAAGTCTAGTCCCCAAGAGCTTAAGAAAATGGACTGTCCTTAAGTTTAAGTCTTTGGCCAAAGCATTATGTTACTCATTTTGTTTGATAGATGGATTCCTAATCCTACTTAAAGGTTAGATGCCCGTCTAGGATTGATAGATGAAACCCTTGTCTTGCAAGGATAGGTTCCTAACTTGTATGGTTAGATGCCTATCCCCTATGGGTAGATGAATTCCCAATTATACAAATAAATGAGCACTTAATAACTTAAAGAGAAAAAAAATTACATGGTATTTTTTTAGTTAGATGGATTGGGTTTTTACATGTCCTTGCACTAGCTAGCTATCTAGCTTATGTGCTTGAGGGGTGGTATCTCTCTTAAACTATTTAGCATATTATCTTTATTTTGATAGCATATTTTTCTTTCATTTCTTTTTAATATTTTATTACAATCTTTTGTAAGGATTTTATGGAGGTGGGAATATCGAAACAAAGGTTTGATTGAGGCAAAATCCTATGTAGCCACTCAAACCCTATTTGATCTTACATGTGTAGGTCTAGGTTAAAGAAATTTCTAAACAAAGTCTTTGACCTTACTAGGTGTGTTTGATGATAATTTGAGCTCTCCTCTATCATCTAAATCATTTAATTTTATCTAGTATTTGAACATTCCAATTATTCTATACTTGTTGTGTAGCTATATTACATAGTCTTTACTATCTAGAATGTTCTACAGAACATTATGTGTTTCTCTATGAAAACTTTTGTAGTTTGTCTGTATAGGACTCTAGAACACTACATTTTCATCCTATACAAGGAGCCTATCAAGTTTCCCAGGGGTCCTCTATGGTTTTTAGTTTTAGTTTCTAAAGACTAAAGAATTTAGATAATTTCTTATACATCATTAAACAATAAATCTAGTTACTTAGTAAGTAAACTTGAAAGTCGTAGTTACCTAAAAGCTTACTGGAGTGGAGGGTTGAAACTTGAATCCTCAAAGGGTTTGATTATCCTTTGTAGCGGTTCACTTTTCATAATCTACAAATAACATGCTCTTGAATATTAATGCTTCTCCTTGTTCTAGTTCTTTTGTATGGTGAAGTGATACAACACTTTCTGGAACTGCTTGTGCAACATGATTTCTAGCCACTCTTTTTATTGTTGTCTTATTGTATTTTAGGACATTCAATTGTGATATTCCCAACTTCTCCATATTTATAGTGGGAGTCTATAAAACCTCTTCCTATACCTAGTCATAAACATGTTAGTATGGAAGGGATATCATAGGTTCAAGAATTATTTCAGAGTGATTAAAAAAGATTTATATATGTATATGTATGGAACTTCTAAAGATAGAGATATCACTTGGAAATCTTGAAAAGTGATACAAGAGATTCTTTACTTGATTATGAATATACCTACAATCAATACACACAAAATGTTTGATAATGTCTTCATAGGTATTAATTAGTTAAATTTGTATAACAACTCATATTTTTAATAACCAAGTCAATGTTATTAATGTTAATAAAGTATTTATTTTAATTAGTTAAAAGGACATGCTCATTGAAAATACTATAATAATTTCTCATAGTAATTGACTATAGAATAAAAGGCTATGAATGAATTGATTTTCAATGTAAAGTAAACACAGAGGTAAGTTAGCTAATTATGGCAACTTTACCAACTGTTGACACATTTTTCACTATTTCAAAATATTTATTATAGCACAAATCTGTTTAACAATAACAAATCCTAGAACGACTTTTTTTCTCTGATTTATTACAGGAAAAGGAATTGGAGATGGAACTAAATATTTGGGGAGGGGGGTTTCCAGTTTCTTCTACCTTGCTAATTGCTTTTTCCATATCTCTGAGAAGGTTGTGCATCATGAATTTATCATCATCACTTATGCTTATCAACGATTTGA
This sequence comes from Chamaecyparis obtusa, assembly GCA_027943335.1. Lineage (NCBI taxonomy): Eukaryota > Viridiplantae > Streptophyta > Pinopsida > Cupressales > Cupressaceae > Chamaecyparis > Chamaecyparis obtusa. Next base: position 1,341,787 of record BSBK01003519.1, on the reverse strand, counting down.
GCTCAAGATTTTTGATACCCGTATGTGGATCCCAGTTGAAATTTTTGAGTTCTTGGATACTTTGCTCTTTCTCTTTTCCTATGTAGGAGCAACCAATATGCACAAAGATTCTTCTCTCTAGAAACGTTAGTTTCTTGTAAGAAGGCTTGAGTTTTTTCATAAATTTCTTGATGACAGATGCTCTGTGGTGTTCTCAATGCGTCATTCCAATATTCATCCATTTTGTCACGCAAATTATCTCCCATGACTTCCAAAGCCAGCGACAATCCACCACGGGCTTCTACAATCCTTTTTCTTTGTTGTGCATACCGTGCCTCCGATTGAGGACTAAAAAATGCATGCTAACTGAACAAACACAGAGCCTCGTCATCCTTTAGTCCCTCCATCTTATAAACTGTGTTTATGTTTTCCATATTCAATATATGCTTATTGGTGGTTGTAACAATTATTCTAGTGTCGGGGCCTCAAAATTTTTCCCCTATTAGAATCTCCTCTTGCTCGATATCATCAATTTCAGCTAAAACTATGAGGATGCACTTTAGAACAAAAACCTGTTTTCCATAATGACTATTAAAAGTAACCATAAATGCAAATCGAGCATTTTACTGAAGGAAGAAACAAAAATTTGAGTTGATTTCTCAAAATTTCTTGAGGTGTCTTACAAATGCATAGAAGGATCATAAATTACAAGTTAAAAAATCAATACATCAATCCTAAAGCATGATCAAGGGTTCTTTAAAGATAAGGTAATAGTATGTTCAAGGCAAAGAATAATGCATAAGTGAAGAGAAAATGTGTTCATGGAATAAAACATAAATGAAGACCGTATGCTCAAGCAAAGTGAACATGAAACTTTATATTTTCAAAAATATTAGGGAAGGAATCGAAATCTGATATGAAATATAATGAAAACTCTTAACTCCTCTAAATTTGGATTTCTTTTATGTACATTGACCTTAATTCCTTCTATAGAATTTAAGATTTGGCAAGAACATGTTAAATACAAATCATGATTAATTTCTTTTCGAAACAAAAGACAATACTTACCTAATCAAACCCCTTCACTTTTGTTTTCCGTCCTCTTTTTAAACATATGACAGTTTCTTTCATATATTTTTAATTATTTTTATATCCAAATTATAATTTCATTATTGTTTTGATTTTTATCTATATAAATGAGTATAAAGAAAATGTTAAATATATATTTAATACCAAAAATCATATTCTTTGTCTACACAATAAATATAAATTCAATATCATTTAAATTAAACAAGTAAATTGAGGATCTGACATCTGGAAAACAAAACTAGTGATAAAAAAAGATAACTGTACAGGGCCAACGTAAGTATACCAATTTGATCAAAGAGGTAATAATACATGTTTTTCATTAAAAACTCGTAATATATTACGTTTGCGGTAGATACATCAATAGTGACCTGGGGATACTGATTTCTATAAAAGATTGAAGATCTTGTCTAGGAAATATCTAAACAACATACAACAAAAAGATTGAAGATCTCTGCCTGGGAAATAATTAAACAGCATACAACAAATTTGAAACGAAATGTAGAATCCAGATCTGCGGTTGAAGAAAGAAAGCCGCAATGGAACGACTCTAAGCTTGGACAAGAAACAACACCCCAACACCATCGATATCTCCTCTAAACTAATTATAATCCGCCCAAGATGAAAATGTCTTCTCGACTGTATTCATATGAACAGAAAACATACAAAAACAGTGGTTAAGGACACGAGACAACTCGATAGAAACACAGACAAAAGCCCCGTTGATTACCAGAGAAACTTATATTTACTCATTTTTGTCTACTTTCACACCCTCTCCTGTTTATAACCTCTTCTTCTTCTTCCTTATTTTCTGAGCTGATTTTCCCATGGCTTCAGCAGCAGCAGCATCGTATTCTTCTTCTTCTTCTTCTTCTTCCTCTGCAGCAAACGTCTACAAATCCCATTCTTCATGGCTCAAAAGGAGGGACTCCCACTGCAGTTTTAAGAGACCTCAAATAAGACTGTGGTGGTCGGTTTAGCAGCTGATGCAGGCTGTGGAAAGAGCACCTTCACGCGCTGCTTGTTAAGTGTTCTTGGAGGCTCTCCTAATTCTTCTTCAACTCAGCCTGTTAATCCTCATTCAAATACACTTGTGAGTAATGACGCCACGGTCATATGCTTAATAGGAGACAAAGGAAAGAGAATGGAATAACTGCACTTAACCCCAGGGCTAATAGTCTTGATCTCACGTACGCCCATGTGAAAGCACTGAAAGGAGGCCTCCCCGTTATGAAACCCATTTACAATTATTTCGCGGGCCTTTTAGATTCTCATTATCGAAGGATTACATCCCCTGTAAGTGAATATCTCTATTTCAATTTACTTTTTTGAAAAAGGTGGCGGCATCAATGAAATGAAGTCTTACTATACACCATTATTATCTCTTTCTGTGTAAATTATCCTCTACCTATAAAGTATAAATCTGTGTTTCTTAATGGTTAATAGCATTTGTTTTATGGGTTACAGGTATGATGCTCGAGTACGCGATCTGTTAGACTTTAGCATTTACTTTGACATAAGTGACGAAGTGAAGTTTTCATGGAAAATTCAGGTTTGTCATTGAACACAAACTAAAACCTAAGAAAACAATGAGACTAAGCCCGACTTTTGATATTGACATTAACTATGTGAATGGTGTAGGGTATGTGAACTCTAACGGTCACATCACTATTCGCCTTCTTTATTCTTCCTATTTGGTGGTTGTACATGTTTCTATAAATTGCTGTGAACATGTCATGAATAGATATATTAAATAAGATTAATATATGAATTTTTTGCTTTGAGAGTGGACGTAGGCAAATTTGCCGAACTACTATAAATTTGTTGTGTTTGTGTTTATGTGTCTTGTCTTTTTTCTCAGTTGCTGTTTTCGATATGTTTATTGTTTATATCTGCTCGATTTAACTTACAATTGGTATTAGAGCTTGGTTATATCCAAGGAGCAGATATGGAAGACTGAGGTTTTCATTTTAACTACTCCACATAAAGAATTTTTCAAAACTTTTCAAAGCGGTAATTTTGGTAAGGTATTTCTTGCAGATGTTAAATCTCTTCAAATTGTTGGAAAAGGAGATGTTTTACTGAAACTAACAAATGTAAGTAGTTGGCTGTTACTGGATGTTAGGTATGTCCCTCAGCTTAAAAATAATTCAATTTTAGTTGGGCAATTGTTATCTCAAAGATTTAATGTCAGATTGGAGTCCAGTCAATGGAAGGTGACAAAAAGGTCTCTAATAATTGTAAGAGAAAGCAAATTAGGTACTTTATACCTAGTAGAGACTCTCAATAAAATGGGAGCTATTAGAAATAGAAGCACAAAGCTTTGGCATAAAGTTCCTAAGAATTTACCTTACGAAGAAGTGGAAAACGAGCCGCTGAAACACAAGGTGAGAAATTGGGAAACAGCCATTAATTCTGAAAATTGCAATTGTAATTTTACATATAAGAGATTTAAAGAAGTAATATTTGATAAAGAAAAAGTTGTTGCTGCTGCTAAAAATGAAATTTCACCCATTGGAAATTGATGAAACTCTCGATGAATACTTCATCACTGAAATAAAAATAGATAAACCGGATGGCTTGGATAAGGGAGAATATAGAGCGATTCCCATTGAAGAATCTTTGCAATGTGAAGAGCCAGAACTATCCGTGAAGGAGGAACATGAAGTGTATAGAAGCGATGTTCAATTTAACTTACAAATGATGGGTAAATTGAAGCGAGATATGGTGGAAAGAGGGCACAGTATAGAAAGCGTCCGCACAAGCATTGCGGCTAGAAAACCAGATTTCGATGCTTATGTTGGTCTGTTATGTTTATTCTCTCATCATCATATTGACATTGATGTTTTTTTCTAGTTTAGATACAGATTAATTTAGTGATATTGTAGATCCTTAGAAGAAGTATGTTGATGTGATAATTGAAGTTGTGTCGACAGTGGAGAAGCCAAATTTGTTTGGGTGCGCATCGTGAAGGAAGAAGGGTTGGAACATTTTGATCCAGTTTATATTTTTGACGAAGGCTCAACAATAACGTGGGTGCCTTGTGGAAGAAAACCGAGTTGCTGTTATCCTGGAATTAAATTCTCTTACGGGCCTGAAATTTATCTTGACGAGGAGGTACTCACCATTAACAACTATAATATCTTTGTTTCAGTTTTAGGGTAAAATTGATCTGAATGTGGATAGTTGTTCTTTCACATCTTCTATTAGTGACTGATTATTTCTCGTAATGAGAAAATCATCAATGTAGTACTCAACAAATAGTACCTTCTTGTCTAAATTATGAATGTATAAGTTTGGATCAACATCAAATTTTTTGAGTCCTCCTTGAGAAAGTACTTATCAATGTTTGAATACCAAGCTTTCAAAGCTTTTTTTAAATCATATAGAGCCTTCAAAGATATCAGATTTCCATAGTCTATTACAATTACACAAATTAGCTTCTAGATGCTAAAAATACAAACACAATCAAATTTAGAAACTAATCTCTATAATCACATAAAGCCTTTTTTTATGATACAAAATATATTCCTTTCCTTTTTCAACAAATCCAAAAGGTTGCATGACATATACATCCTCTCTAAAATCTTCATTTTGGAATGCATTTTTGAAATCTATTTGGTGAATCTCCTAGTTGTGATAGGAAAAAAGTGATATCAATGATATACTTATGATTATTTTTTAAACTAGAGTAAATATTTCCTCATAATCAACACCTTCAATTTTATTATATCCTTTGGCTAACAATTTAGCTTTGTGATTTCCAATTGAACCATTAGATTCAAACTTGATTTTGAATACTCATTACAATGATCCATAGTATTTTTTCCATTTTTTATCCTTAATTGCTTCAATAAAAGTGCTTGGTTCATGAGCACTTAAAACACTTAACATTAATTCATAATTGGCCTCATAGTCTCACAACCTAAAAGGTGGTTTCCTATCTCATTCTAATCTCCTTGGAGGAACATTTGATTATGGAGTGGTCATTACACTTGAATTTGTCTTATTGATTTCTTCTCCTTCTTCTATACATTTAATAAGTCTTAAATAATTCCAGTTCAATAATTTTGGGTGAGTATGATTATGTAACAAGTTACCATCTTTCTCTTCTAATAAATTATTATGGAAAACAACTGAAAGGTGACACTCTTCTTCAAATTTTCAACATCTTGAAGATAGAGATACCAAGTTTATTTTTCTTCACTTATCATACAGTTGATAGGCTTTATTAGAGTTATGATAACCTACAAGAATGCACTTTTAACTCTTATTGAATCAAATTTTCTTCTCTTCTCTATTAGAATATGCCTATAGGAAATTCTCCTAAAACCCCACTTTGATACCACTTATTAGAAGTTGAGATGGATATTTTCCCCAAAAGGTGCACCTTTTAAAGAAACCACTACCATACCTATTAAGGTTATCATATGAGATTATTAAACCATGTTGTGAAACTCAAAGGGAAACATTGGACATGTCCCAATAATCTCCCATAGTACATTAAGTAAAAAATTCACCGTAATTGATGACAATAGTGTGATGCATCCTTTGATACCACATGGGTTGGGAGAGGCTTATAATGCCCTTACGAATTTCCTAGGAAATCTTGACCTATAATTGGATAGGCTATGTTGTCAATTTTTTTGCACAAAGGAATCAAGGATACTTATTATGATAAGGCCCCGATTGAATGATATAATTAAGTGAATCATATGGGAATAGAGAACTAAATAGTTTCTACCATTCCAAATGAATTTAGTTAGATTAGCAATAGTATTTCTTAGATGAGTGTATCAATTATCTTCCTAATGAAAAGATGATTATGAATTGATATATGATATATGTGGAAAATTATATTATACAGATCATTGAATTTTGGTATTCTTTCCTTGTTATTTCAAGTGTTATGAAAGTTCACAATACCCATAGGATTTAGTCTTTTTTTATTTCTAAATGTATTTGCACCAAGTTTGAGAAGGTTGTAAATCTTCTTTTGATTTTTGTTATAGTCCGATTGCCCCTTCCGAATAATGATCTTATAATTATGCATTTGGAATCATTGTAGATCTGATTGTATGAAAGGAACATGATCTTAAACCTTAGATTGGTTGTGGATTGGTCCAAACACTTTTCCTATGTTTAACTTTGTAATCTTGCATATGAGATAAGATTGATGTGTAGATTTAAGGTTATAATGTCTGAATGGATTACTTTCCTTGTATATCAACTTATAGTCCAATGCAATGTTTTGATTCCTTCTTTGAATGGATTAATATCAAACAACATACGTTAAGGATGAACAACACTCCATGATCTAACCAACTAGAAAAGCTATGAGAGAATAGAAAGAAGAGGGAGAAACCATGAATCCAATAGTCTAGTAAGTTTTTTTATGCTAGGTGATATATATGAGAGAAGAAAAGGAAAGAGTAGAAAGGCTAGAAAGTTGTGTTATGCTACTTCCACTCATCCCAAAGAGAAAGAGAAGGATAATTGATGGTTTATAAAGTTGTGTTATGTTAGTCAATTCTAACTCGAAAACTTTGCGCATAGGGTGGCCTTTATAATTTTGCACACAGGGAAACTTATAAAATTTTGTGCACAAGGCAACTTATAGAATTTACACATGGTGTCTTACAAGATTAGTCTTATGAAAAAAAAGTCTCCATTTGGATCCATAAGAGTGATCATTTGGATCCTAAGGAAAGTGCAGTCTCCTTAGAAATTAATAAGGTTTCATGTAATGTACAAGGAGGCCATATGTATGCCCTTTTCTTATGATAGCGACATAGGACTATGGTGGGAATCATAAGGAAATGAGAACAAGGATACCTAATTCCAAAAAAAATGAGATATCCTTAGAACAACAATGTATAGTGTAACCTTAGGAAAGAGTGATTATTGTTAGCCAAGGAATCGATAATCATGAAATGATATTTGTAACTGGGAAGAGACCCTTGAAAGGAAGAGTTTTTTGCTACAAGACATCTACATTCAATAGGAGTTCTTGAAGAAAGATAACATCTTTAAAAAAAAGAGGGAAAGAGAACAATAATGCAACCTTTTAACACCCCCCACCCTATTTATAGGTGAAGAAGGAATTCTTAGTGATGGATAAGACACTCTAACCTCCCAAATAAGGTATTTGTTTAGGATATACATGTGTTTCAAAGCAAGGAAAAAGTTGTAACTTAGGATGTAAATCTTTTGAAAAAGAGAAGATCCTTATGTAAACAAACAATCTCCATGCAAGAAAGGAAATCATGTGACAAACAAATACCATATAACTGAGAGAAAGTAAATCCTTAGAAAGTAATAAGAGATTGATAAATGAGACATTTGTTGGAATACTAGAATCACTGAGAGGGTGCGGGTGAATCCACAATTTAATTAAATAATGATAATTCTTATTTAAAATAACTTTAACATAATGATAGTATTACTTATAGTGGATTAGAGGAAAATATCAACATCATAAGATAATAAAATCAAGAAATACAAAATTCAAGTAAGGCACTTTGTCACAAATATTTGAGTGTGAAACCCCTAAGGGTAAAAAACCACTATAAACAAGTCTTTTATTTGGCCTTAATGGAAAATTTCAGAGCACCAACTCTAGGAGAACCTATGCCTTAAATTTAAGAGAACCCACTCTAAGTAACACCAACCCCTTCCTAATTTAGAAGCACCCACTTCAAGGAGCACAAACCCCTTACAAGAATATACAATAACATTCAACCAGAGAGTTAATCTATTTATATACAAAACATCTGATGTAAACTATCACATATATCTTGTCTCTATTTACATCCCTTCACTTTAACAAACTACTCTTAAAAATAACTTTGACAATCACTGTTTTGAGATCTTCAAGACAACCTCTTCAATCTGTTTGAAATAAAACAATACAATGCTACACTACATATTAAACTTTCTCTCACTAGATTATAATAAAAAACCAATCAAACCCCCACTCTCAAATATGAATAGTTTACAACTAATCCCTCATTCACTACTAAGGTTGATCATCTCTTCATTATATGAATTAATATACAATACTTTACTACAACAAAACCCTCATTGTTATAATAATATTATAATAATGAGTACACTATTCTTTCATAACACCAGCAAATAAAAAATTCTCTTTATTCAATCTCTCATTGTCCAGATCTCTCTACCTATCTGCATTTGATTCAAGTACTTTCATAATACCAAAAGAAAAGTAGCTAACGAACAAAATTGGATTCTTAAAATCTGTCAAGGTGGTTAACCATTTGAATTAAAAAATGATTAATTTTTAGTACAAGATATGTCTCCCACATATAATAAAAAGTAAATAACAACCTTTGGTATTATTTAACAAATAAAGACACAAATATTTGTCACTATACATTATTAAGTTGAAAAATAAGGTTCATGTCATTTTGTTCTCGTGAATAGGCAGTTATAGGTTCATGTCATATGGGTGCCATGAACTATGTAGCTCTATATAGGTTCATGTCTCTTTGCTAACTTGAATCAAAAAATTATGTTGTAAGACCTTGATTTCAAACTCTAATTGATTTTTCTATATTGAGACTTCAAGAAAGCATTATACTAAAGTATTCAACTCATCTTGACAATCATCAACCTTATTGCAAAGAGCGTACATATTCAAAAACTATGTACAAATCCAATACATAAAAATGTTCCTCCATTGAAGCTTATTCATGTTGATTGTAAAATATTTTAGGTCCCTTTAGAACCTATTTGATCCTTAATAAAAAACAAACAATAAAAAATAAAATTCACAAGCTTAATGATTTGACAGATTTTATTTTATCTCTTTTATTTTAATTTTAATTTTAAGATGTAATTGTATTTAAGTACCTTTCATACACATTATATATTATATTTGTTGGGAGTTCCCTTTGATCTTCAACTTGTAGATTTATACTTTGATGGATAACCTAATATAACTTTGACTCTATCACCACTCCAAAGTCTACAAGGAAGAGGGCCAATTAACAAGGATCAAAAGAGATCCTCCTACACTTTGAGCCTTAATGCTCAGGTGGGTGTACCCTTGATTCACTTCTTCAAAGGAATCATAAAATGTTATGTCAATATACTCATTACTAACTGATGTAGGATTTTATCATTTGAATGTGTGTGTGTGTGGTTGACAACAATGAAATGCCTCCAGAGGATGGACCAGTGCCTTAACCTAGGGCAAAGAGTCACCCAATTACATACATCAATTGAATACCTTAACTCAAACACAATTGAATCTAGGATAAGTGCTTTGCCTATTACCCCTCTCCCTTAGACACAAGGACATCAGATTCTTGCTTGGTTGCAAACTCACTGAACCCACCTAAAAGACTTTAATCCTAACTTTGTTAGGAACTCAGAGATGACTTCACAATACTCTTTGTTTACCATATGCTAATACACTTTGTGACACTAACATATATGAGCTTAGAACCGAAACAAGAAGACATACACAAATGCAAGATTGGAACTCAATAACATTCTCATTAATATATTCAGAATCAATACACAATCAGAACAACACAAGGATAGGAAAAGATACAAAATCCAACTCCTCTATCAGTATAACACCATGAACAACCAGCCTAGGACCAAAGAAAGTTTTGGAACCCACACAAAATAAAAAATTATGCCACTTATACCCCCTAGTCACCTTGGGATCCTCAAAGAGAATGCAACAAGCTACAGATGACTTAGGGTTAGGGTTTCAACCACCCAACCAACTGCAAACGGCTACAAATTAATTGCAGGGAAGAAACCCAGGCAACCAGGAGAAGACAAGGCCCAGATTGATCCTCAATAATGAAAATTTCACCGAGAAGGTACTGAGAATCATGAATAATGCCCAAAATGTCAACCCCCTGTGGCCACCTGCAACACACCTCGAGCACAAAACCGCATGGTACATACCCAACAAATGAACATGGTACACCCTGGACCACACTGCAACAACAAGCGCCACCAAACAAATCAAATCTGGCTATGAAAACATTCAATTCTGATCCTTTCTGTCGCTGAGAAACCCTCAGAAATTCAAATTTGAAAATAAACAGCTACCTCCAAGCGCCAGTGGAAAATCGACGGTCTAAAATCAAAATCAGGCTAACTTTAAGTCGTGGCCGTTAGATCTTCATGTTTCGTAGTCTTTTAAATCTTAACTCGACTGCCACCCTGGGTTTACTCCTAGTGACTATGCGACAGTGCTTTTCCAATTCGTGGAAAGAAAGTTTAACTCACCACTTAACTACGCAACCTGGCAACCATAGGAAAACACTAACCTCGGTCCCACATTTTGTGAACTAGCAACAAAAGGTCACCGCTAGTTTGTGAAACACTTTATCTATCTGCCAGAAAGTTTAGCGATTCCGCGAATGCATGTTCGTTGAACCGCTAAAACATTTAGAGAATCGCTACTATTTCATGTGAATGAGTGAAGCCTTCATAAATTTGTTAGACCGCCAAAACATTTATCAGGACTGCTAAGACCTTAAACCCCACCTGGGCCCAGCCGAAAACCTGCCACATGTCACCACATCATTTGCCGCAATCGCTCAGTCATCACTGACAAAGGACCCACCGCAAAGCTTTCCCCTTTAGTGAAGATCGATGATTGTCGCCATACCGCTGACATATCCATCGTGCATCTTCGATCAACAGTATCATGACAATCGTCAGATCTTGCAGTGTATTAACTTCCCTGGGACTGGCGGACCCACTGACAAGTCCACCTCAACACACCTGGACCAATGACCGCTCGCCAACTAAGTACACGTAGCAGTGGACTTGCCAAAAGAAAAGGCTACGTCACTCAACAGAATCAACGGTCGTCTCAAAATCTCATACATCTGACACATCCCTTGCAAAGACATGCCCACCGTCGATCCTTTGCAGATGCCAGGACCCTCTGACACGCCGGCAACCCAAGAACCATTGACAACTGCCAAATCATAATATAGGTGGACCAATAAAATATCACCAACTGTGCATACATGTCACCTTGGACCCACTTCCTTGAAACACTGCATCATTAGGAAAGATAAATGATCCTTGTGAGATCTCAAGCCCTCAAAAGATTCTATGCGCATACACGCCAGCCGCTGATCTAGAATCTTAACCGATATGACAGAACATGACCCCACTGTGCTGCATAGGATACTTCCAACGAATCAGGGACTGCCACGTCATAGAATCCGGCAAACGGACATACAATTTCTTCATTCATTCTAACAACCCCGCCACTTCACTATTTCCTTTGGCCAATAGGGAGATGCCATGTGTGCTTACCTGGCAGTGGACCCATCTGCGAAGAAAGGCAACGTCATGAAAGATAATCAATGGTCATCACAAAAGTGCAAGCCTCTGACATATTGCTTGCACTTTAATGACAACTGTTGGATGGAGATGGTCTCAGAGATGGGCCCAGGAAAATATTAAAGCCAAACCATAGGAAAAATTAAAGCATAGGACTTAGGCTTTAAGGAAAATTAAGGCGTAGAGGATTATAGGAAAATATTAAAGGCCGCCGGGGTAAAGACTTAGGAAAAATTTTAACGGGGCCGACCACAAATATAAAGCACATGCGAATTAGGACCCTTAAGTGACCCACAAAAAGTAACATGAAAATATAACAAGGCCAAGGTTTTTCAAAGGGTTTTTGTATGCAACGGCTATATTTTCAAAAATTTGAACTAGGGCCAAAGGCAGGGACCTAAAAATAGCTACAAAGACAAGGGGAAAAGGGCTAGAGCCATGAAATTTCTTCCACGTGCTAACAATATTTTTGATATATTAATCCAAGATATATCAATATTCATCATAATAATTATTATCACACAAATAATGGCTTTGAAACCAATGCAAAAATTAAAGTTTTTGGACACTTTAATTTAAATTCTAGAGTTGTTGATTCCTATAATGGGAATTCTAGCATGTCATTGAGAATAGATAATATCTAGAGGCAAATTTATTTATAAGAAAGGTACCAGTTATTTAATAAGACAAACACTAGAAATGAATAAAATTCTTTTTGGAGCATTAAAGAAGCATCCACACCATTTCTAGAGTCTAGAGATCTACCTACAAGAGATTCAAAGTGAAGTTGGGGAAAGCTCTGAATCTAGTTTTGTTCAATAAATCAATGACACCCATTAATTGCTTCACTTCTTGAACACTTTCGCTTCCTGAAAGTGTTCTTTCCACCACTCATCATCTATAATCTTTTATTGGCACGTAGTTTCTTGCTGAATTTGGACTAAGAAATCAAAATAGGAACATGGCTGAAAAAGTGACATAGGAGCATCCTTGGGTCATTGGCAATATTGCATCACCCAAAGATATTTCCTTTCAGTTTGTCTGTTTATTGTTCGAGTTGGGCAGTTTCTAGTGTTTAGGTTTGCAATTGTTCCATTTGGCTCATTTTCTTATGCAAACCTTACATTGTGTTCTAGATATCCTGGAGATCCTATGTCTAGCTTCAAAACTCATTCAGATGTTTCTAGATGAATTTATTTAATGATTGGTTTGGTCCTATTCGGTTTTCCTGTTCCAATAGCCAGTGTGGCAAGATTCAACTTGTGATGTAGTTTCACATTATGAACATTTTTGTGGTACATTATTCCATGTTTTTATGTATGTGATCAACCTCCTCGTACGTTCAAACAACATGATGTATCTAATTGAAGGTGTTCTTATGAATCTGGGTCCTAACCTATATGTTTGTAAACCATTTTCTTTATCTTGGAGATTGTGATCAGATAAGACAACTTATGGCTAGTGATCTTGTATTTAAGTAGGTCTTGTGGTTCTTTTATAGGGGATAGTAGAGAAGAGAGGAAAGAGATAGAAGATCTGAGAGTTAGGATTTGAAATCTTATGATAGCTTGAGTCTAAGGTCCACTCTGTAGAAGTCATCATAATTTTGAGAGATAATCAACTGTGACTAGCTTGTGAGTTTGGTATTGAGGATAGTAAGCATACATGACTGTATTGAAGCTATATATTGGCAATGGTGATGTAATAACTACATTTACAAGCCAATTTGAGGATAATATATGTGATATTTCTACCTTGAATGGTTGTCTTTCTATATCTTGTTTGGGTATTTCTACTATGGAATTTATAGCTTGCTAGAACTTGTTGTTGTGGAGTAGTAGATTAGAGGATCTTATCTGCATCAACCAAAGGTTAGTACAAGGTGGTAGAAGGAGGACTATTTGTTGAGAGACAAAGAATGATTGAAAGGATTGAATATCACAATTTGTGAATCTAGTTGTGGGGTGGCAGAGTAATAGATCTAACCTACAATTTCAGAGGTTGTGCAAGGAAGATTAGTTGTTGGTGGACCATTTATCAAATAGACCTTGTTACTTGAGGCAAATTTTTGGTATTGATAAGATTGGAGAAATCAATACTTGTGATTAGATCATCGAACTTGAGGAAATTAAAGATTGGCTTCTTTGAGAATATGTCACCTAGAAGAATGAATCCTAGAAGATTAGAGTAGATGATAGAGGAATTGAAAAATAACATGAGGATTAAAATAAAAAATCATTTAACTGGAGCTAGGAAAAAACCTAAGGTTGAAGATGAATTTGAAGAGGCTACTAAAGATCTTGAAATAGTTGAAGCTGAGATTCCTACCAAGAAGGAAAGACTATTGAGAGCTACACAAAAAAAGGGTAAGAGTCATAGGCTTGATGTTTCTAACTTTGCTGGTACATTGCATCCCGAGGAATTGATAGACTAGATTAATGAGCTAGAGGATTACTTTGAGCTAGAAGATACTAAAGATCCATAGAGAGTTAGGTTAGCACAAACTAAGTTGAGAGGTCATGTTGCCTTATGATGGAAAGAGTAGATTACTAGGTGGAAAGTTATGGTTTCAAGACTCAACTCCAAGTTCATATTAGAGGATTATGAATTGGAATTAATCAAGAAATTGCAAAATCTAAAGAAAAATGATTTGAGTGTTAAGAAGTATACAAAATAATTTTACAAGATGCAGATTATATTTGGACACAAAGAAGTATGTAAGGCAAAGGTTACTAGGTATGTTAATGCTTTAAGACTTAACATTCAAGATGAGTTAAGTATGTTGAGGCTTAATACAATTGAAGATTCTTATTAGTATCATCTAAAGGTAGACGATAAGTTAAAAAGAAGAGAGGTTACACCTAGGGTCAAGAATAAACCAGTTGGTGATAAAGGAAAAGATAAACTTGTGATTGAAGAGGAACCTAATTAGAAGATTTATGGAAGGGGTAGAAGCAACAGAGAGTTCAAGGGTACTTGTTTCAAATTTGGTAATGCTGGGCATAGGGCTTATCAAAGTTCAGTTGGTTCAAGAAGGGGAAAACAAAACTTGGTGGCACATGAGGAACAAGTTGGAGATGAACCTATTGGAATAGAGGTTATACCTGAGATGGGATAATCTCTGATATTCTGGAGAGTTATGCTAAGTAAGAAGGAAATTGAACCTATTCAAAGAAGGCAATTGTTCCAGACAATTTATAAATTAGAGAACAAATGTTGTAAAGTAATCATGGACAATGGCAGTATTTAAAACCTTGTATCATAGGAAATGGTACTGAAGCTTGGATTAAAGAGACTTAAACATCCTTGTCCATATGGGATAAGTTAGTTTTAGGATGAACATATGGTTAAGGTTAAAGATCAATGTTGGATTAAGTTCAACATTGGCCTATATCATGATGAGGTATTATGCGATGTGGTGAATACAAATACTTGTCATCTCTTATTAGGAAGACCTTGGCAATATGATGATGGTGCTATTCATGATTGTCTAAGGAATGTTGTGTCTATAGTGAAGGATGGTAGGAAGTTCATTTTAATTCCTTTGAAGGAGGAAGGAAGGCTAAAAACACAAGTTTAATGAAAAATTGCACCTTAGGAGATCATACTGATTTGGATCAGGAGGTTTTGGATTTGTAGTAGATAGTTGAGAAGGTGTTACAATTATTTTTGAATTTGATGAATGAGTATGAACCAATAGAGTTAAAGGATACTACAAATTAGATGATGTTACAATAGAGTGTTGGAAATATAGTTGGGAAATGTGATACTGAGAGGAGGGGGGGTGAATCAGATATCACCTACTAATCCATTTTAACATTGTATAAAATTTTTGCATAGCATCAACAAAACTTCATCAAAACAAACTAATATACTAAACATCATTCAAGAAAGTACTCATAAAACAATAATTTTGGTAATCCAGAAACCCTTGAAAGGTAAAACTGGGGTGGGGATGACACCCACAAATCTTCACTATTGAAATATAAATTTTGCCTATTAGGGCTACAAATTTGATCAAAATATGATCTACCTTATGAGGGGTCTTCCCTGTTAAGAGCTAAAAGACTTATACAGTCTACCTTGCTAAAGGATTGAAAACTTACAATAAAGTAAGCACTCGGTTAAGAGATTACAATTGGTATGTTAAAACCAATCAGTTAAGATATTTACCCTAATACACTTGTTAGAATGTCTCAGTACCTGATCCTTCGGTTTGCATTGTATGCTGATTACAGATCTTCTCCTTATAGTCTTGTTTTGATCTCATCTATCAAGTTTATCTCTGTTCTATCCTTCACTGCTTAACTCAATCATTGAACTCTATCTGAATGCTTCACTACTTTGAATGTGCTTCTCTACGCATTCGTTCGTACTCTTCACATCCTATCACACACTAACTCATTTTAGGGTTCAAATCTTATCCTTATATAGACAACTAAACATCTTCATGATTCAAGATCTACGATTCAGATTTACTCTTTTTGCCGCTTAAGCTTTACTAATTTCTGATTGGCTCTAAGTGTTGCATAGGGATTAATGATTACAAAATAGATGCATAATCACCTCCATAATTTCCTCAACAAACAAAATACAAAACATGAATGTCGGCCAAAATGTTTTACCTCGATCACTATGCCATAACAAACTCATATGTCATTTCTGGCTAACTTGGCAATTGATGTCCCTGATACTCGACATTTGTTGATATCTCTATCACTTGGTATTCATTACTTACATAGCTCAGCAAAAAATTAACTCAGCTAATACAAAAAAATACATAGTGACCATTGGTTTAATCAGCAGTACTACTGCTCGGTAAGTATACATTACATGACTCGGCCTATACATGATGACTCGGTCGCAGTGATGACCAACCATCATTGCCTAGATAATGACTAAGTGTAAGTCACTAATAGTCAACAAAACTATAAAGATCTACAATCTCCCCCTTTGACATTAGTGGCAAAAACACTTTGTCATGACATTACATTTGTATTTACAAAAGTACTTAGTATTAGCAGAATACTCCCCCTAAGATATATATACATACAAAACTTTTTTACCTTCCCTTTGTGCTTGAATATGTCAGTCACTTAATTTCCCCCTTGTTTTTGGCATGCCTGATTTCTTATGGAGTGGGGATTGTGAAGTATTTCTCTAGAAATGGTTTATGCAGCATCATAACCATATGTAATGCAGTTTCCCATCTTGCTATAGCAACATTCAAAACTTCTGACTGCACTTCTATCTTGGAAGCTAGATTGACTACGCTCTTGACTATAGAAAAATTTGGATCTTTCTATGTTAAGTCCTTAGCCTTTGCTAGCTCTCTTTGAATGGCCTCCAGATGAGGTGTCAAGATTGTTTGGATAGAGAGTAGATGAGCCCATATCTTACCATCATTAGCCATCAACTCAACTATCCTTCCTTGTGTATGCATAAGCTTGGCATAATGTTTTGAATTTGATTCAACATCCAAGCTTAAGGATTGACTAGTAGACTTAAGTTCTTGTTGTAGTTTATCTACCAGCCCTTGGTTATTCTTTGTGAATTCTTCTACATTGCATAGTTTGGTAAGAAAAGATTGTGCATTCATAACTACTTCTTTTGAATCTGTTACCAAAGTAGAAAGTGCTACCTATTTTACTGCAATCTCGACAGATATCTTGTCCATCATCTTGGTCTTAAACTTTCTTTCCGACCACTGCAACAACTTATCACTGGCTCCACTATCTTCATTAGTCACTTTCTGGACTATATGGACAAGTTGTTCCAGTATAGGATCAGAATTATTTACATCAGATAACCAAAAACATCAATAAATATTTCTTTTATTTCATATAAGACTTTCTTTTACTGATGTTCTCTTCTTAGTTCTTCTTGACTGCTTTTCCTCTTCAATAGATCTTGCAGTATTTACATTTTCATAAGATAAGTTATCGAAATCCCATTTCAGAATGACAATAACTTCATCAATTGTTACCTCCGATGAAGAGATTTTTGCCTTCTTTTTTAGTATTTTCTTCTTTGGTGTACTCTCACTTAGCATCTGTACAAGAGCTTGTATTGCCTCTTGCTCCTTAGGCTCTTGTATGTCAATACTTTTGTCTTTTTCTTCTTTTTCCTTATCCTCCATATGAGGACTTGAATTATTTAATGCAGACTACTCTCCTTTATCTTGCTATGACTCCTTGGCAGATGTAGGTTGATTTTCTGTTGCCTATTGATCTTGTTCCTTGGTAGTGCTCATACCAGCTAGCATGTCAACTGTAACAACTTCAAGTTTGGCGGGGGTAGTGTTAACAGTTGTTGTATCATCAATTTTTGGATAATCTTTCACTTGTAAGAGCACAATATTACTATCTGGCAAAGATGTGTCTTTTGCTTCCTCAGCCTGTATATTCTTCTCACTCAATACCTGAGTTTCTAATGGGGTATCCTTTGTTATGTCAACAATACTTACTTCTGATACCTTTCTGACATTCCTCCTTCTTAGGAGCTTCTGTCTCCTAAATAGGTATCTCCATTGCATTCTGTATAGTGTCTGGCTCAGCATCCTTAGATGTACTTGCATCTTTGTCAATTAACAACCCAAAAACTATTTTCCAAGTCTTCAAACTTTCCTGTACAACATCCTCAACCTTGTGTTGAAGGATAGAATAAGCTCTAAGTTTGGGAACAAATTTTTTCTTGTATTGTTCCATAATTTTCTTGATATTGGCAGGGGTTAGATCTAGTGAAACTTGAGCTAACGTGCTCTCTCGTATCTCCTTCTCAGTAAAAAGAGCATATTCCCATTTCTGTACAACTTTGTTGCTCAACTCTTTAGGAATCCATTTTTCTAACTGTATAGGTAACATCTTGAAGATGCAAAGCATTTCAAGAATAGCTTCTTCAACTTTTTCTTTATCTCCTATACTCATGCTCCCAAAATTTAATTCCTTTAGATCTTCAACTCCAACAAAGCTTGTGATAGTGTGGCATATTTCATCCACATTTGGTGTTACACTCTGTAATGCAATCTTCTTCTTCACCTCTTCATCACTTTCCATTTCCTCATCATCTTCTTTTTCTAAAACAAGTTTTCTCCTAGGCCTTTTGTTTGCCTGAGTCGGAACTGCCTTAGGCTTAAAAAATTTCCTTTTTCCTAATGCAGGGGATTTCTTTCATGTCTCGACAGTTGAAGAGACTACCCTTGTTCTAGACCTAAGCACAGGTGTCGATGTCACTTTAGGTTTTTATATCTTTTTGGGTGTGGGCTTAGCAAGTACTATCTTCTTGCCTTTCTTCTTTTGTACTTCTACCTCTTCTTCTTCTTCACTTTCACTGTGATCACGTATTTCATCTTCTCCCAGGCCTTGAGTTAACTCAAGTGGTGCATTTTCTCTGTTTCTTCCACCAATTTTTCCAGATTCTTCACAATTTTCTTCCTCTTTCTCTCTACAGTTGTAACCTTCAATCCCATAGTTATTTTGGATTTGGCTTCTTCATATGTTCCAAAATAAGGTGCCTTATTATCAATTTCTTCAGCTAGAAGCACTGTTATAGTAGCTGTAGTCTCATCAATGTTTACCTCATAAGGTAATGGCATTAGCCATAAAACCCTCTAGTAAAACTGCTTGTACATAGGTAAAGTCTGTGTCAACTAGAAAACATATATCCTGGTTATACTTCTCAACTAAAGACACATGGATTCTACTCCTCTTCCTCATTTTATTTTTGAACTCAATGAAATAATTCTCCATTACACCATTAAAACTTTCTCCTATTTGACTTATGAACTCATTGATTTGAACTATAATTTGTTTCTTCTTATCCCATATCACACCTCCAATAGTAGGAAAACAATTCTAATAGTAAAAGAAGACAGATGAGTAAGGAACCAAACTTACACATAGAATTCTTTGCATGCCGGATTGAGTTTAGGTTCTCGGCAAGCTGAGTCAGCTGGAGCTCAGCAAGATCATAAGTGTGTCCCTTCTTGATGATTTTCCATGCCTGGTCCACTACCATACATGGGACGTTGTCCAACCGACTGGATTGGTAGAATTTGTGTGAGATAACCCTAACTGCAAAGTCAATCTCTAGATTGGTGATAGTTGAAATTGTCATTCCACACTTGTTCCAAACTTCCTGTGTGTTCACCTGAATTTCTTCCTTACTTGAATATTTCATTGTTCTTTTTCCCTAAATTTTAGGGTATCTAGTTACCAGGTGAATCATTTCCTTCATTATCTTTATTGGTCCATCTTCTAGCCACAATTACATATCATGCACTCGACTTAATACAATTTTTATCCATTCAACTTTGAAATTCTACGGGAAATCTAGGGCATGAACTAACCCCTACTCGGCAATCGATTAGTATTCCAACTTCAACACACCATTATCACACAATTTTTCATATGCCTCCCTAATCTCATAGTCTCCAATCTCTATGATTTTGCACATATAACAAGACCTAATGTCATTCATTACCAACACATTCTTTGGAATCAAGGATAGAGCACTAGTAAGATCTCCTTTGATCGCGCTCTCTGGATTTGCCTTGAACTTCTATGGCTTACAAACTTTGTTCCTTACCAATTGTGCGTTGAAAACCTCCATCCCTTGTTTCTTCATTGCAACAAATGATGATGATGTCATTTTAAACTTAAAATTTTTTGAAAATAAATATTGCTCAGTAAGGTACCTTTCTCATAAGTGTTCTGCAGATGATTCATTGATGACACTAAAAGGATTTGGAATCACCCTTGATAAACTGGTTACTCACTCTTTGAATCTCTCAAAGAAATCTCAATTCACTTGGTGAAATGAAATGAATGGAAAATTTCCACTTTATAGATTCCAAAAAGTCAAATTAGGGCCCCATAAATGCTTCGTACAAAATTTTTAAGTGGAATACAACTGTCTCGACAAACTTATGCTAACCTCGGCTAACACAAGCTCGATTGATATAGCCATTCAGACATAGCTTGCTATACATCACATCTCAGCTACCACAGGTGCACAACATACATTGATAACTCGGTCAAAACACTAATGCTCGACATAAAAAATGAAATACTCTACTTTTCTTAGATATGTCCTAATGCATCTTTATCTATGCAAATATGGACTTTTAATTAACTTATGTTAGGAACTGATGTAAGGTAAAGCATTGGAAGACTCAGTTCCAAACATACCTTATTTTCTTAGTTAGAAGAAGTGGGATTACTTGATCCATCAGATTGGGTGACCTTAGATGCACTAGCTTCACTTGTGCTTTCTTCTTCTTTCTTCTTCCATGTTTTGTTCATCTAATTTCTCAATTTCTCACGGATATCTTCATTCTGATTTTGATCATTTCTCGGTATAGGTGATCTACAATCTTTTTTTAGGTGACCTATCTTGTTACACTTGTAACATACCATGCTTCCATTCATCCAACTTTTGGATTTACCTATGAAATGAGTCTTCATACAATTTTCTCCAATGTGTCCATATTTTCCACAGTAATGACAATTGTACTAAGTGTTATAATCCCATTTGTATGAGTTATTCTTCATAAGTGACTTAGTCTATTCATTTGATGACCATTTAGGTTTAGATTTACATTCAAATGCTCTATGCCCATACTTCTGACAGTTAAAACAGTGTCCTTGAAACTTTGGTGAGGTAGGTGGACTACTGACCTTAGACCTGCATTCATGTGCCTAATGTCCATGTTTCTTACAGTTAAAGCAATGCCCATTAAATTTAGGTTTAAGATCAGAATTACCATGTTTTCTTCTTCATATGTTAGCTGTATGTCCTGACTATCCACAGTGATGGCATCCGGGCTTGTTGTTCTTTGGTTTTGCATTCTTTTGCTCTCCACTCTTTGATGATTCTCCTTCTTCAGTGGATGATGAATGCTCATTTAGTCCAAGTCCAGATCTATCACTAGATCTTCTAGGTGACCTTAACAAATCTTCAAAGTATTTTGTAGCTTCATTTGGTTTGTTCATCCTTTCATTGATTTCTTTTTCAGATCTTAGTTCATTACTTGGTTGATCATTTTCAGATCTCAGATTGTTGATTTCCATATCTTTCCTGCCCAACTATTGATTAACCAGTAGCAGTTGATTTACCATGTCTAGTTGATTGTTGGTCAACCTTTGCATATCACTTCTCCTTTCATCTAGTCTCATTGATATTTGTCTTTTGTCTTCTTTAGCCATTGTCTTGTCTTCTTCAACTTTCTTTTTCTGTTCAACTACTTCACAGAGTCTAACACATTGAATTTCTTGTTCTCTTTTTAAATTTAGGATGTCATCATTTAGTATGGTATTTTTCTCCAGTAGCTCTTTTATGGCTTTGTCACTTTCTACAGAGTTCCCATTATCAAATAGTCTAGTGGTATCTTATTCTTGATATTGTGAATCATTTTGCTGAATAGCAATTTCTCTTCTCCTGCTCAAGGATTTCTTCAGTTCACCTCTAGCTACTTCCAGTTGTTGTAATGCCATCTATACATCAATCTTCTAATTCTCTATAACCTTTCCTAGCTTATAAATTTCCATCTCAAGATCTTTTTCTTCAAGTGGTTAGACTTTCTATGAGAAACCTTGAAGCTCTGATACCAATTGTTGGAAATATAGTTGGGAAATGTGATACTGAGGGGGGGGGGGGGTGAATTAGATATAAAATTTTTGCATATCATCAACAAAACTTCATCAAAATAAAGTAACTAATATACTAAACATCATTCAAGAAAGTACTCATAACACAGTAATTTTGGTTACCCAGAAACCCTTGAAAGGTAAAACTAGGGTGGGGATGACACCCACAAATCTTCACTACTATAGTATAAAGTTTGCCTGTTAGGGCTACAAATTTGATCAAAATATGATCTACCTTGTGAGGGGTCTGCCCTGTTAAGAGCTAAAAGACTTATACAGTCTACCTTGCTAAAGGATTTAAAACTCACAATAAAGTAAGCACTTGGTTAAGAGATTACAATAGGTCCGTTAAAACCACTCGGTTAAGAGATTTACCTTGATACACTTGTTAGAATGTCTCAGTACCTGATCCTTCAGTTTGCACTGTATGCTGATTACAAATCTTCTCCTTACATTCTTGTTTTGATCGCATCTATCAAGTTTATCTCTGTTCTGTCCTTCACTGCTTAACTTGGTCACTGAACTCTATCTAAATGCTTCACTAATATGAATGTGCTTCTCTACTCATTCCTTCATACTCTTCGTATCCTCTCACACACTAACTCATTTTAGGGTTAAGATCTTATCCTTATATAGACAACTAAACATCTTCATGATTCAAGATCTACGATTCGGATTTACTCTTTTTGCCGCTTAAGCTTTACTAATTTATGATTGGCTCTAAGTGTTGCATAGGGATTAATGATTACAAAATAGATGCTTAATCACCTCCATAATTTCCTCAACAAATAAAATACAAAACATGAATGTCGGCCAAAATGTTTTACCTCGATCACTATGCCATAACAAACTCATATGTCATTTTTGGCTAACTCGGAAATTGATGTCCCTGATACTCGACATTCATTGTACTTGGCATTTGTTGATATCTCTGTCACTTGGTATTCATTACTTACATAGCTCAAAAAAAACTTAACTCAGCTAATACAAAAAAATACATAGTGACCATTGGTTTACTCGGTAGTACTACTGCTTAGTAAGTATATATTACATGACTCGGCCTATACATGATGGCTCGATCGCAATGATGACTGACCATCATTGCCTAGATAATGACTAAGTGTAAGTCACTAATAGTCAACAAAACTATAGATATCTACATAGAGTACTGTAGGAGTGGTATCAAATGAACATAATAATCTTGTGGGTGGATCAATGTCTGGAGCTGATAAGCAATTGAATGATGTCAGGGTTAGATTCAAATAGCATAGAAGAAAGAAGACATTGATTGTTGATGGTAAGAGTGACAAAGATAGAAGAAATCTGAAAGAATTGGAGAATCCAGAGTAGTGGTTGTGGAAGCGATAGCAGAAATAGATTGGCATTGGATGTTGAGATGGATGTTACTAAATTGGGATTGAACACTTGCATCAACAAAAGTATGGGTGGTTATGTGAAAAGTCAGAGCATTTATTTTTCTTCTGATGGAGAGGATATGAGGATTAAGAATTAACATGGTATTTATGTTTCAAATCCTATCAAATGTTCATAATTTAATCTTATGGAACATATTCTATTCACTTGGGGTGTCAGATGTAGGAGCATCCTTGGGTTGTTGGAAATCTTGCATCACCCAAAAATATTTCCTTTCAGTTATTCTGTTTAGTATTCCAATTGGGTAGTTCCTAGTGTTTAGGCTTACAATCATTCTAGTTGGCTCATTTTCTTATGCAAACCTTACATTTTGTTCTAGAAATCATGAATATCCTATGTCTAGCTTCACACCTCACTTTGATATTTTGAGATGAAGTTATTTAATGATTGACATGGTCCTATTTGATTTTCTTGTTCCAACAGCTAGAGTGGCGATATTAAGCTTCCGATGAAGTTTTACATTATGTGAAGCTTTGCAGCACCTTGTTCTATGTTCTTACACATGTGGTCAACCTCCTTGTATGTTCACATGACATGATGTATCTAATGAGAGGTGTTCTTATGAATTTGGGTCTTGACCTATATGTTTGTAAACTATTATCTTTATCTTGGGGATTGTGATCAGATAAGATGACTTTTGGCTAGAGATCTTGCATTTAAGTAGGTCTTGTGGTTATTGTAGAGGGGATAGTAGAGAAGAGAGGAGAGAGATAGAAGATCTGAGAATTAGGATTTGAAAGCTTGTGATAGCTTGAGTTTGATGTGCAGTCTATAGAAGTCATCATAATTTTGAGGGATAATCAATGTGCTTGGCTTGCGAGCTTGGTATTGAGGATAGTAAGCATACCTGATTGTATTGCAACTATATATAGGAAATGGTGATGTAATAATTGCATTTTCAGGCAAACTTGAGGATAATATATGTAATATTGCTACCTTGAATGGTTTCTTTTCTATATCTTGTTTGGGTATTTCCACTGTGGCATTTATAGATGCACGGATTAGACATATCCTTTAGGGATTCTCTATCCTTGACTACAACAAAAAGAAAGGTGAGACAATATCTTCATTTCTAATCACTTTTCCCATATCCATGAGAAGGTTGTTCATCATAAATACATTATTGTTGCCTATTACTATAAGTGATTTAAAGACAAGATTTGTGATGGCCATATGCGCATCCCTATTGAATTTTATGATATAGCTATCTCCTTCAAGTTGCCCCTGATACAGTCTTGCTTTAACGTATCACTATGAAGACATATTCCCATAGTGTTTAAGGATTCAAACAAATGTTCCACTAAAATTTTTGTCACATCCTCCCTTTTGAAACTCAGGAAAACATGGTGTTTTGTAAGGACTACGAGCTCGAAAATAAGTTGCACATCAAAAATATACAAAAGACAATGAAGTTGGTCAATACAATCAAATGTGAAACCTGTATATTGACAAAATAAATAATTTTTATTAAAATTAATATAAAAAAAGGTACATGCTTTGACCCACTTGTCGAATAGAATATGTCTAAACAAGGAAGAGTGTCAACCACACTATCGAACGTATTAATAGTATATCACATGAGTCATTACATCAAGATCATTAACAACTTTGACAAACCAATGACTAACAAATTATAAAGAATTTTGACTAACAAGAACTGAATTTAGAAAATGAAATAGAGATTTTACAGGAGTCATCGGTTGACTAACATAAGTTTACAGTGTCATTACAATAGACCATTTGGTCAATAACAAGAAAACATAATATTCCAAACATGAAGACTTTCTTGACAGGAGCTCTAGACACCTATTCCACACAAAACATCAGGGGGTGAGAATATTGGAAGAGTGCATTTCCACCCTACCACGAAGTTGTTAAGCTTCTCTGGAATCTTTTCTGACATGATAGATACCCAACCCAACTCAAGAAAGTCTATATATGCAAAATTAAAAGGAGTAATGCAATTGGTGCAATACAAATAAATCTACTTTCGAACAATGTAGTGATATCATTTCATAAATTTAAACTTCCTCTCAATCAAAAGTATTCCAAGAGGCAAGCATATCATGAACTCTTCTCATAAGACATTGTGTCCACAAAATGCATTCCAAAACATAAGAAACCATCAATTCTTTCAATTCAAAGAAAGCATATCAAAAAATCAGATTCTATTTTAACATATGAATATTAAATATTTTAATACATGCCATGTGCATCTAATACACCACAATTTCACATTGTTTCATGAATCTTCATAGAAACAAAATATCTCTTAAATGGACGAAAGCAAATTCAGTTTCATCACAATATAAAGATAGAAATTAACATTTCCCATCAACAAGAAAAGAAACACATTTAAATAAACATTAAATGTCACTTCATTTCAAGGTAGAGGAAACATCGTTAAAGGCTAAACAATCAACATTAAAGGCTAAACAAGACCACAATATCTAGGGATCTATGCATACTAAATGCCTCACACCCAACTCTAAACAATCAGAGGGTGGATCAAACGCAAGTACTGTCTAGTGCACAACATGCATTGGTTTCACCTTTGCAACACACAAATAGAGAAAGGATCCACACATCCATAAAAAGGTTCCTAGATATCTGATAACAGTGGAGTAAATTTTTAATAGACAAAGGGATACAATTTGGGTGCAATAGGCAATAAGATGGAGCAGATGACGCCCTCAAAGGATTTGTACTTCATTAGTAACGAAAATAAATGAAGGAATCCTAGTTTGGGAATTAATTAAACTAGGCCAAGATCACATACACAAATTGAACTAATTCTGCACAATCGTAAAATATTGTACACACAGACAAAGATTAATACATAGCCAACACAGTGTGCACATGGTCAAAAGACAAAAATGTAGAATGGTCTTTCCTAGATCATCTACGCAGATGCAAACACAGATGACGTTGACCCTAGCAAGATTACGACATGATTAACGCTCGAGAAGGAGAAATTGAGGCGATAGTGCCAAAAAGAAAGGATTCATGCTACACTACAAAATCCCAGACATAAAACCAAAGCAATGATGTAGATTCTTACCTAAAGCTGCGAGTGCAAAACATGAAAGTTTAGTTTCGAAAAAGCCCTCCTCTCCTCGTACGTTTTTTTTTCTTCTTAATTATCTTAAAACCAAATCCATCGCCCCACTTTGCCCAAGAAACCTATGCAATGCCTCCATGTGGTAATGAACTCTGAATGATGCTTAGAAAAAAGAATCATCTCCAACAATATGTATCTTGTCCGAAGAAAATGGTAAGGACATATCATACAAAGCCTTCACAATGGTGATGACTTGTACGTTCTAAGGTACCATTGGTAATATGGATAAATAGGAGATTCTTTAGAGGAAACTTCGTAGTTAAGTGTACTTGAGTTGGAGTAGTACTGAGATGGGTGACCTCTCGAAAAGTCTTGGTGCTTCACCTCTATGAGCATCACCTAGATCCAATGAGTGCTAGGTGTTCCATTCACTCTCATGAGAGATGGGTCCATGTGAACCACTACTCATGAAACATGGATCAATGAATTTGAATAACAAAATTACATAGTTGAATATTGATAGCAATATTACAATAAATAATAAAGATCTATTTTCTCCTCAAGCTTGAAAGAGTCCTATCCCATAAAGCTAAAACCAAAATCTAATATGCAGAAACCATGGCCCCTTGAAAGCATAATCCTTCAAACGGTTCCTCCATAAATACAATTGTTCACTAACAAAAGATAATTTATGATTCCAAATTCATAAATCCACTAGGTGCTCTGTAGATCCATTCTTGACCAATGTAACGAGATATCGATGGGATAATGGTACCATTATAGGAAACAATGACAAATAATCAAAAGAAAATTCCCAAGGAATGGAAAGAGACATCAAAATACCTACGTAGGTCAACAATTTGCACTAAAATAGAGAATCAACGTGCCATTGAACAATATGTTAGTTAGTTAGCTTGGACAATTGTTGGTCCACTTGCTAAACAATATTAAATGATTATTTTCTAGAAGTTAGTGTAGATACAATTATTTAATGCATTGTTTGATTCCCCTAGGTGGCAACTTGTAACCTATTTTATTATTGGTTGTTGGGTTGTGTATTTATCTCAGCTGTTGATTGAGAATTGATCTCAGTCGTTGGTTTTCTAATGAGGGTAGTATAAAAGGGGGTCTAGGGGCATTTGGAAAACACAATAGATACAAGTTGAAGAAGCATTTGCATTGTTAGAAAATGAATTTGGAGTGATAGCAAAAAGTCTTGCAGTGTTAGCAAGGGCACAATGATAGTGTTGGGAGACAGTAGTGGAGGAATATCAACAAGAGAAATTGGGAGGTTGTCTGAGCTTTGTTAGTAAGAGGCAAGGAGTTTTTGTATCTCTTAATTTGTTGAAGATTAATATATTTCTCATTTGCAATACTGGTTTTCCCTCCGTAGTTTCTAGGGACAATTGCCCAAAAATATTTTGTCATTATGTTGCATATTTCTTTCCGTATTTTTTTTTATTTGGTGAAGTTGTAGTTGTGTTATTTTTCAATATTAGCTGTGAATTAATTTTCAACATTTAAATAATCTTTATAAGATAGGAGGTTAATAACTAGTAACTATAGTAGAATTTTCACATGGTATCAAAGCAGGTTGAGGGTAGAAAAGGTTTACCCTAAGAAAAGGAAAGGAAATTGACCTCTTTCTAGTTATTAAATTTCTTTTAATGGCCTCAGCTGGTTTGAGAGACCAAGAAAGATTGGATGGAGCTTCTAATTTTGGTGTCGAAGCCAAAATTTCTTTATTGCTGGAAGAGAATGGTATCAAGGAATATGTGACCAATGTTGTAGCTATACCTACAGATCCAACACATCTTGCAGCATACAAGACTTGGACAATGCCAAGGTGGGGAGGATAATCCTTGACGGTGTCAAAGACCATATTGTTCCACATATGGAAAAGTTAGATACTGTGAAGAAGATGTGGGATGCCATTTTGAATCTGTACCAGAATGCTACCACAAACTGGAAGTTGATTCTAAGAGAAAAGTTGAAGAATACCTAGATGAACAAGGGAGAAGACATCATAAGTTACCTCACTAGGCTTAGACTTGTCAAGGATGAGTTATCAGTTGTTGGAGATAGCCCCAGTGATGATGAGCTAGTTAGAATATCCCTAAATGGGTTTAATAAGCAGTGGGATGTCTTTGTTCAAGTTGTCAGTGGATGAGACACCTTACTGAGTTGGGATCGACTATGAAGTGATTTCACTCGAGAGGAGTTTAGACTAAGTCTTGTCAATGGAACCAACAACAAAAGTCAGAAAAGTGAGGTGGAATAGGAAAACATTGCCCTTGCAAGAAAGGGGAAAGCGAAGAAGGGGTCTAGCAAAGGATCAAATTCACAAAGTAAGAAGAAGAATAAGAAGGACCTATCTAAGGTCAAGTGGTTTGGTTGTGACGAGTTTGGCCACTATGTCAGTGACTGCCTGCAAAGGAAAAAGAATGAAAATAAGGCAAGAAGTAGGTGGAAGCTTCAACAAGTGTAGATGATCTCTCTAGTAGATTGGAGGATAAGTTTGCACTCATAGCTCGTATGGTTAGCTCAACCTCATAGAGTGTTTGGTATATAGATAGTGGGGTGCCATTTCATATGACAAGAGTTATAGAGTACTTCTCTAGTTACGAAGAGGACACTAGTATTTAGATTTCTATGGGGAACTTGTCCAAGGTCAACTCAGTTAGGAAAGGGATTGTTCAATTTCAAAGGGAGAATGGAAAGATCATTCCCCTTCACAATGTATTGCATGTGCTAGGCTTAGGTATGAATCTCATTTATGTATCTATTCTTCATGATAAAGGGTATAATGTACTTTCTAGAGAGACATGGGTGTTGATCAAGCACAAGGATTGGAAATCCCCTGTATCTATTGGAGATGGGAGTGGTAGCCTTTATAGGCTATAGTTTGATACTTGTAAGGAACTCATGAGAAGCAATAATCCTAGAGATCTTGGAGAGCTATGGCATAGGAGGATGGGCCATATACATCATGGAGCACTTAAATTTCTTTGTGAGACAATGACACTTGTTCCATAGGTGAGCACAAAGGATGATGATGTATGTAAGGGATGTGTGATGGGGAAGTTTGTGAAAGAATATTTTCCAAGGAGTGACACCAGATCTGAGGGTGTTCTTGATCTAGTACATTCAAATGTAGGTAGACCAATGTCGACGAAGTCTCTTAGAGGATGAGTAGTATTCTACTTTTATTGATGATTTCTCCAGAAAGACCTAGATATACTTCTTGAAGACCAAGGATGAGGTTTTCAAATGCTTCCAAGAGTTCAAGGCTCTTGTGGAGAACTTGATACTTGAAGGAAGATAAAGGTTCTTCAATCAGATAACGCAGGCGAGTACAAAGGAAATGAATTCCAGTAGTTCTATACTAGGGAAGGAATCAAGAGAGAATGGACTATTCCTTACAATCCATAGTAGAATGGAGTTGCTAAGAGGAAGAATCATTCTATATCGGAGGGAACAAGAGATATGCTACATGACCAGTATATGCCCTGCTACTTATGGATAGAGGCTATAAGGATTAAGTAATATTGAGAGGGGGGGTGAATTAGTATTACAACACTTCAAATCAAACTTAAACCAATCACAAATAAACTATATGAATGCTGAAATGAAAAGAATATAAAAACATGACACATAACTCATAACACCATTATTTGTTTTTGAGGAAACCCTAGCCAAGGGAAAACACCGGTGGGGATGGTACCCACAACTATGCACTAAAATATAGAATCCTTGTTAGGAGATCTAGCCCTGTTAGGAGCTGAATATTACATAGTAAATTTCCTTGTTAGAGGAATAGAAACCCTATTAGGGGTATACAAAAACCATGCTAAAGGTATACAGAGCTTACATCTCTTACAATCAAC
Organism: Chamaecyparis obtusa; assembly: GCA_027943335.1. Taxonomy (NCBI): domain Eukaryota; kingdom Viridiplantae; phylum Streptophyta; class Pinopsida; order Cupressales; family Cupressaceae; genus Chamaecyparis; species Chamaecyparis obtusa. The sequence continues at coordinate 1,311,344 of BSBK01003519.1, read as the reverse complement.
AATTCAGTAACAAAAGTGTTCTTCAAGAGTGAACAATACAAGCATCTGCTATGCTTTGATAGTTCTAGTTATAGCTCTTTCAATCTCTGATCTTGCATCTACTATCAACCATTACTGATATCCCAAATTCACATCCATATCTCATACATATCCTTCACACTTATCGATTCCACAAAACACTCTTTATTTATATTAATTTTGTCATCCAGTTGGCTCTTAAATACAACACAAAACATAATAATTAATTATGAAAATAATAAATACTAAGTCAATGATCTTATATTACCAAAGTGTTGGCAATAAAACAATCTTCATTTGACTTAGCACGTCTCCATCCATCTATCATTCCCTTAATCACCATGACTATTCATATGTCCTATTTCATTGTTTCTCTACCTTCACATGCCTTCATATTACTATAACTTAATGACATCAATTCAAAAACACGTGCAACCTTAATTGAAGGTCATACATATCCCAAAATTTCTTCCTCTAAGTTTTCAAGCCATAATATATCATATATCATCTTCATGACTGTGTCTCCAATACTTATCCTTACTACATGCGATCACTATTTAACATGTGTGTTTCCATAAAGGACAACCCTCAAGTGATTCTCAGTGTACTCAAAATATCACTTGCCCACAATCTCTCCGTTTGACATTGATGGCAAGACTTAGCGAAAAATGACTAAGTGTCAAAACAATAACTGTATGCTTCCTTCTTCTTTATACATAAACATATTTTTTTATTTATAATTTTCTTCTTTTTTTTCATTTTTCTCTTTTCTTCTACCCCATTGACATCACTAGCAATGGTACTCACAAAACTTCAAAATTTTAAGAGTGTAGGACTCAGTGCTTACTCACCAACTTCAGAATATCTTGGAAGGAATCTTCCAAGGTCTTTACTTCATCATTCCATGACTTAATCAACAATTCACTGACATGGATCAATCCATTCAGTACATAAGATGCAGTTTTTGCTGCCTTCAACTCAGTGGATGTAGAGTTCATTGACTCCTCAATCTTTTCCATCTCAGTGAGATGAGCTTCACGAGTTGATAGCTTAGGAGTGATTAAAATCTTTATCAAACCAAATCTTTCCACTACTCTCCCTTTCTCTATATCCAAAACATTTATCTTATCCAAAATTTTGGATGTCTGCTTGTCCATTTCTGATTTAGATTGTGAAGAGGTCTCACAACTGTCCATCATGTTGTCCAATGTAGCCCTGTCCTTATCTATAATGTCATCAATATTCTTAATATGTCTAATAGGATTGATGCAATAACTATATACTTTTTTCCTTGTGCAACACAACTTTTGGCTTTGATAGTAGTTGCTTTCAGAATGCCCAAGTCCCATGAGATAGACTGGCAGACTTCCTTCAACTTCTTTTCAAGGTATCTCTTCTCAGCTTTATCCTCTGTGATCTTCAATAGTGACTCATAATGGCTGTCAAAGCTGTCCAGTGCCATGTTCAAGTTCTCAGCATCATCCTTTCCTTGAAATGTAAGAGGTGTAAGGAGTATTTTATTCACAATCTCTACTACCCTAGCAATCACCTTTACCTTATTACCCCCCTTTTGTTATGACCTTTCCTTTGCCTTAGCAAATGCCATGAAGGATAATCTCATTAGGTCATCTTCATCCATGCTTTCCACATCAGTGCTCACTAGTTTGGCCGTACTTGCCAACAATAGGGCGGAGGAGGTGTCAGGTTCTTGTTTGATCTCAACTCTTACCTCTTCTTTTGTTTATGCTCCTATCTCTTCTTCATGTACTTCCTCTTTCTATTTTTCCTTCTCTTGTTCTTTCTCTTCCTATTTTTATTCAATTTGTTCTTCCTCTTTCTATCCTTCTTCTTCTACTGTCATCGCACTATCTTAAAATAGATCATTTACATCAAGTGAGGTGTCAAGTGATATAGGCACACTAGTAACAAAGAAGTTTGGTTTCTTGTCAACTTCACTTCCTTCTATGCTCTTCTCAACTATTTTGGAACTTTCTCCCATTCCCAAAGGTGTAGGTTTGGTAGCTTTGGGAGGTGAAGACTTCTCATGCATGTTATTCATAAGAATTTGATCCAATTCCTTATGTGTGTCTTCAATTACCTCATCATATTTCCTTTCCATTATCTTTAAAGTCTGGCCTTAGTTCTCAATAGAGGTTTCAATTCTTTAATGATTCTCTCCCTTTCCTATATAGACACTACAGGAAACATATCTTCAAGGGCCTTATTTCTTATTGTTTCATCTTCAGTATGAGCCAAATGTTTTTTGATTTCTAACTTTCTATACAAGTATTTAGGAATACTGCCTTCAATCTCTAACAAATTCTTCTTGTAAGCTAACAAGTGCTTAATCACAGATTGATTTTTCAGAGTCATACCTCTCATAGTACCTATTTAGTGTCTTCAAATTTCCATTTTTTATTATTCTTTTGTGTAGTATTTTGATATCCAGTTTCCATAGGTTTTATGCCTTCTTCTATTCTACTACTTCATTCTTTTCTATCACGTTGTCCTCTTTTCTCTTTGTCTCTACCTCAACCTTTTGTTTCTTTAGGCTGATTGGTTTGTTTGATCTTGTAGATCTCCTAGGTGTGCTCATAGGTACATCTTCTTATGCAATCTTCTCAGGAGTAATTGATAAATCTATTACATTAGAAGTAGAACTTACTGTCTTTTCTGCTTCAGAAGGAGGAGGTGCTTCAATTTCCATGCTAGGAGACCCTTCTATCATCTTAGTCCTTACTTCCTTTAGTTTTTCCCTTGTGATTCTTGCCTTTGCTGCTATGTCATCAACTATATTTTCTATTTTCCTCTTCTTTGTTCCTTTATCCTATTCCTCTCTAACCTTTGATGACTTCTCTTCATAGGTTCCCCATATCTCTTTAGAATCTTAGATGTATCTATTTATGATGTTAGCACATGCTAAATCTACATTACAAGTACTTCTAAACTAACCTCATACCCCATTGGGTAGCACCATTTCTTTCTAGGCTCAACTTCTTCAAAGCATACACAATCAGTTTCAACCAAGAAACAGATTGTGTCCTTGTACCTCTCAACTAACTCCTCAAGAATCCCATATCTCTCCTTCATTTGAATTTGAAGAATCTTAATCATTGCAAACAATTCTCCATCTACCTATTCTTTGTTCTGTCTCCTAAAGCTCTTTGATATTTGTATCCTAGTAGGTACACTATCTTTCCATGCTCTAGGGTGCATTCTGGGAAATTTGTGCTCAATATGAATGTACATGTGAATCAGGAGTGAACCAAATCTAAATGCTTTTGACTTATCTTTCTTAATAATCCTCACATTCTCCAAGAATTGTTGTGATAGGATCTCGCATAGGTTATATTTTGTGTTTTCCTTTACCATTCTGTAAGCCATCATGATTACCCCCACTGATACAAAATTAGGCCTGCTACTGTAGTATAACTTATATCCTAGTAGAATTGCTACCAATCTCACATCTTGCTGAAATATGTCATTCACAGTCATCGATCTCTTGTCCCATTTGGAATGAGTTAGGTTTTCTACTTGTTTCTTGATATTTTTCTCTACCACTGGGAGGGATCCAGTGTTGTCTAACCCAGTTATTTCATGAATCAGCTGGCTAGATATCTTTACAGGATTCTCTCTTATCAAGATGAAGTGATCATGGATTCTTCTTAGTATGATCTTGAACCATTTAGTCTTGAAGAATTCATTTAGGAGGGTTAGCTTAATGATTTATTGGTCTTCCAAGTGTTTAAACTATTCCTTCATTTTTCCAACAGACTCTATCATTTCATCTATCTCCCTATAGATCTTTGAATCCCCTATGGTCTCATACTTACAATGAATGTAAGCCCTAATGTCTTCAACGTGTAACACACCATATGGGGTTTGCAAAAATGCTCCTTCCGGATAATCCTCACAAGACTTAAAATGTTTCCTTTTAAACTTGTACCTTGGTCTATCAATAATATCATATATGATAGGTGCATCCATAGCTTCTGATAGAGTATATGATCTAAATACCTTGAATATACTGAATTCTAGAACTTCTGCTTCAATCGATCACACAATATGGTTGCTAGATGACTGATGTGCTTCTTGGCTCTACTCCCCTTGGTCAATGCTTATCAAACGGTGAATAAATAATGTGCTTCAAGGTCTTTTATCCATTGCAAGGTGAGTAAACACATTTATCATAGTTAGCTCAACTTCCCACACTGTCCAATCAAACATAAATCTCATGCTCATAGGATATGAATCTCCAAGTGCTGTGATCACATATACAAACTCCATAATGTCTGTATACACCATATCTAAGCTCACATGAGCTTATTCTGCATAATCAGGGGCTAGATATAATCTATTATCTGTATCCAATGTCCCCCCTAAGGCCATGCTTGGCCTTTTAGGTCGATGTCAAAATGTTAACATTTTACAAAGATACAGTAGCATCTATTGTCTCTCCCTGAACCAATGCCTTATTGAAATATTTTACCTTCCATATCTTCCCATCATCTTCATCTGTTGGTTTCTTGAAATGATTCTTGAATTCATCTATGTATTCGCTAAGAATTTTACCACTATCACCAATGTTCTTCTTTATAACCATAGGTGGTGGTCCTCTTCTATTTCCCATTCCATTATACCTGCCAAACTTCGCTACGTGTCCTAAGTTGTTGCATTTGAAACATGTAGGTGGTCTTTTGTCTTGATTAACCCATCGCTTACAATACCTTGCAGTATGCCCAAGCTTATTGCATTTGTAGCATGTGATCTTCGCTGCTGATTCTTCTCTGATGTAATCTTGTCTTGTTTTTGATTGGTTAGGTTTTCTACATTCTTCTTTCTTATGTCCACATGTATAATAGCTATAACAATAACCGGTAAAGGGTTTGAAAGGACCTTTATTTCTGCAATCTCTTTTCACATGTCCAAGTTTGTTGCATCCAAAGCATCTACCTCTAAAAGGTATGATTTGATCTTTAGGTTCTTCAAAAGTGGATCTATCTCTAGTCTTTGCTTCATGTGATTCTTCATGAGTCTTAGAACATTCTCCTTCATTGTATCCAATTCTAGTCATGTCTCCTTTAGGTTTCTGTCTCTCTCTTTGTTCATCAATTTTATCACTGCTCATGTGTAACTTCTCAATGTGTAATTTGGATTGAGTGAGTTCACCTTTTATGATCTAATTGTATTTCTCCAATTCTAGGCATTTGTCCTTGTAGTGATCAAGCTCCATCTGCATCTCTCCTATCTGTATGTTTTCTTCTTTTAGATTCTCTTCAACTTTGTATCTTGCATCCTTTTCATGTTGAATCTCTTTAATCATCAAAAGATTAATTTGTTCTTTTTCTTGCTCCAAGTTCTTTACTTGGTCTGATGTATCATTTTTTGAATCCTCCTTGATCTTTTCCATAGGGTCCTATCTCTGACTTCTTGAAAGTTCAAGTTGTTCCTTTAGTTTCTTGATAAAACCTTATGCTCCTCTTAATTTGAATCTCAAATCACCATTTTCAGCTTTTTCTTTGTCCAGGTCATCAAGTGCTGCTTCAAAGTTCTATTGTAAACTTTCTAACTCTATTTTGATCTCCCTTAATCTATTAGGCTTTCTCTCCAAGGGCCAATAGCTCTGATACCAATTGTTAGGATTAAGTAATACTGAGGGGGGGGGGGGGGGGTGAATCAGTATCACAACACTTCAAATCAAACTTAAACCAATTGAAAATAACCCATGTGAATGCTGAAATGAAAAGAACATAAACAGATGACACATAAGTCATAACACCATTATTTGTTTTCAAGGAAACCCTGGCCAAGGGAAAACCCCAATGGGGATGGTACCCACAACTATGCACTAAAATATAGAATCCCTATTAGGAGCTGAGTATTACATAGTGCATTTCCTTGTTAGAGGAATAGAAACCCTATTAGGGGTATACAAAAACCCTATTAGAAGTATACTGAGCTTACAACTCTTACAATCAATAATTCAGTAACAAAAGTGTTCTTCAAGAGTGAACAATACATGCATCTCCTATGATTTGATAGTTCAAGTTATATCTCTGTCAATCTATGATTTCACATCTGCTATCAACCATTAGTGATATCCCAAATTTGCATCCATATCTCATACATATCCTTCACACTTATCGCTTCCACAAAACAATCTTTATTTATATTAATTTTGTCATCCAGTCGACTCTTAAATACAAAACAAAACATAATAATTTCTTATGAAAATAATAAATACTTAGTTGGTGATCTTATATTACCAAAGTGTCAGCAATATAAAATCTTCATCTGACTTAGCATTTCTCCATTCCATCTATCATTCCCTTAATCATCATGACTGTTCATATGCCTTGTTTCACTATTTCTCTATCTTCGTATGTCTTCATATTACTGTAACTTATTGACATCAATTCCAAAACATGTGCGACCTTAACTGAAGGTCATACATATCTCAAAATGTCTTCCTCTAAGTTTGCAAGCCATAATATATCATATATCATCTTCGCTAACCAAAATAGTATTGCAGTATACTATAAATCTGATTCTGTACTTATTCATTTTCATGATTGTGTCTCCAACACTTATTCTTACTACATGTGATCACTATAACACGTGTTTCCATATATGAAAACCCTCAAGTGATTCTTAGTGTACTCAAAATGTCATTTTCCAACAAAGGCATGTAGTATGACATTATACATATAGAACATGGTTTCACATAAGGTACTAGGGAAGATGACACCAGAGGAGGAATTCACAAGAAAGAAGCAAGATGTTAGTCACTTCAGGATATTTAGAAGTTTGACATATTTTCATATTATAGGTTAAATACGTACAAAGTTAGATTAGACTGTAGAGAGGGGGTACTTTGTGGGGTACAGTGAAATCTCAAAGGCATATCGAATATTTATTCCAGGGACCAGAAGGATTATATTCAGACATGATGTTAAGTTCATGGAGGACAAGGCATTCAGGAGGTCTAGAGATTTGCTAGCAGAAGATCAAAGTGAGCAACCAACAGAAGCTCCAAGGGTATCTTGACTTAGTCAAGGGAAACAAAGCTCGATTACAGTTACTAGTATAGGCACAGGCTCAGATGGTGAGAATTCGTAGAGTATGGAACAATTAGTGCAACATGGTATGCATCAAGAAGATATAGACACTAATAAATTTGGCATCGATTTGCGATGGCTATGTGTCACAATTGTGACAGCCATGTGTTGCAATTACGACAGTCATAGACGTCGCTATTTTTTAGTCGTAAAATACAACGTCTTTCCTCTGCTGTCACAATTACGACTTCAACTATGACAGCTTGTCGCATGGTCGCATGCGCTTGGGAAGCTACATGCGATCATGCGACAACCATCGCAATTGCGACGAACACTGGCGCAACTGCGACGGCTTGTCGCATGGTCGCATGCACTTGGGAAGCCGCATGCGATCATGTGACAACTGTCGCAATTGTGACGGGAGTGGGTGTCGCCTATACAGTGCCCCCGTCGCAATTCGCTATGTGTGCATCGCAATTGTGACAAATACAAAATGAAATTAAAAAAAAATTTCTGGGACAAATTACCCTGTTCTGGGTACAAATTACCCCCGTCGCAATTACCCTGTTCTTCTTTAAAGATACATCAATCATCACATGGTAGTGTATGCTTATAGCAACATACACATTGAAACTAAAACTTATATGAATTTCAAATGAGACTCTTGCAGCTTCCACATGAGAGAGAGAGAGAGAGAGAGCAGAACACTTCAAACATACTATAAGTATATTATCTAAAATGTTTATATGCCTTATATGAACCTCAGTTGACCAAAAGCAGGAGGCATTAAGACTAAAACATATTCAATTTTCAGTTTTTTGGAAATAATTTAATATCAAACTGCCCTAGTCTTAACACAAAAACATAATTTTGTATGTTAAGAAAGGGTTGGTTATTAACAAATAAGATTTACAGAAAATTCTTACCTATAATAATTCTGTACATGATTTTCTTTGTTAAGAAAGAATTGATTACTAAGTAATAGGATCCAAAAAAAATTACCTACCGTAATAATGTTAGAAGATCCCCCCCCAACACAGTACTCGAGCACAAGCCACAGATGTGCAGAAGTCTCGTACCTAAAAAGGTAAACCTATCAGATGCAAATATAGAGTATATTTGTGCACCATGTTACGCTTATGCTCAAATTAAGTTTCAAAATCTTTCCTTTTCTATATGAACAATCTGTATTTCCTTCACTTTAATTAATGTGGAAAAGAACATCTCAATCCATTACAAAAATCACTAATGACTTACAACATGGCAGAGTCGTCACATATGAAACAGTATAGGAATGAAAAGCAGGAGAAATTACTAGACTACAAAAGGACTAGAAATAAGAAACACAACCTATCATCACTAACTCACCATACATAAAACTTCAGAACATTAGGATGGTCCAAGGAATGAAGAGTCCACACCTGCAAATAGGCTAAAGCTTTTAGAAATAGATTTTAAAATCAAGATGGTATACATCTGCACAAACTGGTGCAACACAACTTCAACTTCAAGTCCATATAAATTAAAGGAATATAAACATCCACTAAGTAAAAAAAATTGATCATTCCCAATTTTCATGAACAATTCTCTCCTTGAAAAAAAGGCATGTTTATGCATCTGTAATTAGCTTTATGTAAAAAATATAGTTATTCAGAACATTCATCTTCATTTCATTAATCACTATAGCCTATTTGTCTTGTTCTGTAGAAAAGCCTAGATACTTTTTCAATAGTTGACTTCAAAGCCAAGTTGCTAGTTCTGGTTTAGATCCTGGTTTGGTTTGGTTCAGGGGTGGATTTGAGGATCCAGCAAAACCAAGTTGAGTTCAAGTCTGTCTGTACTAAAAACTATGAAAATCTAAGAAAATAAATATCAACCTAAAAATAGGAATTAGATATAGAAAATTATATATAAATTTAATTATAACATAAATAACTGTGTTACATTGTAAATATATTATAGTTAAAGTAAGCTTTTGGTATCATTGGTACCATTATTGCTAACACAGAGTTAACAGACTATAACAAAAATAGGAGGGTACATTGCTAATATTACCCTTCCCACCTATGAACTGTAGAAGTCCATGCCATCACCTCTGCATATTGGCAAAAGGGGTTTATCCAACCCGAATGGTTGCTAGCTGAATGGAAATATAGTAATCAATGGGCTTTTGACAACCCTAGAAGGATTCTCAAAGCAAAGATATCACCATAGCAAGGAGCTTTTCAACAACATGAAGCTTCCTGTGCTCTCCAATAGAAGTCTCCACAACCTTATGTTACTCAATAACCATTTTATGTTACTCAATAACAATGATAAGATTATCAATATAGATGTAAATACACTATAGAAGTTTTACTTTTCTATAGTTGGGGACATTTTTTGTGTTTCTGTAGCAACATTCCAATCGTCCAGTGAAACTTACAGCCATCTATGGGATAGGGGGTATCTAGATCAACATACTCAAACAGAAAGAAAGATTTGCGACAATCAAGAGGCACCAACAATAACTCAATTCCTCATAGGCTGTCAATACATCAAATATAACAGTATACTTCGATAGTGAGTAACAATTGGAGTTTATAAACCTTCACCTCCGATGTATACTTTGCGACAGGGGATTCATAAAGAGAATGTCAACACTCAAACAAAATCCGGCAACCATCCTACGTGGATACAAAAGATAGAGGGAATATATAGAAGCACTGCATATAACTGAGGATTTGAGAAACATCAAAATTCAGGGGAGAGACAAGAATAAAAAGTAGGAATCACCGAAAACATTAGATACACGGCAGTCAAAATATATATATCAGTGTTAAGAAACAAAGTAGATATCCCAACTCTTACCACTTTCTGGCATAAGCCTAGAGTCCCAAGAAACAAAGTAGATATCCCCATCAAGATCACTGCCAGAAGCTTCATCGGGATGAGGCCTATGGCCCTTCTGTGGGAAGATTAAGCAATCAACCAAGTGATGCAATCCTGGAGCATCAACTGCTTCTAAGATTCGTACATCACCAGGATATGCAATCCTGTACCTTCCCATATGATTTTATAGTCATGCATATGCAAATGCAATGTCATTTTTTTAGAAGCTTTTTGAACAAGAGGTAGTAGCCGTGCACTCACTTGTGACAACATGATAATGTACAATCATTGTAAGGATAATTATTTGAAATAGAGAGATATCCTCACTTGTGACAACAAAGAGGATACCTTTGAGGGCAATGTTAGAATCCCTTAATTTCCCTCAAAGGTATCCTCTTTGTTGTCGCAAATGAGGACATCTCTCTATTTCAAATAATAGCACTAGGTGAGAATGAAAATGAAACTGTCCTTACAGTGATTGTACAATATCATGTTGTCTTTACAGTGACTGTCCTCATTTGTGACTATCCTTGTCACAAATGAGGACATCTCACAGTGATTGTCCCTTGTGTAATTTCCACTTGAATGTATTGGTGTTGAACCATGCAAATGCTTTTCTTCTTGAACAAATGAGGACATTATCAAGAAGAAAAACATTTGCATAGTTCAATACCAATACATTCAAGTGACAATTACACGGGACAATCACTGTGAGATGTCCTCATTTGTGACTATCCTTATGGTGATTGTACATTATCATGTTGTCTTTACAGTGACTATCCTCATTTGTGACTGTCCTTGTGTAATTTCCACTTGAATGTATTGGTATTGAACCATGCAAATATGGGCTCATTTCCATGTTACACTGATTGTACATTATACAAGGGACAGTCACTGTCTTTGGCATCTCTAGTGGAGAGTTTTGAATTAGGATTGTTTGCATATTTCTCTGTTGGTTGAGTTTGGGTTCTTGGGCCTTCATTTATTATTTGGCATCTTTGGTTAGAAATGAATCATTAGATATTTCAGGAAGCCAAATTGGAGATTCAACAATTGTGGTTGACCATTATTCATTCAATTCAAGATAGTGAAGTGTGACCATTATCTCTATATCTCTTCCTCTCTATCTCTCCCTCTCTATGCCTCCCTCTATATCTCCCTAGATCTCTTTCTATCTTCACCTCTTGATCTATCTCTTTTGTTTATCTATTTTGCTCCCATCCTCCCACTCCTCTCTCCATCACCCTCTTCCTATACCTTTTAATCTCTACATCTCCATATTTCTTCTCCCATCTCTCCCTCTATATCTATCTCTATCTTGTCATCTCTCTATCACTCTCTATCCCTATATATCTCCCCCTTTTTACCTCTCTTCTATCACTTTCTACCTCTATCTTTATTTTTATATCTCTCATTCTCTAGATTCTTTATATATTTACATCTTCCATCTACGATTCTACACTCCCCTTATCTCCTCTCCATATCCCTCTTCTTTTCAATCTCCATCTCCACACCTCTCTCTATCTCTTTATGCTATCTCTTGCTCTTCCCTTTTTACCTCTCCCTATTTCTAACCCTATCTCTCCTCCCTCACACACATGCACACACACTATCTCTCCATCTAGATGCATCTCCCTCTCTCTATCCACCCATCTCTCTCCATGACCCCTTTCTTACACCTCTCTCTCTCTCTCTCTCTCTCTCTCTCTCTCTCTCTCTCTCTCTCTCTCTCTCTCTCTTTTCTTTCTTTCTCTTCCCTCTGCACCTCTCCCTCTTTCTATCTCTGTCTTCCTATATCCCCCCTCTCTCTCCATATCTCGCTTCTTTGCAATATAACTCCAACTCTTTCCACCTATCTCACTCTATTTATCTCTCTCTGTCTCTATCTCATTATCTCTCCTCTCTGCCCCTGTCCCCCTCTCTCTCTCACATCCCATTGGTATCCCTCAAAGACTTGAACATATCAATCCCTATGTTGAAGAACTACAAGACGTCGAGCTTGGATTCGAACTCAATCAAGAGAACAAAGATAGGATAAATCATAAAATCAGCCTTCAAAAGCAAACAAACCACTACCAGAAACAAGAAAGCAAGGCAAAAAAAAATGTAAAAGATGAAATACATCCAGTCAACAAGAAAAGGAAGTAGACATTGATGAATAAAGTAGATGCATGATTTTCATGTGATGATGGGGATCTAGAATATGGGATTGGCAATGGTCAAATATAACCTACCATTTTCCACACATTCTTTAGATTTGCAAAAAATTATCGCAATCAAATGTAAATTATAATTAACATATGGTAATTCACTTCACATGCTTAAAAATTGTAATTATGAATCATACTAAAATTAAATGCATAAGAGACATATTGCAACTCACTAGACATATTTAAATATCTTAACATTAAGAACATGGTATATCTAGCTAACAATAGAGCCTCTCTATTATACTTTTTGTATTTCCAAACTTTATATATATATATATATATATATATATATATATATATATATATATATATATATATATATATATATATATATATATATATATATATATATATATATATATATATATATATATATATATATATATATATATATATATATATATATATAACAACCAAATCACTATCTATCTATCTAAGAAAGGCTAGCAATAATATTACACGTGTAATCTGTAGTAAATTCTTTTTCAATTGTTGACAAGAATTACCATATAGGAAAATTATTGATTTGTATAACTCCATGTATCTACAGTGTATGTAGAAGTTATAATTACTGACACGTGCACTCTTTACCAAGAACGCCTCATTGAAGAGTTGCCTCTTGGGACACAAAGATTGAAGATTAAGTACACAAATTGTGAGAAAGGATGTATATAAACTATGATCAAATGCATTTGGAAGGCATGAAGCCGAATTCCAAAACCTCCCCCAATATCCTTAATTCCAGCCTGTGCAAAATGGGGGTTTTGGAACAGAGTTTTAAGTCCATCAAAACATAACGGAGAGGTAATCTGTGAGATGTTGTAGTCACACTGCGTTGGTATACATTTGTGGATTATGACAGATTGTCAGCAAGACCTGTAGAGAAATTGGGTTTATTTCAGACAATGTGGATCTTGATGCAGACAAATGCACTGTGTGTAGTGTAGTGACAGTGACATTTTTGCTTGGTATCATGAATTTTACTTGCATTGTTTCATCGAAAAAAAATTCCTTGCAATATATAAAAAATTTGATACAATTTTTCATTTACTAATACTTACAACTTGTGCTTGAAGTTTCGAAAAACCACCAGAGCTGAGCTTGTGTGTCCCGTGCTTTTCTAGTACCTGCAATACCCTCATCATGGGAATGAATTTCAAAATTACGCAAATAACTATGTAAAGACAACGCATCCATATTTTAATTAATGCCATAAAAGAGCATAACATAAAAACCTTTATTGAACTCTTGTTATAATTAAAAATTTCATTAATACTTACTTTTAAGTTTTCAGAAGTGCGCAACAAGTTAGCTCCCCTCTCTTTTATTTCCTAACTCTGAGATTGTATGGATGGAAAATGTAAGCTGGGAATATCATCACCATCCCCTCCGGGCAGTTGCTCCATATTGTGCCCTTGTGTCAAAGATCAAGTATAAAAATGTTAGCCAAAAATTTAATAACTAAATGGTATGTTGGAGTCAGTGATTAGAAGTTGGTTTAATAGTATGTACCACCCCCATGATAGTAGCCTCGTTTGTATCTATGCGGTTCAAATTGTAATCAATAAGCAGCTCTTCCCCTGCACGTATTGATTTTATTGCACAGATGAATACATGATTTCCCTCGCGCGCCTCAAATATGAAATTGGGTTGCTTTATAGTTGACCCAGGTCATGTACTATTTATAAAACCCACAATATTCCCTGTTGCTTTTGGCCTTCCATCAATGTATATAGCCACACTTTTACTTTGATTATTATCTTGTTGTTGTATATAATTTGCCGAGAGTGCATACCTACGCATACTTTTTTTATATTGAACAATACGCATCCAACTTTTGTAATCGTAACATGGTCCAACATACTCCATCAATTCAGAAACTTTGTTGTAAGACACCTTTATGCTGTCCATAGAAATGAAATGGTCATATAGATTTCATATAGGATTTTGAAGATGATAGTGTTCTAAGGCAAAGAATCCATTCATATAACCATAATGACATTAAATGTTTAAGCATGGACAATCATCAAATACCAAAATAGAGTAGCAATAAATCATTAGCAATAGTATTTGCTTGAAAGTTTCTAAAGCCTTTTCAAAAAATCCATTTTGTACATATCATGCAATCATGGCATTCCATGATACCACATTTCTTAGATGAATTTTTTCAAAGAGTTCATGTGCCTCATCTATATTTCCACATTTTGCATACATGTCGCAATTGGTTTTGGTTCTATGATGACTACTAAGGGGGATGTTGGTCTTAACACAACAACTAGAGGTACCATAAAGAAAAATGATAAGTGTGGTGATAAACAATGTCAAGACCATTAGGAACTTTAACAAAACTTCTTCCAAGTTGAATTGGAAGCTAGTAGTACCCTCAATAGAGTTAATATGTGCTTAGTTTAAAGCTTTTATTTCTATCTATGCTCTATGTTTTTTGTCTTTTTTGTGTGTCCTTGCTGATGTTTTATCTACCAAAAAGAGTTTTTTAAGTATTATCGAAATATGTTATTTACTACTTTTATAAAAAACTATAATGTTACTATGAAAAATATTGTTTAATATTAAAATTTTAATTGTCAAGACTTATTGTAACCATTTTCTCGTATTTGCAAGTAATTAACCATAGTGATAAATTATGATACATTTTTTTTAATATATCCATCAAAATCTCTTGAATTACTATTTCTATGACATTGTTATAATGTACTAAAAACACCTAGAGGTTCTATTGGATAGCCAATAGACACAGATATAAATAGTCTTATTGACTAAGCACTATAGAATGTATCTTTGATGAATAAAACTATTGACAAACATGACTATTTATACATGTTTATAGACCATCCAATAACACGTGTACATATTTTTACTAATTTTATATTTTTACTAATTTGAATGGGGAATAATTTGGAAATAAAAAGTGCATTTCTGAGATAAATAAGAAGTGCAGATCTGATTGTGAAAGGTTGTGTCCCTTTCAAAGGGCATAAATAATGAAGAGTTGCATTCTTTCAAGGGTGCTAATAGTGAAATGGTGTCTCTCTTGCCAAAGGGCATACATGATGAAGAGGTGTGACCTCTTTCTCACATTGAGAGATATAAAGGGAAGGAATCAAAAGCATCTAGTAACATCACCATGAGTGAGATCATATCAGAATTGTTATTTATGAAGTCTGATAATATTCTTAAGCAGAATTTAATAGTAATATTAATATAGACTACAATATGTATGAAAGTCACACTTAATTTCATATATATTCATAATACATGAGAAGTTAGTATACTTATAGTCTAAATCATGTTATCATTGTCAGTCATTGTCTATGAAAAGTCACGGTGGCTTTTTTAAAGATTGCCATAAATAGATTAACTTAATACACAATCTAATCAAAAATATAGAAACATATTAACTATGAGTTGTAGAAATATGATATCATCTACTTCTTTAGGTATCATCCGCGAGACCAATGATCATGGGCTACCAGAATTCTAGGTTGATATCCCTAGCTCGCGGGCCTTGAAGGCAGAGATACATAATCAGCAAGCATAAGGCCACATGAAAGTGTTATAGGATAGATGCTATCTTAGTATGCCCGAATACAGAGAAAATGGGAAGAAATCCATTAAGCAGTGAAATCAGAGATGATGCCCTAGCTCAAAATATCAACACATATTCATCAAAACATCTATTCAACAAGGATGCTCTCGGGCTCTCATAAATTCAACAGTGGAGAAATGAATGAATGAAGTGTAGACAGAGGAATATATAATAGTGAAATAATATCAAGTTTAAACCATCAAACATAGTGGACCCCTCATAAAATATGAAACAATGAAAGGATCACAAGCTCCAAGACATGAATGTAAAAGTTACCACAGTATACCAAGTTTCCAGCGCTCGGGCCCTCAATTTCAATAGAAGCCAAGATGATGCCTATGCTATTGATATTTGTCATTGATGTCATTGTTTGGTCTGACACTCTTATCTCCAACCTATCCTCTAGTTTGAAAGTGTTGTTATAGGTACAAGTTTTGGTCTATATAATGGTGTAATAAAGTTTTTGGTCTAGTCCTATTTGGTATAGTGTGAGATATCCTTTTTAAGATTGTTGACATCTCTAACTTTTGGGGTAATGTGCTCACACGATTCCATCTCTGTTTCAAGTTGACTTGTGGAATGTAGGTCTAGTGTATATATAGAAAGTGGCATCAACACATAATAGACAACAATGATATTGATGTGATTTATGATATATGATATATGATAGTGATATATTGACGTGTATAGTGAACTGATATATCTACAATTTAGTAATTATATAGAATAAATTTGTACTTTAGCATGAACTATATTTCATGCATATGCAGATGCAATTGTAACTCGTTCAAATTTGTATTTTACACTCCAATAGTAAGCTGCCTCTCATATATAATAGCTGGCTTTTGCATTTTGGGCAGTGAGCCCCTTCGACAATGAGCCACCTAACAATGAGTCATCCCAATAGGGAGCCACCTATGCATTCTTGTTGCCTAGATTTTTGAAATGTCAAAATTTAAAAATTCTAAGGCATTTCCATTTTATTCGCAAAAATATATTGGAAACATTAACTTTTTGCAAAAAAAATTCTCAAACCTTAACTTTTTGCGAGTCTCAACTCCCAATCATGAACTTTTGGCGAGAATAATTCCCAAATCCCAACTTTTTGCGAGAATCTTTCCAAAATCTTAACTTTTCCCATTTCTTAACCCTGAACTTTTCGCATCCACTTAACCATTTTGGTTTTGAAAGTTCAATTTCAAGAAATCAACAAGGACGCAAATTTGAATGCTGAGTTTTAACATGGCAATGATGTATCCCTAGCTCGTGGGTTATGCAGTCAAAACACACAGCTCACTGACCTTGGTGCTTGGCCATGAGTTGGCTTAGTTCATCACTTCATGCAACCATGAGCTAGGGCACGACATAATAAATGGACTCAATAGCGCCTCTACACATATGGAAAAATTTCAATAGCAGCATGAATGCTGCGAGCCATAGTCTATAGCAGTAGATTCAAACCGGCTCCCAACTACGCACGGACCACATGCATTACAGAGGTAATCAAAGCAGAGAACGAAGCATAAGTAAATAAAGATAAAGATGTCATTCTCGAGTTGCACAATACAGAAGCGACGCTCGATGTACCTAAGTGCATGATAAAGGGAAGAGAGGGTGACACAAAATGAGGAGGAAGTGAAGCTTAAAATCATACCTTTCTCAGCCTTTTGGATTCTGAATGTACAATCCAGTAGATCCCTTTCACCGCAGAGATGCCTAGCCACAGAGATCTCCTCGTCCAACGGTTGCAAAAAACCCTCTCACCGCAGAGATGCCTAGACGCAGAGATCTCCTCGTCCAACGGCTGCAAAAAACCCTCTCGGCGCTATTATAGAAATGACCAACATTTTCTTTTCTTTTTTTTTCTTATATCCCGTTGACGTCGCAATTGCAACGCTGTCAAGGTATAATTGAAAAAAAAAAAGCCAAAAAGACATAACATTTTCCCGCCGTTGCAAATTACCATCACAATTTCACCCCAAATGTATTAGTGAGAGGTTAATATCTCATCCTCTATAGTTGGTAGTAGGAACCATGAGGTTCAACAAGGGATACTCAAGAGCTTGTGGGAACTCCTAGGATGAGTACTAGACATTGACGACAACCAACCAAGTTCAATGACTATGTGGCTTTAGTGATCCTTCTAGATATCGGGAGACTATAGAACATTAGGTGTGGAAAGATGCAATGGTTGAGGAATATACCTCAATAATGTAGAATGATGTGTGGGAGGTAGTGCCTAGAACAACAGATAGGGTAGTGGTTGGATCACATTGGATCTACAAGATCAAGCACGGTGTAGATGGTAGCATCGAGAAACACAAAGCAAGGTTCATGGAAAAGGGGTTCTCTCAGAAGGAGGGAATAGACTATGAGGAGAAATTCTCTCATGTGGCTAGGTATACTTCTATACAAGATGTGATCTCATTTGTAGCATAGATGAGATGGTAGATCCATAAAATAGATATCAAGACAACATTCCTCAATGGTGAGTTGAAGGAGGAGGTATACATAGAGCACCCTAAAGGATTTGTAGCACACATCAAAGAGACCCACATGTGTAGATTGAAGATAGATTGTGTACAATGGGGGATTGTTTAGCTATAGTACATACCTATAGAGGATCAGGTAGCATACATTCTAACAAAGGATTTGGGGAAGACAAAATTCATCTTCTTCAGAGATAAGTTGGGTGTCGTGCAGAACAACTTCCTCACTAAGAGAGAGTGTTAGTTAGCTTGGACAACTATTGGTCCACTTGGTAAATAATATTAAATGATTATTTTCTAGAAGTTAGTGTAGATACAATTATTTAATGCATTGTTCAATTCCCCTAGGTGACAACTTGCAACCTATTTTATTATTGGTTGTTGGGTTGTGTATTTATCTCAGCCATTGATTGAGAATTGATCTCAGTCGTTGGTTTTCCAATGAGGGTAGTTAAAAGAGGGTCTAGGGGCATTTGGAAAACACAACAGATAGAAGTTGAAGAAGCATTTGTAGTGTTAGAAAATGAATTTTCAGTGATAGTGAATAGTCTTGCAGTGTTATCAAGGGCACAGTGATAGCGTTGGGAGATAGGTGTAGAGGAATATCAATAGGAGAAATTGGGAGGTTGTCCAAGTTCTGTCAGTAAGAGGCAAGGATTTTTTGTATCTCTTAATTTTCTAAAGATTATTATTATATTTCTCATTTGCAATAATGGTTTTCCCTCAGTTTTTCCAAGGACAATTGTCTGAAAATATTATGTTATTGTGTTGCATATTTCTTTTCGTGTTTTTTTTATTTGGTGAAGTTGCAGTTGTGTTATTTTTCAATATTAGCCATGAATTAATTTTCGACAGTTAAATAATCTTTATAAGATAGGAGATTAATAATCAGTGACTACAAATAGAATTTTCACATAGTAGTGACTGGCCTCCCCATAATAATTATGCATGTAGACAAGAAAACATCTTAGAACCTGAAATAAATACACTACAAACTCATGGTATGAAATTATGATTCGAATCCCGTAGCAATTTTAAAATGAAACATATAATTATAATGGTTCCATTCTCTCTGGCATTCCTTATGGAGATGGACGAGTTCAAACTGTAACCATTAATGGAAATGTCCATAGACATACCTCTGGAACAACAACATTATTGAAATAGTTCTCTTTCATCCTCAAAAATACAAACTAACTCTAGCATGCCTCTAGATCTTTTACTGATATTCACCATGTAGAATCCATGGAGAAATGTGCCACCTAAAAATGAGAGGTACCAAAAATTTAATAGGTCATTTCTTGGGTTGCCTCTTCATCTCTCCACCAGGATAAATCGGCAGATATGATGATGAAGCTTGAGAAGATGCCATTTTGGTATCTCGGGAAAATAAAGAGATTGAAGTTGTACAATAGTATACAGAAGCTAGGGAAATTCTTAGAATACCCTTCCCCCTATGAAAGGATTGCTCTATTTTTTTTAATCCTAGATACTGAGAATGATTAGAGTCCTTCGGTGAAAGTCAGAATCAAAGAATGTCCTCCTCCCCAAAATGAAATCTCTTTCCCATGACCATACCCCCTTGGCATTGAAGAAAAATAAGAGTTGTGTTGGTGCAGTTGGAGTTCCTGGCTAATACAAAAGATAGTAAAATTTGACTTGGGTGTACATGGAGATTGAGTTCAAATTGTGGGTTATTGTGTGACCTAGGCAAAGTAACAAGGATATGAGATCATCGTGTTGAGAGAAGAGTAGCCATACTTGTGTTGGTGTTCGAAAAATCTTATGCTCTAACAGGCTGCCAATATACCCTCAAAGGATTTTAGGAATGGTTAGCTCCAAAATTGCTATGAGGTCTTAGGGTAATTGGACCAACTATAGGGACAAGACTGCCCTCTTCTGCTTCTGGCTCTGCAAAACCAAGGCGGGTACACCTAATCCAGACAGAATTCAAACTCACTACACACCCTATAATTCTGGATTCATAAAGCAGATCATAGTAAAGGACTACTAAATACTAACCAGGTATCCATTGAGTCAACTCTACTATGCAAGGTAAAATGGACTTGTGAAGGGTATTACTTGAAATGGTATTGATATATAGATATGTAGGAAATAACCAAAATCCATCAAACATTGGACTCAACTGAATGTACTAATCCTTGATCAGTGCCATTATCCATTGGGAAAATCATCAAATGCAAATATAGAAGCATGAACCAACTACTGTTAAAGATTCAAAGCCATAAATACAACTATCCCAGCCCATCCACTGCTTATAAGATCCTTCTGTAGACAGCCAAAATGAATCTATGCCCTATCTAAAGTATATTTCACTTGATCCTAGATCAAGAACTAAAGACTAGAACACATGCAGAGGCAACCCAATGCAATGGATCAGAAAATCCAAAATTCACAAGACTGACACCAAGGAGAGACATGAAAGCATGAGAGTAATTGTATTAAGTTTGATGAATCATGTACATGTCTATACCAGAAATGAGACAACCACTTCAATAACTTGCAAAAGATATCAGAAAGTTCTATTCAGCCTCCTACAATGTGACAAAATTCACTACTTCCCACAAGAACCAAACAGAGTGGAATCCTGAACAAGTCAAAATTTTGACCCTTTATACCAGGGTTACAAGGCAAGCACCATCACTTTGAAAATTCAAAATCACCTAAACCCATCGAGAAATAAAACCAGACATGACAGGGGTCAAGCCACAGCCTGCAAGCTAAAAATAGTCAAATCCACCAGCTGCAAACACTTTTCAAGCTCATAACCACACGGCACCAGGTACACAATCACCTCTACAAACAACTGCCAAGCACCCTGGACCACACTGCAAACAGCCTCTCACCAAACATGGTCAAATCTAGCATTCAATTCCGCAAACAATGGTACCTCCTGTCTCTCAAAAATTCAAATTCAAACTACAATGGCTACAAGCACCTGGCGGGATCTATGTTCTCTAGCCGTTTCCCCCAGTCGCGCAACCGCGCTGTCAAATCTCTCACCGCCACAGGAATTCAGGCTCCATTACATGCTTGGTCGCATGATCGCAAGCCGTGGAAATGGCCCTTGCGATCATGCGACCGCGATCTTTTAACCACAGTCGACAATTGGTCCCAAATCCTTTGCAAAGCCTCCGGCCATATCACCCCTGCAACCGCGACAAACAGTCAGTTCGTCGCATGATCGCATAACCCGGAAATGGGTTATGCGAACATGCGACAACCCACAAACTGTAACTGCCAAATCCTCTGCCACCGCTACCGGAACACCGGCCCGACCCTATTTGGCGAACTGGCTCAAATTGAAATAGAAGGCAAAGACTACGTTAATGGAAGGATAGGTTTTGTACAAGGCCTTTGGTCACTGCTATTGGTCATCTTGTACATTTAAAAATCTTGTTAGCAATCAATTGTTGCAAGGTTTTCTAATATGTTCTCTCTAATTCTTCTATATGAATTGTCATAACACTGCAACTGGTCATATCTCATAAAGCAGATAGGAAAGAGAAGTCTGTCAATGAGTCAATCAATTACTTCATATATGTGGATGGTAATATACTTTTTGAATCGTGGCAGAAGGAGAAAAATAGTAGGGAAAGCGTTGACCAGAGCGAACAATAGTCATTCGTGATATCCAACGATGAATAATGTTTTGATGGTCATCCATGCCTCAACTAAGCTACAGACCGTTGATTTAGGGGAGAGGGACCATAGTCGTACAAAGTTCAATAGTCGATCATTTATTTGTGAATATATTATCCAGTCTTACCACATATTTCTACTATATATTGTAATTAAATTATCCACATGAAAATAAAAAAATCTCCAAATGTTGACACATGAGAACCCATAAATGTTATAGTAAAAACACATAAATAAATTCATTAACAAGTGAAATAAATATATTTTTATTTCAAATAAAATATCATAGCTATCTATTATATGTGTGTCACTTAAAAAATAAGATACTCACTTAATAAAATAAGTTGCACACTTAAACAACTATTGTTATTTTAGAATACAAATACTATTCTTATGTGTATAACTATTGGGGTAGCAATGCATACCAATTAGAGTATTTCATAATAACAATTTGTCTTATCATAAATATAAAAGGTGAACACAATAAGTGCCTTGTATTTTCCCATGAAATGTGTTAGATTGTCAAAAAGTTTTAGTGTTCAGCTATTGGTCCTTTTGTGCTGGATATAAGTTGTATTTTATATAATAATATATTATTTCTATAAAAATAAAATATTTTTTTGTGTTGAAGTAAAAAGGTCATAATAATCAAATTCACTTAATTGAAAAGTAGGTTGTGACATATGTGTTTTTTTGTCTTTTTCCTTTTTGAGCAAAGGGATTTTTGATGTTGGTAGGGGAGAGGACCCGGTGCTTGAATACATTCCAATGGTTGTGATAGCAGTTCTTAACTTAATACCCACAGTTGCTAATTTAATATCTAATATTTTTGACAACATTGTACCAATAGTTGTGACTTTAAAGTTGTTTTTGCTGATGATGACTACCCATAATTGAATGAAATGTGCCTTTGTTTTAAAAAGCAGCCAATAGTGTGATGCCACATCAGCTGCACAAGTATTGGGGTCCCTAATTCAGTATGATTGGTCTCACTTTTTTTTGGGTTGTTTTGGACACCTTGGCAAAAAGCATGTTGAAGTGGCATCACATTTGATGATGTGGCTCTGAAACCTTAGTTATAAGTAGGAGACTCATCAAGTAAGCTACTGTAAAAAAATGGGAATGATTTGAAATTTCTACCAAATATGTCTCACATTTCATCCGATATGGTCATTGCTAAAATTCAATTACAATTTATATCCAAGACAAAGCCATCGGAAACAGCAATGCCTTCGCGGGGAAATTTACAGGAAGCCTCTTCCGATAGGTGACAGATTAATTAAGTTTGAATGACGGACCGTCCAATGTATGTTTGGAAGTTTCTATAATAATATTTTAGAGCGTCCGTACAAGCTTTGGGTGACTTGCGAAAGACTTCAAAGGTTTAATGATAAGGCCATCAGAAACGACAATTCCTTATGGGGAAATTGAGAAGAAACCCCTGCTCCAACGGTGACAGATTAATTATATGTGAGAAAGGGCCCCTCCTATGCATGTTCGGAAGTAGTAAAATAACTGTAGTACATCCAAAGAAGCTTCGGGCAATCCGTCAAAGATTTGGTTTTTTCAATCTTCTAATATATTTATAAAAAGAGAGGCAAGGTTGATATTTAATATACTTAAGTTAAAATCGCTGTTCTTTGTAATTATTTTTATAATTACAGTTTGTCACGAGCCTTCTAAAGTGGAGGGCAAGAGTTCGATTCGACCCCAGCCTCCGGATGCCCCTCTCGTTCCACCACTATTGATGTGGTCTGCCAACTCGCTGTAGGAGTCTCCCGCTCAGTTGCGTCCTGCAATTCCGCAGGGTAATTGGGTGCTGACGCCACTGTGGATGGGAGTTATATGAGATGGATATGAGCATCGGTTAAGCTCCAGACAGAATGTATATAAAAAAAAGAGTCAAACTTTTTTTTTCAAATTTACAAAAACACAATGATTTTTTGGCAAATTTTTTGTAGTTTTCGACCACAAAATGTGCAGATCATGAAGAATAGATGTTAAAATTTTTGTAAAACTCTGTTTTGCTTTCTGGTTTTTGAAATTTAGTCAATGGTGCATTCTGTCTGAAGCTTAGCCGCGTCTGTGGATATGTAGGTCAATGCCGCTGATGATGGAGTTGTATGCTTGGGTCTAATAGATGACAGCTGGTTGTTACTGACAACTAAGTCTCTAGCACGCGCCACGAGGAAGGCACAACACAAGAAATTGTGGTTAATGGTGGCCCCAATGGCTAAACAACTGACAAAATTGATCTGAAAAGACTTTTTTTAAATTTATTATTTAAATAAAAAATCCCAATGGAGTTGTCTTCTAATTTTTTATTTAATTAATAAATGATACTCTCATTGATCTAGTCAACAACATAGACGGTGCCAATGGTGGCGGTGGTCATTGTCAGCAATGTTTCTCGTTGGTAAGTCCCTTAGTTCAATGGCTAAAAAATAGAAGGCTGATGCTCTCAAGCTATATTTTAGATAAATATAGAGGACACCAAGTGACTCTCGCTTCAGGGATAGGGTCCTCCTATGTAGCCTCACTAGTTCATAGCTCCAATCAAGTGTTCTCTCTCTCTCTCTCTCTCTCTCTCTCTCTCTCTCACACACACACACACACACACACATAGTTGGAAATATAAGTATTAAATGGGAGA
Organism: Chamaecyparis obtusa; assembly: GCA_027943335.1. NCBI lineage: Eukaryota > Viridiplantae > Streptophyta > Pinopsida > Cupressales > Cupressaceae > Chamaecyparis > Chamaecyparis obtusa. Next base: position 1,286,775 of record BSBK01003519.1, on the reverse strand, counting down.
GAGGACGGGTTTAGATTATTTTGTTTGTTTCATATGTGAGTAGTGTGAATTATTCTTGAAGAGTCTTAATCATCATTAACATCTTGAATATTATCATTTTGTTTATTTTCAATATTAATTCAAATAACAAAAATAACAAAAACCAATCTAGTGAATTTGATAGAATGCGACACGCTGGTAATCTTAGGAGAAGTAGATGTTGGTATGTAGCAATCGATCATGCAATTGGGATAAATTTTGGTGTGTTTGTAAGTTATGTTTTCCCACAAATCAATTAATAAAGGAGTGCAAGGGGGTAGATCTCCCCTTGCGAGCCAAAGCCTATATCAGTGCAAAAAACTTGCACAAAGCATGGGCTAACTATAAAATATGTTTCTTCCTATCTAATGGTATATTCAAATCTATCTATATGTTAAATTCATTTTGTGGTTTATTTTTGTATGTTGTTTCTAAGTTGTTCATACTTAAAAAATTATAATTAGTTTGTGATATTTTATGGTGTTATAAGTTTTTGAGTAGTGTGACAACTTCGTATATGAAAATAGTAAGCATTTGGAGAGTATCTCAAACATCAAATGTTGCACTTGGTAATGAAATGATGATTTGTTTAAACCCATTTTATAAGAAATAAATTGTTTGCGTGTGGTTTATTTCAAGGAAAGTGAGTTGTCAAAAATAGTGGTTACAATATAATGTTCTTCCTTTCATTTTGCAAACATATAGCACAAGAATTCCTAGTAGCTATATTTCCACAAAAATGACATGTTAATGTATATTTAAACTTGATCTAACTACAATAAGATAGGTCAATGTAAATAAATTGATCTTCACATATATTTTTATTCCTATTAATTTTTTTTTGTATTAATAATCAAGAGATCAAAATAGAAAGAGTTTATACAAAAACTATGGGAGGCAAAGCCTCAACCAACAAGCATAGACTTTTAAATTCCTATTCCTATTAAATTCGATTTTAATTTATGACTTTTACATGTCAAAAATGTTTGTAAATAGATGCAAAGAATTACAGCCACATATTCTCATATATAATTAGAATAAAAAATTGAATATAAATTACTTTTAAAATCAACTATCTAAAAAAACTTCTCCATTTAAAAATAAGAATGATTAAAATATCAATATTTAAAAATCACAAATTATAATAGAAGCATTCAATTACCATTCTTGTATACTTTCATGAAGTAAATATAAGATCGAAACCTAAAATTTGTAAATCTAAAATTTTACAAATTATGATGACTCACAATCTATATCCATAGCATAAAATATCAAATCAAAATACAACATTTTCCATCATTGAACTATATTAGAACAAATTACCATAAATTTATAATATTTTTATTTCAAAAATTAGAAATATTAAATATTATAAAAGATAACGATTTAAAAAATCTATGATGGTCTCAAAGGACCACCTTGAAGGATAATTACATATTTTTCAAAATGTGAACAATACAATCTGTGACTTAAAAATGTTTCTTCTTCATCTTGTTCAAGCATATTTAATACTTCCTCCATAGTTGGGCGTTGTTGTAAAGATTGTGAAACACAACGGTCAGCAATTGCAAACATATTTCGAAACTTCACATAGGAATCCCATGACATCATAGGTATATACATAAACTTATATATCTCTCTTACGCTTAAAATTTCTTCTGCCCACTGTCTAAGAGAATAATTATTGTCTATGCATTGTGATTGAAGAGGGTCTTTTCCAGTGAGAAGCTCGAGAAGAAGTACACCATATGCAAACACATCTGATTCTTTTATAATTTTTGGGCCTTTTATATGCTCATGATAGTTGAATCCTTTATTCTTCCATGAAGTAGAGTTTTGACTTAAGAGCATATTAGGTATGAAGTCTGAGACATAGGCCTCGTTATTTTCATCCAACAAAATATTAGAAGACTTGATATTTCCATGAGCATGATTAACATGATTATGAATGAACCATATTCCTCTCGCTACATCCAAAGCAATTTTTCTACAAATTTCCCAACTTGGACAAAGTCTCCCATTATTTCCTACAAGGATCATAAACAATCAACTTTTATAAAAAAATATAAACATTTTTAAAAACTTATATTTTATATTAGATATTTATAAAGAAAGAATTTGTTATAGTTCTTGCGCAAACATTTTATAGTACAAAATAAAATTTCATTATATATCAAATAAAAAAAATTAATCAACTTACCGATAAAATAAAAATAAAAATAAAAATTAATCAACTTATTTTATTCATATTCTATTTATAAAAATTAAATTTATTATTAATTTGATACTTTTTTTAATTTAAATATAACTATTATATATAATATAAAATTCAAAAATTTGTTTTCAAAATTTTTTGTAAACTAAATAATATTTAAATCTATTTACAACCTATGTAAGTTATTCATAAAAAGATGTAAAATGAATACACTTCATTTATCATTTCAAAATATTTATTAGCAAGATGTAAATTCTTTTAAGATAGAATCTAAATTAGTTCACAATCCTTAGTAATATATATTAGCTCTTTGAAGAATAAAAAATTGTATAATATTATAAATAATAAAAAGATAAAATAATTCGCAAGGATTAGAGGCAAGAGGAGTAGAAGAATGAGGTGCCAAGGGGAAAGGAGCTGAATCGGGGTGAAGACCGCTTTCCAGAGAATTCAGAGAGATCACTCAGGAGAAAGAAAATAGGTAGATGAGGAGGATCATGAGATACCAGTGGAAGAACTTTAGGAAAAGGTAAACAAGGAATGCCAAGAATATTGGCAAAATTATTTCAATGCAAACCTTAATGAAGATCTAGACTCATTAATGGGAGTTAATAGAATTCTAATGGGTAGAAGGGAAAATCAAAACCTTGTGAATCAACAACAGAGGAATCAAATTTCAAAACCGTGTCTCCTCCCAAATTATCAAGATCAAAGTGGAGACAAATAACTACCAAGTGATAGGATAAATAATGATGATAGGAGGAATCTTCTTTTTAAACCCCTAACAAAGGATATAAAGAAATCTAAATGGTGTAGATGATTTTGGCAAGATAGACAAAGAATAGAAAAAGAATAAATCAACTGGAGGTCCAAAGATAATGGAATAAACATGTGGAAAAGTATACCAACAAACCATATAAATCCAAAAAACCATACTGTAAAAACTAGAAGGTCAACGCCTTTCATCAATGTGGTGAGTACTATGATCTTAACAAACCCATTGTAAAATACTTATGCATTTATATAAACAAGGAAAAGGTAGATACATCAGTTTCTTGGTTGAAAGAAATGGGCTTGTTTATCAAAAAAGGTGGGCCAAGGACATGCTACAACAAGAAGAGGGTTTGGTGTGATAAATATTATAGCTAAAATGTCTTTTTATGTTCTCTTTTGAATGGGTTCTTCTTGGTGGAATTTCTAACATCTAGAGATGGATGTAATATTATAAATCATGGACCCTATCAGAGTGGCATTTTTGTAACAAAATGGGCTCCTAATTTGACCCATGAAAATAGAAAATTGAAATGGGGACAGTATGGATAAACATGTATAGTTTGCTAGCAAAGTATTGAGATAAGGACCTATTTACATAGATAGGAAATAATTTGGGTCCTTTCTTTCAAGTTGATAAAAATCTAGAATACAGATGATTTGAGACATGTGCATGAATTTTCCTTAATCTCATGTCCCCCCATTCTTTAGGAGATAGAAATTCATTTTGAATGGGTAATATAGAATTAGGTGGTGGAAAGAGAAGGCCAACTCATATTATGCCCCAAGTGTAATTCTAAAGGACATCACCATCTAAAATGTTGAGTGTAAACACAATCCAAGGAGGAAAAGAAAGATGACACAAATGAAGAATAACCACAAAAAAGGAAGAAGTGTAAATTATATATTGGTGAATCCTCTATGAGAATATAACATATGGAGGATATGGGAAATAAAGGGGAGATGCCTTAAAAAATAGTAGTTTCAATGAATTGTCAAGACGAGGGGTTAGTGATAGAGCCACAAGGCATTGAAACAGAACAAACACTAAATATAATTGAATCAAAAATTATAAAACCACACAATAACAAGAATAAGGAGGTGACACCCATAAAGCAAGTAGAAGTAGAAACCAATTTAAGAAGAAAGGAGAACAAGGTATTTCATTATATCAAGAGGCCATGTTAAGGAATCTAAGATACCAATAATCACTTGGAATCCTGCAAGTAGTATTATGAGTGGTTTAGAGGTGGTTAATCAAAAGAAAACAAATATAAATTTATAGGAAGGAGGTTAACGGAAAACTCTATCATAGGGATAGGAAGAGACACCTGCAATACAGAAAGAAGGAGATAGGCTATTATAAGTTAGTGACAATAATGGGAAGAAAAAAATAGATGTTGGGAAAGAAGCAGAAAAGCTAGCTATGGAGTGCACAGGTCCTTTGGTTTGGCTACAAATAGGTGAGGGGGAAGATTTACCAAAATATTTTGAAGAAGATTGAAAAACTAACATAGGGCTAGATGAAAATAGTAAAGGAATCTTTGATGATTAACAGGGATAGATCTATGGAGAAATAAACCTTGAACATTTACAGTCAAAGCTGAAAAACCTACTATCAAACTTAAAGGAAAAAGAGGACCAACATCGAATAAAGTGAAATTGGAGATGGTAACCAATGCCAAAGAGAAGAGGAAATTAAGATTGGTAAACGATATTATCCTTCTTGTGAGGCAATAAAGTTCATAATGTGGTAGTGGAATGTTAGGGGCATTAATGCCCCTAACAAGTGGCACTTGATCAAGCATTAAATAGATCAAAGCAAACCAATAAGGAAGTTAAGTAGAGGAAAAAATCCCTACACTAATCTTGAGGAGAGGATAATCTAAAAAAATTCTTAGATATTAATAATAGTTATAAAAACTTAACAAAAATAACATAAAATATCATGTATGCCACAACACGGTCATTTACGTGGCGAAAACCCTTTCAAGAGAAAAACCCCACAGTCCAAAAGTCATCTAATATATTATTCTAAAATCAATAAAAGATTATAACATACTTGCAGAGAAAGCTTCTCTCATGAGTATAACCAGCTAGAGATCTACAGGTAATTAAAAAGATATATTACTCTTACACAGAGGTAATTAAAAAGATATATTCCTCTTACACATATTCTCCATCTCACACACCTAACATATAGGAGATACAATACAAGAAACCGTCAAGTGGTATTACAAAACCATGGGCTAAAAAACACTTATAAAGTGGTGTCCATATTATCCCAATCAAAGATTCCCTATGATGTGCCAAAACACATACCAACACATGTACATCCCCTTTGTAGATCATTTACATTTCTTATTTTAGGAGATCCAACTTTTGAAGGCTATAACATTTGAATTGGGCATCCAATTGACAAACCATTTGATTCGTTGGAAATATCACCATGTGCTCTATCACTTTATAAACAACTACGCCATTTAGCCATATTTTGAGCCCATTTAAGTGCCTACAAATACTTTGAAATCATATTTGCAATATTTTTCAATAGCCTCTACGGGCCCAAGTTTTTTTGCATAGAGATAGGTTTTTGCCTTATTTTAATATTGTGAAAGTTTATATATTATAATGATGCCTCTATCTTTAAATTTGTTTTGAAGGATCCTTATAGTAAAAAATAGGATTTTTATTTCATCCATTATTAATTGTTTTGAAGAGGGGGAACTATGAAAAAATGGAGAGCTAGAATCATTACCCATCATTGATGGCTTAAATTATTGCCGCAATTGTATTATCTAGTTCCTCTCCCTAACACACTTGGTCAGTTATTTTCTTGGAATTGCAAGAGAGAACATGTCCTAGGAGTTATTGGTATACGTGTAGATGATGACATCTTGGAGTCTATTATTGGTTTTAAGTGTCATCATGCTCTTTGGACCAGCATTTGGGAGTTATATGATGATCTTGATACTCACTCATTCCTAGATGGTCATCTTTTTTACTGCGATGTGTCACTACATCCTTCAACAAGGATACCCTATAATTATGATACTAGTATGGAATTTAATATGTTGGATCACTTTGAGACTTTAGATGAGGATGAGGTTTGGTTTTAAGTTCCTAATTCTTCTTAAAAGATACTTGATTTACTTTCACTTCCATTGAAACCTCCTCCAAAGTAATTTGGGACTTCAATTATTTATGATTAGAAGGAACATCATTGTCTTTCATCACCACTTCATTACATGAGGTATCTATTTATCTTCTTGATTAGGATTCCTATTTGGAAGATATTAGTTATTTATTTGTGAAATCTCACATTTCAGATTTGGAGAATACATGTGAGGGGATATCTTTCCTCTTCGATGATATTTCTACTATCACATCATCTTCACCTTTGGCTCTTGCTCCATATAAGTTTCTACATAGTTCCAATTTGTTACCTTCTTCCTGTTGGCGTATTACATATATTTTGGTAGGTTTAGTTTTTCATAATAAAACAACCATTGACAGTTATGAAACTGTTCAACAGTTACAACCGTATGTACAACCTATTTAGAGGCATTTTGTTTGATTGAACAGATAACCCAAACAAACTCTTTCTTCACTGCATTTTCATTTGGTATCAGAACGGGTTTAATCTAACTGTTACATGCTTAAGATGTTCACTTGAGAGAATGGCGATTAATCTATTTGTTAATATGCTATGGAGAGTTGAGAATGGTGGTGAAGGCAGTGCCTGTGAAGTATCCGATGAAGGCAATCCCCTGTTCCCTATTTTCTGCACGTGCCCATGAATTGGAGTTTTATTCTCAGCAAAGGACGTGGTAAAGCCAGTCTGTTTTCTTGTAAAGATCAGCCAGTGTGGAGATTAAGAGGAACATTTAAATTAGTTACGATACCATCTCATGCGATCACATTCTTCTGCAACTTCTGTCTTATGATGGCATCAGAAGGAGGAATAAGAGTTCAGTGTACCATGGAGTAAGAGTGCCTAGCAATGAGGGACAAACAAATGGGTGGAAGCCATCGCGTGCACAAATTACAAAGATGGATAGAGGATCTACAAAAAATGCGTAAGTTTGTTTGTATTTTGCAGATTGAAATAATATTATGTTCTGAGATCTTTCTTGGTGCGAATTCTTTCTATTGAATACGAATTGAAAAGGGTGAAAATATCTCATACATTCCTACATCTGTCGCTAGGTCCATTGGGACTATAATCTATAAGCGATATAGCAAGAAGATACACTTCCACTCTGTTCAATCTAAGGCTGCAACTTACAGAGTGGATTTGAAAGATGTTTTGCAGTGTTTTTGTTTTAGAGGGACCTTGTTTATGCTCACTACAGCATCAGATCCTTTTGTGTTGCAACATCGCATCATCTCCTTTGGAAATGCCTACGCCGAAGGCTGAATGTTTTAACAGTGAGCTACTCGCTAATGCCTCAGGTTCTACACGAGAATGTTGTTGATATTCACCGCCTTCGCAATCTCTATCTCTTCGAATAAGGGTGCATTGAATTTCATTATTTTTCTTTCTCTATGTTTGAACGAATTTTTTTTTGTTTTTTTCTTAATTGACACAACAGAGGAGTGTCTTCTACCTGGCAACAATAAATTTAATTGCAACAATTACACTTTCAACTACCTAGTTGAGGATGGCTTCACATATTATGTTGTTGAAGATGAAATTATTGTAAGGAAAATGTTAATGGATTTCCTAGAACGTATCATGGAGAACATTAAGAGGAGATATAGTGGTGGAGAAACTAACATAGCTATTGCGCATGGCCTGAATAAGGAAATTGATGTAATATTATGTTGATCATCTTAAAGAGATCAACAAGCTTGTGAAAGTAAAGGCCTGGGATTTTGAAGTAAAGGGTGTTATGATTGAGAACATTGAGAAGGTTCTTGATCATGATGAGAAGATAGAACTTTTGGTTGACAAAACAAGGAACCTTCATTTTCAGTTATAGAATGTAACTTTGGTCAAACAAGAGGCTGGAGGCAATAGAGGTAGGAGGTTTTCCATCATCCCAAGCTAGCTTCTTGCTTAGGGATGATTCATAGCATGAGAAGCAACCTATTTGTGTCCTTGAAAAGTCAGGGCTTGGCAGTTTTGTCCCTAAAGAAAAGAGGGGGCTTGACATACTTGTGTTTCTAAAGAGATGAGGGGGCTTGGCGTCATGATTGCCCCTTCAAGGAGCGAGGGGGGTCAAGATTTGATGAAGGGTGCTCCCCTTAATACCACAAACACATAACAGAAATAGAGAAACCACAACAATATGCAAGAACAGAAAATTGGCTTCTTGTTATCTCCACAAATGTGGAATTACAAACTTTTAGAATTACAATATGCAAAGCCACATGGGCGTTCCCTTACAATATTCTGTAGGACAAAGCCTCGAATCAATACCCAGATCTACTACCCAGAACTATTATGAACTGCCTAAGACAATAATACAGCCTTCCTTATATAGGCAATTATCCACCGCCTGGGAAGGTTCCAGAATTTTAGCCAATAAGGCCGACCAAACTTAGAATTATTTTATTTTACATTTTATTACATCATAGTCGGCTCAAGATAACCTTTGAAACCCGAACAGAAATTTTGAAGAAAATTACTTTTCACCATTTCAGGTGGCCCAACTTCCGAAGACCATAAGTCATCACCAGTTGACCCGATCGGCTATTATAACCCCATTTCGGAAACGCCACGAAGCGCTCTACAGGCTTGACCCGCGCAAGCGCCCGTCACCCAAATTTTCAACCTCATCCGAGGCCTCTAAAGCCTTCAAAACTGAGTTCAAAGTTTCTGTACCCTGCTGCCAATACCGAAAATTTTCAATATCTTCCAATATACACTTGATCTGGCAATGAAACTTTACTGGCAGACTTACATGACCAAAATGAACCTCCAAGAAAGAAATCAGATCATTCTGAGCACATACGAAAATTACCAAAAATAGTAACTTTCCATAAATAGCATCTCTGCACTAAAATAGCCCTTATTGAATATAAAAACATAAATATTTTTGGGTGATGCAAGATTGCTCTTACACCCAGGATGCTCCTGCATCAAGATTTGAATATGATTTATTGAGAACTTGAGGAGGCGTTAGACACACTTGGAGGAGATGTAGACTTTCGAAGGAAAGGCATCTCATGTGCAAGCATATCAATGATGATTGTTTTCGTAGCACTTAAGGAGGCATTAGACACACTCAGAGGAGATATGGTCTTGCAAAGGAAAGGAGTCTCATGTGTAGAACTAGAGGAGGTATTATACACACTTGGAGGAAATGTGGAATTTTAGAGGAAATGTGTTTCATTATGTAGGGGACGTGGGAACACTCATGTTGTGCAGATGGATTCAAGTTTTGTAGTCAGGAGATCTATTGATGCATGAAGTTTGATGTCCCTTGGATAACCGAGGAAGTTAGGAGATCCACTGTTGCAGTTAGTTCTATATTTCTTGAGAGAGCGAGGAGGATTGGTGAAGGTGCTTCATCAAAGTCTCCAAAGGGTTGGGTTTAAAACCCTTGCAACTTCCACTCTTATTCGGATTAATGTAATAAGGGGGAATGTTCACGTATTACATATGTTTTGGTAGATTTATTTTTTCATAATAAAAAAACCTTTGATAGATATGAAATTGTTCAATAGTTACAACCGTATGTACAACCTATTTAGAGACCCATATTGTTTGATTGAATAGATCATCGAAATAATCTCTTTCTTCACTTCATTTTCACCTCCTTGTTTGGTTAGAGTGTGCATCGTTATCTTTCATGAACAAAGAGTCACTTGAGTAATTTTTTAAGACATCTTCATCATTCATCATGCTTTCAACTTATCTAGAATATCTAGAATTTGAAGCATACCTACATCTACAGATAGTTTTGTTTCTTCCTAAGCGGAGACAAGTGGTTTGTAAGAATTACATTAGTTTTTTCCTTTAGACACTTTCATCAACGTGATTATTCACTATAGAGGGGATACATAGTCTCTCACCTTTCCCCTTATGGGGAAGACATCATTTGGATCTTTGTGATGGACATAGTTCTTGAGGGTATTGGTGTTGAGATCTCCTATCATTGCTCACCCTATTACTTATGTTTATTTGCATTATCTCTTTTTTGGAGAGGAGCTAAATGTGTCATGTTACATTTTACTTTTCTTTATTTGTAATAGATTTTTATATGATTAGTTGTACATGGATACCTAATATGACCTAGTTGGCAGGACACATCATCATATTGCATTTTTTTTCTTTCTAAGTCTCACTTAAGGAATGATGTTAGGGTAAAAATTATTTACTATTGTTTAAGTTTAGTTTGGGGATCATCATTAGTTAGTTAGATAAATATTATTTATTAATATTCATCGAGTACTACAATATTTATAGTAGAGTTATTGGTGGTTGTCTCTTACCTACCATGCACAATCCTTCATCTCTTTGGAACACATGTCATTTATTATGCTCTTAATTCTCTTTCCTTTTGCATATATATGTAAATGTTTTGTACATTTGTAGACATCTCAATATCATTTATCATTTTTAGTGAAATATTTGTCTCTCATTCTTTAAAATTTATTATAGTCATCATATTGATTAAGAAAGAATTGCTCCAACACAAATGGTCAATTCAAGAAAGAAATGGCAGGTAAGAACTAATTTGATAAAAGGGATAGAACTAGAAAATCTGAGATTAGGGAATTATCCTCATATAGAATTTTAGGTCATACATGATAAGGGAAAATATGAGAAGTTTGATTCTATGTTGCTAGGTATATACATCATGGAAAACTCATATAAAAAGATACAAATTTTACAAAGGAGTTTGTGATATGATGGTAGGATATATGATTGTTGCACGTGAATGTTTAATCTTTACAATGATTAATTAAAGGTCTTGAAATTATAATTAAAATACTTAAATAAATATAACAATGATTAAACAAAAAAATAAAAAATAGAGAAAGAAGAGACTTGACAAGAAACAAAAGTTGATAGTGGATTTCACCAAATGGCTATGTCTTTGCATGCCTCTCCAATAGAGTGATCGATACTTGATTATGCTCTAGAAAAAGCTTACAAGGTCTTCAACTTGTTACAAAGTCTCCTTACATCTCCTTGGATGATAATGAATTACAAAAGTTCTTCTCCCTCAAGTACAACAAGCTTGACTTAAACCTAACAATGCATATAGATAAGCAATTTACTATAAAACTCTCCAAAGTTGTTTAATTCTCTAAAAAATAAAAATCTCCCCAAGAAATTCTCTCACAATTCTCAAAGAAAATTCTCTCTCAAGTCACAACTCAAACTCACAATCTACTCCCCTTTTATACACATCTTTTACCCAATATGGCTTATAACCATATGATTTAAAATATCACCCATACCTACCTAATTTATAAATGTAGTGGCGCATTGGTAGAGGCTAATTAAGGGTGGGAGAGGTTGATGTTTCAAGCCCAAGGCCAAACTTTCAATTTATATAGCCGTTAAGATTAGTTTAGATAAAAATTCTACCCAAAATAAAATAGCTAGCCTAGTGTAATGATTAAAAAGTAAAGTCAGAGCTGAGAGGTTGGGTATTTGATTTCCCCAACCAAAATTTTACTAAATAGACCTACTCGTCTGTGATTCAAGGAGTCCCTGAGGTGCCATGTGGTACCATATTATTCATTGATTCCAAGGCATGTGGAAACATATGATTGGTCCACCTCAGTCGCTTGTGTCACATCACCTTGTTATGTCACCTTGCCACAATAGCACCATGTCACCTTATCACATCAATGTCATATGGTGTTGACATCATAAAACCTTGGTCAACCCTTTCTTTTATAAACTTTGACCACTTGTATCTTTCTTGTTTGGACACCAATTGACATGATTCAAGTGGCGTTGGAATTGTCTTGATAAGACCTTCAATTTGAGACTACTTTTTCTTGATTTTGTGATAATCATGTTTTTGGATACAAATACTCACCTAATTCAACTATTATGACCAAACTTTGACTGGCTACAACATCTACATAAGGACTCATTTCAAGCCCATTCAAGTTGCATTAGGATCATATTGGTGAGATCTTCACCATGGTGCCAGTTTTTGGAGCATTTGGAACTATAAATTTTTTGGTGAAAATCCACCTACATTAGTTTGACTAGAGAGTTTTAGGAAATAATAGTGCAAGGACATTTCCTAAAATATTACTTACCCTAAGCTTCAAATTTATTATACATGTGCATAGTTTGTTACCCTTATTTTTATGTCATTTTTAGATGGTTATTTTGGGTATAACCAGGTGATGGTAGAAGAAGAAGATAGACTTAAAACTACATTCACCACTAAGTGGGGCACATTTGCATACATGAGAATGCCCTTTGGTTTGATTAATGCCGAAGCCAATTTTCAAAGAGCCATGGACTATGCTTTCAAGGATTTGGTTGGTAAATGCATTATTATATACATGGATGATCTCACTATGTTTTCTAGGCGTAGAGAGGATCATATGACTGATTTAAAGAGAAATTTTCAGAGATGTAGGAGATATGGAATTTCATTAAACCCAAAGAAGTGTATGTTCGCAGTCACAGAGGGAAAATTATTGGGACATGTGATTTCAGAGTGCAGAATCTCAATCGATCCTGAGCGCATCGAAGCAATTTCAAAGTTGGGGCTACCAGCTAGTCAGAAAGAGTTAAAGTCATTCTTCAAAAAAATTAACTTTGTAAGTAAGTTCATATCAGGATTTGCAGAAATAGTCAAGCCACTAAATGACATGTTGAAGAAGGGTGCAAAGATAGATTGGACACCAGCAGCAAAGAGAGCTTTCGAGGAGATAAAGCAAGCAATTGTGGATGCTCCTGTTTTGATCAGTCTACATTACACTAGACCATTCTACATCTATTCATTTGCATCACAGCATACCTGTGTAGCTATCCTTACTTAGAAGTTGGAGGAGAAAGATGAGCATCCTATTGCCTTTATGAGCTCACCATTGAAGGATGCAGAATTGAAATATCCAAACATAGAGAAGCAAGCCTATGCTTTGGTGAAGGCAATCAAGAAATTTTGACATTATATTTTGAGAAGCAAGGTTTATGCAATTGTCCCAAATGCGGATGTGAAGACACTATTGATGCAAAATGAATTGGGAGAAAGAAGAGGAAAATGGGTGTCTATCATTCAAGAATACAACATAGAGATACAACCTATGAAGCTGGTTCGAGGACAAGCTCTGACACAAACAATCACAACAACTGGTCCTCGACTAGTTCAACAAGTATATGTGATGGAAGAAGTATCCCTAGATGAATGGTATGATGACATTGTTTACTACCTCCTAAATCAAAAGTCTCCTACACACCTAAATTCTATCCAAAAGTGTGCCTTGAGAATGAAAAGCCAACAATTTATGCTTCAAGGAGCAGTTCTATATAGAAAGAATCATGATGGAATCTATTTGAGATGTACCAGAAAAGAAGAAGCAAAGCAGATCCTAGAACATTTTCATAGCAAGTATGGGACCAGTCACAGAAGTAGTCTCTCTATGGCCCACTAGATTTCAAGAGTAGGATATTACTAGCCCACATTATTTAAAGATGCCTATGAACATGTAAAAACCTGTCACACTTTCCAAGTAGCGGCAACACATGAGAGAAACCCTGCAATGCCTTTGCAACTTGTTATTGAAGTAAGACCTTTTGCAAAGTAGGGGTTAGACTTTATTGGTCCAATTAATCCACCTTCTTCAGGACAACACAGGTACATCCTAGTTGCTACTGATTATTGCACTCGTTGGTCGAAAGCTCAAGCACTAAAGAATTGCATGACAGAGGTTGTCATCAAGTTTCTTGAAGAAAATATTGTCATGAGATTCAGATGTCCACATGCTCTTATATGTGATAATGGTACTGCATTTAAATCTTTGAAGGTTTCAAACTGGGCATTTGATTATGGGATCACCCTAAAGTTCTCATCAAATTACTATCCTCAAGGAAATGGGCTAGCTGAGTCAACAAACAAGAATCTGCTAAGTGCTATCAAGAAGTTATTGGACAAAAATAATAGGGACTGGAATACGCAACTGAGATTTGCACTTTGGGTAGATAGAATAAGAATCAAGAGCTCTATAGGGACATCTCCCTATCATTTGGTTTATGGACAAGATCCAATTTTTCCCATTCAGTTGAGGATCATGACATTGCAGTTTATGTAGGAATACATGGAAGGTGAATATATAGCATGCACACGATTGACACAATTGCTTCTCCTGGAAGAGAAAAGAGATCAAGCATTGGAAAAGTTTGCAAAACATCAAGCTGTGGTAAAAAGGTGGTTCGACAAAATGGCCAGAGTTAAGGATTTTCAAATTTTAGATCTAGTACTTTGCTGGGATAAGGCCCATGAAAAGAAGGCAACCACGACAAGTTTGATAATTTATGGATGGGGCCTTTTTAAATTTCTAAGATACTGAGAGATAATGCATTCAAGTTGAGAACTCTGATAGGAAAGGAAGTCCCATTGCCCATCAATGGGCAATTCCTCAAGCATTATTTCTACCCTTAGGCTTTCTTTCTAGAAGCCTACCATGTACATAGTTAGTCTAGGTTTTCCCTTGCATTTTTTCATTTTGGTTTTCTTCTAGCTTAGAGGGGATTTTGGTTTTCTTCCCTTGTTTCCTTTCCCTTCATTTCTTTCCCATTGGTGGGATTTTGGCTTTCTCTAGTTTAGGTTGTTTTAGTTTTCCTGTAGTTCAGTTGTTAGTTTAGGGTTTTGTTTCCCCTAAGCCTAGTTTGCTTAGGCGATTTTGGTTTTCTTTTGTTTTGGTTTTTGCCAGGTGGCCTAGAGGTTTGGGTATTCCCATTTGTGTGGGGGGGCATTGTGTGATTTCGAACTTCATTTGAAGATTCCATTAAGTCTTGTTTATCTCATTTCCTAGATAACTGTTTATAAGGATCCCTATAAATTAAGATTGTCTTTCTTATGTTCATCATTAGGTTGGAACACAAACTTGACTCGGGAGGTTAATCGTGCACTGTATCTTGACACTTGAACTCTAATATTGCTATATATTTTTCACACCTAACTATTTCTCTGAGTCCATTTTAGTTTCTTTAGGAGAGATCATGGCTTGTGAAAATTTTAAAATCTTGCTTTAGTGCCAGTATAATTCCTAAACCCATAGTGAGCTTCATTGCTTATGAGCCAAAAGAAAAGAAAGAAATGCAATATCAATTGAAAATGATAAAAGAGAAAATAAAAGAAAAGATGAAATAATTGGCTTTTGGGGGTACACAAAAATCTCCATAGTTGTTCAAAAGAATAATTCACCAGAAGTGGAGCAATCTCTGTTGGTTTATAGTGACAATTCCGTCAAGGCTATGGATGCCTGACTGGCAGCGGGGCAATGTCCAAGATGCTTTTGGAGTTAAGAAGAATATATAGCTTGTCATGGCCAATCTTAGCATTTATGAATGGTCTTGTTGAGTGGGAATTAATGCATTTGCACACACATAGGTAATTGAAGGATGACAATGTCTTGATCCAATATATGATTCTCCTCCCCTTTCGAGTTATGTTTTCTCTCTTTGTGATAGCGTAAGTTTGTTAATCAAGGAATCTAGGTTCCAAGTGAATTTTTATCTTTGAAATGTTTTCAACATTTCACCTGTGGAGTCGCCAGATGTTGTGACTTGTTTCACAACTCGCCCATCCGTGATGGGACCCCCTTCCTCTTTTGTCCAGCCTAGTCTGTTTCATTTTAGAGGCTCTGTTAGCAATAGTCTCAAGCAAAGGCTTTGCCTCCCGAGAATAGTGGACTCATATAATGAGGGTGGTTGATAGAATATGTGATGAGAACATAGTCCTTGAATCCTCCCTAATCCATCTCCAATCCTCTCATAGGCGCAAGTCAGCACAGTTAACAGACTGCTCTACAGAAAGGAATCTGTTACTCTCCCTAAAACCCGCTCTGGTCTTCTCTCAAGCACAAATGCAAGTTGATGGAGGAACTAATGCTCAGGACAAATTCCTTCACACCCCTAGAATCCCGCTCTGGTTTCTTAGCAAGTGAAAATATTATGGAGTCACAGAATGTATGCAAGGGACTAATTCTACAACTCGTGAAGATTCTCGCTCCTCTTTTCTCACGAGAAAATAATAGACCATCTAGAGGAATGAGTGTGAAGGATAAAGTCCTCAACTCACCAAAAAATATTACTCCAATGTTTTCTCACACACGAACAAAGATAGTCATGGAATTTGACAATGGACAAAATCCTCGGGATGTGAAAAAATGAAGGAAGTCACAAAATGTGTGAAAGAAGAAATCTGTAAACTCATGCCCAAATGCACTCGGAAGTCAAAACACATCAAGTCACAAATGGATCATCGAGGCAAAATTCCGAAGCATGGAAAATCTTGGAAGATTTTCCAAATTTA
The DNA here is from genome assembly GCA_027943335.1 of Chamaecyparis obtusa. Lineage (NCBI taxonomy): Eukaryota > Viridiplantae > Streptophyta > Pinopsida > Cupressales > Cupressaceae > Chamaecyparis > Chamaecyparis obtusa. The sequence goes on along the minus strand of BSBK01003519.1, from coordinate 1,270,305 downwards.
AAATCTTGAAAATTCTTAAACTCTTGGAAATTAAAAATTTTGGAAAATGTTGAAGAGTTCAAGAAATTCATGGAAAGTGAAATTTGTAAAGTCAAAAAAGGTGGAAAGTTTCAAAGAGAAAATACGAAAGAATTTTTATGTGATTCTTATGTTGATTATTTCATTTTGCAGGAGGAAGGATTCCAGTCTTGCATGATCAAGGATGACATTCAAGTTCCAGGTCTCCAGTTGCAGTGTTGAAGACCTCATGATCCAAGTGATCAAGTTCAAGGCGTCCAAGGTTCAAAGATCACAATTCAAGTGCAAATATACAAAGGGGAAGAATGTCACGTCTTGAAATTCCTTCTCAAAGTCCAAGAACATGACCAGGGAATTTCCATGTGAAGAGAATCCAAATTGGAAGAATCATCAACAAAGAAGTTCGATCCATTTCCAGAAGATGAAGTCTCAAGCAAGTACATGGAAGGAAGTGATCAAAGGAAGATATCTTCAGATGAAGTAATCAAAGTGCAACTTAGTTACAAAATGATGCAATTAAAAAATATTCCCCAAATCTGAGCAAGCTAACATGGCACTCAATCATCTTCATCGATTAGTCAAAGATTCTTCAAGTTAAAGTCAACGCATTTGAGGAAGGGTATCTAGAATAATCCATTCAAGGAAAATTGTGCATTTAATGCATAGTGGACATACATGTAATGGTCATTTATGACACCCCACTCTCTTCTTGAAAGAGCATGAGTGGTGGGCATTTATTACCCACTACGGTAGTGGTTTCTTCCTTGCATTAATTCAAATTCCCTCTTATGTGCCCTAACCCTAATTAGGGCTGAGGTGGTAATATCTGGGCCATCGGTTATTGTTTTGATCCGGGCCACTCATTGTTTTCAAAGACCTATATAAAGGCCTCTTCTTCTCATTTGTAAAGGAGTGAATTTTGAGATTGTTGCTTATGAGCTATTGAGACAATAGAATTTTCATTGAAGTGTGGTGATCATTTGATGTGTCTTAATGCTTGCTTGGTCTCATTATTCTCTCAATTAGATTAAGTTTGATAGATAAAGTGTAATGAATGTTTTGGAGAATATGATGATGTTTTGATGAGTTTCTTTGGTTCATACTTTTGATGTTTTAGTGATTCTAAATCATCGTGTAAAGTTACCCTGAACCCCCATCTATGTGCTTAAATTTGATCATTTGTACAAACCCCTTGAAGATTGCACTGGTCTATGTGTAGTTGTAGCTTGACTTGGCAAAGCAAGACTTGGTAAATTATGGGACTCATCCATCAACATACTTTCCTTGGCTATCATTACCCTTAGAAGTAGATTAGGATCTCTAAACCCTAAACCCTTTGTATTTCGGCATATCCGGTGAAAAACCCAAAAATAACACTTAATTGAAAATCTTTTGATAGTACCCGTATTCATCATGACATAAAGGATTGAAAACGTAAGGCCCCTTGTGATCATCAGCAAATCACATCAACACCGAACATATCCACGAGTCGAGGAACCTTGGAGTTATCGTATGATCTTTTGCAATCTTAGCATACGAAATACTTTGTTCAAGAGAGGATAATATATCTCGGTATTTTGTTCTAGTTTTTAGTGAGTCATGAAACACGCATCAACAGTCGTTTACATGCATTTTTGGATTTTGAGATTTGCCTTGATTTTCTAGTGAACTGAGAGTTTCACCACCCCTTTTTAACACACTCCCCTAAGTCTCGGGCTAAACTTGAGAAAGCATGCCTAGACTAGGCTGACTAAGTCTACCTTGTCCTAGGGCTTTGCAGCACTTAGAAGATGGTAAGTTCAAAAAAAAATTTCAAAAAAACATCCTTTGAACTTTTAGCAAACCATATGCGATCGAAACTAACATAATTGGATGGTAAATCTTAGGAAATGTTGCATACGAGAAGGAAGAGATACTAGAAAAGGAACAAATACTCAAAATATATATGGAACATTCATTCAAATTTTCTATTAAAATAGACTCCATGCATATGACAAAAGAAGGGAAAGTTTACATACCGTGAAGTAAATGGTGGAGACTTCCATTGGGAAAGTAATTCTGCACCAGAAATTTTAATTCTGGCGAATAATGATAGGCCTCTATGCCGGCCACGTTCCTGTGCTTGAACTTTGCTGAAAGCTCCATAACTTTTACAAAGTCTTCTCTTGGTGAGGCGTCCACAGGCAATTCCTTCACAACCACAGTGCGCTTGCTACTAAAAGGGACTTTATATGAAGTTCCAAACACACTGGCATTAGTTCTTGCACTGGCACTGGCACTGGCACTTGCACTTGCATTGACATTGGTATTGGCACTGGCATTGGTACTGGCACTTGCACTGGCATTGGTGTTGGCATTGACATTGGCACTGGCACTGGCACCAGATACCAACAACGCGGGAACAGCATCACCAGGAAAACCCTGCAGCTCAAACTTCTCTATTCCTTCACCGGCACCGGCACTGGAACCGGGTCCCAACGACAGGGGAGAAACACCACGAAAATCATGCAACTCAAACTTCTCTGCTCCTTCACTGGCACTGGCACTGGCACTGGCAACGGGTCCCAATGACACAGGAGAAGTACAACCACGACAATCCTGCAACTCAAACGTCTCTGCTCCTTCACCTGCACGACAGGCACCAGCACTAGCACTGGCGCTGGATTCCAACAACACAGCAGAAGCATGATGAAAATCCTCCAACTCGAACTTCTCTGCTCCCTCAATAAAAATTATATCTGTAACATCACCTGGACAGAAACTCTGCCTTTTTTCACTTTGAGTCCGCGGACAGACTTTTTTCACTGATCTCTTAGATGAAACAGAACTGATGTGGGGATTGCAGATGGAAGTGAATATTTGGAAATTGGAGATGTAAGTGAATATTTGGAGACAGCGGTTTCCATTCTCCTCTTCCTTGCTTATTGTTTTCGCCATATCTATGAGAAGGCTGTGCATCATAAATTTATGATCATTACCAATGCTTATGAGCAATTTGAGCTCAAGATTGTGTATAGCCGTATGTGGATCCCACTTCAACTTTTTCCAGTGCCGGATACCAAGCTCCTTCTCTTTTCCTATGTAGAAGCAAGCGATATCCAAGAAGATTTTTTTCTCTTCAGAGGTTAGTTTATCGTAAGAAAGCCTGAGCTCTTCATAAATTTTTCGATGCAAGATGCTATGCTGTTGGCTCAAGGCTTCGTTCCAACATTCAGGATCATCCGTTAAGTCGCTCAAAAAATCTCCCGCGATTCTGAGAGCCACCGGCAATCCACCACAGGCTTTTACAATCCTTTTACATTGTTGGGCATACTTTGCATCCGGTTCAGGTCTCAAAAATGCATGCAAACTGAACAAACGCAAAGCCTCATCATCCTCTAATTCCTCCATCTTGTAAATTGCTTTTATCTGTGCCATGTTCAACACATGCCTATCTGGGGTTGTAACTATTATTCTGCTGCCAGTGCCTAACTGATTTTCCCCTATTAGAACTTCCAGCTGCTTGATATCAACAATGTCGTCTAAAACCACAAGGATGCGCTTCAGATCGGGAACCTGTTTTAAACAATCGCAATAACATGCAACCGTAAATACAAATCGAGCATTTTATTGAACGAAAGCAAATTTCTAATTTGATTAGAGATTGATCTAACAACCTGTGCCACTTTGGGAGCATCGAACCTGCAGTCTCTTCTTAATTGTTCTTGTAACTTTTCTGGCCCGTCCTTGTGCCACTTGGTACTCACGTCCAAGAGAAAACAACAGGCATGAAATTTTTCTTTGATATCATTGAAAACCGCCTTGGCAATTGTGGTCTTTCCACTCCCATTAAGTCCCCATATGCCTATCTCAAGCACATCTTTTTGGTTGTCAATCTCGAGCAGACGTTTCAAATTTTCTATACTCTTGTCGAGTTGCACATAATGCTTTGGTAGCTTTTGAGACTTAGGTAGACTTTCATAGGGCAATTCATTCAATTTCTTGATAACGTCAGAGACGATCTCTTTTACCAGCCAGCCTTCATATCTATTTGTGCTCTCAGGAGTCCAGCCGTTGAATTTAGAAATTTCCTCCAATGACTTTTCCCACTTCTCGATGGTCGCTGTCGAATGTCGGCCTTTACGGCGGTGCTCTTTCAATGCTTCACTATAAGGGTTCGTCTCTGCTTTTGCCACACCTTTTCCCTCTGCTGTTGCATCATTTTCAGCCTCTGCTCTTTCCTCACTTTTGCCCTCTGCTCTTTTATCTCTTTGCTCTTCTGCTCTTTCCTCCTCTCCTCTTTTATCTCTTTGCTCTTCTGCTCTTTCCTCACTTTTGCCCTCTGCTCTAGCTTCACCGTTTGCACTGGATTCACCGGCCGTTGTTGATTGGCAGTGTGCGTGTCCAACCTTTGGAAAAATAAAAATAGAAAAAAATTAATTGCTTTAATACACAAATGAATCTATTTATTCAGACTGAGATTACAAAATCTTTTTGATAGCTGATCTAAGATAATCAGGAATAATTAATTCATTACAAGCACCAGGTTTTAAATCATACAGTTAAAACTGCAAATTACAATTAGTTTATTTAAAAGCTTACAAATTATCTCATACAATGCATGCAGCATAATCCTACTGAAATTATCTTCAATTCCAGAAAACTGACTGTAAAATCTACTTTTAATATCCATACAAGACTGCACAATGACTGCAATGTGGGAGGAAATTAGGATGCCAGCAAACCTGACTCGGCTGGACGTCGTAAAAGATGGGTATGATGTCTATGATATTCGCTGATTTGGATTTGCACATGTGCGTGAGCTCCTCCAGACACCACGCTGACGAAGCATAATTTTTGCTTAAGATAGGGATCCTGATCCTGCTATCCTCAATGGCTCGCTTCAAGGCGGGGTCGATAGACTCTCCCTTTTCCATACTTGGGTTGTCGCGAAAAACAGTAACCCCATCGTGAGTTAAGCATTGATACAGATGATCTGCAAACCCTTTCCGCACGTCAGGTCCCCTGAAGCTGAGAAACACATCGTACTTCTTCCGCGAGGGTTCTTCCATTATGAAATTCTTCTGCGCAACGTTTTGATCATAAGAAACGATCTACCATGATGATCGGGGGGGAAAATTGGTAAGATGTGCAGAATTAATTCAATATTATCAGTTCCTTTCATGCCAACTCCAAGTGAGGAAGGGAATAGATTGATGGAGAGGCGTAAGGGTCGGCAATAGCAGATCGGAATGCCGTGGCAATGCTGAGTTGAAAGAGGACAAGCTATGGACATCACTGGAAGGTACCCATCAGGGCCAAGAAATAACAGTGGACACTCCGAATTTGGAGAGAAACTTGGTGAAGATGATAAGGTTCCAATAAACTAATAAAAAAAATGTAATGCCTAAGAAGAGAAATCTATTAAGCCCTTATAATAAACTCGGTAATCTCCAGGAAAATGTTACCAGTAAATTTGAAAATTGCGTTAATGCCTAGGAAGAGAAGTCTATGAGAATGATGGTTTTTTTTTTTCAAATATTAATTTTTTAGTCATAAAATATTTTTATTAAGTAGGATTTTGAAAGAGTTCATAATTTACAATAAAGAATATAAAAACAGCTGAAATAGGGTAGAGATGGCAAAACATGATAGAACATCAAGTCAAATCAACATTTATTCAAATTCACATGAATTTGTAATCAAAAGCTTGACATGTGAGAGACAAACCTTCCTAAAAGGCTGCACACTACCATCTAAAGAACAAAGAACAAAGAGGGAAAGCAAACTTAACAGGATCTATATAAATGGAAAGAAAATAAGAATTATGGGCAACAATGCTATTAGTCAACATTTATTCAAATTCACATGAATTTGTAACCAAAAGCTTGACATGTGAGAGACAAACCCTCCTAAAAGGCTGCACACTACCATCTAAAGAACAAAGAACAAAGAGGGAAAGCAAACTTAACAGGATCTATATAAATGGAAAGAAAATAAGAATTATGGGCAACAATGCTATTAGTCAGTGGAACAAGAGGAGACACATTAGAATTATGAAGAGGAGATTCTAGAATAAAAAAGTAGCTATAAATCATCACAATATGTAGACAAATCATCAGAATGAACTATAAGGTGATCACAATGAGCATTCTTCCATCAAGAGGAAGACAGCTTGAAAGAGCCTATATGATATAGGCCAAAGCCCAATAGCAAAATAGCACCTGTAATGAAATGGAAATATTATATGTTAAAGATTATTAATAATTAAAAAATTATATTTATGAAGAGATAATTTAAATTAATAATTTATTTAAAATAGTATGTTATTTAATTTCATGTGCTAAATTGTGTTAATGAATCAGTACTCAATTTTATATTTTTCTCTCTTATTATTTTATTAACATCTTATTTAATAAGTTGGATAATTGTTGTAGTGAATTTTTTACTATGTTTTAATTTTAATAAATAAAAAACTATTAAAAATATGGTTGTTAGGGTGTGTGTGTTTTTCCTATCATAATATTAATTTGAAAATTATTTGTAGGTAACATGTTATTTAAGCTCATTTACTGGATAAATAGTTAAGAATATTTTTTCATTTTGATAATATAGAAATATAGATTTTTACTTCTTCATCAGCAATCTCTTGGCTTGCCAATAAGTTGTTGCACTTGATCTTATTACTTAACTACTCATCTTAAATGTATGTTTAAGTTATCTGATACTATCACCCAAAATTGGCATATCCAACCCTCCCTATCTCGTTTACAAGAGAGGATTTTTTTTGGCTGCACAATAATTTAACAATTTCAAAGAATTTTTCCACTTATACCTAGGAAACATTAGTTATTAGACATAAATATGGTGAGCGAGCAGGAGCGGGAGCGGGAGGTTTTTCAAATTCAAAAATGGGTGGGATTCCAGGGTTGCAGGCTGAGGGCTCTACTAGCGATGGCTTCCTTACAGTTCAGGACCTTGAGGACCCAGAAAAAAAGGAAGGGGCCCCATGGGAAAAGTAGAAAGATCCAGGAAAGGAAGCAGGGGCGAAGGATAGGAAGACCCAAGGGAGTGATCAGAATGGAAAAGCCATCAATCATCGGTGGTCAACTCTCTTCGGAGTAAAACCTATAGGCAAGTCATCTTTCCCTTCTATTAAGGATTTATCTAACAAGGAGAAAGGAAAATATACCATAGAGATCCTCGATGAACTGGTTTATCACAATATAGCTTCAATGGACCACACCCTTGTTGGTAAATTTGTGGGGTCTAGACCTAACATAGATATTATAAGGATTTTTGCTAAGAAGAAATCGGATTTAAAGGGCCAAGTCCTTTTCAAAGATATGGCTAAGGGATTTCTATCCTTTGAGTTTTCATGTAAGGAGGACTTAGACAAAATCCTTTGTGCAGGCACCTGGTCTATAGGAAAGGCAACCCTGGCATTGCAAAAATGGACTCCTAAGCTTGATCTCAATGACTCTTTCTTCATCCAAGCCCCGGTGTGGGTAAGACTCCTAGAACTTCCTCTGGAATTCTGGTTTGAAGATGTCTTCGACGGAATAGCTAACTCCTTCAGCTCCCTTCTCTCGATAGACCCTGGTGGCCATTGCTAGAAGTCGCTTAACCTATGCCAAGATCTGCATAGGGGTGGAAGATGGTCAAGACATGCCGAAAATAATAGTGCTCCGATCCAAACTGGGTAAACATGTGCAGAAGATGGATTATGAAAGTGTCCCTTTTGTTTGCTTCCTTTGCAAGAAAGCAGGACACAAAGCTAAAACATGCCCTGCATTTCTAAAGCCAGAGAAAGAAAAGCAAGTAACCGCTGAAAGAAAGAAAAAATCAGGCAATAACGTTAACCCAACCAGGGAGAACTTTAATTCTCAACATGGCACAGAGGCCAACACTCACAGAGTCTGGAAAAAAAGGATCAATTAGAGACCATTCTTGAGATCCTCGACTCTAAGGAAGATAAGAACAAATCAGTAGAAGGGGAGTCAAGACAACATGATAACACCAAAGAGCTAACTAGCCAAGACAAAATGAAACTCAGAGAGGAACTCCCCCCGCTAGAAGGCATAGACTTGGAAGTCAATATTCAACAAGATACCACAGAAGAAACTAAAGAAAAAGTCACGATGGGAGGTGGAGACTCGTGCCCAGGGTCTATCTTCATCTCCATCATTCCAAATTCTCTTGAATCCCCGTTGGAAGAAAGCTTCTCTAATCCAAGTAGGGACAACTCTAAGGGCATCCCATCTCAAGAATATTACCCATGCTCCAAGACACAAGAAACTAACAAGGTTCTACAAATGGAAGAACTACTGGGCACAATCTCCCCAAGGCAGCTTACCAAGATGGAGGAGCTCTTTGCGAAATACAAAGATGTAAAGGAGGGCTAGTCAAAGGTTTAGAATAAAACAAGAACCAAAAGTAGAGACCCATCATCAGTTTCTCCTGTAGCAACCAGGAGCAAAAACAAAGTTGATGTCGGGGCTAAACTAAAAACCCCTAGTAGAAAGAGAGCAAGTCATATTAGGCAAGAAGAAGCCAGTAAGAATATCATGGATGGGACTCAGAAAACCATTTAGGTAGCTTGCACCCCTAGTAAGTAATGTTAGTCACTTCTAGGAACCACTGTGGGCTCTTTAGCTCACTTAAGTAGGATGTCACCAGGATCATCATTAGTAATCCTAGATCTTTCATCTTATTTTACCAAGATTCTATTACTCAGAAGGATAAGTCTAAAGGAATCTATTTGAGGAATTCTTCTCAAATTTATTTTATAGTTATCAACAAAGAAGTTTTGGCCATTGATGTGCTTCATAAGAACAACAGAGGTAGTTTTTTCCTGCCTGGCCGGTCCAATCTCTTTGGAGAGGCCATTGGGATCCCTGGTCAGGTGGGAGGTGGTGGCATAGGTCTTGTTTTCACTATGGGCATCCTCCCCTTAGGACCCCACATTCATCTCATCGTGGGTGTTTGGGTGATTCTCTATTTCACCAAGGCCCCTAAAACAAGGGTCAATCATCTCTGGCCGGAAGCTGACTCTTTAATAAAAAGTGCCAATACTTATCAACTTGTCATGGGCCACTTTCATTACGTGTCAAGGTACGCCACTTGGGTCATTGACTGGATCACCATTCTGGTTGCTAGTAAGGAAGCTAACATGAGTTGGATCCAAATCGAAGATCTCTCTAGTGATGCGATGGATTCTCTCGATGTGGACAGACTCCAAAGTACTGAAGTTATGATTAAGGATAATAATGACAACAAAAGGGATTTTTGGAGGAGTAATTTCACTAATGACAAGCTGCGGAGGGACAGTAAGATTAATTACTATGCGTACCCTCCACACGCTTTTTGGGTTTCCCTTCCCAAGAATTGCAATTATCTCCAAAGGCATATCTCTAGAAAGCTAAGAATTAAGGTAGCTAGAAAGACGAAGAGCATTAAGGCTTCATAGAACCAAAGAGAAACCAGGGCCCAAACTATAGCCATTGTAGGGGAAAGACACATAAGGGAGTTGGAGAATGATAGCAAGAAATGGAAGAATCGAACTAAAGTATGGAACAACCTTTAGAAAGGGGAAATCACCACCTTCATTGAAAGACTCCATGGTAATAGAAAGGAGATCACCAAAATTTTCATAAAAATATGGAATGAAGGGACAGTGGAGATAGAGGGAAAGTCCTTTACTGTCACAAAGGAGGTGATTTCAAAGGTACTAGCATCCCCATTGTTGGGAAAAAATTCTATAGAGACCGTAAAATTTTAGACAATGTTGTCAATGAGTTTGTGAGAGATGACCAGGAGAAGAAGGCAATCGCCAAGACAGGCACATACTACTAGCTAGCAAGTTTGAAGATGAAGTGGTAGTTTGTTCTCAAGGCACTCATTTCTTACATCACTCTGGATACTAGGTTTGATAGAATTCACACCTACCATTTTGTTACTGAATAACTTTAGGCACAGAAAAATGATTTCCATTCTGTTTGATCTCTACTCCTCTATAAATGTGGATAGTGAGGAAAAAGAGCAGAAAAATTTGAAAAAGGGTTCCCCATCCAAGAAGAGACCTCCGAGTGTTGTTAAAATCAAAAAACCCCCAAAAAAGCAGGACAAGAAGGAGATTAACTCAGATGACGAGTACAATGAAAATAAGGAAGACATGGATACTAATGATGAGGAGGGAAACCAAAATATGGAAGCCACAAAAATGTCAAATCAGGTCAAAGGGAAAAACCTTAACACCTTGAAGGATTGCTCGGGTCGCCTCTTTGTTGACCTTATGGTCAGTGATGATAACTCCCTTCCTCCTCAGCCCTCACCTAGTACCAAAAAAGAGACTCAAGACCCTATTTCTGAGGACCCCAAAGAAGAATAGGGTAACCCTTCCACCCAGTCTCCAATAAGGCTAGTGACCTCTGAAGATAATTTCAAAGGGATTTATCATAGTCAAGATTCTGAAAAAGGGAAAAAGGCCTAGAGGAGCTTCAACATCAACACAGTGAAAATGGGGATCATAAGGGAGGCTATTTTCCCTAAAATTATGGAGGACACTGAAGGCAATATCCACTAGGAGGAGCTGATTGATCCCACTCTGGTGGTCCTAAGTGATAAAGCCAGGGAAACAAATTTGGATTTCCTCAACAACACTAAGAATAGCATGTTGGATCAGTACAGGTCCTTCAAATGGCTCTTCCATGAAATTGAAGACCTCAAAGAAAAAATTTAGAGTACTGATGACAAGGATCACAAGACCACTAAGTGAAAGCATAGCTTGGAGGCTAGGGTTCAACACCTAGAATAAAAAATGATCAGCCTAGAGGAAACCCTAAAGGGTATTGCCGAGAAAAACTTTAACATTCTTAAAGCATCCAATGACCACATAAAGCTACTAATCAACAAAATGGAAGAAAAAATGGATAGCAGGGTTGATAAGAGGACTAGGAGGAAGGGAAGAATAAGCCAAGAAAGGGCCCAGGTAAAAGAACCAGAGCCAGAACAAAGAAAAACAAGAAGGAAGGCTCCCAAGACATCCATAATGTTAAAAAGGTACCAGATCTGATGAAGGCTCTCGAATGCAATGCTGCTATCATGCTCAGGAGCCTAGATTAACTTGTTTTCCAGTGCCTGTCTTTTTGTTCTGGTCTGTCTTTCCTTTTTTGTGGTTGTTTCATGTCTAGCCTTTCTGTGGCCTATCCCTTGGGTTGCAAAAATATTAGCTTTGAACTGATCTCGTTTATCTCTTTTTAATTACTCTGTTGTGGGTTTCAGGCACCCTGTAAAACCTATTTTACTTAATCAAAAACATTAGTTATTAGACCCTAATACTAGTCTTTTCTCCTACACCTCCTTTAAAAGGGTCTTAGTGTATTTGGACCTTTCTAAGCCACTTCCTACAAATATAACTCTTAAGATTTGTGAGTTACACTAGAGATAGATCTTGGAGTATGAAGGGATCTTGTAAAAGTGTAGAAGTTTCTTTAAAGCTAGGTATTTGGTCTCTTCTTGGTCCTCATAGTTCTCAGCTTCACTCCTCTCCTACCTAGTGGGAAGATGTTGAATGATGTCATCTTATGATTTTCCCCATGGAGTTGAACTTTAGTTTTTATTCTCCTATGATATTTAGACTTTCAACAATGTTAAGAGGTCTATTTTATAGTGATGGATTGACAAGAAAATAGTTGCTATCACATGTGATTTATAGCCATCTTTTTAATGTATGATAAAGATGACTCCCTTATCATACATTAGAGAAGTATTGAAAGGGAAGCATAGTATTTCATGTACACAAATTGGGTATATTTTGATCTCAATAATAGATTATATAATGATAATTCACATTTATTTACATGGAATAATGTTTGCGTTAAAAACAAAAGAGTGCACAAATGAATTCATCATGCCATATTTTTTTTCTTATTCCCTTTTCTCCTTTGCAAATTATTTCAATATTTTGGAAGATCCTATAAAATTGTTTACTCTTTCCAATCATTATCATATTTAGTTTTTTATGGAGTGTCAAGTTTCTCTTCCCAAGGCTAGTAACATAGTTTTTCCTTAACACTTTGTTGTCAATCCTTTAGTTCACATTATTCCACATATATCAACATGAAATCTTGAGGCTATTGTTTCTTAATAGACAATTTAGATTAATTAATACAATGGGGATATCAATTTCTCCTATTTCTCTTTATTTATAGTCATCAATTGGATCTATTTCAATATTATGCACAAGGTCGCAACCTTAGATCTCCACAAGACTCAATGAAACTCAAAGCTAACTCACTCACTTTTGATTTTTATTTGGGCGGTTGATCTCTACTACTAGAAGAGTATTTTTTTTATAATAATATAGATATGAGTTATAAGACTAAAATTTGATGGAATTAGCTAAATTGAGGAGACTAAGATTCTAAAAAATTCTTTGAATATTTTCTTAATTCTCACAAATTTAAGGGAATTAAATAGATTAAATATATGGATATAAGTTTCTCAAAAATATTCTTAATATTCTTTATTATTTTCTGGGGTGTTATAAGCAGGTTTTCAAAAATACAATAGAATTTTCTTGAATGAGACCATGATTTATATGAGTACCATAATTTTATTCCTTATCAAATTTTATCTTTGTTGTGAGATTTTTATGACTTGTTTCACTCCATTGCTAATACTTGACAACTAATAATTTCCATAATTAATGATAAATCCTTTGATAGTGATTACTTTCCTTATAAATTTTACAAGTCTCTCTGGGATTGTGTTGAATATGATACTTATAGAGCTTATGATGAAGCATGTCATTCAAATTCCTTTAAAAAAGTCTTAATAAAAGAAATACTAAGTTTATAGTTAAGTTAGGTTCTCTTAAGATACCTATATTGAGGTGGATCATATTTCTCAATGTATCCTATAAGATCTCAATCAAGTCTTTTTGCACTAGAAATTGTGTCATCTTCTTCCTTCAATTGTGTAACCTAGAAAACTATCTTTGTCAATTCTAGATTCATCCTTACAATATCATTATAGTATAGGAAGTTATTAAATGGTCTTGAATATTCTAGTGTGGGAAGAATAAGTTATCTTTATTAAACATAACTTTTCTAAAGCTTATGATAGAATTGAATGACCTATTATCCTTTCCTTGTTTTAAGCTTTATGATTTGGCTCATAATTTATTCAAATGCTTCATGTTGTCTCAATACAAATGGCCAACAATTTATTGTGTTTGTCTTTTTATATTTACTTTTAAAGGATCTTCTTTAGCTCCTTCACTATATGTTTTTGATACAATTGGTTTTGGGCACTTATTGGGTCATTTTATTTCTCATGGGCTAGTTAAATGTATTCTTTTACTTAATTCCACAACTAAATTATTTAATAGCCACTTTTTCTAAATAAATATTCTCTCATCTTTTAGAAAGAGAGAAATATTATTTTCAAGGCTCATCATTAAGATATATTTTATAAAAGCCTCTAGTTTTGTTATTCGGTGAAAAAAACTCAATTCCATTAAGTAGTCATTCTTAATATGGCTCCCTAGTTTGACTCTTATGGGTGGAAATGGATTGGGCATGAATAATTATTTAAGTTGTGAGATATTTTATATTTCAAGGTTCTCCGATCACTTTGGCAAGCTACATCAGCTTGTATTGAGAGAAAAATGTTTTATTAGATTGCTAAATTTTTATCTCTAACAATTTTCATTTTGTTCTAAGATTCTTGCAACCATTGATATTTACTCTTATTGTTTGGTCCCTTCAAGAATGACAAATGTTTCCACTAGATGGCTTTGAATTATTATTGTCTCCCACATAATTATGGATAGATGGACCTAATCTCCATGTATCATAATTCAAGATTTGAAAAGTAGTTAGGCTTAGAAAACTTTAGTTCATATATTGTTCTAGTTTCTCTACTAGGAGGTCAACTTAGAAAGTGATTGGATTTCAAAACCTTCTCATAATGAAAGATATTATTGAATTCGAAGAAAATTTTGTGATGATAATTATTGGAGATCTTAAGAAGCTATCACGCCCTAGCTTCTTTAGAATGAAAAAGGATTTTATAATGGTCTTTCTATCAATCAACAAAATTTTCTCATTGCATGTCATCATCTTGATAAGACCCTAGGGGTTTGTGTTTTGAGTTTTTTCAAAAATGGATTCAACACTCTTAGCCTATTTTTAATGTTTGCCAAAAAATTCCTATCTTGTCTTGAAGTGAAGGTGAAGTTTCATCTATCTAATCAATATTTTAAAACTAATTTCACTATTAAAACAAAGTACTAAAATACACCATTGTAAGTTTTCTTTGCATGAGTTGTCCTTTTCCCATGTGGGTGTAAATCTAGGGGAATATAACCTTCTACCACAATTTGTGTTTTCATTGACTTGACCATTTTACATACAATTGAGGGGTAATTCTCTTTAACAATTGTAAAAATAAAAATTCTACTATTTCTTTTGGATGTTCTATTGATCATAATTTTTTTTGTTCTATAATAAATTTAAGCAAATTGAAGTGCAAGAAAAAAATTGCACTCTAAAGTTTCCCACCTCCATGTGTGGTGAGAATATTTGGGTAATGCCCCATGTGTTATTGTTGAAGTTCCTCTACTCCCATCTAAATAGTAGAGGTTAGTCTCTACCTCATATTTATCTTCAAAGATGTAATTATTAATTTGTATTGAAATCAAGTCACTCAATTTCAAGCCTCTCCACATTCTATGTTAAGTGGTCTCACTTCTGAAAGATGATAAAAACCTACTTACCATCATTCTACTGTTAGGGTTTAGATATACTAGAGCAATAAATGATATTAAATATAATTTTAAAAAAAAGGAAAAATAGCAATCCATAATACATAGATTTAAAATGGCTCACCTAATGCAAACTACATCCACAGAGAAATAATCGTCTACTTTCTTTTTATTACCAACAAAGAGAACATTGTAATTTGATGATAATTTACATTCTACAACAATTTATTTATCAAGTTTTTTTGGTTGTTCACAAAGGTTGATTTACATACCAAAATAATCATCAACTCCATTATTAAATGGGCAATTTTTGCTTCGGGAGAGGGGGGGCTACCACTAGACCCCTACCATGGGCTCTACCTCAGGGGCTTGCAAGAGGGACCTCCTTGTACTCCTTCATTAATTGATTTGTAGGAAAAACACAACTGATAAACACACAAAAAATTAGCCCAATTGCATGATCAATTGCCACATACCAACATCTTCTTCTACTTAAATTACGAGCTTATCGCTCTATCAAGTCCCCTAAATTGACTTAAGTTATTTTTCTTATTTGAATTAATATTAAAAATAAACAAAATGATAATATTCAAGATGATAATGATGATTAAGACTCTTCATAAATAATTCACACTACTAACATATGAAACAAGCAAAATGATTAAACCCATCTTTTCTCCGTTTTATTACTTATCTTTCCAACTATAATTAATAATATACACTATTCATAAAAATATTAAAAGTTATATGCGTTTATAATATAAAGAACAGTGATTTTAACTTAAATTTATTAAATATCAACCTTGCCTCTCTTTTTATAAATATATTAGGAGATTGAAAAAAACAAATCTTTGACGAATTGCCCAAAGCTTCTTTGGACGCACTAAAGGATTATTTTACTACTTCCGAACATGCATAGGAAGGGCCCTTGCTCATATATAATTGATCTGTCACCGGTGGGGCAGGGGTTTCTTCTCAATTTCCCCATAAGGAATTGTCGTTTCTGATGGCCTTATCATTAAACTTTTGAAGTCTTTCGCGAGTCGCCCAAAGCTTGTACGGACGCTCTAAAATATTATTTTAGAAACTTCCAAACATACATTGGACGGTCCGTCATTCAAACTTAATTAATCTGTCACCTATCAGAAGAGGCTTCCTGTAAATTTCCCCGCGAAGGCATTGTTGTTTCTGATGGCTTTGTCTTGGATATAAAATGTAATTGGATTTTAGCAACCGTATCGGATGAAACATATTTGGTCTCCCCTTTTGTCCTCCTGAGCAGTTTTTGAAAAGATTGAGACGCCATTCAAACTATGTTTTAGGCTGGAGCTTTGCTTAAGAAACAATTTTGCATTTGTTGATCGCCAACATGGATTCTTTTTCTCAATACAAGCAACCAACATCAAAAATCCCTTTGCTAACAAAAAAATACCATGTTTTCCTTAGTTTCAGAAGGGAGGATGTGACAAAATTTTTAGTGGAACATTTGTTTGAATCCTTAAACGCTATGGGAATATGTGTTCACAATGATACGCTGAACCAAGACTGTATCGGGGGCAGCTTGAAGGAGACGATTGCAGAAAGCGATATCAGCATACCCATCTTCAGCAGAGATTATGCTCAGTCAGCGTGGTGTCTGCAGGAGCTCTGGCAAATGTGGAAATCCAAAGCGCTCATCATTCCCCTCTTTTATGACGTCCAGCCGTTCCAGGTTCGAGTCGCGCAGAGTGAAAGCAAAGGAAGCAGATATCCGCCAGAAACCATGGAGGAGTGGAAACAGGCGTTGTATCAAGTTTCCAGTCTCCCTGGGTGGGCGCTCGACTCCAGATCCTGCTTGGAGGGAGACCTGGTAAAACGTATAATCTGTGACGTTGTGAACACATTGGATAAAATCCCCATACACAACGTTGCGAAGCATCCCGTCCAGCTTGAGAAGAAGGTAAGGGATGTCATAAGCTTGCTGAATCTGAACAACCAAGCCGATGTGGTCACACTGGGTATTTGGGGAATGGGTGGCTGTGGCAAAACAACCATTGCAAAGGCGGTGTTCAATCATATCTTTCAAAGTTTCGATTGTTGCTCTTTTCTCTCCGATGTTCGGAACATGTCGCACAAGCAATTTCAAGAACAGATCATCAGAGACATAAATATGACACGTGGCCAGGTTGTACGATCAATTTATGTAATAAGCCAACCTAAAATCATAAAATTTCTACGTTTCTTGTGTATTTTAAGGATGTTAATATTTTAGATCAACTTTTATGATCGATCATCATGAGAATAAGAGAATAAGAATGAGAATAAGAGTGAGAGTAAGAGAAGAGAAAGCGCTAATAATAGATTATAGAATAGATCATAAAATTTGATTCAAAATATCAATAAAATCTACATAATCAGATCCGAACAAATAATCCAACCTATTACGAATTTTAAACTGGAGTTTTTAGTTGATTATTTAGATCCCAATTCATCTTGGTATTCGTTGCTTTGTGTTTATGTTTGTGACTCTTACTTTTCTGAAAAACTTATTCCATGTTATGTTTGTGATTGTTTTTCATCGGATTTTCATCATAGGTTTCGGCATCGAAGCGAGCCTTGTTGGTTTTAGATAATATTGATGATAGCAAGCAGATGGAGTTACTGACATGCGAAAATTGGGGCGGTCGAGGAAGCAGAATGATCGTAACAACACGCGATAAGCACGTATTAAATCTGGCCCAGATGGACGTGGTTTACAAGATGGAAGAACTGGGTTATGAGGAAGCTCTGCGTTTGTTCTCTTGGCATGCATTTTTGAAGCCCGAGCCGGATAAAATATATAGAAAAGAGTCGAAAAGAATTGTGGAGGCCTGTTCCGGTCTGCCCATGGCAGTTGAAGTAGCGGGAGATCTTTTGCACGACAAAAAGGAGTCTCTTGAGTATTGGAGAGAAGCGTTGAGAACCCCACAAAGCATCTGTCATCGAAAAGTTTACGACGTGCTCAAGATTAGCTACGATAATCTCACATATCAGGAGAAAAAGATATTTGTGGATATCGCTTGCATTTTCAGAGGTAAAGAGGTAAAGCAGGGCATCCGGTACTGGAAAAGATTCAAATGGGATGCCCATACGGCCGTCACAAATCTTGTGTTTAAATCACTTATAGTAATAGGCGACGATAATGTATTTATGATGAACAGCCTTCTCAGGGATATGGGAAAAGCGATTAGAAAAGAAGATAATGCCTCACCTTTCTTTTTCAACCGTGTTCCTGTGTTGATCTCTCAGTCCAAATTGAGCACGAAATTACTTGCTAATAAAAGATTACAGACGACGAGAGTGATGGAAAGCTCACATTCAGGCGGCAGAAATGTGCAGGAAGCGAAGCGGTTAATGGACGCCGTTGATTTCTTGAACAAAACTGGATTCAGAGCTTTCCCTAACTTCGCTTTGAATCTCTTGTAGGTAGAGGTCTAGACTCTAGAAATGGCGTACTGGACGCTTCTTTAATGCTCCAAAAAGAATTTTATTCGTTTCCCCCTGTTTGTCTTTGTTAAATAATTGGCTCCTTTCTTTTTAAGGATTTTGCCTGTCGACATTATCCATTCTCAATGATGTGCTGGAATGCCCACTAGAGGAAGCACCGACTCTAGAATTTAAATGAAAGTGTCCAAAAACTTCGATTGTCGTATTGGTTTCAAAGCCACTGTTTGTGTGATACTAATTATTATGATGAATATTGTTATTGTATCAAAAATATATTATATAATGGGTATGAAAGTTACTTAAACACAATTATATCTTAAAATCCAAATTAAAGTAAAAGAAATAAAAGAAAAATTGTCAAATTATTAAGTTTGTAAATCTTGATTTTTTATTATTTATTTATTTTTATTAAGGATCAAATTGGTTTTGATGGGATCTGAAATCTTTTACAATTAGATTTTGGTAGGATCTGGTACACACAATCAAATGGCTACAAAGGAAAAAGACATCACCCAACAACAGTCCCACCAATAGAAAAACAACAATAGCCTAAAAAGAAACTAAAAAGGACATGCTTTAGTTGCACCAATCAAAGGTCGAAGCCCCACAAAGTTACATAGGGTTTTGAAAGGCACCCTTAAACTTGGAAGGATTTTTACAAGCTCCCCTAACCTGAAATATGGGGTTTATATGCATCACATAACCAAAGATAAATGCATCTACCACAAAGCAACTCAAGGCTAAACATCCAAAAGAAATAAATAATCCCATGTAACAATACATTACTTCTCCCCTGCAACCCTTCTCCTGGCCTTTATAGGAGAAGCATCCTTGCAACACCATACCTCTTATCCCAAACAACCCCTCTCTAACTCCATAGAAGAGACATCCACCTCAATAGAATGTGCTAGAGAAGAAACATAATGAGGAAAGGATAAACCCAAACAACTTTTCATGATTTTCACCTCAATAGAAGACCTACGAAACAACAAGTAAGAGGAGACAAATAAAACCATAGATAAGAGATAAGCATAGATACATTCCAAGACTTTGACAAAAGCCATCAAGGTAAAGATCTCAATAGATAAAACATAGGAGATCCATAACCAAAAACCAAAAACTAAATCTTGCCAAGTAACAAGAGAATGATAATCATATTTAGATCCAACACAACAAGAAAAAACATAGGTATAAAATACATAGAACACAATAATTTTATAGCTTTCACTAGACTTCCAAAAAGAAAACATAACAACACCAATCTTCTCTCCACCATCAAGGACATAATAAAATCCATAAGACCGGAAAGGATAACAAATAGAAGAGAAAACTAGCTCTGACCATCAACTATAGGCCCAATAGAAGCCAAAGAGGGGAAGACCTCAGAGCAAGGAGATGCCACTAGGGGCCCACCAATGAGAAGCCATCTTGACCGAAAATGCCTAAAGGAGGTCATGTCTTAGGAACAACCACTGCAAGATCTTCAACAAAATACTCAAAGGCCTTCCAAGGAGTACACCAATGAAGCCTTAAGTTGTTATCTCCCAAAAAATACCAAGATCTAACCCACAAAACTCGAGAAAGGTTCAAAGAATCTCAACAAAAAAAGCATTAAAAACATGATCCTTGAACATTAGAACCCTCATCTCTTAAACACTACTCCACCCAAATAAAAGAAGTAAATTCACAAAACAAAGGCTCCACCAAACAAGCTTGCCCCATCAAATCTCCACCAAGAAGCCTATGGAAGAAAAAAGGGCTTCTACGACATAGACTAGGAGAAATCCAGCCACAAAAGAAAGGGACAATAAAGATCGAACAACATAAATAGGGGTGACCACTTCAGTTAGAGGAAGAACCAAATAATAAAACCTGCAGATAATGCAAACCTCATCATCATAGATCTCTAAACGTGGGCCACCCCTAAAACCCCCTTAGTAGAAACATCAATAGCTACTCAAACATCTTTAGCCTTATAAGCATGCATGCCACCCCTACATCCACCCCTTCCCTTGTCCAAAATCCCACCCACAAAATTATGTCACCCAAATGCCCACCAAATATAATGTTCAAAGGTCAGGAAGGAACAACAACATATCCATTGTCATCATTAGAAAACTCTTTTTTCTCTATAACCCTATCTGCATTCAAATCTTGACTACTACCCCTCTTCCTATGCTTCATCTTCTTCTCTAGAACCTCATTTTTAAATTATTAGA
This sequence comes from Chamaecyparis obtusa, assembly GCA_027943335.1. NCBI lineage: Eukaryota > Viridiplantae > Streptophyta > Pinopsida > Cupressales > Cupressaceae > Chamaecyparis > Chamaecyparis obtusa. The sequence goes on along the minus strand of BSBK01003519.1, from coordinate 1,249,854 downwards.
TAATATTTCTAAAGGTGAATATTTTGTATACTTTGAATATAACTAACTGCAAAAGAGAGATCACATACAAATAACATCCTAACAAACAACTTAAGAATAACATCCTAAAAAAAGACTAATCATATAAAGATCAAGGTACAATCAACCAAAGTGATGAAGCCCCCAAATAGATCAGTACATAAATTCTAACAAGCTCCCTTAACCTTGAAAATAGATTTTGAAAAGGCTCCCATAACCTTCCAAATAACCATACATAAGCTCCTTTTTCTTTCCAAAGTATCCACCTTACACTAGTACATTTTGGCAAATATGTGACTACATGACTAAAACTTTTAGTCACATGACTAAAATTGATCATATTCCACTAATGATTTGTACTTCACAAATATAAATGACTAAATACGTGACTAATTTGATCATAAGATAAAACCACAAGTGTAGACAAATAAAAATGACTAAACAGATGATCAAATAAATGACTAATTAAATGATTAAATAACTAGTCACTAATAATTCATTACCCAAACAAAATTTATTAAATAAATGATTAAATTAATGACTACATAATTAGTCACCTAAACAAAATGACTAAATGAACGATTATACCTCATTTATAATTATAACATTTGAATATAATATCATAGACTTAGAAATTCCAATTGACCACTAATGCTTTCTCGTCAATAGGCTTATTGTGTGAGCAACTATATGCACACAGTCCTTCTCATGCCATAAATCTTGGTTTTTGGTGATTTCAAAACCGATTGATAAATAAGAATTAGAGATAGTGTTATCAAAAGGAATAGCCAAATTATAATTAACAAAATTTGTTGTACGGGTCTTAACAAATAATAGTTCTAATTACATTAAAATCGATTGCAGTCTAGTCCACTTTTCCTTAATTATAATTATAAGGATTGAAAATTAGTATAATTATATTGCTTACAATATCATGATGAGAATCCAAATCACCTCATAGTACAATATTTGGTGGTTGACATATATAGATGTGTCATGGTCAACGTAATATATTATAGGAGAAAAGGGGGAAAAAATCCATAAATGTATATAAATTTTTATATAATAAAGTAAAGTGTGAAAATATGATATTAACATAAATCAAAAGTATATATATAGATATTCTATTGAAAGACTTTTGAAAATGAGACTAAAATTTCCCACAAATTTGAAAAAGTGAATGCAATGCATTCAAAATTGTTATAATAATTATAAAAATTACACATTTGATGGGATCTATAAAAAAATCAAATTTTATTTGCAAGAAAAATAGAATATGATGTGATTAATGAAAATCAAAATTAGGAAAGACAAGATATGAATTTAATTGTAAGAAAAATAGAATATGATGTGATTAATGATAATCAAAAGGAAAGACAAGATATGAAACTTAGTAAGCTTAATAGACTCTAATTTCATATCTACCAATATAAGAACCCAAAACATTAGTGATAAAAATTCCACTTTTTAGTTTTTGAGTCAAAGTAATTGGATGTTTCATCAATTATGGTTAATAAGAACCCATCTCTTTTGAGAATGAACCAAACACTTGGCACTTATTACATCTAGGTGATGCTTCCAGAGGTGAAGTATGAAGACTTTCATCTACAAGCATCACTTAGATGCAATGAGTGCTAATTGCTCCATTCATTTTTATAGGAGACATGTTCTTCTTTGTACAAGTATTACCAAAATGCAATGAATACTAAGTAGTTTTATTCATCCTCACTAGAAAGGTGCTTGCTATAGAGCCAAAAATTTGCATCGGAGTTTTGCACGCTTCTCCATGGATGTTGAGTATGTTAATGCAATTATGTCGTATATGTCAGAGTAGTTAATTTTCGCATCACACTTTTGAATTCTAAAAAATGGTACCATTTTTATAAAAGAAAAGTACATCCAAATTTTTAATCATTAAAATAATTAATTTAAAAGTATGTTTAACTTCAAATTTTTAATATTTAAAAGATATAATGTGGGAACATCAATACTTAAAGATTAAATTTTAAGTTTTATAATTTTTTTTATTTTTTATTTTTAATGTTTATTTTAATTATAATTTTATATTTTCAATTGTATATTTATATATTATAATATAATTATTATTAATATAAATAAATTTATTATTTTAAAATTAAGTATATAATCTATTATTAAAATTTTAAAAAATATATAATTATATTAATAATTTTAGTTATTAATAAAATGCTATATGTTTTAAATGTTAAATAATAGTAATATGAATGTTTTTTAATATTAATCTTATTAAAAATCGCAAGCCTTCTTAGAACTAAAGTTTGGGTAGTAATATGAATATATGTTTTTTGGAGTTTGCATACTTATTTTTTGAAATGTATTTATCATAACTAGAAATTAATTAGAATAATATATATATTTATACAAGTATAAATAAGTAAATAAATAAATATAAAAAATTATAGTTTAAAAGTACTCACCATTTTCTATATCGCCATATAAAAGTGTCTTTTATTAAAATGAATATCCTATTAATGTCTAAAACTCTGCAAATAAAGAGGATCGACATACACAAGCAAAAAAATCATCCATTTTCGAACAGGTTGAGTTTCACGCGTAGAAGGCAGTCATGCATTTTGGGCACGGGAGAGCGGGGCATGCATTTTGGGCACAGGAGAGCGGGAAGAAACCAAAATGGAAACCACCAGATTTTGCAATAAAATCTCCAAATCCGTTTGGTGTCCACAAACAACAATTCCTGCGCATTAGAAAGCTTCAATGCTGGGTGCAAGAGAGCGATGAGAAGTTTTTATTGAAGGATCAATTCTGGGTGCAAGAGAACTCTGCATTGAAGGTATGTTCAATGAATATTTGTATTTTCAGGATATATCCAACTATAGAATATCCAGTATTTATGACTATATGCAAATTCATATACATTTCCTCTTCCTCTGCACTTACTTCAATCCCTTCAATCTTGAGCCTTTTTCCTAAGCCTAGCTTTGCAAAGTCTCCAGATAATGCTTCTGGTTCAACCCTGTAGAAACAACTGCATTCTGCTCAAAATTGTGGAAGTCTTTTTTCTTCAATAAGACCAGAAGATGTGACCTAAGGACAAGGTCACACAAGACTGGTGTTTTTGAGTATGGTGTTTTATCTATGACTGGGAAGGCATTGTGCTTAGTGCTTTTCAAAATTTGTAGAATGTTTGAAACCTTCTGTATTCTGTGAAGGGTTACCAGTGGACCTATGACAACATCCCCTGCAATGAGTTGACTCATAAATGGTCCAGGATGTGCTTCCAATAACGGAAGCCCCTTCAACTTTCAAGTGTACAATTTTGTCATAGACACTATTTTTGAAGCTATCAGCTATTGTCTTCAAAATTAAGAGTTCTATCATAATCAAAGGGAGCAAGGATAAGTTGTTTGTGAGCTCCAAAAGGATCACACAAAGTGAAACTGTCATCCTCATTGACCCTCCTAGAAGAGAGGCTGCACCAAGCACTGTAAAAAGTCCCTAATCAATGTTTGCAAATGATCCCATCAACTTACCAAGTGCTCTGCCATATGTAGAGCCTATTAAGATTACAGGTATGAAGAGATTTGATGGAAGTGCAAGTCCATATGTTACTAGTCCCAATATGAAAATTGTAACAAAGTAGAGAATCAATGATGTCAAATGAAACTCATTTCCAATGCCAGAACTGAATATATTTCTAATAGTAGCATCAATATGTTGAAAAGCAAAGTTGCAAGGTCATTGTAATAGCCTGCAGGGCAATGAAATTGCTTGAAGTTCCCTATTTTGCGAACATTGGGACATTCGTGGTTGAGCATCTTTCCTTCTGGACATGGTGTACATGCTACAAGCCATGGAAGTCCAAATATACAACAGGACGTATACAAAGCCACAGTGCATGAAAGGAGTATTTTGGATATTGGCCCTCTCCTGTATCAGTAATACACAACTATGTCATTCATCGCCATGTTTTGTACAAAATTAAGAAAACTTTGTAATTCTTAAATAAGGTTAAGTACTCTTAATAAGTATACTAATGGGGTAAATAGTACTATTAGATAAAGGAGGTTTCTTGATTGCATGAGACCTAAAATTCCAGAAAAGAAAGTAGTCCACATGTATGCAGGGGAAAAGATGCCATGGAGAAAAATGAAGAACAAGGGAACATACAATTTTTCATTGCTTTAGCCACAATCTAATATGAAGTTTGTTTTTTTGTGCCTTGGAGAACTTATTGGTTGATTAAGGCATATATTCTCAGAGTATGCTCAAGAAGGTAGTTATATACTGCTCCCACCACTCCTCCAATGACACCTAATATCACTAATGGAAGTAGATCAATAGCCATATATTTTATAGTCACTGAACTCACATCAAACATTATCAGTCCTCCACCTCCAAAAAGCCCACAATTTCCACTTCCACAATAATCAATGAATGCTCGTAGTACTACAACAACCACTGTAGTTGTGAAAAATGTCCTCCAAAGAAGAGCACTTCACCACCTGCATGTATCTTTTTAAAATTATTGTACTTTCATTTTTTAAGGATTTGAATTATAAAATCATCCTAGACATTAGGCACAAATAGAACATCAAAAGAAGATCATAAAGAGATTGAACATTCCAGACAAGTTACCAAGGTGGTCTAAATAAAAAACCATCCGGCCATTCTGCTGCTGTCATACATTTATCCTGTCAGATGTCTAGTCCCAGTTCCCTAGAGCATGTGTTGCATCTGATTGATTTCAGTGTAATATGTTGACATGTTGAGCTTCTTGACATGAGAATTTTCCTTCTAGACTAGGTGGTAATGGGTTGTATATGAAAATAGTTTTATAACTTGGTGCAAATTATGCCTTAAGCATAGCTTGAATTAAGGAGATTACTCGCCTACTTATGCATTATTGAGTAAACATGATTTAGCTTTTAGCAGATTATTTCATTTACTTTTAAATGTGTCTCTATCAACTTTTCTTGAGTCTTTTGGTACATTAATGTTAAATTTAATAGATGAGTCATGAAGGGATGCAAATCAGATTATGTTCATTTACTTTTAAATGTGTCTGTTTCAACTTTTTCTTGAGACTTTTGGTACATCCAGGCTAAATTTAGTAACTAAAAGGATGTAAATCATATTATGTTAGTTACTTTTAAATGTGCCTATTTCATCTCTTCATGAGGCTTTTGGTATGCTCAGGATAAATTTAATATGTGAAAGGAATCAATTCATATTTATTCAACTAATTTTATTAAAAATCTAACAAAATGTTTAGATATGGAAACCTTTAAGTTAGATTTGAATTGTCTAAGTGCAAACTAGATCTTGCTTACCTTAGGACTATATATGCCAGTCAAAGCATCATCACCACACTCAATTAGTTACCAATGTTTGGTCTAGCATGTTGGGCTAGGTGCTTAGCTTATAATTATAACTAGAAATGAGATGAAATTATTTCATGAGTATCTTAATGAGTAGCAAGAAACTAAGCATTGATATCCCTAGTAATTATCTACCACACTTGCAACCTCTTTGTTCTTTCCTTCAACATCTTGTCCTTATAATGGACACTCCTTCACCATATCCTCTTTCGCTAGGACCTCAGGTTGATCCACTTCCTCATCTCTGATTTCACAAACACTTTGTTTTACTCTTGCTTCATCATCTTGCCTTCTAGGTTCTACAAAACCTATCCATTCCATCAAACCAATGTGACCATGCACTTGCCATGTTGCTTGCCCTCTCTTCAATGGACTCATTACTATCATCTACCCCTTATGCCTGAAAGTATATGTGTTATCCTTTCCACAATGTACTATCCTCTTTTCCATCTACCATGTCCTCCCAAGGATCAAATGGCATTCCATCTTTGGAACAATATCAAACCACAAAACATCTTCATAAGCACCAATTTTGAAAGGAATACATGCTCGTTCAGTGATGTCCAAAATATCTTGTTCATTCCACCCTTGTACCCTATAAGGCTTCTTAAGTGTTGTCCTAACATGACCTTGTATGTCATAAAATATACCCCTCATGTTGGTAGAATCTCCAGACCATGCCTGGTCCAAACACCTTGTGTTCCCAAGACAACACTTTGTCTCAACTAGAGACCTTCTTCTCCATCCTCCTACTTATTCCTGCACACAACCTCATTTTATAAATGCATTAGACATTTGAAAACCCTCTCCCATGAGTTACATATCCATTACAGCAGTGGGAGGGGTAAAATCCTTTAATTTATATCAGAATGTTATCTCTGTCACATGACAGTGATAGTCAATTAATTTACTGCTGCAAAAACCTTTATCAAATGACTTTCTTCTGATGAAAAGTACCTTAAAACATTCTAATACATTTGGTGAATCAAGATGAAAGCATTAAAACAAATAAACTTTGCACAAAACAATGATAGGAACAAAGAACATTCACTGTTCTATAGCAGACTTAAAGCAACAGAGAACTAATGTATTTTATTGATTTCTTCAAAGCATTTACATTGAGATCCTCAACACCTCCTAGTACATTCCTCTACACCATGTTTTATAATCTTCCTTTCCCTTTCCAAACTATCCAACGACCAAAAACTCCTTTAACTATCTTGAGACAGTTTTGAACATTTTTTAATATCTTTTTAATAACTCTTAACAACAGTACTTTACCCTAACCTCGGGCAGTCAAAGACTTTTAACACAATTCCTAAATGACACAATACTCCTAATAGGACTTAAGAACTTCACCTATCCTTTTGATTCCACTTTAGTGCCCTATGTGGCTTGTTTGACAACATTTTGACAATTTGACATATTTTTGCTATTACATCATATTTATTGCATTTTATATGCACTTTATGACTCTTTGACCTCATTTATGCACCCTAGTACATTCTAGGACTCTATTTGCCATTGTACTACATTGAATGACCCCTAGGTAACCCTTGTCCTTCCATCATGCCATTAATGGCTTACAATTTTGTACTTTAACAAAATGATTACAAAACATATCAAAAAGGACCTTTACAAGGTCTTATTACATTCAATGACCCAATATGGTCATGTTTTCATCTTGTTGCCTCTAGTGTCTTCTTAGTCTTCATCCTTGGCCTTGATGCTCCCGCATCAGGTTACCTTTCACACTTTGTTATCTAATCTTCCTAGGTCCATCCAATGGATCCCTCATTCATCCACCCAAGGACTTCCTAAGTCCTACCCTGTCACCTACCTCCAAGGTATGATGACTTCTTTAATGTGGATTCTTACCCCAATCTCATCAACTAGTCCTTCTTTACTAAGGACTCTACAACCCTTCTTCAAGTACCTTTACCCCCTACTATGTTTATACTTCCAAGTTACCCATAAGACCCCTAACACCTTTCAATGATCCCCAAATCCACCTCTAACATCTTCTCTAGCAAGTACATGCAGACATTAAGTACCCTTGATACTATTCCAAACAGTGTAAACACTAACAGGTTTCCTAACTGGTAGTATGACAATTTTTGGGTCTTAGTCTGTAATTCCCCTTAATGACCTCACCAACATGTGTTGGAATCTTCAAGTACTATGTCTTTCCTCCCCAAATCCAAAATTATAAACTTCTATCACACCCCTAGCCCTCTCTACCATCAGGCCCTAGTTGAGGGCAGTGTAACAAGGGTTTTCCTGTGACAGTTTCACCAACTTTAAGTTTTATTTCTCAAAACTCTCAAACAACTCCATAAAAAAATTGGGAAATCTCAAACCACTCCTTTTGGTCTTCCAAATGCCAAAGTTTCAGTTCTTTTCCACACTCACAACATACAAAACTACTAGGCCCTAGTTGAGGGCTTGTCTCCAACGCTTCAGACCTGCAAACCATTTTCCACTTCAAAGGCCCGTCAAAACATCACCAACACACCTGCACCATATACCATTAGAAAGGTATTTCAACACCCTATCCAACCATATCATTATTTTCATGAAATCAATCGTGAATGTGGCCAAGAAATTAACTATTTGTTTAACCCTGGCTCATTGTTCCTCACTTAGCCAGCCTAGGGCTTCATTTTAAAATTAGAAGGACCTTTGAAAATGGAATAAAAACTATACAATTATTTAGGACTGCCATGGAACTAGGAATCCCCAAAGTTTCATCAAGATCCACTGGTGGATTCCACAGTTCCAAGCATTTTCCCTCTGTCAGGTCTAAAGCCTATTGATTGCTAGGCAGTGACCTTAAAACTGGTATAACTTGCAAAGTATCTAGAGTTAGATAATGATTCAAAGTGCACTTTAAAGAGAAAACAAAACTCTATCTAACTATAAGATCAAAACATCACTCCCAATCTGTATAGGCAGTACAGAGCCATACCATCAGAGAATTAACACAGTTACAGTTCGTACAACAACAGGGTAATTGCAAAAATCCTTCAATTACTTCATTAACCATTTGAAAAATGTTTCCAATTGCTCATATATAAATTTGGGATTGGTTACATGCCATAACCAATTCAATTTCAAAGTTGCAAGAAAAAGTTGCAAAATGCAACTTTTGCAACTTTTTAAAGTTGCAAGCAACTTTTGCACCAAGTTGCATTTTTTCTCAAGGACTACTTGTGTGACCCCAAATCAATTCCAATATGCATGAAATGACTAAGTAAACATAATAAACCCCTTCTACATGATTTTGACCTATTTTGACCAACCATTGACTTCCTTTGACTCTTGGGCAATTTGGCCCTTACAGGCATCCCGATGGCTTCAATCTATGAACATGACATCACAACAACACAAAATGACATGTTTTCTCACAAACCAATCAAATTCATTCCTATTTACTAGGTGCTCTGCACCAAGGAGTCAATAAAGTGAGTTTGAACTCCAAGTGGGCACCTAGGTACACTAGGGTCACTTGTAAAGTTAAGTGTGATAAGGTGTCTTTATGATGTCTAGTTGGTTAAAGTAGTTGTGAGTAAATAAGTTGTCTTCTATCATTTTGGGTCGAGGGCATTCATTAGATGCTTCAGTTTCATGGGTGGAGAGAAATATGCAACAAAAGTTACATAGTTGCAACTTTTTGCAAAAATTGTGCAACTTTCATAGCATTTGTCCTCCATGAGCTCTCAATGGCTCATTAATGAGCCAAATTGATAGGAAAGCTTGCTTTTAGTCTTATGAAGCTTTGAGAAACATCATTGTATGGATCCCAAAATCATGGAGAACACTTATCACGATCCTTGACATGGTTTAGTGATATATATATATATATATATATATATATATATATATATATATATATATATATATATATATATATATATATATATATATATATATATATATATATATATATATATATATATATATTAATATATATTAATAACCATAAAATTTCTTTTGTTCAACTTCTTATTTATGTTGTTTTTTTAATAGGTTATAGTGTCTTTAATTATCTGATGTGTGTATTTGAAAATTTTTATTTTAGGTGCATATAACTGTAGTGGCTACTTGCATGGGTGATAAAGCTTGTTTGGAGAGGACTTGGAGACTTATTGAAAGACAGGCAAAGAATTCACTGTTCGTAAAAAAATTGATATCATCAGGCCTCTTTGAAGAAAGTTCAAATTTGGGGATGCCTTCTGCAATTAATTCAAAGGTAATTCAAAACTTTTCTGCTTTTTATGCTTTGAAACATACTTTATCACTATTTTTTATGCTTTATTTGATTTTGTTTTCAGATTTATTTTTCGCTCTCTTGAAATCAGATTCTAATTTAATACTAGAATGCAGAATATTACAAATGGATCAGCAAAGAAGGTTGACTATAGATCAATATCATGCATATGATGAGAGAGTAGCTGATGAGAGGGATGTGGAAAAATATCCATGTCCATGTAATAACTGTCTTGGTGGGAAAATGAAAAATAGAAATGTTATTTATCGACATATGATAAGACATGGGCATAGTGGTATAAGCCCTTGGGCTTATAACTATTACAAAGATATGATAGAATTGCAAAATGTGAGAGGTGAAGAGGCAGAAAACATAGATGAAGTGGCACCAAACATAGATGAAGGCATAATAAAGCTAGACGAAGGGTTTGAAGTCAATAGAATGTTGAACGAGGGTTTAGACGATGATTGGGCCAAGGCAATGGAGGATGCTTTAAAGCCTGTGTATGTTGATTGCAAGTTAAGTCATTTGACAACAATCCTTCAAATTCTTAACTTGCAAGTGGTGCATGGTTGGACAAATGAGAGTGTAGATCAGTTGTTGGCATTATTATGTTCATTGTTACCTACTGACTCCACATTACCAACAAAATGAAGTCAATGTAAAAGGAAAATCAGTAAGCTCAGATTGGGGTATGATAATATACACACATGTGTGAATGGTTGTGTATTATTTCACAAAAATCTTGCAAATGATACTGAATGTCCAAAATGTCATGAAGAAAGGTACAGGAAAGGATTGAAATCAGCTATGGTCCCTAGAAAAGTTCTTCGCCACTTTCTGATAATCCCATGATTACTACAAATGTATCGGTGTAGAGACATTGCTCATCTTATGCAGTGGCATGCTCTAAATAAGAGCACTGATGGGAAACAACGACATGTGCCTGATTCTAATATGTGGATGGAGTTTGATAACAAATGGCCCAATTTTTCTCAAGATCCTCGTAACATAAGGTTGGGTTTGGCTCTAGATGGAGTGAACCCATTCTCAGATCAAAGTATGAAATGGTCAAATTGGCCTATTTTTTTATTAAATTATAATTTGCCTCCATGGCTAGTAACCAAACCATTTTTCTTGATGTTATCATTGATTATACCAGGAAAGAAAAGTGTGACTTTAGATACAATAGATGCTTATCTAGAGCCACTATATGATGAGCTAATGGAATTGTGGACAGGAGTTGAAAATTCAATCTTTAAGGGATGGTCATTCAATCAAATTCACTTTAAGAGCTTCCTTATTGGTTACAATTCATGATCTTCCTACATATGGTGCATTGTCTAGTCTCACTATTCATGGATATCATGATTGTCCAACTTGTAACTTTAAGGATTTTGTGAGGCACTCAAGAAGTTTGCGTAAGTGTATTTATTGTGGACATCGTGCTTATCTAAAAGTGGATCATCCATATCATCAACAAAAAACACGTTTCAATGGTCAAGAAGAGAATCGTGAAGCACCTTTGGCAATAACAGGGGATTACATTGTTGACAATGGAAAAAAAAGAATGTCATTTATTACAAATGGTGGTGTTCCTAGTAGCAGATATGATCCATGTAATCAAAGCGGTGTAAAAAGGTTGTGCATATTCTATAATTTTCCATACTTCAAGGATATAACCATCAGGCACACTGTTGACTTCATGCATATAGAGAAAAATATAGCCTATGTTATTATAGAAACTCTTTTTGGTGCTTTTGATACTATTTCATCACGTGACGACTTTTGAGATTTAAAGATTCGTCAAAATCTTTGGGTTGAAAAATATGATGGTGAAAAATATGGAAAACCTAGTGCTCCCTATGTTTGGAAAAAGAACAACGTGCACAATTCTTACAGTTGATGTCTCAGACTCGCTTTCCTACAGGATATGTAAGTACTGCCATTAGAAGCCAAATTGACAGTAATAGCTTAAGAGGCCTAAAGACCCATGATTATCATGTGATAATCGAGAACATTTTACCAATTGTGGTTAATATATTGGGTTTGGAAAAAGGGCCAAGATTAGCAATCATAAGGTTGGGGCTAATACTTAAGAGAATGAGTTCACATGTAGCAGATCCATCAAACTTTGACAGTTTGAGGGAGGAGGTTGCTAAAGTTCTTTGTCTTCTAGAATGGGAATTTCCACCAACAATCTTTAACATCTCTATGCATCTTTTGATACATCTAGAATATGAACTAGAGCATTGCGGTCTAGTAAGAACAAGATGGATGTATCCTATAGAATGATATATGAAGGTTTTGAAACAATTTGTTCGTACTAGGGAAAAACCAGAAGGCAGCATGGCTGAGGGATATTCAATGCAAGAGGTGATGGGATTTTGTACAGAATATATGAAGGATTTTGAAAATGTGAATCGACGTGTATGGGATGATGATGAAGATGAGAGAGTTGCAAGCAAAGTATTAGAGGGCAATGGATGCCACTTCAAGCTATCACATCAAGAAAGAAGTACATTGCATGCATTTATTCTTCAAAACACATCTTCATTTGATACATGGCATAGGTAAAACATTCTACACAGTTGTTTATTTACTAAAATGTATTACACATTTATATTATTAATCTTACTATGTCATTAATGTTGTATGTAGAAAATATGAGGAAGAAAATCGAAGTTTCTTGCAACATCGACCTCAAAAGCGCAAACATCATAGTTTGGTTGGAGGTGATACTTTTCCAAAATTTGAAGAATGGATTGCCAGTGTTGTTCATGATGCAAAAGAAGAAGGTCAACATATAACAATAGAGGAAAGTGAGCTTTCACAATCTCCACATGTATGGGCTATGCGATTTAATGGCATGTGGGCCTATGGTATTCATTTAAGGGTAGAGAAAAAAGACAAAGGAAAGATAAATTGTGATTGTGTTGTTAGTGCTGAGTTTCATCATGAAACCGAGAAGAAATTCTATGTTGGATTCATCCAAGAAATTATTCAAGTAGATTTTGGTGAAAATAGTCCTATATTGTTAAAATGTAAGTGGATCCGACCATCCACAGTACAATTTGATGAGTATGGATTTATACGTGCTAATATAGGGCAATTCTTATCAAAGATGGATGAGCCATATGTTTTCCCTTTTCAAATCAACCAATCATTTCTAATTGATGATGTAAGAAGCCCAGGATGGTCATATGTCATTCAAATAGAGTCTCGTTCAAAATGAAAATTCATGGAAGTTGTTGATTTAATTCCTGATGGGCAATATATTAATCTACAAGAAACATTTGAAGAAGTGGATGAAGATGATGATGGACTGTTTCAAGAAGATATTTTGATTACCAGTGAAGAGACTATAAGAGAGAATGTATTGCATGCCACAGATGATGAGGACGAAGAAGATCTAGTAGATGCAGACATGAGTGATCAAGAATTGGACCTTTCTGGCAGTGCAGATGATTATTGATGAGCCCCATTTCATGAACTATTATTAAAGTCTTTTAAGTTGTTTTAAAACAGTGTTTATGTTTTGAGAACATGGACCTTCTTACTAATACTATGACCACTATCCTCCATGAAAATCTGTGAAAACCATTTAATTCTACAATAACTTCACCATGGGGATGGAGCATTTAATTCTATAATAACTTTACACATTGATTTAGTCCATTTTCATAATGATACTCAAGCCAAGAATGAAAAATTTCTCATCAATAGTCAATGTCCAAAAAAATCTTTCTTTGGTTCCATTGAAAATGTTACCTAGTCACTACTCTTCTATCAGGGATTTCCTGTGAGACTTGTTTTGCTTCATTGAGTTGTATATGGTAGATTTTGTTGCTGAATCATGTACTACTTTTCTAATTAGTAATTAGGCATCTGATTCTGATGATCTAAGCTTCATTTTGTTTTCAAGGATGCTAGAATTCGGAAACTAAGGATCTAATAATTTGGGTTTCTCTTACTTTGCATTGTAAAAAATATAATGCTTCTAGGACTATCTATCTTCATGAGTGTCCTTTTTCACTTGTTTTGCATTACATTATGTATTCTACCAACAAGCACAATGCTTCATGTTACCTACCCTTTTCACCTGAAAGAGTGTTATGTGAATCTTATCAAAACAATGAAATTGCTCCCATATGTTGTTCTTATTGTCACTCACACTTTTGGACTTCTCTGGACTATCCTGTTGTTATAGACTATGTTGTTTTCAGGAGGTGTTTAAGATTCATACTTGTAAGTAGTTATAGTGACCATGCCTCAGTGATGACTACCACTGTGTGACTATTACTTACATCTATGACTATTGTAGTTGTGTCAATGTTCTCTATGACACATTATCAAGCAAATGCAATTGGAATGCTTAAAGCCAGATTTTGCAACATCCTCCCTCCTTATACCAGAATGGGATCTTTGGAATAGTCTATGGGTATCTAGCAGAGCATAAAGGAGATTACTCTATTATACATAGTTGCAACTGCTCTGTTATACATAATTGCAACTGCTCTGTGAGGCATGTATGCAAAATGTGGAAGCATAGCCAACACAAATGAATTGCTTAACTTTAACACATTGCCTCAAAGACATGTATTATCATGGACTACAATCGTGGCAGGACATACAGAAAATTAACTTCATGAAAAGGTGTTCCACGCTATTGTCAGGTTTAAAGACAAATTCTACAACCTTTTCTAGTACCCTCCATTCTCGTACCCAAAAAGGGAAAAAAGGAACAAGATATATGCATCTGATAGAAGAGCTCTTTTAGATAATGTGATTACAATAACATTATTAGACACGTATGGAAAATGTGCAAACACATACAATGCACGTGAACTATTTGGCATAATGCCTCAAAGAAATGTGGTTTCCTACACTCCAATGCTCGTCGTATATGTACAAAATGGATTTCTCAAAAAAAACCTTTAGAAAATTTTAGGAAATGCAACTGGGAGTTGTAAAACTAAACTGCTCAACCAATACTAGCATCCTCCTTGTATATTCTGAAGTTGGTCTTTGGAATATAGGTATGGACATTCAATGGAAGCCTAAATCATATAGGAATGTTGTTAGTTTTAATTTTGGGAAACCCCTAGTAAATATACATACCAAATGGGAAGCATAGGAAGGCATTAAACTTTTTGATAGATTGTTTGAAGAATTTTCAACATATTCTTTCAAGAGTTGTAAACTCTTGCAATATTAAGGTAACATAAATTTGTCTAACTTTATTCACAAAGATGTATGCATGTTGCAATTAGTCTAGTTGCAAATAGTTACAGGGTTTGAGGCCACTGCCACCCCTGGTATCAGTCCAGTCTAGATCTCGTACTAGTCTTGGTTTGTAATGCCTCCAGGTCTAGTGAGGATGCATAACCAAAGTTCATACTATGTTCAAGAGTTCTTGAACCTGAAATAGAATTGAAGACATAGATTATAACTAAAAGTACTAAAATAAAGAGTAGAAAAGCATAGAAGTCTTATAATAATGCAAAATTGAATGCTTCCAGTCTTCTTTGTTTCTTTCATCCGGACCTTTCATGATCACACTCTCCCTATCTAAATTTTGGACCCATGTGCAGAGTCTTAGAATTCTCAAACATGTGATTATATACGAGTCCTGGTGATGCAAGACGATCCTTTTAAGGTGAGGCAAAGAGGCAATTATTCATTTAGAGTTATTATGAATAGTTTGCAAAACCCTTTGACTCGCAATGATTAGTTGGTTAGTTGAGTTTGATCTGGGTAGATTTTTTTTATAATTTTTGCAGTGACACTCCAGAACCATCATTAGTTTAAGGTAAAAAGTGGATCACAAAGAGTGATTTAGAATAGGAAAAAGCATGTACAGTTGAATATCCAAAAGTACTCTTAAGCATCTTAAGGAGTTTGGAAAAATCATGTCTTTCTCTTACTTGCAATGATTCCATAACCTTTGTCAGCATCCTCTTTGTCTAATAAGAAAGATCATAGGGGATAAGATCTAATAAGAATTAATTGTCTGAGGGGTAGTGGTGCAGGGGCACCCAAGGACACATGAACTTACAGGGTACACCAGGGGCTATGAAGGAGATAATGAAGATACAAGGGCAATCAATGCCTAGTGAAGACATATTGAGTCATTTGATGATGAATCATGGCTATTAAAGCCATTAAATGTAATAAATTTCACAAAGTTGTCAAAATGTAATGTATTGCCAAGAATGGGCAAAATGGCATAAGTGAGGTGTCAAGAGTCAATCAATGTGATGTATAGGATAGAGTGTCCTAGGAAGAGTTATAGGTTGATGGAAATGAATAATATTGTTTACATGATGTAATAAGGCTCTAAATGGTGTAAAAGGCACTAAAAGTGCAAGATTTTGTAACATTGTCAACATTGACAATATAAGCCAAATATGGCACACTAGAGGGAGTTAGGGATAAAGGTGGAGTCTTTAGGTCACTTAGGCATAATAAAGTCATTTAGATACAATAATAAATGTTCCCAAGGTCTTAAGCGAAGAAAGTGGCAAAGGGAAAATAAACAAGTAATGACTGTCATTAAAAAGTTATAAAAACTATTTATTTACTGTCACATGACAGTTATGAGGGAGTTTTGGTCGATTCCAGAGGTTTGGGAGTTAGTTTGTGGGTAGTTGAGAGAGAGAAAAGTCTTGAAAGTAGGGTCTTTTAAAAGATAGAATAGTTGTTGGTCAAGGAACGGGGGGAAAAAGGAAGAAATCAGTGACATTTATGTATTGACTGTCATATAAACAGTCTGCTATTCCAAAATAAGTTGATATTAATACAAGTTCTTTCCTTGCATTTACTTTGCTTTTGACTCTCCTAAGCATCTGGAATTTTCTTTAATAGGAATGTAGAAGTTCTTTTATAATTTGGAAAGGCATTTGATAGTTTCAAGTACAATATTTAATCAAAATATCTGTTCACTGTCTGTCACTATCAGGAGACAGTTTGGAATAGTTTTGTTGTAATAAAATGGAGTGATCCTCTCCCACTTTCTATCATATCACTATTCCTTGTGGGAGAGAAATTTATTAATGTAAATAATATGTTATGTTTATGATTTGAATGCAGAGGGAGTGCCAAGAGAAAGTGTACTGGCAGAACAGTGTGTGGCTGGTGAACGAAAACAGTGAAGGTGCACTTGGAAAGCACCACATGGTGGATAGAAGGATCTGAGGGTTGGAGTGGTTCAATAATGGTTGGAAACATTTGAGAGAGTGTATTCTAAGGTGTCAAAATCATCTGAATGGTTTTGTATGTCTGTGAAGGGTCTTTTCTAGAGAGCCCTAGGTTATTGACCCTTAAAATGAGGGTTTGATGAAAGAGTGCTTAGAAATGCATGAAGGTTCAAAAAAAATTAGGAATCTTGCTATTTAATAGATTCCTTAAGACTATTTCAAGGTTTGGAATGTTGGGGATGAGTACAAAGAGTAGTTGCTTTGTAATTAGAGGGCTAATTATGCCTAGTTGCAAATAGGAGCAGTCATAGAAAGGTTTATCAGTCACAGTTTGAAGGGATGAGATTCATAGGGTTTGAAGAAATCAATAAAGGGTATTAGAAAAGGTGAAGGAGTTACTAGGGTGTTTGGGAAGTTTGAGAGTGAAGTGCAGATTACTTGCAGGACAGGGCTAATAGGACAATCCTATAGAAGGCAGTTTTGAGGTTTGAGATGAAACTGAGATTTGGATAGTGTTGAATCCACGAGTTGAATAGTGTTCCTTAGGGGGATATTGGAAGGCTCTGCATCAGGTAGTAGTAAAAATTTTATTTGGTTCTAAAGTCATTTGCAAGTATATGGAGTCATTAGATATATGGTTGTCGAGTTGACAACATTTTAAAACCTTTGTAATCGATGAGTACTGACAGTTCCAACTGATTGTAGTCGATTTAGTAGGAAGTTACAGGTAGTTGGCCAGCCTTTTAAACATTGAAAGAGTCCTATTTGTATGGGGGATAGCCCAAGAAATGTAGGTGGTCAGGATTTTGGAGTGTGAATCAAATAAAAGTGTTCAGGTTCTACATTTTCATGTTATTTTTCTGCAACAGTCAACTTTGAATATGATTACAATGGGATTAATGGATTTGTTTTGAAACTTTTCTATTTGGACATGTTAATATTTTTAATCTAGAGTAATTTGGGCTTTGAAGGAGTTCATTTGATTGAGTATAGAAAATGTTATCTTCATTTGATTAAAACTGATTCAAACCCTCCTTAGGGAAAGCAGTGAGCACACAAAATGTGATCCCTTTCATTTTGCATGCATGAATAACCTCCTCTCTTAGACAAGGATGAAGGAGATGGTGTACATTAACTATACCATGAGGTTTCAAGGTCTCATGCAATATTTGGCACATGACTTTAAGCCATTAACATGACTGAACAGTTACATGAAATATTTGAACTGTTCTAGTCAATAAATATGGGCTTTGTCCATAAATTGATGCACAGCAGGGCCATGGGCTTGAGGAGATGGAAGTTTAGATTTATTCTATTGTTTGACTGTCCTTATAAGGCTAACTATCCTTATGTAGACTATTCAAATCATGTCAAATAAATCTCTATTTGAGTATCTTGTCAAGCATTTAGTTGTTGAAATTTGTCTTTGTTTACATTTTGATTCAAGTTGTTGATTTATACATTATCACTTATTTGGATTTCAGGAAATGAGGAGAAAGAATGTGAGGCCCAAATTAGATGATAGTGGTGAGAATGCTGAAATTCTATTGACAGAGTACGAGAAGTTTCGTAGAAAATGTGTGGCAAGGAATAATGAATATTTGTCACAGCTTGGATTAACAAACAGGTAAGTTGTAAATCCAATGAGTAGTATGTTATTGTTTAATAGTGTTTACTAAAAATTTATAGGCTTGAGCTTTATGTATACAAGATATAATATGATATTTTTGGTTATATAGGAAAGAAACAAACTGCATAGGAAATGAAAAAGGAAATCAAAGATAGAGTGCCGACAACTCGTAGAAGCCAACAAATTTGTGATTCAAAAACACATGCACTTGGTGGAAACAATAGTTGTGATGATGTGCAGCCAAGTATAATGCATAGTGATGTGCATCTTGATAAAGTACATGGTGATGCACAATTAGATATAGAACATGGTGATGCACAACATCACAAAGATCTTTTAACACAAAGTCTCAAAGAGATTATTGAAAAACATGGGAGTCAAGGAACAAAAAATATGAAAAAGCTTTTTGCAAGAGTGATAAAAGATGTCTTTGAGGAAAAGTCTACAAAGATAGGTAGTGATATAACTACTCATGACACACTTAATGTGGGTAAAGATGGTGAATTTTAGGTTGCTGAAAGGAATGAAGGGATATTGCTTGCATCCAATGTACCTATTACATCTTCTGATGGAACTAATAAATCAGAAAAAAATATTGGCAGCAGTTTAAATATGGAAGATGTGCCTGCTTTTGTCAAAAGGAGAAGATTGAGTCAAAATTTATATAGATCTACAGAGAGGGATGCAAAACAGAGAAAATTAGAAGGCAAGAAGCCATTCTTGGTTGAGGTATCAAGAGATGGCGAGCCCATTGGGAAAAATGTTGCAAGGTGGGCCTCTGAGTTGGGCATGCGATGTAGAACCCATTTGGATATTTGCAAGACAAACTTTGCAGATCAATATCCACGAAATGTGGAAATTGTCTTACAAAAGATGGAAAATAATTTCGAGACTACTGGTGGAAAAATCTCTCGAAGATATTACAAGAAAAAAATGAGAATTTTGATGAATAATTTTAGATACACTTGCAGAAAAACTATCATGGATGGGAAAGACAAGTTACAATCTACTCTATCTCCTAGACAATGGGAGGCATTGAAAGAAAGCATGAGTTTTGAAGAATATTTGATAAAAAGTTATAGAGGCAAGAGAGAAAGAGCTAATGTAACAGCTGGATACACATTTGGCCGAGGCGGGTTGCAGGCTAAAAAGGACAAATTTGGAGTAAGTGCCTAATTTTTTGGTTCAATTTATGTGAATATTTATTGGAATTATTTATTGAACTAACTATTTGTTGATATTAATGTTGTATTGTAGATGGAAAATAATAACAAAGAAGCAAGTGTAGAAGAAATTGTTAATTATATGGAAACATTGGATCCTAGATCGAACAACAATATGAGTTGGAAATCTAGTCCATCAAATGAGATCTCACAGCCATCTGTTACATGTCATGTAATAGCCTCTGCAGATCATTTTAGCTCAAATGATGGGTATGAACAAACAATGAATTGCATACATGGACTCACTGAGAAAGTATCCCAGTTGGCTGCCTCTGCTGCGCGTATGGATGGACTGGCTGAGACAGTATCACAGTTGGCCACTTCTGTTAAGCCTATAGTTTCTACTTGGAATGTCCATAATTTTATGGATTCAAATAAGGTAAGAGGCTCTATTCATTTAATTCTATTTTGAATTTTTTAGCATTGTCAACTAGTATGCTGTTACGGTAAAACCATGGTGAGAAACACTGCTAGGATCTATTGTTTTAACTCAGACTCATGGTTAAAACTTCAATTACAATGTTTAAGGGCACCAACCGTAAGGAGTCACCAAACCCCTATTCTAAGAGCATCAAGTCTTTCTTATCACAAACTTTTCAATTTGAGCATCGACTCATCAGCATCCTTAAGGCACCAACCAATGGATGTTATAAAACAAGTTTTTATTGTTTTGCAAACTGCAACTTTGAACTTCACAATGATGGAGATAAACAAGTAGAAATATTACAAACTGAAAAAAATAACTCTTCAGATGTTTCAGTCTGATTTACAAAATACGAACAACATCAATCTTCTGATAAATGTGCCTTCTACAAGTTCTACTCACATTTGCTTAATCCACTCCATCAAACAGAATTTCATAAATAACTGCACTGTCAAACCTTGCTCATCATTTAAGCAATGCATGCATTAAATACTATCAAAATAATAATACTATATACCTCAGACTTCGTATGCGTGCAACATACTATACTTGATCAGATTTCTTCACCCATTGAACATTCAAGAAAGATTGCAGACTAGACCATGGTATTCTAAAAATGTTTCTCATCAACAATATATCATCTTATTAAACACATCTCCTTCTCTACATAAGACAATCAAATATTTAACAACTTTTAATTTGATAATTGCAATGTGATTACTTCATATCAGAACAATACTTTGTATCAAGCACATACTCTATTCACATTTCATCAGGATTTTACATATCTCGTCAATGATACACACTCTCGCACACATCTTCCATCAAAATACCAATGAATAAATAAGACAACTCCTTTCTTGATCGACAAGAATTCTAACTGATAAGAGTTAGGAGGTTGTAACTGTACAAGTATTCATCACAATTGTAAGCAGTGTAAAATGCCAGAAGTTTAACATAATTAAACTTATACACATCAATGGCATTAAGGAAGTTTCTTACGACAAAGGAAATATATAAAAGATTTCATATAGCTAATTGTTGATCCTGAACCGTTCTCTTGAAGACTTAATTACTAGTATGCTGTTACAGTAATTTTTTGTTATGTATTTTCTGTTTGATGGCTTGTGAGAGATAAAAGAAATCAATCAATGCAAATTCCAAATATCTTTATATTAATGAGGATAAAGTTTACTTTAATTTTTGAGATTTATTTCCAAACTAGAATGCTGATATAAATTCTGATCTGAAAATGAAGGGTAATATCTATGAACCAAAACTTCTTTGATATCGATACTCTAGAGTAGATTGGGGAATGCAAAATGCTGTCAGATTAATATTGCTCTAATCTAGGATGATGCTCTGCCTAGATTCCTGATCTATATTGCTTTGATTTACTGAGATGCTTATTAACAAACTATGTTGAAATAAAGCACCTGATCCTTACAATAATTTGATCGCCTTCTCTGAAATTGTCTTTTATAATCATTCAAATGGAATAGACGTAATCTGGTATGAGAAATAGGATCTTGTACTTGATCCTCTTTCAAATTATTATCCTTTAATTTTATATTTCTTTAATGCCTTCTTGTGAGTCTAATCTCTGTCATTGTTGCTGAATAATGGCTCAAGTTGCATGCAATTTTATGTGAGAAGTTTATGCCTTAGTCTGATTACAATTTTTTGTTCTTGCAATAATCTGAGATGCTATTTCTACTTGTCAATTTCTTCTTTTCATGTGTTTGTGACCTTGCCAAACAGGGGACAAATACCTCCTTTAGTTGGCTGTATTAAATCCCTTTAAGTGCTTCAGGTATGAAGACTATATGCCAATAAAATATGCCCCTTGAAGAAATGGATGATCTTCCCTTATTAAGCAACAAAGGGCATGATGTGAAAAGTTGTATCTCTTTGATCAGAACTCTTTCAAACTGAATTACTATTTTAACAAATCGTACCTCTTCCTTGTAACTAACAATATCATTAGTTAGTTATCTAACTTAGATCATATTAATTCCTTCCTTTGGCTGCAATTATAGATGAGATGTCTTCTTCCTTTGTGCGATCTGACTTCCTCTTTCTAGATAGCAATTACTTATTTCTTGGATAATGTTAGCCCCCTTATTTTCTTCTCTCTTGTATAGTGATAATACTCCTTATTGATCTATGTAATAATGAGAGGGGAATATGCTGATCTATTTATAAGACCTTAAAGAGTTGTTTGTCACTTATTTGATGTAATAATCCTGTAGCAACGATGACTGGTGATGGTCAGTCTGCAATACACTATTGTTGTTTCTAACATGGAAGAAAATACCACCATTGCATTTAATCTACCATTGCATCGATCTATCTACTAACAATTTAACCACGTGCAGAGCAATTGTATCAAAGCTGCACAAAAATGCTTTGATGCCAACAAAGCTGCTAATATTGACAGTGATTGCAATGAATTAGTGGACATGAATGTGGATCAACACAGTTATAGTTGTGGTAAAGTTGAGGTAATGTAATAGTTGTCAATTATCTATCCTAATCTTCATGCTTGAAATGTTATTTTAAACAAATAATTATAGATTTTGCATTTTTCTAGATGTAAGTTAATTTGTCACAATATTTATTAGCTATCTTCATTGCACAATTTAGAATTTTACTTATTTCTTGCCAAGGTTTACATATCATACCCTCTTCCAGCATATGACTTGTACCTATTTTCTCTTCAGTCTACTGTGCATACAGGGAAAGACGCTCTCAATAGACCTATCTATAAAGCTCCACAATTTGAGAAGGATGTTGATAGTGAACATGTTGAACTGGATGAGGATCTATATGATATTCAAAGAAGACTTCATGTTAAAAGCAAGGTGAGTTTTATTTATTGTTGTGTATTTCATGGTATTTGTTTTAACACATGCAAGTACTA
The DNA here is from genome assembly GCA_027943335.1 of Chamaecyparis obtusa. NCBI lineage: Eukaryota > Viridiplantae > Streptophyta > Pinopsida > Cupressales > Cupressaceae > Chamaecyparis > Chamaecyparis obtusa. Next base: position 1,226,789 of record BSBK01003519.1, on the reverse strand, counting down.
TTTGAGCAAGTAATGGTTGTTTTATTATGTTAATAAGTCAAATGTTTACCTATGTGATAATTATTATGTTAATAAGCCACATAATTACCTATGCACTTTTTGTTTTTGCAGAAAAATATTCATGAACTCCAAGAAGGAGATAAAGTCAGAGTGTTGGATCCATTTGATAGTGCTGTTGTTGGTGTTGGGTGGATCCATTCACTATCTATCATACATGGAGAAAACTTGAAAGGAACGAGTGACGCAAATGTAGAACTTGTGAGGGTCACAAGTAACGTACCACTTGTTTATGAAGACAAACTAGATGGAGCGATCTGTCTAAAAGAGAAAGAAGGATCCTTTGCACGGTGGCCAGTAATTTTTTTGGAGAAAATGAATTAGTTGATGTTTATCATGCACTAGATACCAGACATTCGTGGTGTATTTAATGAGTTGGAAACTCTTAATAACTTTGATATTTTTAGATATAATTATGTATACTCTCAACGTTGACATTTTATTACTTGATACATATTATATTTTAAAATTGCAGATTACCTTTCTTTCTCATGATGTTGAATATTGTTTGTATATGTTAATATATTTTTAATTTCTTTTATGGTTTACTTCAAGTTTAATATATGCCTTTTTTGCATTATTAAATTTATGTAATTTAATACATTATTTATATCACAACTAAATTTAATACCAATTAATGAGAACCAAAATATAATAGTGATTAAATATACTATTAGTAGATGGAAACATAAGAGTGACAATGACTAAATATATTACCAATCGATATCAATTAATTGTTATCGTGATTAAATAAATGACTAATTATTAACAACGTTGACTAAATTAATGATTAAAATGATCAACTATACTACCAATGGATGGAAATTAGTTGATACAAATGACTAAATATATTACTAATCGATATCAATTAAGTGTTAACGTGATTAAATAAATGACTAATTATTAACAACATTGACTAAATTAATGATTAAAATGATCAAATATACTACCAATGGATGGAAATTAGTTGATACAAATGATTAAATATATTACCAATTGACACAAATTAATGATTTTAATGATTAAATAAATGACTATAAAGATTAAATGAATGACCAATTAACAACAACAAATGACTAAATTAATGAGTAAAAATACTACCAAATTGATCATTCAAAACAACCAACAAATGACTAAAATTTGTTTAGTCACAAATTTGGTGGTGTTACAAATGACTGGCAATAAACTATTACTGGTCATGTGATCAAAATTGGTCATCTATTTGTGATTTTTAGTAGTTTTTTTAGTCTAATTTTGCTGTTTTTGTACTAGTGTTAATAGGAGTGAGAGGAAAGAAAATAGGAGAAAGGTGGTGCAAGAGCACCTAGGGTGAAAATTCCTTCTTTTGTTTTGTTGTGTTCTCTCCTAGTTGCTTAGTTAGTTTAGACAATTTTAGGAAGATTTTGAAGTGGTTTAGGGTTTGTTAAGTTAGTTTTTGAAAGTTTTTGTTCATCCACTCTTTGTAATGTCCTAGAGGATAATTTGAGTCAAAATGTGGAGTGGACATTCTAGATGCTTAGGAGGTCATTTTCAAGCTTTTTTGAGTCTTAGGAAGTGATATTAGACTTTTGGTGATATATCCATGGAGGCCAAAACAAGAAAAAGCAAAATTGCCAAGAGATGTAAAAATTTTCTCAAAGCAACAATTGCAACTTTGCAACTTTTAAAAAGTTGCTTGATAACTTTTAAAAGTTGCTTGACAACTTTGTTAAAAAGTTTTTTTTATCCAAAAGGTGGTTACTGGTCAGTTCCAGCAATTTTTTTGGCTAGAGGAAGGCTATATAAGAACTCCCATTGCGATATCCCAAGGTTGGATACCATTTTGATTAAATTTTCACTCATTGTAAGGTTGTAGATACACACTGTGATAGTTTTCAGAGCATTTTCAATTGAATAGAATTGCAAATGGATTAGAGTGTCTTTCTTTCCTTTGTAATTATCTACTTAGGAGTGTTACTTAACTCTGTATGGTCTGACTTTAGTAGATAGTCTTCATTTTGAGGTGTAAATTTAAATTTCTTTGAAGTTAAAACATTCTCTGGTCCAATTCTGGACTATACATTATTAAATGGCTCCTCGAAGTTCTTGAGTCCATGGCATGTAAAATGGACCTGGATGGAATGAAAGGGGAGTCATTGTACATAGTTTTTCTTTTTGTTTTAGGAGTAGAGGAGTTAGGATTGATTTTTGAGCTCTTGCCCTAGGCGAGCTTGGCCATAGCCCGGCTAGGGAAATAGAGTAATAGAGAGCCATAATATGCAAAGTTGGATTGGTAGGAGTAATCCAATGGTTGGAGAGTGTTAAAAAAGAGGTGGCATGACCCTCTATGCAATGGTAGCAACTACTAATTCAAATTCATCAGCTTGAGAAGACAAATTCTAAGAAAGGGCCAATTAGTCCTATTTTTAAGGACTGAGTCCCTAATAGTAGAAAGGTGTTGTATGGATGACTTGGAGCCATCTCACCTTGAACATATTTAATATCTTTGAAAAGGGTATCTAGATCCTAGAATAGATTTGGGGGTCCTTAACAAAATTTGTGAGATAATCCAGTATTTGTGTTTGGCTAGGGCTACAAGGAGAAATTAGACGTTTCCCTAAATTTTAGGAACTCGATTAATAGATGGTTGAATAATGGTTTCAAATCTTTAAGATAGTTGACAAATGACCTAATATGGTGGAAATTCAACCCTGCAAATCATTGTGAGAATGTTGGCTTAGGTTGGTAGAATCTACCTTGTGGATTCACTGAGTATTAAAGAATCTTGTTGATAGGGTGGATCTTGGTTAGAGAGGTAGATTTCATAGTGACTTTCCCTTAGGATTAGGGTTTGAGAAATCCCAAATGAAGAGAAATCCAAGTTAGTGATAAAAGAAGATGTAGTGCCAGAGCCTAACCCTATACTCCAAGAAGAGACATTCCTTAAAGCTTTAAAAGCTATGAGTGGTAAGACATTGGAAGTTGTACCCCTATTCAGTGGCAAGATGGAACTAAAAGTGGTCATGGAGTGGATAGAGGGACTTTAAAACCACTTTGAATGTGATAGTGTAATAGAAGACCAAAAGGTAATCTTGAGTGGCTAACACAAGGTTGAGAGGGACTTCCCTCACTTGGTGGAAGTGCGTACAAGATGAAAGAGTCAAAGAAGGAAAGAATCCTATAACTAGTTGGAAAGGTATGGTGGCCAAGATAAGGGAGACTTATCTACCAGATGACTGTGAGGTGTAGTTGCACAAAAAGAGGCAAAAATTAAGACAAAAAGATCTTGAAGTAAGTATCTATACAGAAGAGTTCCACAAGTTATGTTTGAGGTCACATGTGATGGAAGAGGAGAGCCTGAAAGTGGCTAGGTACTTGAATGGATTGAGTGTTAATCTCTATTGAGCATTCAAGGTTGTCATTAGTATCAAAGGATATTAAACAGGTTGGTCAGTCACTTATATTGAGTCAGTCGGTAACCAGAAGTAAGTCAAAGCAGTCGATAAAGCCTTTACACCAAGCATCACATAGTTTACCGAGCACCAACGATACCGACACAGATGGATAGTATACACCGAGCAATTTATACAGTATTTACCGATGATCATAGAAAATGGCATAGTAATCTAAAATGGCACATTCTTCTATGCAAATGGTTACAACAGATCGTAAAATGGTTTACCAAGATCGAGGAGCATTTATTGTAAAAGATATTCATTAAATGTAATGTTTATCTTATTGTAATAGTTGATCTAGGTTAATTTTGCATCGTAGATCTTAGGGTTATGATTATTTTTGTAACCTAATTTTTGCTAAAGCGGTAAAATAGAACACTATATATTTTGTATGTTTGCATCATTTTATGAGGTTGGTAAACTAATATATATGAATCACGGAGCACTTGAAGCCATTGCCTAACTTCAAGTCAATCGGTTTACAAAATAGAATAGAGTACAGAGGATATCAGATTGAGCAGAATCAGAGAAGGCTACCGAGCAGAACAGAGCAGTGAATCATCACAGTTAAGGTGATAATTTTATGAACATTTATTGATCTATTTTAGACAATTGAGTTGTCAACTAGCAGATAACTGCCTATTACTCTCTGACAATTGTAATAGAGTTCTTGATAGAGTAGACTTAAGAGTCTTATGTAAATCTCTTAACCGAGTACACACTTCATTAGTGTTGTCAAAATCCTACAACTAGGTAGATCTAGCTGATCTAATATGTTACTCCTAACAGGGTAAGATCACCAGAAGAGATCAAAACTTGTAGCCTTAACAGGCAAACCTTTTCTATCTGCAGTAGTGAAGAATTTGTGGGTGTCATCCCCACCGCAGTTTTTACCTTCTTACAAGGGTTTCTGCATTACCAAAATACTTGTGTTATGTGATTGTCATATTGATTTCATGTTTTTTACTTTCTCAAGTTAACTAGATGATTGATTTAGGCAATTATATTCAAGTTATTTTGATCGGTTATCACAGTACATAGTTATAGATCTAAAAGGTTTTACAAGTAAAGTTTTTGAAGGCACTGATTCACCCCTCCCCTCTCAGTACCTATCTCTCCTAATTCCAACAATTGGTATCAGAGCACAGTTCTCTTGTTGAATAGTCTAACCACTAAAGGGTAAAGATCTAAGTCATGGAGAGATACAAGCTTGACAAGACTATTGAGAATTAGAAGATACAAATATAGATGTTTGTGGAACAGTATAAACAAGCCAAGAAAGAACTAAAAAAATTACTGGTTGAAAGGAAGAACCTTGCAATTCTGCAGAATGAAATCAATTATCATGAAGAACCTATTGATGAAATATTTGATCATATGAGATCAAGCTCTGGAAGCATCTCTGACGAATCTGAAAGCATAATCTCTGACTTGTCTGAAAAGAATCAGCATCTATCTGAGCAAGTGAAAGCACTTCAAATCGGTCATGAATCTCAGATGGTGAGAATGGTGGAAATAATGAACAATGCTAGATAAGCTGAACAAGATCAGAATCTAGCTATTGAAGACCGAAGACTGATGATTGAAAAACTCCAAGAAAAAGAAAGTGAAATACAGAGACTCGTTGATCGTCACTTCCAAGTATCAAAATAGATGATGACAGTTAATCAAGAAATGAACCAAGTAAATGGAGAATTATCAAGAAGACTTGAAGATGTTGCAATACTCAGAGAAGATAATGAAAAACTGAGAAATGAAATAAAGATACAAAAACAACATAATGAAATGATGAAGATAGTTGAGGACAGTTCTAAAAAGATTGATGATTTCCTGACTAATTAGAGAAGATTCAGGAGCAGAGCCAGTATAGGCTACACCGGTGAAGGAGAATCATCACAACAAGCTGAAAAAGTCAACAACAATCAAAGTCAGAAGCCTAAAGTGTTGACATGTTATCACTGTGGAAAACTGGGACATACATCTAATGTGTGTAGAAGCAAAGCACAAGGTAAACCTCCTATCATTCCTAAATTCAATGGATATTGTTATTACTGTGGTAAGTTTGGACATCCAGCTTATGAATCCAGAGCTAAGCAGAATGACATTGCTAATAATACCACTGAGGAGAAAATATGCTATACTTGTAATAAGCATGGACACACTTGATGCAGGAGCATCCTGGGTGTAAGAGCAATCTTGCATCACCCAAAAATATTTCTGGTTTCTTTTCAATAAAGGCTATCTTGTGTAGAGTTGCTATTTATGGAAACTTGTTATTTTCAGTAAGCTAGTCATATGATCTCGGAATGTTCTGATTTCACGGTTGGAGGTTCATCTTAGTCGTATCAGCCTACATGTAAAGTTTCATTAGTAGATCAAGTCTGATTTTGAAGATATTGAAACTTTTCAGTTTTGGAAACAGGGTACAGAAACTTTGAACTCAATTTTGAAAGCTTTAGAGGCTCCAGATGAGGTTGAATTTTTGGTTGAATGAAGCTTGCTTGATTTAGGTGTTGTAGAGCTCCTCATGCCCTTTTCAAAATGAGGTTATAATAGTCAATTGGGTCAACGAGTGATGACTTATGGTCTCCGGAAGTTGGGTCACCTGAAATGGTGGAAAATGATTTTCCTTCAAAATTTATGTTTGGGTTTCAAAAGTTATTTTGAGCTGACTTTGATGTAATCAAATGAAAAATAAAATAATTCTAGGTTTGGTCGGCATTGTTGGCTAAAAATTCTGGAACCTTCCCAGGCGGTGGAAAATTGTCTATATAAGAAAGGTTGTAGTGTTGTCTTACGCAGTTCAAGACAGTTCTAGGTAGTAGATCTGGGTATTGATTTGAGGCTTTGTCATATAGAATATTGTAAGGGAATGCCCATGTGGCTTTGCATATTGTAATTCTGAAAGTTTGTAATTACACATTTGTGGAGATAATAAGAAGCCAATTTTATATTCTTGCATATTGCTATTATTTCTCTATTTCTGTTATGTGTTTGTGGTATTAAGGGGAGCACCCTTCATCAAGTGGTATCAGAGTAGGAGTTCCTGAGTGTGTAAACAGATTGTCGATTGTGAGGCAGTTTGCACCAGGACCGTGGGTTAAGGTTTCTGTGTAAACAGATCACCGACTGTGAGGTAGTTTGCACCAAGACTGTGGTTAGGGTTTCAGCGCGCATTGCAAAAATGCCTCCACGAAGGGAATGTGGTGGAAGAGCTGGTGTTGTAACACCTAAGGTTAGAGCGCTCCAGAGACAAGTGTGAGCATTACAAGAAGAGATTCATAGAGGAATGAATCTTAATGTCAGAGATGAAAGCGAGGATGAAGCTGAAGAAGAAGTTGAAGTTGTAAACTAGGAGGAAGAAAGACTTTTTTGGGCCATTTCCAAGATCGAAAAAAGGCCTAAGATTAAGGTTCCTACATTTTCAGGAAATCTTAACCCAGAGGAGTTGATCGACTGGATCAATGAATGTGAAAAATATTTTGAGTATGAAGATATTGAGGATCCTAATAGGGTCAAATTCGTGAAGGCCAGACTGAAAGGTCATTTGAAGATCTGGTGGCAAGAGATTCAATTAGAGTGAAATAGAAGAGGGAAAGATAAAATCACAAGATGGGATCGGATGGTAGATAAATTGAAGCGATAGTTCATCCCTGTTGCTTATGAGCTTGACCTACTAAAGAAAATGCAAAGTTTGAAGCAAGTGGGATGATCTGTTCAGGAGTATATAGAGGAGTTCTATCGAATCCTCATCAAAACAAGCCATGCAAAAGTTGATAAGGAGAAATTTTCCCGTTATCTTAATGGGTTGAGGCCAAGCATTCAGGAGGAGCTGAATCTGGTTCAAATGAACAGTATTGAAGAGGCATACCAGTTTTCCCTAAAAGTAGAGGAAAAGCTGAACAAGAAGTTCAAGAGCAGACAAAATGGAAGAGGTCACGATGGACGATCTGGTGGACAGTCATATGGAGGCCGAAATGAAGATCCGAAAAAGAAGGATGAGGCTAGTAGCAGTCAAAATCATAGAGGAAACAACTCTAATCATTTCCAAGATCAGAACAATAAAGATCAGAGAGGAAGAGGAAGAGGATAAGGTTCAGGAAGAGGAGGTTTCCGTGGAACATGTTTTCAATGTGGAGAAGAAGGTCATAAAGCATTTGAATGTCCTCAATACCAAGGAAGGATGCATAGGAGGAATGAAGGCCAGGTCAGAGTGGCACATATAGATGAAGATGTCAAATCTTCAAATTCTGAAGATGCTGAAAGAGGAGAAATGTTGATTAACAAAAGAGTCCTGCTGAGTGGTGAGAATGAACCTGAACAAAGGAGGAGCCTGTTTTGCACTAGATACAAGTGTGAGGGTAAATGTTGTGATGTGATTATTGATATTGGAAGCACTAAAAATTTGGTGTCAGAAGAGATGGTGACAAAGTTGAAACTCAAGAGACAGAAGCACCCACATCCATATCAGATTGCCTGGTTGCAGGATGACCACAAGGTCATGGTCAGTGAACAGTGCCTAGTAAAGTTCAAGATTAGCAGGTACCATGATGAGGTACTATGTGATATCATACCTATGGATGCATGTCACATGTTGTTGGGTAGGCTGTGGTAATTTGATAGATGTGTTGTACACGATGGTCGTGTGAATACCTATTCCTTAACAAAGGATGGAGTATGACATAAGCTAAAGCCATTGAAGGAGACCGAAGAAAAGGTATGTGGTAATGCAAGAATAACTTTTGTTGATGGAAGAAAATTCCTCGATGGTATGAGGCATGAGCATGTGTGTTTTGTTTTAATTCAAAAAGCTAGTAAAGAGGAAATGGAGGATGTACCTGTAGAGGTCGTAGATTTGTTGAATGAGTTTTAGGATATTGTATATGATAATGTACCTGATGGATTACCACCTATAAGAAAGATCAGTCATTAGATGGATTTGATTCCAAGAGCCAGTTTGCCAAACAAGGCAGCACACAGAATGACACCAGCAAAAAGTGAAGAGTTGAATAGACAAGTACATGAGTTATTGTAGAAGGGGTTGATTCGAGAGAGTCTGAGTCCCTGTGTTGTACCAACGGTATTAGCACCAAAGAAGAATGGAGAATGGAGGACATGTGTACAAATTCTAGAGAAATAAACAAGATCACAATCAAGTACTGGTTTCCATTGCCACGAATGGATGATATTATGGACTGTTTGAGTGGGGCTGTTTATTTCTCAAAGATAGATCTGAAGAGTGGATATCACTAGATTCAGATCAGAGAAAGAGATGAATGGAAGACTGCCTTCAAGACAAAAGAATGACTGTATGAGTGGTTAGTCATGCCTTTTGGGCTAACCAATGCACTGAGAACTTTCATGCGGCTCATGAACGAGGTTCTGAAAGAATTTCTATGTAAGTTTGTCATTGTTTACCTAGATGATATTTTGATCTTTAGCAAGACATTGGAGGAACATATGATGCATATTTGTATGGTGTTTGAGAAGTTGAGAGATGAGAAATTGTTGATTAATTTGAAGAAGTGCAATTTTGTGAAGAAGGAATTAGTATATTTGGGATTTGTAGTTTCAGCAGAAGGTCTGAAAATAGATCCAAAGAAAGTATGGGCTATCTTTGAATGGCTGACTCCAAGGAGTGCAACTGAGGTAAGATCTTTTCATGGTTTGTCTAGCTTTTATAGAAAATTTATCAGAAATTTTAGCAGTATTTGTGGACCCTTGACTGAAACAATGAGAGGGGATAAAAAAGAGTTCAAGTGGACTAATGGGGCAGATAAGAGTTTTAAACTGTTGAAATAGAAAGTTACAGAATAGCCTATTTTAGCACTTCCATATTTTAATAAGGTGTTTCAAGTAGACTGTGATGCTAGTGGTACTGCAATAGGAGCTGTTATGAGCTAAGAAGGTAAACCTATTGCTTATTTCAGTGAGAAGTTGAATGATGCCAAGAGAAAATATTCTATTTATGATCAGAAATTTTATGCTATAATTCAAGCATTAAAGAAGTGGAGACACTATCTACTTCCTAAGGAGTTTGTTTTGTATACTAATCATCAAGCTTTGCAATATTTGAATAGTCAAGGAAGGTTGAATCAGAGGCATTTGAAATGGGTTGATTTTTTGTAGAGTTATACATTTGTTTTGAAACACAGAAGTGGAAAGTCTAACAAGGTTGCAGATGTGCTTAGCAAAAGGCAACTATTGCTAACAGAGATGCAGATTGAGGTGGTTGGGTTCAAGGAACTCAAGAATTTGTATCCAAAAGATCCTGATTTTGGTGAAGCTTGGAAAGCTTGTAAAGAACCTGTTACTCTAGACAGAATGAAGTGGTTGGATTTTATCATTCAGGATGATATGCTATTCAAGGGGAGTCAGTTGTGCATTCCACGAAGTTCTATGAGGGAGAATCTCATCAAAGAGAAGCATAGCGGAGGATTGGTTGGACATTTTGGTCATGATAAAACCCTTGCTTTGGTTAGTGAAAATTATTATCAGCCCCAGTTGCAGCAAGATGTGAAGAATTTTGTATAGAGTTGCAGAGTATGTCAGATGGTGAAAGGAGTGAAGCAGAATACAGGGTTGTATCAGCCATTACCTATACCAAAGAAGCTTTGGGAGGATATCAATATGGAATTTGTTCTTGGTTTACCGAGGACTCAGTGGGGACATGATTCAATTTTTGTGGTGGTTGACAGATTTTCAGATCGAGACTACATGGTTTGCCAAAGACCATAGTTTCAGATCGAGACACTAAGTTTGTTGGATATTTTTGGCATACATTATGGAAGAAGTTGAAGATAGGTTTGAAGTTCAGTTCATCACATCATCCACAGACTGATGGACAGACAGAGGTGGTCAATAGGAGTTTGGAGAATTTGCTGAGATGTTTGGTTGGAGATAAGCCAACAAGATGGGATTTGATTTTACCACAAGCGGAATTTGCATATAATAATTCTATCAATAGGAGCACTGGTAAATCACCATTCCAGATTGTATATGGAAGTAGTCCCAGAAATGCATTTGAGTTGAGGAAGATAGATAAAGGAGAAATAAGTAGTGTTGAAGCTGAGGATTTTGCAGAACATTTGAAGAACATCCATGAGGAGGTGAGGAAGCACATTACCAAGATGAATGCGCAGTATAAGGCTAAGGTAGATGAGAAAAGGAGGCATAAGGAATTTTAGGTTGGAGATGAAGTCATGGTTCATTTGCGGAAAGAGCAATTTCCAGTTGGTACATACAACAAGCTGAAAATGAAGAAGTTTGGGCCATGTAAGATACTAAAGAAGCATGATTCAAGAAATGCATATGAGGTAGAATTGCCTACTGAGCTAAATATTTCACCAGTGTTTAACATTTAATATTTGATGGACTATCATGAAGGAGGTGTTAAAGATGAGATCACAACAACATAGTGGAGTATTCCAGCAACTAGTTCAAATACTAAGGAGATTGAGGATATACTAGACAGTCATGTTGGCAGAAGCACAAGGAACAGGACATATGAAGAATATCTGGTCAAGTGGAAAGGATGACCTATTGAAGATTCATCATGGCTGACAAAGTAGGAGGCTAACCATCTTGGTTTCCCTCTTCACACCTAAGTCGTGACAAGGTCACTTCTCAAATTACCCTGGGTGTCTGATGTAGGAGCATCCTGGGTGTAAGAGCAATCTTGCATCACCCAAAAATATTTCTAGTTTCTTTTCAATAAAGGTTATCTTATGTAGAGCTGCTATTTATGGAAACTTTCTATTTTTAGTAAGCTAGTCATACGATCTCGGAATGTTCTGATTTCACGGTTGGAGGTTCATCTTAGTCATATCAACCTGCATGTAAAGTTTCATTGGTAGATCAAGTCTGGTTTTGAAGATATTGAAACTTTTCAATTTTGGAAATAGGGTACAGAAACTTTGAACTCAATTTTGAAGGCTTTAGAGGCTCCGGATGAGGTTGAATTTTTGGCTAAATGAAACTTGCTTGATTCAAGTGTTGTAGAACTCCTTGTGCCCTTTCCGGAATGGGGTTATAATAGTCAATCGGGTTAACGGGTGATGACTTATGGTTTCCGAAAGTTGGGTCACCTGAAATGGCAGAAAATAATTTTCCTACAAAAATTTTGTTTGGGTTTCAAAATTTATTTTGAGCTGACTTTGATGTAATAAAATAAAAAATAAAATAATTCTAGGTTTGGTCAACCTTGTTGGCTAAAATTTATGGAACCTTCCCAGGCGATGGAAAATTGCCTATATAAGGAAGGCTATAGTGTTGTCTTAGGCAGTTTGGGATAGTTCTGGGTAGTAGATCTAGGTATTGATTTGAGGCTTTTTCCTACAGAATATTGTAAGGGAATGCCCATGTGGCTTTGCATATTGTAATTCTGAAAGTTTGTAATTCCACATTTGTGGAGATAATAAGAAGCCAATTTTATGTTCTTGCATATTGCTGTTATTTCTCTGTTTCTGTTATGTGTTTGTGGTATTAAGGGGAGCACCCTTCATCAACACTATAAGGGACTGCAAGGCAAAAATGAAACAAGTCTGGACACCTAAAGAGAAACTACAACGAAAGCCATATCAACCGAAGAGACAAGGTAACTCATATGTTTGGGATTATAATACATGGACTAGCTATGATGTATGTGGTCGGTATGGACACATTGTAGCAAACTGTTACAGAAAGAGTTGGATTAGACAATCAAGAAACTAGACAAATGTAGGAATGGCATGTATGCACTATCGCAAGGTCGGTCATCTAAGCAAGAACTGTAGAGACTGAGCACCAGATGAAAACCATATATTTGAGAGTGGATATAACATTGCAAAAATTATAAAATTAAGGAACACAATGTGGAAGAAGGCATCTAATGAGAATGCTGAGTCAAGTAACACTATTGGTGAAACCTTGTCCACTAGATTGGGTGACATCGATACCTCCACTTAAGATGACAAAGGTATGTATGGAACTGACATTTTAAATGATCACATTTTACATACAATTCCTTATATATGATGTACAAATACCAAATCTGCATGAATAAAGATGCACCATGGTTTATGTGTTATGAGTTTAAAAATGTCACATAGTCGGTAAAAGAAGAAATGAGAGTTGATTACCCATCGGTAATCACTATACAAGGTTAACCGACAACAATGCAAACCGATGAAGAAATTCTATGTCAACCAAGCAAAGGAAATTGTAGACATTACCGAGCTACCAGTTGTTTCATACCAAAAGTTAGGTCACACATTTAATGCACCAAAGTTTGAGTAGGAATATCAAAAATTCTATAAATACATGAAAATAGAGTTCATTGTTACAATGCAATTTTGAAGAATAGAGATTTCATATCTAGCAGAGTTCGAAGCTAAAGTTTTTCAGAAAAGATTCAAAGCTACTGAAGATCGAACCGACAATAATTCTTCGATGATATCGAGTAAGTTCATTTGCCTACCAAACACTAGTTATCTATTGCTTGCCGAAACCCTAGAAACAATCTATAGCATCAACATCAACTTCAAGAAAATCACAAAACATTGAGGAGGAAGTAGAATTAATTGTTAGGGCTAATTTCACTGAGGCCAAATTCAAACCACACCCCAAGTTTGTAGCACAAACGGATGATATGGGCACATTTTCAAGTATTCCAGATAGGATTTTTTTAACAGAAGATGTTAGGGCCTATATTCACTGCAAAATTCGAGAAGTAGGTGATTTTGAGACCATTGCTACTTATCAACAAGTTTGTGGATCGGATGGAAAGTTAAAATCTGAATATAAGAAGATTGGGGAGTCAGGGTTATCGTGTTTTACATACTTCCCGTAAACATTCAAAATGACTAGATAAGAATTGTATTGAGCAGATTTCATGATGGCAAATTTTGGATAGATAAACCTGTTGAGGTCACAAAGAATATTATCAGTAGGGTTACTGGGTACCCTACAACCGACAAAGCCAAAGCCTTTTGAAGCTCATCTCATCCTGATGTTGAAAAGAACACTAGAGCTCAATGGGATGGTAGGGCACTAAAAATCTCAACCATTAAAGACCTAGTGGTAAAATTTGCAGCACATGTCATCGGGTACAAGATATTTCAATCTAGCAGACCAAATAGTGTACCTTGCAGTGCCATGGACATGGCATATAAAATTGTGAAGAAAGATCACCAAGTAGATCTTGTCGAACTGCTACTACACCAACTCCAAGATAATATGCAGACAATAAGATCGAAGAAGTCCAACACATGTAAGTGCAGATCATTGCTTGTCTGTACATTTTTCTATCTACAAAAATATGTACCTGGTATCGGTAAGGTAAACTGGCAATCAAACAAACCGATAACTACACAAATTGGTGAAATGATGAAAAGTCTAGGAGATAATCTAAATAAGGAATTTGATGCATATTTCAAAGAATTTCAGACAAAAATGCATCAAAGGAGTAGAATTCCAAGGGAATTAATAAGTAAATTTGAAGATGACATACGTTTTGTAGTCAGTACAGATCACTCTATGATAAAGGCAGTAGAATCGATAAAAAAATGGTTAGTACCGATGGGATACAAAATGAACCATGATTTCACCTTGAAATCTATCAATGCATTGCTGGCATTGCTAATAGATATCACTACTACTAGGTTTGACACATATGAGGAAGCTAAGTCACGAATCACTACAGACATTATAGAGATCGGAAAAATGTCTAGAAGGGCAAAGAAAATGAGGAAAGATCTCACAGAAAAATATGGCAATGCATCCAACTCATCTGCAAAGTCACCGATTAAAGATATAACTGAAGGTCAGTTACAATTGGCTGACAAGCCCTATGATAGCGAGGAGACCGATTCAAACAAAGAAAAGGATTCCACACCGGTTCCTCCCACCAATGTTGAATAGAAAATGTAGTTTCCAGAACTTGAAGGAATGAAGACACGTTCGTCAACTGCAACACAACCTACTAAGAAAGAAGAAGCAGTAAAAGTAGCAAAAAGAAGAGCAGCTACACCAACACAAAAATATGTAAAGAGAAAGACAAAGAAAGTAGCTGAGAGACTGAAGAAAAAGAGGAAATACATAAGAAGTAAAGAAGATATATAAGAAGTAAAGAAGATATAGAGGAGACTGACACTGAAAATGATCCTAATTAATTCAAGTTAGTTTGTAACAGGGAAAGTACAATAGAAGAAATAATTGAAGATATAATTGAAAATGGAAATCTTGCAGATCCAGGCATCTTTAGATTTGACAAAATGTCAATTGAGGACAAGACAAAGCTAGAACATGCTATCATCTAGATGATGATTAAATTCAAGAAAGTACTAATGGAATTTGCATGGACCAATTACCAAAGGAACTAGATGAAAAAATAAATGAGAAATGGGCTATTGCACTGGATACTGAGAAAAGGAAAAGAGAATGATCATTAGTTCATGCAGCCTCACACTTCAGCTATGATGTTGTAAGTGGATACTTGAAAAAGTACCAGGCAAGATTTCTAGTCAAGAATAGAGCTATGCAAATAATGGATGAGAATGTGGCTGATATGGATGTCACATGTGATTCTCTATGGACATCAATTTTGAAAGCAAAAGAGAAATTTGAACAGGTAGCATTCCTAAAATTGTCTAAGAAGAGACACAGTTCAAAAGGTAAAGGTATTTTCATCGATGATAAAAAAGGAAAGAAAATAAAGGACACCAGTATATCAGTTACCGAGGTAATTGATATCACCGAACAAAAGGAAGAAATAAGAATTTCACAGGATCCACCGGATCATGTAGAGATCCAACTGAAGAAGAAAACCGATGACGATGTACTCATTAAGGACATCATTAATGGTGATCCTAATGATAAGGATGATGAAGATGTGACAATTGCACCAAATAAAGATGAAGCACTAGACACTGATAATGTGTTCACATCTCTATCGGGTGAACTTCCTATACTTGCAGAGGTAGTTGAAATACTTTCACAAGTACAACCCAATGCTTCTCATTCTGAGAAAAATAAAGATATAACTAGGATGCAAACACCTAAGCAACCTACAGATACAAATGAGCCTACCAAAATAGAGGCACAGTCTACAGAATCAAAGGAACCAGAAGGAACAAAGTCTACCGAGGTAAACCCCTTTGACACTACAACTGAGACTCCCGTACCATCTACCGAGGAGCAGAAGGAAGATACAGTGTCAATTGGGAAGGATACTCTGAAAAGTGGAGAAAAAGCTATTGTTATTAGTGAGAAGAAGTCACCTCTTGCACAGAAGAAGAAGAAGAAATCAAAAGGGCCGGTCACCAGTGATGAAGTCATAATTATACCAGAATGTGACCCGAGAACCCTAAACCCCAAGGAACTAAGTAAATATGGGGAGCTATGTTCAAGAAAGGTGGCACAAGAAAAGCTAAAGCAAGAACACAAACAAAAAGAAGTGTTAACTGATGTGAGGGATATTTTGCAACAGATAGTTCCGGAGACAAATATTGATGAGAATACTCCCATCATAGATCAACTTGCTACACTCGCCGACAAAATCAATACCCTTGATATAGATGCAGGCAAAAGAATAGAAGAAAGGGCAAAATCAAAGATGCAAGACAAATTGGTAGCAAGAATAAGCCAAGAAGTGGCACTTAAAAGGGTAAAATTATCTGAGGTCATTACTGAGGTAAAATCTATCACCCAGATAATCTATCAATTTTTTATCAAGCTTTGTACTTCAGACACCTTCACTGTAGAAGTCGGTGAAAAGATAAAAGGTTTAAAAGAAGAAATAAAGTTGAGTACACAAGCAACTATAACTAAGCCAAATGCTTTCTTAAAGCATATTCACCGAGTTCAAGAACTCCGGCGGTTGATAGAAAATTTAAGGAAACAAGAAGCACACATCACCGATCAGGTCACAGAGTTACAAACAGAACTCATTCCATACCTAAAATTTTTTGAAACACATATTGTCAAAGCTGAACAACTTGTAGCAACACCAAAGATTTCAGTGTTGGATAATATCTTTGACATGCATGCACAAGTCGGTCTTGAGCATATTGCTCTTACCAACTTGAAAGAGGAGTGGGACAACCTCTTGGAGTCTGTAAAGAAAACCCATCAAATCATTTTTGATAAGATGTAAGTATACATTATTTTTTTTGTGTGTTTGGCATTATTATCAAAAAGGGGGAAAACATGTATATGCCAAATAAGTATACTTTGATATGTATATTACATACTACTGGGAGGATGCACCGAGGGGGAGTACTTTGTACTTAGAAATATTTTTTGTTGTGGATATGTATATGGAAGAGACATAAGGAATATATAGAAACATTTTGTCTATATAAATTAGAAGTTTTGATACTAATGCCAAAGGGGGAGATTGTTAATCTCTATTGAGCATTCAAGGTTGTCATTAGTATCAAAGGATATTAAACAGGTTGATCGGTCACTTATATTGAGTCAGTCGATAACCAGAAGTAAGTCAGAGCAGTCGGTAAAGCCTTTACACCGAGCATCACATAGTTTACCAAGCACCAGTGACACCGACACCCACGGATAGTATACACCAAGCAATTTATATAATATTTACCGATGATCACAGAAAATGGCATAGTAATCTGAAATGACACATTCTTCTATGCAAATGGTTACAACAGATTGTAAAATGGTTTACCAAGATTGAGGAGCATTTATTGTAAAAGATATTCATTAAATGTAATGTTTATCTTATTGTAATAGTTGATCTAGGTTAATTTTGCACCGTAGATCTTAGGGTTATGATTATTTTTGTAACCTAATTTTTGCTAAAGCAGTAAAATAGAACACTATATATTTTGTATGTTTGCATCATTTTATGAGGTTGGTGAACTGATATATATGAATCACGAAGCACTTGAAGCCATTGCCTAACTTCAAGTCAATCGGTTTATAGAACAGAATAGAGTATAGAGGATATCAGATTGAGCAGAATCAGAGAAGGCTACCGAGTAGAACAGAGCAATGAATCATCATAGTCAAGGTGATAATTTTATGAACATTTATTGATCTATTTTAGATAATTGAGTTGTCAACTAGCAGATAATTGTCTATTACTCTCTGACAATTGAAATAGAGTTCTTGATAAAATCTCTTGATAGAGTAGACTTAAGAGTCTTATGTAAATCTCTTAACCGAGTACACACTTCATTAGTGTTGTCAAAATCCTATAACTAGGTAGATCTAGCTGATCTAATATGTTTCTCCTAACAGGGTAAGATCACCAGAAGTGATCAAAACTTGTAGCCTTAATGGGCAAACCTTTTCTATCTGTAGTAGTGAAGAATTTGTGGGTGTCATCCCCACCGCAGTTTTTACCTTCTTACAAGGGTTTCTGTGTTACCAAAATACTTGTGTTATGTGATTGTCATATTGATTTCATGTTGTTTACTTTCTCAAGTTAACTAGATGATTGATTTAGGGAATTATATTCAAGTTATTTTGATCGGTTATCACAGTCCACAGTTATAGATCTAAAAGGTTTTAAAAGTAAAGTTTTTGAAGGCACTGATTCACCTCTCCCCTCTCAGTACCTATCTCTCCTAATTCCAATAGTTGAGGTGTAATATACAAGAGGAAATTAGCCTCTTAAGTCCAAAGACTGTAGACCAATGTTATTAGCTAGCCCTCAAGGTAGAAGAGAAGCTTAAAAAGAAGCATGACTCAAGAAATAGGGGTAGAGGGAGAGGGAGAGATGGAAGAGGTCAGAGAGGAGGCTTTAGAGGAAGAAACTTTGAAGCAAGAAATCAGGGTGAGTCCAAGCTCATTGAGAACCAGGGAGAGTCAAACAATAGTAGAGGGGGCTATAATAGAGGAATAGGCCCTAACAACAATTCAAGGGGAAGATCAAATAACAAGGGAAGAGGATTTTTATTTCTCTTCTATGAAATGCTATAATTGTCACCAATACATGGGCGTCCTACATATAGGTGCCTAGAAAAGCGTTCATCATCCCAAGGATGAGAGAAAAGAGTAAATTATGTCCAAGAAGAGTCTTCTAGTAGAAAAAAAATAGAGGAAGATTTAGAGATAGGAGAGAATTTGATGATTAGAAGAACATTTATTAAAGAGCCCATCAAAGAAGAACTAAGTTAGACAAAATCCTTGTTCAAATTCGAATGCAAAATTCTACGTAAAGTTTGTAAAGTTATTATAGATTATGGTTCTACTAATAACATAATCTCTATGGAAGCAATAGAAAAGCTTAAATTGAAAATAATCCCCCATACCAATCCTTACAGAGTTACTTGGTTGAATAAAGATCAACATGTGTTAGTTAATGAGAAGACTTGGGTAGAGTTCTCTATAGGAAGATACAAGGACAAAGTGTTATGTGATGTCTTGCACATGGATGCTTGTCATCTTTTGTTGGGAAGACCTTAGCAATTTGACAGAGCTTCTATGCATGATGGAACCAAGAACCACTAGTAGAATTTGGGAAAATAAATGACCAAGTGACTAAAACTAATCATGTTCTACCATTTTTTTAGTCACGTGACTAAAATTGATCATGTTCTACAAATATAGATGACTAAATAAATGACCAATTTGGTCATCAAGTAAACTCACAACTAAAATGACTAAATAATTAGTTACCCTAATAAAAATGACTAAATGAATGAGTAATACTCCTTTACACATTAACATTTGATAATATCATATACTTATATTCTTAGAAGTTGCATTTCACCAATAATGTGTGTTCACCAATAGACTTATTGTGCGAACATTATTCCAGCCACTATTTGCCAATATCTGTAAATGGTAACTATATTTAAAATTCATCTAAGCATTTTGCAATTAGAATTTATATAGATCGGGTGCATATAATCACTAGTAGAATTTGATAAATAAATGACTACATGACTTAAAAATTTAGTCACGTGACTAAAAATGATCAAATTCTACTAATTTTTTACAATTCACAAGTATAAATGACTAAATAAATGACTAATTTGGTCATCTAGTAAAATCATAACTTAATAATTGGTCAGACAAATAAAAATGACTAAATAAATGACCATTACTCCTCTATCCTTTTTTCTTTCGAATTTGATCATAATCCATAGATCTTAAGCCCCCCTCTAGTCCAATAGCAATAAATTACATCCTAGAATTAGACATACCTCTAAGAAAGTCCTATTTGGGTCCACAATTCTCTGTAGGTTATGTACCCAACAATGTTGGTTAAAAAAGATGAGTCATTTTGACGGGTCAAACAATCACCTTATGAAGATGTTGTCAAATTTTCTTTGTGAGCTTTGGTGCATTATGATCTTTTAAACAATTGCCTTTTATACAATTTCTTGTTGATGATTTTTAATTTATAGTTATTTTGTGATAGTTTTCTCCTTGTGCTCTTTTATGCTATCTTTCATACTGATGATGGATCATGAAGTGTGAGTTGAAATTTTGATGCAAAAATATTTAGCATAATCTAATCCAAAAATTTCATCATATTAACTATGTAGTTTTTGAGTCAAATGTATTTAGAGAAAGCATTCAAAAGGGCAATTTTTTAGTCAAATTCATTGCATATAGGTTAAAAACACTTATCTTCCCACCCAATTTGCAAAACCTTTAGCAACTGTTATGCCTTATGAATCATTTGTTATAGTTATTATTTTCCCTTCTACTATAATTCATTTCCAACATTGAATTATATTCAATAATTACAATATGAAAAATAAACCACTAGTAGAATTTGGCAAATAAATGACTACATGACTAAAACTTTTAGTCACATGACTAAAAATGATCAAATTCTACTATTTTTTTTGTAACTCACAGGTATAAGTGACTAAATAAATGACTAATTTGGTCATCGGATAAAATCATGACCAAATAATTGGTCAACCAAATAAAAATGACTAAATAAATGACTATTTCTCTTCTATTCCTTTTTCTTTCAATTTTGATCATAATCCATAGAGCTTAAGGCCCCCTCATGGCACCTCTACCTAAGCAAGCCATTTGGACACCCTGATGGCTTAGTACACCAAAATACCTATTGCATGGAAGACATTGCCTCTCGGTACAATCTTAAAGCCTTCACATATTTTATAAAAAAATTAATATTTACATTCTTTAAGTTTTATTACTCATCGGTAAGGTTTTTGTCATGTCAATGCATCACTATCTTTGTCATAATAGAAATGCTAAGGAAAAAAATATGCAAGGAAATAGTGAGTAGTAAAAAATGAACAATAGTGTGATTGGCTCAGTCCAAGTATGAGATCAAATCCCTTTAAAAAGGTGGGTATGTGCAGGATCATGGTATGCCAAAAAGTGGCGATGTGAAAAAAACTTATTTTCACTCGTCCAAAAGTGTACAAATAGATTTGTTGACTTTTTGGTAGGCCTGGGTGTTAGTACACCTAGCCAAACCAAAATTCAAACTTGAAGGCATTATCAGATATCCGATATTTTCCAGTGAATATAAATCACTATACCCAGCTGCGTTCAACATTTTTTCATTGCAAAAATGTTGAACGCAACTAGGATTTCAGATATCCAGTCCCATATCCCCTATCTGATATTTCCCAAATTGCTCAGGTAAGTTTAGCTTCTATTTTTATTGTTTTAATTGTTTTTTGTTATTTTTAAATATAAATACATAGCTTTTTATATAAAAATTAGGGTAGCAATGAGTTTTTGTATTGTTTTTTAAAATTCATTATAATTATCTTTTTGTTTTCATTGCTATCAGATATGGAATCAGAAAACCCTCCTGATGATCTCACAAACAATCTAGACCCACCTCCCAGCAATCCCCCACCTCTAGAAGACGTACCTGTCACAAACCCTCGTTGTTTAGAAGATCTAATAAGAGATAATCTAATGAACTTAGAGGATTGGAAACTGCATATGCCAATATCCCCACATTGCACCCCATGTTTATGACATTGAACACAATAATTGAAAACATGGAGAAATTAACATGGCAACATAATGTTGCACTTCTTTGGCGTGATTCCATGCACAACTGGTTTGATGATGGGCTTGATTATGATGAAGTCATGAACCTAAATATAAAAAAACATGACATAGCTAATCTTTTTGTGGATCCTAAAACCGGTCTAAAAGTAGACCCTAAAAAAACCAAGTTGTCAATTAAATGGTGCACAAATAGTGCAATACGTGACAACTTTAGGGACCGTTGGTGGATGGTTTTTGATAGACCACCTCACAACAATTTGGATGTCCTATTTTATTTTCTTAGAAAATTGTATGTTGAATTTGTGCTCGATCACAAGGTGGATTATTGGAGTATGAGACAGAACTAGGGTGTAGGTTTAGGTGCTCCGCAAGACAGGCCATCATCACAATGGGTGAAATCTCGCACATATGTCCCCCCTCCTGAGATTTCACCACCTCCCATAGTGCAGCATCCAGACATTATAGTTGAGGCCGGCTCACAGGCTATTCGAGCCATTTGCGCGTTGAGTGATCTGCTGGTTACATAGAGCACAACATTGTTGCCTCCTCATCCTGATGCTTCTAGCACTTCCAAGAGTTCACATGTTTGTGTGGCCCACACTTGCGTTATATGCAAGAATATTTGTCTTGGTCCCTTGACTGATAGTGATACATATAGTTTCAGCTTTGATGGGGATGACTCTAAACACCACACTACAGGCACTAAAACATCTCATGGAGATGTGCATCAGGAGCCTACAGTGCCATGGACTCCCATTGTTACGGTAAGGGTAAATCATTCACTTTTTACATTGTTTTTAAATTTTATTGTTTGTATTTTTAGTAGAATTTCCTTATAATAATTTTCCACTGATGTCTTTTTATGTGTTACATTTATGTTCAGTTGATGATAGAGGAGGAGATGGCACAAGTG
The DNA here is from genome assembly GCA_027943335.1 of Chamaecyparis obtusa. Lineage (NCBI taxonomy): Eukaryota > Viridiplantae > Streptophyta > Pinopsida > Cupressales > Cupressaceae > Chamaecyparis > Chamaecyparis obtusa. Next base: position 1,204,415 of record BSBK01003519.1, on the reverse strand, counting down.
GAGGGGTCCACGCTTTCGGCCATATCATTTGGTCTTGACTCTTCCACGATACATATGTTTTAATGTACTCATTGGTTTCCTTTTAAATTATGATAATAGTATATGTACATTGTTTTCTAATTTTTATGATCATCTTTTACATACTGATGCAAGTGTCACTAGTTGCCACCGAGGGGCAATGTGAGGGGGTGCAGGTCTCAACTGTTGATAAATTAAAGGTAATTAAGTAATTTAGTTTATTTATGCATACATGTATACTTGTCAATTGTGCATACTCATTTTTAATTTACATGGTTTATTTGATAGAGAGTGGCATGTGATGATGTCGTGAGACCCTATCGTCACGATAGAGTCATAGGTATATCCATTCGGAGTGATAGCCCCATGGTATGTACATTTCTAAAGTTATTTGTGTGCATTTTTCTATCAAGTATATATAATATGGTCAAGTTATGATAATATGAAGTATCTGTTTGACTTTTGTAAGTCACTCCTAGTTTGAGGGAGCTAGAATGACAAGGGTTTGTATTGCTGATGACTCAGCCAATAATCCCTGAAGAAAAGTCAACAGAGGTAAGTTTTAATGTTAATTCAATTATTTTGTAAACAGATATTTGCTACCAAGTTTTTAACATTAAATAGTATAACTCGTAGATCAATCTCATGTTCATAGACATATACAGGTGGGAGTCATTATTGGTGACACTATTCATGCGCTACCTATAAGGACATATATTAGGTCTCCTACCCGCGAGAGGAGACAGAGAGGCGAGGTATATGAGAGTTCAATTTTAGTTTAAATTTTATTTATTATTGTTGACTATGATTTTGAATTTTAATCTAACTTGGGGTTTCACTTTTGTGTTTGAATGTAGGATCCATTAGAGCCAAAGAGTACTTCAAAGAGGCTCCATTTTAATGATCCACTAGTAGAATAGGATGTCCTAGAAATATTTGTAGTTGAAATTCTTATTTTGAGATGTCATATGACATATTTGAGATGGCGTATGCCACATTGTATCTAGATATGTCAACATATAATCATGAGGATAGAATTATTGTTTATTTTGATATATATATATATATATATATATATATATATATATATATATATATATATATATATATATATATATATATATATATATATATATATATATATATATATATATATATATATATATATATATATATATATATATATATATATATATGAAACTTGATATTCGATCCAATTTGTTAATTGTGTGTTCATTTATTCATTGTTAGTATGTAAATATGCTTGTTTGTATGTACTCTTGTGTATAATTTATGCCTTAAGTATATTTATGTATATTCAAGTACAATATTCATAACCTAAATTCACATGTATGGGCTACGTGCATGACTTAAGTGAATTCATGTTGTATGCTTTATAATTGTGTGCTACATGTATGCTTTATGACTTAAGAAAATTTATGTGTATGCATCTACAAGTTTTGGCATCGAGCGAGACTGGCATGCCAAATTCAAACAAATTTGAATCTCCTAGAATGGAGAGAGGTTATTGTAGGCCTCAGAAATTCCATCTTGTAGCATCTCAAAAATCTCTAATACCTCTTACGGGATCCAAGTTACGAGCATCGAAAGTTCACTGCCCAATTGTGCTTAGTGCACCTTGGGGACACTTTGGTCCGCGTGGTCTGGAACGTTCTGCTGACTCAATCATCAAAATGGGGTTGTGCCTAGCATTTACCCACCAACCGAAGCTAATGGTGTAGTGAATTAGGTGCCAAGATGAATGGTTTGGAAGTAATCTATTAGTGCAACTTTCAACTGACCCTCACTGCAAGTTTTGGCATCAAGCGAGACTGGCGTGCAAAATTCAAACAAATTTGAATCTCCCAGAATGAAGAGAGGTTATTGTAGGCCTGAGAAATTCCATCTTGTAGCATCTCACATATCTCTAATACCTCTCACAGGATTTGAGTTATGAGCCTCAAAAGTTTGCTGCCTAATCATGCTTAGTGCACCTTACAGACACTTTGGTCCGGCATGGTCTGGAACATTCTGCTGACTCAATGGTCGAAATGGGGTTGTTCCTAACATTTACCCACCCAATCGGAGATAATGGTATAGTCCATTTGGTGCTAGGATGAATGGTTTGGAAGTAATCCATTGGTGCAACTTTCAACTGACCCTCACTGCAAGTTTTGGCATCAAGCGAGACTCGCTTGCCAAATTCAAATAAATTTGAATCTCCCAAAATGGAGAGAGGTTATTGTAGGCCTTAGAAACATCATCCTATAGCATCTCATGGATCTTTGATACCTCTCATGGGGTTTGAGTTACGAGGCTCAAAATTTCACTGCCCAATCATGCTTAGTGCACCTTGGGGACACTTTGGTCCGATGTGGTCTGGAACATTCTGCTGACTCAGTGGTTGAAATGGGGTTGTTCCCAGTGTTTACCCATCCAGTTGGAGCTAATGGTGCAGTCCATTTAGTGCCAGGATGAACAGTTTGGAAGTAATCTATTAGTGCAACTTTCAATTGACCCTCATTACAAGTTTTGGCATCGAGCGAGACTCACGTGCCAAATTCAAAAAAAATTGAATCTCCCAAAATGGAGAGAGGTTATTGTAGGCCTCAAAAATTTTGTCATGTAGCATCTCACAGATCTCTGATACCTCTCATGGGGTCCAAGTTACGAGGCTCTAAAGTTCACTACCCAATCATGCTTAGTGCACCTTGGGGACACTCTGGTCCGGCGTGGTCCAAAATGTTCTGCTGACTTAGTGGTCAAAATGGGGTTGTGCCTAGCATTTACCCACCCAAATAGAACTAATGGCATAGTCCATTCAGTGTCAGGATGAACGGTTTGGAAGTAATCCATTGGTGCAACTTTCAACTGACCCTCGCTGCAAGTTTTGACATTGAGCAAGACTCGCATGCCAAATTCAAACAAATTTGAATCTCCTAGAACGGAGAGAGGTTATTGTAGGCCTCAAAAATTTCATCTTGTAGCATCTCATGGATCTCCAATACCTCTCATGGGGTCCAAGTTATGAGGCTTGAAAGTTTGCCACCCAATCATGCTTAGTACACCTTAGGGACACTTTGGTCTGGCGTGGTCCGGAATGTTCTGCTGACTTAGTGGTCAAAATGGGGTTGTGCCTAGTGTTTACCCACCCAACTGGAGCTAATGGCATAGTCCATTCGGTGCTGGGATGATGATTTGGAAGTAATCCATTGGTGCAACTTTCAACTGACCCTTACTGCAAGTTTTCACATCGAGCAAGACAGGCGTGCCAAATTCAAATTTTTTTGAATCTCCCAGAATGAAGAGAGGTTATTGTAGGCCTCAGAAACATAATTATGTAGTATCTCATGGATCTCTAATACCTCTCATGGGGTCTGAGTTATGAGGCTCGAAATTTCACTGCCCAATCATGCTTAGTGCACCTTGGGGACACTTTGGTCCGATGTGGTTTGGAACGTTCTGCTGACTCAATGATCAAAATGGGGTTATGCCTAGCATTTAGCCACCCAATTAGAGCTAATGGAGTAGTCCATTTGGTGCCAAGATGAATAGTTTGGAAGTAATCCATTGGTGCAACTTTCAACTGACCCTCACTGCAAGTTTTGGCATCGAGCGAGACTCGCGTGCCAAATTTAAACAAATTTGAATCTCCCATAATGGAGAGATTTTATTGTAGGCCTTAGAAACTTCATCTTGTAGCATCTCACAGATCTCTAATACCTCTCACGGGGTTTGAGTTACAAGGCTCAAAAGTTCGCTGCCCAATCGTGTTTAGTGCACCTTGGGGACACTTTGGTCCGGTGTGGTCCAGAACGTTCTGCTGACTCAGTGGTTGAAATAGGGTTGTGCCTACTATTTACCCACCCAACCAAAGCTAATGGTGCAGTCCATTTAGTGTTGGGATGAATGGTTTGGAAGTAATCCATTGGTGCAACTTTCAACTGACCCTCACTGCAAGTTTTGGCATCGAGCGAGACTCGCATGCCAAATTCAAACAAATTTGAATCTCCCAGAATGGAGAGAGGTTATTGTAGGCCTTAGAAACACAATCTTGTAGCATCTCATGGATCTTCGATACCTCTCACAGGATTCAATTTATGAGCCTCAAAATTTTGATGCCCAATCGTGCTTAGTGCACCTTGGGGACACTTTAGTCCGGCGTGGTCCGGAACGTTCTGCTGACTCAATGGTCGAAATGGGGTTGTGCCTAGCATTTACCCCCCCAACCAGAGCTAATGGTGTAGTCCATTCGGTGCCAAGATGCAATCCTTGAACACTATCCCTTCACTAGAGAATCATCATTTTACTTTGGACACATTTGACCAATTTTGACTCAATGACTCCAACTATTACATCATTTGACGATACAAATGTAATGGAATTAAGACAATAGAAATGTAGGGATACAAAATTAAGATGATACAAATTATATAAGGATACAACATTCATAGTAAGGAAACACATTTTTTGTGCTTTACATGGCATTAAGACGATACAAATGTGAGCTTTTAATATTTGCAAATCAACCTCATGGCTCTTTTACATTTCCAATTTTGCATCAAATTTTTTATATATAAAATTTGGCATCTAAATATGCACATTACATTTGATTATTATTTTTATATACAAAATTTGGCATCTAAATATGCACATTACATTCGATTGTTGTTTTTATATACAAAATTTGGCATCTAACTATGCACATTACATTTGATTGTTAGCTTTATATACAAAATTTGACACCTAAATATGCAAATTACACAACTATATATAAAAAATAAGTGTCCTTTCCGCTCCAATCCCTGCATTTGGAAGGCAGAAGAAAAGTTAATAGAGAATATAAGAAGTGCCCTTTTGGCATCTAAATATGCAAATTACAGAACTAAATTTTAACATGAGTTGAACTTACCTATTGAAGTGTGCCTAAAGGCTCATCTCTTTGCTTGAGAGTATTCAGTATTGCTTCATGATCAATAGTACTAATAGTCCAAAGTTCCTTTGTCTTTGGTTTTCCTTGATGTTTCAACAACTTAACATTGGCTGCTATAACAAGGTGTGAATACATGAGAATGGTTTTGTGCTTCTCATAGTCTTCAAACGCAGGAATGCCATTATTTCTAATCATATATGTGCACAATCATGTTCCTGCAACAGCATGTGATCCTGTTAGATATGTGAACATATCATCATTTGTCGTTGGTTGTGCAAGTTTTTGCTTTCCTCATACACAACGTGCTAACCAGTAATCTGATCTCTCATCATTCCCCTCTGGTGCAACCAATGCAAAAACATGTCCTGGCTGTAGAAGATCTGAAAGATGGTCGTAGTCAAGTGAACAATCCATGTCATCATTTATTACAGAGACTATGAAAGATAAAGGAGTAAGATAATGTGGAACCTGTGTGTGTGAAAATTGTACCTGATCTGTAGACACAACACTTTAGTAAAACATTAAAGGTTAGCAAAAATGAAATCGTGCAATGAATTGAAAGCTAAACTAACCAGGTGATTTACTGCCTTCTAATATGTGCGAGTATGATGTTCTCGGATTGTTATCGAGATCAGTGACCTTGACGACACCTAAATGAAGGATTTGAATGCAAAACTAATATAAAATATGAATGCAATTAATCTATTTTTTTTATTTTAGATGCAATAAGAATGATAAAAACTTGATATGAAATCTAATCTATATGAAATTGATCTAACAATAATATGAAAACAAAAGTGATCTCACAAAATGTGGTTGATTCACAAAGAAGCTCTGATTCTCCAGATAGCAATTCACTAGCATGAGATGCATGGATGCAAATTTGAGAGATGAATTATGAAGAGCTGAGCCTTGTTTTTATAGAAATCCAGGGCTTTGGAGGTGCATGGAAAAAGCCATAAATCACTCAAATAAACTCAACTTGATTTTTGAGTTATTTTTAAATAAAGATAATTTAATTCACAAAAACATGCAAAAATAGCTTTTTAACTCAAATTAGAAGTTTAGATCAATTTTAAAACTCAAAAATGATGTTGAGCTCCAAAAAGTCAATAACTTGCATTGATTTTCTGATTTGGAATTTAATTGCTCTTTGATTGTGCGCATGGATAATTATGAATTAATAAATAAATAAAGTGATTTATTCTCAACTTAACTAATTTTTGAAAAATAAAACAATTGATTTATGGGTTAATCAATTATTTTTCAAACTTTTATTCAAAATTACAATATTAAAAATTGACAAAATGATTTAATTAATTAAATAAAATATTTAATCAATTATTTATAAGATTTTGGATTTATTGTCAAAATTAAATATCATAATTAGGAATAATGGAATTAAATTCAATTAAATAATTAAGTGGCAGTATTAAATCTAATTAATTAAATATTTAGAATATTCAATTAATCAAACTTTAAGATAAATAAGATTTATCACCAAATAATCATTAAATTAAAGATAATTATGATGATTAGGAATATTACTAAGAATATTCCCCGATGTAGAATTTAAGATAATCAATTAGGATTCGATGATGTGTAGATGTGCCTTTGGTTAGGACTTTGATGTCAATTTCGTTCGATGTGTCGATATAGAGGTTAATGAACCTATAGCCCATTTTTAGGGTATTACATTTTGCCCCTCTTTGAATTACTATGCGAAGCGTAGTGGTTCAAAGATAGTTTGTGTATGATGTTTGAAACTGATGATTTGATATGAGATTGCAATTGATATGAAACAAAAACTATGATATGAGACAAAGATTGATTGAAAGATTCGAAGAAATTAGGTCCTGAAGGACCAAAGATAATGGAAACTATAAAAGTAATGAGCCAATGATTGCAAAGAAGTGTCAAAACACCTAATTTTGAACCTTATGATTGCGAAGAAGTGAGTGACCGATTCCAAACTTGATTGTCCTTAGAAGAATCATGTAGGTATCACATCTGAACCCTTCAGTTACTGAAGAATCAAGGAAATAACACAATTGAACCGATAGTTGCAAAAACTGATACAATTTACAAGATTAAGAGAATACCAGATTGATATGGATCTCGATGAATCTGATATGCCCCGAGCGATGATTGATTTGCCCCAAGCGATGAGGTTTTTTTTTTGATGAATCAGTAACTAGACGTGGTTGTTGTCTTGAATACTGAGGAAAGATATGATTTCAACAAAGATATGATTTCAAATTAGATTATAGACTTTGAATGATGTGCAATACCATGCCCCCTTCAGGATTAAAATTGAAATCTGACAAGAAAAGTCAGCGTTGATAGTTTAGAAGCATGTTAATTGATTTGAGAAGTGGTTAAAGACGTCCAGGAATGCATTCTGCATCATTTAGAGGTCCAGACGACCAAGTTTGACTAGGTTTGACCATGATTTGACCATGGTTGAAATTTTGATAGTTTGATGGAAGATGATCAATTAAGTTGAAAAATGGATTTCTATTATGATTGAAGGTTGATTATGCAAGTAGTTAATAATATAAACAATCTCAGATTTTGATTTTGATCCTGAAAAAGGATTCTACTTGTTGTTTCATTGGAGGAACCTTCGTGTGAGATTTGGCTCTTGTTAGATTTGAAGATGCAATTTAAAGAATCATTTAAGCATTGAAGTTCATTTAATCATTGTGAGATCATGCAAAGATGAAAAATGAAATGCAGAATGAAATGCAACCTAAGACCTAGGACCTACTCAGTGATCATATGTCGATTTGTTATCATCATTGAACTTTTAGGTAATCGGATAAATCAATACAATGCCCACTAGCTATGAAACCATAGACATATGAATATCGATTTGTATGCACAAGAATCAATACAACACCCACTAGCTAGATAACCATGGACATATGAATATTGATTTTGTTTTCGGAATGTCGAATTAGATATAAGCACTAAGGCACAAACACTAGGATGACCTAAATATCATGTCCATTTTGATATAGCAATTTACATAAGCGTCATGATGACCTAAATACGCCTTGCGTGCAAACACATCAAACAGTCAAGAGATCATTCTAAATCCAATGTGAATTACCCGTAGTGACCCTTTATTGTTCACATCCTTAGGTAAGATCACATTCACAATAGGAGAAAATAACTCACTCAAAAAGATAATAGTTAGATCAAACTTCCTTGAATTTTTTGGGTATCAATGGTCGAGGTACGCATGGCCATCCAATTCAAGATAGAGGCTCTTACAGTCAGACACCATTTCAATCCAAAATTTCCAAAGTTGTTAGATTTTCACATACAAGCAGAAGACAAAGAAAAGATTATGCCCCCAATCATCACCCTCTAAATCCTATAAAGGACATCATCGAAGAGCTCGAAGGGACACAATATGCAAAAATCTCAATGCGAATCAGTAAGCATACAAGGAGATAAAAGCATGTAAAAAGAATAGATTTTTCAGTTGAGTTTTGATGTTTGATTACGTTATTGATGCAAAATCCTTTCTGGAGATGAGACTGTCTGACTGACTCAAATAAAGCTTCAAAGGACTCTGACTGGATATGACACGTCTCAGATACATGGGAGACTATAGGATATGACATTGATTGACCCCAAGTGTTAAACATTGATAGGATACATACGCTTGAGCTGATTGGTGTACAAACTGACTTATTGAGAACAAGAATGCAAAAACAACCGGGAGATATGTACAAACTAAAGCAAGACTGAAAGCTAGGAAAGACTAAGATTGCACTAATAGATGGAGCATTTTGAAACAAGTGGCGCCCGTTTGCCAGATTTTCACCATCTTGGCAGAGCTTCTATTTTTGCTACCAAGGCGTCTATTTCCAAGTTTTCACCAAGGCACTTTTTCTTTTTTTTTCTCATTTTTTTGTATTTTTTATTTTTTCAATTTTTTTTGTACTTTTGATTTTTTTTTATTTTTTTGTGAATCATCAAGGTGCCTATTGTTAGGTTTTCACCAAGATGTTCATTTTTTTAGGACTTTTTTCTAATTTTTAAGATTTTTTCAGGACATTTTACCATAGACTGGATGCCTTAGGTGTAGAATTTCTTCAGATAGAGAACGTTGATTGGTGCTCAAAGCTGTTCTCCTTCAGTCATTGAGAGTTGATAAGCATCAGAGCCAAAAGTAACAGTGATTACAAAGGGACCCAGCCAATTGGGTTCAAACTTCCCCTTGCATTCTCGATGGGATTGATTTTTAGGATTTTCTCTCAAGACTAGATCACCAACCTGAAATTCTTTGTGTCTAACTTTCTTGTTGTAGCCTCTAGACATTCTCTTCTTATATACTCTGAGATGATCATACGCTACTTGTCTACGCTCATCTAGTAGTTCAAGTTCTTGCAACCTAGACACTTTGTAGTCATCATCAGTTACTAGACCATGCATTCTGATTCTTAGTGATGGGATTTTGACCTTAATAGGTAGGACCACTTTAGACCCATAAACTAAAGTGAAAGGTGTAGCCCCTGTAGGTGTTCTGATACTTGTTCTGATACTTGTTCTGATACTGGTTCTGATACTGGTTCTGATACTTGTTCTGATACTTGTTCTGATACTCATTCTGATACTTAGTATACTTGATAGCATCTTTTTCCATTGCAAACTCCCAAGCAAGATCATATTGTGCAGTCCCAATGTCTAGCAAGGTGGAGAACAAGAGGGATTGGCAAGCTGGTGGAAGAGATGGAAGACAAGAGAATGAAGGAGAATGAAGGGAATAAATCCTTAAGGGAAAACTCCTCAAGAATACCCAAGCTAGGGAAAAATTATCATGTAAAGCGCGTTGGGACAAGCAATGAAAGGCTAGCATAGGATAAGTCACAAAAGTGTAATGCTAGAGCAGGAAAGGATGTAGTCCAAAGGAGTAGACATGTCAAGAGACTTCACAACACCGTGTTTTACTCTTTTTTTTTTATTAGATCAAGACCAAAGGGGAAAGGATAATGAAAGGCTAGAATGAATGGAGGAAAATAGACATGAAGGCTAAGCAGGAAGGGAATGAAAGCAAGATCATCATAAGATAGTTCACAAAATAGCCAAATATTCATGTATAGATCAACATTGTCAAGATCAAAGAGAGAAGATGGAATGGATGAAATATGTAGAAGAACTACGCATGATGTCTGATTGCCAGGTTTTCATCACGGTACTTATCCAAGGTGCCACAAGGGAGTGGTTTTCACCATAGGATGAATTTATTTCTCTTTACTTTTGCTACCAAGGCGCCTGTTTCCAGGGTTTCACCAAGGCACATTTTTTAATTTTTTTCTCTTTTTTGGAAGAAGGCAAGCTTTTTAGATAATGCTCCTTGAAAGAATAAACCATGATATGACAAGGATTCAAATGATATGCTCAAAGATGCTGATAGGGAAAGGAATATGGAAGAGAAAAATGGAGGATAAGGTTTTATGTAAAGCGAGTGAGGTTGGAAGATAGGAGGAATAGGCAAGTGAGGAAAAAGGATAGGAGGTAGAAGGATGATGAATGGAAGGACTGTGAAAGGGTAGGTGGAAAGGAAGGCAAGATCAACATCAACACACACCTTGAAGGGTGGCGAGAGGATGGAGGAAATATGAATGAAGGAATACGTGAAGGAATATGGTGAATGGATAGTAGAGGTTGTGGTTTAGGCACATGGAATGGAATAATATTTTTGGAGGGAAATGAAGTGGAAGCCTTTGGAAGCTTGAATGTCAATTTCACTTTTTTCTCAACACCAGACTCTTTCAAGAGAGACTTTGGAATCCATATAGTCATAGGATTTTTATTTCCTTTTGATGATCTAGAGAGAATATCTTCAATGATGGATTTTGGAACCCATACTTGTCTTGTAGTTTTTTTCTTAGATATCTCTTTTGACTTTATGTTTCCATGTCTATTAGAGGAGACATGGTGATATTTTTTTGATAGATTCTTGTATTGCTTCTTTTTCTTGTATTGAACATTCAAGTTACTTCCAAAAGACTTGGGACTTGTGGAAGAAGAAGGGGGATATGACTGGTTTAGATGGGTGGGTGGATGAAAAGGATTCAAGGGTGTGCATCTATGTTGATCTTGAGGAAAGATAGGAGATGGAGGTATGTAAGGACCCAAGATGGAAGGAAGACATGAAGCCCTTTGTAGTGGTGGAAGAGGTCCCAGGATGGAAGTGGAAGATGCAAAAGGATAATTAACAAGTTCATCAACATTTATATGACAACCAAGGACATCAGCATCTTTAGAGTGAGCATTAGAATTTTCAATAGAATCGTGGACATCTTGAATATGAGCACCTTCTTTGATAGGATTGTTCAAAGCTTGCAAAGACTTAGGAAGAGTAGAAAGTGGAAGCGAACATGGAGTGGTAGAACAAGAAGATGGAAGACTTTGATCTTGACAAGGATCTTTGGATAGCACAAGTGCATAATTTTTCTTTTAATTTTCAATAGGCTTAACATTGGAAGTAACAACACCATTTTTAACAACCTTAATGGAAGTATCATCTTTGGAAAGTGCAAGTGTAGTAAGTTTATTTTGATTGTCAATAAGCTCAACGGTGTAAGTAGTAACTTGATCTTGCTTAGGAGAAGACTTAAGACATGGTGGAATGCATGAAAAAGGATGTGCAGGATCAAAAGAACCCTGAAGTGGATAAGAGACATCATGAAAAGATTGGATGACATGGAGGGTTGTTGATCTTGATCTTTCTTTATGTTCTTTTCTTCATCATTTTTAGAGTCCTCTTGACATGGAGCCACTTCTAAGGATACGAAAGCATGTTGGGATTGTATGGAAGATTGTTGCAGAGATGGTGAAGGACCAACTGAAGTAGGCATTGTAGCATATGAAGGCTTAGGCTCTTTAAGTTTAACATTATTGAAAATATTAGCAGAGAAGTGAAGGTTAGCTTGAATTTCTTGAAGAGGTAGCCCTAGAGGATAACTATAGGGAATCGTATGAAAAGTATCAGGGCTTGTGTCAGATGAAGGTTCTGTGAAAGATTTGAAAGACTCAAAAACTTTAGGAAATGTACGGGTATTGGAGGAAGTAGGGGATGGAAGGGAACCATAACAAGACAAAGGTCCAACATTAACATGATCTTGCTTGAGAAGATAATCTTTATTTTCAGCAGGAGAGTCCTTAGGAGAAGGATTCTTATAATATTGATGCTTCAAGCTAGCATGATGCATTTTATAGTCCTCAGTAGTAGTAGATGGATCATAATCAAGGTATTGTTCACAAAAATCATCAAAGTCTTTTTCAAAATTAGAATCATATGGATCACCATCATGATCTATCCAATGTGACATCCCATTTCTAGTAAGCAGGAACACACGATGAGGAGGACTCTTAGGAATAGAGGTGTCATAGGTATCATTATATTATCCATCATCATAGTCATCATAGTCTCCAAAGATGGATGTGTCACTCTCCGTGGAAGAGGTATCATAAGGATTATCACGTTGCTCACATTCTGTCTGGGGGCATGGTGACATGTACAAGTCTTTATCAAATGGAAAATGGCACAGAGCTTCCATGGAGAACACTTTAGGTTCCTTTTCTTTCTCAAGTTTGTCAAGTTTGACTTGCATAGCTTGCATCTGCTTCATCATAGCTGTGATTAGAATTTCTTCCTCATGTGTACTAATTCTTTGAGACATGTGTACTGATTCTCAATAGCTACTACTCTGTTCCTGACACAGTGATTTGTTCGACAGATTCTAGAACTAGGCTGAAAAAGCTAAGTATCTAGCAATTTTGAACATTTCTTGACAACTTTCAAAAATTTCCCAAATGACACTCTGCAGACTTGTACGATAGTGGGTATGCTATGAAATGATAGTTGAAAAGCTCGTATGACTTTCTGACCTCCTGAGATGACTTTTGACTCCAGAAAAGAATTTTACTTCAGATTTTGCAAATTTTGAGTTTTCAGATTCGGATTGTTTGCAAATTGTACTATCCAGATTTGAGGATTGTAATAGATTTGTTCATTTTCAGTAACCAGATAGATAAACAAGCACACAAAATAGCAAGCAAGTGATTTCAAGCATGTCTAAAAATAATGAACAAGGGCAAAAGCAATCTTGCACATGAACAATCAAGTGACTTATTCGTTCTAATCCTCAGAAGTGCTAATTGTGTATGTTCCAAAATATTTTGCAATGACGCACATATACCTTAGAAAATAAAAATTTGGCCTCATTAGGGTTTTTAGTAATGGTTTGACTCTGTAACTTTTATGATCCAAAGGGGTGAACTCCAATCCCGGCGCACTAGGGTTTTGACACAGTCTAAGAATTTAATCAATCAGGAGCTGCTAGGAAGATCTAACAACCCAACAATGAACCACACCTATGAACATTTCTTCCACAAGGATATTTATATAGCGGTTGTTACTACCACATCTGAAATGGCTATTACCACTTGAGGTTTCGTCAATGTAGTTTGCCCTGTGAAGGGATTGTCCGCTACGGTTAACCCTCTCTAAAGGTGACTCACAATATGATACCACAAGGGGACTTGGCTCCAGATCCAAGGTTTTGACGCCTCTTCACTTTTAACCCAAACAAAGCAAGCAGATTAATCTGACATGCTAAGACAAAGTTTGTTTCACCAAGGTTTGTGATGTCAACCCCACGTGATCTATCAACCTCTAGAGAGAGAGAATGTATCGATCAATAAAAGAAGACACACTAACCGAGTAGAATGTGAAACGCACTAAGTATCCTCCCTACCTACAAGGATTCCCTCATCAAGAAGGATTTCACTAGGAATCCAATCTCTCAAGAATCACAAATAGTTCATAAGACCTAATTACTATGTGAGCACAGATATATTTTTGAAAGTAAATCTACCGAAAGTACCCAAAAGAAGAAAGAGGAACACTTAACGCTTAAAGAGAATATGAGGTGATTCCACAAGGTGGAATAATTAACCCCTCACACAAGCTAAAAATGAGTCCACAACTTAGAAAACAAGTGAGTTCTAAAAAGCACAAAAGGGTTGCCTGGTGGAATAATTAACGCTTCTATCCTCTAGACCCCTCCCCTTTATGGTGCTGAGATTGCAACCATGAGGTGGAATGAGGAGCCAGCAGATTAGCGAGTCCAATAACCCAAGATAGAAATCTAGATCAATGACAAGTATCTAAGATTTCTTAAATGAATACCTAAGGTGTCACAACCTAGTATCAATTATGCAAGTGTGTAAAACAAAAGCATGAAAAGAAGCACTCAAGCTAGACACATGAGAGATTTATTTTAAGTCCAAATCGAAATATTATCAGAACAAGTAGAATACCTAAGATCCTCACGATGTGCTTAGTAGATATTTACTTGATTTTTATCTTTGTTAAGCAATCCCGTGCAAGCAAGCAACAAACTCTCCGATAAGAAAATAAGCAAACAAGCAAACAAGATATGCAACGTATCTTCAACTTATGAAAACCCTAGGGTTAGATCCAAAAATCAATTATTATCAGCAATAATAACCAGAAATTAACCCAAATGACAACTCATATCATTCATTGAACCATGTAAAAAAAATAAGTGCATACCCATCACAAAATTTTATTTTTTTTGCTGCATTTGACCTAGTCAACAAGATCTAATTTTTTTGATATGATTCTGGCCACAAAAATAGAAATTTAAAATAGAGACCCCTACTAAAAAATAGAGAGCTTTCCAAAAATGTAAAAATTTTAGAAAAAATCTCTTCATTTGTGCCCTAGAGACCCGTTGTACCAAAATAGACTAGTTTTTGTAAATTGACTATTTGAGCTATTATATTGCGTCCAAATTTAAAATACAAAGAATGGACCCCCTATATAATTTAAAGAGCTTTCTGAAAATATAAAAATTTATGAAAATATGCTGATTTGCATTAGATATTGATTTTTTCTAGAATTTCAAGAAAAAATTATTAAAAATTCAAAACATCTTAGAAAATTCTAAATTTTTTTACTGTAGCTTCCCTGATATGTGTCAACTTGCAAAAAAAATTTAGAGCAAAACTCCAAGCTGTTTGGGAGATAAAATTAAATCTTTGAAACTTTAGGGTTTTAGCTCACCAAAAAAATCAAAACTAGCATGTAAAGGTGGGTTGCCCCACAGTGAGCACCGGAAATGTGTGTGTGAAAATTGTACCTGATCTGTAGACACAACACTTCAGTAAAACATTAGAGGTTAGCAAAAATGAAATTATGCAATGAATTGAAAGCTAAACTAACCAGGCGATTTACTGCCTTCTAATAGGTGCGAGTATGATGTTCTTAGATTATTATCGAGATCAGTGACCTTGACGACACCTAAATGAAGGATTTGAATGCAAAACTAATATAAAATATGAATGCAATTAATCTATTTTTTTTTATTTTAGATGCAATAAGAATGATAAAAACTTGATATGAAATCTAATCTATATGAAATTGATCTAACAATAATATGAAAACAAAAGTGATCTCACAAAACGTGGTTGATTCGCAAAGAAGCTCTGATTCTCTGGATAGCAATTCACTAGCATAAGTTCGCAAATTATGAGATGCGTGGATGCAAATTTGAGAGATGAATTATGAAGAGCTGAGCCTTGTTTTTATAGAAATCCAGGGTTTTGGAGGTGCATGGAAAAAGTCATAAATCACTCAAATAAACTCAACTTGATTTTTGAGTTATTTTTAAATAAAGATAATTTAATTCACAAAAATATGCAAATCATGCAAAAATAGATTTTTAACTCAAATTAGAAGTTTAGATCAATTTTAAAACTCAAAAATGATGTTGAGTTCCAAAAAGTCAATAACTTGCATTGATTTTCTGATTTGGAGTTTAACTGCTCTTTGATTGTGCACATGGATAATTATGAATTAATAAATAAATAAAGTGATTTATTCTCAACTTAACTAATTTTTGAAAAATAAAACAATTGATTTATGGGTTAATCAATTATTTTTCAAACTTTTATTCAAAATTACAATATTAAAAATTGACAAAATGATTTAATTAATTAAATAAAATATCTAATCAATTATTTGTAAGATTTTGGATTTATTGTCAAAATTAAATATCATAATTAGGAATAATGGAATTAAATTCAATTAAATAATTAAGTGGCAGTATTAAATCTAATTAATTAAATATTTAGAATATTCAATTAATCAAACTTTAGGATAAATAAGATTTATCACCAAATAATCAGTAAATTAAAGATAATTATGATGATTAGGAATATTACTAGGAATATTCCCCAATGCAGAATTTAAGATAATCAATTAGGATTCGATGATGTGCAGATGTGCCTTTGGTTAGGATTTTGATGTCAATTTCGTTTGATGTGTCGATATAGAGGTTAATGAACCTATAGCCCATTTTTGGGGTATTACAAAACCCATGTATCAACCCACTCACTTGACTCACATTGATCCCAATCACACTAAAAAAAACTCGAACAATAACAAGCCAACTCTTGTGTCCAAATTGTCCATGTACCAGCATCTAAGCTTTGAAATGAATGCATTTTTTAAGAATCTTTCACAATTTGACAATCCAACCTATCTCCTATTGTGCCCAACTCAACCAACCAAAAGAATCTACGCACCACTAAATCAAGAGTCCCCCCTGTGACAATGTTGAAGTACACCAATCAACAATAGAATGAGCATCAATGAGTTCTGCACCTGAAATCCTCAGTTGCTCCTTAACTAGAGCTCTCTTTACGCATGCACCTACTCCATCATGCTCCCCTTTTCCATGACCGACCTAAAAAAAACTCCAAATATGAGGTACACCTCTCTCTACATGCATTCTACATAACCAATAAAACATACAAGCATTTTTTAATTGACCTGTGCAATTATCTGACCAAATGAGATGTCTATCAATAGCAATATTATTTTCCCGCACCCACTCAAAATAATTCTCAAAGCAATGTTGGACAAACTTGGATGAGTGCAATCTATCATCGCTCATATAAAAATGGTACTCTCTGATTATCTTCCAGTCATCTTGTGTACTATCAAGGGAATGTCTATATGTTATGTGCACAAAAATAGAAACCTGAATAGAATTGTAATATTGAGCTTGCAACTCATTTTGGGGCTACAATGTATAGTTCTCTGCAAAGTCAACAACTGATATAATAGTGCCAATTGGGAAAGTGTCCTTACACATCCTGAATTGTTGATCCAACCACTGAGACCTGTGACTATGCCTTGCATACTTGTAAAAAAGATTCTTCCTAAAATATGAAATAAAATCAACTACGTTGCATTCTTTAGTAAACAACTCACATCTAGAGCCTTCACCTCCACTTTTTAATGTATATTTAATGGTTTCATATACCTTTTTGTGGACAATTGTCTTTCCAAAATCATGTTCCCAGCCCTCATGAAAACATTCAACAAACTTCACTAGTCCACCACACTCTGAGCACTTTTCATTTAAGCAATCTTTTCTATAAAAGAAACATCCATCATCTCTAGGACATAAAAAATGATCTAGCAAGTCTCTTGATGATTTTGGAAGAGCACTTGCACCACACTCCTCTAACATTTCACTACTATGCAAAGTAGAATGAATGGATCGTAACAATTCATGGTGCATTGAAAACTCCACATCATATTTGCAACAATAAGTATTTCAAATCTTAAGAGGCACACAAAAAAAGGCTTAAGGGCTTCAAAAGCTCTTTGTGATGTTTGCAATGTTGGACGTGTCTCACAAAATTTTTTGAACAACATTGTTTGACTCACCTCCAAATAATGTTTGGGATGCGGGGTGCGGTCTCGAATGCCAATTCTCAACTTCAAGACATCCTTCACATTTGGTGACAATCTTGAGTTAGATTGCCAAAATAGTTGAATTTGATCCTTCACAGCATCGGTAAGCTTCTTATCACAATGTGAAAGTCTGACACCATAAGCCCATGTATCATTTTTAAGAGGATCATCAAGTCTTTCTCTTCTTGCAAGTGCTCTATCCAAAGTTTTATGATTTAGATTCAAGTCAACACAAGTTTGTCTCATCAAACGAGCCTTTCTCAAATGATGACTTACCAAAGAGGTTGTAATAACCCTCCTAGCATCTCTCTTATCTTTTTCCTTGGTGGTCTTCCCAATGGAATTGAGAGCACTAAAAAGATTTCTCACAATAATAGCATTCCGCTCCTTTTTCTTATGCACACTAATCTTTAATTTGACTAGTATACATCTCATCTTCTGCATCTTTAACAATTGCACAAACATTTGACATTGCTCAACCAACATCTTGTGCCTAAAAAATTGATCAAAAAGTTTTCAAACCCACAACCGAACGGTTCTTTCTAATCTCTTGCCATTGAAATTGCTCATTATGTTCTCATCAATTTCAAGTAACCATTTAGTTCTTCTTGAAGGTCTCAATTTTGAAGTTTGTCTTTCTTCTTCCAAAGGGACTTCATTTTTCATATAATTTGGAGATGTGTAATGTTGATTTGGTTTTTCTGCACCATTATCATTGTCAATTCCTTCATATTCAATCGGTGGATTGTCATTGGCAATGTCCACACTTCCATTGGCCACATCTACATGTTCATTTTGAAAACCTACATTTTCATCTTCAAATTCATGTTCTTCACTTGAAACCACATTCAAAGGTGGGTCTATGCCAACATCTTCATTCATATTTAACATTCCTTGTCTCTTATTCTGATGGGCAACCCTATCCATTTCTCTATACACTTCAACATCTTCATTTGTGAGTCTCCTCTTCCATTTATGCTTTTGATGACTACTACTCCCCATAGTTAGACCAAAAATTAGATTCAAATACCTTTTGTAATAGAGAAAATCTCCCCCAAAAAAGATGAAATACCTTTGGTAATCGAGAAAATCACCCCACAAAAAGATGAAATACCTTTGCTAATATAGAAAATCACCCCAAAAAAACATGAAATACCCTTGGTAATCGAGAAAATCACCCCCAAAAAAAGATGAAATACCTTTGGTAATAAAGAAATCACCCCAAAAAGTGGTTTTTTGTCTTCTCGATGCAACTCAAATCTCGTAATTTAGGAAAAACATGTGACTCTCTGGAGGGACCCAGAGAATCTTATTTTTTTTTAACACCAGTGAAAAGAATCAGAGATCTGATATTATCGAATATCTGATATCTTACTCTTTCTCTTTCTCCTCTCTCCTCTCTCTCTCTCACCTAGAGAGAGAGAGAGATCTCACTCACCTTTCTCTCTCCTCTCTCCTCTCTTTCTCTCTCTAACCTAGAGAGAGAGAGGAGAGAGAGAGATAAAGGAGAGAAAGAGAGAGAGAGAGAGAGAGAGAGAGAGAGAGATGAGAGAGGACTTCCTAGGGGTCCTAATGCGTCATAAGGCATACTAGGACCCCTAGGAAGTCTCCATGACCCCTTTTGACAAATTAGAACATTCAAGTGTGTCATAAGAGGTCCTATGACCCTTTAGGACACACTTGAGCATTCAAATGTGTCTAAAGGGGTCATGATGACTTCCTAGGGGTCCTAGTATGCCATATCATGCATTAGGACCCCTAGCAAGTCCTCATGACCCCTTAGGACACACTTGAGCATTCTAATATGTCGAAAGGGGTCATGGGGACTTCTTAGGGGTCCTAACACCTAATAAGGCATACTAGGACCCCTGGGAAGTACCTCATGACCCCTTAGGACACACTTGAACATTCTAATGTGTCAAAAGGGGTCATGGAGACTTCCTAGGGATCCTAATGCCTAATAAGGCATACTAGGACACCTGGGAAGTACCTCATGACCCCTTTTGACACATTTGAATGCTCAAGTGTGTCCTAAGGGGTCGTAGGAACCCATATGACACACTTGAGGGTTCTATCATGTCAAATTGGGTCAAGAGGACTTCCTAGGGGTCCTAATGCATGATCAAGTGTACTAAGACCCCTAAGAAGTCCTCATGAACCCTTTCAACACATTTGAATGCTCAAGTGTGTCCTAAGGGGTCATAGGACCCCTTAGGACACACTTTAGGGTTCTAATGTGTTGAATGTAGTAATGAGGACTTCCTAGGGATCCTAACGCATGATAAGGCATATTAGGACCCTTAAGAAGTCCTCATGACACCTTTCGACACATTGGAATGCTCAAGTGTGTCCTAAAGAGTCATAGGACCCCTTAGGACATAGTTGAGTGTTCAAATATGTCAAAAGGGGTCATGGGGACTTCCTAGGGGTCATAACTCATGATAACATGTACTAAGACACCTAGGAAGTCCTCATGACCCCTTTCGACACATTGGAATGCTCAAGTGTGTCCTAAGGGGTCCTACGACCTCTTAGGACACACTTGAGCATTCTAATGTGTCGAAAGGGGTCATGAAGACTTCCTAGGGGTCCTAACACATGATAAAGCATACTAGGACCCCTACGAAGTCCTCATGACCCCTTTCGATACATTGGAATGCTCAAGTGTGTCCTAAAGAGTCGTAGGACCCCTTAGGACACTCTCAAGCATTCAAATGTCTCGAAATGGGTCATGGGGACTTCCTAGGAGTCCTAACGTATGATAAGGCATACTAGGACCCCTAGGAAGTCCTCATGACCCCTTTCGACACATTTGAATGCTCAAGTGTGTCCTAAGGGGTCGTAGGACCCCTTAGGACACACTTGAGCATTCTAATGTGTCGAAAGGGGTCATGGGGATTTTCTAGGGGTCCTAACATGTGATAAGGCATACTAGGACCCCTAGGAAGTCCTTATGACCCCTTTCAACATATTTGAATGCTCAAGTGTGTCCTAAGGGGTCGTAGGACCCATTAGGACACACTCGAGGGTTCTAATGTATCGAATGGGGTCATGAGGAATTCCTAGGGGTCCTAACATGTGATAAGGCATACTAGGACCCCTAGGATGTCCTCATGACTCTTTTCAAAGCATTTGAATGCTCAAGTGTGTCCTAAGGGGTTATAGGACCCGTTAGCACACACTTGAGGGTTCTAATGTGTCAAATAGGGTCATGGGGACTTCCTAGGGGTCCTAATGTGTGACAAGGTGTACTAGGACCCCTAGGAAGTCCTCATGACCCCTTTCGACACATTAGAATGCTCAAGTGTGTCCTAAAGAGTTGTAGGACCCCTTAGGACACACTTGAGCATTCAAATGTGTTCAAAGAGGTCATGGGGACTTCTTAGGGGTCCTAACGCATGATAAGGCATACTAGGACCCCTAAGAAGTCGTCATGACCCCTTTCAACACATTGGAATGCTCAAGTGTGTCATAACGGGTCGTACGACCCCTTAGGACACACTTGAGCATTTGAATGTGTCAAAAGGGGGTCACGGGGACTTCCTAGGGGTCTTAACGCGTGATAAGGCGAACTAGGACCCCTACGAAGTCCTCATGACCCTTTTTCACACATTGGAATACTCAAGTGTGTCCTAAAGAGTCATAAGACCCCTTAGGACACACTTGAGCATTCAAATATGTTGAAAGGGGTCATAGGGACTTCCTAGGGGTCCTAACGTGTGATAAGGCATACTAGGACCCCTAGGAAGTCCTCATGACCCCTTTTGACACATTTGAATGCTCAAGTGTTTCCTAAGGGGTCATAGGACCCCTTAGGACACACTTGAGGGTTCTAATGTGTCGAAAGGGGTCATGGGGACTTTCCAGGGGTCTTAAGTCATGATAAGGTGTACTAGGACCCCTAGAAAGTCCTTACAACCCATTTCGACACATTTGAAGGCTCAAGTGTTTCCTAAGGTGTCGTAGGACCCCTTAAGACAAACTTGAGCATTAAAATGTGTCAAAAGGGGTCATGGGGATTTCTTAGGGGTCATAACATGTGATAAAGTGTACTAGGACCCCTAGGAAGTCCTCATGACCCCTTTCAACAAATTTGAATGCTCAAGTGTGTCCTAAGGGGTCATAGGACCACATAGGACACACTTGAGCATTCTAATGTGTTGAAAGGGGTCATAAGGACTTCCTGGGGGTCCTAACATGTGATAAGGCATACTATGATCCCTAAGAAGTACTCATGACCCCTAGGAAGTCCTCATGACCCCTTTCCACACATTTGAATGCTCAAGTGTGTCCTAAGGGGTTGTAGGACCCCTTAGGACACACTTGAGGGTTCTAATGTGTTGAATGGGGTCATGAGAACTTCCTAGGGGCTCTAACGCATGATAAGGCATACTAGGACCCCTAGGAAGTCCTTATGACCCCCTTTGACACATTTGAATGTTCAAGTGTGTCCTAAGGACACACTTGAGGGTTCTAATGTGTCAAAAGGGGTCATGAGGACTTCCTAGGGGTCCCAATGTGTGACAAGGTGTACTAGGATCCCTAGAAAGTCCTCATGACCTCTTTCAGAACATTAGAATGCTCAAGTGTGTGCTAAAGAGTCGTAGGACCCCTCAGGACACACTTGAGTTTTGAAATGGTTCGAAAGGGATCATGGGGACTTCCTGGGGGTCCTAACGCATGATAAGGTGTACTAGGACTCCTAGGAAGTCCTCATGACCCCTTTCGACACATTTAAATGCTCAAGTGTGTCCTAAGGGGTCATAGGACCCCTTAGGACACATTTGAGGGTTCTAATGTGTCGAATGGGGTCATGAGGACTTCCTAGGGATCCTAGCGCATGATAAGGCATACTAGGACCCCTAGGAAGTCCTCATGACCCCTTTCGACACATTGGAATGCTGAAGTGTGTCCTAAAGAATCGTAAGACCCCTTAGGACACACTTGAGCATTCAAATATGTTGAAAGGGGTCATGGGGACTTCCTAGGGGTCCTAACACATGTAAGGCATACTAGTGTATGCACCCTAAAATGGTCACCTAGACTTTGGGCCCCCATTTCTCAATTTATCAAATCCTTGAATCAATATTTTCAAATATCAACAAAATCAATTATATGTGCAAGGTTGCTTTGTCGCTTGCCCATTGCTTGAAGACTGTTTGCTTGAATTTCCTAGTTGTTGTTCTATGTGCTTGATCATCATTGCGAAATCTTTTGAAAGATCTAATTGGAATATTGAAACTGAGTTTCGTCCTGCTGTAGTGAGTTCTCCTTAGAAGCTTGGTCTTCCTTGGTCAGTCCAAGTCAGATCCTAGGTGCTGTCATGTTGCTCAAAATCTCAATGAACGTTATGGTATCAATTGCACAAGATGACTCTTAGTCTTCTTCTTTCCTCTCCATTTCCCATGCTCTTCAGAAGTCTTCTATTCCCATGGGAAATTCTTCTTCTTCTTCTTGATTATTTTCCTCTTATTATCTAGTCTACATTCTTCTATTCATCTCTTCTATTCATTTCTTCCATGCTTGATTCCTCCTCTTCTAGAATAATGAATTTCAACTACCTTGCCATGGAACCTCTCTTGAGAATGGATGATCTTGAAATCATTTCTCAATTTGAAGAATTTTATTCCTCCAATGGTTCTTCTAAATATGGCATGGGTGATAAACTTATAGCAAAAATAAAAGAAAAGTCGAATGAATCAGATGCCTTTGCTAGAATCATCCACATGATCCTATCACGATCTCCTTCTTCCAAACATTCTTTATCTTCTAAGTCTTCTCATCATTCCTCACATTCTAAGTCTTGTCATGACCCTTATAAACATCATTCAAAATCTTCATCTTCCAAATCTTATCATGACTCTTCTAAACATTATTCAAATTCCTCATTATCCAAGTCTTCTTCAAGATCTTCACTTTCCTCTTCTTCACGATCTCATTCCTCTTCTACTTCTCCCAAGACTCTTACTCCTCATATCAAAATATATCATAATGAGCAACGTGATGATACCTATGACACCTATGTTCCTAAGAGTCCTCTTCATCGTGTGCTTAGGCTTACTAAAGGGTCATCCTATTGGGTAGATTGTGATGGGGATCCATATGATTCTGATTTTGAGAGAAATTATGATATTTGTTGTGAACAATATGATACATCTACTTCTATTGAGGAAGATAAAGCTTTCCGTGCTAATTATAAACGTAGATACTATGAGCATGTCTCGTCTAAAAACTCTCATGCTAAAAATAAAGATTACACTCTCAAGCAAGATCATGTTAATGTTGAACCTTTGTCTTGTGATGGTTCCCTTCCATCCTCTACTTCCTCCAATATCCACACATCTCCTAAAGCTTCTAAGTTTTCCAAATCTTTAACAAATCCTTCATCCAACAAAGATCCTAATACTTTTCATGCGGTTCTCTATAGTTATCCTCAAGGGCTACCTCTTAAAGAAACTCAAACTAACCTTCACTTGGCTGAAAATACTTCCAATAATGCTACACCTAGAGAGCCTAAGACTTCATGTGCTATAATGCCTACTTTAGCTAGCCTTTCAGCATCTCCTCCAAAATCTTCCATACAATTCCAACATTCTTCCTTGTCCGTAGAAGTAGATCCATGTCAAGAGGACTCTAAAAATGATGAAGAAAAGAATATAAAAAAAGATCAAGATCAAGAACCCTCCATGTCATCCAATTCTTTTCATGACATCTCTTATCCACTTCATGGTTCTTTCGATCCTTTACGCCCTTCCTCATTCATTCCACCATGTCTTAATTCTTCCTCTAAACAAGATCAAGCTACTACTTACACCATTGAGCTTATTGATAATCAAAATAACCTTACCACACTTGCGCTTTCCAAAGATGATACTTCCATCAAGGTTATTAAAAATGGCGTTGTTACTTCTAGTGTAAAGCCTATTGAAAATAGAAAGAAAGTTGATACGCTTATGCTAACCAACGATCCTTGTCAAGATCAAAGTCTTCCATCTTCTTGTTCTACCACTCCATGTTCACTTCCGCTTTCTACTCTTCCTAAGTCTTTGCAAGCTTTGAACAATCCTATCAAAGAAGTTGCTCCTATTCAAGATGTTCATGATCCTATTGAAAATCCTAATGCTCACTCTAAAGATGTTGATGTCCTTGGCTGTCATATAAATGCTGATGAATTGGTTGATTATCCTTTTTCATCTTCCACATCTATCCTTGGACCTCCTCCACCAATACTAAGGGCTTCATGTCTTCCTTCCATCTTGGGCCCTTATGTCCCTTCACTTTCCCCTCCTAACTCTCCTAATTCATCATCCATCTTGGGTCCTTACGTCCCTCCATCTCTTATCTTTTCTCAAGATCAACATAGATACATACCCTTGAATCTTTTTCATCCATCCACCCATCTAAACCAGTCATATCATCCTTCTTCTTCCACAAGTCTCAAGTCTTTTGGAAGTAACTTGAATGTTCAATACAAGAAAAAGAAGCAATACAATAATCCATCAAAAAAAGAAGATCACCATGTCTCCTCTAATCGACATGGAGGCATAAAGTCAAAAGAGATATCTAAGAAGAAAACTACAAGACAAGTATGGGTTCCAAAATCCATCATTCAAGATATTCTCTCTAAGACATCAAAAGGAAATAAAAAGCCTAAGGCTATATGGAATCCAAAGTCTCTCTTGAAAGAGTCTCATGTTGAACAAAAAGTAAAGTTGACATTCAATCTTCCAAAGGCTTCCACTTCATTTTCTTCCAAAAATATTCTTCAATTCCATGTGCCTGAACCACAACCTCTGCTAAATATTCACCATATTCCTTCACGAATTCTTTCATTCAAGTTTCCTCCACCCTCTCGCCACCCTTCAAGGTGTGTTTTGATGTTAATCTTTCCTTCCTTTCCATCTACCCTTTCGCAATCCTTTCATTCATTATCCTTTTACGTTATATCCTTTTTCCTCATTTGCCTAATCCTCCTATCTTCCAACCTCACTCGCTTTACATAAAACCTTATCCTCCATTTTTCTCTTCCATCTTCCTTTCCCTATCAGCATCTTTGAGCATATCATTTTGAATCCTTGACATATCATGGTTTATCCTTTCAAGGAGCACTATCTAAAAAGCTTGCCTTCTTCCCAAAAAAAAAAAAAAATTCAAAAAAATAGAAAAATGAAAAAAAAAAGAAAGAAAAAAATGAAAAAAATTGAAAATGTGCCATGGTGAAAA
This sequence comes from Chamaecyparis obtusa, assembly GCA_027943335.1. Taxonomy (NCBI): domain Eukaryota; kingdom Viridiplantae; phylum Streptophyta; class Pinopsida; order Cupressales; family Cupressaceae; genus Chamaecyparis; species Chamaecyparis obtusa. Next base: position 1,178,424 of record BSBK01003519.1, on the reverse strand, counting down.
CCTGGAAACAGGCACCTTGGTAGCAAAAGTAAAGAGAAATAAATTCGTCCTATGGTGAAAACCACTCCCTTGTGGTGCCTTGGATAAGTACCATGATGAAAACATGGCATTTAGGCATCATGCGTAGTTCTTCTACATATTTCATCCATTCCATCTTCCATCTTTGATCTTGACAATGTTGAACTATACGCGAACAATTGGCTATCTTGTGAGCTATCTTACAATGATCTTGCTTTCATTCTGCTCATTTTTAGCCTTCATATCTATTTTCCTCCATTCATTCTAGCCTTTCTCTATCTTTTTCCCCCTTGGTCTGGATCTAATAAAAAAGAGTAAAACATGATGCTATGAAGCCTCTTGACATGTCTACTCCTTTGGACTACATCCCTTCCTTCTCTTTCATTGTACTTTTGTGGCTTATCCCATGCTAGCCTCTCATTGCTTGTCCAAATGCACTTTACATGACAATTTTTTTCCCTAGCTTGGGTACTCTTGAGGAGTTTGACCTTGAAGATTTCTTCCCTCTATTCGCTTTCATTCTCCTTTCCTCCATCTCATTCACCAGCTTGCTCATCCATCTTGTCCCTCACCTTGCTAGACATTGGGACTACACGATGTGATCTTGCTCATGAGTTTGATGCCTATTCTGTCTGGAGACATCCTTTATACATATTTATTGATCCTGAAAAAATACCAAAAAAAAATTGATATATGCTGAAAAAATTCTAAAAAGCATAAAAAGTCCTGAAAAAATATAAAAAAAAGAAAAAAGAAAAAATTGCAATAAAATTCAAGTGGTGAAAACCTGGAAACATGAGCTACTTGAGGCCTTTGCACCCCTATTTGTTAGCATGCATCCTCGACACTTAGCCACTTTTCATCATGCCTTGACCTTATTTGACTTGGTCTGGAATTGGTCTTTATCTTTGTCTAGGGGGCATAACTGTTAGCATAGGTCCTTTAGGTGCGTTTGTCTCTTGGGGCATTTCACAAACTGGTGTTTTTCAACACTACCCATGCGTCGAGTGTTTCTTAACACTTATCAGATGTCTTTCCCAATAGCCTAAGTATGATGCGATATTTCTCATTGGCAGATGTGATAACCAAAGTTTGACTCTATGACCAACACACACACACACACTTAAACAATCAATTCACTTGAGATATGTTGACTTTATTTTTCTTTGTGTGTCGTCTATGAGGATTTCTTTGATGAGTGGTCTCTCCTTGAGAAGTTTTCGATGATGCATAGCTAGAAGACTAAGGGTATGAGAACATGTTTTCTTTCTTTATCTGCTTGTGGGTATATTTTGTTGATCCTAACTGTCATGAGCATTTATGCTGGTCTTACTTGACACTAGGGATTGACAAGATATTATTCTTGATTGTTTTGCAAGTGCATGCTTCTAGTTATCTTGAATTTCATTTGTCTTGATACAAGCATAATCTCACCATATCAAACTTAGGTAATCTCACTGCATTAGTCATCTTGACCTCCATGTCTTTGATGCCTAGGTGGGATTTCCACATTTCTATCTGATAAAGATCATATTCATATCCACATAGTTATGCTAGTGTGCATTGTATGATCTTACGATGCTACCAATAATGCTCGATGATGATAATTAGATATCTATAGGCGTTGTGACCTTGCAAGTCAACCACTTTCATAGTAGCTTGCATTCTTAGGTTCATCATAGTTTAGTTTTTGCATCTTGCATATGGAGAGAGCTCTCCTTTTTATCATCTATGGACTAGTTGGTCAACTGTGCTCATTTTCTGATTCTTCTTGATCATATCTTTCATTTCTGGTCTTTCATATCACATCACTTTTTATCCATTTTCGGACTCGAAATCAAAATCTGAGTCGCATTTCTAAGTTCTCTCATTCTTCTACGTAGTTGACTGACTTTTTGAGGCATAATTCTTCGATCTTTGATAGAATTTATTCCTTTCCATGTCTTCCAAACTTCTAGTCTTTCATTCACCCCTTTTGCTTCCTCTCTCTGAGGTTTGACTTGATTTTTATCCTATATCTTTCCCAGTCAAACCTAGTCAACCTGGGGCATATCTTCACTATTTGATGGTTATCCTATCATGCTCCATCCTTCGATTATGATTTATTGTGACTTGATCACGTTTATCAATTTATTGTTCTCCTCTATCTGATTTCAATTTTGATTCTGAGGGGGCAGTACCTATCAGCTTTAATCTTTGATTCAGCTTTATCATTCAGCTCAGCTTGAGATTCTTATTTTGAGACTTGATTATCACCTAGCAACGACGGTGGTGATTTTGTCTTTCAATTTTTATCTCCTATTTTTCAGACTTGATTATTGCCTAGCAGCGACGACGATAGTTTTGTCCAAGGCTTGATTTGCACCTCGCAGCGACGGTTTTGGTCTTGTCTTTTAGCTTTTTGCTTATCTTTGTCCTGATGTGTTCCCAAAATGAACACACATCTGAGTTTTTTTATGATCCCAAATTGATCTCACATTTCAATTCTTCTTTGACTGCATGTGTTCTTGAAATGATCACACATTAGTCAAAGATGGGCAAATGTATGCACCCTAAAATGGTCGCCTAGACTTTGGGCCCCCATTTCTCAATTTATCAAATCCTTAAATCAATATTTTCAAATATCAACAAAATCAATTATATCAATTTCCTTGATCAAATCATAATCAATACAATATTTCCTAAGGTTTGAGCCTTATTTAATTTAAAAGAGAAAAAATAAAAATCTTATTTAATTAAGAGAATATGCTCCCTTTTAATTAATTAAAAATCTCTTTTAATTAAATAATAAAATCACTTTATCCTAAGTCTTTATTTAATTAAAAGGAATATTTTCTCCCCTTTTATTTAAATAAAAAATCTTCACTTTTCCTCTTATCCTAAGTTGCACAAATAAAGTATTATTCTTATTTTATAAAAAGAGAAAAAACACTTTTTGTCTCATATGGACATAAAGTCAACTCCTATTTTCTTATTGGAGGATATTTGTGCACAAGGATCAAGCTTTTTTTTTTCTCCACCGTTGATTAAGTCTTTTGCCTCTTAATCACAATGGTCCATTCCTTTTCACTTTCTATAAAAGAAGAGTTCTCTCCTTCATTTTCATATCTTAAGTTTTCATGCTAATGTTATGCTGCAGGTTTTCTAGGTCATTTGGAGCTCTTTGAAGACATCTTTGCATTCAAGCTTTGAAGACATTGTTGTTGCATTTCATTTAGCTTGTTTTCTTACATCATAGTTGCATGATAATGACATTTTTAGTATAGATTTCCTTTATGCAATAGATTAATCTCACATAGCTTAATAGGAGGATTTGTAACACTTGTATTTTCCTTTCATAGCATAGCTTGCATCTTTCATTCTCATAGATTAGTTTGCATTGCATTGCATCCATATTGATTTCATTAGAGATATTGGCATTGGTGCCCTTGTCTTTGATTTGGAATCTCTCATTGTGTGGTTGACTAGCAAGGTCATGAGTTTATAGCTCTAGCTGAGAGCAATTTTACAAATCTTGCAACTCCATGCATAGAGAGCTATGGATCGATTTGTGAGGGCTCATTCTTGAATTTTTTTGCATGTAAGGATTCATAGAAGTGTGGTCACATTTTCACCATACAACTAGGACCCCTAGGAAGTCCTCATGACCCCTTTCGACACATTGGAAAGCTCAAGTGTGTCCTAAAGAGTTGTTGGACAACTTACGACACACTTGAGCATTCTAATGTGTCGAAAGGGATCATGAGGACTTCCTAGGGGTCCTAATCCGTGATAAGACATACTAGGATCCCTAGAAAGTCCTCATGACACCTTTTGACACATTTAAATGCTCAAGTGTGTCCTAAAGGGTCATCAGAGCCCTTCGAACACACTTGAGGGTTCTAATGTGTCGAATGGGGTCATGAGGAGTTCTTAGGGGTCCTAACGCGTGATAAAATGTACTAGTACCCCTAGGAAGTCCTTATGACCCCTTTCGACACATTTGAATGCTCAAGTGTGTCCTAAGGGGTCGTAGGACCCCTTAAGACACACTTGAGGGTTCTAATGTGTCGAAAGGGCTCATGAGGACTTCCAAGGGGTCCTAACACGTGATAAGGTGTACTAGGACCCCTAGGAATTCCTAATAACCCCTATCGACACATTGGAATGCTCAAGTGTGTCCTAAAAAGTTGTAGGACCACTTAGGACACACTTAAGCTTCCAAATTTGTCAAAAGGCATCATGGGAACTTCCTAGGGGTGCGTACTAGGACCCCTAGGAAGTCCCCATGACCCCTTTCGACACATTTGAATGCTCAAGTGTGTCCTAAGGGGTCCTACGACCCCTTAGGACACACTTGAGCATTCAAATGTGTTGAAAGGGGTCATGGGGACTTCCTAGGGGTCTTAACCTGTTATAAGGCGTACTACAACCCCTAGGAAGTCCTCATAACCCTTTTCAACACATTTGAATACTCAAGTGTGTCTTAAGGGGTTGTAGGATCCCTTAGGACCCACTTGAGGGTTCTAATGTGTCAAAAAGGGTCATGGTGACTTCCTAGGGCTCCTAACGCATGATAAAGCGTACTAGGACACCTAGGAAGTCCTCATGACCCCTTTCGACACATTTGAATGCTCAAGTGTGTCCTAAGGGGTCGTACGACCCATTAGGACATAGTGGATGGTTCTAATGTGACGAAAAGGGTCATGAAGACTTCTTAGGGGTCCTAATGCGTGATAAGGCATACTAGGACCGCTAGGAAGTCCTCATGACTCTTTTCAACATTTGAATGCTCAAGTGTGTCCTAAGGGGTCGTAGGACCCTTTAGGACACACTTGATGGTTCTAATGTGTCGAATGGGGTCATGGGGACTTCCTAGGGGTCCTAATGCATGATAAGGCATACTAGGACCCCTAGAAAGTCCTCATGACCCCTTTCAACATATTAGAATGCTCAAGTGTGTCCTAAAGAGTCGTAGGACCCTTTAGGACACACTTGAGCATTCAAATGTGTCAAAAGGGGTCATGGAGACTTCCTATGGGTCCTAACGTGTGATAAGGCATACTAGGACCCCTAGGAAGTCCCCATGACCCCTTTCGACACATTGGAATGCTCAATTGTGTTCTAAGGGGTTGTAGGACCCCTTAAGACACACTTGAACATTCCAATGTGTCGAAAGGGGTCATGGGGACTTCCTAAGGGTCATAACACATGATAAGGCATACTAGGACCCCTAGGAAGTCCTCATGACCCCTTTCGACACATTAGAATGCTCAAGCATGTCCTAGAGAGTCGTAGGACCCCTTATAACACACTTGAGCGTTCAAATGTGTCAAAAGGGGTCATGGGGACTTTTTAGGACACACTTGAGTGTTCTAATGTGTTGAAAGGGGTCATGGGGACTTCCTAGGGGTCCTAACGCAAGATAAGGCATACTAAGACCCCTAGGAAGTCCTCATGACCCCTTTCGACACATTTGAATGCTCAAGTGTGACCTAAGGGGTCCTACGACCCCTTAGGTCACACTTGAGCATTCAAATGTGTCGAAAGGGGTCGTGAGGACTTCCTAGGGGTCCTAACGCATGATAAGGTGTACTAGGACCCCTAGGAAGTCCTCATGACCCCTTTCGACACATTGGAATGCTCAAGTGTGTCCTGAAGAATCGTGGGACCCTTTAGGACACACTTGAGCATTGAAATGTGTCAAAAGGGGTCATGGGGACTTCCTAGGGGTCCTAACGCGTGATAAGGCATACTAAGATCCCTAGGAAGTCCTCATGACCCCTTTTGACACATTGCAATGCTCAAGTGTGTCCTAAGGGGTCGTAGGACCCCTTAGGACACACTTGAGTGTTCCAATGTGTTGAAAGGGGTCATGGAGATTTCCTAGGGGTTCTAACACATGGTAAGGCATACTAGGACCCCTAGGAAGTCATCATAACCCCTTTTAACACATTGGAATGCTCAAGTATGTCCTAAAGAGTCATAGGACCCCTTAGGACACACTTGAGGGTTCTAATGTGTCGAAAGGGGTCATGGGGACTTCCTAGGGGTCCTAGTGCATGATAACGCATACTAGGACCCCTATGAAGTCCTCATGACCCCTTTTGGCATATTTGAATGCTCAAGTGTGTCGTAAGGGGTCGTAGGACCCCTTAGGACACATTTGAGGGTTCTAATGTGTCGAAAGGGGTCATGGTGACTTTCTAGGGGTCCTAACGCATGATAAGGCATACTAGGACCCCTAGGAAGTCCTCATGACCCTTTTCGACATAGTTGAATGCTCAAGTGTGTCCTAAGGGGTCATAGGACCTCTTAGGACACACTTGATGGTTCTAATGTGATGAAAGGGGTCATGAGGACTTCCTAAAGGTCCTAACGCGTGATTAGGTGGAATGCTCAAGTGTGTCCTAAAGAGTCATAGGACCCCTTAGGACACACTTGAGCATTCAAATGTGTCGAAAGGGGTTATGGGGACTTCTTAGGGGTCCTAACGCGTGATAAGGCATACTAGGACCCCTAAGAAGTTGTCATGACTCCTTTTGACATATTTGAATGCTCAAGTGTGTCCTAAGAGGTCGTATAGGACACACTTGAGCATTCTAATATGTCGAATGGGGTCATGGGGACTTCCTAGGGGTCCTAACATGTGATAAGGTGTACTAGGACCCCTAGAAAGTCCTCATGACCCCTTTCGACGCATTTGAATGCTCTAGTGTGTTCTAAGGGGTCATAAGACCCCTTAAGACACACTTGAGATTTCTAATGTGTCGAATGGGGTCATGAGGACTTCCTAGGGGTCCTAATGCATGATAAGGCATACAACGACCCCTAGGAAGTCCTCATGACCTATTTTGACATATTTGAATGCTCAAGTGTGTTCTAAGGGGTCGTAGGACCCCTTAGGACACACTTGAGAGTTCTAATATGTTGAAAGGGGTCATGAGGACTTCCTAGGGGTCCTAACACGTGATAAGGCGTACTAGGACCCCTAGGAAGTCCTCATGACCCCTTTCTACTAATTGGAATGTTCAAGTGTGTCCTAAGAGGTCGTAGGACCCCTTAGGATAGACTTGAGCATTCTAATGTGTCGAAAGGGTTCATGGGGACTTCCTAGGGTTCCTAATGTGTGATTAGGCATATTAGGACCCATAGGAAGTCCTCATGACCCCTTTTGACACATTGGAATGCTCAAGTGTGTCCTAAAGAGTCATAGGACCCATTAGGATAGACTTAAGTATTCAAATGTGTTGAAAGGGGTCATGGGGACTTCCTAAGGGTCCTAACGCGTGATAAGACGTACTAGGACCCCTAGGAAGTCCTCATGACCTCTTTCAATACATTCAAATGCTCAAGTGGGTCCTAAGGGGTCATAGGATGCCTTAGGACACACTTGAGGGTTCTAATATGTCGAATGGGTCATGAGGACTTCCTAGGGATCCTAACGCATGATAAGACATACTAGGACCCCTAGGAAGTCCTCATGACCCCTTTCGACACATTGAAATGCTCAAGTGTGTCCTAAAGAGTCGTAGGACCCCTTAGGACACACTTGAGCATTCGGATGTGTCGAAAGGGGTCATGAGGACTTTCTAGGTGTCCTAGTACCCCTTATCACGCGTTAGGACCCCTAGGAAGTCCTCTCTCTCTCTCTCTCTCTCTCTCTCTCTCTCTCTCTCCCACACACACACACACACACACACATCTAGAGCCTTCACCTCCACTTTTTAATGTATATTTAAAGGTTTCATATACCTTTTTGTGGACAATGTACCTTAAATGTTCTTACATCAATTTTTATGCCACTGTTAGTTTGTAGAACATATGATGAGCGTACGGTGGTTCTTCAACTGTGTGAAATTTCTTTTCGAGAGTTAAAAAATTAATTGTTTGTATTCAATCGAGGGGAAGTCCATTGACATCTACTTATTCAGTATAGTCAGGCCGCTGAAATTACAAGGAGTTTGTAGAAAAATCCTATGCTAGATATTTTCAAGAGGATTTTTGCTGAAACTGTCTGTCCTCAAATCAACTGTGTAGGTATTTTTTGGAAATCATTTTGTATATCAAATAATATAATACATACTAATATAAATATTTATATTATAATATTTATGCTATGTTATTATTATTTAATATTAATATTTAAAATGAAATTAATATTAACATAACAAAAATATAATTTAATATGAAACTTGAATTAATATTAATATAAAAATAATACAACTTAATTTATAACACAATTAATATTACTATTAAAAAATAACATTTATTATGAAACTTGAATTTGGGAAAAGCGGGGTATTTTAAATTTCAAAATAGGTGGGCTTTATCGGAGATCCGATATTATCGGATATCGGATTAGGCTTGGTATTTGCTTCGGCATTACCCAATGTGGGTGGTCAACCCTTTAGGCCTGTTTCAGGAGATAGTTCTTGATACCGAGACTTCAACCATTTAGCTGACGACTATTTTTTTACCCAAAATTGATGAAACGAAAAGGGTTTCTTAAAGACATTATCAACTTTCTATTGATATAATTGCTAGATTTATGAATTTCTAGACTCAATTATGTGCGTATTTTTAGCATCAACGTTTCGGATCACACTTTGTGATCCATCATTAGGATAGAGAAAGTGCAAGGAAGAATAGTAAAAATGCAGACAAGGCCTCAACCAAGAGAAATATGAAGGGAAAGGGGGAGAGATGACATGCTAACCAACGAACAAAAGACCAAGAAGACAAGGAGAAAAAAGAAGAACAACTGATGAAAAAGTACTATGTTAATAAGTACAACAAAAGTGGATAGATGTAATAAGGGGGTGAATAAACTAAAAGATATATAGTCTAACTATATACTAACATAAAAATATGCAAATCTAAAAAATAAAAATAGCAAAGTTATATATATATATATATATATATATATATATATATATATAATATATATATATATATATATATATATATAATAGAAACAGGCAATTAAAAAACTATGTGAATAGAAGAATAAAAAATATAAAATATAAACAAAAAGATAAAAAAGATATGAAAATAACCGCAAAGATACAGAGAACATCTAAAAAAGAGCACCTAAGAAGTTCTAACAACCCCTGAAAAAATATAAAATAAGCATGCAAATATATGCAAACGACTATATGAAGAGACCAAGACAATATATATAAATATATATTTAATAGAATAAAATTAAATAAATAATAATATATATTTAATAGTATATTTAATAAGATGTAAATATTTACATCTTATTAAATATATTATGAAATACATATTATTATTTATTAAAAAATTATAGAAAAATTATGTGTGTGTGTGTATATATATACATATATATACATATATATACATATATATATATATATATATATCTATATATATATATATCTATATATATATATATATACATATATATATCATATTATATATATATATATACACATATATATATGTATATATATATATATATACTATATATATATATATACATACATATGTATATATACATATATACATATATAATACATATATATGTACATATATATATATGTACACACACACACACACACACACACACATATATATATATATATACACGTATATATATAAATGTATATATATATATACATACATATATATATATATACATATATACATACATATATACATATATATATGTATACATATATATATATACATATGTATATACATATATATATATACATATGTATATACATATATATATATACATATGTATATACATATATATATATACATATGTATATACATATATATATATATATACATATATATATACAATATATATACATATATATACACATATACACACACACACACACACACACACACACACACACAACACATATATATATATATACATGTACATGTACATGTATATATATTATATAGACATGTATGTACATATATATATAGATATGTATATACATATATATATAGATATGTATATACATATATGTATGTATGTATGTATAAAAAATAACAACAACAACACTATATATATAAGTATATACAACCATATAAATGAAAAAAATATATGAATATATATACAAATGTATATATAAGCCAGTAAAGATATATAGACATAAAGAACAGAAAACCAGCAATAAATAAAAATGTATGGACAACTATAACAATAAACAAATGACAAAGAAAAAAGGAGAATAAATCAAAAAAGATAAATAAACAAGAGACTGAACAAGGGAAAACAAAAATAAAAGAAATGACCAAGATCAAGGACAATGAAAGAAAGGACAAGCGAGTAAAACCCTAGGAGAAACAGGATCCGCAAGGAAAGCAAGAGAGAGACACACTAACAAGAAGGAGGAAAGAAAGAGCCACAGAGGAGAAGAGGACAGGAGAAGACCACCACGCAGGAGAAAAATAGGAAAAACGGGAAAGGGGCCTGAAAGCCTAAGAGGAGAAAGGACAGATAAGGAAAGGAGGGGGAGGCAAAGAGGACTAAGGGTGATGGAGGTTATCAAGCATCCCTAATAGGGGGTGCCACGAAGGGCTAACAGACCACCCATCATCTCGGTTGAGGTTAATGGGATGGTAGTGGATCTCAATGGCCTCTTTAAGCTTCCTCTTAAAGTAGTTATCCTCCTTGGCGAGGATCTGGGTTACTATCCAAACAAATGTGATGCTTGGTGGAGGATGAGTGCTTAGCTAAAGCTGATTTGTGGACCCTATCGTGCTCAATGTCAGCACTATGCTTGCAGATTCTAGTGTGGAAAGAACAACCAGTTTCGCCTATATAAGGGGTTCTGCAAGAGCATGAGATCTTATACACCCCAAAATCTAGAAAAGAGTCTCTAGAATTCTTGAGAGGGGGGACACGATTTCTTAACCGAGAGGGGGGTTTAAAAGCAACCCGAAGACCCCTTCTAGTTAAGATTTTGGCAACTTTCTGAGAGATGCCATCAACAAAAGGAAGGGTGGCAAACACGGGAGGCGGGGAAGGGGAAGGTTTAGGACAGGAGCTAGCAAGAAAGAAGGCCTTGGCTTGGTTAAGAGCCTTAGAAATTTGCCTATGGGAGTACCCATTCCAGTTGAAGACCTGGCGAAGATGGGTAAGCTCAAGGTTAAGATTGTCATCATCACAAAATTCTAAGGGCTCTAAGGGCAAGGGTCCTAAGGATGCCAACTTTTTGGCTGGGATGGTGGTGGGAAGAGGAGTGAAGGTATAAGTTAGTGTGGGTAGCTTTGTGATACACACGCCGACCAAAAGAACCATCTGGCTTCTTGATGAGGAGCACATCAAGGAAGGGCAATTGGTTGTCAGACTCCAGCTCCTTAGTGAAGGAGATGCTAGGGGCCAAGCTATTGATATGCTAGATGGATCATAGAGTGTGATTCGAAACATTGATGCTAAAAATATGCACACAATCGAATCTAGAAATTCATAAATGTATTACTAATGGATTGTGGAAATCTAATGAAGTTAATTGATATAATTGCTGTCAAATTTTGAGTTCTGTAAGTAATTATTACTTATTTTTCAATTGAGTTATCTTTAAAATCGTAACTAACATATTGATTGAAAAATACCATAACTTTCAAACCATTTAACCTTTTGAAATCTGAAACATGCGTCACATTCTATGCTTCGACTACTATAAGAAAAAAAAGTTTTGAATTTGGTAAAATTTTGAATTAGTTAAGGTGGTCAAACACAAGAGTTCTTTTATTCTGAAAAAGTTGTAGCAGAAAATTCATAATTAATTATTTATTTGACCAAAAATTATAAAAAAATATGCGTCACATCTAGGTATGAGTCTACTACTTATATCTAGAATCTTGAAAAAATATATCATCATTTGATTGTGATTAAGGTGGTCAGACATACATGTACTTTTATCTTTTCCCTGAAATTTTCGTAATACTGCATTGAAATCTAAAATTTTGAACAATTAGACAAAAAAAATTTCAAATAAGAGCTAGTAGTTTAGAAACTACATTCAATTTCCTACAGATTCTATTCTTACAACTTTTTCACATAAGGTTCATAAGATGTTCAACCTTTTACGTCAAGTTGACTAACCCTGATTTTTAATTTTTCATTGCCACTTAAGGCCATAGTTTGGTATATCATGATCCTGCACATACCGAGGTGTGGAACTAGAAGAAAGATAGTTAACCGTTCAAAAAGCATCCTAGACTGAGGTGAAACCCAAAATGGCACCTTAACTAATATAAACAACTAAATAACTCATCAGGAACTCTCCCATTTCTCTTCCATGATATTTGCAATCATCTTTGATCCCCAATTACTCCTAGTTGACTCATAATTACATTGCTAAATTATTTGCATTATCAATAATATTAACATTGCTCCAACATGGTGAGTAGCAATGTTGGTAAGTGAACCCTCCATATTTTCTCATGGTTTGTTGATTCGCATATATGTAGAGCTTAGGATAGCTAAATGTATTCTTCAACGTTATATGTTACATTGTTGTTTTGGTGGTTGATAAACAAATGTATTATTTTGAAAAATATATCATTTATTTAATTGAAAATAATAGGATAGACACAAATATCTATCGTTTTATAAAATCCTTATTTTATTAACAATACTAAAAACTACAAGATATCTTATGATATTAATAAATTTAAATTGTTATTTTATCCTATGTTAAAATTATATATTATAATTAAAAAAATACCAAATATATAAATACTTTATTTATAAAGTAAATGATTTTACTTATTTTAATTATATTAAATATGTATTCTTTTAATTAAAAAAAGAAAGAAAACTAAAAAAGCAAAATTATCATTTTATATATAAAATGAATTGATTAAAAGAATATTTTCATTTTATATAAAGTAATGGATATTAGAAAAGATACGTGGAATTTTAAGGGGAAAAGTGTTTAAACTTAGAAAACTTAATAAATAAAAGAGCAATAAAATTATTAGTTGCCACGTAAAGGAGAAAAAACCCCCAAAAAAAAAGATTAGGGAAGGAAATTAACAAAGAAAGGGAGAGCTTTCATTCTTTGACCAGTATGGACAAAAGGGTTTTTTATTGGCAGGAAGGGAATCCAAGTTTTGGAGGGGACGAAGCATCGTCTTTTTTTGAAGAGGGTTTTTGGGGGAGAGATCTGTTGGGCATGAAACAGTGGAATGAGGATGCATGTTACAGTGGAAAGGGAAGGCGTTAAATGTATATTTTTTAATCATGTCAATCATGCGAACAATGCATGCATTTTGTTACTGTTAGTCGCCTCTAAGTTTTGGTCTGCAAATGAGCTCATTTTGAGTGTTACCTTTCTGGAGATGGACATTGATTTGCTACTCCAGTCATGGCGTGTATGTGTAATGAGGGATACTCAAATTTAAAACGAATATGCTTGGCAACTATGCATAGTTTGAATAAATCAATGGCCAAGCATTTCAAGTCATATAAGAGACAATTCGGGTAAGTTTCTTATCTATATTTTAATGGTTAATGTCTTAGATTTAATGGATCGTATGAGTTATTTGTCACTCTAAGAAATTCGTTTCTAGGAGACTTCGTAATATTGAAGTTATTTATTTTGGTATTATTATTATTATTTATTATTTATAGCCCTCCATGCATCATGCTGCTATCTTTTATGGCACAAAAAAACTGTTTTACATCACTAATAACAAGGCAATGAAACCCCTATGAGTCTGAATGAGATTTGTAGAGAGTCTCTTAGGGCCTCCATGAAAGCATATGGATACAAAAACAATAACCATCCCCTTATAAAAACTCTAAAGGCTGCAAAAGCAGGGGAACTTGAACAAACAAATAATTATTCATAACAAAACCATTCAATAATTACCATTCATAGCAAAGAAAGAATAGGAGCCTGTATATGATAAAACTTTCTTGTTGGGATTGTAATGAGAGGTCTTTCAAGAGGTGGAATAGACCTCTCGAAAGCAGAAAAGCATAGGTTTTTTAGTGGACTTCAGACTCTTTGTATCCTTTCCCTGTTTAATCTATTTGTTGATTGGCTACTAAAACCTGGACAAATGCCGATCTCCTCAATGTTAAACCCGTTGCTTTTCAACTATATTGCTGCTCCTAAAAGACCTGTTCATTCTTCATACAAAGATGTTCCCTCTTGAAACTCATGGCTCGATGAGTGGATAATCTTCTTTCTTAGTTTTTTTGCTACTTTCCATTGAATATGTCACTTTTTTTCAACACTATATTTGCTGCTCAATATGCATGCATTGCTGAGATTCAAGTTTGTTCCTCTGAGAATGATTTTTCTATGAAGAGAACCAGATGTTTCCATCTTTTAGACTGATCGTTCCCTTTCATACACAGGTTTATTGCTTCTATGCATGAAAAGTGCCATTTCCTTTCCAGTTTTTTGTTGTTTCCTTCAAAATCCCACTATTAGCTGCCACATACAGCAAGGGTTTCCTTCAATGCAAGAGCTTAATTAAAACCAAGGGCAACTTGATGTGAACTGCAGACATGGTTTAGTTTTATTTAAATTCCCTCAAAAATATAAGAGGACTCCACATTGCATTATAAATAAATATGAGAGTTAGAATATTTTAGCAATAAAATATTTTAGCACATTGGAACCTAGCACCAAGGACCCCTTTTGACTTATTTTGAATGCAATTTGAAAGTGTTCTTTAAGGATGAAGCTCACATTTGAAGCACAAGACCTTTATAACATACATAATTCTTGATGTGAGGCTATTTTGACCCAGGATGGGAAAAATAGGCAACAGGTACAGGAGTGGAAATGATGCGAGTTAAAACAAAACATATTTTAGATCAATTATCTGCAACTGAAATTGTTGTGGTGGTTACAACAGTCAGAGCAGCTGGGGAAACTCTTGAGGTTTTTTTATATTCCATGATGAGAATATTAATGATTACAAATTTAAATTGCAACTTTATGTATTTACATTGGTAAAATTATTAACCATGTTTCTTAATTCTCCCTAGTGATATTCTTGTCCATTCTACATCAGTATATGATTAAAATGCCAAATGTTTATCCAAGGGATAATACAATGACTATTGAGTCCCCTTCTATTGCAACATTATCTAAGATACATGACTTTACCAATCATAAGTTGAGTAGGATTTCTTCCACTGTTGCCTCATTATTTTCTTCTGGTTTCAATTTCCTGGAGGTAGATTTGAGCAGGTTTCTCCTAGATTTCCTTATAACAGAGTCAGCACCAGAGGATCCTGGGTTCCCACAGGAGGGCCCTGCAAAATTCAATTTCGACATGCCCATTGGTGGAGTAGGGTTCCACTTATTATTGAATCAACTGGAAGCTGAGAGATTAGGACATGAAATCCCATGAACAAGAACTTCCTATCTTTTATTCTTACTTCTCAGCTACTTTTATTAATTGCCTGTAGCTATTGACTTAAAATCTAGCTAGTTTTGCCATGAATAACTAACCAGAAAATGTTTTTGGCTACCTCTTTATTTAGATGGAGGACATAGCCTTGAATGTTCCCTTTATTAGGTAATTCTTTTAGCATCTCCTCCTGATGTGTCAACTACTGGCACTGATTTTCCTTTCTCTATTTCTCAAATAGAAAGAATGGCAGATATAGTTACAGTTTTTGCCGAAATCAAATTATGCTACCTTTGTAGTTGCATAGTTGTTTCCCACTTGCCTATAGATGAGAATAGGCTTCAAGGCCACCTTTTGCGTAGCTAGTTCTAGGTCACAATTTTTGTTAACAACTCCATGGGTTAGTTCAACATGGAAAAACTAGAAATGGTGGTTTCCTACATTAATCAATTCTAATTTGTATGTTTATATGGTTCTACTTGTAATTTTATGAAACTAAAGTAAGTGTTTAAGGGTATCATGTGACACTAAATTAGGTGATCTAAAAAGAGATTACCGGCTCTCTATGTTTCTTTATATTTGTTCTTTCTATGCTCACCTTTTTAATTAAGTTTCTTGTCATGTAGATGAATAGGGTATCTGGAGAAACAAGTCTTCATGGAAGTTTTGGAGATTCAGGACCTGAAAACAGGAAATGTGAGTATATTTTCTCTTAATATTTTGAACAGAGAATCACACATGTGCATAATAGTTGAAAGACATTTGCAAAGCCTTGAATTGTGAAACCCAAAATTCTATGTTCTGATGTCTGAAAAATATCTCAAAGGGGATTTGTGATTGTGAGCTAGATGGGACAAGCATGTATCCGTAATTGATTCCATTATGATGTCTTACCTATTCTTTGCAGACTTTTACGTTTTGATATTCTTTTGTTTGTAATTGTTGTTGTATAATGAAGTCTATTTAGGCTTTTTTTGTAATTAGATTATATGTGTCTTTTCAATGTTAGCCATGATGTAGTCAAAAGTCTTGCTTCAGAAGCAAGAAATCCTTCTCATACTTCCCTTGCCTTCTTATCCACCAGTGTGTCAAACAATATTCTAGTGCCCTGTATTTCCAGTTTAAAATTATTAATTTTATTACTCTTAAATATGTTACATGTAGATGCCTGTTTAAATTTTGACAGTCACCTCTCATGCTCTTGTACACTGCTACGTATCTCATCTCACTGATTTGACCTTTCATCTCAATGCTTGGGTCACTCTTTCACATCCTTCTTGTCTGTGGAATGTTCCTTGTGCATCATTGCTTGTTATAGAGAGGAGCCCAAACAATATTGCATGAGCTTAAGGGCCTCTACAATATCTGTTGTTACCACTATTACACTTGAACATTAGTTACTACTATCACTATCTCTACGACCACTTCTTTAAACATATTACAAACTAATGTTTTGGTCTTCAACATTCTTTTTCTTCTATAGATTGATAGTGTTCTTACTATCTTGACAAATGCAGACCATCTTGTTAAAACTTTAAGATCAATGTGCTATTCTATAATTTTCATAGCAGTTGTACTTTATACCAATATTCTATTTTGTCATTGTCATTTGAGCATTTGGTATTCCACGGAGACATTGACACTCAATGTTTTTCCTTAAGGAGAAAGAAGATGCTACCCTTAGGATAGTTCTTGAAATAGCAGGGCTCATATATAGCCATGGATATCACATTAAAGGTGAAGCCACCTTCTGAAACATCTCTTCTGAGAATGCTACCTTTAGAATGTCTACTGGTTGCTTGTTAATGAAAGTTGATCCTTTTGACCACAAGAACATAATTTTGATGCTAATTATCAGCAGATAGAAAAGTGTAAGCAAATGATAACCCATAAATTTAAATAGAAACCAAATTGCAGTAGCTCCAACTAGAACGCTAGTAGAGACTTGTTTATTCCTCCATAGTATAACATCAACAGATTTGCCTCCACCGAAGAGACTATGCACAGTTTTTTGCCGGTCAAAGAGATGATATACCGAAGCTATAACTGAATCGACAGCTGAGGATACCCTGGATTTCTTCTTTGATTTGTCATCATAAGAATCTGATGATGATGGTGAGTCATGGCCTGGAAGGTTATCATGAATCTTTTCCAGCATGTTGTCAAGGATAGTTCTTTTCACTTCTCTGGTATATGAGAAGTATATTGGAGCAGGAAATTACAAAAAAGGTAAATGCTTCTCAGGGTTTTCACGACAGCCCACAAAAAAAAAAAAATTTAAATCTTCGGACATTGAAATTTGTGAGTGAAAATAAAAAATAGAAGACCAAGAACAAAAAAAAGTTAAAAAATAAATACAATAGACCTCATGGGCGAAGCTGCAGCTAAAGATCCTAGGTGAGAGTGCTCATATAGATTTATGTGATTGTATATCAGATGTGTTAAATTCCTTTAACGCATTCATCATTTACCTTTTATGAAATTCCTGCACTTCTCTGGTAAAATTCCGGCACTTCTCTTGTTAATCATAGAACTCTATACATAGCATTTAGTGGTGAAAAAACCTTTAAAAAGGGTGTGCAAATTTATTTTTAATGTAGCACTAAAAAGTTTAAGATCTACCTCAAAACAAAGCATACTCTGTTTTCAAAATAGAGCTTTACAAGATTTATAATTTCTGTGCATGGTTATTCAAATGTTGTTGATTTTTTAATTGTTGTTGTTGTTATCATTCTCCTCCTTCCTTTATGAGTTGTTTTTAGAATTAGAGCATGGCTAGAAATATCTGGGCTAAGAGTTACATTCTACTGAAAGGTTAAAATAAAATATTATATTTTAGGCAGTTGAAGGTCAACTTCATTGCCTCTGACATGTTTAGTGCTAATTTAATTAGTTAATCGCCATTCAAAAAAGGAGAAAAACCAATGTCATGCTTACAATTCCCAGCCATTTTTAACTAACGAATACTACTTAAACTATATTCACAAACTATATTCTCAGGAACTGAATTCACAAACTGTCATCTTAAAGACTCTGAGTGTTAACTCTGTGACTTTTTTGTCCAATGCTCAATAAGTAGATGCCATGTCATATTTGAACATTCTTAATGATTATTTTCAGGATGTAATAAAAGGAACTAATTGGTACATATCCTGTTATAAAAAGGCATTAGGCTTTTCAATTTGTTATCATAACTGTGATTATTCACAAGACCAATAATTTATTGCCATGCAAATGCACTCTATTATGTATGACATTAATATAGGTGTAGAAGTCAGGATTCAGGACTAAAATGTATGGTGTTTTTTTTTATGTATCAAACATTGAACATTTTAAATTGTTGGGATTCATGGGGCCCCAAGGAGTGGGGCCATGCACATAGTATTATCTATTTTGTATTATCCAAGCATATGTATTTTGTTCCATTTGAGATTATTTACCGATGTAGAAGGATCATAATATCTGGTGTATTTTCAGGTTGATGCTTACTACACCTGTTTATGTTGCTTTGCCAAGAATTGTTTTGATACTGTAGACGAATTCTGTAGTAGACATATTCTCTCAAAAGCGGTGTTATGTTACCATTTTGTAACAATCAGTTTGTTATGAGTTTTCATTTCAATGTGCATCCATCAGGGGCAAGTAGGGAACTACTTATCATTGGATCTGAATGTTGTTTATATTTTCTTTTTATCAGATAATTGGGGTCTTGTTTTACTAGAGAAAATGGCTCCTCTTCAATCTGATGGATGAATAATATTAAAGGAAAGCAGGTTGCAGTTGTTTTTACCATGAAATATCATCTTCTTATTGTCATGTACGCTATAGCATTTTGCAATTTGGGTCGTGATCTGTTACCCGTGTTTAAATCTGCATGCAAATCTTGAGACAATCAAATAATTATACTTCATCAATTGATCCTAAGTAACCTAAACTGGCGTCAAGTCATTTAATTAAGAGTAAGCTTACTTATTGCTTTTTGATAAATTCCTGGGTGCTTTTCTCATATACATTGTTCTCATTTGGCTCCATGCCACATAGTTTCAGATGTTTCTACAATTTCCTAGCATTTGCAGAAGACAACATTCAATGGAACAAACTCTTACTTCATGGTGAATAATAATTTTTTGTGGTTTATTTGCTTGAGGTATATGAAGTCTTAAGCTATTGCTAACATATAGCAGGTAGAGTGTTCTGGTGAAAGATAATAATTCCAATATCAAAGTGAACACCAGAATGTTACATACCATTCCTGGAATACCATTCCTAGAATATTTTCTGCCTTAGAAATAGATCAATGTGAATCTACTCAGTCTTAAGTTAGGGTTGTTAGTCACTTTGAAAGGGAGCTAGATTGCTTATAGTGATTACCAAGGGCACCAATGCATATTGTGAAGCAGATTCTATTGTTTTCTCTTAAGTTTTTACAAGGTTCTATGATAAAATGTCTTATTGCAGGTAAGAATGATTGGAGGGTTGAGCTTTCCTGCAGTTCTGGTGGAGGTGCACGTGGGGGTCGTGGAAGAGGACACGATCTTAGCTGCTATAAATGTGGAGAATCTGGCCACTTTTCTCATGAATGTTATCTATGATCAAGCAGGGCAGACTATGGTGGCCGTCCTAGAAGTCGTAGTCCACGGTTCTGTCAGAGCCCAAGTTATGGGAAGAGGTATGATTTATGGACCTGCTGTTGATAAAAACGCCATCTAGTGTGCAGAAAGCTTCCGTGTTGTATCATATTCGTGATGGAAAATCTTCAATTGAAAATTTCAATCATTTTGTTGAAGTTCATTTGGTGGTAAATCAGTACAACTTGAATGAAAATTCTTCACATTTTATCATATTTGTAGTTCAATTGAAAGTTTTGAACATTTTGTTGAAGTTCATATTCATGGTAAATACAAAAATAAATCTTCTGGAGGGACAACAATGTGG
The DNA here is from genome assembly GCA_027943335.1 of Chamaecyparis obtusa. NCBI lineage: Eukaryota > Viridiplantae > Streptophyta > Pinopsida > Cupressales > Cupressaceae > Chamaecyparis > Chamaecyparis obtusa. The sequence continues at coordinate 1,158,117 of BSBK01003519.1, read as the reverse complement.
ACAATCCCTCCCGAAGTTTATTTTTGTGTTTAAGTTTTGTTGTGAGGTTTTTACAACATCGCCCCATCCATGGGGACCCCCTAGCTTTGACCTTTTAGACTTAGCCAAGTTTTAGCATTGCCCCGTCCTCGTGGTTTTGATTGCCCGGATTAATTCAGTAAATGCAATGAAAAGTGTTTGGAAATAAGTTTGATTTTGGATTGAAAAGTTTGATTTTGGTTTGAATTGAAGGTCTTGATGATGTGATGATTTTGAATTGAGGATTTTGTGAATTGATTTGAAATAGAAAATCTGATAGTTTGAAATGAAAGATGAAGTTGGAATTTGTTTGATTATTTGAAATTTAATTTTGTGATCTTCAAAATTCTTGATGTTATGGCAATCTTGATGGAATTGAATTTCAAGTTTATTTAATTGCTAATTGTATGATCTTTGAAAATGATTTTTGGGGTTTGCAAATTTCAAGTTTTAAATTATCCTTTCAAATTTCGATTTTATGATTTTGAGTTGCAAATTTCGATTGGCTAATTTATTTTTGAATTTGCCATAGTGATGATTTTTGATATTATGAATGGATCTAATGCTAAGTTCGAAAATCCTTGTTTGGATTAATGATATTTCAAATTTCGAAAAATCTGAATGGCAATTCAAAATTCATTATTTGTTGTGGCCAATTGCAAATTTTGGTTTGATAATCAATGTTATTTTCAGGATCCAATAAAATCTGGACTGAATTGTTGAATTTTCAAATTTTATGGATTACCTTGCAATTTTCGAAATTATTATGGGGTATTGGTTGATCATTGCAATTTAATTTTATTCATGCATTGGATGTTGTGTCAATTTAAAATTTAAACTCAATGCTTTTCATCATTTTCGGCCCTGCCCTTAATATTTTCGAATTAGTATTTAATGCTTTTATTTTAAAAAATTGAAAATTAATTAAGAAGCTGCCAGGTCGGCCCTTTGATCTACACGTTTTGCATTTAATTTGGGTTATTTTGTTTGTAGGGTCGGCCTGGATTAAGGTGCTTGGCACTGCCTATTTATGGAGGGCAATTTCATTTCATTTTTCACACTCAAAGCAATTCATCCTCTGCTCATAAACAGCGAATTTGCAATGATTTTGGCAGTGAATTCCTCCTATACTTGGCGATTTTATTTGAATGATTTTGGCAGTGAATTTAGTGGGAAGTGGCGAACTTGGATCAGAGGTTTGACCTGGGTGAAATATCCATCATTTAGGGCAGTTCTGAAAGCTAGAGGGGGCAGTTCTTTGAGTCTTATTTGAAGACGGCCAAGTTAGCATCAGACCTGGACTGAGTTTGGGCAAGATTGAAGATATTTTCAAGAGTTAGAAAGGCATCTTTAGACCTGATTTGAGGTATACCAGACCTGGGCGTGCATTTTGATTCATCCTCAAGGCAGTTTCAAGGCATTTTGGAAGCATATACAGGCATATTTTGAAGAAGAGGATAGCAGTGTTTGTTTGGGCATCGCTTGGAAGACTCATTTTCATCAAGTTTGGCACCCATATTGGAGAAATTGAAGACTTCTTCATGCCATTTTCCTTAAATCCGAAAATTGTAAAGTGTGATGAGATAAGAAGCCAGTGGATTTGAGGAGGCTATCAGATTTGTAATAGAAGAGGAGTTTATTGAGAGGCCTCATTGCAAGATTTTGAGATCAGATTTGAAGGAAGGAGAGATTTTCTTGTAGAGTTAAAAAATTTTTTGGAGATCAAGCTCAGCTAATTGCATAGACAAGGGATTCCTAGCTTTGTACTTGGGTGAGTGGCCTATCTTTTCCTCTCTCTTTAATTGCTTTCATTTCATTGGTGCTAGTCTAGGTGTTGAAAACTAATTTCAAGAGTAGAGTTAGGTGTTTGGTTAGTAGGTTGATTACTCGATTGTCTTGATTGATTTTTTTCCCTCAAGTTCTTGCTTGCATTTCATCATTGCATTTCATATTAGGAGGAAGTTTGGAGTGATAAGTGTAGTCCATCTTAAGGTAACGGCGGGGAGTGATAAGTGTAGTCCATCTTAAGGTATCGGCGGGGAGTGATAAGTGTAGTATTCCACCCCTAGGCGAAGTTTGGAGTGATAAGTGTAGTTCCACATTCATTGTAGAAAAGGCGGGGAGTGATAAGTGTTTAGGATGGCTGATGCCAATGCAAGCAAGCGACCCAAAGGAACTAATGCTAAAATAGGAGACAAGGAAGTCATGATACCCAATTCCAACTTCCGGTCAAAATTGAAATACGTTGGAGACACCAACATTGGTACCCTTGATATGATTCAATTGAGAGATAGGTTGAGAGACAGCCAATCTCCTATTGCAAAGAAAGTCTACAAGTCCGGAGTTGTGCATGCAGCTGCTTTCCCTCCTACCTTGCCTTGTCCAGATTTGATCATGGAGTGTGCATCTAGACTTAAAATTCAAAGCAAGTCAGTCATGATGGATGGAGAGAAAGTTTTGGCAAACATCAGCAGTCCATTGATTGAGGATACATTCAACATACCTAAGTAGAATAGCACAGAGGCACTATCTATTGATCAAGCCACCAGATTCTACCATGACAACCAGGACACATACTTTGTTCAGCTCAAACAAAATTGATTATATGAAGGCAAGAGGGGAGTCACCAAGACCTCAAAGCTCACCAGGTCCGACTTCAAGTCAGAGTATGGCGACCTCATCGTCCTCCTCAACAGAATCATGGGCTTAGCACAAGGTATGCAATTCGAAACTTGGATGTACTATTTCATTGATGGCATAGAAAGTGGAAAGAGGAAATTTGATTGGGCTGCAATAATTAGTGAAAATCTAGAGTTACAGCTTAGAACAGTGTTATCTCAAAAGCAATTTTACATGGGATCATATCTTTTTTACTTAATAGCAAGATTATTTAGACAACCGGGACTTAAGGCTAGGGGAGAAGTTGGTTATGGGCCTGGGCAATACTTGGTGTATGAGTGCTATCCACAGCTTCATTTGCGCAACACCAAGGATTACAAGATATTTTATGATGCCTTTGCCATGAAGTTAGTAAGGATGTTGCAAGGAACTCCTGCTCGGAGACTTTCTTCGAAAGCCGAAGCTAAAGTTAAGAAGTATGGGAGTTGGTTCATCCAATTTGCACGATTCACATACATAAGAGTGGCTGGATGTACAACTTGTCCCAAGAAGCTTCCAAGGTATCCACCCGATCGATTAGTTTTGATGGAGTTGACTAGACAACTTGAGCAATATGATAAAATGATGAAACAGAAAGGTGAAGCAGGGGTTACCCTCTCACTTGTGATAGGCAATGACAGTTGTCCCAACCATGTTGCCTTTGCATCTGCTGAAAAAGAGTTAGAACAATATCACCTAGCTTGGTATAAAGCGAGACAAGGGTTCGATTCTCATGGTCTAATCAGGTCCGCTCAAGGAGGAACATTCAGGCATGTGCCTACGATAGAAGATTTTTGGGCTAATGCACAAGATGACTTTCATGTGAGGAAGCTAGCTTTCTCAAGACTGTCACTAAGCCTGATGAGAGCCATAAAATGGAAAAATCTTATGATCCCAGACCAGCTAGAAGAAGATGAAGATGTGCTAAGAGAGGACTACCATACAATAGAAGGAACGGAGTTAGATCCAGTCAACTGGAATGATCAGCAGGATCCATCCTTAGAGGCAATTAATAAGACAGTTGAACTGCACACTCAGTGGTGGTATAACAAGAAGTTAAGTCAGTTGCAAAGATCAAGGGTACGCCTCACTTATGAGAAAATGAAGCCGGTGGAGGTCCAAGCAGAATCAGTTAGTCAGCAAGGTGAGGGCGGTGGCCGACAGCAACCACAGCAGCAACAACAGGCCAGTAAGGGCAAGAAGAGAGACATAGAAGTTGAGAATGGTAAGGAAGATCAAAGGCCACCGGTAAAGAAACAAAACAAAGAACCATCTAGAGAAAGTATATTTGAGGCTAGAAGACAAGAGCATGGAGTCAGTAGACAAAGTGCAGCAGTTGAAGTGAGCTCAGGTTCAGAGTCAAGTAGTGAAGATAGCAGTAGTGGATATTCTCCTCTATCAGAAAATCAAGTAAATGAAGATGTGGCAGCCTCTAGTGATGAAGAAGATATACAAGTTGATATTGAGGGTGAAGCAGTACAAGACGAAAATTGGGCACCCAATGATGAGTATGTAGGGCTAGTTCAGCCAAATCCAACAGTGGGAGTTTTCACTGGGCCCGCTTGGATGTTGAGGATGCTCCAGCGAATTATCCCGGAGCCACCCATCCAGACAATTGAAGAAATTCAAAGGGATGCTGAAGGAGAGGATGATGCTAGACAGAGGCAAGCAGAAACAGTAGCAAGGGTAATCAGAGATGATGGTCACAGGAAGGTTCAAATTGCCATACCAAAGGTCAACAAGACAATGGAAGAAATTTCAATTCAAGACTATGAGTTTCAAGAGCATGACTTGGGAGCAGCGACTGATGAGATAGAGTGTGAAAAGCTTCAAGAGAATGTAACTTCAGTAGTTGAAAGGTTAGCAAGGGAAAATGCTACAAATGCTAAATTGAGAAGAGAAAATGAGTATTGGAAGGGCATTTATGATGGAAAGAGTCAGCCAATCCAACAAGTGCCAAGGGCAGCTCTCCTCCAAGATAGTGAGGGCAATTTTGAACAAGAGGTTAGGGAGTGGATCAATGACACCATCCAAGAAGGGCGAGATTTCTTGCTTCCTTTCACTGCTATTTTTAGAGCATTTATAACCATCGGGAACAAATTCAGAGCGTTTGAAGTAGGATGGAGGGATTTCCTTCCAACTCGTGAGTATACCATTCCTAGGTTGGAAGCAGTTACAAGAATATCAAAGGGAACATTGGTGAAGGCCAAGGTGATAAATGAAGGAGAAAAAAGAATGGTCGAGTCTTGGTTCATGGCCTTGACATTCAGATTGGGAACGCTAGAAGAAATACAAGACAAAATGGCACAGCACAGTCCGGGCATCGAGGCTTTCATTTCGAACACAATGAATGATGCTAGAGTTGCACTAGATTTCGAAGGAATAACAGAGGAGGATTTCAATGAGACAGAGTTTGGATCGAGGTTGGATGATTTGGGAAAGATTGTCCCTTTGAAGAAAAGATTAGACATCCTCACCTCTCTCAAGGCCTTAGTTTAATTTGCAAAGGATGATGAGAAGGAGAATGAGCAGGTACTACAAGCAACAAAGGACATGGTCATCACAGTTGAGCTCAAGATGAGGCATTCACCTTGCCCTCCTATGGAAGAAGTTGATAATATGTTGGCTAAGTTCATTACTTATGCCAAAAGAATGAAAGAAAAGGGTAGAGTTATATTAGAAGACCATTTGATGTAAGCCCATGTGGCATTTTTCCCTTTCTTCTTGGGTAGGGTAGGTGTCAGTTTTGGATTGGCTACCATTTTTGGTGCCTTCTCATTGGTTACCACTTTTCTTTTTTCTCATTGGTCCATTGATGAGGTGGCATCTTTTCATTGGCCGATGGGGTGGTAACCCTAATTAGGGTTTCTAGGATTCAATCTGGATCGTTGGTTTTGCCTCTTAATCTTGGCCATTCATTGTAATTTCAAGCCTCTATATAAAGCCACTTGATATCATTTGTAAAGGGTTGACGAAAATTGTTGCTAATATAATACCAAAATTGCTTCTCTTATCATTGTTGTGTCTTGCATGGTGATTAAGAACACTTGGTGTTATTGCATGGTTTCTACTTCCAATTGTTAGAGATAGATTTCATTTCAATTAAGTTGTTAAAGCATTTTCATTTCCAAGCAAGTGTTAAAGGAAGAGTAGTGATAGATGATTAATTGCATGGTGATATTGGTAGATGTTTGATAGGGATCCTATACTAGGCCACTAGCATCTTGGCGGCTTGTCAAGGAGCCTTGCGTGGTAATCTAGTCTTCTTTCCTTAGAATCATTGCATATGTGAAGGTAACACCGCTGGTATGTCTTCATTAGGTTGATCCCCATCCATTTGCCAATCTTTCCATTCTTAGGAGTAGAAGTAATCAATAACTTAGTAGTTGAAGTTGAGAATTAGAAGTTGGAAGTTGAAGTTTGAGAGTTTGAAAAGAGCAAAGTTGAAAGTGATATAAATTGAGAGATCATTTGAAAGGGTTGCGAAAGCTAGAAGTCTTATCATCATCATAGTAAGAGTTGAGATATTTCCAAACAAAACATACATAAGGCCGCCAAGTGATTATCAGCAAATCACATCATTTTAACTAAGTTAGTATCCACAGGTGTAAGGAACCTTGGAGTATTCTTATATACTTTTCAAGAGAGGGTTGAGTGTTTGGTACGCCGTATCAAGTATTTCAATTGCTATATGTTATGTAGTGGTACAAAACTCACATCAACAAGTTTGAAGTATATAAATAATCGAGAATGTTAATTTAACTTATTTGTAAACTATATTATAGAAAACATTGCAGTTAATGCTGTCCCTTGGGGTTACAACCCCCAGCCTCCTGCTCTCATTTTTATTTGCTCTGTATATCTCTATATCATCTCTATTTGTTTTCTGTGTTTTTCTATGTATTTTGAAAATCCATTCCTTTTTCAATTAAATTCTCATTAGAATAAAAATCTTATAGTTTGGCTTGCCAAAAGTTTTTTGCTGCTTTCTTTAAAGCTACGAGAGATCCTTTTAAAAAAAAATTGAATGCAAATCTAATTTTTTTTTATATGATGATTTATATGTGCTGTTTAGAACACAATTCTTTGAAGTTTTGCAAATTTCCAAATGTGAAAGGTCCAACTTCAATACAAAAGAGCTGGAGTGCATTGCATAGAGCTGGATGTGCAGATTTCTCATGTGGAAATTTCTGCAACTTTAAACCCTTCTTTTGGAAACAGTAATCTCCCTTCCTTTGGAAACAATAATCTACAAATGATGCAAAGAATATTTCTTGCAAGAAAATTTTCACAGCTTCAAAACCCTCCCATTTAAACAATACAAATGGTGCGAAGATAAAATAATCTACTATAGTACATTAAACATTTATTACATTTAAATGATGCTTACAAAGATGAAACATTAGACCTTCCCAAATAATCACCCTCTCAATACTACTGCAGTTCAAACACGCTTCATATATTAATAAAAAATATTTTATTTTAAAAATAATAACATTTCACTCTTGGCTGTTATTGTAAGATCACTCTCACATTAAAAAACCCAAATTAAAATTATATAAGAAAACGTATGACGTGTTACAATATATTTTAGATAAGAACTTGAAATAATCACTATGGAAGATGTCCTTATTAAACAGTCAGTATATTGTCCTATAGGTTGACACAGAAATATCTGTCTAGATTAAACCCATTTTCTAGAACAAAGTATTGACATTTTTGTCAGTTCTGTTTGAATTACTTCCATAATTTCTCCCAAGAAAGACAATGGGTGGAACATACTTCTACAGTGTCTCAGACAGAGACAATGGATGGAATATTTGTATCCCCACCAGCTCAAAGAAAAAAAATGGGTGGGATAAGGTGGATTAATCATAATGTGACCAGATTGTCTAGTTGAACAATGAGCAAAGTAAACATGCTTAAAAAAAACCCAACTCCACTACATTTTGAAAAGAATGAGCTGTAAAAGTAGTGGGGTTGCTGGTTTTTGAGCATAATCTCAGTCAATCAATCTTCACAAGAAAGCACAATAATTTTGTCTTTACAAGAAAGAAAGTTGTTTATTTCATGTGAACACACAACTAATGGAGGCAGGTTTTACTTCTTTCTGTTTGGTTATTTCTGACAAAATCTTCTTCTTTATTGTTTTTGGGTTGCTGCAGCATTCAGAGGAACAACAGCCATTGGTGACAGGGTCGGTGTTGCTTTATTCAATTAAAAACATTTATAGTATCATATGTTCGTTGTGAATTTTATTTTTTAAAGTTGTTCAGATTGTTGATGGTTATTGTGTCAGGCATCTTCAATATGGCTATACATTGTTCCCACGGGATTGAGGAGCCTCATGAATTACATCAAACAACGTTATGGGAATCCTCCTGTTATCATTACAGAAAATGGTGGGTTATATTATTCTGGAAATTTCTGCAACTTTAAACCCTTCTTTTGGAAACAGTAATCTCCCTTCCTTTGGAAACAATAATCTACAAATGATGCAAAGAATATTTCTGGCAAGATTATTTTCACAGCTTCAAAACACTCCCATTTAAACAATACAAATGGTGCAAAGACAAAATAATCTACTATAGTGTTTGTTTATTTGGATTTTAAGCTCATTTAGGAAAAAATGAACTAGGAAAACTGACACCATTTATAACAAATTATCCCGCATTTTCAAGTTTCTTGTCACACATGGTAAGGTTTTCGTTTTAAATGGCAATTGGCAACTATAAGATATTTTTGGATGGTCATTTTGGGCTTAAGAAAGGTAAAAGTTAAAAGAAATGTAGATAAAATTTTGTTGCTGTGGGAATCTTCATGAAAGCCAATGCATCCATTGTGGAATTGTCTCGGGTACATGCAACTTGATTCAGATGATATCAAGCCAAAAAAATCAAACCTTAATTCCACACTGTTCAACCCTGTACGTGATTCTGGTACAATTCTTACCTGGAAACACTTTATTTTCTTGATGATTTGCTATCATAGAGAAATATCAATATTATCAGCTGTCCTTGTATATTTTTCTGTCTTTGAAATCTTCTGTGCACCCTGTAGCCTGTATCAACAATTCATATGGGAAACTCTGCACCAATATATGCTTCTCTACTTGCCTTGGTTATGTCTGATTTTGTACCACAGTGATGTCCCTGAAGAGTAGTTGTTTATATATTTTCCTCAGCTATCTTTTAATGGTATAAGGATGATACCATTTTTTGATAGGAGGACAATTCATTGTCCAATATTCTTCTGGCTTCTGTACTTGTATTTTCCAATAATAACAAAACCAAGAGCTCAAAATTGGCAAGGTCCACAATTTAAGATAAGATTTCTCATCCTCAGTAAGAACAAACAAAAGGACATCTTGCAATAGCATAATTTGAAACCAAGTAAAGAAAGCAGCAAGCTGAAGATCAATTTTGTTTGGCATCAATTCAATTTGCCAAGAATTGATTGGGTTGGCCCAACCTTCAAATAGTTTCATGGATATTCTTGAATCAAAGCAGGAAAGGGAGCTTCCCATATATTAATATGAGGATTAAAGGCACGAGACACATATATGACATTAAATGCAATGATATTTGCTGAAATGTTTTTGTATCATTTTGGTTTTTGAGGTTCTTACATTCTGTAACCAATCTGGTTAAAGAGTTTTAGAAATATCTTAGAACTCTTTTCTCATTTCATCAGATGACTCAGGATTCTCAGATTCTAGATATTGCTCTTCAAAATGATCACTGTGAGTTTCAGAAGTACAACTATCCTTTACACCAGCTAAATTATGTATGTCCTCACCTCCATTAAATTTAGAATGTATATTGAACCCAAACACATTAGCCTATTGAGCTGTCAATATCTGTATGAATATTGAATTGTTGGGAAAATTTGATTCACTTTCCTTGCTAGCCTTGCATTTTGCAAACAGTCTTGTGAGACTTTGTCAAATCCATCTAATATGTTTTCTTCAATATGAATGCTCTCCTCTTTTATCGCTTGATTCAGTAATTGAAATTTGGTGAGCTGTCGGTCTCTGTATTACAATTGCATTGCACACCAAAAGTGCCAACTTGAATATGATTGCCATCTTCAGAGCAAAAATACTAAATAGTCAACCTTGCCATTTTTTTTTGTTATCAAGCCCAATAATTTTATTATGTGATCTGCATTAGCACCTTGATCATCTTTACTGCCAACAGATTGTTTTGTTTGATGATTGATCATTAGGATTGCCTTTGGAATCCATTACAAAATAATCTGAATAGAGTTTGATTTGTGTTTGTTTATTACATCAGCCAAGTGATGTGAATTTTGAATCTTGTTTCTTTTGACAGTCCTTGGTTTTGACTTTTGTTCTTCTCTACAAATGAAATTGGAACTTAGAAGGCTATTATCAGATTCAACAAATGTTCGTTGTGTGTTATCAATCTGCTTTCCAGGAGCAGTTGTGTTATTTTGCTTCATTTCGAGCATTTGACCCAAAATGTCTATCATTGCATCAATCTTCTTTTCAAACTTATCTGAAAGAACCATCACCAAAGGAATTTTTCTCTCTCCATCTTATTCACTTGTTTTTCCATTCATATGGAATGATTTTCTTTTGCATTATAGGGTTGTCCTCTCTTTCACAAGGTGGCAAGATCCAAATCTGATACCATTTGTAATGTCCCATTTGGAAAGATTTGTACATATGAAACACCAAGTGCGCATTTATGATAGCTTTTGCTCAATTTACAAATAAACAATTAATATATATTGCTTCTGGATAAAATTGATTCAGAAATTTTAGTTAATATGTTTGATTCTTCGTTAAATGTTATATGTAGAGTCCTGCTCTGAGAACTCAGACTTATGTTCAGCAGCGGCAAGTATGTTAACTATAATTTATTGGAATATCTTTGAAAGATCTCCAAAACCGTACACTAGTTATTGACAGCAATTTTATTTATCCACATAAAACTTGCATGCAATAGGGGATTTTAATTCAGTAATGGAAGTCAGAATGATTCCATCCTCTAATTCCAGACCTTAAGTGGAGTCACTGTTGGGGTCGATTGAACTGCAGTTCCATGCTCTGAAGGAGTAATAATCAGATGATTTTTTCATCCATTTGTTTTCCCTTATACTTTCCTTTAATAGACATAACTTTTCACATGCCCCCTTGACCTTTATTAAAACTTAAACTTCAATTTTAATTTTAGTTTATTATTAATTTATCATTCTTAACTTACAGGGACTTTTAGGAGGGACATTATATCTCTGTTGGCAATTCGAAACAACAAGTGTTGATATATAGAATATATCAACAGCAAGTGTACTCCTAATGTTGCACAACACTCTCAGCTGCTGCTATGGTTCACTCTATGCTGGCACGACAGACCACAGTCACCTCCAAACTCATACGATTTAGTTCTGATGTGTTCTATGACAGTCAGTTTTAAGACTGTTACAGTCAGTTTTTAGACAGTTAGTGGGTTACAGTCGGTTTTTTGGGGAGTTAGAAGTCTATATTAGTGAAGATCCACGAGTTTGGATGGATGTTGAGTTGGATGTGTAATGAATCAGTAATGTAACGATTCCAATCAATAAACAATATTTTCTCTGCACATTGTGAATCTCTGTCCTGTGGGTACAGTCCTCATAACAGGGAATTCATATGCTTGGATAAAACGTGATTTTGTTTGGATGATAATGTAAGATCATTGTATTGGGTGAATGTTACCTTTCCATGCATTTATTTCAATGTTTTGACCACTAATAAGACCAACGAATCAACTGGTGTCCTTGACTGTTCTTGATGTGGAGTCACAGTCAGCATTTAGGAGTTGAAACCTTCACATTGAAGTCACTCTCCCACCCTTGTGGCTACTGTGATTGGTGGGAGAGGTATAATGGTGTATTATATCCTTGTACATAATGGTTTTAATGCAGGGATAGGTGAAATGAGTTTGGGAAAACCACATAATGGTGGTAGGTTGCTGATTGAAGGGTGCCCGGTTTGACACCAGTCATTAATGTGAACGAATACTCTTAAGGATGGGTATGTTTTGTGATGGATCTAGTGTTTCAAGGTCCATATGGATGTGTTAGATCCATTTGGGGGATCTAGAGAGATTTGCAAGTGTCCTTGTGAACAAGCCCTAGCCTAGGGACCCTAGAAGGGAGGGTTTGGTGCCTAGAAGAATAGGTGAGTGATGGTGCCTTAAAAAAATTATAATCCTTAGTTTTTTTCCATTTACTAAGACTGTTTCAAGGTTAGGAGTCAAGGGAGCAAGTCCTTGTATAGGTTGCTTTGTAAATGGGTGCAAATTAGGCCTATTTGGTTGCTGCAAAGGTAGTGGATCTAGTAGATGGTCCAAAGTAACATACCTTGGGTTTGGGATATGTTTAGTAGCATTGTAAAGGGTGTCTGGAACTATCAAGGGTTTCCCTAGTTGTTTGGAAAGTTTGTGAGTTAAAGACAAATTATTGACTAGACAGGGCTATAAGGAGATTATGCTCTTGGAGTGAGTTGAATTGCAGATCTCTCAACCAGACTTGGAGGGCTAGTGGAACATGGTACATTGGACATGTTATGATGTTCTAAGGTGCTAGAACAAGGGTGGAAGCTTTGCTTGAAGATTGGACAAGTTGGAGGCTCTAGGTGCATGACAATAGTTTAGAAAGTGAATTTTTGGATTAAGGATTGGATTAGTCTAAAGTTGGGTACTTAGTCCAGTTATAGTCATTAGGAAGAGTTCTATGGTACTTAGTCCAATTACATTAATTAGGAAGAGTTTTAATCTTTGAATTTTTCTCCTTTATTCATGAAATTGCATGGAGGTTTCTACTCTTATTTTTTTGCCCCTTAGATTAAGAAATGTACATTTTCTTTCATGTATAGAATGTGCTTCTCACTATGATGGAACCTACGATTCTTCCTCTTTACATGACAATCACAAACTTTGCCTCATAACAATCTTTGACATACTTTGTTTTGAATGATTCTCACAACCATTTACTATCATAACCCTTGAACTATAGATGGAAAAACTTGAAATCATGTTTAATGAAAAGTACTAGTATACATGGTATGATTATTCTTTAAAGGGTACTAGCTCAATAGAAGAGCACCTACTTTACAAGTAGGAGGATGGTGGTTCGATTCCATCGTGCCCTAATATGATTAAATAAATGACTAAATATATGATTAAATAAATGACTAAATATATGATTAAATAAATAACTAAATAAATAATTAAATAAATGACTAAATATATGACTAAATATATGACTAAATAAACGACTAAATAAATGATTAAATAAATGACTAAATCAATGATCAAATCAACGACCAAATCAATGACCAAATCAACGACCAAATAAATTTCCAAATAAATGACCAAATAAACAACTAAATAAATGACCAAATCAATAACTAAAATAGTTTAGTCATAAATTTGGTCATGAGATAAATGACCGGCAATAAACTACTACTGGTCACGTGACCAAAATTAGTCATTTATCTACAATTTTTAGTAGTTTATTTAGTCATATATTGTTGTTTTTGTACTAGTGAACTCTTATTCCTTTAGGAAAGATGGGGTAACATTCAAGATTCAGTCAATCTTGGAAGAAGGAGAAGTGAAGAAAGGGGGTTCCAATATACTCTTAGTGAGAGAAAAAGAGTTTGTGAAGACACTAGAAGAAGTAGGAGTAGGCTTTGCCTTAGTATTGAAGCCTAAGGATGACAGGGTGGACAAGAAAGAGGAACTACCTTTAGAGATACAAGAGTTACTACACAAGTATAAGGGTATTGTTAGTGATGGTCAACCAGCTACCCTACCACCTAAGAGAGCCATAGTCATCAAATTGACTTTATCCTTCGAGCCTCACTCCCAAACAAAGATGCCTATAAGATGACCCCACAAAAGAATGTTGAAATTGCTAAATAAATACAAGATTCGCTTGACCAAGGTCTGATTAGAAAGAGCATACGCCCTTGTGTCATTCCCACTTTCCTAGCCCCAAAGAAAGATGGTACTCAGACATTATGTACAAACTCTACTTGGCCATAAATAGGATTACCATAAGGTATAGGTTTCCTATCCCTAGGATTGAAGACTTGATGGATTTTTTAGGAGGGGCAAAATATTTTTCAAAGATTGACCTTAAAATTGGATACCACCAAATAAGGATTGAGGGAGATGAGTGGAAGACAACTTTTAAGACTATAGAAGGGCTCTATGAGTGGCTTGTTATGCCCTTTGGGTTGTCTAATACCCAAAGCACCTTTATGAGGCTAGTGAATGAAGTGTTGAAATACTTCATAGTAAAATGGGTTGTGGTGTATCTAGATTACATCTTGGTGTTCAGTAAAACAAAGGAGGATCATCTCAAACATCTGCAGATGGTAATGCAAAGGTTGCATGACGAGAAGTTGACAATTAACTTAGAAAAGAGTGAGTTCTTAAAGAAAGAGTTGGTATACCTAGGCTTTGCTATCTTTGAAGGGAATTTTAAGATGGACACACATGAGATGGAATAAATCTTGAAATGGCCTACACCTAAGTCTGCTACAAAGGTCAAGAGTTTTCATGGCCTAGCACAATTCTATAGAAAATTTATCAGATAATTCAGTGAAATATGTGCACCTATTTTGGATACCATCAAGGGAGGTATTAAGACTAAATTCTAATAGAATGAACAAGATGATAGAGGGTTTGAGACCTTAAAAAATAAAATAGCTACCCAACCAATATTGGTACTTCCTAGATTTGAGAAATTGTTCACTGTTGAATGTGATGCTAGTCACACTGCCATTGGAGCAGTCCTAAGTCAGGAGGGAAGACCAGTGGCCTTTCACAATTAAAAGCTAAGTGATGCAAAGAGAAGGTACTCTTCCTATGAATTGGAGTTATATGCATTGGTTCAAGAATTAAGAAAATGGAGGCATTACCTCCTTCCTAAATAATTTTTAGCTTACAGTGACAACCAGGCTTTGAGCTTCCTTAACTCACAAGATAAACTAAGTCATAAACATATGAAGTGGGTGGAGTATATCCAAGCCTAAAATTTTACTATCAAGCATAAGAAGGGACTCCAAAACAAGGTGGCAAATGCATTGAGCATAAGTTTACTCACAGTCCAAGAAATCCAATTAAGGAGCATTGACATTTAAATTTTCAGAGAATTGTATCCAGAAGATGAGGACTTCTTAGCATCTTACAAGTTGTGTACAAATTTCCAAAATCATTTCCATAGTGAGTAGTCTGACTTTACTATTCAAGAAGGTATTTTGTTTAAGGGAGGACAACTCTATGTACCTAGAGGTTCAATGAGAGAGAACCTAGTGCAAGAAAAATAATAATGGGGCACTAAGTGGACATTTTGGTGTTCATAAGACCTTGGAATTGGTTAAAATGTATTATTATTGGCCAAAGATGAATAGGGATATCCAGAGGTATGTGGAGACTTGTATTGTTTGTCAAAAGGCTAAGGGGACTTCATCTAATATAGGTTGTATTAACCCCTTCCAATTCCAAATAGGCCTTGGGAGTGTCTCAGTATGGACTTTATAGTTGGACTTCCCAAGACAAAATAAGGATTGGACAATATCTTTGTGATTGTGGACAGATTTAGTAAGATGGCTCACTTTGTGCCATGTAAGACCACCCATGATGCATGCTACATAGAAAATATTTTTCTTTAGAGAAGTAGTCATAATCCATGGTCTACCTTTAAGCATTGTATCAGACAGGGACTCTAAGTTTATGAGTCATTTCTGGAAAACCTTATGGAAAAAGCTTGGTATAAATATTTCTTTTAGTTCCGCATATCATCCACAAATGGATGGACAAAATGAGGTGGTTAATAGGAGCTTAGGAAACCTCTTGAGGTGTCTCACCAAAGAGTATGGATAGACATGGGGTCAGTTACTTGCTCAAGCATATTTTTCTTACAATCACACCATCAATAGATCAACAGATAAGAGCCCCTTTGAAGTAGTCTATGGGATTCATCCCAGGGGTATATGTGAGCTCAGAGACCTTGGAAGTACTACATAGAAGAGTGGTTATGTTGAATTTTTTCCCATTCTATGAAAGAGGTCCATGATATAGTGAAGAAAGCACTAATAGAAAGTACTACTCATACTAAGAAAAATGTGGATGAAAGCAAAAGAGATGTTCAATTCCAGGTAGGAGATATGGTCATGGTGCACTTAAAAAAATAAATATTACAAAAATGTGTCCCCAATAAGCTTCAAATGAGGAGAATAGTTCCTTGTGCCATTCTAGCCAAGTATGGACCTAATGATTATAAAGTGGAGCTACCTACATACATAAGACTTTCACCAGTCTTTAATGTTGTAGATCTGGTTCTCTATAAAGGATTAGATCCAGAAGGAGATCATCATCAAGCTGAGAATGTAGATGAGATAAAAGAAATGAAACTACTAGTCACACCAAAGCCCAAATCATAGAAGATTTTGAGCTCAAGGGTTGCAAATAAGACAATAACTAAGGTATACATGGAGTACCTAGTAAAATGGAAAGGCAAGGAAGATTCAAAAGCTACATGGGTGTTGGATATAGAGTTTCAAAAGTTAGGGATAGATCCTAACTTGATTCCCTCCAATGGGAATTAACTTTGTTTTGTTAGGCGAGAATGGTGCAGGAGCACCTAGGATGAATGCCCTTCTTTTGTTTTGTTGTGTTACCTCCTAGTTTCTTAGTTAGTTTAGGAAAGTTTAGGAAGATGTTGAAGTGGTTTATGGCTTGTTAAGTTAGTTTTTGAAAGTTATTGTTCATCCACTCTTTGTAATGTCCTAAAGGATAATTTGGGTCAAAATGTGGAGTAGACATTCTAGATGCTTAGGAGGTCATTTTGAAGGTGTTTTGAGTCTTAGGAAGTGATATTATACTTTTGGTGATATATTCATGGAGGCCAAAACAAGAAAAAGAAAAATTGCCAAGAGATGTAAAAAGTTGCTCAAAGCAACAATTGCAACTTTTCAAAAGTTGCTCAACAACTTTTAAAAGTTGTTTTTATCCAAAAGATGGTTAATGATCAATTCCAATGGTTATTTTGGTTAGAGGAAGCCTATATAAGAACTCCCATGGTGAGATCCCAAGGTTGGATGCCATTTTGATTGAATTTTCACTCATTGTAAGGTTGCAGATACACACTGTGATAGTTTTCAGAGTATTTGCAATTGAATAGACTTACAAATGGATTAGAGTGTCTTTATTTACTATGTAATTATCTACTTAGGAGTGTTACTTAAATTTATACGGTGTATGTTTAGTAGATAGTCTTAATTTTGTAGTGTAAATTTAAATTTCATTTAAGTGAGTATTCTCTAGTCCAATTCTGGAGTGTACATAGAAAATGGATCCTCAAAGTTCTTGAGTCCATGGCATGTAAAATGGGTCTAGATGGAATGAAAGGGGAGTAATTATATAGAGTCTTTCTTTTGGCTTTAGGAGTAGAGGAGTTAGGGTTGATTTTTGAGCTCTTGCCCTAAGTGAGCTTGGCCATAGCCCAGTTAGGGAAATAGAGTAACAAAGAGCCATAATATGTAGGGTTTGATTGGAAGGAGTAATCCAATAGTCGGAGAGTGTTAAACAAGAGGTGGCATGAGCCTCTATGCAATGGTATCAACTGGTGATTTGATTTCATCAGCTTGAGATGAAAAATTCACAGAAAGGGCCAATTAGCCCTATTTTTAAGGACTGAGTCCGTAATAGTAGAAAGGTGTTGTATGGATGACTTGGAGCCATCTCACCTTGAAAATATTTATTGTCTCTAAAAATGGTATTTGGACACTTGATAGGGAAACATTCTTCACAACTAATTTTCATAAAAGAAAGGCACATGAAAATCAAAATACCTGGAAGTACTGCAATTGAAACTTAACTTGTTGACTGAGAAGCAGGGCAGATCTAGAGCCTTCTTTGTAGCTCCATCAGGTTCTTTTCTTGTAGAGTCACCACCTCCTTGAAGAGGAAAATGTTTTACTTGTCTTTGTATCTACTTCCAACCAACACAAAACTTTACCAGGATCTCAAAAAACTATTTATCAGGATTATAAATACATCATTTCATACACCGATCAAACAGAGAACTCAGAGTCACCACTCACAACTTGGTGAGATGATATAATTTATTTTTGAATCTGACTCTATACTTTCAATGGTAACTACTGGATATGATAAATAAGCCGGCCAAGAGTCTAGCTCAACTTGTACCTGCATTATTTATAGCTTGTTTATAACGCCAGAGATATTAGACTGGATTTAGCATGATTATTGCATCTCTATTCCCCAGTAGAGTCACCATTTTGTTGGTTCCTCAAAATGGACTTTATGCTTTAAAAAACAACCAATACATCTATAGTTTTTAAGGAGGGGTTTGATCCAAATATAAGCTCTAAGATGATTGGACCAATTATAGGGACAAGACTGCCCTCTGCACTTTTGGCTCTGTAAAACCAAGGAGGGTACTCCTATTCCAGTAAACCAAACCTTATTTCAACAATTACAGACTGGATTTAAAATAATAGATAGATGGTAAGAAAATACTAAATGATAAACACTTATTTATTGATTTTTTAATTACCATTAGATGGGAAAAAACATGTAGGTCACAATACTTCAAAGATTTTTGACTGATTTATATCAATATTTTAGGAATACAGTAAGAACTCATCAGACAATTATTTCTATAAACTAGCTCCACTACTGGCCAGTGCCTTATCCATTGGGTGACATATTCACTGCAGAATGAAACAACATAAATGATATACTGAACTTTGATGATTTATATCCTTAGAAAATACTATCACCCTATGGTGATTCTAATCAGATGACTCCTGAATTCATACTACTTATTGATATCCTTATGCAAACTTAAAAAAATTAGTGCTATATCTAGAGCTTATTTAATTTGATCTTTAGATCAAAGCTAAAGAATATCAACACCTACATAGAGATAATCCATGCAATGAATCTAACAACTCATAACTCAAAGAAAAAAGCACACAAAGGAGAGATATGAACTCTAGATTTTATCAAACTTTCTATATCATTTTGTGTATACACAATGCTTTAAAATGAAAACCACTTGAATTTTCAACTGAACCAGTAATACTTGCTATTCTATAAAAAATCTGGCCTAAAACAATCTACTATATACTAGACTCAGAAACTTGTCAATCAAATGCTCAAGTTCCGACCCTTCTAAATGATCTTGGAAATCCTTTTATAGATCAAGGATTTCAAACAAGCTATTGATCGCTTAGGAACAGAACTAAGATTACATAGATAAGACAAAGGACACAAAGCACCCCAAAGATTGTACTCAGTTGCAATGTTCAAAAGTGTAGTAAATTTGAGCGCCAAGTCTTCTGCAACAATTTCCAGAAATAGTTCTAACTCTGCCAAGTGTTACCAAAATGTCCTAATCAGCCTCTTCCTATTGAACAAACAATACCCTCAGCCACCTTTCTCAAAGTATCAGTCCTTTTTATTTTAACTGGTATGGCATTTTAGGCAAACAACTCTGATCCAGGTGGCTACCTTATATCTTGCTCATCAATTCTTTACCTGCAACCGTCCTTGGAAAATAGAACTAATTCAATCTTGTTGCTTTTGGTTCACTGACTCAAAACCCTGGCAAAACCCTTAAACAATATTTTAAATTCTGGCTCAACGGCTAATTAGTTAGCTTTTTAAATGTGGTCATTGATCTCATCCTTTCCTAGCACATTGGGAGGTCTTCATAATTCATCATAACAGTCAACTGAGCTTCTTTTAAAACACTTAGCCACATCAAACTATCTCGAAAACTAATAAAAAATAGGCACATCAGCATGACTTGGCAACTGGACCCACCTTGACCTTGGCCTTTATCTCTTGGACGATCAGACGACTGTCGCAAATCCGCGATCATCATCTAACCTGCATCTTTCCTTTGCAAGATCACAACATCCGTTGGATCTTCCTAGACTTGTGATCTCTTTATCTTAACCTCAGCAAGCTCCCTTTAACTCTAAGTCATTTAGCAAACACACGACTAAAGGCATTCTCCAAGTCATGGAATGAAAACCTTAACCTTAGTCTGATCAAGCAATCACGCGAACACTGCATTCACTTGATCACTAAACATATCCTTAACCCTGGGTATCAATTGGAGAACAAATGACCACCGTTAGATCTTGTGCTTGCCAATAGTCCACGCTGAGTCTCTAAGTCTTTTAACTTAACTCATCCTTCATCACAAGAACACGTGACTGAGGCAGTCGCTAGATCTCAAAACCTTTTACTTAACTAGGATCTTATCTGCATATCACACAAATAAAGCACTTCGCATGATTGCTAGGTCTTTTCTTTACTCTTGGTTTGATCTAGAGAACTAGCACTGGCCATTGATCAAATCTGCATCAATGGCTCATATTCAAACCTGAAACCTTTACCTTTAACCCAACTTGGATCATGAGATTCAACGACCAAAGCATTCTCTAAGTTGCTGAATATTTATCTTAACCATAGTTTGATCAGGAGATTACACGAACAAAACATTCGCGTGATTGCTGAGACTTTTCTTAAGCTCGGGCTAAATCACAAGAACACAAAATCCTTTATTCACCAAGTCACTAGATCATTTACTTAATCTTAGAGAAATCATGAGATCAAGTGCCAGCCATATTTGATCTTGTCCACCATCCATGGTTCTCGCTGAATCGCTAGATTATTTGAAACTTGACCATTGCATTAGGAGAATGAGAGACAACCATATTCGCTGGATCACTAGATGATTTTAACTAATTGCTAGGAACTTGGAGATTCAACGAACACTGCATGACATCCCTTAGTCGCTAGATCGCTAAATGAAAAGTGACTTGAAAAGTTTATCCCGAGATCTAGCGAACACTAAGAGATAAAAACCATGTGCAGACTCGAAAACTTAAGTGGCCAATAAAGTAACAAAGAAATAGATTTGGCTAGGGTTTTTCTGGACTTAGACAAATTTTGAAACCCTTATTCATGGAAAATACCTATTTCTTTGACCTTCAAACTGTAATATCTCACTAGTTTTTGCATTTTAACACATGCACTCTTGACTGGAGCCTGGTTACACCATGAACTATCCCTGGCTAAGGGTGCAAGCCATGAAACCTGATACATCTTCTTCACAAATCAAAACAAGTTGCAACCATGGCAAGACAATTTTCTAGGGTTTTGCATAGGATCAAACCATTTTCATTAGGTTTTTGGCATTGACAGGAAAATGGGCTAACACTATGTTCTTGTGTTTCTATTGTGAATAGTGAAAGTTAGTGTGCTATCCTAAAATGCAAGCACTTAATTTGTGTACATTTTGGGACCATTTTTGGCCTACTTTAGTGTGTTTCTTATGGTAGGACCTCATATTGCACATAAATGCATATTTAATTCAAATATAGGTCCTCCTTCAAAATTGAGTTGGCTCTAATTTCTATGCATTTTTTCTATTTTTCCATTCATTCATAATTCATTTCCCTTATAGGTACCTTTACATGCATTTTACATTTTTGAATTTGCCCTAATTTCTTGACATACTAAGACTCACAAATCTCACTCTTAGCACACAACCCTAGGTCTCAGAAAAACTTTGAAAAAGTTTGCCTGGACTAGGCCAACTTAGGCCGGTCTTGTCCTGGACTAGGGCAACCTAATTCAACATTGTCTTGGACTAGGCTGACACAAGTCGACCTTGTCATATAAATTTTTCATTTAGTGGGCTTCGGGCCCAATGCAGGGTCATTTCTCCTAGGTGCTTAATCAGGGTTTTCCTTACAAAATTTGAGCCCTAAAATGTATATAAAAGGAGACCTCTTCATCTCATTTTGACATTCTGGATCAATCCATGATCCATCCATTATTTTGCAAGCTACCAAGACTTCATGCAAGCATTATCAAGAAAGTTATTATATGCATCCAAGGCATTCAATTGCAAGCAAGCATTCATTGAAGGCATCCATCAAGTATTCAAGCATTCAAGTTCACTCATGCATGCAAGGAATTCTCTTCCATTGATCTAGCTCTTTTCCCCATTGGAGGCTAAGAAAAGGAGTTTGACATCAAGGAAGGAGATCCACATTCATCCATCAAGTCTTCCTCTTCTCTCTCTTCAACATTGAGGCGAATTAAAACATCTACCACATGAGGTTTTATCTTACATGATTTCCTTTTGGTTTTTGTGTTGAGTCAAAGTTATTGCATCAACATACTTGATCACATTCTAAGGATAATTTCATCTACATGGAATGATATATTCCATTGTTTAGATCTAATCTCTGCTACATGAAAATATTCTTTCAATTACATATATTTCATTTCAAGGTTAATTCCTATACATGGTCTTGACCAAGGCAAGCCCCTTCCCACAATAATTTCCCTTTTTCTTTTTCTATGTACATGAACAAGTAGCAGAGTTTCTAATTTGGAGTTGTAGAGTTGCAAAACCAATGACTGATCCTCTACAAATTCATCATATTTGGAGTCTCCACAATAAAGATGAATTTCTTGGACAACGCTGACTTGAGTTGGCATAGTCCTAGGAATCTGTAATTTTCATAGTTAGGAGTTATAGATGCTAGGGTTCCAGACCCGAAACAATTTTTGTTTCTGATAGCTTTATGACATTAAAAACCCAGATCTAAAATCCACTTACTCTCTCCAAGTTTCAAAGTAAGTTCATTTCTCTTATTGTATTCACTTTACTTAATCATTCATCAGTTTTACATATCATCATCATTACCTTTATCATAAGGAACCACCAAAACCCCACATTATGTAGACCATGAATTTTCACCCTTGACTTCTCGATTGTGCTAGTTGGATTCACTTTGTTGGGAGTTTGGTATTCCAATGTATGTTGAATTTTGTGGTCTACCATTGATCACCATTTTCCACATCACAGATAGTATGACCTTGCCCAACTGTTCTAACCACCTTAGGTGTGCACACTTCTTTGGATGGATATATTTCTTTTAACAATGGTTTGTGGCAATGAAGAAAGGTTCGATAAGATATTTCACTGTAATAAAATCGATTGTGTGAACTATTAGGAAAATGATCAAAAGAAGAGTTTTCATGGAACTGATCATTCTTTTGAGCCTCTCTTAATAAATCAATACTAACACTTTTCTTGTTCAATTGTGAAAAATTTGTACCTCCCATTGTATCATCTTCAGAAACAATTTGTATGTCATTTGTATTATCATCATCTCAAGTTTACCCAATAGGGATTTATTCTTCAATAGTTAGTGATGAATGAATAAAGACGTCTTCTCCAGAAAGAAAGTCAACATCTAAATCCCCAAGACACCTTTAGGGAACAAAATCTACTCAGGATTCATCTTTATACATATTTTCTTCATTTCAAGCTTAGCTTGCATGCTTGTCTAGGAAACATTTGATGTCTCTTATTCAAGCCTATTAGTACCAAGCTGATCAAATATTTCTACCTAAATATTAAAATTATCACAATGTTGTCCTGATACATCAATGAAAACTTCTTTTTCTTTAGACACCATTTTTTGATATTATTCTTGAGCAAGCATACAATCCTCATTTCCTTTCATGCATATGTGTTCTAGTGAATCCCTTCCAACATTTCGATTGTATGATAGTTCATTAGCAAGAAAATAATTCTCACACTCATCTTTGTTCTCAATTTCTTGTAATGTTTGAAGAAAACAAGGAAGAACTTTGCTAGAAGCAAGATGTGCATCATCGTAGAAGCTTTTCAAAAATTGAGTCTAATCAAGATCACTACGAGTATGATTCTCTTGAGTAACAGGTGCAAGATAAGGATCTCTTTTCCCTTCATCATTGTTGTATGTCATAATTTGGACAAATGATCATGACAGAAAAACAATTTTTGTTCCATCATTTTCTTTGATCTTATGTAATTCTTGAATCAATGAGGGATGTACCCGGTCAGGAGAAAGTTCCACATTGACATAGAATGTTTTAAAGAACTCATTTTGTTTTGGATTATCAAGAGTTTGATTTTGTTGAGAACCAAGTATAGGAAATTGACTACTTTCCTTATCATCATTATCCATCACTAATTCACATGAATGATACTTCTTAACAAAATCTTTTTTGTCTTTGCACGTAGAAAATATTTTGGACAAAGATTCTTGATCATGAGAAAGAAACTGATTATCTTTTTCATCTTCTTCAATCTTGCTCCTGGAGTTTGAAGAAAATAAAGACGAGTCTTTCCTACATCAAGTTGTAAGCCATGTCATAAAAGTTTTTCAAGAATTCCACTTGTATGGGTTCATCAGGAACTTGTTTATTTTGATATGGAAGGTGTTCATCATCACTATCACTATCACTTTCCACTTTTTCTTTATACCAAATCATTGTTCTGACTTTGACCTTTCATAAATAGTCACCAATATTCATTATAGGGAATGTATTTTTAAATATCTGAGGAGTAACATACACTGGCATTTCATTCCTACAACAAAGTCACCAAAAATATGTTGGTAAACATATTTTTCAATGTGAATTCTTTCTTTAAAATGACCTTATTCGCCATGTGAGAAGTGACAATTGTACCAACAATTGGAGAGATTACAACCAAATCATGGTCATATTATAATCTTACCTTGCATTTGAGAGGGACAAATCCCTTGTGTGATGGGGGCATTTGATGATTTTGTGCACTTTTCACGTTAAAGTACAAAATGGAACAAGACAAAACTAAAGGAAATATATAACACAAACCCCATCAATAGACATATCACTACAACATTTGGGGTTGAATTTTGACGCCAATTTACGATGCCACTACAATTTGTGTTTATTTTTTATGTTTTTTTTTCAAGTGCCCCCGACGGTGTCATAATAGCGATGCTATCATTGTAATTGCAACACCCATTTGGTTATAAACAAAAAAGAAAAGAAAAAGAAAGTGTCATTTGTAATTTGTGAATTCGAAGAGCTGCCGCGAAGACGACACTGCAATTTTGTGTGGCGCGAAGAGGGCATTCAAGTTTGGCGTGCATGAAGAGGCCGACACCGTGTGGGAAGAGGGCACTGGCACTTGAGGTAGGCATTCGATCTTTGTCTTCTCATTAAATCAATTTCAGTGTCATTGTTTACATCTTAATTAGCATTTGGAATGCTCAACAGCCCACGAGCTTTGAGAGCTATTACCTTCAAGGTATTGTGTGAAGTGTTTAATCTCTCTTTATTTGTTTTGCTATTGATATTCACTATGTGGTACTCCCTGTTTATGATCATTTCATGAGGAAATGTCTTGATGGCTCACAGACTTCAAGCTAGGGCATCATACATAGTTCATGAGCTCACTATTTAATACTGACATTGTTTACATCTTATCATTTGGAATGCCTAATGACCTGCGAGCTTTGAGAGCTGGGGCATCACTTCTATTACCTTCAAGGCATTGTGTGAAGTGTTTGATCTCTCTTTATTTGTTTTTCCATTGATATTCACTATGTGGTACTCCCCGTTTATGATCATTTTATGAGGAAATGTCTTGATGGCTCACGGATTGCAAGCTAGGGCATCATACATAGTTCATGAGCTCATTGTTTAATACTGGCATTGTTTACATCTTATCATTTGGAATGCCTGATGACCTGTGAGCTTTGAGAGCTAGGACATCACTTCTATTACCTTCAAGGCATTGTGTGAAGTGTTTGATCTCTCTTTATTTGTTTTGTTGTTGATATTCACTATGTGGTACTCCCTGGTTATGATCATTTAATGAGAAAATGTCTTGATGGATCGTGGGCTGCAAGCTAGGGCATCATACATTGTTTATGAGCTCACTGTTTAATATTGACATTATTAACATCTTTTTATTTGGAATGCTTGATGACCCGCGAGCTTTGAGAGCTAGGGCATCGTTGTTATTACCTTCAAGGCATTGTGTGAAGTGTTTGATCTCTTTTTATTTGTTTTGCTATTGATATTCACTATGTGGTACTCCCCACTTATGATCATTTGATGAGGAAATGTCTTGATGGCTCGCGGGCTACAAGCTAGGGCATCATACATTGTTCATGAGCTCACTGTTTAATACTGGCATTGTTTACATCTTTTCATTTGAAATGCTTGATGACCTACGAGCTTTGAGAGCTAGGGCATCGTTTCTATTACCTTCAAGGCATTGTGTGAAGTGTTTGATCTCTCTTTATTTGTTTTGTTGTTGATATTCGCTATGTGGTACTCCCCGTTTATGATTATTTCATGAGGAAATGTCTTGATGGCTCGCGGGTTGCAAGCTAGGGCATCATACATTGTTCACGAGCTCACTGTTTAATAATGGCATTGTTCATGAGCTCACTGTTTAATATTTGGCATCATGCAAACATATATTAATACACTTACTATTTTGAATTTGAGCTCGGACATCATGCAATGTTATTGCTGTCATTGCATGCTTGTTGCTGTTGTGCACCATATATTATTTTATACACTGTTTATTTCATTGAGACCGTGAGCTTGACATTTGTAATGTATTTTCTGTTATGGGATCAATGCTTCCATTATGTTGAGTCTGTGTATGGCTTGACTATGCAAATGCATAATTGTAGATGAGGATCAGTAATATGTTGCCAGGCATGGCTTAGATCCTTTGGATTTAACCCCATCTTTTCCTTCCTTGCAGGTTTTGGATCATACAAGAGCATACTGGATTGAACCCCAGGTCAACACCTCATTACTTTAGGCAATGTCTGGTACCTTCATTATTTATGTTCATCCACTTATGTATGTTTTCATTCATTCATATTCTTTTGAAAGTTGGCTATTAGTGACCATATAGGACCATTCTTGATGTTTTTGGGTCATTTGATGAAAATATGTAAATAAGGACATCAATAATAAAATAGGGATATATTAAGATTAATATCGTAAGTAAAAACATTACACAGTGGCATTCAGATTAAGTACAATATGAATTCACATGCCTTTAATTATGATACACTTTTGAAATTATCACTCATTGGTCATTTGACAATTCAAGATATAAGTATCAAAATATAAATTGTTGCAAAAGGAAGAAACACATATGTATCTATCATCATTTAATACAAAATATAAAAGTATCCCACAGACACACAGTTGCTATTATAACAACCATCCTCTAATCCCTTGGTGTACTAGTCTCAAGGTAAGAACAATTTACTTAAGCCATCATATAAGTATCATCCTAAAGTTTAAATAAACATTGACTATGGATATACAACACCGAGCCA
Organism: Chamaecyparis obtusa; assembly: GCA_027943335.1. Classification (NCBI taxonomy): domain Eukaryota; kingdom Viridiplantae; phylum Streptophyta; class Pinopsida; order Cupressales; family Cupressaceae; genus Chamaecyparis; species Chamaecyparis obtusa. Next base: position 1,131,170 of record BSBK01003519.1, on the reverse strand, counting down.
TAATAAATTATAGAGTTTCACTGCAATTTCTATGTCCACTTACAATCATCCTACTACTTACACTGCAATTTCTATGTCCACTTACAATCATCCTACTATTTAGCACTCACAAGGCTTTTCCTTCAAATTTTCCCAAAACACTAGGCAAATAAATCATATATTTGAGTACCCTTTATGGAGTACCTTAACATACCAAAAGGATAGGGTAGGTTGTTTTGGAAGATATATGACTGCTCACACTGTTTCTCAAATTTTTAAGGCCTAAAACTCATGCATTTGCAAAGGAAGTACTAACCACTCAAACTCTCAGGCTCTAAATCTTTGCATAGTATCTTGAATAGATTTTAATTAGAGGAATATGGAACCAATTTGATTCCAAGAGACTTTTAGACACAAAATCCCCAATTTCCACTCTCCAAACCCTTAAAACTAGGGCTTCTCCAATGTCATGCTTCCCAAAGCTTCCTGCAACAAATAAAGGTTGGAAAACCTTTTCCTCAACATGATTATACACATTCCATCATAAAATAGTGCCCTTGTTTGGCCAAGACTCTCTATCCTTCACCCTACCCTCCAAATTCACTTAGTTTTTTTAGTGTTCCCTATGGTGATCACCACAACAATCAATCAAAATTGCATTCCTAATGTTAGAGGAATATAATACATGTTAATTGAGTGCCATTCTATGAGAATCAGTAGTCTACATACATAGAATGACATTCATAATGAACAAAAACTCAATAAACTATCCTAAATCAGATTTCCAATGACTGTACAGTTCCAAGGTAGAATAACAGTGATTAGTATGAGATTCTCAGAGCATGAATGAATTCAAAGACATGAAATAATAAGTTCAAATCATTGTAGAAACCATTCCAAACATTATCAACTTTGTTTCATACCAAAAACCCTTCAAAAATTGCAAGAAAATCAGACTTTATTCTCCAAAATTGGGTACAGTCCATACAACAGAGTCTCATGCCCGTATAATGGATTTGTGAGACATTTAATAAACCCTATCAACTACCCCAACCGATCCAAATTGGTTGGATGGCTTAATTTGGCCTAAAACAATAACAAAACTAATTCCCTCCTAAATGTCCATAACCGTTATACTTTGAAAATTCAAATTTATAACTTTGTAACTTTTGAATATTTGAAATTGCCAAGTGATGAAACTTTACCAAATTATCTAAATGGACTTATTAACCTATTATTAAGACTAATTTATCCTATTTTAAAATTGTAATGTACCTAATTCTATCCTAGACTCCAAATTTGGTCCTAATGCTTATTAGGCCTTTTAGGACTGATTACACATTCGCCATTCTTATCACATGAAATGACCTCATAGGCCATTATAGGTGCCAAAATCCTCTAGTTGATGTCTTTGGATGTATTTATAATCTCTGATAGCTCCAAGTGTGTCTTCATAGGTATTTGGGTTTCTTTGTGTCTTCTCATTAAGTGTTGCCATTAAAATATATCACTCCTCCTGTTATATAATGTATATGCATAGTTGTTTAAAATGTCATACTTGTTGCTCTTAAATATTATTACCATTTCACTCAAATTTACATGACATTAAAGCCAAGCCCAAAATGTATACATACGTATAATTATAGGAGAAGCTGGATTCTACAACTATTGAAAAAAAAAACTATACCAATAGTGGCTTTCGAAAAACTATACTTGTGCTTACCACACCATACCTTTTCAAACTTCAACGAAGCTTCATACCATGTAGTGTCTACAAATTTGTATGCAACACTAATTTAGGCTGGAGGTAAACTACATGTGTCATGTAAACAACATGGTTGAATGCAATCTCTTTTGCATATTTTCAAGAGTTTTTCCACCAATACAAGCGTAAATAACACATTGAACGTAATCTACGAACACTGTGTGGTATGAAATTTCACTGAAGCTTGAAATACATCACTCCTCATGTTATTGTCAAAATTAAATTCAAATATTTCTCAAAACATTTATTTTTGTAGACTTAAGACATCTTTATCTCAATAATAAAACAATCTTGCATAATAGATTTTGAATCACATTAACACACACCCATATTGTTCTGTAGCATAGTTCATTTTAGAAGTGTATGGCTTGACTATGCACATGCATAATTGTAGATGAGGATCAGTAATAGGGTGCTAGACATTGCTTAGATCCTTTGGATCTAACCCCTTCTTTTCCTTCCTTACAAGTTTTGGATCATACAAGAGCATACTGGATTGAAGCTTGGGTCAACACTTCATTATTTCAGTCAATATTTGGTACCTTCGTTATTTATGTTCATCCACTTATGTATGTTTGTATTCATTCATATTCTTCTAAAAGTTAATCTTCATGAGCTCAAATTCAAAACTGTATGTGTGTTATTTTATTACTGATGTCCCTATTTGATCTAATAGCATCAATATAACAAATAGAGCACCGACCAATCAAATGGGGACATGAGGTGCTCAAACAGTGAGCTCATAAAATAATATATTTAAAATCTTAATAAAATCTTATAAAATAACATATATTGTGTGAAGTGTCTGATCTTTCTTTATTTGTTTTGGTGTTGATATTCACTATGTGGTACACTCTGTTTATGATCATTTCATGAGAAAATATCTTGATGGCTCGTGGGTTGCAAGCTAAGGCATCATACATTGTTCATGAGCTCACTGTTTAATACTGGCATTGTTTGCATCTTTTCATTTGGAATGTTTGATGACCTATGAGCTTTGAGAGCTAGGGCATCGTTTCTATTACCTTCAAAGCATTGTGTGAACTGTTTGATCTTTCTTTATTTATTTTGTTGTTGATATTCACTATGTGGTACTCCCTGTTTATGATCATTTCATGAGGACATGTCTTGATGGCTTGCAGGCTACAAGTTAGGACATCATACATTGTTTATGAGTTCACTGTTTGAGCACCTCATGTCCCTATTTGATTGGATGATAATCAAACAGTGAGCTCATAAACAATGCATGATGCCTGAGCTCAAATTCAAAACAGTAAGTGTATTATTTTATTAAGACTAAATATATTGTTTTATTAAGATTTTATTAAGACAGTATTTTGGGTTAGTTTTATGTTATTTTATAAGATTTTATTAAGACTAAATATATGATGTAAACTCATAATTATGCTTGATATATATACTTCAAAGGAGGACTTATGAAATATAGTTGTAGGTAGTTATCTCTTCTATAATGATGGAGGAGTGAAAGGTAATGATCAATGAGGTTGCTGCTATTAGATCATACATTAACACACTTACTGTTTTGAATTTGAGTTTGGGCATCACACAATGTTAGTGTTGTCATTATGTGCTTGCTATTGTTGTGCACCATATATTGTTTTATACACTGTTTATTTCATTGAGACTGTGAGCTTGGTTTTTCTTTCAGAAGTGTATGGCTTGACTATGCACATGCATAATTGTAGATGAGGATCAGTAATAGGATGCCATTCATTGCTTAGATATTTTTTATCTAACCTCCATCTCTCTTTTCTTTGCAGGTTCTAGATCACACAAGGGCACACTAGATTCATACCTGGGTCAAAACTTCATCACTTCAAGCAACATCTGACACCCTTATTATTTATGTTCATCCTCTTATGTATGCCTGTACTCTTGCATTTTCTTCTAAAAGTTATTTTCCTTGTATAGTATAAACAAGTTATTTTTCTTATATATACATGTAATCTTTAGATGCAAAAATTTCTTTTCCTTTACATGTATCTTTATATGAAATAAACATAAATTAAACAAGATCATCTAATAATGCAAACTAGGGTACTATAGTCACTCATCTAGTAATTAGTTCCCCAAACCATTACTAAGGATTGAACATAAGTTTAAGTCTCCAAATCTATTGTTCTATGTGTATAAAATAATATATGGTACACAACAGCAGCAAGCATGCAATGACAACAATAACATTGCATGATGCCCGAGCTCAAATTCAAAACAGTAAGTGTGTTAATGTATGATCTAATAGCAGCAATCTCATTGATCATTACCTTTCACTCCTCCATCATTATAGAAGAGATAACTACCTACAACTAAGACATCATGCATTGTTTATGAGCTCACTGTTTGAGCACCTCACATCCCTATTTGATTGGCCAATGCTCAAACAGTGAGCTCATAAATTGTGACACCCATTTGGTTATAAACAAAAAAAAAAGAAAAAGAAAGTGTCATTTGTAATTTGTGAATTCAAAGAGCTGCTGCGAAGATGACACTGCACTTTTGCATGGCACAAAAAGGGCATTTGAGTTTGGCATGTGCGAAGAGGCCGACACCGTGTGGGAAGAGGACACTAGCACTTGAGGTAGGCATTCAAGATTTGTCTATTTGATCATAAACGGGGAGTACCACATAATGAATATCAACAACAAAATAAATAAAGAGAGATCAAACACTTCACACAATATATGTTGCTTTATAAGATTTTATTAAGACTAAATATATTGTTTTATGAGCTCACTGCTTGAGGACCTCATGTCCCTATTTGGTTGGTCGATGCTCTTTTTGTTATATTGATTCTATTAGATCAAATAGGGACATGATACATTGTTCATGAGCTCACTGTTTAATACTGACATTGTTTACATCTTTTCATTTGGAATGCTTGATGACCTGCGAGCTTTGAGAGCTAGGACATCATTTCTATTACCTTCAAGACATTGTGTGAAGTGTTTGATCTCTCTTTATTTGTTTTGGTGTTGATATTCACTATGTGGTACTCCCCGTTTATGATCCATTCATGAGGAAATGTCTTGATAGCTCACGGGCTGCAAGCTAGGGCATCATACATTGTTCATGAGCTCACTATTTAATACTGACATTGTTCATAAGCTCATTGTTTAATATCTGGTTAGGCCATGTAAATGGTACCAGGCCAACCCAATCAGCCCAACAAAATGTGTCATGTTTATCTTTGTCAAATACAATCATTCACCATTTTTTTTTAATTCTTCACACAAATATTGTATCAAAAGTAATTGTAAACAATGATTCAAAGAAAAAAAAAACTACAATAGATCAGACCTTAAAAGATTACAGTCAACTACAATAGCTCACAGTCTCAATGAAATAAACAGTGTATAAAATAATATATGGTGCACAATAGTAGCAAGCATGCAATGACAACAATAACATTGCATGATGCCCGAGCTCAAATTCAAAATAGTAAGTGTGTTAATGTATGATCTAATAACAGCAACCTCATTGATCATTACCTTTCACTCCTCCATCATTATAGAAGAGATAACTACCTACAACTAGGGCATCATGCATTATTTATGACCTTATTGTTTGAGAACCTCATGTCCCTATTTGATTGGCCGGTGCTCAAACAGTGAGCTCATAAATAATGCATGATGCCCTAGCTTGCAGCCCGCAAGCCATCAAGACATTTACTCATGAAATGATCATAAACGAGGAGTACCACATAGTGAATATCAACAACAAAGCAAATAAAGAGAGATCAAACACTTCACACAATATATGTTGCTTGCACAACAACAACAAGCATGCAATGACAGCAATAACATTGCATGATGCTCGAGCTCAAATTCAAAATAGTAAGTGTGTTAATATATGATCTAATAGTAGCAACCTTATTGATCATTACCTTTCACTCCTCCATCATTATAGAAGAGATAACTACCTACAACTAGGGCATCATGCATTGTTTATGAGATCATTGTTTGAGCACCTCATGTCCCTATTTGATTGGCCAGTGCTCAAATAGTGATCTCATAAATAATGCATAATGCCCTAGCTTGCAGCCCGCAAGCCATCAAGACATTTCCTCATGAAATGATCATAAACGAGGAGTACCACATAATGAATATCAACAATAAAATAAATAAAAAGAGATCAAACACTTCACACAATATATGTTGTTTTATAAGATTTTATTAAGACTAAATATATTATTTTATGAGCTCACTGTTTGAGAACCTCATGTCCCTATTTGATTGGTCAATGCTCTATTTGTTATATTGATGCTATTAGATCAAATAGGGACATGATATATTGTTCATGAGCTCACTATTTAATACTAGCATTGTTTACATCTTTTCATTTGGAATGCTTGATGACCTGTGAGCTTTGAGAGCTAGGATATCGTTTATATTACTTTCAAGGCATTGTGTGAAGTGTTTGATCTCTTTTTATTTGTTTTGGTGTTGATATTCACTATGTGGTACTCCCTATTTATGATCATTTTATGAGGAAATGTCTTGATGGCTCGCGGGCTGCAAGCTACGGCATCATACATTGTTCATGAGCTCACTGTCTAATACTGACATTGTTCATGAGCTCACTATTTAATATCTGGCCAGGGCATGTAAATGGTACCAGGCCAACCTAATCAGCCCAACAAAATGTGTCATGTTTATCTTTGTCAAATACACTCATTCACCATTTTGTTCTTGTTCTTCACACAAATATTGCATCAAAAATAATTGTAAACAATGATTCAAAGAAAAAAGAAACAACTACAATAGATTAGATCCCAAAAAAATACAGTCAACTATAATAGCTCATAGTCTCAATGAAATAAACAGTGTATAAAAAAATATATGGTGCACAACAGCAGCAAACATGCAATGACAACAATAACATTGCATGATGCCTGAGCTCAAATTCAAAACAGTAAGTGTGTTAATGTATAATCTAATAGCAACAACCTCATTGACCATTACCTTTCACTCCATCATTATAGAAGAGATAACTACCTACAACTATGGCATCATGCATTGTTTATGAACTCACTATTTGAGCACCTCATGTCCCTATTTGATTGGCCAGTGCTCAAACAGTGAGCTCATAAATAATGCATGATGCCCTAGTTTGATGGCAATAACATTCTCATAAATAGTGTATAAGACAATATATGGTGCACAACAGTAGCAAGCATGCAATGACAACAATAACATTGCATTATGCTCGAACTCAAATTTAAAATAATAAGTGTATTAAATGTCTTACTTATGTCCCTATTCAGTTTTAATTTTATAGTGAATTCATGATTTATAATTCAGTTGTAGCAACTCAATGTGTTTGAACTCAATAATACCCCTTACTTGGTTTCCTACAAAGCTTTTGGAAAAATCTATTAGAAAATGAGAAGCTATGAGAAGGTGACATGAAGCTAATGAAATGAGGCATCTCCAATTTGTTTTGCAAATAGACACATTAAGGATCATGTCAGATAATACAAAGAAATTTGATCAAAATAGGGAGACAATCGCTAGATTGTTGTCTAACTTTCAAAGAGAAGATGATGACAAATGTTATTGTCCATGCAAGAGTTGTAACGATTTGAAGAGAAGAAGAATCAAAATCAAAATAGCAAAGAAACATTGTAGGGAGAATGGTCACATGGAAGGGGGTTTGATTATAATCCAGTGGTAAGTTGTTTGTTATATTGTTTTCACAATTAATATACATATGAACCATGGAAGGAGGTTTGATTATCATCATTTTTATATAGGTTGATCTTCCCAGTGTGAATATAGAGGAACATGGAGGTGTGAATATTGAAGTTGAAGATCATGATCCCATGGAAGATGATGATCATGCACCAAAAAGCATATTTGAAGATAATGGTATGAATGCATTGATCGTTGACACATTTGGTACTAGTGCTTTTGGTGCTTCTGTTGTTGCTGATGAGGATGACATTGACAATGTCCATGATATACCTCTACTTGAGAAGGCACACGCGACCCTTTACGAAGGCTCCCAATCTACTCTTCTCTCTACTGTATTGTTGCTATTGAATTTGAAGGTTATGAATGGTTTATCCAACATAGCAATGTCACATATGCTAAAGTTTGTCATATATGTCATTATAGTCTATAAAAGGTGAAACATGTACCATTAAGATTGTTTATAGTAATGACTTATATTATTTATTTCAGATTGATAGGTGACTTTCTGTTACCACCATCAAATATTCTCTCTCACTCGTACCGAGAATTATGTGTCATTATGAAACATATTGGCATGGAGTATCAAACAATAGATGCTTGTCCTGAAGATCATATTATTTATTATAAATAACACAAAAATGCAATAGAATGCCCTGAATGCCATACGAGCAGATATCAAAATGATCAAGTGACAAAAAAGGTATCTCGCAAGGTTCTTCGTCACATCTCCATTATTCCACGTCTGAAATGATTATTCAGGTGCAATAGTTTGGCACAATTTATGGATTACCATGCACGCGACAGGAGTCAAGATGACATTATTTGAATGCCTACAGATGGTTCATCATTTATGGACATAGAGGAAAAGTGGCCACACTTTAAAGAGGAACCTCGAAATCTTAGGCTTTCTCTAGCAGCAGACGGTGTCAATTTGTATAGAGAGATGAGATCCGTTTGCTCAGTGTAGCCTATTTTTGTTATAAACAATAACCTTCCTCCATGGATGTCAATAAAGAGGGAGCACATTATGTTGGCAATAATTGTTCCAAGTATCTTATTATTTTATATTTATCTACATGTAATTATGTCTTGGAGTGAAATGACTACAATAATTATCTAATGTTGTTGTTAATTCAACTAGATAAGTACCAAGTGAAAGATATGTATGTATATATTGCGCCTCTTATCGACGAGTTATTGGTGTTATGGAATGGTTTCACTATGTATGACATCTCCCGACCAATTGGACAAAGAGAATTTCAATTCCATGAAATGCTTGTGTGGACAATTCATGATGCTCCAGGGTTGACACATTTCTGTGGTATGTTATGGTGAATTTTAGTTGTACGAGATAATTCAAATTATAAAAATATACACATTTAATCTAATTTTATCATTATCTTGTAGGTCTTCAAACAAAGGAAAAATTTGCATGTCCAATGTGTGGTCCAAAGATGAAATCCTGTCATTCCAAAAGTTTAAGAAAATAGGTGTTTGATGAGTATAGGCAGTTCCTCCCCAGAAATCATAAGTATTGAAGTGCAGAAAGTCATTTTTTCAATGAGAAAGAAGAGACTACATCAAAGCCCCAAAGAATGACACCTCACCTATGGTAGTTGGAATATAATAGAATTCAAGGTAATATCATTCCACGTAATGGTCAAAGTTTGAAAATTATATATTTTGATTGTGTTTTGTTGGCTAATTATGTAGTTGATGATCTTAAAGGTCGTGAAGGCATCACTAACCAGCTTCCAAAAGGACTAAAATGTTATCCCAGAGAATTTAGTAAGTTGCCCTACTATGAGCATCTACAAATTGTGCATTTGTTTAATAATATGAATATTGGAAAAAATGTAATAGAGACGCTGTAGAAAATATTGGACGGAAGGCGTAACAAAGAAAAACTTGGCAAAATTTATAGTGACATTCATGATTCCAATAATGCAATGAAAAATATCATTGAATCAAATAGCAATGGAGACCGGATTAATGCAAGTGCTCTTCCTTGGTTATTAACAGAGCAACAAAGTAATGCCATAAAAGAAGTGATCTAAAAAATTTGATTTCCTACAGGATTTGTTGTGGATATAAGCAATCTCATATCAAAGAAAAATGATTTTGGGTTAGGAATGAAAATGTATGATTGGCATACCTTCATCAAGGTAAGTCATAGTCTTTTGTATTTACAATATATTTATGTAATTGCATTCAATTTTCATTGTATGAAATGATCAGTTGACTATTGTTGCAGTATTTGCTACCCCTATCTCTCCCAGAGAACTTTGACAACAATATCAAACAAGTGATATATGATCTTGAAAAATACATGAGGTAAGCAATGATATTTGTTCAATATATCAAACAAGTAATATATTGTAAAGTCTCATATTTATATATTTATGTCTTGAATCCCTTGTAGGTGGTTGTCATCTAAAGAAATCCATAAAGAAGATATAAAATATTGGAAGAAAAGAATTTGTCGATTAATGTGTGAAATGCAAAAGTGTTTACCTCTAGTTTTTTTCAATGCATAAGAACACTACCTCATACACCAAGTTGAGGAGATTGAATTGTGTGGACCTGTACATGCTAGGTCAATGTGGATGGTTGAGAGACACTTGAAATTTTTGAAGGGTTTGGTATGATAAAGAGCACGTCCCGAGGGTTCTATGGTTGAGGGATATATGGTATACCAGATGATGGTGTACTCAATATCTTCCTAATCTTGCAGCAAAGACCCATATAGATTGAATTTGGGATCTCGACTCAATTAAAAAATTTGAAGGGGAGTACTTGGTGGGCAACGGTAGATTTAGGAAACTGAAAGGTAATAAATTATGAGATGTTCTTGTAGTAAATTAATTCTTAATCTTCAAAATAAATATGTTGTAAGTCATCTATTTACTTTTGTACAGCTACTAAAGAGTGGGATGTAATACATTTGTTTATTGCAAACAATCAAGATTAGATGACGACATGGATTGAACGATGTCAACATGATGGTCATAGATTAACATGAAAATCCATGTCTTCATTGGTTATACAAGCTCATCGCAATGGAGATCTGAATGTTACACAAAAAGAAATAGATTTAGCATATGGTTTAAGAGATCACCAGGGACTTATAAATTTGTTAATTAATCAATCGTATTTTTTTCAACTCGTGATGTAATAATTTATACATGTTTGACATTATTGCAGGTGAAACACCACAAGGCTATGTTTTGCAATGGTTATAAATTTCATGTCAAAAAGTTATATGACACGAAGAAAATTTGTGATTCTAGTATAAGTGCAGTGTTCCAAGTGACTAATATTTCATCTAGAAATGACTTACATCTTCGAGAGTCGCAAAATCGATACTATGGTATTTTGGTTGATATACTTGACTATGACTTCAATTCCTTCAAATTAGTTCTCTTCATTATGAAATGGTACAGACTACGACTCAATAAAAATGATCTTGATAGAACTGAACTATTGAACATGACAATGGATTTTTAATTATTAATACAAGGTTGTTTGAGCCAGTTGGAGAAGAGCCCTATGTTCTTCTGAGCCAATGTGAGTAGGTATTTTACTCAGAGGTTCCATATAAATCAGGTTGGTCATTTGTTGTTAGACATGATCCAAGAGGAAGACCGATAAAGTATAATGCGATGGAAGAAGATACTGAGGAAGATGAAGAAGTGGAAGATGATATAGAACCAGATCATGATCGAGAGCTAGTCGAAGAAGATGACGATGATGATGCTACTGATGACGATGATGCTACTACTGATGAGAATGATGCTACTATTGATGTTGCTACTGATGAGGATGATGATGAGGATGAGGATGATGATGATGCTGATGGTGATGATGATGACAATGATAATAGTGGTGGTGGTGATATCGTCGATGACGATGATCTTGATGATGAGATGGATGAAGAAGAATATCAATGACATGAATGAAATGTACAATTATGCTAGATGTTTGGCATGTTCTAACGATTGTTTTATATGTACTACTCTTATTCACCTTGTTTTATATGTCCTACTTATATATCTTTGATATTTTGTTAAGAGAAATTTCATTCTAAAAGATTGTATTTAATCTCTATATGCTTAAACAACCTCACTAGTTAAGACTGTTCTCATTTTTAGTGGGCGTGAATAGAATCAAATCACTTGAAAGACACCAGTATTTAGACATGCACAAATAAGTGACGTGATTAAGCAAATTACCTTTCTTTACAATTGCATGGTTGTCTTTGGTTTGTCATTTTGTCTTGAGGGTCTAGTGATTTAAACCAAAGACTTTGACTTAGCCAAAAAATGTGCAAGTCTACATTAGTATGTTTCTTTTTATTGTAATTATAATTAGTATGAATGAACAAAATAATGATAAAACAATATTTGTGATAATGCAATATTTGTCGAAATAGCGTCGATGACTTCAGTCAATGTGACTACATGTCAATGTGGTGTTGGCCCATGCATGTTGAAGACGTCACATACAACAAGTAATCCTGGGCATCAATTTTGGGTTTGCCCAAATAGGAAAAACGTCTGGATACGTAATTATATTTTATGTTTAAAAATAATGTGACAACTAATCATTTTATGAAGAACTGATGTACATTTGGTATTGTCAAGGAAATACTGGATGTCAATACTTTTGGTGGGTCGATCAAACCACATTTACATCTACCCCATCCACATCTATATCTGATGTAAGAAATGAGTGCAACTTGTACAAGGCTCGAGAGGTAGCTAGTGCCGCCAAGATTGCTTCAATGGAAAAAGCAGAAATCATATTTCTGTGATGCCTTCTTTGTGTAGTTTGTGCACTACTTTTTTGGGACCATATGCGTAAATGTGGTTAACAGAGGGCTATTGTAGATACTAAATTTATTTTTAGAATTTCTAGTAGATACACATAAAGAACATGCACATAAACATGACAAATGAGAAACATAAATGTAGATATCACAACAGCTGACAAACATAAATGTAGGCATCATAATCACAATTTTTTGGAGACACAACATAATTGAATGGTATACCCAGATGATGGAACTAGAGGAGTAGTTGTGTTGCATCATCTGGGTATACCACTCAATTATGTTGTGTTTCCAAAAAATTGTGACCATGATGCCTACATTTATGTTTCTCAGTTGTTGTGTCCTAGGACCCCTTATGACCCTTTACGACCATTTACAATCTCTAAGAATACATCTTAGATATCTTAAAATGTCGTAAAGGGTCATAAGAGGCTCCTAGGAGGGGTCAGATGAGCTTCCACCTTCACGTGGTTGGCCCTGTTAAGTAGAGAATGTTAAACTATTCTCAAAACAAAGAGAAGCTCAATAATTTAAGATCTCAATCCACGTACGACAAATATATATCGATCCATCTCAATGGCTACCAAACCAACATAACTTTGTCAAGAACCCAGTCGCAAAGAAACACCATACACTGCACCGTGAACCCACACATCAAATTTAGACCAAAGAAGTCAAGAAGTCACTCGAATCAGATCCGAATGCAATCAAGTCTGCATATATCCCATGAACACATCAGGAAGAATGCATCTCTGATCGCCACACTAGCTTCTTGTGCTGGAGCAGTCACTATCACAAGTCTTGATTTGGTAGGATCCATTCCAAATCCAAGTCTCTAGACTCGACTCAATAATCCACGAGCCTCTACTGAATCTATTGCAAAGTTATCTCCGAATTATGTTGGAGCAGTCGCTATCACAAGTCTTGATTTGGTAGGATCCATTCCAAATCCAAGTTTGTAGACTTGACTCAATAATCCAGGAGCCGTTACTAAATCTACTACAAAGTTATCTCCAAATGATCCATAATCAAATCATGAGCAAGAACCAGATCTGCAAGAACACCATTCTGAATCGATCAACAAATACATATATATTTTTAAAAATGATTATCGTCATAACTACGATGACTTAAAAATAATGATGGTGGTCTGTCGCAAACATCTAACATCCATCCATCGTAATAATAGCATCGCTGTCTGAAAACAACCATAAACGATGGATATCCGGCGTAAATGTCCAACACATGTCTGTCGCATGCACAACATAATCATCGTTACAAACCACAAATGATGGATATGCATCATAAAATTTTGATGAATATCCGTTGCATTAAAAGAATTCCATTGGCGAACATGTTACAAATGACAGCTACCTGTCGGATGATTTTAACAGGTCATTGTCGTTTGTTATTTTTTGCGATGTATAGGCATCACAATTACGATGACCACAAATAGGTCTGACGACAGGTTCACTATGTTGGCACCCTCTTTTTGTGACATTCATGGTTGTCATAATTAGGACGCCTAACAAAACCATCGATCTTTTTTACTACAAAATTGCGACACCGGGTGGTGTCAATTAATCGACAGTTTACTATCTAAATTCGGGCGTTCAAACATTGAAAAAAGGTCTCAAATGTACTAGTGTATGAATACTAATTGAGATTCATAAGGATGATGATTACAAAGGGTCTGAACATAATTGAAATGATGTAAAAATAAGGATAACAAACCTTGACATACAAAAATATAGGTTATTAGATAGCACACTCACATCAAGATACCAAGAAATGAATGTGTTTCATCCCATCAATTACATATGTTATAAGAACAATTGGATTTCAACATTAAATAAAGAGATTAGAAACTTGACATACAAAAAATTGATAATAAAAACTCATGAATACATTCAAGGCATATGACCAAATACATTCATCATTGTCTTTTTGAGAATATACAAAATAAAAAATACCTTTGTACATGGTGTAAAACCAAAAGTATCTTTGAAATTTTCTCCATGGTCTCCCCTCTACAAAAGTTTCCCCCATCTTTACATTACAAGTTGCCTTGTATTTATAGGCTCACCCTGATAACTAACTTTTTGAGTTAGTAACTAACCAAGTTAGAATATGGAAGTTATCCATATTTTGGTAACTAACTCTTTACAAAATAAAAGTCAAAATCCCAACTTTCACAATGATATCTAGCCTAAAAGTTAACTTGTAATCACAATAAGTGATATATGTCAATTTTACAAAATGATAATTTGAAGCATGTTACATTTTGAATAAAGGAAATTTTATCATTTTAGTTGAAGCGAGCACCTCATCTTCTCGTGATCACAAACAACCTGGCCTTCGAAGAAATGCAGGAAAACACACATTTGATAAAATGTCATTTCTGTTCACGAACTTGTAGCATTTTGCAATTGTTTTATTTTTATTTTAAAAGATTCTATAAGAGAAATAATTGATTTGAGGCATAATTTCACAATGGTGATGTCAAGTCAAAGTCATATAAGTATAAAATGTATGAGTGTCTCCCTTCAACCTTTGAATAGATTTTTCATGACTTCAATCATTAGTTTTGTTTTAGAACTCATCATCATCATCTTTCTTATGAGATATCTTTATGAGTACAATCATCCAAAAAAATTAACCTTAAATAAATTCAACATGGTTAGAACCTAACATACTTTCATTTCTTCATTCCAACATTCAAATTCCTTGTCAACATTGATATATGTGTTAACTCATACAATCACCTTTGAAGCATAACATAGTAGAATTGATTTCTTTAATACTTATAACAATTTGGTGCCTTGACACTAAAGGAATTTATTGTACATCAAACATAAAATATCCCTTTGATGCCTCTGTCAAACAATTCAACTATTCTTTTTATGATTCCACATTTTTACATACACGTCTACGTGGGGAACTTTAAATTTGTTTAAAAGTTTCTAAATTCTTTTGATCGAAGCCATTTCCCACAATCTTGAAACTCACTATATTACATGGAGTGACATCTTTGTGCTTACTTCCAATGCTTTAGAAAGATTACCAACCTTGGTATAAAAATGAATAAGACACCCAAAGCTTTTGTAATTGAAAGATTCATCCTAGATTCCTTTAGTCTCTAAAACATGGTGAGATACCTTAATTTAATTTTAACAATTGTATGTCCATTCATCATTGTATGATATAGATCCAATGGAACCTCAATTCCATTTTCTTCCATTTTCCTATCTAGTACCTTAGCTCTCTTCAAATATTACCAACTTTGCAATGTTAATTCACTATGTTTTGTTGTAGATTATTGAACTAAGTGAAACATCTCTCCTCCTTTCCTCCTTTCATCTTTATTGTGTGCACATCAGTTATGCAATGAGAAATCCCTGATTGAGGTTATAGTTTTCCTAATCCCATATGGTGGACTATTTGATACAAATAAATCTTTATATCCAATGATGTATTGTATTAGAGCATGCTTACTATACTAAATCATATTTTTTGACTTCGCACATGAATTAGAGATTTTAAAAGTGAAGTTAAGCCAGTGAGGCATTGAAACATCTATCAGTGAGATAGAATTATTAGTGAGACATATGTACAACCAATGAGGCATTGCAAAAGGATATTTTCACATAAGCTAGGTAATTTGAGTGGTTTTATTCCTTAGAGGGTTTCCACTTAGGACATATCTTGTGTTATATTCTTTGTGCATGTTTCATTTGTCTTGTTATGTCTCTTATTTCTATTGAGTTATATCAATAAACCTTTCTTAAGTAAAAATTGACTTTAGATTGTTATATCACTAATTCACCCCCCTCTTAGTGAGATCGTACTCCAATAATCTTATCACTATTCTTATCATGTTTAGGCGGTGATGAAGAAGAAGGATTAGCAATATTTTCTTGTCTATTGAACAATTTTGGAGAGAAAACATTAAGGAAATGCTTAATGTCAGGATTGTAAATGATGCTTTGATAGAAAGAAGATTGTTTAAGATCATCCAAAGAATTACATCAAATAGCCCCCCTAAGGCCATCCATCAAAGTAGGTTAAGGAAGATGAGATCTAGGTCTCACCACAATAGGATCACTAGGAGCTATATTTCTATCATCATGATTACTATGCACAATATGATTAAATAGAAATATTTATATTAGTGTTATCTTTAGGTTCATTCACATATTCCATGCATTTTGTTAAAATTTGAATGATACAAGCACATGAAATATTGATAAAGGATTTGAAATATGCTTTATAAAGAAGAAATATATTTGACAACCTCACAGTACCATATGAAAGAATACCATGTGAAGGAATAAAAACATCATGAAATACAAGAAATTGTGATTCTCTCCATGTGATTAAAAAAAAGAGGTAAAGATAAACGTAACAACATAGGTTATCATACTCCAATCTAACATAGTAAACTCAATGAATGTTAATGGAATTTTAACAAGAACACAAAGGAGATATAAAACCAAAATTAAAATAGAGATGTTATGAGTTGGGTTCACCAAAAATGTACATTTGGAAAAGGCGAGCAATACAAATAAGATAAATCACCTCTCATTTTCACAATTGCACATTTGAAAGGAATATGACCCCAATAGGCTCAAGAGGTGACTCAAGCACTAAATGGGGACAATGGTCCTTCACTAAATATGTGATTGATGAAAACTCCTTCCTTGATACAAAACTCATTTTCTTGGCCTTCAATGAGGAAAAAAGCTAGATATATGGAAGAGAACACCATGAATGCTTGAGAAGAATGTCCAAAGAATCTTGAATGCTTGAACTTGACAGAGCTTGATGGCTCTCTGAACTTGATTTACTTCCTTTTACCTTGAAAGCTTGAATACTTGAATACTTTGAAAATAATGGACGTGCTTGATAAAGTATATTGGATTGCCAAAATGAGGAGAGATAGGGGGTTTATAAACATTTCACATCATTTTGGGGATTAAAACTCAAGCAGGGCTACAACGGGATCAAATTTCGCACCAAAATCCTAACATAGACCTCCAAGCCAAATTTGGGCCAAAATCCTCAATGACAAAATGCCAATGGAATTCTGTACCTAAGAGAATGAACCAAGAATTAAACAAGGTGGTAGGAAAATATGATAGATGCTAGATTTCTAAGTACAACCCAATCAGGGTTGAGAGAGGTCACGAAGGCCACAAATAAAAATATAGAGCCTAGGTGATGAAATGAATTATGAGATTGAAGAAAAAAGAAAGGAGTACACCTAGAAATAAGAGCCAACCTTTATTTTGAACAAGATTGAAAGGAATGAAAGACCCATATTTTAATTAAGATGCAGATTAAGTGTCATATGTGATTCTCCCATAGAAAATACCCTAAAGTAGATATAAAATAATTTTTAAATTATATACAAATTAAGTGCTTACAATTTAAAACTATACACGTAATACATAACCATAAGACCATGAGCCATTAGGGGCAAAACAATAATACAAGCCACCACATAGATATGTCACATACCCCAAGTAGGAACGCATGAGGTTGTGAGCCAAAACCTAGCACTATGAGTATAACACCTTACACGTATGAAAAATGACATCAAAACAATGGCACTCACAACTCAAGATAGGCAGCCCAAAATGAACTAGCAGGACCCGTACAATGCCGTATGAATTTAAGGCATTTGAAAAAGAAGCATCACCACCCTTGTATGCTTAGATCACCAGCCAAGGAAGACAATGAGCATAATCATGACTGTTTTGCGCATAGTAATAAGGATAGGCTTAAAACATGATATACTTGTTAGCAAAGTAATACTTGAGTACATTGTCAATGAAGACTACTACAGATTTGAATAAAAATGCCATCACAATAATTATGCACTTATGAGCCATCGCAGATTCATGGCTACTATTAAACCAAATTTAACACACTATGGAGGCACTTTCAAGCCAAACCACATCGTAACAAATAGATTCATTGATGAGCTAGTCAACAAGCTGCAAACTTAGGACTTTCAATTATAAACACCTCAACATGTTCTTTGTCAAACCTTCGAACATCAAGCACTCTCTGCTACGCAATAACTCATTGTGAATTTCACATTCAAGTCAAAAAGAATAAAATTTGTTGCTGATAACGTCAACTTCTACTTAAGAAGTAATGAGGGCCACTGACAAATTTTAATTTCTTAAGATACTTTCGCGCCACTAAAGGACGTCACAGGTCCAAAAGACAATAAAGGAAGCTCACACCCAAAAAAAATATTAATGTGACCCACGTCACAACCAACAATCCACGCTATGGCTCAAATTTTTGCAGGCGTGCAATAGAAGCTCTTTGTCAATGTCGGGAAATTTTTCTTGAACCATGTTCCCATGCCTATATTGTGAGAGCATCTGAAAATTAATAAGCATTGACCAAAGCTTTTCTGAAAACCATTAAGTGTCGGCACAAGCTCTCATTATAATCTCCCAATTATGGCAATGCCATAGCTGAGTATGATAAATATAAATCCTACAAATAGAGGAGAGAGAGAACCTCCAATTGAATGCTCATGCCCCTTGCCCACATGTGTTGTCTATGAGTGACCACAACTAATCAAATCTCATAAATGGTGAGCCAAACAAAGGGAACACGCTGGGTGAAGAAGCACCAAATGAAATAGAAAATGAAACTACCATC
Source organism: Chamaecyparis obtusa (assembly GCA_027943335.1). Lineage (NCBI taxonomy): Eukaryota > Viridiplantae > Streptophyta > Pinopsida > Cupressales > Cupressaceae > Chamaecyparis > Chamaecyparis obtusa. The sequence continues at coordinate 1,112,197 of BSBK01003519.1, read as the reverse complement.
AAGCAAGATAAATGCCGTCATAGCCCGATCAAAGTAAATATTGTAGCTAGTAATTTGTAAATGCACTGAGAGGTGCGGATCTAAGAAAAAATTACTAGTCAAACAACATAAATAGACCACGAGCCAATGAACATGGATGGATCGTCGACCATGAACTAGGGATGCCTTTCCAGCTACCATGCATGAGGGCCTCTTAGATTTGCCAAGGAAAGTTTTCGCTCCTTAAACCGTACAACAATCTTGATAGAAAACTTGTCAATAGGCAAAATACAAACTAAAGGAAATAAAGCAGATTTGGCAAAACTACTGTAGATCTTAATTTCCATAGATATGCAGGAGCTTAAAACTTCAAAAAAGAAAAAAGAAAAAAAAGCAAAAGCAAAAACTTTTTGAAAAATGGGAGTTGTTAGATTGTAAGCTCTATATCATGTCAGGATAGGTCATCCTATATGTAATGTTCATTGATTGTGAATCCTGAATTTAGAGGATAATTAACTTGAACTCTTTGTACTTATTATCGTGATACCACTATAAACTCCTGAAACATCAATGATAAGTTAAATGGCTAATGTTGATGCCACTTGCTCTCTCCAATTTAACTAATTAAATGTATCCTTGATAAATAAATCTATGCTGAGTGTATTGGTTATAGCGTCCCTTTGAATCAGATTAATATACATAACACTTCTTCTAATTATATCCTCATGCCGGAGGGAGTCCTTAAAGCTATGTCACAAGTAATTTAATATTACTTAGAATGATGATGTTGTATCAGATAGGAAAATTTGCCCATGTAACAGTGTTGTTGTCTTATAGTGATAACAAATGAGACGAAATGCTCTAAGTCTTTGTCCAAAAATATCTGTTCCTTTATACTTTCTTCCACTTATTGACCGCTATATATTCCCTGACCAGCGACTAATAACAGTTGGCATCCGTCCTCAGTATCTATGAAGAAAAAGGGATGCCATGCAGTGTGGCATCCTTGCTTCCTATTCTAAAACTTAGAGAACGACGAGACCTTGAGAAGATCTCAACATTGCCAGTGTAATGTCCCCACTTTAGCAGTTGACCAAGCATGTGTGTGTTAGCCTTGTTCTACATGGTCCCGAGGGCTAACGAAGGGTTTAAGGGGATCCTGGAGTGTTTTGGCCTAGTCATTTCCAGTTGGGGCCAAAATGAAGTTGATTTACTCAGTTTCAGGCATACTTACTATTTTTATTAAGTCAACAGGACACAGTGGAGGCCAGTTTTGGTGATTGGATTTGATACTCTTCGGTGAGAGCTTTTCGACGAGCTATCACTTGCATTATTCGGAGTCCGATTGCTAATACATTTTAATGCCTGAAGTTTTATTAAAGTAACATTTAATTTAATTGTAAAATATTAAAGTGTTACTTTAATATTTATTTTATGGGGATGTGTACCCAAGGGAGACATAAGGGGATATTTTAATATATGTTTTATATTGCACATCTTTTATCCCACATTGGCCATGAGAGTTGAACCGACCCTTGGAAATAGAATAAAAGGAAGCGTTTGTGGCTTCATTAAGTGAGTTGAATATGAGAAGAAATTGGTATGGGAGTTGCAGATCTGTTCTTGGCATTTGAGGACGTTTATCCTCTCTTGTGACATTCTAGACGTCATTCCCTTGGGGTTTGGCCTTTGGAATCCAGTGTTCTCAGCTTCATTATCAGGCAGATTGGGTGCATTTCCAGCTGAAGACAAACCGTTCCTGTAGCACAACACTATTAAGTTCCTGTAGCAGCGACACTATAGCAGCGCGGTACTGTAGCAAGTTCCTGTAGCAGCGCGGTACTGTAGCAGTCCGAATCACTGTAGCGCGGTACTGTAGCAGCGGGTTACTGTAGCAACAAGTTCCTGTAGCAGTCTGAATTACTGTAGCGTGGTACTGTAGCAGTCCGGGAACATTATAGCTGTGAGTTACTGTAGCAATTTTCAGAACTATTAACACTGTTGTAGCTGCAATGGGTATGGACCATCATTGAACTCTATAGTTGTTATAATGTGTTGAGTTTAATAAGATATGTTAGATATGGTAGTTGTAATTTCCTAATAATCTGAAACAAGAAATAAATGAACGGTCATTGTTATTAGCTGCATATGGTTTCATGTTGCCTTCTACTGATATCTCATACAAAATACAACAATCTTGAGGACTATTAAACAACATCAATCTGGAAAAAACATAAGGACAGTTGCAGGCCAACTGTTTGACAAAATGACAGGAAGAAACAGACTCTAGAATTACAGAACCAGGCAGCATATTACAGTGGTATCAGAGCTATAAGTCCTGCCATCCTGTGGAGGTTTTATAGGGAATTTGGAACAGCCGGATAGAGGGAAAAGTGTTTGACGAAATGTCAAAACACTAAAATTAGAATTAAAAATAAATAAAAAAATAGGCTAAGCATTTATGTTTGAGCATGCGAAAGGGGCCTTATAATTTTCGCAATACTAGAGCAAGACAAAACAGGACTTTAGACTTGCAGAGCGAACAGTCTAGTTCATCTGTGCAGGTGGAAATAGAACCCAGTCATACAGACACAGAGGAGATATTCTTTGATCAAGACAGCAATATGGGTGACCGAGATGACATGAATACAGGATTAGGCGGAGTCAGGAACACTGGTCCAGATCAGGGGGAGGTAATGTTCAGATAGTTACTGGATACATTAGAGCAGGGGCAGCGTATGCAGCAGGAGCAGAATAGGCGAATGGACATGATGTTGCAGCTCATGGCTAGACAGATGGGTGTCAATATTAATCCAGGTGATGCCAACAACAGAAACAATAACAATGGGGGCAATGATAATAATGGAGGCCAAGGTAACAACAATGGTCTTGAGAATAACATTAATGGTAATAATGGACACGGCAACAATGGGAATGAGGCTGATAACTTTAGACACGTTGCACGCCCAGCTCGGACAGCGAGCTCGAGACCTCTTCTACCCACCTTCCCACCCAGAGATCCGGTTCAACCAGTAAATGAACCGCAGATTACCGAGTTACAGGATCAGTTCAGGAGGGACTGGGAGGCTAGTGGACCGGAGTTTCAGGCGGATATTTCCCTCAGAGATTATATGGACTTGAGGATGAGACACATGCCTAGAGCAGGAGGGAGGAATCAAAACTTTGAGCTGAGAAAGAAAGTTGGAAAACTTTCTTTACCTTATTATGATGCTTCAGGGAAAATGACTGCACGAGCTTGGGTGTAGAAGGTAGATACATACTTGCAGCTAAATCCTATGCCTAAGGAGGAGGCTATCAAGTATGCGGCTATGCACTTGGATGGCGTTGCACATGAATGGTGGCATCATGGCATGGTGACTCTGGGGCATAATCAGATTACATCCTATGAGGAATTCACCGACAGATTGATTGAGAGATTTGACACTAGGGATCCCGAGTTACATTTCAAGGAGCTAGCACAGTTAAAATAGTCAGGTTCTGTGGATGCTTACATCGTCGAGTTTTAGCGCTTGTCTGTACTTGTTACTGATATCTCTCCTAGGAGATTGGTGGTGTTATTTTGTGATGGGCTTGCTGATCCATTACGAGGTTGGGTGAAGGGACATGATCCACTCACCTTAGCTGAAGCGACTAAAAAGGCACGAGATTTAGCCCCTTCGGTATACAAAGGAAAATACCATTCAACAGATTCTTCCTACCGCAAGGATAAAGACAAAAAACCATTTCAAAAAGAGTATAACAAACCCAAAGAAGGATCAAAAGGACTAGACAATGAAACCATGAATGAACTTCGAAAGAAGAAGTTGTGCTTCCACTGTAGAGAGCCTTGGGACTTATCTCATAAATGCCCTCTCAAGGCTAAGGCAAATCAAATGGAGTATTTTTCAGCAGAAGAGTCAGAGTCAGAGGTGGAGGATCAGCACTCCGATTCAGATGAAGGTAACACTATAGAGGAGAGCAGCATTCCTAAGGGTGATAGATCGTTGGCACGCTTGACAGGGGCCCAAAAGGCAATCACATTTAAGGTCAGGGGTACTATTCAGGGGCAGAAAGTGATATCTCTCATTGACACTGGGGCTACACATAACTTCATAGATGCACAGTTGGTAGCTAGGAGAGGGTTACAGACCGAGGAGCATGATGGGTTTAGAGTCATGGTGGCTAACGATGAAAAATTATTGTGCACTCGGAAGATATCTAATATTCACATTAGGTTTGGAGATGGCTATGAGTTAGAGGATGAGTTCTATGTTGTGGACATGGGAGATTATGATGTCATCCTCGGCATGACATGGATGGCTTCGCTAGTTGAGTTCACCCTCAACCTAGCAAAATTGGAGATGAGATTCTAGCATGAGGGCAGAATTGTGGTACTTAGAGGACTTTCGGATGGAGGTTGCAGAATAGTGTCCTTGAGGAGAATGCAAAGACTTTTTCGTCATGATGACATAGAGTGGGCGACAGAGTGCTACATTATGCTAGCTTCACCAGAGCCACAGGAAAAGAGTTATCCACCAGATATCCAGAAGATACTTGATAGACACGCTAAAGTATTTGGAGATATTCCTCATGGGGTTCCTCCTGACAGAGGGATAGAGCATGTTATCGAGCTCGAGGAGGGAGCCAAACCAGTTATGATTACTCCATATCGTCATCCTAAGAAACACAAGGATGAGATAGAGAAGGCGATTAAGGATTTGTTGGAGATGGGGCATATCAGGCCTAGTAAGAGCCCCTTTGCTTCAGCAGTAGTATTGGTAAAGAAGAAGGATGGGACGATGCGCATGTGCATCGATTACAGGGCACTGAATAAGAAAACAATTAAAAATAGGTATCCCATTCCTAGGATTGATGAGCTAATGGATGAGTTGCATGGGGCATGCTTCTTCACCAAAATTGATTTGCGGTCCGGATACCATCAAATCAAGATGAGAGCAGAGGATGTTGAGAAAATAGCATTCCGATGTCACTATGGCCACTTTGAGTTTATGGTTATGCCATTTGGACTAACCAATGCATCCGCTACATTTCAGAGTTGTATGAACTAGGTATTCAGGAAGCAGTTGAGGAGGTTTGTCTTGATCTTCTTTGATGACATCTTGGTCTTCAGTAAGACCTGGGAGGAGCACTTACATCATTTGGAGGAGGTGTTATCTATTCTGGAGAGAGAGTCATTGTTTGCCAAGGAATCTAAATGCGAGTTTGGCATGACCGAGCTCCTTTACCTTGGGCATATCATTAGTGCAGATGGTGTTTGGCTTGATCCCAAAAAGATTAGAGCTATTGTAGATTGGCCTACTCCCACAAACCTTACACAGCTTAAGGGGTTCTTTGGTTTATGTGGTTTTTATAGGAGGTTTGTTAAGGGATTCTCACAGACTGCTGCACCCTTGACAGATCTTACCAGGAAAGGGGCCTTCGTGTGGACAGGGGCAGCACAGAGGTGTTTTGAGCATTTCAAGCAGGTAATGTCTTCATGTCCAGTTCTAGCTCTACCGGATTTCACGAAGCCTTTTGAGCTTCATTGTGATGCATTGGGTGATGGGATTGGAGCAGTATTGATGCAGGAGAAGCATCCCATTGCATTCGAGAGTAGGAAGCTCTGGGGAGTTGAGAAGAGTTATTCTATCTATGACCGAGAGATGTTGGCCATAATGCATGCATTGGCCAAATTCTGATCATATTTGGTAGGTGGGCTTTTTGTGATAAAGACTGATCACAACAGTATTAAATATTTCATGAGCCAGCGTGATCTTAATGATCGGCAACAGAAATGGGTTACTAAATTGCAGGCTTATGACTTTGACATAGAGTTTGTCAAAGGTAAGAAAAACGTGGTGGCTGCTGCCTTATCTCGGAGACCTCACTTATGTGCTCTGGCAGAGATTTCAGGAGATTGGAGAGATTGGATTATAGCAGAGTATGTCGGAGATGCTTGGGCTTCTGGATTGATTTCAGGTACCATACAGGATGATCGCTATGAGGTGATAGATGGATTGATCAGAGTTCAGGACAGGGTTTATTTGATTCCGTTGTCACATTTGAGAGAGGCGATACTGAAGGCATTTCATGATGCACCCACAGCTGGGCATCCAGGGATCTTCAAGACCTACAGGCAGATCCGAGAGTGATTCTCATGGAGAGGGCTCAAGGATGATGTTCAGAGGTATGTCAGGGAGTGTACAGTTTGTCAACAGAATAAGGGAGAGCACACATTTCCTGCAGGGTTATTACAGCCCTTGCCCATTCCTGATAGGAAATGGGAAAGTATTTTGATGGACTTCATCACTGGTTTACCACGAGTGCAGGGAAGGGATTGCATCTATGTGGTGGTGGACCGCTTGACGAAGTTCGCTCACTTCTTTGCTATTCCGTCCACTTACACAGCAGCACAGGTGGCTGATCTTTTCTTTAGAGAGATATTCAGGTTACATGGGCTGCCCAGATTCATTGTTAGTGACCGGGATAGTAAGTTTATGAGTGTTTTTTGGCAAGAGTTGTTTAGGTTGTGTGGTACAGATCTTACACCTAGCACTAGTTATCATCCACAGACAGATGGGCAAACAAAGATTGTGAATAAATGGGTGGAGGGATATTTGAGGAACTATGTAACTGCACAACAAAAGGTTTGGATCAGATGGTTGCATATGGGAGAGTATTGTTATAACACCACTTATCATATGTCCATCAGGATGACTCCTTTCATGGCACTCTATGGTTATGAAGCACCTAGCTTCATGGATTTAGTTTTGGGGGACAACAGAGTGCCCAAAGCCAAAAACTTATTGCAGGATAGTCAGGACATCCTGAAAGTGCTCAAGGAGAATATACAACAGGCCCAGAATCAACAGAAATTGTATGCTGATCAGCACCGAATAGAGCGCAGTTTCGAGGTAGGGGATATGGTTTACTTGAGGCTACAACCATATAGACAGTCATCGCTCAAGAAGAGTGGAGCTGAAAAGTTGAAACCTAGATTTTATGGTCCCTACAGGGTAATACGCAAAGTGGGCGAAGTGGCCTATGAGCTTGAGCTTCCAGAGGGCAGTCGGGTGCACAATGTGTTTCACATGTCTAGGCTTAAGAAAGCCATTGGTCAGAGTGTAGTGCCTTCTGCAGATTTACCCCCTTTGGATGAGGAGGGGAAGCTTGTGTTAGTACCCGAGGCTATTTTGGACACCAGAGAGAGGAAGCTTAGAAACAGGGTAGTGAAGGAGTATTTGGTCAGATGGAGAGACCTGCCGGAGGAGGATTCTACATGGGAGAGTGAGCAGGTTATTCAGCAGGCTGGACTGAGATTGCTTGAGGACAAGCAACTTCAAGGGGGGCGGACTATAATGTCCCCACTTTAGAAGTTGACCAAGCGTGTGTGCGTTAGCCTTGTTCTACATGGTCCCAAGGGCTAACGAAGGGTTTAAGGGGATCCTGGAGTGTTTTGGCCTAGTCATTTCCAGTTGGGGCCAAAATGAAGTTGATTTACTCAGTTTCAGGCATACTTACTATTTTGAGTAAGTCAACAGGACACAGTGGAGGCCAGTTTTGGTGATTGGATTTGATACTCTTCGGTGAGAGCTTTTCGACGAGCTATCACTTGCATTATTCGGAGTCCGATTGCTAATACATTTTAATGCCTGAAGTTTTATTAAAGTAACATTTAATTTAATTGTAAAATATTAAAGTGTTACTTTAATATTTATTTTATGGGGATGTGTACCCAAGGGAGACATAAGGGGATATTTTAATATATGTTTTATATTGCACATCTTTTATCCCACATTGGCCATGAGAGTTGAACCGACCCTTGGAAATAGAATAAAAGGAAGCGTTTGTGGCTTCATTAAGTGAGTTGAATATGAGAAGAAATTGGTATGGGAGTTGCAGATCCGTTCTTGGCATTTGAGGACGTTTATCCTCTCTTGTGACATTCTAGACGTCATTCCCTTGGGGTTTGGCCTTTGGAATCCAGTGTTCTCAGCTTCATTATCAGGCAGATTGGGTGCATTTCCAGCTGAAGACAAACCGTTCCTGTAGCACAGCACTATTAAGTTCCTGTAGCAGTGACACTGTAGCAGTACGGTACTGTAGCAAGTTCCTATAGCAGTGCGAGTACTGTAGCAGTGCGGTACTGTAGCAGTCCGAATCACTGTAGTGCGGTACTGTAGCAGCGGGTTACTGTAGCAACAAGTTCCTGTAGCAGTCTGAATTACTGTAGCGTGGTACTGTAGCAGTCCGGGAACATTATAGCTATGAGTTACTGTAGCAATTTTCAGAACTATTAACACTGTTGTAGCTGCAATGGGTATGGACCATCATTGAACTCTATAGTTGTTATAATGTGTTGAGTTTAATAAGATATGTTAGATATGGTAGTTGTAATTTCCTAATAATCTGAAACAAGAAATAAATGAACGGTCATTGTTATTAGCTGCATATGGTTTCATGTTGCCTTCTACTGATATCTCATACAAAATACAACAATCTTGAGGACTATTAAACAACATCAATCTGGAAAAAATATAAGGATAGTTGCAGGCCAACTGTTTGACAAAATGACAGGAAGAAACAGACTCTAGAATTACAGAACCAGGCAGCATATTACAGCCAGACTTTGTTCCAGCACACTCCGGATGAGTCTTCTCCAAGCCAGATCAGAATCAAAAATATCTTCTCCTCCTTTGCCTTTACCAGACACTAATTTGCCCATCACTCTATGATGAAAAATACTACTTGCTGCAGATTCAAAGTACATTCCTTTGTCCACAGGAATTACAGCAGACAACGTCCCTTCTTCAACTATCAGCAGCGACTTGCCAAAGATCCCTCTGCCAAGATCAAAGATCGAAAACCATTCAATTAACTGTTTAAGACTCTTGTTCTGCACATCATAGCAATGGATATGTGCATCATCTGGAATAGTGTATAGGATCCATTAATTAGGGGGAGAATATACTAGAGATCTCACGGGCATATAGTGACCCTCCAAATTGTACAAAAATTTGCCACGTGCGACATTAAACAAAGCTATTGTTCCATCCATTGTGCAGCATACAAGTCTTCTGCCTTCAAGGCTCTGTGCAACAGCTAGAAAAAACTTGTCTGATGACTTTCCATTGGCATCCTCTCCGCTAGGAATTGTAAGAAAAACATCTTTATGCCAAGTAGCAGTATCCCATAGCTTCATAGAAGCATTGCCTCCTCCAGCAATAGCATTTTCTTGTCCTTCATGGAATTGCTCGTACCCATGAGGCGCTGGTTCTTGAGACTGCCGATCAATAACAATCCTTGGCATAATTAGATTACTGCTGCCCTTTTGCCTATGAACGGGCATAGACAAACTTCCAAATGCCTGCATACCATTTTGACTCCCCCTCATCGAATACACTCTATGTATATTATTAACAGGATTCTGGCATCCAATCTCTCTGATTTTCGGTTCCTCTCCCCTTTCCCTGTCACGATCCCTACACTCCTTGGATGTCAGATTCTCATCCTCCATCATGGCAATGTGGTTGTCCTGGTCAACCCTATTCTCCAACCTCTTGGGCACATTAAACCCCTCATTGATAGGAGGAGACAATGGGAAATGGTATATCATTGCAGACCGACACAAATTGTGGTCGAGGTGCTGCTCCATGTCACTGCCGCTAGAGGACTCGCGATCATCATCTGCCCCTTCACCTTCTTCCATAGCGAACTTCGCATGCTCTACAGAGTAATCCACAACAAAATTCTCGTCTCTCACAAACTTCCATTCTCCAGAGGCCCCTTCATCTTCTTCCACATCGAACTTCTCATATGTCCGTTCATCTTCTTCCACCGAGAACTTCACATGCTCTGCAGAGTAATCTAGCTGCAGCATCCTAAGAACTCTGCAAGCAAAATTATTTGAATCATTAAGGTTGAAGCCAGAACTAAGAGAAGCCATTTCATAAATGACCAACACCAGGTCCTTTACAGTCTTTCCAGTCTTGTTCTCTTTTGCCCTCTTCCGCAATTCTTCCATTATGACTTTCTTATATTGTGCATCACTTGTGCACTCAAGAATTGCATTAAGTTTAGATTTAAGAGCTTTTAAATCCTCTGATTCAGCTTCAGGCTTATTTTCCTAGCCATCCCACTAGTGCACATGGCGGATCCTTTTGCTCTTTGTAGGCACAACCTCAATCTCTACCAAGCCCAAATTTCTAAGAAATTCATTGATGATAAAATCGACTTCACCTTCTTCCATCTCTACTCTAGCCTCACCTTAGCTCTAATACCAATTGTAAATATAAAAGACAAGCAGAAAAATAGAAAATAAACACAATATTTATAGTGGTTCGGCAATCGCCTATATCCACTCTCAAGCAGGGAATCAATCTATTAATATAATCCACACAACACGATACAATACATGACTGCACACAGTCATTTATAGAAAGCTCTTCGAAGAGGAAGAGGTGAGAGAAACCGAACGGTCATATGACCGTTGGGCTTCACATCCCAACACGATTCCCCTTCTGATCTATTTCTTATCGTCATAATTAAATATATTTGTAATTTCCTATCCTTATTTTATATCCTCCCTAGATGATTCGATGATCTTGAAAGATTGACGAGAATGTTTACTTATATCTAACCTTTGGAATGTTCAGCTACTTAGGCTAACAGACACGTCCCATGCCCGCACCTCTTCATTGACTAATCAATGGTTGTTATGGCTTAATCAGTGAATGCCTTTGTTATATGTGTCTTAGCATAACCCGATCGTTGATATCATAGTCGTGATCATAATAGCGATACTATTATAACTATTAATAATGTCGACAATTCTTACATCAAACACGAGTTCAAGGTTATCGTTGAAGCATTTTTTTATTTGATATCGATCATCGTAATATCCCAGTGTCGTTTGACTTATTCTTGACGTTAACAATCCCTCGTATCAACTTACTATATTGGTAGTGACTCATTAGCAACATTTCTATTGTTTCCGTAAATATCATCCCTTGTGCCATGTCGTTTATTATATTGCCGACTATACATATGTCGGGTCTCATCGCCGGTAGTTATTCCGCCTATCGTATGTCACTGAGGGGTCGACCATTTTGGTCTGTGCTTATTTATTTATGTTTATATTGAATTAGGATGATAGATATATGTATGTATAATTAGTATCAGCATTTTCTTGATATTATTAATAGTATAACTAGTATATATATAAATAATATTTTTTTATTAATTATATTATATAGAATTTTATTAATAATATATTTTTCTGATATAATAATAATTTGAATATCTATAATGTATTATTATTTATTTAATTTAGTCAATATAGTTTAAACTTAAATTATATATATTTTCTTATCATTTAATTTAATTTAATTTTTTTATCTTATATTTTAATTCTTATTATCATTAAATTACTCTCTCCACACGGGACATTATACTATATCTAGGAGCTTGTCTACAGACATCCTCTGAAACAGAGAGGTAATCAACACATGAATTGTATTGAAAATGAGGTGAGTACAAAGATATAAAGGTACAATAGGCTCCGCTTAAATAAGTGAAAGCAGTTAGGAAGAATGGACAAGGTTGAGACAAGTGTCTCAACCTGGAGGAAGTAGAGTTATGATAGAACTAAAATATATCCTCTAGGATGAGTTAGAGCCCAAATAAGACTTAATAATATCTATCTACCTAATAAATGTGTTGACCTAAGATTTTAACAGTGGTATTTGGAGGCGGTTGCTCTATGTTTTCTCGGCGATTGTCTTCGGTGTTGTTTTTTTGCCAGCTCCTTTCCGACAACCTTGCTATCTCAGATGCCAGGTGTGTCTATTCTAATTCCCTTCTCATTTATTTTGCATGGTTTCTACAACTAATCCCTGCCCATTGGCAAAGGTCGTACCCTCAGCCTCGATGCCTTCTGAGGCTCCAATGGAGCCACCAAATAATACCATTAATAAACCCCATTCGGCCCCAAAACCCAAGTCATTTTCGAAATCTGTTATGCACTCGACCACAGGTATTTGTGCTAGTGCAAAATTCCAGTTTGCTAACCCTAATGGAAAGGGTGGATCCGGTAAGGCTTCTGGGTCTGGCTTGCAATCTTTCTCTATTTCTCGTAATAATGATATGCTGAATGAAATTGTTAAAAAAAAAAAAAAGGTTAAGAGACTGCTATTCTTTTCTCTGCTAGTGATGTTGAGAAATGTCCTCCTCGCAAGTTTCTTGATGATTGGTTTCATAATTATTGGAATTTAAAACTTGGCCTACATATTTCCTTCTGTAGACAAATTCAACCTGGTTTATTTGTGATTTTCTTTAATAATTCAAATGCTCAGCAAGCGGTCCTCAAGAAATAGTACTGGATGGTAGGAAATTCCTCCTTCCGTGCCCTAGCCTAGACCCCGGAAGCTATCCACGAAGAAGTCCTTGCTTTATCCGCCCCTCGCTGGATGTTGATTAAAAATATTCCTCCTTTCCTCTGGCATTTTCTCCCCCATCTGCTCGAACCCTTAGGAAGACTCGTTAGAATGGATGACACAACTCGCCTTGTCCCCCACATGAATGCCAAGGCTTTAATCTCTTTAACGCCAGGAATGGAGATTCTTGCAACCCTTGAAATTAATATAATGGAAGAATGCTTTTCCTACTTGGTAGAAATATTGGGAGGACTTAATGCTTGTTTTTTGTGTAAAAATAAAGGCCACCTAAGGAAAGATTGTCCTATCCTAAAATAGAAAAATCTGGCTAAACCACAACCGACTCCTGCCTCCCCTGCTTTAAACCCCTCTATGAATGTTCCTCTGCATACCTCACCTCCCAAATCTAGTGAGGATATTGTTAACACACCTACGGCTAATGCTTGGGTTGAAACTACGTGCTCCCAATCAACATTTGTGAACCCTACTAAAATCCTAGGTGAAGACAATGCCAACCAAGAAGATTTCCAATTAGTTGTTAGCAAAAAGTGTAGAAGAAAAATTAATCCTTCCACCAGCACCTCCTTTACTCGCAATCAACACTCTTCAGTTGCTTCTCCTTCGCACATGAATGCTTTGATCATCTCTCTTACTGTTGAAACCTCCTCTTGTCCACCTAGAACCAAACCCCTAGGTAAGATGGATAGTCACTTAACTCTCAGCCTCCCCCCAAAGATCTTTAAGGAAATCGACGATAACTGCACTTTGGAAATTATACCAGCAGACTCTGCCCACCATCAATTTGCCATACTAGCTTCCTCCATCCCCTCGGCTCACCCGACCTTATCTCTTGATGATATGGATATTCTTGCCCCCCCAGGCTCTAAAGATGAAGATTTAGAAGACAGATTGGACTTACCTCAATCTAAAAAAAGAGGCAAGCCACTAGGATCCAAAAACAAAAATTTGATTAAAAAGAGTGGCCCTTCTCAACAGCTTAACACCTCACTTGACGGGTCTTTGGACCCGAAGCGTTCCTACACCACAAGAGTTTCCTCATGAATTGCACCTCTTGGAATATAAGGGGTCTTGAGTCCTTGATCGGGAGAGGGGATGAACCTGTGTGTGTGAATTTTGTACCTAGCTGTAGACACGACACTTCAGTAAAATATTAGAGGTTAGTTAAAATCAAAATCGTGTAGTGAAATGGAAACTAATCTAACCAAGCGATTTACTGCCTTCTAATAGATGTGAGTATGTATTCTCAGATTAGACCAAGATCAATGACCTTGACAACACCTAAACGAAGGATTTGAATGCAGAATCTGAATATGAGATGAATGCAAATTAATCTATATTTTTGGATTTTCTATGCAATAAGATGAAACAAATTGATATAAATCTATTCTATATGAGAAACTGATATGACGTGCAATTAATCTAACAATGATATGCTATATGATATGAATGCTTAAAACAATGAAAATCTCACAACAACTTGGATTCACAAAGATTGATTCTTTGATCACCAATTCACCAATGTGAGGATGCAATTCATGGATTGATCTTAAATGAAGAGCTAAGGCCTTAATTTATAGAAATCCAAGATTTTGGAGGTGCATGGAAAAAGCCATAAATCACTCTTGATAAACTCAGGTTGATTTTTGAGTTATCAAGAATTAAGAGATAAATTAACTCATAAAATCATGCAAATCAGCTTTTTGATTTAAATCAGAAGTTGAGATCAACTTTCAACTCAAAAAAGAGTTGAGTTTATTTTTAAAACAACTTGAATTGATTTTCTGATTTAAAACTTAACTGTTTTTTTTATTGTGCATAATTAATTATGAATTAATTTAATAAATAAAGTGATTTATCCTCAACTTAACTGATTTTAAAAATAAAATAATTGATTTATGGGTTAATCACTTATTAAATCAAACTTTTATTCAAAAACTATATTAATTAAATTTGACAATTGACATTAATTAATTAAATAAGAATTTAATCAATTAGTCATAGGATATTTGATTTATTGTCAAAATGAAATAGTATAATTTAGGAATAAATATAATTAAATCCAATTAAATAATTAAGTGGCAGTATTAAATCTAATTAATTAAATATTTAGAATATTCAATTAATTAAACTTTAGGATAAATAAGATTTATCACCAAATAATCATTAAATTAAAGATAATTAGGATAAATAGGAATAACGAATATTCCCTGATGCAGAATTTAGGATAATCAATTAAGATTTGATAATGTGCCGATGTGCCTTAGGTTAGGACTTTGATGTCGATTTCGTTCAATGTGTCAATATAGTCCAGGTTAATGAACCTATAGCCCATTTTTTGGGTATTACATTTTGCCCCTCTTTGAATTGTTGTGCGAAGCGCAGTGGTTCAAAGACAATCTGTGTATGATGTTGAAACTAATGTTTGAAATTGGAATTGATATGAAGCAGAAATTGTGATCATATGAAACAAAAGCTTATCGAAGTTGATATGAAGATAATAGGTCCTGAATGACCAAAGATAATGTTAACTATAACAACAATGAATTGATGGTTGCGAAGAAGTGTCAAAATGCCTGATTCTGAACCTTATGATTGCGAAGAAGTGAGTGACCAATTCCAGACCCGATTGTCGATAAGAATCACATTGGTATCACATCTGAACCCTTCAGTTATGAAGAACCAAGGAAATAACACTAGTGAACTGATGGTTACAAAAGACTGATACAGTTTACAAGATTAAGAGAATACCAGATTGATATGGATCTCGATGAATTTGATATTCCCTGAGTGATGATTGATTTGCCCCAAGCGATGAGGTCTTTTTTTATGAGTCAACAACTAGACGTAGTTGTTGTCTTGATTACTGAGGAAAGATATGATTTCAAATTTAGATTACAGACTTTGAATGATGTGCAATACCATGCCCCCTTCGGGATAAAAATTGAATCTGACAAGAAAAGTCAACGTTGAATTGTTCAGAAGCATGTTAATTGATTTGAGGAATGGTTGAACACGTTCAAGAATGCATTCTGCATCGTTTGGAGGTCCAAAAGACCAATTTTGACTAGGTTTGACCATGAGTTGACCATGGTTGACCAAGTTAAAATTTTGATAGTTTGATGTAAGATAATCAGTTAAGTTGAATACTAGATTTTTGTGATGATTGAAGGTCGATTATGCAAGCAGTAGACCGTCTTGGGTCCAAAAATTTTAAATCATGATTTTGACATAGTAAATGATTTTAGATTTTGATTTTGATCTTAAAAATGGGTTCAGAACGTCGAAATTAGCCAGGGGTGCAATTTTCATGAAAAATTGAGCACTTTTAAAAATTAGGTCAAAAGCTATATAAAGACCGGAAGGGTCATTTTCAATTCATTTCAACCTTTTGACTTTAGAAATCTTGTGGAGCCTTTTGAGCAAGAAAATGGCAGAGAAAGCAGCAGAACCAAAGGTACCTATGAGTTCGAATCGATTTGAGCACAGTTGGAGACACCAAAGACCTTGGCAGTACGGACATCCAGTAGGTGGACCTCTTTGCTTCTTTGAAAAGTTAATTTTTCCTTGATTTATAACCTTTTTAGCATTTTTCATATGCGTTTAAATTTTGAATTTTTGAATGCATGGAAACTCGTATGACTCTCCAACAAGACTCGTATGACTTTTGAACTGTAGATAGGTTGTCATTTCATTAACCCCCAAGACTCATATCAGATGGACCCAAGAGTCGTACAACATTTTGTCGGGTCCCTCATAACTCATATGAGGAGGATTGCATTATCGTATCACTACGCTTTGTCGTATGGTATGATGTAGAAACTCATATGACTTTCCCTGCTAGTCTGAAGTGTCATATGGAAAACAGTGAGCCTAAAACTCAGTAGTCAGTCAAATTTTTGAATTTCTTGATCTCTTAGCCTAATTGCTAACCTTTTAACCTACCTTCTGACATACAGAACTGCTCAATTCTTGCCCTTGTAACCCGTTCTGTGACCAAATTACTGATAGGATATCTTATTTTTGTACTATGTAGGTCATATATCTAGATGTTCATGTACGGATTTCACATCTAGATACTCAGAGATTATGTGTGTCACTTCCAGACCCTATGAGGGTACACCTTGCTTCCTGTGGATTTGAGTACCTCATTCATTTACCCAAGATTAGGGTAAATCACAGACTTTTGACTGCTCTGATTGAGAGATTTCATTTGGAGACCCAGACATTCCACCTGTTGACTAGGGAGATCACTATTACCCCTGAGGATGTGTATCATATACTGCACATTCCTTTCTATGCAGGCTGGCAGCCAGAGTATGTGATTTCGGGGAACTCGGGTTTACTAGCATTCAGACGTCTCTTTGGAGATGATACTCAGATGACTGCCTCCATTTCTTGGGAGACCTTAGTACAACATTATGGATAGATGCATCGGCTAGAGTGTATTATTGTCAGGATGATAGGAGGGATTATCATGTCTGACCATCAGCAGAATGGTCTATTGATGGGTTGGGCCCCGATGGTTGCACGTCTGATGGCGACACCTTCTGAGTTGGCTTGGGGTCAGTGCCTTTTGGCCCATATGTTCTCTAAGATGCACAAGGTAGTGTATCAAGAGAGTAAGTCTTTTGCAGGTGGAGCTTTAGTTCTACAGATTTGGGTGTGGGAGCATATCCCCATGTTGAGACCAGTATGCACCTCGCAGAGGTAGCCTCAGGAGCCTGTTATTTATATATATGTTGGATATGTCATATAGGGACGGATGGGTCATGTAGAGTACTGGAGGCGATGCCTTGATGATATGAATTTTGTTTGATGGAGACCATATGTGGGTATAGAGCCTTGGCATACTGCACTAGAGTAGTTTAGTTTCTTCTTTTAGAGTCATGTGTTGATTGGGAGGTCATCCTCCACTTTAGAGAGATTCATTATCACCCGGGTGTGGTGGTAGTATGGACACATGCAGGATGCACTAAAGGATTATGCTACGTATGCTCGGATAGCTCATGAGCTTGGACTTGGATGGACCACGAGGCTCTCTTATGCTTTGTGTTCACAGGAGTACAGTGCTATTGTCAGTAGAGATTGGGAGTACAGACCAGATGTACTTGATGCTAGAGTTACAGACGGATTCATTGCCTAGCTTGCTGACCATCCTATCCACAGGTTCTCAGATCCTATAGAGATTATACCTTCCATGGAGGAGGCTATGGATGTGACCGGAGCACCGATGAGATAGGGTCCCAGACCCACATAGGTTCCTATTGTGCATCCCAGACCTCCGAGACCTAGAGCAATGGATCCTCTATGGAGACCATCAGGACAGATGAGGCCCCCTCGTCCCACTAGTTCCACAGCAGGTAGATTGATAGGTTCTAATAGATGGACTAGGGGAGAGGGTGGTACTCTAGGGGGTGTTGGTTCAGCTGAGGAGGTACTTGTAACAGAGTAGGTTGTGGGTGGTGGTATGGATCTAATAGAGGAGGATACAAGCTTTGATCTAGGTGCAGAGGTTAGATGTCGTAAGGCGTAGAGAGCGGAGACTACAGGGCAGACTACCCCAAATACTGAGATGCCAGCAGCTGATGTTGATCCTACTATTCCTCTCACTCCATAGGAGACTATCATACAACTCAGATTACAGGTCAGGGACCTAAAGGTTCGTAGTGCGTGGTAGGAGGAGAGATATATAGAGGCCGATAGACAGCGTATTGAGCTTCGTGCAGAGGTGCAGAGATTACAGGCCAATGTGATTCATCAGACCGCACGGGTAGCTTACTATGTGTCCACATATTACACTATTGTTCCTACTGCACAGAGAGTCCCTACGTACTCCCAGTACATGATGGCATCAAAGGAAGCCAGAGAACCCAGAGCAGAGGCAGTACCGGATGCACCACCTCCACCTCCACCAGATGCAAAGGATCAGGCTAATAGTTGATTTGTTTTGATATGTTTTGATATACTGTGTTCTTTGTTATCATTGATATATTGTTCTGACTTTGATAGCTCACATGAGCATATTCTTTTGTACACTATGCCAGTAGTGCACCCCTGACTAGTTCAAGATTTTTGATATATAGATGAGATCGATATTTTGGTTATGACTTCATTTGTACTTGTCATGTTTTGATTTATGATGATATCATGTGATGCTTATTCTATGAGTAGACTAGAATGTATGTATGGATATATGCAAGTCAAATGATTTCTTTCATATGTATGGATGTAATGCAAATGTGTTTTGATTATGAAAAGATGTATGTATGATTTCATGCTTATGAACATGGATGTATTGTAATGCCACAGATGGTTATGATATGAAATGTAAATGCAACGAGACACATGATATGTTTTGCAGGAATTGATGAAGACAAGTACTCAATCTTATGTCAAAAGGATGTTTAACCCAGGGGGATAACTGTTTGCAATGCTATGAAGAGACCTTCAAGGTAGGTTTCAACTCTTGTTAGATTGGAATAGGTGATTGAAGAATCATTTAAGTGTTGAAGTTTGTTTAGCCATTCTGAGATCATGCAAACATGCAAAGAAACATGTAAAAATGCAATCTAAGACCTAGGACCTAGTCACTAATCACATGTCGGTTGATTTCATCATTGAATTTTTAGGTAACCAGATAAATCAATAAAATTCCCACTAGTTATGAAACCATAGACATATGAATATCGATTTGTATGCGCAGGAATCAATACAACACCCACTGATTAAGAAACCATGGATATATGAATATTGATTTTGTTTTTGGAATGTCGAATTAGATATAAGCATCAAGACATAAGTGCCAGGATGACCTGAATATCATGTCTATTTTGATATAGCAATTTGTATAAGCATCAAAACATAAACATCGTGATGACCTAAATACGCCTTGCGTTCAAACACATCAAATAGTCAAGAGATCATTCTAAGTCCAGTGTGAATTACCCGTAGTGACACTTTATCGTTCACATCCTTAGGTAAGATCATGTTTCATAATAGGAGAAAGAACTCACTCAAAAAGACAATAGTTAGATCAAACTTCCTTGAATTTTATGGGTATCAATGGTCAAGGTACGCATGGCTATCCAATTCGAGATAGAGGCTCTTACAGTCGGACACCATTTCAATCCAGAATTTCCAAAGTTATTAGATTTTCACATACAAGCAAAAGACAAAGAAAATATTATGCCCCCAGTCATCACTCTCTAAATCTGATAAAGGAAATCATCAAAGAGATCGAAGGGACACAATATGAAAAAATTTCAATGTGAATCAGTAAGCATACAAGGAGATAAAAGCATGTAAAAAGCATAGATTGTTTTCAGTTTGTGTTTGATGTTTGATTGCATTGTTGTAGATGCAAAATACTTTTGGAGATGAGACTGACTGACTGACTCAGATGAAGCTTCAAAGGACTTTGACTAGATATGATAAATCTAAGATACATTGGAGGTCATAGGATATGACTTTGATTGCCCCCAAGTTTGAACATTGATAGGATACAGACGCTTGAGCTGATTGGTGTACAGACTGACTTATTAAAAAGAGGAATGCAGAAACAAACCGGGAAGTATGTACAAACTAAAGAAAGACTGAAAGCTGGGAAAGACCAAGATTGTGATAATAGATGGAGCATTTTGAAACAAGTGGCACCCGTTTGCCGAGTTTTCACCATCTTGTTAGAGATTCTATTTTTGCAACCAAGGCACCTATTTCCAGGTTTTCACCAAGGCACTTTTTCTTTTTCTCATTTTTTTTGTATTTTTCACTTTTCCAATTTTTTTGTGCTTTTGATATTTTTTTACTTTTTTTTGTGAATCATCAAGGTGCCTATTGCTAGGTTTTCACCAAGATGTTCATTTTTTTAAGAATTTTTCCTATTTTTATAATTTTTTCAAGATATTTTACCATACACTGAATGCCTTAGGTATAGAATTTCTTTAGATGAAGAATGTTGATTGGTTCTCAGAGTTGTTCTCCTTCAGTCATTGAGAGTTGATAGGTACCAGAGCCAAAAGTAGTAGTGATAACAAAGGGATCCAACCAGTTGGGTTCAAACTTCCCCTTGCATTCTCAATGTGATTATTTTTAGGATTCTCTCTCAAAACTAGATCACCAACCTAAAATTCTCTGTGTCTAACTTTCTTGTTGTAGCCTCTAGACATTCTCTTCTGATATAATTTGAGATGATGATATGCTTCTTGTCTGCGCTCATCTAGTAGTTCAAGTTCTTGCAACCTAGACACTCTATAGTCATCATTAGTTACTAGACCATGCATTCTGATTCTTAGTGATGGGATTTCAACCTCAATAGGCAGTACTACTTCAGACCCATAAACTAAAGCGAAAGGTGTAGCCCCAGTAGGTGTTCTGATACTTTTTCTATAGGCCCAGAGAGCTGGATTGATCATGAGATACCAATCTCTTCCTATTTTATTAATTGTACAGTGCAAGATTTTCAATAGATTCTTGTCAGAAGCGTTTGCTTGTCCATTCCCTTGAGGATTGTAGATAGATGACCAATGTTGTGTAATCTTGAATTTAGCACATAAATCATCTAGATCTTTGTTCTTGAATTTTCCACCATTATCTATGATTATGGAATGAGGTATCCCATATCTGCATATGATATAGTTCAATATGAACATAGATATTAATTTTCCAGTTGCTTGTGTCAAAGGGACTACTTCTACCCATTTTGTAAAATAATCTGTAGATGTGATTATATGGGTTTGTCCATTAGAAGAATGAGGATGTATAGCTCCTATAAGGTCAAAGGCCCATTAATGAATAGGCCATTGTGTAGTAAAGGGAATTATATCTCTCCCTGGAGCATGAATTAAGTTTCCATGCACTTGGCACTTTTGACAATTCTTAGCAAACTTGATAGACTTTTTCTTTATTTCAGGCCAATAGTACCCAACCCTAATAAGTTTTCAAGCTAGTGTTAAACAATTTGAGTTTGACCCACAAATACCATCATGGACTTCCTCTAACACACGTTGAGACTCTTCCCATTCTAAACATCTAAGTAGTGTACCATCTAGACCTCGTTTGTATAGATCATGACCAATGATGACATATTAAGAGGCATTACGGATAAGGTATCTCTTTTCATGGCAGTTGAAGGTATCGGGAATAATTTGGTCTTGGAGATAGGAGAATAGGTTTTTGTATCTGGATGAATCATGACCAACAACAGTATAGATCATGCGGCTTTCGAGGGAATCATATAAAGGATAAGATAGTGCTTCCACCAGGAACTCATCACGTAGCTTATGTTCAGGCTATTGTAATAAAGTAGATAGCATTTCCATTACATCAATAGCCTTATTCTCTATTCTAGGTATTTTCTCAAATGTGATAGATATGAAATACTTCTTTAAATCATCTACCATTCTTTTGTATGGAATAAGCTTTTCATCTTTAGTCTGGTACACATCATTGACTTGATGAATAACAAGTTGAGAGTCTCCATGAATGTGTATCTCTGTTACTCCACTCAATTGCTAGTTTCATGCCATTAAGAAGGGCTTCATATTCTGCAATATTATTTGTGCAAGGGAACTTTAATCTGAATGCTTTAGGTATGGAGTATCCTTGAGGAGTTATAAATAATATGCATGCTCCTGATCCATTCTGTGTATAGGAGTCATCAAAGAATAACTGTCATTCTCTAAAAGAAAGAGTCATGATAGAGGAATCTAAAAATTTCATTTGCATTGGTGTATCATCAACCAAAGGTTCATCTGCTAATTGATCAACAATAACCTATCCTTTTATAGCTTTTCTTTCAACATATTCAATGTCAAATTCACTTAGGAGCATGACCCATTTAGCTAATCTACCCGTGAGGGAAGCTTTGCTTAGTAGGTACTTTAGTGGATCAATCTTAGCTACCAAATGGGTGGTATGTGCCAACATGTAATGTCTCAGTTTATGTGATGCAAAGATCACAGCTAGACAAGCCTTCTCAATCATAGAATAATTCTTTTCATATGCCACCAATGTCCTACTGATATAGTATATAGAACTTTCCTTTTTGTTCTCATCATGTTGTGCAAGTAATGCCCCCAGTGATGTCTCTGTAGCAAAGACATATAAGATCAAAGGCTTCCCTGGAATGGGAGGCATCAAGATAGGAGGATTTGATAGATACTTCTTGATATGGTTAAATTTGTTCTCACATTCTTCGTTCCATGCAAATGTCACTCCTTTATGTAATGTTTTTGTAAAAGGTTGTGATATGTCTGCTAGTTGAGATATGAAGCGTCTGATAGATTGAACTCTTCCTTGCAATGTCCTCATTTGACTAATGTTTTTGGGAGGTTGCATCTCCATGATAGCTTTTACTTTAGCTGGATCAACTTCAATGCCCTTCTTTGAAACTATGTATCCTAACAGCTTTCTAGAAGTGACACCAAAAGCACACTTCTTAAGATTTTGTCTGAGACTAAATTTTTCCATTATGTCTAGTATTTTTCTCAAGTCATTTAGAAGTTCAGTTCTAATCATAGATTTTGCTAAAGTATCATCAACATAATCCTCCATAGTCCTATGCATCATGTCATGAAAAATAGATGTCATGGCTCTTTGATATGTAGCACTAGCATTTTTAAGCCCAAATGGCATGACATTCCAACAGAAGGTGCCCCATACACATGTGAAAGTAGTTTTCTCTTGATCCTCTGGAGCAATTTTTATTTGATTATATCCAAAAAAACCATCCATTAAAGAATACATCTCAAAGCCCGCAGTCATGTCCACTATCATACCAATGTTAGGTAGTGGAAAATCATCCTTAGGGCATGCTTTATTTACATCTCTAAAGTCTATGCACACTCTAATTGATTTATCTGGTTTTGAAATAAGTACAATATTAGAGATCCATTCTACATAATCAATAACTCGGATGAATCTGACTTTTAGGAGCTTCTCTAATTCAACTTTTACCAAGAGTGCAACATGAGGATGCATCTTTCTTAATTTTTGTTTAACTAGTTTTACTCTGGGAGCTATAGATAAATGGTGCATTATAAGATCAGGATCCAACCTTGGCATATCTGAATATTTCCATGCAAATTTGATCTTCTTCTCTATTAGGAATGTTGTAAATTTTTGTTTTTCTTCTTCTGATAATGATTGTGCTACATGGATCAACTGTGGTTCTTTTGTTGTTCCCAAATTGATAGATTGAGTGGGCTCAATTAGAACTAGAGATCTATCCTATAAATGACTTAGGACATCAAATATCTCATCCTTAGGCACCTCAAAGAGGTTTTCACCTTCAGATACATCTTTTATTTTTACTTTTGTAGGTTCTGAGACTGCTAAAAAGTGGTTTTCACCCTCAGAACTTGTTTTCTTTTTATTCTTATTCTTATTTTTCTGACTAAGATACTTGTTGTCTGACTCCATCATTCTAACACTCGGTTCACTGATGGAAGTCCTCATAGGCTCAACTACATTGAGGTAGCGAGAAAGGGCATAGTAATTCAGGAAGATATAAATACCATGGCTCAGATTTGTGGAGGTTTGATCAAGAAGTTCAAGATGTTGGATAGTCAAAGTGGTGAAAGATTGGGAAAGAGTGTTTACGAATATGGATCAGTCATCATTGGTCCTAACCCAATGCTCAAGTTCAAAGGTGATATTACAACTTAAGACATTTAATTCATGAATAGGCTCAATTTCATTGTGATAGTCCACTTCAGCCATCGATGGATCAGACTCGATAAGTTCATCATTTCACTCTAGACTTGCATTGGGTTTAGGTGCATATTGGTGAATAACATCAACATGTTTCTCTGTGATAAGCTCATCTTCTTCTGGAATGGCTCCCCATTCATAGTCATTAGATTCTTCATCTATGCCTCTAGGAAATCTAAAAACATGAGTAAAGTTAGGATGAATACCCCAAGAAGGGTTACCCTCAGATTCTAATTTGAATTCATACTCATGGGAATCTGTCTTAGAATAACTACCACCTTCCTCTTTGTCTATTTGATTGTCTTCAAGATTAGCTGGTTCTTGTGTTGCAACTATCTCTTGCTCTATAGTAGGTTCTTATGTTTCTACTACATTAATCCTTTTTATTGGATCATCTTCAGCATCAAGGAGGTCTTTGATTTCTTTAGGCAAATGCTCATAAGGAATGAGCTCATCAGTGGTGTCTGAATCATCACCATCAGAATGTTTAGTTATTTCCTCCTTTAGTTGATTTGCTATGAAAGGCTCAATTTGTTCTAGAACATGTGGGGAGTTCTTGCTAAGACAAAAAGGCTTCTTCATGTATCCTAGACCCGTTGTATTCTTGTTGGCTTGACCATGATGTTCAAGAGGTGACAGAAGACCTTTACCCTATAGTCCTAGAGGTCCTTTTCCTTTATATCCCATCTTAGCTATTAGTTTATCCCCTAGGCCATATGACTTAGAAGGAACCTTCGATACTTTAGAGTCACTAGGTGGAACAACTTGGGATTCAGGTTCATCTTTGTAAAGCCATGCAAGCACAACTTCATCTTCTTCAAATTCTTTCTTAGGTACTTTCTCTGCAACAAATTTTCCTTTATATGCCTCAAGAGGTTCCTTAGATTCTATTTTGAACTATTTTTGAGCTTGCCCATAAGACTTAGGTGAGATAGGAAGAGATGTCAAAGACAAGACTAGATCTATAGTATATTCTCCCATACCATTTTCTTTGATATTGACCTCTTTTACAATGTCTTCCATCTTAGAGGTGGATGCTACATCTGTTTGCTTAATGGAAGATTCTCTGTTATTAGGAACAAGTTTATCTGCATTTACCTTCAATGCATTGCAAGTTGTTGACATGTCAGCTGGAATGGTTACCTCTACTTCTTCACAAGGAAATTTCAAGCACTGATGGTATGTAGAAGGAATAGCTCTCATCTCATATATCCAAGGTCTCCCTAGAAGGATGTTGTAAGCCAAAGGTATATCAAGAACTTGACATATAGTATCTCTGATGACAGGACCTATTTTGATAGGCAAGACAATTATTCCCTTGGAGGATCTTTCCTCTTCATCATATGCTTTGATAGTTATTTTCTTTCTAGGATCAATGGTTGATTCTAAAAATCCCAATTGTGTGATCAAGCTGTAAGAACAAATATTCAGACTAGTGCCCCCATCTATCAACATGTTGGTTCCTGGAAAGGAGTTTACACTCAAAGAGACACCAATATG
This sequence comes from Chamaecyparis obtusa, assembly GCA_027943335.1. NCBI lineage: Eukaryota > Viridiplantae > Streptophyta > Pinopsida > Cupressales > Cupressaceae > Chamaecyparis > Chamaecyparis obtusa. The sequence goes on along the minus strand of BSBK01003519.1, from coordinate 1,086,554 downwards.
CCTATGATGGATATTAAGGATTGGTTAGTTCCAAATGTGAGCAATCTATAGGCAACTGGACCAACTATAGGGATGGATAATCCCTCTTCTGCTTCTGGCTCTGTCAAACCAAGGCGGGTACACCTGATCCAATAGTATTTAACTCTTAACTGATAGTCTTAACTCTGCCCCCTATTTCTTTATTGGATCCTTTAACAGATGAAAACAGTGAGAGAATACTAAACAACAACCTATTGTTCATTGATCCTCCATCACTGGGTAGGACAATACATAAAAGTAAATAAAACTGAAAATACTGGTAGTGATTTTAAGATTTTGGGACTTTGAAATCTGAATCACCTTCTCAGAACAAAGATAGGAGAATACAGGCCAGTGTCTTATCCATTGGGCAGTAGAGTCAGAAAATAGAAAGGATCCCAAAAAAACTTTGAGAACAACTAGTTTTTGAATCGTAAATACAAATACCCCAACTCTAATGCTCTGGTAAAAATCTTTTCAAGATGTTGACAATGTTGTTCTTCCTTTGCTGAGAAGGCTGTCAAATCATCCTGATAAACCACCATGAATCTATCAATAAAATCTGCAAAGGCTACATCCATGGCTCTTTGAAAAGTGGCACCAGCATTTGTCAACCCAAAAGGCATTCTTACATAGACATACGTTCCCCAAGGAGTTGTAAATGAGGTCTTGAATTGTTCTGTGTCTTTGACCATGACTTGATTGTAACCAGAAAAGCCATCCATCATGGACATCAACTCTGACCCAGTGACCCTTTGCAACATATTCTCCATGTTTGGTAATCCATAATTATCTTTCAGAGAATTTATATTGAGATTCCTAAAATCCACGCATAGCCTGATATCACCATTTTTCTTTCTAACTGGTACCAGATTTGAAACCCAAGTGGAATACCTAATAGGTTCAATTATTATAGAATCTATCATCTTCTTGAGTTCACTCTGCATTTTAGGTGCCAAAGTAGGGTTAACAGGTCTCAACTTCTGTCTAAAAGGCTTTGTGCCTTCCTTGAGGGGAATCTCATGCTGAAAAAGGTCTTCCCTGTAAGCCTTAAGATCGTCATAAGACCAGGCAAAAACATGCCTAAATCTCCTGAGGAGATCAATCAAATTTTTTCTAATTCTTGGGGATAAAGACCTACCTATATAGACCTTCCTAGGGGCTATTTTTGTGCCCAAATTTATTTCCTCTAGCTCATCAGTTTTAGCAAAATTAGCATGGAAAATTTTATCCTTGTTGTCAAATGCTCTCTCAAGAGCAACCAATCCTTTAGGAACTCTGTTTGATTTCAATTGCAACACTTCTTCCCCAAAAATAACATCCTTGCCATTCACGGTATTAACATAAGAGCTAAAATCCATTTCTTTGTTACCAAAGTGAGACTCACAATGGAGAAATCTTAATATGTCCTAATCATCAGAAAAAACTTGCCAGTTATCTAGATTGTCAGGGATGGAAGGCCTGGTCTGTACCTCCACATTTGAGACATCTGCAAAAGTAGCATCCTCTGGTCTAAGGGCAATATTTTCCAATAGGTCAGCCATTCTATTAGAACTTCTCTCCATCCAATAGATATTAAAAGCACTAAAGCTTTCAATCTCATCCCACACAGCATTCCTACATTGTTTCAACTTTTGATTCTTGGAAGCATACTTTGACCTTATTTGGGATACAACCAATTCAGAGTCACCAACTAATTTTAAACATCTTATGCCATGTCTTGATGCCAGTCTCAGACCAATTAACAGAGCCTCATACTCTGCAACATTATTTGTGCAAGTAAACAACAAGGAAAATGAGTACTTGAAAGTTTTACCATTAGGAGATATGAGCAATATTCCAGCTCGAGATCCTTCCCTGCTACTTGCACCATCAAAATACATAGTCCAAAGATCATTTAGGTCAATCCATCCTTCTTGATTTTCTGATCCATAAGTAGGGTCAACACCTTCATCTTCCTCCTTGTCTTGGACCTTGAAGGCATTGATGTCAGTATCAAGGAAACAATTCATATTGTCCGGCTCCTCTTCTTCTATCATGTGTGGAGTTCTGGATTCTCTAGTAACCCTGATACTTTCTCCCTCAAAATTGAAAGTGGCAAATGATAAGTCACACTGTATGTTTCCTCCCATAGATGCACTCCATTTTCTTGATAGCAGCATCCCATACTAGGGAGGAATATCCACTACTAAAACACTCATAGTCAATAATTTATTAGGATAAGCATCCAACCTATAAGGCAAGGCTTTAATGGTACCAACAACTGGTACTTCTCTTGAATCCATTGCCTGGCCCTACCATGGGGTGAATCCACTTTCAATCCTAAAGACTTCATGATCTCAGTTGGCATAACAGTATTCGATGCTCCAGAATCAATCATGCAATTTTTTAGCAACTTTCCATTTATTTGTAAAGTCAAGAAGAAAGGGTCAACTGTTCCTGCTATGGTATTGACAACATTTGTATCCAAGTAAATCTGAGGAATTTCAGAAATAATCTCCTCACTATAGTTTTCATCTTTATCATTTACCACTGCTATTTGCTTTTCAGTTCCTCCTAAATTTTGAGGATCGGTATGTATTGTGCTTTGTACCCATTTTAAAGCATTCTTCTTATGTTCATCTATTCTCATCATTTCCAATAATGGAACTTTGACAGTGATTTGAGACAGTAATTTATTCATATCAACTGGAATATATTTTGAATCAACTACCTCTAATTTTAGATCCTCAGTTGTTTTATCAACCTCCTAGATGGGTACCTCTGTAGGCATATCAACTTAAGCTTTGTCCTTATTTTGTATAGTAGGTGATACCTCAGCTGCTGGCCTTGGCTTTACTTTATACACAACATTGGGTTTGACATTCCTCTTTATCTTAACCTTATCAGTATGAGGGGAATCCTTGATCTTTTCTTGTGATGTTTTCTTTATAAAAATGCTAGCAGGCTTGGGATCTGAATCATCCACCACTCTATTCCTCAAATTATAATTTGCCTTTTCCTGAGTAACCAAATTTGCTATTATCAAAGCGATCTCTTCATCAAAGGGCCTTCTCAAGGTAGTAGCTGAGTCATTTTTTTGAACATTACATTGAATGTTGTCTGGCTCACTATCTTCATTATCTGAAAAGACCTGCTGATGGTACAATTCATTTCTGGCTTGGGAAAATGAGGCATCCTAATTTTCATCTTCCTCAGTAGAATCTATTTCACTCAAAATATGAGAAGAAGTCATTCCACACCCCTGATCATCATAAGGCTGCTCTTCCGTGCACTCTTGTTCTTTCTGAGGAGACATGTTTTGGGATATGACACAATAATCAGGGTCATGGGGTGACTGACAAACCATGCACCATGGGATATCTTCCACTGCATTCATTGAATTTATTTGTAATGGGTCAGGGGTTCTATTATTTGGTCTATCCCCCTTGTCTGGGCCTAAAGGTTTTCCATCCTTCCATTGAGTATTGTAAGGAAAGTTCTGCATCCTTGGCAATTTATTAAAATTGTTGAAGGGAGGGTTGTCTCCTCCTGCAGCTTTATTATTTCTATTTTCAGCAGGTTTCAAATCCTTGATTGCCTTAAGAATTTGTTTCAGGCTTTCCTCATCCTTTGGTTTAACACTTTGGGGCTTTCCTTGATCCTTTCTATTTAACAAAGGTGATTTGTTATCTTCTCTCCTTCCCAACTTCCCTGAGATTCTCCGATTACTTTCTATATTCATAGCTAACTTGTAGGCTTCAACAAGGCTCCTTGGGTTTTTGTCTCTCAATAAGTAACCCATTTTTGAGTCGAAGGCATTTAAATATGTAACCAGGCATACCCTGTCATCCAATCTAATGACTTGCAATAGTTTATGCATGGCCTTTTGAAACCTGACATTAAATTCAACAACATCTTCATTGAAATCTTTTTTTATGTTATTAAATTCATTCAGCATAAAGCCCTCATGTGTCTTATCACCATACTGCTCTTTAAAACAATGCCTAAGCTGATTCCATGAACCTATGCTACCATGAGGCAAAGCTCTAAACCAGTCTCTTGAATCTTCTGTTAGAGATTGCACAAATAATTTCATAATAACATCATCTGGTACAATATTGTAATCATCAATTACATCAATGAATTTTTTTAAATGTTCTTCACAAGTTACAACATTGCTTCCTATAAATTTAGGGAGCTTTTTTCTAATTTTTTCAAGGATGGGGTTGGGATAACCAGGAATGCCATTGAAAACCAACTGCTTGCACCTTTCATGTATAACACCTAAATTCAGAAAACCAGCACCCTGGGATGTGGATGCATTTGTATTTGTAGTAGCAGAACCATTAAATCCTCTTGGTGGGGGAAAGCCATCTATCTGATTAGTTGGGTGTGCAACACCAGCTCCTTGTGTCATATTCAAAAAACCAGAATCCGTAGGTCCTGCAGACCTTTTAAGAAAATCAATTTTCTTTTTCATTTCTAATGTTGCTGCTTCTAATTCTGCCTTTTCCAGGTGTTTAGCTAGCAACTCTTGCTCCTTCTTGGCTTTTTCCAAATCTGCCTCCAGTCTCAAAGACTGGTCAAGATTTTGCTTAGGGTTGACAGGTTCATTGATTGAGATACCTTTGTCTTTTTGTTTTCCCTTATCCTTTGGAACAACAGGCAGCTTATTTGTCGGTTCAGGGATGGGAATATAGTTTATAGCCTCTAAGTTTAACAGTTTTCTTTTTAACTGTTTAGCCCTTATCATAGCTTGTCTAATTCTTTCTTCCTTATCCCTTTCCCTTTTCTCTCTGATAGCAGCCTGTTCCTGAATCCTTCTTTCCAGTTGATGAATTTCCTCAAATATATCTTTAGAGTCAGGCAAAGTCATTTTAGATTCATTCTGATGTGTTTGAGGATTTTCTTGCTGACCCTAAGAGTCCTGAAGGCCCTGTGGTATTGAGGAACCAAGGGTGAAAGGAGGAAGAAAATCCTGACCCCCTCTACTCTTACTTCTCGACCTTCCTTGCCTTTGTGAATTCTTTCTCCTATTCTGGGGTATTCCTTCACCCTCCCTCTTTGTGGGTGAGTAATAATCTTCATATTGATTAAGTCCCAAATCAACTGCCTCCTCATATTCTGAGGCATTTCCTTCTTGACTAGGAGGAGGAATATTATGTTGTCTAGGGTTTCCCCTCTATCTCCAAGTCATAGACATATCGCTGGTATCTTTGTCCTTCTTACCTTGGTTTCTTCTAGATGTAATAGGAAGCCCACCCTGCAGACTTTTCTCAGGGTGTTCCCTACTATATGACTTTGTATTTCTGAAACTCATACTGCTATATTTTATAAAGCACTAATCATAAAAAAGTTCAGAGTCACCACTCACCGAGTGTGAGATAATATCAAAACCTTTAAAACTGACTCTTTGTACTTTTAATGGAAACCACTAGATATGATAAACAAGCCGGCCAGGAGTCAAAGCTCTACTCGTACCCACGTTGTTTATAACTGATTTATAACACCAGAGACATCAAATGATTTAAATAGCTAGGTCAGGAGTTCAGCTCAACTTGGAACCTTACCTATTTTCTTCTGATTACAATCTCTATTCCCTAGCAGAGTCATCATTTTGTTGGTTCCTAGAAAGGAGTTTACACTCAAAGAGACACCAATAAGAACCACAAGAATTATAGTGACCTGGCACTGTTAGGACCCACCGAATCCTTTTCAAACATAGTAAATCTGATGGTCATCGCTATACCACAAGCTTAACGTGCAAGCATCTCAGATCAATGGTATAATGACCACTGTAGATCTTCTCCGCCATTTAAAGTCCGCAAACTCTTCCTCCAGTCGGGCCCGCCTTTGAGACAGGTGGCAACTCGTCGCTATATCGCATGTCAGAGAAAACTGACAATCAGGGTCTTGCGATGTAACGACAGCCACTCATTTTGCTTTAGTGAGAACTTTAGGAAAATATACCGAAAACCTAGGCCTGGAGAAATAAAAAGGAGAAGAGGGGGACGGGGGCCAACAACTTTCTAACCACAAACGCATGACTTAAAAAGGTAAAGGCACATGTGAATTAGCCCCTTTAGTGAATCAAAAAGGTAACACGAAAATACAAAAAGGAACAAACCAACCTAGGGTTTGGAAATGAGGGAGGAAACCCAAGCCAAAAATGCGGAGCCAAAAAATATTTTAAAAAGTGATAACACAACACACATTTGACACGACGGTTTTGGATCAAGACTTCAATATGCAAGAGCTGGTTATGCACATGAATCAAGGAGTTATCATCATCCTCTGAGAAGGAGATATACTATGGAGACGTAAGATGACCAACCATAGCCTGGAATCTGTCTAAATCAAGGTTATCAAGAACATTGGATCCGAGCAGAGCCTTGTCTAGAATGGCTCTATGAGCTGGAGATATCCAAAGCAACTCAAACATGGAGATTTTAGCATTAGTACATTGGAGTTGTTGAACAATACTATACGAAGTAGGCCTTGTGTCCTTAGGATTTGAAGATTTAGATGTTTCCCTCTATTTAGAAGTGGAAGACAAATTGAAAGGCATCTTAGGGACATTTGATTGATCTGGGATTTTTCATTGTAGATGTGCCTGAGCTTGTGATTGAGTAACTGCATTAGCTGATTGACTTTCTCTATCTCTTCTTACAATTGTGATGACAATGCAACGCTTAGATAGGCTTGGTTCAACCATATTGATAACACTATTATTTCTAGGATAGGCATAATTGACCTTAGCACCCACATTAGGCTGAGAAGATGAATCTCCTTGGCTATGCTTTGGAAATGGTTCAGTGAATGCTATGTGATCATTATTTCTTTTAGGATTATCAATTGTGATTTCCCCATTATCAATCTTGTCTTGAATGGTATGTTTCAAGCACAAGCAGTTATTAGTTTTGTGACCTTTACCTTGATGGAAATCACAGAATTCATTCTCTCTCCACTATTTTGGCTTAGGATCAGGATCAGATTGTCAGATCTCAAGCAAAGAGATGATGTTATTAGCCCACAAAGTTCTCATAGCTGATTCCAAAGATTCTCCAAGAAGAGTAAACTTTCATTTATTATCAGCGAATGAAGATTTGTATTCTGGCTTCTTTTGAGATGATTCAGACACCTTTTGTTCTAAAGCTTTGATGGCTTGAGTACCAATGGTTAGATTGAAAGTAGGTGCCTTAGATGGGGCATGGGGATTATCAACAACACCATCTATGATGATGCCCTTATTCTTGTTCCCATTTTTGTTCTTATCCTTAGAACTAGATTCATACTTGTCCTTTTGAAGTGTGACGTCTCCTTTTTTCACAAGTACTTTTTCAATTTTGATTGCATTATCTACCATCTTGTCAAGAGATGTATGATTTTGCATTTGTAAAGGGTAGTTGATTTTTGGAACAAGATTTTTGATGAAGATTTCCAACTTCTCAATTTCTGGAATAGGCCTAGCATATAGAGAGAATTTCTTTCTCCATCTTTTGAGAAATGTCAGGAATGGTTCTCCTGCATATTGTTTGAGATTGCAGATATCAATCATGGTGACTGGATGTTGGATGTTGTAAGAGTATTTCTAATAGAACAATTTGATCAACTCGTCAAAGGTTTTGATTGTAGGAGGCATCCTAGAGAACCAATGAATGGCTGCTCCTCCCAAAGATCGAGGGAAAAGATGCATTAGATAGGTTGGTTCATGTATGAACTCCATAGATTGAGTATAGAATTCTCTGACATGATCTTGAGGATCAGATTTTCCATCATACTTATCATATTTTGGCATTTCCACCCTTTTAGGGAACGGTGGCATATACAAGTCTTTATCGAATGGAAAAGGACATAGAGCCTCCATGGAGAACTCCTTAGGTTCTTTTTCTTTTTCCATTTTGTTAAGTTTTACTTGCATGGCATGCATTTGTTTCATCATAGCTGAAATAGGCATTTCTTCCTCATGTGTAATGATATCTTCCACATTAAAATTAGAAGGAAGTTTATCTCCTTGATGAGCTAATTGTAAAAAGTATGTTTCTCTATCTTCTTTCAAGAAATGCTTCATCATTCTTTTTAAGTCATCGTCATTTTGATACCGAGAAATTTCTTCAGGTGTGGGTTCCTGATCTACACCATGTTGAGATTGAGTTCTTTGAGAGCCATGGTTTGTCCCTATTTGAGACATGGTAGGAGTTTTAAGACTCCCTAGGATAGAGCGAGGAGAAGTTTGTTGATTACCTCTGTGAGTTGATGGAGGGGATACGTATCCGGTTTTTAATCGAAAGTTGCCAAGACCGTCGTCTTCGTAAAGATTAGAATTGTAGAGTTGCTCAAAAGTTGGACCCTTGATAGTGGTTATAGGTAAGGTATGGGATGCTTCTCCAGATTTCTTATGAGAGGAAGCTCTAGTTTCTACCATTAACCTTGGGTGAAACAAAAGAATATGATGAAGACAACTGAAGAAAGATCTAATTCAAGAAGATCAAATGATGCAACCTTGTCAAGGTGTGATTGATTGAAGCTTAGATTAGACATAAATGAAGGAGACTGTGCCCTGGATGTATGGGTAGATTCCCAAAAGATAGCAGACACGAGTTCACAACACTTAGCCATTTTGAAGATGGATTGAAGATTGATAGTTATGACAAGGTTTTGACACAAGATGAAAAGGACTCAAATCGATTAAACAAAAGGCTAAATCAGAGTCAAAAGGCCACTTTAGGAAAATGATTGGATTCTCATTAGTTGCTACTCTGTTCCTGACATAGTGATTTTCTTGACAAACTCTAGAAATAGGCTGGAAGTCTCTGACAGTTCTAACAACTTTCTGGCAATTTTTCAAAATTTCTCAAATGACTTTCTGTAGGCTCGTATGACAGTGGGTAGGCTATGAAATGAAAATTGACACACTCATACGAAAGTTGCAAAACTCGCACGATAGTTGATAACAAGGTTTTTGACTTTTTGAATTGACTGGCAGAAAAACTCGTACGACAATATACTAGCTACCATACAACAATCTAGGAGTAATGAAACAACACTTTCCAAAATTTGTACGACTTTCTGACTTTACAAGATGACTTTTGACTCCAGAAAGGTGTTTGGCATCAGATTTTGCAAATTTTCATATTTTTAGTTTCAGATTGTTCACAAAATTATCTGTCCAGATTTGAAGATTGTATTAGATTGATTAATTCTTAGTAACCAGATAGATAAACAGGCATGCAAAATAGAAAGCAAGTGATTTCAAGCACGTCTGAAAATAATGAATAGGGGACAAAGCAACCCTACGCATGAACAACCAAGTGACTGAATGTGCTAATCCCTAGGAGTGCTAACAATGTATGTTCCAAAAGTTTTGCAATAATACACATATTCCTCGAAAATGAAAATTTGGCCTCAGTAGGGTTTTTAGTAATGGTCTGACTCTGCAACTTTTGTGATCTCTAGAGGTTGAACTCCAATCCAGGCGCATTGGGGTTTTGACATAGTCTAAGAAATTAATTAATCAGGAGCTGCTAGGGAGATCTGACAGCCCAACAAGAGACCACACCTGTGAAGATTTCCTCCACAAGGACATTTATATAGCGGCTGCTACTACCATGGCAAAAATGGCTATTACCGCTTGAGGTTCCATCAATGTGGTTGACCCAATTAAGGGAATGTCCACTATGGTTAACCCTCTCTAAAGGTGACTCACAAAAGATACCACATGGAGACTGGTTCCAAATTCAAGGATCTGAGTTTCTGATACTACCCAAAAAGGGAGTAGAGCATAGTCCTCTAGCCTTTTCACTTTTAACGCAAACAAAGCAAATAGATTAATCTGACTCGCTAAGACCAAGATTATCTCACAAAGATCTATGATGTCAGCCACTTATGATCTATCAACCTCTCTGGAGAGAGAATGTATCAATCAGAAGTTGAAGATGCACAAATCTAGTAGAACATGAGACGCTCTCAGTAACCTCCCTACCTACAAGGGTTCCTTTATTGAGAAGAGTTTCACTGGAAACCCACTCTCTCAAGAACCACAAATAGTGTTCATAGGGCCTATTTACTATGTGTAACAAAGATGCTGAAAAGCAAATCTATGTTCATTTTTATAGCCCAAAATGAAATCTATGATATGAAAGCAATAAAAGGTCACACAAGCTTGACATGCAAGAGTTCTTCTTAATCCAAATCGAAATGTTATCAGTTGAGGAGATTACCTAAATTTCTTGCAATGCGCTTAGTAGATTCTTACCTATTTTTAGCAATTCTCACACTTTTTCCCAATCAAAATCAGCAGAAATCAATCAAAAAAAGAAAATTTCAATTGTTAATGTTAGCTGTCAGTTCAAATTTGGAAATCAAATCTAGAAAACTAGCTGAAAAGGTGAAATGACAATCAAAACCTAGCATTGAAACTCGTACGACAGTGGGTCACCTACCAGATGACAATCTAGAAACTCGTACGATAATGGGTATCAGATCATATGACAAAAGAGCTTCAAAATGACAATGTTTCTAATGGTATGATCCTCAATCAAATCAACTATCATACAACAGTGGGTACCTCCTCAGATGAGTTTTGTCAAAAACTCATATGAAAATTGTACGGATAGAAATTAAAAATCATAGCTTGGAGCAGAAAATGACAAAAAGATGATAAAAATTGAATGCAAACCCATTTTAGGGCCCCACGGTGGGTGCCAAAAATGTGTGTGTGAATTTTGTACCTAGCTATAGACACAACACTTCAGTAAAACATTAGAGGTTAGTTAAAATCAAAATCATATAGTGAAATGAAAACTAATCTAACCAGGTGATTTACTGCCTTCTAATAGATGCAAGTATGTATTCTCAGATTAGACCGAGATCAGTGACCTTAACAACACCTAAACAAAGGATTTGAATGTAGAATCTAGATATGAGATGAATGCAAATTAATCCATATTTTTGGATTTTCTATGCAATAAGATGAAACAAATTGATATAAATCTATTCTATATGAGAAACTGATATGACGTGCAATTAATCTAACAATGATATGATATATGATATGAATGCTTAAAACAATGAAAATATCACAACAACTTGGATTCACAAAGATTGATTCTTTGATCACCAATTCACCAGTGTGAGGATGCAATTCGTGGATTGATCTGAAATGAAGAGCTGAGGCCTTAATTTATAGAAATTCAGGATGTTGGAGGTGCATGGAAAAAGCCATAAATCACTCTTGATAAACTCGGGTTGATTTTTGAGTTATCAAGAATTAAGAGATAAATTAACTCATAAAATCATGCAAATCAACTTTTTGATTTAAATCAGAAGTTGAGATCAGCTTTCAACTCAAAAGAGAGTTGAGTTTATTTTTAAAACAACTTGAATTGATTTTCTGATTTAAAACTTAACTATTTTTTTTATTGTGCATAATTAATTATGAATTAATTTAATAAATAAAGTGATTTATCCTCAACTTAACTAATTTTAAAAATAAAATAATTGATTTATGGGTTAATCAATTATTAAATCAAACTTCTATTCAAAAACTATATTATTAAATTTGACAATTGACATTAATTAATTAAATAAGAATTTAATCAATTAGTCATAAGATATTTGATTTATTGTCAAAATGAAATAATATAATTTAGGAATAAATATAATTAAATCCAATTAAATAATTAAGAGGCAGCATTAAATCTAATTAATTAAATATTTAGAATATTCAATTAATTAAACTTTAGGATAAATAAGATTTATCACCAAATAATCATTAAATTAAAGATAATTAGGATAAATAGGAATAAGAAATATTCCCTGATGCGGAATTTAGGATAATCAATTAAGATTCGTTAATGTGTTGATGTGCCTTAGGTTAGGACTTTGATGTCAATTTCATTCGATGTGTCGATATAGGAGGTTAATGAACCTATAGCCCATTTTTGGGGCATTACAGAACCAATCACAAGTTCATGCTGCTTTGTCTATGTCTGAGACTCTAGGTGCCTTGCAAGTACACCAAATGGATCTCTAGGATCTTTTCCAAGCTTATATCCTCTGATCCTGAACCCACTCTTCTATCTTGATCAAAACTTCTCCTCACCAAAGTGCTAAGCTCTCATGCTAATTGAGGAACACACAAACTCCACAAGCTTTCTTAGTGTCTTTCTTCACAACTCCTTACTCTCACCATGCAGGTTCATAAAGATGTTTTCAAACCTTCCAAGTTCTCTGATTCCATGCTTAAAACAACCCTAAACACTAAGCCTCTCTACCGATTCTTCATTTTCCCACCAAAACAGGGCTATAAGGAGGAAGCCCTAATTAGCCCTCCTAATCCGAGAAATCAGGCTTTTACCCTAGTTTTCTCCACTGACCTCCACAAACCTTCTTCAGAGACTATCACTCATTTAGTGCAACCTTAGAGATTTTCTAGGTTTTGGGTCTCAAAAAGGTCGTACTATACCTGCACACCAATTGAGGGTTTGGAGGGTTTCTAGGCTTATCTGTTCCTTAGTTTTGTTCAATGCTTTGTAGGATTGGCCCAAGCTCCTCCTTTTCACCAAGGGGTCTTAACTCACTCCCCTAATTATTCCACACCTTCTTGGTTCACCATCTTCACAACACTACCATTCACAAGCTCTGCAACAGTCAACTTCCCTAGCCGGGCTAGCTTATGCTCGCCTAAGGCAAGAGCTTAGAAATGCTTCCTCTTTTTTTGAAGGGCCCTCCTCCTACATACATATAATACATTGAACCTACTCACTATTCCCAAATGGACGTACTGATTCTATGGTGGGATAGTGAGCTACATGGCTTACAAGTTCAACTGCCTGGTTCAGGACAGTAAACAGGCACACACAAACTAATTACAAACTTGGTAAAAGAAACCTAACTACACACAAATTACTAAACCAAATCTACCACAAACAAGTCTAACTATAATGCCAAATTGAATCAGATCAAGAATAGCACACAAATCCCTTCATTTCATTCACTGTTGTCTTTTTCATGTACAGTTAAATTACACTAGTCACCTGTCTATACTCTCACACACCATACTAGCAATATTTAGGGTTTCTTCTTTCATATATGGTCTTCTTAGGTCTCGCCCTAGTATATCTAGGGTTCTCATCACATTAGAGGGAGTCTCCACCGTTTTAGGACATTTTGATAAATGTTGACAAGCAACTTTTGCAACTTTTGTAATTCTGTAATTTCTTGCTTCATAAACCCATTTTAAGCCTTCTAAGGCTTATGACCCCTTTTAGTGGCAATCTAAAGTACCTAGCCTTTGATTCCACTCTAAAACAACTCTAAACATCCCAAATTGGATTACTAACTTCTGCTAAGGATCCTGTTCTCCAAGGTGCCTATCAACTCCTAAGACCTTCTAAACTCCAACAGACCTTCTAAACCCCAACTAGCTTTTCCAAGTAAAAAAAGAGGTCCTCAAACCTTTATCCTAATTACAAAGCTCATCAAGAGCATCATACAACAAAAACTTAAATCATTGGTGAGGGCCCTGTTCTAGGTGCCCCTGCACCATACTCCCACCACAAAAGGCTAAGTCCTGGCTAGAGACAGGAGGGAGAGATCTATGCCCTAAAGATGAAACTAATTCTCAGGGACCCAGGTTGCTTCTGAATATGGTTTACCCTGCCATTTGATGAGGTGTTCTCTATAAACTCCATGTCTAGTCTTTGTATGCACTTGGGAGTCCAACACTTTCTCTACTTTTGGTTTGATTATGGGAGGTAGGGTTGTTGTCTGAACATCTTGTTTAGCTTCCTCCACATTCTGATCCACCTCAGTGAGAGGTCCTTTATACTTGACAAGGTCTACAATGTTGAAGATGGGGGAGATTTCTAGATCATCCGGTAGACCAATTTTATATGCATTCTATGCATAGTTGGCTAATATGGGACATGGACCAGCTCTCTTCATTTGCAGCTTTGTAAGAACCCCTTTTTCCACCCTTGCTTTGTTTAGATGGACCATGACTAAATCACCTACACTAAACTAAACCTCTCTTCTCTTGAGATCAACTTTATCTTTGATCTTCTTGGTGTTGTCAATAAGAGACTATTTTACTTGTTCATGTACTTCCTTCATGGATTGACTGAAATCTTCAGCATAACCACTATTAGGGACCTGGTTTTCCAGATTTCTTAATTCACATACACCCCTAGGATGTATCCCATAGATAACCTCAAAGGGACTCTTTCCAGTTGTCCTATTGATGCTATCATTATAAGCAAACTATGCTTGGTGAAGAACTAATTCCCATGTCAAACCATATTCTTTGGTTAAGCACCTCAACAAATTACTAGGTGTCCTATTTACCACCTCAGTTTGACCATTAGTTTGAGGATGGTAGGCTAAACTGAATGCTAGATTGGTACCTAGTCTTTGCCATAAGGACCTCCAAAAGTGTCCCATGAATTTTCTATCCTTGTCAAAGACAATACTACTTGGCAAACCATGAATTCTTACAACTTTAAAAAACAAATAGGCAATATGACTTGCATCATGAGTGACTTTACATGGGATAAAATGACTCATCTTGCTGAATCTGTCCACTACAACATAAATACTATCAAAGCCACTCTTTGTCCTAGGTAAACCAACCACCAAATCCATACTTACACATTCCCATGGTCTGCTTGGTATTAGGAGAGGCTGATAAAGTCCTACATGTGTAGAAGTACCCTTGGCTCTTTGACATATGATGCATTGCTCAACATAGGTTTTGACATCTTTTTGCATTTTAGGGCAATAGTAGTACCTTTGGGCTAATTCGAAGGTCTTGTTGAGGCCAAAATGGCCACTCAAACTTCCATTGTGTTTTTCTTGAATGAGGTTCTCCCTCATGGATCCTTTTGGAACACACAATTTCCCTCCTTTGAATAAGAGTCCATTCTACAATGTATACTCTACAAACTCACCATGGAAGTTGTTTAAATGTTCTTAACACACCTTATATGCTACTACAAAGTCCTCATCAGTTTGGTATAGCTCCTTGAAGTTATCCAATCCTATGCTCTTCATTTGGACTTCTTGTATAGTAAGATACCTCCTACTCAAGGCATATGCTACTTTATTGAGCTGCCCTTTCTTGTGCTTTATGGTGAAGGTGTAATACTCTAAATAATCTACCCATTTGACATGTCTATGGCTTAACTTGTCTTGGAATTGAGAAAACTCAAAGCTTGGTTGTCAGTGAACACCACAAACTCTTTTGGAAAAAGATAATGCCTCCACTTCCTAAGGGATTATACAAGTGCATAGAGTTCTAAATCATAGGAAGAATACTTTTTCTTTGCTGCATTAAGCTTCTCACTGAAGAAAGCCACTAGTCTATTGCTTTGACTCAAAACTCCTCCCACTACTATATTACTAGCATCACATTCTATGACAAAGGGTTCATCAAAGGTTGGAAACCTTAGAATAGGCTTAGTAGCTACCTCTTTCTTTAATGTCTCAAATCCCTTATCTACTGCAAGTGTCCACACAAATTTAGTTTTCATTCCACCCTTGATGGTTTCCATCATCAGAGCACATATCCCACTAAAGTTCTTGATGAACTTTCTATAGTACTGAGCTAGGCCATGAAAACTCCTCACTTCACTGGCATTCTTGGGAGTTGGCCAACTTAATATTGCTACAACTTTAGTGTCATCCATCTTTAGGTCTCCTTGAGAAAGAACAAAGCCTAAATAGAGTAGTTCCTACTTCATAAAGTCACACTTATCTAGATTGATGGTTAGGTGTTCCTCTTTCAATTTAGACAATACAATCTTGAGATGCTTTAAATGTTCTTCTTTACTCATGCTAAAAATTAATATGTCATCTAAATAGACCACCACAAACTTACCTATGAAGTCTTTCAACACCTCATTCATGAGCCTCATGAATGTGCTTGGAACATTGGAGAGACCAAATGGCATGACTAGCCATTCATAGAGTCCTTCAGTGGTTTTGAAAGCTTTCTTCCACTCATCTCCCTCTTTTATCCTTATTTGATGATAACCACTTTTAAGGTCTATCTTTGTGTAATACTTAGCCCCTCCTAGACAATCCATTAAATCCTCAATCCTAGGTATGGGAAACCTATACCGGATTGTAATCTTGTTGATGGCCCTGGAGTCTATACATAACCTCCCTGTTCCTCCTTTCTTGGGTGCCAAAATGGTTGGGACAACACATGGGCTAATGCTCTTCCTTATTATCCCTTGATCCATCAATTCTTGTACTTTCTTTGCAACTTCCCTATTCAATTCAAGAGTTAGCTTGTAGGGTGCCTTGTTTGGTAATGATGCCCCTGGGACCAAATCTATTTGGTGGCTGATTGCTCTCTTGGGTGGCAAGGTTGTAGGTGCTCCATCTGATATAATGTCTTTGAACTCTTTCAAAATCTATTGTACTTCATAAGGGATTCCCTCTTTCTTGGTCTCTATGTCTTCCTTGGGTTTCACTACAATAGCATAACCCACTCCATCTTCTTTCTTAAGAGTCTTCATGAAATCTTTCCCCTTCAACATCAGCACATTAGGTCCACTTCCTTGGCTGTCTTGTTCAAGTAAAGACTAAATTTTGTAGCTCACACCATCCTTCACAAAGGTGTATGAATTTAAATCACCATTGTGCATAGCCTTTTTATCAAACTGCCATGGTCTACCTAGTAAGAGGTGACATGCATCCATTGGCAAAACATCACATAATAGCTTGTCCTTATATCCTCCTATAGTGAACTCAATCCATGTCTTCTCATTAACCAAGACATGCTACTCTTTATTCAGCCATGTGACCTTATAAGGGGTACTATGAGGTATTTTAGGAATCTTAAGCTTGGTGATGGCCTCCTCAGAGATTATGTTATTAGTAGATCCTGAATCTATGATAACTTTGCAGACTTCCATTATTTTGCATCTTACCTTGAAGAGTGACCTTCTTTGTTTGGGCTTCTCCTTGATTGGTTCTCTGATTAGGACCCTCTTTATCATAAAATTTTCACCACTCTCAGAATCCAACTAAACATCAGGAGACTTCACACTTGAAGTATCTTCATGCACATAGGCTATCTTCTTTTCACCTTGAGAAGATGACCCCTTTTTAGGACACCTATAGGTAGGATGCCCCAATTGCTGACAGTGGTAACACTTCATAGTAGCAAAATAAGATGGTCCTCTTCCTCCTGGTGATCTGACTCTTCCTCCAAATCCTCTACCTCTACTTGAACCACCCCTTTGACTGGTTTCTCCACTTTGTTCAGTCAGCTTGGACTCACCTTGAGGTCTATTCTCATTGCTTCTACCTCCATAGCTTCCCCTATGTCCTCTACCATCTCTACCTCTTCCTCTATTCTTTGAGGTTTGATCCTACTTTCTCTTTCCTTTCTCTTCCACCTTTAAAGCAATTTGGTAACATTGATGGACTATTTTAGGAGTGACAAGGCTCATATCTTCTTGGATGGACCATTTAAGACCATTCAAGTATCTTTCCAACCTAATGCTTTCATCTTCCACCACCTTGGACCTTAGGCATGGCTTTTGAAACTCTTCAGTATAGGAGTGTACATCCATCTCCTTTTGTCTAAGGTTCTATCTTCTTCTATACAACTGTATCTCATAGTCATCAGGAATATCAGCCAGCCTGATTTTAGTCACCACTCCTTTCCAAGTAACTATGGGACTCTTTCCTTCCTTCTCTCTTTCTATTTGGACAAATTTCCACCAGGTTAGAGTAGAGCCTCTTAACCTTGACTTTTCTACTTTGACCTTCTGAGCATCAGAGACACCATCACATTCAAAATGGTTCTCCATTCCATCAACCCAATCCATGATTAGATCTGGATCCATCTTGCCACTGAACAAAGGGATGCCTTCCAAAGCTTTGCTATTCATTTCCTTTAATGCCTTCAAGAAAGGCTCTTCTAGTATAACAGGGTCTAGTGTTGGGGTTTCCTCCTCCAACTCAAGCTCCTTCTCTTTGGCTTCCTTCTCTTCTTTTTGCTCCATCTTGTCCTTAACTCTGTCTGTCGTGTCTTGGACATCACTTAATAATTGCTCCAGTTGTGCTAATCTTTCTCTCAATACCCTGTTATCCTCCTCTTGCTCTTCTACTTTCTTGGCCAATTCCACATTGGTCACCATCTTGGTTGATCCACTAGATTCAATAGGTGAAAGCATTCACCTTGGTCTGCAATTACTTATCCCACACCTTTATAAGGCTCTGATACCACTTGATAGGGAGAGGGGATGAACCAATCACAAGTTCATGTTGCTTTGTCTATGTCTGAGACTCTAGGTGTCTTGCAAGTACACCAAATGGATCTCTAGGATCTTTTCCAAGCTTAGATCCCCTGATCTTGAACCCACTCTTCTATCTTGATCAAAACTTCTCCTCACCAAAGTGCTAAGCTCTCATGCTAATTGAGGAACACACAAACTCCACAAGCTTTCTTAGTGTCTTTCTTCACAACTCCTTACTCTCACCATGTAGGGTCATAAAGATGTTTTCAAACCTTCCAAGTTCTTTGATTCCATGCTTAGAACAACCCTAAACACTAAGCCTCTCTACCAATTCTTCATTTTCCCACCAAAACAAGGCTACAAGGAGGGAGCCCCAATTAGCCCTCCTAATCCAAGAAATCAGGCTTTTATCCTAGTTTTCTCCACTGACCTTCACAAACCTTCTTTAGAGACTATCACTCATTTAGTGCAACCTTAGAGATTTTCTAGGTTTTGGATCTCAGAAAGGCCATACTATACCTACACACCAATTGAGGGTTTGGAGGGTTTCTAGGCCTTTTCTAGGCTTATATGTTCCTTAGTTTTGTTCAGTGCTTTTTAGGATTGGCCCAAGCTCCTCCTTTTCACCAAGGGGTCTTAACTCACTCCCCTAACTATTCCACACCTTCTTGGTTCACCATCTTCACAAAACTACCATTCACAAGCTCTGCAACAGTCAACTTCCCTAGCCGGGCTAGCTTATGCTCGCCTAGGGCAAGAGCTTATAAATGCTTCCTCTTTTTTTGAAGGGCCCTCCTCTTGCACACATATAATACATTGAACCTACTCACTATCTCCAAATGGTCATACTAATTCTACTATGGGATAGTGAGCTACATGGCTTACAAGTTCAACTGCCTGGTTCAGGACAGTAAACAGGCACACACAAACTAATTACAAACTTGGTAAAAGAAACCTAACTACACACAAATTACTGAATCAAATCTACTACAAACAAGTCTAACTACAATGCCAAACTAAAATAGATCAAGAATAGCACACAAATCCCTTCATTTCATTCACTGTTGTCTTTTTCATGTACAGAACAGTTACACCAGTCACATGTCCATACTCTCACACACCGTACTAGCAATTTTTAGGGTTTCTTATTTCATATATGGTCTTCTTAGGTCTCAACCTAGTATATCTAGGGTTCTCATTTCATTAGAGGGAGTCTCCACCATTTTAGGACATTTTGATAAATGTTGACAAGCAACTTTTCAAAAGTTGCAAAGTTGCACTTTGCAACTTTTGTAATTTTGTAATTGCTTGCTTCATAAACCCATTTTAAGCCTTCTAAGGCTTATGACCCCTTTTAGTGGCAATCTAAAGTACCTAGCCTTTGATTCCACTCTAAAACAACTCTAAAAATCCCAAATTGGATTACTAACTTCTGCTAAGGACCGTATTCTCCAAGGTGCCTATCAAATCCTAAGACCTTCTAAACTCCAACAGACCTTCTAAACCCCAACTAGGTTTGCCAAGTACAAAAAGAGGTCCTCAGACCTTTATTCTAATTACAAATTTCATCAAGAGCATCACACAACAAAAACTTAAAGCTTTGGTGAGGGCCCTATTCTAGGTGCCCCTGCACTAGTCCCCTGATAGGAAACATGTTATCAAGCATTTTATTGATTCTATTAAACATATGGATTGTTTAATGCTTTAGGAATTAAAGGCTACTGATTTTGTTCTAGATAGTAACTTGAATTTTATTTGGAAAGATGCTTTTAAGGTCTTCTCCAATCATTCGAAAGGTAAAGGTGGTTTTGCTCTTCTCATTAGCCCTAAATGGACTCCCTGCATTACAGGAAAAGGTGTGTCACCTTGCAATAGGGTTGTTTGGGTCACTATGACTATTAACTCTTTATCCTTTGGTATTTGATCCATTTATGATTCCAGTTCAATTACAAAGAACAAGAAAACTTTTGGTCTTGGCTTGCCTCCCTTCCCAATATCCCCTGGTTAGTTGGGGGAGATTTCAATATGATAGAATCCCAAAAAGATAAAGTTGGGGGTCTCCCATTTGCTTGGAAGGATGGTGAAAAATTCCATTGGAATAGAATGAAATAGTTCATGCATTTGTATGATCCTCTCTCGGATAAGTCTGATGATTACAAAGGACTGTGGCACACATGGTGTAATTTCCAACAATGCCCCTCTCGAATCTATGCTAGGCTGGATAGATTATATGCTAATAGAAATGTCTTCTCCTTCCTCCTTGATGACTTTGGTAACCCAATTACTATGACTCCTACCTCGCTATCTGACCATCACCCGATTTCTGTTTGCATTAGCTTTGCTAACTCCCCTACCTATAGCACTACTAATAACTCTAGATTTATCCTTAACAACTCTCTCCTTCTTGATGAAGATGTTCTCTCAACTATCCATCTCATTAGAATCATCAATCAGAATAGTCTCCTTTCTCTTTCCCTATTGATCTCTGGAGTCAAAACATCTCTTCCTGGCATACCCTACTTAAAACCATAGGGCGAAAAAAGGCTTAAGACTATAGGCACTCAGAGAAAGTGCTCTTTGATAAACTGTGTACTGCTAAATTAAATGTTCAATCTAAGCCTGATGACTCTATTTTTTTTACTCAAGTTGCTTGAGCCAGAGATAATCTCATAAAACACTAGCAAGTTAAAATTAATGGTGCCAAGATCAGATCTCATGCCCACTGGCTCCAAAATGGGGACAGAGGATCCAAATTTTTCTTCAATTTGCTGAAACAAAACCAAGCTAATGAATGTATTGATAGAATCCTGGTTGATAACAAAGAGGTCACTGACATTAATGGTATTAAAAATGCTTTTGTGAAGTTCTATTCTACTTTATTCTCCTCGGAAGACTCTGAGGATGCTAAGACTCTCAGAATTAAGTATAAATGCCTTATACCTAATAGGATCTCTAGGCCGGATGGAGAAATGCTTAATAAGGAGGTCTCTATAGAAGAAATTGAAAAATCCATTAAATCTCTTAAGAATGATAAGGCCCCTAGCCTTGATGGTCTTCTTGTTAAGTTTTATAAGGCTAATTCTGACTGGGTCTATAAAGACCTTTATGACATTTACTCTGAAGCTTACACTAAAGGCACTCTGGGAAATTTTATTAATAGAGGAATTATCAAATTGATTCCTAAATAAGGGGGAAAAGCCCTTCTTAAAAATTAGAGGCCAATTACTCTCCTTAATGTGTCCTATAAAATTCTTGCTAAGATTCTTGCTTCAAGACTTGAAACCATCCTTCCCAAATTTGTGAGTCCCACCCAAACAGGTTTTATCAAAGAGAGGTATATTCTTGAGAACCTTATCACTAGTTCGGAAGCTATGAGCTGGTCCAATCACACTAATCAGAACTCTTCTATGTTGTTTCTTGACTTTGAAAAAGCCTATGACTAGATTGAATGGGACTTTATTAATGTTATGCTTGAAGCTTTTGGTTTCCTCCCTGTCTTTTGTAACCTAGTTAAGATTCTTCTTAAGGATGCCTCTGCCCAAATTGATATTAATGGATCCCTATCTACCCTTTCCCCCTTAGCCATTCCATTAGGTGAGGCTACCCTCTGGCCTCTACTCTTTTTCTCATCGCCTTGGATTCCCTTACTTACATCATTAGAGATAACACCTCATCCCCGGTGGTTAAAGGCATTTCCCTTCCCAATGATTCTGATCTTATTAACTGTCACTTTGCTGATGATACCTCCCTTTTCTTTGAAGCCACTTAATCTAACTTTGTTTCTCTCCAAACCAAACATGATGCCTTCTATTCTATCTTAGGCTCCCATATCTCCCAGACTAAGTCTATCTGCCTTGGTTGGACTGATCAACCCCCTATTTGGCTTAGCAAGTTTAACTATCAATGGGGTGGGCCTCAAAAAATTATCTGATACCTGGGTATTCCTTTTTCCTTGGACCCTTCCCTTAAAGATATGTGAGCCTAGATTAAGGATAAGATTTTCAAGAAGCTCTGCAAGTGGCATAACAGATTGAAACATGTTACTAACACATCAACCGAGGAAGCTTAAAGTGGAAAAATCTATGAATATGATTAAGCGGCAAAATCTAATGGAGGAAAAGAAAACTTGGTCCTTAGTACCCCGACCTAAAGATAAGAATGTTATCGATACTAAATGGATATTCAAAAACTAAATGAAAATGGTGAAGTGACAAGAAATAAAGTGAGATTGGTATGCAAGGGATATGCACAGGAAGAAGGCATTGACTATGGTGAGACATTTGCACCCTTTGCTAGATTGGAAGGAGTTAGAATGCTACTTGCATATGCTAAACACAAGAAATTTAAGGTTTATCAAATGGATGTGAAGTCATCATTTCTGAATGGTATACTTGAAGAAGAGGTTTACATAGAACAACCTGAAGGATTTGTTCATCCAGACAACAAAAACATGGTATGTAGATTACACAAAGCTTTATATGGTTTGAAGCAAGCACTGAGAGCATGGTATGAAAGGCTGCATACTTACTTGTTAAGTATTGGATTTGTAAGAATTAGTGAGAACAATAATTTGTACATGAAAGGTGATACTGATGACACTATTCTTATTGCTAAAATTTTTGTTCATGATATTATTTTTGGAGGTCAAGATCATGTATGTAAATCTTTTGCTGATGACATGAGGAATGAGTTTGAAATGTCTATGTTTAGAGAGATTAAATTCTTTCTTGGATTACAAGTGATTCAGCAGAGTGATGGGATATTCATCACATAGTCCAAGTACATAAAGGAAGTCTTGAAGACATTTGGCATGGAAGATGCTAAACCTATAGGAACACCGATGGCTACTGGAAGTAAACTAAGGAAGATGAAACTACAGAGGTAAACTAGACACTTTACCAATCCATGATTGGTAAACTAATGTATGTAGTTCATAGTAGACCAGATATAGCACATGTTGTGGGAATTGTTGCTAGATATTCTGCTAATCCTAGAGAATCACACATGATTGCTACTAAAAGGATCTTAAGATATCTGAAAAAGATAGAGGATTATGGATTATGGTATCTTAAGGAAGGTAAGTTTGAGTTGAAGGTTTATACTGATGCTGATTGGGCTGGAAATGTGGATGACAGAAAAAGTACCACCGAAGGAGCATTTTTCTTTGGTGAAAGACTTGTAACCTAGACAAGTAAAAAGCAAGATTGTATTTCTCAGTCTACAATTGAAGCAAAGTATGTTGTTGCTGCTACTAATTGCTCAAACATTGCATATATCAGGCAAGTGTTAGAAGGAATGAATGAGGTAATCACTGACCCGGTGATTATATACTGTGACAACACAAGTGCTATTAATATTTCAAAGAATCTAGTGATGCACTCTAAGACAAAGCATATATCAATTAAGTATCACTACTTAAGAGATCAAGTGCAAAAGAAGCAAGTGAAGTTAGAATTTGTTACATCCAAAGAACAACTTGCAGATATCTTTACAAAGCCTCTACTAAAGGACACATTTGAATATTTGAGGACTAGACTTGGGGTCCGTCCCCTATCTATCGATCACTAATGTGATCTGGATGTTGCATCAGCCTAATCTTATTAGATGATCACACATTTTGATGCAAAATAGCTCACACTTTGGATATTGTTCAAGGTTGTGATTAAGTTTGAAGAATTGAAATAGATTGGGATATCAGTATACAAAGATATAGAGATTGTATTGGACAACAGAGAGTTACTTAGCTACTACAAGAGCTGATTATTTATTTGTTTCTTTGGCATTGTTGTCAAGGGGAGAGATAAATAATATGAAAAGGAAAAGGAGAGATATGCACCGATGAGAACTATCTAAGGGAGAGAATAACAAAGCTGATTTTTTTTAATGTTGTTTAGTAATGTAGTGATTAAACATATTAAGCCAGGGAGAGCTTACACAACATTTTATTACAGAGTTGTAGAATACATGTTTGGTATGGGTATGGTACACTTCATATTACTTGAGTTGATATCAATGCCAAAGGGAGAGATTGATGAACTACAACTGATTTAGAACCTAAATGGAGAATCTGTAATTCAAGATTACTAAGGAGTTGCTGATTAGATATGCAAGATGATTAAATCAGTATTATATTGTCATTGATGTCAACTAGCTTGACAATACTTATCTTGTAAGTTACTATACTGACACATCTGAAGAAAGGTGAAAGAGCTGAAGAACAGAAATATCTACATGAGGAAGATGTATATGTCAAATAAGGATAAGGAATATACTAAGTAACTTGTTGATGAGTCTACGACTTGATGAAATTGACTTTATTATGTTGCATTCATCTATAATGAAGGATAGAGCTGAAAGACACAAAGCAATGTTGTCAATAAATAAAGCATTCTAGTATACACGGACGGAATGTAGTGTATACCAAGCATAGTGTTAACCGAGCTTGTATTCACTGACGCATTTATTTGTTAACCGAGAAAAATAGAGAGGAATTAAATGATCAGTTTAGCCGATAAAGTGATGAGCTGTAAAGTGTATGAAATTGAGGTAACAAATAAGGTTTGTTATGAAGATCAACAGCTAACATAAATAAAAAAGGATCTAATGGAGCAGATTGAAACGTGTTACTAACACATCAGCTGAGGAAGCTTAAAGTAGCAAAATCTATGAATATGATTAAGCGGCAAAATCTGATGGAGGAAAAGAAAATGATTTACTTGTCTATATAAGAGACATTGGTTTCATTGTTGAAACATCACCAAAAGAAGAAGATACTACAGAACTATCACGTGAACAAGTTTTCATGCATTCTTATCATACTGGTTAATAAGAACCAAGCTGTAGAACAATTATCAAGCTACAGAGAGTAATTACCGATGGATAGTAAGTTGATATAGTATTGAATCTGAAGTGGTATATTGATCAGAAATATTTGAATGAGCTGAACATTGCTTTGTAAACTACAATTGAAGTTGTTTCAAGGCAGATCATCTACTATTACATATTTAACCATTGTACATAGTCAAATCTCTTAACCGAGTGGACTATGAAAGTCTTTTGATGTTTCATTCATAGAGTGAACATTGTTATCCTGTCAACCCCAGAGTGACTGTTGGTTGGACGATAACTTCTGGTCTAAAATCCTCTAACAAGGTCACACCTAACAGTGTGTTTGTAACCTTTAACAGGGTTGGGTCTTCACTGACCTCACTTCAGAAGAGTGAACAATTTTGGGTTGCCAGTCCCAGGTGGTTTTTCCCTTCACAGGGTTTCCATGTTAAGTCTTGTGTTATGTGTTGATTGTGATATTTGTTTGTTATCATACTTTGCATATTACATGTTAGATTTGATCGGTAACTATTATAAAGTTTAGATTGATAATCAATAAAAACACAGACAGTGAAAGTATTTTATGTTTACCAAGTAGAAGAAGTTGAAGAATTATTTTGGATTATACATTTTGTTGTGGGACACTGGATAATTGATTCACCCCCCTCTTAGTTATTCTAACATAGATCCCTCTCACTTGCAGGAAGGGTGCAAGTTTGTCAAAAGATCCTTTCTTCTTATAGTGTTTACTACTCCTCATCCTAGATGTTTAACAACTACCAAATTCTTGAAATTCAAAAAGCCATTGAGAACTTCCTTTGGTCTGATGGTAAGGGGAACAAGAAGAGGCACGCTGTCAAATGGGACTAGTGTCACACTGATAAGCTCCTTGGAGGTTTAGGGCTTAAGGACCTAAAGATTCAAGGAACTGCCCTCTCTGCCAAATGGATCTTTCACTCACTTGAAGGGGATGAACCTTGGAAGGTCCTTATTAGAAGCAATATAGAAAGAGGTGTTCCTAAAAAAGCTAAGTCTTGGAAAAACATCCCTCTCTGTGATATAATAGTTGGTGAATTTCCCATCACTGTTCAAGGCTCTCTAATTTTTAAAACCATCTAGAAGGCATGGGAATATGTCAAGCCTTACATCACTAATAAAGCCTTCCATGACCAAGGAACTCTATATGGTGAAAGATCCATTTGGTGGAATCTGCACATTATCGGGAAGCCCCTTGCCCTCACTCAAGGATGCTCTGCTAAACTTTAGAATAATATGGGAATCTCTCAGCTCATTTGCCTATTTGAGGAAGACAAACTTATCAGTTGGGAAGACATCAGCGCTAAATTTCATATTCCTATGTCTCAAAGAAGGACTTATAACATGATTGTCAAAGCCTATAAGGACCTACCTACGATGTGTCATGTTGATTCTCATAGATTTCTTAAGATTAAATGGCTGGATGGCACGGTTGTGGATAGAATTAAAGATAAAAATATTTATAAAATCATTGATGTTAATAATGACATTATTCCTCATATTAATAGACTTTGGTATATTGAGTTTGATGTTAATATGTGGAAAGCTCACCTTGATAGACTTTGGAAGTCGCCCATTGAGCCTAAGATCAAATGCTTTAGATGGCTTCTTCTTATTGACAGACTTCCCCTGAGAAAAGATTCTACTGGTTTTGATGTCTGTAGTCTTTGTGGTCTTCCTAACACTTGCAGACATATATTATTTGACTATTTCTTTGCCAAAAGCATTTGGCATATGTTTGGTATAAACTACCCGTTCTTTGTGAATATCTTTGAAATCATTACTTGATATATTGATGGTATTAAAAAATATGCTAATATTTTTTGGAATATGCTATCTTCTAACATTTTGTGGTAGATCTGGAAGTGTAGGAACAAAGAAAGGTATCAAGCCTCTCCCAGATCCCTTACTGAGTTTTTTTGAAAACTCACATATTTCAAAATTTCTTCGTAGGTGAACATGAACATGACTTTGGATAGGAAAAAGCTCAGAAGATTTCTCTAGGCAAGACACTCTACCATGTTCATCTATGAGCTAAAGGATGGCTTTGACTGGAGGAGGCATATGGACAACTTCACCAATTTTTAAGCTACCCTAAAGAAACTCACAAATGAAGTCCACAAGAACAAAAGTGTTACTGATCATCAACTCAACATGCTAGCACAAATTCAGGAGAAAAAGAACATTGTCTAGATGGAAGGCCCAGGGGGTTGGACTGCCTGGGTTGAAGATTATAATTTTATTCTGCACTATTCCTTTTCATTGCCTTAATACTTTCTGTGGTTTTTTTTATGTATCCATGAACTTTGTTGGCTGAGGCTTGGCCTCGCCTGTTTAACTCTTGTAACTTCTCTTTTTGTTATTGATCCCTCTATAGTTAATTCAAAAACTTAGGTAAAGAGTAAATTGATAAAATGGCGTATACTCCAACATTATTTTCTTCTCTTATTTTCCTCCTCATCTTCTAGTCTAACATCAAATAAAATATCAAATCCTAATAGATACTTGGATAAATAGTCATTGCAAGAAAATAATAGTTACTCATTCTCATGAAGAAAATTAATATCAAATATATAGTTTCTCAAAATTTATAAACCAATACATCATGTAGCAAGTTGGGTGCAACTATAATACCTTCTTTTCCATCTATTATGATAGCTAAAACTAACCATACTCTATTGGTTTGATCTTCTTAGATGATCCTTCTAACATTTCCTTCCAAGAGGATATATAAACATGATCTCTAACTTGGAAATTATTTCCACTTGATGTCATTCACACCTCAAATTGACTATTAAAAATTGTAATATTTTTTTTTTTTGTAATATTCAATTTAATTTATTAGTTAAAAAAATAAAAAATAATAATTAGTATATACAAACTATCTATTTGTAAGATTGGTATTAGTTCATTATATTTAATTTTCATGATGTAGGAATTAACAAATGTCATATCTTATTTCTTGAATGTATTTATATACCCATAGATTTCTCTAATTGATTTGATACACTTATCATTTCTTAGTTTTATCCTTCAAAGAAGGAAATATTGATTAGAAATATAGTTCTCTTTGTTATGAGTATATCCATGAGTTGGCTAAAAAGAATGATCTTGATGTGTCATCTACTTTTAATCTTTATGTAATCATCTACTTGAACAATCCAGTGGCTATTATGTTTTATTTTTACTGAAGCATTGGTATTTATATGTTGATTTGAATTATTTCATTTTATTTCCATGTTGATTAGTAAACTTGATGCAATGGCATCCTGGCTTCTTGTTCGGTTCCTTGTGATTTTCTGGCACTCGGTCAAGGAGGTGGATGAGCTCGGTAAAGACCTATTTTTACTTGATTATTTGGGTAATAGTTCTCAGTCGAAGTTTGTGTTTCTTCACCAATGGAGCTCGGTGGTCTTGGTAGTGATTCTTAGTTGGAAGTTCTATTAGATCTCGGTGGATGATGGTCACTTAGTGACTTGGTGTTTTGTTTCTTGGTGCTCAGTTACCAACGGGGTCTCAGTGTTCATGTTTGTTGCTCGGTTGCTGAAGTGGCTCAGTCGCTAGAAGACTCAGTCGCTGAAGGGAGCTCAGTCATTGAAGGAGACTTGGTATTTTTGGTGCTCGATAATGCTTGGAGACCTCGGTTGGTATGGTTGCTCCGTATATTTCCTAACACTTGGTAATTTGGATTACCGATGGTCATTCTTGGAGATTCAGCTTGGCCGACTGGTGCATTTAATCTGGGTTGCATTCCTTGAGTTATGGATTGACCGTTAGACGTGTGGGGACCTAGATCTAGCATGTTTCATTATCCTATGTGGATATGAAGGCCAACTTGGTGAATTAAATATTTGTAAAGTTATTTGTGAGTTGACTATGTTGGCAATTAATATTTGTATATTTGGAAGCCAACTGGCTTTTGGGATTTAATTGTTTGTAAAGCTGACTTGTGGCTGGAGTTTAGTATTTAAGAAGATTTTTGAGTAGTTGCTTAGGCAGTAGCAGATGGGTGGATCTATGAAAGTAGAGTTAGCATCTTGTGAGCTTAGGTAGTAGAATATTGCTTGGTGACCTATGAGTACAAGTTCAAATCCTTCTTGGAGTGTCTACCAGCGTACTGTGGTGTTGCAGACCTGGACTAGCTGAGAGTGGCAAAGTTGTGGAAAAGATCTTGCATGATCTTGCAAATCAGATTGCCATCTGATAACTTGTTTAAGCAGAGCTAGTGGTTGAGGCTTAGAGACAAGGAGATTACTTGGAAGGTTGCAAGTACAAGTTTAGATCTTCCTTAGGGTTCCCATTAGTTGCTGATTGCTTTCAAGACTAGACTAGCTAAGATAGATTTGGATCCTCTGTGATCTTGCAGAACTATTTATTGCATTATAATTAGTCGTAACTGGGAAGGCCTTACAACCTGGCATGTTGCATGTAATTAGTTTGTTGATGAATAAAGATATCTATTTTCTTTTAGATCTGGTTGTTGTGTTGTGTAATTTCATTATGTTGTTGTTTGGCTACAAGTTTGGACAATCCTTTATTAGATCCTCCATCCCTGACTGCATCAAGTGGTATTAGAGTGAGAGTTGATCTTGTTGGTGAAGAGATCATGTGATCTTGGTTGCAGATCCATGGCACTGAACTTGTGAAATCATGGCCTGGTTGTTCATGCAAGGTGGCAGGTTGCGATTTGACTTGCATACAACTTGGAGGTTGTCACAAGGTGGTCGGTGTTGGGTTTGTTGTATAGGCATTTTTGAAGATCTTTGGAGATGTCTCTAAGAGGATTGGACCTTGGTGAGAAGATTGGTTTTCATGTTCAGTCAGTTGTGCCTAACATGGAAATTGCAGAGCATCTGGTTGTGCTTGAACAAATTTCTATTGGTGAGGAGTTACCTGCTTTTGAACACCTTGGTGATGTTGGTGTTGCCAAATTATTTATGTTTGATGTTGCATTGTTGATGTTTTTTGTTGGCTATGGACTTGAGTTTCTGGTTGACAATAATAAGTCTTGTAATGAAATTCTGAGATGGGATTCTTCCTTGATCCTTGGTGATGGGTTGAAGGCCCAGTTTGTTTAGGATGTTGGACATGCTGATTGGTTGAGTTGCAGATTAGTTCTCTTTCTTGTGATGGAGTGGAAACCTTTGGTGAAGATGAAGTGGAGTTGGTGTTGTTCAGATGCTCCCTTTGGTGAGAAAGTGCGGGACACACTTTTCTTTGTACCCTAGGAGTCTGATGTAGTGGCATCCTGGCTTCTTGTTCAGTTCCTTGTGATTTTCTAGCACTCGGTCAAGGAGGTGGATGAGCTTGGTAAAGACCTACTTTTACTTGGTTATTTGGGTAATAGTTCTCTATCGAAGTTTGTGTTTCTTCACTGATGGAGCTTGGTGGTCTTGGTAGTGATTCTCAATTGGAAGTTCTATTGGATCTCGGTGGATGATGGTTGTATGCACCCTAAAATGGTCGCCTAGACTTTGGGCCCCATTTTTGCAATTTATCAAATCCCTGAATCAATATTTTCAAATATCAACATTTATCAATTATATCAATTTTCTTGATCAAATCATAATCAATTCAATATTTCCTAAGGTTTGAGCCTTATTTAATTTTAAAAAGAAATAAAAAATAGAAATCTTATTTAATTAAGAGAACATGCTCTCTTTTAATTAAATAATAAAATCACTTTTTTCTAAGCCTTTATTTAATTAAAAGGAATTTTCTCCCCTTTTATTTAAATAAAAAATCTCCACTTTTCTTCTTATCCTATGTTGCACAAATAAAGCATTTAATTCTTATTTATAAAGAAAAATAAAATAAAAAATAAAATAAAATTACTTTTTGTCTCACATGGACATAAAGTAAATGCTCAACATAAAGTAAATGCTTCTAATTTTCTTATTGGAGGATATTTGTGCACAAGGATCAAGCTTCTTTTTTTCTCCACCATTGATTAAATCTTTTGCCTCTTAATCTCTATGGTCCATTGATTTTTCACCTCCTATAAAAGAAGAGCTCTCTTCTTCATTTGCACACACCATACATACTTGAATTATTATGCTACAAGTTTTTGAAGCTTTTGGAGATATTCTTGCATCAAGTTTTGAAGATTTGGAGCATCATTGGCATTCACCTTGCATCTACATCACATCGTAGCTTGCATCATAGTTGCATTATCATGGTATCATTTCCTTTCATGTTTTAGATTAATCTCACATAGTTTAATTAGAGGGTTTGTAACTCTTTCATTTCCATTTTCATAGCTTAATTGCATCTTCATTCTCATAAGATTAATTTGCATTCTCATATAGATTTGCATTGCATTGCATATATTTGGTTTCATTGGAGATATTGGCATTCTTGCCTTTGTTTTCATTGTAAATCTCTCATTGTATGGTTGACTAGCAAGGTCATGAGTTTATAGCTCTAGCTGAGAGCAATTTTACAAATTTTGCAACTCCATGCATAAAGAGCTATGGATCGATTTGTGAGGGCTCATTCTTGAGTTTTCTTGCATGTAAGGATTCATAGAAGTGTGACAACATTTTAGCACACATTTTTTGGTGCCCACCGTGGGTCAACCCACTTTTTTACATGCTAGTTTTGATTATTTTTGGAGCTAACCCTTGTGCAGATTTGTTTGGAGATGAAAAACCCTAAATTTTAAAGATTTGATCATATCTCCCAAACGGCTTGGTATTTTGGTCTGAAAGTTTTTTTTACAGGTTGGCAACATATCAGAGAAGTTCCAAAAAGCATTTCAGAATTTTCAGAGGTGATTTGTATTTTTTATGATTTTTTCTTGATTTTTCATAAAAATTCAATTTTTGGCACAAATCAGTGTATTTTTCAGAAATTTTTACATTTCTGGAAAGGTCTTGAAATTTTACAGGGGGTCCCTTCAATGTGTTTTTAATTTAGAAATCATATCATAGCTCATTTGGTCAATTTATAAAAACTGGTATATTTTGATAAAATGGGTCTCTAGGGCACAAATGAAAAGATTTTTCTGAAATTTTTACATTTTTGGAAAGCTCTCTATTTTTTGACAGAGGTCTCTTTTCTGCATTTTGGGTTTGGGGTCCGAATTCATGTGGTAAAAATCAGATCTTGTTGACTAGGTCAAATGCAAAAACAATAAAATTTTGTGATGGGTATGCACTTATTTTTCATTGTTCATTGCATGATATGAGTTATCATTTGGATCATTTGCTGGTTATCAGTGCTCCTAACAATTGATTTTCAGATCTAACCCTAGGGTTTTCATAAGTTGGATATACATTGCATATGTTGTTTGCTTGTTTTCTTGTCTTGTTCATTTGAAGGTGCATGGCTTGCTTTCATGAAAAATGCTTAAAACAAACAAAAAAAGGGTGAAATCTACTAAGTGCATTGCGTTGGACTTGAGGTATTTTGTTACAACTCTACAACATTTGGATCTTGGGATTAAAATTGAACCTCTCATGTGTTTGGCTTGAGTGTTTACATGCTTTCATAGAACATATTTCAATTGATGCTCTTAATGGGAAATGAATGAACATAGATTTGCTTCCATACAAGTTTGTGTAAGTGAATGCTTATGTTTAAACCTTAAGTAATTCTTGATTCTAATATCAAATATCTCATTGAGTGATTGAGGGCATGGATTCATTCCTTGTTTACATAGGGAGTTAAATGCACCACTTTCTGGACTCACTCTATGTTTGTTTGAAAAGTTAAATATTCCATTGATTCAACCCTTTGTCATTTGTGAGTAGTATTGACGAGCAACTTTAGATTACTTGTGATTGATCTAGATTGCTATCTTGGGTTATTGGACTCGCTAATCTGTCAGCCCCTCATTTTCGCCCCGAGGTTGCAAGATCAGCGCCACATTAAAGGGGAGGGGTCTATAGGAAAGAAGCGTTAATTGCTCCACTAGGCAACCCTTTTGTGCTTTTTGGAACTCACTTGTTTTTTAAGGTGTGAACTCACTTTGAGTTGATGTGAAGAGTTAAATGTTCCACTTTTGGACTCACTTTGAGTTGGTGTGAAGAGTTAAATATTCCACTTTTGGACTCACTTTGAGTTTGTGTGAAGGGTTAAGTGTTCCACTTTTTTGGACTCACTTCACATTCTCTTGAAGGGTTAAATGTTCCACTTTTGGACTCGCTTCACATTATCTTAAAGGGTTAAATGTTCCACTTTTGGACTCACTTTACATTTACTTGAAGAGTTAAGTGTTCCACCTTTAGTGCTCTAAATACTTTTGATAGTGAATTACTTAGTTTTTATTTTTAGAAGGCCTGCTTGGGGACACACCACCTCAAGGGACGACCTTAGCTCCTGTGTTCCGGTGGAGTATAAATATCAGGAGGTGAATCCAAAGACACCTCTCTTGGGAATTGAGTTTGATATCACTCTTGGCTAAGCCTCAAAGAACTTTATACCTTTGAGAAGTGAAGGAGGAGATTTGGGTTACTGTCTCCCCCTAGCTGTGTGATTTTGGATTCTTCTCATCTACAGATTTGGGCCTCACGTACTTTGTGTATATCGAGGACTCCTTTTAGAAAACCACGTATATCTTTGTAGACAGCTTGTTAAGGTGTTGTTGTGTTCTATGTGCCTGCTAAAATATTTTTAAGAACATACACAAGTAGAATCTTTAAGGAGTAGCATACTAAGTCACTATCTCTATTCATGCGCAAGGTTGCTTTGTCCCTTGCTCATTGCTTGAAGACTATTTGCTTGAACTCCCTGGTTTTTATTCTATGTGCTTGATCATCATTGTGAAATATTTTAAAAGATCTATTTGGAATATTGAAACCGAGTTCCGTCCTACTATAGTGAGTTCTTCTTAAAAGCTTGGTCTTCCTTGGTCAATCCAGGTCAGATCCTAAGTGTTGTCATGTTGCTCAACATCTCAATGAACGTTATGGTATCAATTGCATAAGATGACTCTTAGTCTTCTTTTTTCCTCTCCATTTCCCATATTCTTCTAAAGTCTTCTATTCCCATGGGAAATTCTTCTTCTTCTTCTTGATTCTTTTCCTCTTACTATCTAGTCTACCTTCTTCTATTCATCTATTCATTTCTTCCATGCTTGATTCCTCCTCTTCTATAACCATGAATCTTGACTATCTAGTTTTGGAACCTTTATTAAGAATAGATGATCTTGAGATCATTGACATATTTGAAAAGTGTTGCTCCTCCAAAATTCTCATGAGTGATGAATTTATAGCAAAAATAAAAGAAAAGATGATTAAATCAGATGCTTTTGCTAGAATCATAAACATGATCATATCATGATCTTCTTCTTCCAAACATTCTTCATCATCTAAATCTTCTCATTCTTCTTCACCTTCCAAGTCTTATCATGACTCTTCCAGACATCATTCTCATTCTTCATCTTCTAAGTCTTATCATGATTCATCTAAACACTATTCACATTCTTCATCTTCCAAATCTTATCATGACTCTTCTAAACATTATTCGCATTCCTCATTATCCAAGTCCTCTTCCTACACTAAGTCTTCAATTTCCTCTTCTTCATGATCTCATTCTTCTTCTACTTCTTCAAAGAGTCTTACTTCTCTTCACAAGACATACCATAATGAGCACCGTGATAGTCCTTATGATACCTGTTCCATGAAGAGTGACGCACCCACCTATGATGACTATGATGGTGGACAATGTAGTGATTTCCATGAAACTTCTATTCCTAAGCATCATCCTCGTGGTACACTTGTGATTTCTAAGGGGGAGTCGTATTGGGTAGACTGTGATGGTGATCCATATGACTCTAAATTTGAAAAATTCTTTGATGATTTTTGTGAGCAATACAATATTCTTACTGAGGAAGAGAAAATCTACTGCACTGATTTCAAACGTCAAAAGAATCTCTCCTCTAAAAGTTCTCATGCTGAAAATAAAGGTTGCACTCTCAAGCAAGATCATATTAATGTTGAACCTTTGTCTTGTGATGGTTCCCTTCCATCCCCTACTTTCTCCAATACTCATACATTTCCTAAAGCTTTCGAGTCTTCCAAATCTATCACAAATCCTTCATCCAACAAAGATCCTAAGGCTTTCCATGCAGTTCCCTATAATTATCCTCAAGGGCTACCTCTTAAAGAAACTCAAGCTAACCTTCACTTTGCTACAAATACTTCTAATGATGCTAAACTGAAAGATCTTAAGCCTTCATTTGCTATACTACCTACTTTAGCTAGTCCTTCACCATCTCCTCCAAAGTCTTCCATACAATTCCAACATGCTTCCTTGTCCTTAGAAGTGGCTCCATGTCAAGAGGACTCTAAAAATGATAAAGAAAAGAACATAAAAAAAGATCAAGATCAAGAACCCTCCATGTCATCCAATTCTTTTCATGATGTCTCTTCTCCATTGCATGGTTCTTTTGATCCTCTACACTCTTCCGCATTCATTCCACCATCTCCTAAGCAAGATCAAGCTACTACTTACACTATTGAGATTATTGATAATCAAAATAACCTTACCACACTTGCGCTTTCCAAAGATGATGTTTCCATTAAGGTTATTAAAAATGGTGTTGTTACTTCTGATGTTAAGCCTATTGAAAATCAAAAGAAAGTTGATACGCTTATGCTATCCAAAGATCCTTGTCAAGATCAAAGTCTTCCACCTTCTTGTTCTACTGCTCCATGTTCATTTCCACTTTCTTCTCTTCCTAAGTCTTTGCAAGCTTTGAATGATCCTATCAAAGAAGTTGCTCCTATTCAAGATGTCCAGGATCCTGTTGAAAATTCTAATGCTCACTGTAAAGATGTTGATATCCTTGGTTGTGATATAGATGCTGATGAACTTATTGATTATCCTTTTGCATCTTCTACGTCCATCCTTGGACCTCCTCCACCAATACTAAGGGCTTCACGTCTTCCTTCCATCTTGGGCCCTTATGTCCCTTCACTTTCCCCTAGTCCTAATTCTCCTAATTCATCATCCATCTTGGGTCCTTACGTCCCTCCATCTCCTATCTTTCCCCAAGATCAACATAGATGCATACCCTTGAATTCTTTTCATCCACCCACCCATCTAAACCAGTCATATTCTCCTCCTTCCATAAATCCCAAGTCTTTTGGAAGTAACTTGAATGTTCAATATAAGAAAAAGAAGCAATACAAGAATCCATCAAAAAAAGAAGATCACCATGTCTCCTCTAATCGACATGGAAACATAAAGTCAAAACAGATATCTAAGAAGAAAACTACAAGACAAGTATGGGTTCCAAAATTCATCATTGAAGATATTATCTCTAAATCATCAAAAGGAAATAAAAAGCCTAAGGCTATATGGATTCCAAAGTCTCTCTTGAAAGAGTCTAATATTGAACAAAAAGTGAAGTTGACATTCAAGCTTCCAAAGGCTTCCACTTCATTTTCTTCCACAAATATTCTTCCATTCCATGCGCCTAAACCACAACCTTTGCTAAATATTCACCATATTTCTTCACGAATTCCTTCATTCAAGTTTCCTCCACCCTCTCGCCACCCTTCAAAGTGTGCGTTGATGTTGATCTTGTCTTCCTTTACATCTACCCTTTCACAATCCTTCCATTCATTATCCTTCTACCTTCTATTCTTTTTCTTCATTTTCCTATTCCTCCTATCTTCCAACTTCACTCGCTTTACATAAAGTCTTATCCTCCATTTTTCTCTTCCATCTTCCTTTCCCTATTAGCATCTTTGAGCATATCATTTTAGATCCTTGGCATATCATGGTTTATCCTTTCAAGGAGCATTATCTAAAAAGCTTGCTTTCTTCCAAAAAAAGATAAAATGAAAAAAAATAGAAAAATTTAAAAAATAGCAAAAAATTGAAAATGTGCCATGGTGAAAACTTGGAAACAGGCACCTTGGTAGCAAAAGTAAAGAGAAATAAATTTGTCCTATGGTGAAAACCACTCCCTTGTGGTGCCTTGGATAAGTACCATGATGAAAACCTAGCAATCAGGCATCATGCGTAGTTCCTCTACATATTTCATCCATTCCATCTTCTCTCTTTGATCTTGACAAGGTTGACCTATACACGAACATTTGGCTATCTTGTGAGCTATCTTACGATGATCTTGCTTTCATTCCTTTCCTTTTTAGCCTTCATATTCATTTTCCTCCATTCATTCTAGTCTTTCGCTATCATTTTCCCCTTTGGTCTTGATCTAAAAAAAAAGAGTAAACATGATGCTATGAAGCCTCTTGACATGTCTATTCCTTTGGACTGCATCCCTTCCTTCTTTTGCAGTGCACTTTTGAGGCTTATCCTATGCTATCCTTTCATTGCTTATCCAAATGCGCTTTGCAAGATAATTTTTCCCTAGCTTGGGTACTCTTGTGGAGTTTGACCTTGAGGATTTCTTCCCTCCATTCTCCTTCATTCTCATGTCTTCCATCTCATTCACCAACTTGCTCATCCATCTTGTCCTCCACCTTTCTAGACATTGGGACTACACGATGTGATCTTGCTTGGAAGTTTGATGCCTATTCTATCTGGGGGCATCCTTTGAACATATTTTATGATCCTGAAAAAATACCAAAAAAAATCATATATGATGTTGAAAAAATCCTAAAAAGCATAAAAAGTCCTGAAAAAATACAAAAAAATTCAAAAATTCAAAAAAAAAAGAAAAAAGAAAAAGTGCCTTGGTGAAAACCTAGAAACAGGCACCTTGGTAGCAAAAAATCCAAAAAAATGAAAAAAAGAGAAAAAATTGTAATAAACCCAAGTGGTGAAAACCTGGAAACAGGCGCTACTTGAGACCTTTGCACCCCTATTTGTTAGCATGTGCTCTTGACACTTAGCCTTTCTCCATCATGCCTTAACCTTGTTGCCTTAGTCTGGAATTGGTCTTTATCTTTGTCTAAGGGGCATAACTGTTAGCATTGGTCCTTTAGGTGCGTTTGTCTCTTGGGGCATTTCACAACAGGTGTTTTTCAACACCACCCCAAACAGTATTTTTCAACACTACCCTTGCGTCGAGTGTTTCTTAACACTTATCAGATGTCTTACCCAATAGTCTAAGTATGATGCGATATTTCTCATTTGCAGATGTGATAACCAGAGTTTGACTCTATGACCAACACACACACACTTAAACAATCAATTCGCTTGAGATATGTTGACTTTATTTTTCTTTGTGTGTTGTCTATGAGGATTTCTTTGATGAGTGGTCTCTCCCTGAGAAGTTTTCGATGATGCATAGCTAGAAGACTGAGGAAATGAGAACATGTTTTATTTCTTTATCTGCTTGTGGGTATATTTTGTTGGTCCTACCTGTCATGAGCATTTATGCTAGTCTTACTTGACACTATGGATTGACAAGGTATTATCCTTGACTGTTTTGCGAGTGCATGCTTTTAGTTATCCTGACTTTCATGTGTCTTGATACAAGCATAATCTTGCCATATCAAATTTAGGTAATCTCATTGCATTTGTCATCTTGACCTCCATGTCTTTGATGCCTAGGTGGGATTTCCACATTTTTATCTGATAAAGATTATATTTATATCCACATAGTTATGCTAGTGTGCATTGTATGATCTTGCGACGCTACCAATAATGCTCGATGATGATAATTAGATGTCTATAAGCATTGTGACCTTGCAAGTCAACCACTTTCATAGTAGCTTGCATTTTTAGGTTCATGTTAGATTAGTTTTTGCATCTTGCATATGGAGAGAGCTCTCCTTTTTATCATCTACGGACTAGTTGGTCAACTATGCTCATTTTTTAGTTCTTCTTGATCATATCTTTCATT
The DNA here is from genome assembly GCA_027943335.1 of Chamaecyparis obtusa. Lineage (NCBI taxonomy): Eukaryota > Viridiplantae > Streptophyta > Pinopsida > Cupressales > Cupressaceae > Chamaecyparis > Chamaecyparis obtusa. The sequence goes on along the minus strand of BSBK01003519.1, from coordinate 1,047,668 downwards.
TTTGGTTTTTCATGTCACATCATTTTCTATCCGTTTCGGACTTGAAATCAAAATTTGAGTCGCATTTTCAAGATTTCTCATTCTTTTACGCAGTTGACTGACCTTTTGAGGCATAATTCTTCGATCTTTGATGGAATTTCTTCCTTTCCATGTCTTTCAAACTTCTAGTCTTTCATTCACCCCTTTCGCTTCCTCTCTCTGAGGTTTGACTTAATCTTTATCCTATATCTTTCCCAGTCAAACCTAGTCAACCTGGGGCATATCTTCAATATTTGATGGTTATCTTATCATGCTCCCTTATCTTCAGTTGTGATTTCATTCTGATTTGATCAATTTTTATCAATTTGTTGTTCCTCTCTACCTGATTTCGATTTCAACTCCGAGGGGGCAGTATTTATGGGATTCTCATCCCTGATTTCCTTGATTTTCTTGATTCAGACATCTTTTTATGAGTTTTTGCTCAAGCTTGAGATTCTTATCTCTTATTTTGGATATGATCCCAAATCGACCTCATGTCCAGAATCTTTTGTTTATGTTTGTCCGGATGTGATCCCGAATCGACCTCACATCTGAGTTGTTTTGTGATCCCAGATCGATCTCACATTTCAATTCTTCTTTGACTGCATGTGTTCCCAAATCGATCACACATTAGTCAAAGAGGGGAAAATGTATGCACCCTAAAATGGTCGCCTAGACTTTGGGCCCCATTTTTGCAATTTATCAAATCCCTGAATCAATATTTTCAAATATCAACATTTATCAATTATATCAATTTTCTTGATCAATCATAATCAATTCAATATTTCCTAAGGTTTGAGCCTTATTTAATTTTAAAAAGAAATAAAAAATAGAAATCTTATTTAATTAAGAGAACATGCTCTCTTTTAATTAATTAAAAATCTCTTTTAATTAAATTATAAAATCACTTTTTTCTAAGCCTTTATTTAATTAAAAGGAATTTCCTCCCCTTTTATTTAAATAAAAAATCTCCACTTTTCTTCTTATCCTATGTTGCACAAATAAAGCATTTAATTCTTATTTATAAATAAAAATAAAATAAAAAATAAAAGAAAAGTGTTTTTTGTCTCACATGGACATAAAGTAAATGCTCAACATAAAGTAAATGCTTCTAATTTTCTTATTGGAGGATATTTGTGCACAAGGATCAAGCTTCTTTTTTTCTCCACTGTTGATTAAATCTTTTGCCTCTTAATCTCTATGGTCCATTGATTTTTCACCTCCTATAAAAGAAGAGCTCTCTTCTTCATTTGCACACACCATACATACTTGAATTATTATGCTACAGGTTTTTGAAGCTTTTGGAGATATTCTTGCATCAAGTTTTGAAGATTTGGAGCATCATTGGCATTCACCTTGCATCTACATCACATCGTAGCTTGCATCATAGTTACATTATCATGGTATCATTTCCTTTCATGTTTTAGATTAATCTCACATAGTTTAATTAGAGGGTTTGTAACTCTTTCATTTCCATTTTCATAGCTTAATTGCATCTTCATTCTCATAAGATTAATTTTCATTCTCATATAGATTTGCATTGCATTGCATATATTTGGTTTCATTGGAGATATTGACATTCTTGCCCTTGTTTTCATTGTAAATCTCTCATTGTATGGTTGACTAGCAAGGTCATGAGTTTATAGCTCTAGCTGAGAGCAATTTTACAAATCTTGCAACTCCATGCATAGAGAGCTATGGATCGATTTGTGAGGGCTCATTCTTGAGTTTTCTTGCATGTAAGGATTCATAGAAGTGTGACAACATTTTAGCACACAATGGTCACTTGGTGACTTGGTTTTTTGTTTCTTGGTGCTCAGTTACCGATGGGGTCTCAGTGTTCATTTCTTTTGCTTAGTTGCTGAAGTGGCTCGGTCGCTGAAGGGAGCTCGATCATTGAAGGAGACTCGGTATTGCTAGTGCTCGATAATGCTTAGAGAGCTCGGTTGGTATGGTTGCTTGATATATTTCTTAACGCTCGGTAATTTGGATTACTGAGGATTGTTCTTGGAGATTCGACTTGGCCAACTGGTGCATTTAATCTAGCTCGTGTTCCTTGAGTTATGGATTGACCGTTGGATGTGTGGAGACCTAGATCTGCTGTGTTGCATTATCCTGTGTGGATCTGAAGGCTGACTTGGTGAATTAAATATTTTTAAATTTATTTGTGAGCCGACTGTGTTGGCATTCAATATTTGTATATTTGGAAGCTGACTGGCTTTTGGGATTTAATTATTTGTAAAGTCGACTTGTGGCTGGGATTTAGTATTTAAGATGTTTGGGTAGTTGTTTAGGCAGTAGCAGATGGGTAGATCTGTAAAATTAGAGTTAGTAGCTTGTGAGCTTAGGTAGAAGAAGAGTGCTTGGTGACCTATGGGTACAAGTTCAGATCCTTCTTGGAGTGCCTACCAGTGTACTGTGGTGTTGCAGACTTGGGCTAGCTGAGAGTGGCAAAGTTATGGAAAAGATCTTGCATGATCTTGCAAATCAGATTGTCATCTAATAACTTGTTTAAGAAGAGCTAGTGGTTGAGGCTTGGAGACAAGGAGATTACTTGGAAGGTTGTGAGTACAAGTTTAGATCTTCCTTAGGGTTCCCATTAGTTGCTAATTTCTTTTAGGACTGGACTAGTTGAGATAGATTTGGATCCTTTTAATCTTGCAGAACTGTTTCTTGCATTGTAATTGGCCGTAACCAGGAAGGCCTTATAGCCCAACACATTGCATGTAATTAGTTTGTTGATAAATAAAGATATCTATTTTCTTTAAGATCTAGTTTCTTATTGTGTTTTCCATTGTGTTAGTGTTTGGCTACAAGGTCAGACACTCCTTAATTGGATTCTCCATCCTTGACTTCAACAAAACTTGATTCAAGAGGAGAAAACTCAACAAACCTAGCAACATTCAGAATAAATTATGTCTTTGGCTCGTGCTTATGGGTAAAGTCATCATGATTGAGCTACTACACCTATCACCTAATAAAGTTGCAATAAAAAACTTTGTAGCCTCATCCTAGTAAACCATTGGGGAGTAATAAGGAACATTATGGAGATAAAATCTAAGGAGTAGGAAATCCTTCATTTTCATCAATAATTTAATAAGATAAATTATTAGTGAACCTACATCCATTAGTGATACTATAGAAAATCCCAATATGACTTGGGTGTAGCTAATTATTCAAATTTATCAGACATTATGTTCATTTATTTCAATACACAAGATAAGGGTGACATGATCATAGGACTAGGACCTATATGGAATTAGGTAAACAAGCAAGGGATCACAATGGAGCATTTTTCTTTATGAGCTTCTTAACATGGCTAGCAACCATAGAGAAATTTTTTGGGACAATCACCTTAGAAAGGGTTGCGTGCTCACTATATAGTTTAGACCAAACCTTGCTAGAAAACAAAAATACATAGGTCTTGATCTATATTGGAAGTAATGCATACACTCATTATATACTCAAAACAAATCCCGAATGGATACGCTTGACTCCTTGAGTATTTATGCCAAACTATAAGTGATGCAGGAGCATCCTGGGTGTAAGAGCAATCTTGCATCACCCAAAAAAATATTTCTATTTTTTTTATGTTCAATAAGGGCTTTTTTTTTTTGTGCAGAGCTGCTATTTATGGAAAGTTACTATTTTTGGTAATTTTCATATGTGCTCAGAATGATCTGATTTCTTTCTTGGAGGTTCATTTTGGTCATATAAGTCTGCCAGTAAAGTTTCATTGCCAGATCAAGTGTATATTGGAAGATATTGAAGATTTTCGGTATTGGCAGCAGGGGACAGAAACTTTGAACTCAGTTTTGAAGGCTTTAGAGGCCCCGGATGAGGTCAAATTTTGGGTTGAATGAAGCTTGCTTAATTTAGGCGTTGTAGAGCTCCTCGCGCCCTTTCCGAAATGGGGTTACAATAGTCAATCGGGTCAACTGGTGATGACTTATGGTCTTCGGAAGTTGGGTCACCTGAAATGGCAGAAAATGATTTTTCTTCAAAATTTCTGTTCGGGTTTCAAAATTTATTTTGAGCCAACTATGATGTAATGAAATGTAAAATAAAAATAATTCTAAGTTTGGTCGGCCTTATTGGCTAAAATTCTGGAACCTTCCCAGGCGGTGGAAAATTGCCTATATAAGGAAGGCTGTATTATTGTCTTAGGCAGTTCAGAATAGTTCTGGGTAGTAGATCTGGGTATTGATTCGAGGCTTTGTCCTACAGAATATTGTAAGGGAATGCCCATGTGGCTTTGCATATTGTAATTTTGAAAGTTTGTAATTCCACATTTGTGGAGATAATAAGAAGCCAATTTTCTGTTCTTGCATATTGTTGTTGTTTCTCTATTTCTGTTATGTGTTTGTGGCATTAAGGGGAGCACCCTTCATCAAGTGGTATCAGAGTAGGAGTTCTTGAGTGTGTAAATAGATCGCCGACTGTGAGGCAGTTTGCACCAAGACCGTGGCTAGGGTTTCAGCGCGCATCGCGAAAATACCTCCACGAAGGGAACGTGGCGGAAGAGCTGGTGTTGTAACACCTGAGGTTAGAGAGCTGCAGAGACAAGTGCGAGCATTGCAAGAAGAGATTCGCAGAGGAATGAATCTTAATGTCAGAGACGAAAGTGAGGATGAAGCCGAAGAAGAATATCAAGAAGGAGAAGTTGAAATTGTGAACCATGAGGAAGAAAGACTTTTTCGGGCGATTTCCAAGATTGGGAAAAGACCTAAGATTGAGGTTCCTACATTTTTTGGAAATCTTAACGCAGAGGAATTGATCGACTGGATCAATGAATGTGAGGAATATTTTGAGTATGAAGATGTTGAGGATCCTGATAGGGTCAAATTTGTGAAGGCCAGACTGAAAGGTCATGCAAAGATCTGGTGGCAAGAAATTCAATTGGAGTGAAATAGAAGAGGGAAAGATAAAATCACAAGATGGGATCGGATGGTGGATAAATTGAAGCGACAGTCATTCCTGTTGATTATGAGCTTGATCTACTAAAGAAAATGCAAAGTTTGAAGCAAGCAGGAAGATCTGTTCAGGAGTATACAGAGGAGTTCTATCGACTTCTCATCAGAACAGGCCATGCAGAAGCTGATAAGGAGAAAGTTGCCCGATATCTTAATGGGTTAAGGCCAAGCATTCAGGAGGAGCTGAATCTGGTTCGAATGAACAGTATTGAGGAGGCATACCAGTTTGCCCTAAAAGTAGAGGAAAAGCTGAACAAGAAGTTTGAGAGCAGACAAAACGGAAGAGGTCGCGGTGGACGATCTGGTGGACGGTCATATGGTGGCCGAAATGAAGATCCGAAAAAGAAGGATGAGGCTAGTAGCAGTCAGAATCAGCGAGGAAATAATTCCAATCGCTTCCAGGATCAGAATAATAGAGATCAAAGAGGAAGAGGAAGAGGACAAGGATCTGGAAGAGGTGGCTTCCGTGGAACATGTTTTCACTGTGGAGAAGAAGGTCATAGGGCATTTGAATGTCCTCAGTGCCAAGGCAGAACAGATAGGAGAAATGAAGGCCAGGCCAGAATTGCACATGTAGATGAAGATGCTAGATCATCAAATTCTGAAGATGCTGAAAGAGGAGAAACGTTGATTAACAGAAGAGTCCTGTTGAGTGGTGAGAATGAACCTGAGCAAAGGAGGAGCTTGTTTCGCACTAGGTGCAAGTGTGAAGGTAAATGTTGTGATGTGATTATCGATAGTGGAAGCACTGACAATTTGGTGTTAGAAGAGATGGTGACAAAGTTGAAGCTCAAGAGACAGAAACACCCACATCCATATCGGATTGTCTGGGTACAGGATGACCACAAGGTCATGGTCAATGAACAATGCCTGGTAAAGTTCAAGATTGGCGGATACCAAGATGAGGTATTGTGTGATATCATATCTATGGATGCATGTCATATGTTGTTGGGTAGACCATGGAAGTTTGACAGATGTGTTGTACACGATGGTCGTGCGAATACCTATTCCCTGACAAAGGATGGAGTGCGACATAAGCTAAAGCCATTGAAGGAGACCGAAGAAAAGGTATGTGGCAATGCAAGAATAACATTTGTTGATGGAAGGAATTTCCTAGATGGTATGAGGCATGAGCATGTATGTTTTGCTTTAATTCCAAAAGCTGGTAAAGAGAAAGTAGAAGATGTTCCTATAGAAGTTGCAAATTTGTTGAATGAGTTTCAGGATATTGTATCCGATAACGTGCCTGATGGATTACCACCAGTCAGGAAGATCAGTCATCAGATGGACTTGATCCCAAGAGCGAGTTTGCCGAATAAGGCAGCACACAGAATGACACCTGCAGAAAGTGAGGAGTTGAACAGACAAGTACATGAACTGCTACAGAAAGGATTGATCCGTGAGAGTCTGAGTCCCTGTGCTGTACCAGCGGTATTAGCACCAAAGAAGAATGGAGAGTGGAGGATGTGTACAGATTCTAGGGCAATAAACAAGATCACAATCAAGTACAGGTTTCCATTGCTACGAATGGATGATATTATGGACTGTTTGAGTGGAGCTGTGTATTTTTCAAAGATAGATCTGAAAAGTGGATATCATCAGATTCGGATCAGAGAAAGAGATGAATGGAAGACTGCCTTCAAGACAAAGGAAGGACTGTATGAGTGGTTAGTCATGCCTTTTGGGCTAACCAATGCACCGAGCACTTTCATGCGGCTCATGAACGAGGTTCTGAAAGAATTTCTAGGTAAGTTTGTCATTGTTTACCTAGATGATATTCTGATCTTTAGTAAGACATTGGAGGAGCATATGATGCATGTTCGTATGGTATTTGAGAAGCTGAGAGAAGAGAAATTGTTGATTAATTTGAAGAAGTGCAGTTTTGTGAAGAAAGAGTTGGTGTATTTGGGGTTTGTAGTTTCAGGAGAAGGTCTAAAAATGGACCCAGAGAAGGTACAGGCTATCCTTGAATGGCCTACTCTAAGGAATGCTACTGAGGTAAGATCTTTTCATGGTCTAGCTAGCTTTTACAGAAAGTTTATCAGAAATTTTAGCAGTATTTGTGGACCCTTGACTGAAACAATGAGAGGGGATAGAAAAGAGTTTAAGTGGACTAATGGGGCAGAAAAGAGTTTTCAATTGTTGAAACAAAAAGTTACAGAACAACCTGTTTTAGCACTTCCAGATTTTAATAAGGTGTTTCAAGTAGATTGTGATGCTAGTGGTACTGCAATAGGAGCTGTTATGAGCCAAGAAGGTAAACCTATTGCTTATTTCAGTGAGAAGTTGAATGATGCCAAGAGAAAATATTCTGTTTATGATCAGGAATTTTATGCTATAGTTCAAGCATTAAAGAAGTGGAGACACTATTTGCTTCCTAAGGAGTTTGTTTTGTATACTGATCATCAAGCTTTGCAATATTTGAATAGTCAAGGAAAGTTGAATCAAAGGCATTTGAAATGGGTTGAATTTTTGCAGAGTTATACATTTGTTTTGAAACACAGGAGTGGAAAGTCTAATAGGGTTGCAGATGCTCTTAGCAGAAGGCAACTACTGCTGACAGAAATGCAGATTGAAGTGGTTGGGTTCAAGGAGCTCAAGAATTTGTATCCAGAGGATCCTGATTTTGGTGAAGCTTGGAAAGCTTGTAAAGAACCTGTTACTCTAGACAGGACGAAATGGTTGGATTTCATCATCCAGGATGATATGCTATTCAGAGGGAGTCAGTTGTGCATTCCATGAAGTTCTATGAGGGAGAATCTCATCAAGGAGAAGCATAGTGGAGGATTGGCTGGACACTTTGGTCGTGATAAAACCCTTGCTTTGGTTGGTGAGAATTATTATTGGCCACAATTGCAGCAAGATGTGAAGAAGTTTGTACAGAGTTGCAGAGTATGTCAGATGGCGAAAGGAGTGAAGCAGAATACAGGGTTGTATCAGCCATTACCTATACCAGAGAAGCCTTGGGAGGATATCAGTATGGACTTTGTTCTTGGTTTACCGAGGACACAGCGGGGACATGATTCAATTTTTGTGGTAGTTGACAGATTTTCAAAGATGACACATTTCATTCCCTGCAAGAAGACTAATGATGCTGTTCATGTAGCAGAATTGTTTTTCAGAGAAGTAGTGAGACTTCATGGTTTGCCAAAGACCATAGTTTCAGATCGGGACACTAAGTTTGTTGGATATTTCTGGCATACATTGTGGAAGAAGTTAAAGACAGATTTGAAGTTCAGTTCATCACATCATCCACAAACTGATGGACAAACAGAGGTGGTGAATAGGAGTTTGGAAAATTTGCTGAGATGTTTGGTTGGAGATAAGCCAACAAGATGGGATTTGATTTTACCACAGGCAGAATTTGCATTTAATAATTCTATCAATAGGAGCACTGGTAAATCACCGTTCCAGATTGTATATGGAAGTAGTCCAAGAAATACATCTGAATTGAGGAAGATAGATAAAGGAGAAATAAGTAGTGCTGAGGCTAAGGATTTTGCAGAACATTTGAAGAACATCCATGAGGAGGTGAGGAAGCATATTACCAAGATGAACGCACAGTATAAGGCTAAGGCAGATAAGAAAAGGAGGTATAAGGAATTTCAGGTTGGTGATGAAGTCATGGTTCATTTGCGGAAGGAGCGGTTTCCAGTTGGTACATATAACAAGCTGAAAATGAAGAAGTTTGGACCATGTAAGATATTGAAGAAGCATGATTCAGGAAATGCATATGAGGTAGAATTGCCTACTGGGCTGAACATTTCACCAGTGTTTAACATTTCAGATCTGACAGAGTATCATGAAGGAGGTGTTGAAGATGAGGTTGCAGCAGCACAGTGGAATATTCCAGCAACCAGTTCAGATATCAAGGAGATTGAAGACATACTGGACAGTCGTGTTGGCAGAAGCACAAGGAATAGGACATATGAAGAATATTTGGTCAAATGGAAAGGATGACCTGTTGAAGATTCATCATGGCTAACAAAGGAGGAGGTTAACCGTCTTGGTTTTCCTCTGCACACCTGAGTCGTGACAGGGTCACTTCTCAAATTACCCCGGGTGTCTGATGCAGGAGCATCCTGGGTGTAAGAGCAATCTTGCATCACCCAAAAAAATATTTCTATTTTTTTTATGTTCAATAAGGGCTTTTTTTTTTGTGCAGACCTGCTATTTATGGAAAGTTACTATTTTTGGTAATTTTCGTATGTGCTCAGAATGATCTGATTTCTTTCTTGGAGGTTCATTTTGGTCATATAAGTCTGCCAGTAAAGTTTCATTGCCAGATCAAGTGTATATTGGAAGATATTGAAGATTTTTGGTATTGGCAGCAGGGGACAGAAACTTTGAACTCAGTTTTGAAGGCTTTAGAGGCCCCGGATGAGGTCGAATTTTGGGCTGAATGAAGCTTACTTAATTCAGGCGTTGTAGAGCTCCTCGCGCCCTTTCCGAAATGGGGTTACAATAGTCAATCGGGTCAACTGGTGATGACTTATGGTCTTCGGAAGTTGGGTCACCTGAAATGGCGGAAAATGATTTTTCTTCAAAATTTATGTTCGGGTTTCAAAATTTATTTTGAGCCGACTATGATGTAATGAAATGTAAAATGAAAATAATTCTAAGTTTGGTCGGCCTTATTGGCTAAAATTCTGGAACCTTCCCAGGCGGTGGAAAATTGCCTATATAAGGAAGGCTGTATTATTGTCTTAGGCAGTTCAGAATAGTTCTGGGTAGTAGATCTGGGTATTGATTCGAGGCTTTGTCCTACAGAATATTGTAAGGGAATGCCCATGTGGCTTTGCATATTGTAATTTTGAAAGTTTGTAATTCCACATTTGTGGAGATAATAAGAAGCCAATTTTCTGTTCTTGCATATTGTTGTTGTTTCTCTATTTCTGTTATGTGTTTGTGGCATTAAGGGGAGCACCCTTCATCAATAAGGTGGGACTCATGCTATTTACATACTCTTGAAGATAGGGAGCTCAGTTCACATGCATGAGGGAAATCTAGTCCCCAAGAGCTTAGGAAAGTGGACCATCCTTAAGTTTAAGTTTCTGGCCAAAGCATTATGTTACTCATTTTGTTTGATAGATGGATTCCTAATCCTACTTAAAGGTTAGATGCCTATCTAGGATTGATAGATGAAACCCTTGACCTACAAGGATAGGTTCCTAACTTGTATGGTTAGATGCCTATCCCCTATGGATAGATGAATGTCCAATTATACAAATAAATGAGCACTTAATAACTTAAAGAGAGAAAAAAATGTGGTAGTTAATTGGTTAGATGGATTGGGTTTTTACATGTCCTTGCATTAGCTGGCTATCCAACTTATGTGTTTGAGGGGTGGTAACTCTCGTAAAATATTTAGCATATTATCTTTATTTGGATAGCATATTTTTCTTTCATTTCTTTTATATATTTTATTACAATCTTTTGTAAGGTTTTATGGAGGTGGGAACATCAAAACAAAGGGTTGACTGAGGCAAACTCCTATGCAACCACTCAATCTCTCTTTGATCTTACATTTATAGGTATAGGTTAAAGAACTTTCTACACAAAGTCTTTCACCTTGCTAGGTGTGTTTGATGATATTTTGAGCTCTCCTCTATCATCTAAATCATTTAATTTTATCTAGTATTTGAACATTCCAATTATTATATACTTGATGTGTAGTTGTATAACCACTAGTAAATTTGAGGTCAATTTTCTACCTTTAATTTCGACCAAGGCCTTTTTTTGGCTTGTTATATTCAATTTTTTTTTGTTTATGAGCCCGATTTGGTCGAAATTTGGCTTTTAAGCCCAATTTGGTCAAAATTTTGGTTTTAAAGTTTAATATACGTGCCCGATATGGTCAAAATCATTTGCTATAAACAAAAAAAAGAGTTTGAATATAGGTCATTTGATCTCTCTTTCGCTATTGTGCACGGCGGGAGATTTGGAGGTCTGGGCACACGGGAGTTGGGCAACATTAATCCATTTTTTTGCCTAAACAGGTATGCGCTCTTGTCTTTCATAGATATACCTCTACATTTTTTTTTTCATAGCAATATTAATTGGTATTTTATAGCGCATTTTTGGGCAACATTCTTGTCCTCTCACGTGGCTAGGTTACCATTTCAATGCCCTCCTTTAGCATGTGAACCCTGTAGAAACCTACGAAAGTCTTCAATGCCCTTGTTTAGCATGCTCAATCCAACCAAAAATGCTAGGGGATAAATCATAGTCATAGGTGAAACTGGAACAACTGTTAAGTCATGGTTTATTGTCATCTTGGTGCATTTATTTGACTGGGGTCATCAATGTAGATAAATTATTGATTTGCATTCCTATACTAGATTGTAGAGTATGTTAAGCAATTTATTCTCTTCACTTACAACATAAGGATGAACTAGATCAAAGATACATATTACAATAAATATTTCAATACACCACCAAATAAAGAATCTTGATATCTGAAACAAGGATTGGTTTTTAATATAAATGAAGTTTTTCATGTTGAAAGATTAATACCATTCTAATTGTCTGCATTTATTTGTTCAGCAGTTCAAATCACTGTAAGAAATCTATAATATTTTTTATTTGCCTTAAGTATTATGGAAGCATATTTATAGTTTAAGATCATGTGCCTTGTCTATACTTCCATATTTTTGTAGACATGTCTAAAAGGGTAGTTGTAATTAAAACATCTGACAAAAGTCCTTTGTCTATTCTACTTTGATGGATGCTCGTACCCTGTTCCATATCTCCTATTTTGGCACGGGCAGGGAGGATGCTGGAAGAGATTGTGAATTTTGGCTTTACACTTGACAGTTGCATAATCCATTTTTTGCATATCATGTGTCGATTGCAGTCCATGAGAACACATTTCTTTGAAGCATCATGTCAAACAATTCACTTGGCTTGTCTATGCTTCCACAATTTGCATACATGTCTAACAAAGCAGTCACAACTATAACATCTGACAGCATTCCTCTCTCCTCTATGCTTTGATGAATACTCATACCACGCCTTCTAATTGCATTTTCTTGAAATTGTCTAAAGCCATTTGTACATATTCTGGAATCATTGCATTCCATGAGATGACATTCTTTTGAGGCATTTTGTCAAATAATTCGCGTACCTTATCAGTTTGCATACATGTCTACCAAAGTAGTTGCAACAAGATCATCTGGAAAAACTCCTCCATCCTTTATGCTTTGATGGATTTCCATTCTCTGTTCCAAAGCTCCCATTTTGCACAGTCAGGGAGGATGCTGACAAAGGTTGTGGAGTCTAGCTTTACATTTGTTGATTGCATTTTCTTGAATGTTTCTATAACTTTTCATCAATTCTATTGTGTATATATTGTAGTCATTGCAGTCCATGACACCACACTTATTTCAGGCATTCTGTTAAATAATTCATGTGCCTTTTCTATGCTTTCACATTATGAATTCAACTGTATCAAGGCATTTGCAACTATATCATTTGACAAAAATCCTCTATACTCTATGCTCTAGTGGATGTCTATGTGCAAGTCTAGGTTATGGAATCTGGCTTTACACCTAAAAATTGCATTTTCTGGAAAGTTTGTAAAACACTTTCAATAAATCCATTTTGTGGATATCCTATAATCATTGCATTCATTGTGAACATATTTATTTGAGGCATTCTGTAAAACAATTCACTTGCCTTGTCTATACTTCCACATTTTTCATACATGTCTACTAGTGAAGTTGCAACTACAACATCTAATAAAAATCTTCTATCCTTGATGCTTTGATGGATGTCCAAAGCTCCCATTTTGATGGATGTCAATGATGGACAATATTATTCAATTTACATCTATCAGAATGGTATTGCAATGGCAAGTTTCGAATATTTTTCAACAAGGAAAATGCATTTATCAGCGAATTTGACCTTTTTTTCTCGAGACATGATGTTTTTCTAGTCCCACCTCTAATATCCTATGATTTAATTAGTTTCTATTGTTGATAATAAGTATATAGGAAATAATGAAAGTAGAATTAGAACAAGAGCTGTGTTGCCGCAGTTGGAGTCCTTGCCTAATGCAAAGACAACAAAGATTGATTTGGATGTTTAAATAAAGCCTCATCTTGAAGTTTGGAAGAAAAATAATTGGTTGATATGATTTACATGCATGTAACCATCTAGCACAACATCAATATAATGACATTTAATCAACATGAGATCATTAAGATGGTTAACTACATTGCTCATATGGAAAGAGGTGAAAGTTTAAGCATGTGATGAATCTTAATGAACCAAAAAGAAAAAAAATACATAGAAATGGAAGACCAGTGTCTATTTGTAGCTCCCTATACTCTATATAAAGTTCTCTCTAAATTCCAGTGTAATTGGAGTGTAGGCTATCAACCACTCTTCAATGACTGGTTCAAAAGGATAAGCATAAAATTAGTTGATCCTTGCCAATGTGATAAAGCGCTCTTTAGTAACATAGACAACCCATTTTGAATGCATCTCCACCCCTCACTTCTCAATTATGGTGAATGGGTCTCCCAAAGGCTTTTTAGCTGCTCTCAAGGTTTGAGGCAAGGAGATCCATTATCTCCTTTTTTGTACATTATTATGGCGGAAGCTTTGGGGAGAGGTATCAAGAAACTTCAGAGAGAGGATAAGGTTAAAGGAATCAAGATTACTTCGGGAGTCGAGGCTACTACTCATCAGCAATATGTTGATGATAATCTCCTTTTTGGAAAAGCACTTTTAGAAGAAGCTCAAGCTTTCAAAGAAATTTTAAATACTTATGCTAATGCTTCTGGACAATGTATAATTCAGGAAAAATCAGAAAAAAATTTTATCAATACTGAAGAGAGACGAAAGAATGAGATTAAACGTATTCTAAACTTCAAAGAAGGTTTCTTCCCATGTAAATATTTAGGTTTACCTCTGGATAAGGGGGTCAAATCAAATCACTTATGGGAAAGTACAATTCAAAATATCTCTAAGAAACTAGATCAATGGAAAGGAAAATGGTTATCAAATGCAGGAAGGGTTGTTATGATCAAGTCAGTCCTCTCTGCAGTTCCTATTTATCAGATGATGAGCATGAGAATCCCGACAGGTATTAATAAGGAGATAGTTTGAAAGTTAAGGAGTTTTTTCTGGCAAGGGTCAGAGGAGAAATCTAAACTAGCTTTAATTGCTTGGAATAAGATTTGTAAGCCAAAAGAAGAAGGAGGTTTGGGAATAAAAGACCTTACACTTCAAAACAAGGCCTTGGGGGCGAAATTAGTATGGAGAATGATTAAAAACCCAAAGGAAAAATGGGTTAAAATACTAAGATATAAATACTTACTAGGAGAAGAGGAGGAAAGTGTTTGTCATTCTGATAATTATCCAACGGGCTCACGCATATGGAACTTCATAAAAGAATGTAAAGATATAGTATTAGAGTCCCTTTCTTGGGACATGAAAAGTGGGAATAAGGCTCTATTCTGGGATGACTCATGGGGTGGAAAATCAGCCCTTCATGAAATTCTTGGGAACGATCAGCTAATTAAACTAATCAAACATAGTAAAGGAGAGCGGGTTAAAGACTATTTTTCACAAATCAATAATAGTGAGGGGAGCAGCTGGCCATGGAAATCTCTAGAGAAATTCAGACTTCCCCTTGATTTCTAGGATAAACTTAACAAGGCTCTACAAGAATGAAACTTCTATCCACACTCTGGGGAGGACATAATCATATGGGTTGCCTCAAAGAGTGGTGTATACAATTCAAAAGAAGGTTTCAAAGTTATATCTGGGATAGATAACCCATCCACCAGTCTTCCCATTGATCTATGTTGGAATAGAAACTATCTTCCTAAGGCAGGTCTATTCTCATGGGCTGCTTTATAGAAAAGGATTCTCACCGCTGAATGGTTTGAAAAAATAGGGTACCATGGTCCTTCTAGGTGTGCCCTGTGTGAGAAAGAAAGTGAGACAATAAATCATATTTTGTTAAATTGTGAGTATGACAATAAATGTTGGCTTTGGGTTTTGGAGAAATTAGATCTGAAGACTGCTCTTCAAAATGATATCACAAAAGTTTTTATTTTATGGCAAAGATCATGTAAGGAGGATTTATATAGTAAAATGAGATACATAATCCCATCTCTGTTAATCTGGGAATTATGGTAGGAAAGGAACCGTAGGATTTTTCAAGATAAAAGGATGAACATTGAGAGATTTTTGAACAAGTTAGAGGCAAATATAGTAGAAATTACAAACAATAGAACTATGCTGGGACAATCAATGATGGAATTCTCACTAGAAGACAACTACCAGAGAAAGAAGTGGTATGGCTTGAAAGTTCCTCCCTGGATTGGATCTTGCATTGACAATAAATCCTTATCAAGGGTGAACTGTAAATGGAAACCACCAGAGCAAGGATGGATTAAGTTGAACTTTGATGGGGCAGCTAGGGGAAACCCAGGGGTGGCGGGAATAGGGATATGTGTACATAATGTGGAAGGAAAGTTATTAGGAAGGATAGAAAAACCTATAGGAATTAAGACAAATAACGAAGCTGAAATAGAAGCTATAAGATTAGGTCTAGCATGGTGCAAAAAATGGAGGCTAAAAAGAATTGCGATTGAAGGAGACTCAACTATTATTATAAATGCAATAAGACATGGTAGAATGCCGAACTGGAAACTAAATAGTGCTATTGAACAAATAATGGAATCTCTTGAAGTTATAGGAGATTATACAATGAATCACATTTACAGGGAGGGCAATACAGATGCAGATAAGTTAGCTAACCTAGGAGCTGACGGGCAAGAAATTGAAGAAATTCATGAGAGTTTGAGAGAAGAACTCGGAAGGTGAAGAAAAATGATTTCAAAATAGGAAATCAAGATTAGATGTAAATAAATGTAAATGAATTTAAAGGTAAACAAGTATAGAAACATTTGTGAGTATAAGATAAAAATGCAAAAATACACACACAAACACACACTCATATATATATTGCCCTCTTACATAGTAGACTTCAAGATAGGGAATGTAAGAAGTTAACGTCTCATTTAGTCAAAACAATCATCATATATTAGGGACATGCCAACCTACAATGAAGTCTCATCGATCACAAAAATGATAATCTTTAAAATAGAAAATGTTATGACAAATTAAAAGGCTCCTAAAGTGCTCATAAATTTCTTATGTTCATAATAATGAAATAAAGCTTATAGCATGACTGCCAATAGAAATGGATTTAGATGGTAATGTTTTATTTAGTAGACTAACTCATGGATTAAGATTTGCAATTACATTATTTCATCAATACCTAACCTGAACTAGCTTAATGAGGATTGAATCATGAAAATGATTAATTAACTGTAAATTAGGAGAGTAGAGGTGGCATGGTGTCTATCTATTTTGCAGGTATACTGGAAAACCATAATAGACCAAAAAGGCATAAATAAAGAAAAGGAGGCTTGAGAACTTATCAAAGCTAAGGCAAATACTCGAAGAGCGAGGATGAGAGAAAATAAAATGATTTTTCAAAAGCACAGTTAAAGTTAAAGGAAGGCTCATTAGCTCTAAAGATAAGAGCAAGGTACATGTAATCTCAATATAAATAAAAGTACGACACAAGATGGGAATGCTCATTAGTTCTTCTTAAAAGAGCATTGTATTTAAAAGATTAATGAATATCTGTGTTCACTATCATGGAGGTATGCCTCCTTTAATCTGTATTAAAGAGGGAATGCCCTCTTCGACTCCATCAAGTGGAGCTTTGTAATCCTACACTTGTAGGAACTCTAAACTTGATATATTATTTCTGGACTAAAGTCCCGGGCCAGACTAGAGGTTTTCTTCCTCGTTCTTTCCTACCAGTGCCCGCACGAACGGAGGAAAATATAAAATGATAAATTTTAAATAAATAAAATCAAGGCTTTGGCCATTTACTGATCAAAAAAAAAAAAAAAAACATAGACAACCCATAATCCTAATTGTCCTAAACTTTGTGCATTCATTTTTCCAACGTACATTTAGTATCATAGCAAGGAATCATGTCATAGTAAAAAGTCCGCATAAATTACTATGAAATCCAATGTGCCTCAAATAATTGTCCATAAGGGTCTAATAATTATAGTTGTGAAAGGTGAAGTCCTGTGAAGTTCAAAGGATGTGTCAAATTGTTGATTGTTGCCAAGGACTGCAACCTCTACATAAAAAAATTAATAAAACAAATAAAAATATAGCAATTTTCAAATAAAAATGGAACTTTGGTAATATGTTCGTGAAAACATTTATTTTAAAACATATGATTCTTTAGAACAAACATTTTAGAAGAAGAGATTTTATGTAAATATTATAAGAAGTGTTCATATTATAATGAATGAGACAACACATGTTGAATAAAAGTCAATCTAAACTGCACTCCTATGTTTAAAGAATAAATGAATAAAGAACCTTTATATAACTAATTAGATAATTTGTCCTAATTACCCCCAACATATTTTATTCTTTTGGCTAGCCTCATACTTTACCTACATTATTTTATGATATGCTATGATATGCCATAAACTATTGATCATGCATTTACCATTATCTAGATACAAGGACGAATTAGGGAGTCTTTTGGGTTTCATTGCTCACAACAAAGTTATGTGGAATGATTATATGGATATTTTGACTAGAAAACATACATGAATATCAAAACTTAATATATTGGACTAATTTTTGTGGTAGTAAAGATTATTGATTGAAGTTTATTATGAAATTTGGTCAAGTAATTCTATATTTTTTTTTATTCAATGGAAAGATATGTTGTGGTGGAAACAAATTTGGAAGGTTGACATTCCTTTTAAAATGACATTTTTTTGTGTCTCTCTCTTAATCGTAAAGTCTTAACTTTGGATTCACTTCAAAGAAGTGGATGGTAGAGCTCTCATAGGTATATTCTAGAATGTAGATTTTATATAGAAACTATTGAACATCTACTTCAAGATTTCTCATATTTTCAAATTGTTTTTGTTGAGCTTGCTATTATATTTGGATTCTCTAACTCTTGCTAGGAAAATACACTTGTTAATTCCTCAATACATTTGTT
The DNA here is from genome assembly GCA_027943335.1 of Chamaecyparis obtusa. NCBI lineage: Eukaryota > Viridiplantae > Streptophyta > Pinopsida > Cupressales > Cupressaceae > Chamaecyparis > Chamaecyparis obtusa. The sequence goes on along the minus strand of BSBK01003519.1, from coordinate 1,029,605 downwards.
TGAGGCAAATAATAATTTAGGGCATGAATTTTGTGGTGGCCCAAAGCACATTATTTTAACAACTATTGTATTCTATTTTATCCTCCTACCATCCATATTAGATTTGACTTTGAACTAACAACATCACAAAGAAAACTTCAAACTACAAAACTGACTTTACCCTACCAGTCATTGTCCTAGGAATACCAGTCTAATATTCCTAATTCAAAATGTAATGAAATAGTAAAAAGAAGGAGTGGAAAGGTAAGCAATAACTAATACAATGTTTTTACATTGAGAACCAATCCCAAACACGTTTCAATCCATCCTAGGAACTCACTGTTCCTGGACTATACCGTGAGACAAAGAGTAAATTATAGAGAATAAATATAGTTTTATTGATAAAAAAAATTCACTACAATACTTTGTCTCCCAACACTAACTCTACATAAATCCTACCCGTGCCTACACCTACCAAATAGGCTTCCAAAGCTGGTTACCTTCCATGAGTATTGAGTTAATTGAAATTAGTACACTCCAAGTTGTTCGAAAATGTTGTCTTACTCGATAAATCAATTCCACCTTGAGTTTTGACTTTCCCACTCAAAATTTACTTGGTCAACCGCAACTTGATTGCCATGTGGAAACCTATAATTGTATTTCTAGCCCTCCTATCCTCCCTAGCTTTCCCTACGTGGATCCTTTTTTGTGATCCCAAACACTTTCTCTTTCCTTGTCATCGTAGACCATATGATCACGAACGTTCAAAACCTATCATCATCGGTCCCCATTAGCTGATCTTACATAGCTTGAACAAAAAAGGGAAACATGATCTTGCAAAAACCTTGTAAAGGGCAGTCAAGAACCAAAAGACATCTTCATAAAATCTATGCTACTTAATTATATTCTCATTGACTCATGACTATCATTGATTCATGGATTTTATTTTCTAGTAAGGAGAATTGATACTTCACCATGGCTTCAATTTTCCTTTAGACATGATTCTTTTTGACATTAACACCAGTATAGGTGTCTTCACCAAGTCCTTTAGCTTGACTTCATATAAAAATCCAATTATAATATAGTTGGATTTGGAACTAGTTTTCATCTTATTTTCATGAACATCTTTATGAATCTAGCAACACATTTTTATGTTGTTCCAAGACACATTTCTGTTGGAGTTTTATTTGAATGAGTCTAGAAGTATATTGGAAGATTTTGAAGGGAGAGTTAAATTTGTTTTGGAACTGGTTTGGTGCCTTTTTATTGAGTATATGGAAAGTTATGACAAATTTACTAAAACTTGCTAGAATCTGTTCCTAGGGTTGTTTGTCATAAGAAAAATATCATAACTCTGTTTAAATCTTCAATATTTATTTGAGAGGTCACAATAGTTAGTCATTGTCCATGTTTAAATGATTGTATATGTGTGTATATATACACACATATATACACATATACTATAAGCGAATTACAGAAGGCTTCAGAAGTATAAGGAACAGCAAAGACAAATTCATCACAGAAGGTGATCAGTACATCAACGAATCTCAATCAGCAATCCAGTTGCAAAGCAAGAGATCTACTGTTTCATCCTAACAGGTGAATCAGTACTAAATCCTTTAACCAGGTAGACTTAACAGTCTTTTGTAAAATCTCTTTACCGAGTGCATACTTCATTGTATGTTTTGTTAATCCTTTAATAGGGTGGATTTAGCAATCCTTATTGCTCCTAACAGGGCAGATCATCAGAAGTGATCAAATTGTAAGCCTTAACCGACCAACTTTATTCTGCAGTATTAAAGCTTTGTGGGTTTCATCCCCACCCCAGTTTTACTTTCTTTTGGAAAGTTTCTGGGTAACCAAATCTATGTGTCATTATTGTGAATGCTTTTAAGTTTCATGCTTTCTGTATGCAAAGGTTAAAAGTAAATTACATGTTAAAATTGAAAGAAAATTTGGAGTTACTGATTCACCCCTCCCCTCTCAGTAACTCGGTTAATTCCTAAATATTTCCAACAATTGGTATCAGAGCAGCATTGGTTCTCAAGATAAAGCTTAACTAGCTTGAGCAAAGATCCAGGACAATGGAGGTATTCAAACTGAACAAGGTGATTGAAAATGAAAAGCTAGATCTGGAAATGGCCATAGCTAAACTCAAAGAAGTAAAAGAACATCTTTCCCAATCCCTAAGAAGAAGGAAGGAACTTGCAAATTAGATGAATGATCAAAATTACATTGAAGAAAAGATTGAATATATTTTTCCCTCAAATAACTCAGATGAAGCAAACAATGCTGTCAAAGAACTCCTAGAAAAGAATGGGTCTCTACAGGAAGAAGTGAGAAAATTGAAAAGAGAACAAGAGCTACACTCTACAAGATTCTGTGAGATCTTGGAACAAAGAAACAAGTTGAAAGATGAATTAGATGGAAGAAACATTGAAGTCCAAAATAAAACCCTTCAGCTAGAAAACCTAATTGATCAGATCTCTCATACAAATGAGGAAATTCTGAATCTAAGATCAGAAATAGAAAGCACAAGAGAAGAACTAAGATCTGAAAAGGAAATCAATCTAAGATTGGTGGATGACCTAAACGCTGAAAAACAAATCAATGAAGGAATGCTGAAAAGCCAAGAAGACTTGAATCAGCTGTATGAGCGAAATCTTCATAGGCAAAAAGGAAAAGCAGGACTTGGATACAAAGGAGAAGGCGAATCCTCTAAGCAAGGTACTCAAAGAAATCAAAAACCTACTTGTAATCATTGTGGTAAAATAGGACATACTTCAAATAAATGTTGGAACAATGAAAAAGTAGAATTCAATGGAAAATGTTACAGCTGCAATCAACCTGGTCACAAAGCAAATGAATGCAGGGAAAAACCTAGATTCAGAGGTAATTGTCACAAGTGCAACAAACAAGGTCACAAGGCATCCGAGTGCAGATCCAAGACATTTAATCCAACAGAACAAATTATGAAAGCAATGTTTGGATGGGACTACAACACCTGGTGTAGATGTCATTACTGTGGAGAATATGGACACATTGGCATGAATTGCATAAAACATCATCTAAGGAAAAGAGATACTACCGTAAGATGCTTCAAATGCACTAAACTCGGTCACATAGCCAGAAACTGCATGAATGCTAGTGAAATTGAAGATGGAAAGAAGAATGAAGCAACTAAGGTCAGGAAACAGGTGAGACAAAAATGGATTCCTAAAGCTACCGAGCAATCCAGTCCAAGTAATGGAATGGATGGCTCTACCGACTCAAACTAAATTTTCAAGAAAGCACTGGAACTGTATTCTCATAGACCAATTTCAAGCAGTTCCAGAACCGAAATTAAAAGAAAGATCTAAATCAGCATGCAAGATGCAGGGAGGTTGGTATCAGTCTTCACCGAGCAAGGTCGGTATTAGTCTTCACTGAGCAAGGTCGGTATCAGTCTTCACCGAGCAAAGTCGGTATCAGTCTTCACCGAGCAAGGTCGGTATCAGTCTTCACCGAGCGAGGTCGGAGCAATATGAATTCTCGAGTTCACCGAGTTACGAAGTCTTTACCGAGCAATTAATTCTTAGTGGGTGACAGTCTATCAGAATTCATACCCTAATTTGTACTAAGCATTAATGACAGAGTTGTAAACAAAAAGCAAGTAATCGAACTCATTCTTCACCGCGAACCTTTAGCACTTTGAGAGCAGAAAATTTCAAGAGCAACCCAGCGATTCAATACTTTTGCGAAAGGAATTTTCTGTGAGCTATCATGGCATCATCCAGCACTTCAGTGAAGAAAGGATCTGATATGTTAGTCCAAGGGGAATGGAAAGCACCAGATTTCAAAATCGTGCCCATAATTGCAGCAGCCCTAGATCCGAATCTCAGATTCCTCCTAAGGTACTGCTTATTAACGATATCTGCAATCATTTTAACTGTTCAATTCATGAAATGGGGAACCTAGAACTAGATATTGTGTGTGAGGAACTGTGTGTGGATGGTATTCTGAAACCCGAGCACAAACATCTGGAAGATAAAGGTTTAGTTCACATTGCACATCTACCTCGAAACTTTCGAGATAAATGGGTTAGATACATTCTCAGCCATGTACATGATGGCAAGATTTGGCTTGAGCAACCTATTGAGATCACAAAGAAGATGATTCAACAAGTCACCGGTCTTCCCATGTTGAACAAAGCAAAAACTACCAAAACCCTAGGTCGGACGGAACTAGAGAAGAAAACCCTAGCCGAGTGGGACGGTAGAGGCATGAAAGTTAGCAGCATTACCGATGCTGAACTGAAGTTTGGTACACACATTATTGCCCATAAGATTTACAGTTCTAGTCGACAGAACAGTGTCTCCTGTGAAGCTATTGACCTAGCATACAAAGTGGTCAAGAATAACTTAACATTTGACCTAGCAGACTTATTGTTAAAGTAGTTTAACAAAAACATGGAAAGCATTAAAACTTCCAAAAACAATCCATGTAAGTTTGGATCCTTATTGGTCTGTTTATTCTTCTATGTTCAGAAATTCTTCCCTTCTAAAGGAAAAGTTGTATGGAGAAAAGATGTGCCAGTCCTCTATGAAATAAATGAATACATCTCAGAAATGGGTGAAAATTTTGAAAGCATCATGGATAATTATTTTGAGTCTTTCAAAGAGAAAATGAATGACAGATTCCGGATTCCACAGAAGTTGGTGGAAGATTACAAAGATGACATTTGTTTTATGGTGGATTGTGATAATATATATATTCAAGCAGTTAAACCGAGGACTATATATGTAAAACCTCTTCCTTATGAGGTAAATATTGATGAAACCAAGAATATCATTGAAGCTCTTCTTAATCAGCCTGTCAATCCCAAAGCTCCATATTTTGGAACATATGATGAAGCTAAGGTGAGAATTGAACTAAGCATAAAGCTTCCACAGGCGGTAAACAAAGGAAAGAAGAGGATAGACAAAATGCAAATGATAACCGAGGACAAAGAAGAAAAATGATGAAGTAAAGAAAGCATTAAAAGAAAATGAAAATAAGATGACATTGAAGTTCAATACTTGTTTGATTTTGATCAACAATATTGAATCGGTTGTGAAGGCTGCAAATGCTACATGGAAGAACATATACCACCTTCACCAACCGAGTATTGAAACAGTAATAATAAAAGATATTGAAGATGACAGTGATGAACAAGAAGAAGACACTGAGGTAGATGATACTGTGAGGATAGCAGCAGAAGTCATTGCATCCCTTCCTACCTCTCCAGTAAAAGTTTCTATATCCAGCCTGGAGACACCTTCAAGCATGGTTGTGACAACTTCCACATTTGTCCAATCATCCATAGCAACAACAGAAGTAGCTACCATTTCTTCTACCGAGTTGCAGTCTCCCGCATCATCAAGTATTCCAGCAGTAAGTTTTCCAATTTTTGAATCTTCAAGTGTAAATATTTTAAGCTCTCCAGTAGAAAGTATACCAGTATCTATAGCCAGCCCTACTTTATCTACGGTCACTACTACCAAAGCATTAAGTTCAGATAAGCCTAAGGCTCTACCGAGTATAAAATTTTTGGGTAAGAATGTAGTAGAGGATATAGACCTAGATGAAGAGATAGAGATTCCTACATTAGATCTTGCAAATCTATCAGCGGACCAAATGCAAAATATAGGTGAGATCCTCCAAAGGAAAGCAAAACAAAAGAAGCTTAAAGAGGAGAGAGACAAGGAATATCAAATCATCAAGGATGCTAAGGACATTTTGTCTGATGCATTAGGCATTAAAGTAGACTCCTCCCAACATGTTTTGTTACAATTAGCAGAAGCAGTTGATAAATACAATGAGGATTCATTTGGGACAGAAAAATTAGTTGAAAGAGCCGAGAAGAGATTCAACAATAAAGTCCTTGAGCACATTGCTCAGCACATAGCTATTAACCAAGTAGAATTGTCTTCAGTTTTGTCAAACACTGAATCTATCTATTCGAATGCTACCTCTCTTTTGGCCAGACTGTGCAACATTGCCGAGTTCACAAAGGATGTTAAGGATAAAATGAATAAAATGGATGAGGACATGAAGATTAGCATACAGAAGCTGCAACTTGAACCAAGTTCAAGCTCTGCTCATCACATGAAAATTTCACACCTATCAAATATGTAGTCTGATCTACTGAAAGAAGACACAAGGATCCGGTCCACACTACTAGACATCCAACACATGATCCTTCCCATCATGAATACAATGTATAAGCACATTGAACATTCCAAAACATTGATTCATGACAATCAGTTCTCTATAGCAGATCACATGATTGAACTCTCTGCAGAAGTCCAAATTGCTATACAAACATGTAAGATCCTGCAAGAAAGTTGGGACAGAACCCTGGCACTAATAATAAAGGTACATTCTGATTTTCTATCAAATTTTGGATTCTCTCTGTAAATAACTTGTATACACACCTTTGGCATTATCGTCAAAAAGGGGGAGATATGTATAGAAGAAGATTTTTATAGAAACAGTTAGCACATTGAAAGGGGGAGACAATGTATAAAGAAAGCCCTATAACAAAGACAAATTTTGAAAAATCAAAATAAAACTCAGCATGATTCATGTATATAAGTTTTGGCCAATAAGTGTTTTTGTCACTAATGCCAAAGGGGGAGATTGTTGGCATTAAGTAGAATTGCCACTAGTGACAACACTTATTTGCGTTCACAGTGCAAATCGAGCAGACAGTGCAAACCGAGCAGACAGTGCAAACCGAGCAGACAATGCAAACCGAGGAGACAGTGCAAACCGAGCAGACAGTGCAAACTGAGCAGACAGTGCAAACTGAGCAGACAGTGCAAACTGAGCAGACAGTGCAAACTGAGCAGACAGTGCAAACCGAGCAAGTTAGTACAAACCGAACAGGACAGTGTAAACCGAGTAACATCATGTCTACCGAGTCACCAGTATTTATCGAGTTCAAAACCTACCGAGTGATCAGTATGAACCGTGCCTTCACTTCTATCGAGTGCATGATGATGCCGAGTAATGCAGTGGACGCCGAGTATCAGAAAGTCACCGAGTCAGTTTGCAGGAACCGTGTAACCATACTTGGGCCGACTTAGTAGCACTTATGTTTATTTGTCAAGCCGACTTTATAATTATAATTGTAATTAATTGTTTAAGACTTGTATATAAACAATGTTGTAAAAATGTCAAGATGTATAAAAGAAGAATATATGTGAAAGAGAAAGAAAGGTAGAGATAAGCGAATTACAAAAGGCTTCAGAAGTATAAGGAACAGCAAAGACAAATTCATCACAGAAGGTGATCAGTACATCAGCGAATCTCAATCAGCAATCCAGTTGCAAAGCAAGAGATCTACTGTTTCATCCTAACAGGTGAATCAATACTAAATCCTTTAACCGGGTAGACTTAACAGTCTTTTGTAAAATCTCTTTACCGAGTGCATACTTCATTGTATGTTTTGTAAATCCTTTAACAGGGTGGATTTAGCAATCCTTATTGCTCCTAACAGGGCAGATCATCAGAAGTGATCAAATTGTAAGCCTTAACTGGCCAACTTTATTCTGCAGTATTAAAGCTTTGTGGGTTTCATCCCCACCCCAGTTTTACTTTCTTTTGGAAGGTTTCTGGGTAACCAAATCTATGTGTCATTATTGTGAATGCTTTTAAGTTTCATGCTTTCTATATGCAAAGGTTAAAAGTAAATTACATGTTAAAATTGAAAGAAAATTTGGAGTTACTGATTCACCCCTCCCCTCTCAGTAACTCGGTTAATTCCTGAATATTTCCAACAATATACACATGTGTGTATGTGTATATATACACGTGTGCATATATGTATATATACACACATGTATGTATGTATATATATAGACATATACACATGAATTTAAAGAAATTAAATTACATAATTAAAATTCCTTATGCATCTTCTTAGTCATCTTTCGGGTGAACCAAACAGGTCATCTCATATTCCGGAAATCATTTTCAGAATTTGTATCTTCCATAATTGCAGCATCTTCTAGAATTGACTATATCTGACATTTGGTATTCCATGCACCAAATGGGCCCTTATTGCATAAAGAAAATGAAATCCAAAACAAGGCTCTTAAGACCTTTCCAAAATCACAAATTGCACACAAACTGGTTTTTATCTTTTATTTCTTGTTATCATCCATACATACCAGGGATCCTGCCCATACATTCCTTGTTTGGTGTACATATAACCCTATTACAACTACCACAACCATATTTGGTTGGTCGTGATTTTAGCTAATGGAGCTTGTAGACACTGAAATAATTATACTTTCATCTATCAATATGTTATTGTTTGATCCATTAATATTATATTCATCAACATCTATCATTATTATATTATTTATCTTCTATTATCATTCATAATTATTTATCTTCCATGATCAATCTTCTTTCTTTATCCAGGTCGATTTGGCCAAGAATATCTTGAAAGAGTGGTTCTATTGTAATGATGATTCTATTTGCAACAAACTTGTTAGAAACATGAAAAGAAAACATGTTAGCAATTCCATCATTTGTCTGTTGTTTAGGACAGTCACCATAGAATTATTTGGACTGTCTCTCCTCTTGCCTTGTAAGGTTAAAATGACCTTGTTTTCTTCCCTCCTTGAATAGACCCTTACCATCTTGCACTTGTGCAATGATAGGACACCAATGTTGCTAATTAAGGTTGGTGGGATGATTATGCCTATCCTAAAAAAAGACTGTCAAATCATTATGCTTTCAAATCAATTACCTATTGATGTATCCCTTGCAAGGGAGAGAAGCCAAACACATAAAGAACATGCACATAAACACGGCAACTGAAAAACTTAAATGGAATACACCAAGAAGTACCAAATGATGAATGCTCAATTTTTGTAATGGAAAAGCAATATCAGAACCGTCCATTTCTAGAACTTGATTTTTCTATAGTCCTAATGATTTTTTTAATTTCTTGTTTGTGCTTGGTGACAGGATTTTGAACATTGTTGACATACTTAAATGGAATACACAATACCAAATGATGAATGCTCAATTGTTGTAATGGCAAAGCATCAGAACTGTCCATTTCTAAAATTTGATTTTGTATAGTCTTAATTATTTTTCTATAGTCCTAATGATTTTGAAAATTGTTGACAAAGAGTGTTTCTTTTTTTTATTATAGTATAAATGATTTTTCTATAGTCGTAATGATTTTTCTTATTTCTTGTCTTTTGTCCCTTTTTGATTTCCTATGTCTTTGCTTCGTGACAGGATTTTGTCACCTTCTTTTGATGGTATATTTCATTCACTCTATGTAGAATACTATTTTGTTCACTATTTTATTTCAGCTTCATATTTCTTTCATTTTTCATATACATAGAGACTACACATGCTAATAAAAAAATGAGCTATTTGATTTAGGTTTACTTTTCATTATTGTAAATGGTTAATATTTTTGATGCTACTCCTTGGTGTATTTCATATAAAAATAATCATATAAATATAATAAATGTAGTAACAATGGTGTGGTGCATTATTGATATAGGCTCGATGACTCTTGTCAATGTGTCAATCTGTCAATGTGGTGGTGGGCAATGTGTGTTGAAGACTTCATGGACATCGAACAACCCTGGATGATAATTTTGGTGCTGCCCAAATAGAAAAAAGGTAGCTAATGTGTATATATTTAAAGTTTCTAATGTAAATACTATTCATTATAATATAAGAACTAATGTAGACTGGGTATCATAGGGAAATAATGGTTGTGGATACTTTAGTTGGGTTGATGACAACTCATCTGCATCTATTTGCCCATCTCCACTTATCCACGATGAAAGATTTGAGTGCAAAATGTGTCAGGCTAGGGAAAATTCCAAAATTATATTTTTACGATGCCTTCTTTGTATTGTAATCGCATATCTTTGTTGCGACCATATGCAAAGATGAACTCAGGAATTAGTTAGTTTAGTATTTTCATATTGTAACTAATATTTTAATATTGATATGACATAACTTCTCTTTGCCTCAAGTGCGCATATATATGGTTTACATCTTTTTTTAGAATAATTCTTCATGTTTATGGCTTAGGTGAGCCCCAATCTACTATCAATCACATGATTTAACCTATAGTGTTTTCTTGGTTATTCCATTTGTTCCTTGACCTTGACTATGGATTGACTATCATTTTCAAGCTTGAGCGAGGCTTCATACCAAGCAGCGTCCGTAGATTTGTACCACTGATTTACACTGGAGGTAAACTACATGTGTCATGTAAACAACATGGTTGAATGCAATCTCTTTTACGTGTTTTCAAGAGTTTTCCCACCAATACAAGCATAAATAACGCATTGAGCATAATCTACGGATGCTACGTGGTATGAAATCTCTATGAAGTTTGAGCACAACATGGTATGAAGTCTCCCTTTATTCCAGTGAGGGATTGGAATGAGTTCATTTTGGATGTAAAGGAGAATGGGGATACTCAAAGAGGAATTACACCAGAAAATGAGAGAAGGTAAAAACACAACAGCTGAGAAACATAAATGCAGATTTCACAACAGCTGAGAAACATAATTGTAGTCATCATGGTCACAATTTTTTGGAGACAAAGTAATTGAGTTGTATACCCAAGCGATGGAGTGCAACTTTTGCACCTCTGATTCCAAGTTGACACTACGGGACACAAAGACCATAGATAAGGAATAAATTTAGAGAGCGGAGGAGGTCCATAATGACCAAAATAATACATGAAGAACCTCAAGTTAAATGAGGCAACTGCAAACATTTTAATAGATTTTTATTATTAAATAATGAAATTTACATATACTAGTGTTCTAAGCCCCCTCATTACATGATTTATTATTGTAAGCCCCCTCTAACTTATGCATCTAGAAAATGAAACTACAACCTATTGGGATTGAGACAAACCTTATAGAACAACAACAGCTAGGAATGATCGCTTTCCAACATTTGTTGAATACATCTATAGCTCATGAATACAAGGTCCTCCAATAGATGTATTCAACAGATGTTGGAAAGCAATCCTTCCTAGCTGTTGTTGTTCTATAAGGTTTGTCTCAATCCCAATAGGTTGTAGTTTCATTTTCTAGATGCGTAAGTTAGAGGGGGCTTACAATAATAAATCATGTAATGAGGGGGCTTAAAACACTAGTATATGCAAATTTTATTATTTGATAATAAAAATCTATTAAAATGTTTGCAGTTGCCTCATTTAACTTGAGGTTTGTCATGTATTATTTTTGTCATTATGGCCCTCCTCCGCTCTCTAAATTTATTCCTTATCTATAGTCTTTGAATCCCACAATGTCAATTTGGAATCAGAGGTGTAGAAGTTGCACTCCATCGCTTGGGTATACAACTCAATTACATTGTCTCCACAAAGATGTGACCATGATGCCTACAATTATGTTTCTCAATTGTTGTGTCCCAGGACCCCTTATGACCCTTTATGACCATTTACGACCTCTAAGAATACATCTTAGAGGTCTTAAAATGTCATAAAGGGTCATAAGAGGCTCCTAGGAGGGGCCAGATGAACTTCCACCTTCACGTGGTTGGCCCTGTTAAGTAGAGAATGTTAATTAAACTATTCTCGAAACATAATTGTAGGCATCATGGTCACATTTTTTTGGAGACAACATAATTGATTTGTATACCCAGACGGAGTGCAACTTCTACACCCCTGGTTCCAAGTTGACACTGCGGGATGGAGAACAACTTGGAATCGGAGGTGCAAAAGTTTCTCTCCATCGTCTGGTATACCACTCAATTACATTGTCTCCAAAAAAATGTGACCATGATGCCTACAATTATGTTTCTCAGAGAATGTTAAACTATTCTCGAAACAAAGAGAAGCTCAATGATTTAAGGTCTCAGTACAAGCACTAGAATTGAGTTTTTTGGCATGGGCTAGGAAATTTTTGTATATCAACATGCGATAGAGTTTGGGAAAAAAACTCTATCGCATGTTGATATACAAAAATTTCCCATCCGTGCTGAAAAACTTAATTCTAGTGCTTGTACTACATGACTGGTGCTAAAATAGGGCTCTCCCAATCACTGATTGTGACCCGCTGGCAACAACCAATAGAACGAGTGTGGACACCTAAAGATAAATATCAAATAAGGGAAAAGAACCTGCAACAACAGAGGCAATAGCTATAGATACAAATGAGGATATCCCAAAAATCCCTAATTTAGTGTTTTAGAGATCCACATACTCGATCTATGACTCAATTTCAAAACCTTCCAATATTATACTGTTGCAGACATATTTTCCTTTCTCTAGCTAAATAAATGGCTTATATTTAGCCTAGGGTTTTGTCCAGGAAGAAACTCGACAACCCATACAACTCTGAGTGTTGGGTGTATTATGATACATTACCCTAATTTGACTTTCATCTAGTGGCATTAGAATATTTGTATTTGCTAACAAACGATAGACTGTAAATTAGGGATTTTTGGGATATCGTCATCTAAATCTATAGCTATTTTATTTACATTGGAATGCAACCTGCCGATATTGATACTACACCGGCTAAGCACAATGGAGGCATCGATTCTAATGCGAATTGTAGTACTCAAGGTATACATTTTCTATTTGAATTTTGATTAATGAATATTTAATACAAGAAAACATATTCAATTGTTTAAGATGGATTACTTGTGATGATGAGACACGCCATTTAGATGTTAACTATGACAGTCTCTTGGTTTCAGGTAATGTAGAAGGAGAAGCCTAGTTCAATATGCAATCTCAATTCATATACATAGGATATCAGGTGGAGTTGAAAAACACAATAGGGTTGCATCTTTTATAGAGGTCTTTAATTGCATATTTTAAGTTATAGAGCATCGCGAACATTGTAATTTTGACCTATTAAAAAAATGTAAACATGTTGTGTTTTTTCAACTCCACCTGCTATCCATGCATATTATGCTTGTGTTGCACACGCATTCTCAATTCAGAGTGGGAAAAATCCTATTTTTGATGCAAGGGAGAGAAACCAAACACAAAGAACATGCAAATAAACACGACAGCTACAAAACATAAATGTAGGTATCACAACAGCTGAGAAACATAAATGTAGGTATCATGGTCCCAATTGTTTGGAGACACAACATAATTGAATGCTATACCCAGAAAATGCAACACAACCACTACTCCTGCAGTTCTAAGTTGACACTATGGATCTAAAAACCATATATAGATTCCTTATCTTTGGTTTTTGGATCCCGTAGTGTCAACTTAGAACTACGGGAGTAGTGGTTGTGTTGCATCATCTAGGTATAGCATTCAATTATGTTGTGTCTCCAAACAATTGTGACCATGATGCGTACATTTATGTTTCTCAGCTGTTGTGTCCCAGGACCCCTTATGACCCTTTATGACCCTTTATGATCCCTAAGAATACATCTTAGAGGTCTTAAAGTGTCGTAAAGAGTCATAAGAGGATCCTAGGGGGGGCTAGATGAGCTTCCACCTTCACATGGTTGGCCCTATTAAGTAGAGAATGTTGAACTATTATAGAAACAAAGAGAAGCTCAATAAGAACGAAAAATATATACAATAATAAGATATATGGTCGATACTTAATATCGACATAAGTTATGATTATTATATCTGGTCGATACTTAATATCGACATAAGTTATGTCCTGCATTCATTGTTATTGCAACATTACTTATTACATCAGAGAGCGTATGATTGTCTTCTTTTCTTTCATCATTATATTTGTATATATTCAATAGTCAAACTGAAATGGTGCTTTTGTTTTCAAGGATGGACCCTATATGAGATTGTCAGATATGCTTCTATGCATAACTAGACTACATATGAAGAGGCCTTGAAGACCAATCTTGTTTTGGCAAAGATGGCAATAAGTGGTGATGTCTATTCCTTGGGAGATTGGATTGCACAGGTCTATATCTCAAAATCATTTGCATGTGGCAGAAATGCATACTTACAATCATTTCATTCTACATTTAAAAACATTGATGACACTCTAGACACAAAATAATGCTCATGTTGTTGACTTGACAGTGCTATGAAGGAAAACCAATTTTTGAATTTGATCGAACCCGGATGTTCAGATCTGGTCTCATTGGATTTAGTTTTCATGGTTCTTTGTCTCATTATTACTATCATCTTAGTGAGGTAACACCTTGCCCTCTTTCTTAGTCTCTTACAGTTCATACTTGTTTAATTTGAATAATTTTTTAGTTCCTTGCAAAAAGGGTATGACAAACAAATATGGGTATACATGCTCTATTTCCTTTCCAGGATTGGTGGGTGGTGCCTGCAATAGTTTCGAATGACTATTTTGACACTTGTGATAAGAAAAGAATTATTAACTATTAGAAATGTTGTATTGTTACTATAGATAGATGTCAAGCTGAATGATCTGATGAATGTTGTTCTTACTATTCTATTTAATTTTATGGATATGCAGCTGGAAATGTTGTATGCTCTTGGGGTCGTGGAGAAGATGGACAATTAGGCCATGGTGATGCAGAGGATCGCCATAAGCCAACAGTCATAAGTGATCTTGATGGTTGTAAAATTACATTTGTAATTTGTGGTGCTGACCATACAACAGCATATTCAGATACTAGGCTGGTGGTTCATAGTTGGGGTTTGTAAGGCTTTTTACTAAAAATATAGTTGCTAGAATAATGAATCAATAATATATTTTTTTTTTTAACAAAAAATTAATATTGGTCGATTTTTTGACATTTTAATAATAGTTGTTTCAACGAGAATGCTATGTGTTCGATGTCACTTTCAACCAACGTTGGTCGCACTTTCAACGAACGTTGGTCACATAGTTAAAAGGCTTGATCTACAATTCTTCCAGGTTGAAGTGCTTATTTCGACGAAGATTCGATCGATAATTCCACCACTAGGGAGGTCAGAATTTTGACGATGGTTTTTACTGTCGGAATTTTGATGAAAAAAGTTTGACAATAGTTTTGGTCATCTGTTCGACCAATGGGTATCAAAAATTTGACTAATCCTCGTCGAAAAATAAGTTAAAATTTACTAGTGTACATAGTCTTTACTATCTAGAATGTTCTACATAACATTATGTGTTTCTCTATGGAAACTTTGGTAGTTTGTCTCTATAGGACTCTAGAACACTACATTTTCATCCTATACAAGGAGCTTGTCAAGTTTCCCAGGGAACCTCTATGGTTTGTAGTTTTAGTTTCTAAAGACTAAAGAGTTTAGATAATTTCTTGTACATCATTAAATAATAAATCTACTAAATTAGTAAGTAAACTTGAAAGTCGTAGCTACCTAAAAGCTTACTGGAGTGGAGGGTTGAAACCTAAATCCTCAAAGGGTTTGATTATCCTTTGTAGTGGTTCACTTTTCATAATCTACAAATAACACACTCTTGAACATTAATGCTTCTCCTTGTTCTAGTTCTTTTGTATGGTGAGGTGATACAACACTTTCTGCAACTGCTTGTGCAACATGATTTCTAGCCACACTCTTTTTATTGTTGTCTTATTGTATTTTAGGACATTCAATTGAGCTATTCCCAACTTCTCCACATTTATAGTGTGAGTCTGTAAAACCTCTTCCTATACCTTGTCATAAAGAGGTTAGTATGGAAGAGATATCATATGTTCAAGGCTTATTTCAAAGTTATTCAAAGATATAAAGGAACTATATACGTATATTTATGGAACTTCTAAAGATAGAGATATCACTTGGAAATCTTGAAAAGTGATGCAAGAGATTCTTTACTTGATTGTGAGTATACCTACAATCAATACACACAAAATATTTGATATAAAGTCTTCATAAGTATTAATTAGTCAAATTTGCATAACAACTCATATTTTTAATAATCAAGTCAATGTTATTAATGTTAATGAAGTATTTAATTTAATTTGTTAAAAGTCCATGCTCATTGAAAATACTATAATAATTTCTCATAGTAATTGACTATAGAATAAAAGGTTGTGAATGAATTGATTTTCAATGTAAATACAGCTCGGTAAGATAGCTAATCATGACAACTTTACCAACTATTGACACATTTTTCACTATTTCAAAATATTTACTATAGCACAAATCTGTTTAACAACAACAAATCCTCCAACTTTTTTTCTTTGATTTATTACATGAAAAGGAATTGGAGATGGAACTGAATATTTGGAGAGGGGAGTTTCCAGTTTCTTCTGCCTTGCTAATTGCTTTTTCCATATCTCTCAGGTTGTGCATCATGAATTTATCATCATCACTTACGCTTATCAACGATTTTAGCTCAAGATTTTTGATAGCCGGATGCGGATCCCAGCTGACCTTTTCCTATTCTCGGATACTTTTCTCTTTCTCTTTTCCTATCTAGGAGCAATCAATATGCACGCAGATTCTTCTCTCTAGAAATGCTAGTTTCTTGTAAGAAGGCTTGAGTTTTTTTATAAATTTCTTGATGACAGATGCTCTACAGTGTTCTCAATGCTTTATTCCAATATTCATCCATTTTGTCACGCAAATTATCTCACATGACTTCCAAAGCCAGTGACAATTCACCACAAGCTTCTACAATCCTTTTGCTTTGTTGGGCATACCGTACCTTCGATTGAGTACTAAAAAATGCATGCTAACTGAAGAAACATAGAGCCTCGTCATCCTTTAGTCCCTCCATCTTATAAATTGTGTTTATGTTTGCCATATTCAATACATGCTTATTGGGGGTTGTAACAATTATTCTGCTCTCGGGGCCTAAATTTTTTTCCCCTATTAGAATCTCCACTTTCTCGATATCATCAATTTTATCTAAAACTATGAGGACGCACTTTAGAATAGAAACCTGTTTTCCATAATGACTATTAAAAGTAATCATAAATACAAATCGAGCATTTTATTGAAGGAAGAAATGAAAATTTGAGTTGATTTCTCAAAATTTCGTAAGGAGATGTCTTACAAATGCATAGAAGGATCATAAATTACAAGTTAAGAAATCAATGCATCATTCCTAAATCATGATCAAGGATTATTTAAAGATAAGGTAATAGTATGCTCAAGGCAAAGAATAATATTCCTAAATCATGATCAAGGATTCTTTAAAGATAAGGTAATAGTATGCTCAAGGCAAAGAATAATATACAAGTGAAGAGAAAATGTGTGCATGAAATAATGCATAAATGAAGACCGTATGCTCAAGCAAAGTGATCATGAAACTTCATATTTTCAAAAGCATTAGAGGAAGGAATCGAAATCTGATATGAAATATAATGAAAACTCTTAACTCCTCTAAATTTGATGCAGGAGCATCCCAGGGTAGTTGGCTATCCTGCATGTTTGGGAGATTTGATGGAGTCGTGTGGACTTATTTTCATATGTGAGGGGTTTGGTAGAGTTGGATAAACCTACTTGGGTCTTGGGTAATTGGTTTTGATGTATTTAATGGAACTTGGCATGGTCTTGGTTGCTCAGCATGGCCTAGGAGGAGCTCGGCCTTGCTTAGGAATTTGGTGCCTAATACAGGCCGTATAAGTAATTTTTCACAAAGAGTTAGAGGATGAAAATTTTAGGGATTGAAGAGGGCCTATATTTCTACCTATGGTTCGAAGCACGAGTTCTAATTCATTCGGAGCTAGGAGATATCGCGATTTTACTAAGACATCAATTTTGGGCATTTAATTGTTGTTGTTGGCCGACTTGTGGCATTTAATTTATGTGTTCGTATTTAATTTATGTTCAGGGCCGACCTGTGGCTTAGATTGGTATAAGTAAGGGTTGTGGGGGAAGTCTTTAGGCATCATTGATCCATCTTGGAGAAGAGGAAGAGGTAGAGGAGCGAATTTTGAGGAGAACTAGTCGCTGTGGCTTGGGAAACAAGGAGATTGCTTGGAGGGCTTGCGGGTACAAGTTTAGATCTTCCTGGAAGTTTCTACCATAGTGTGGCAAGGGTTTGGATTGGATCTTGAGGGATCTTGCAAAGTTACTATTGGAATTGCATTGTATTTGGCCGTAACCTGGAAGGCCTTACAGCCGGGCATGTTGGATGAAAATATGATAATTCTATTATGAGTTTTGGCATTGTGTGGTTCTAAATCTTTGTATTGTTATTATATTCTATTGTGTGGTTATTTGCTGGGGGCTAGGACATCTCCATCGGGGATTCTCCTGCCTTGCACTGCATCAAAATTTAGATTTCTTTTATATACATTGACCTTAATTCCTTCTATAGAATTCAAGATTTTGCAAGAACGTGTTAAATACAAATCATGATTAATTTCTTTTAGAAACAAAAGACAAGTCACAATACTTACCTAATCAAACCCCTTCACTTTTGTTTTCCATCCTCTTTTTAAACATATGATAGTTTCTTTCATATATTTTTAATTATTTTTATATCCAAAACTATAATTCATTATTGTTTTGATTTTTATTATATAGATGAGTATAAAGAAAATGTAAAATATATATTTAATGCCAAAAATCATATTCTTTGTCTACACAATAAATATAAATTCAATATCATTTAAATTAAACAAGTAAAATGAAGATCTGACATCTGGAAAAAAAAAACACTAGTGATAAAAAAAGATAACTGTACAGGGCCAACGTAAGTATACCAATTTGATCGAAGAGGCAATAATACATGTTTTTCATTCAAAACATGCAATATGTTACGGTTGCGGTAGATACATCAATAGTGACCTGGGAATACTGATTTCTATAAAAGGTTGAAGACAATGAAAAACATGTAATATGTTACGGTTGCGGTAGACACATCAATAGTAACCCAGGAATACTGATTTCTATAAAAGATTGAAGACCTTGTCTAGGAAATATCCAAACAACGTACAAGAAGTTGGACAAGAAACAACACCCCAACACCATCGATATCTCCTCTAAACTAAATATAATCCGCCCAAGATGAAAATGTCTTCTGGACTGTATTCATATGAACAGCAAACATACAAAAACAGTGGTTAAGGATACGAGACATCTCGATAGAAAACACAGACAAAAGCCCCGTTGATTACCAGAGAAACATACATTTTCTCCTTTTTTGGTCTACTTTCACACCCTTTACTATTTATAACCTCTTCTTCTTCTTCTTCCTTAGATCATGTGAGCTGCTTTTCACATGGCTTCAGCAGCAGCAGCAATATCGTATTCTTTTTCTTCTTCTTCTTCCTTTGCAACAAACGCCTACAAAGCCCATTCTTCATGGCTCAAAACGAGGGACTCCCACTGCAGTTTTAAGAGACAAAACCGCCATTACTCTACGGTCGTATGTGAAAAGACTGCAAATAAGACTGTGGTGGTTGGTTTAGCGGCTGATTCAGGCTGTGGAAAGAGCACATTCATGCGCCGCCTGTTAAGTGTTCTTGGAGGCTCCCCTTCTTCTCCTCAGCCTGTTAATCCTCATTCAAATACACTTGTAAGCAATGAGGCCACGGTCATATGCCTGGATGATTACCACTTACTTGATAGGAGACAAAGGAAAGAGAATGGAATAACTGCACTTAACCCCAGGGCTAATAATTTTGATCTCATTTACACCCATGTGAAAGCACTGAAAGAAGGCCTTCCCGTTATGAAACCCGTTTACAATCATTTCACTGGCCTTTTACATCCGCCCGAGTGCATTACTCCCCCAAAGATTCTCATAATCGAAGGATTGCATCCCCTGTAAGTGAATATCTCTATTTCAATTTAATTTTTTAACAGAGGTGGTGGCATCATGAATGAAATGAAGTCTTACTAGACACCATTGAAATCTCTTTCTGTGTAAATTATCCTCTGCCCATACAGAATAAATCTGTGTAAATCTGTGTTTCTTAATGGTTAATAGCATTTGTTTTTTGGGTTACAGTTATGATGATCGAGTACGCGATCTGTTAGACTTCAGCATTTACTTGGACATAAGTGACGAAGTGAAGTTTTCATGGAAAATTCAGGTTTGTCATTGAACATTAACTAAAACCTAAGAAAACAATGAGATTAAGCCCGACTTTTGATATTGACATTAATTATGTGAATGGTGGGTAAATTGAAGCGAGATATGGTGGAAAGAGGGCACAGTATAGAAAGCGTCCGCGCAAGCATTGCAGCCAGAAAACCAGATTTCGATGCTTATGTTGGTCTGTGATTTATGCTCTTACCACTTTGCAATTGACGTTTTTCTAGTTTAGATACAGATTACGATGATGACTGATATTGAGAATCCAATTGCAGATCCTCAGAAGAAGTATGCTGATGTGATAGTTGAAGTTGTGCCCACACAACTGATTCCCGACAGTGGGGAAGCCAAATTTGTTCGGGTGCGCATCGTGATGAAAGAAGGGTTGGAACATTTCGATCCCGTTTATCTTTTTGACGAAGGCTCAACAATAACATGGGTGCCTTGTGGAAGAAAACTGAGTTGCTGTTATCCTGGAATTAAATTCTCTTATGGACCTGAAATTTATCATGACGAGGAGGTACTTACCATTAACAGCTATAATATCTTTGTTTCAGTTTTAGGGTAAAATTCATCTGAATTTGGCCTAAAAGCTTTGGATTCTTTACATTTTGATCTGATTGTGGGTATAAGTTGGTTGAAGACATTCTTTTCATATAAATCTGGTGTCTATTCTCTCTACTCGAATTTGTGGCTTGTGGGTGGTTGCTCTCATCCTCATGGTCTTGCCGTAAAAGAAGCTCAACCGTAGATTACCAAAAGAAATTATATTATGTGTACCTTTATTGAAGAAAATTGAACATTTCTTTATTTAAATTTGACCCTTTTTTAACACAAAACTAAAAATTCACACATTATCTACTTAGTTCATTGTTTTTTTTTCCCTTGGGCACAACTGTCTGATTGTATTTCTAATCTTGGTGCAGGTAACTGTTGTGGAAATGGATGGGCAGTTTGATAAATTGGAGGAACTTATATACGTTGAAAGTTATCTGAATGGTGTTTCCACTAAATACTATGGTGAGATCACACAAGAGATGTTAAAACATGCAGACTTCCCAGGCAGTAATAATGGCACTGGTTTATTCCAAACAATAATCGGCCTTAAAATTAGAGATTTGTTTGAGAGAATCATTTCAAAGGAATCTGAGATTATCAGTCATGAACTTGAGAACAACTTCTACATTAGTGGGACACATTAGAAATATGAAAATATTGTCTATAGTATCAATTGCAAAGTAATTAGTTACTTGGTATTGCAAAGTAATGAGTTACTTCTACCAATTTAAAAATGTTCTATTGTAACCAAAAGTTATACGAAAATAGATCTGGTTAGATCATAATGATATTTATTGAAACACAAAAGGTAAATCTAATATAGCCAAGGTATAAACATTTGTTTATTGAATGATTGTAATGTGTCAATTTTATCCCAAGTTTGCAAAAATTTACTTTTTAAATATTAATGTGTGAATGGGACCTCCTCTCCAATTAACATATTTACTAAGGAGTCATTCATTTAACTTAGAAACCACTTAATCAACTCAAATCAACTTAGAGGCTACAATGGATTCTAAGAGCCACCACTTTGAATTCTAACACTAACTGTCACTTTGAGGATTCGAACATGGACCTCCATATTGAAAAACTTATGGTCCTTCCATTTGAGAACAACCCCATTGACATGTGTGATTAATATTTAATCAATCGTATTAATATGAACTAATTCTTATTAATTATCTACTTTTGATTGAGATTGGAGAGTGAATAGATTTGCTCTATTGTCTAATAAATGCATCACAAAGATCTTTAAATAGATAACACTCATGAAGAGATGTATTTCTTGCATGAGACATGATTGTAGATACTATGTTGAGTGCGATTGAATATAGTTTATTTTAACACCCCCCACAAACTTTTATTTTATCGCAGAGCTCAACAAGATCATTAGGGCTATAATAAATTAGAGGGTTAGCCCACAAAATTGGTTCCTACTTTTTGCCATGAATAAAATTTGGCAATAAATTTTTTTTATTTTTTACCTCTTTGAATGAACTGGGATCTTCATTCAAAGGTCCCCAAGGGGTTCGTTCGAACACACATGTGTGGCATGTTTGAATGAACCCCACCACTTCATTCGAACATGCCCGTGTAGCATGTTCGAATGAAGGGGGGGTTCCTTTGAGCTACCCCTGGCTGAACTATTTAATAAATTATGGTGACGGGGGTCATTTTCACCATTATTTTTTTTAACTTGTGGACCCCCAGGTGTTAGATCGAACCAAATGATGTCCTAGCATGATATCAACATCCCTTGAGCATTTTTTGCCTCTTCCGATCGTCTTTCATATCAGGTAAACATTATTCTTCCTTTCTTTGTTTTTTTTAATTGTAAATTATTATTTTTTCATATATCTTAGTTCATTTTGTGTTTTCAGTAGTATTTTTGTATTCTGTTAGATAATTTTACAAATCAATTGTTAGAAAACATTAAAAACCCTAATTAGAAAAGTGTAGAAAAACCAAGCTAGAAAAACCTAGTTAGAAAAGCCAAATTGGAAAACTCTAGTTAGAAAACCCTAGTTAGAAAATCCTAGCACAAAAACCCTAGTTAAAAAACATTTAAAATTTTTTTTTTTTTTTTTTTTTAGTTAGATATATTTGAGAATTTTAGTTTATAAAGTTGTAGAAAATGCTATGTACACATGTATAGTTAGATATTTAAATGTTTGAAGTTCTTTTTTATATACTGAAATGTTATGTACATATATTTAAGATATTTTGTTAGATACTTTTACAAACATGCTAGTTAAAATAATGTTTGAAAATCCTAGTTAGAAAATGTTATAAAATCTTATTTAGAAAACCCTAGAACTTAAAAAATATTATAAAACCCTGGTTAGAAAACTTTAGCTAAAAAAGCCTAGTTAGACAACCCTAGTTAGAAAATGTTAGATATTCTTAGTTTAATAACTATACAAAAAATATTTATTTTTAAAAATGTAGAAAATAAAATTTATGTTGAAATGTTATGTATATGTTCTAGATGTTTCCATTTTATATGTAAAACCATTATACATTGTGTTAGGCCATTTTCTTGTCATAGCCAAAATCTAATGAAAATGATATATTCCTGCCAAAACCCTAATATAATTGTCATAACCACCTACAAGCTTGTTTTTATCAGCAAAGAAGATGTGTAAGGTCTTATGGCTTGCGAGCTTAACCAGGGATTGTCCAAGATGTATACAAGTTCCATTCTAGATCGCATGGCCTAATGTGCCAAAACCCTAAGGGAGTTGCCTTGTCCTGCTGCAACATAGTTTTGATCTACGAAGAAGATTTATGATGTTTCATGGCTTGTGACCTTGACCAAGGATTATTTAAGATGTCATCAAGCTCCATTTAAGATCGCATGTGCTCAAGTGTAAAAACCAGGGAGATATTACAATTTTAAGCTCTGAGAATATAGGGTTTATGCATGTCCAAGGGCTTCATGAAATTTGTTTAAGTCCAGAAACCCTACCCTTAATCTATTTCTTCGTTACCATTTCAGGCCACTTAAGTCCCCATTTTGCACGTCTTATTTCCTTTCCAAGGTTGTTATATCTTTTATTCAACGATTATGTGATTGAGTGTTCATGTGTTCTCTTGTTCTGGGTAGTTTGTGCTCTAACATTCAGCAACTTGGCGGGCAGTTAACTTTTCCTTCATTTGCGTGATCTCCAGACCAGACCAAGGTTAAGTAAAATATTCTGCGACTTGGAGAATGTTGTCAGTTGCGTGTTCGCCAGATAAGTTGGGTTAAGGGAAGCTTGTCAAGGTTAAGATAAAGAGTTTGCAAGTCCAATAAGATCTACTGGTGGTCATGATGTCGCAAAGGGAATGTGCTCAAAAGTTAGTCAATGAGGCATTGCGATGAACATCAATTCAAATAAAGACCGATGCAGCAGTGGGTCCAATTGCCAGGTCATGCTGAGATGCTCAATTTTGATTGGTTGTTGAGATAGATGAGGTGGCCGAGTAATTTTAAAAGGCTAAGTTGACTGTTGTGATGATTTTTGAGAGCTGCCCAATGTGCCGAGAAAGACTAAGATCAACGACCGTGTTTTAAACTTGATCAATTAACCATTGCTGCCATTATTTAAATCTTTTGCCAGGATTTCTGCAGGGTTTGTTACAGTGAAATAGATACGACAAAGCCAGAACAGATTTGATTTCTCTGGGATGGTTGCAGGTAAAGAAATGATGAGAAAAATATTGGTGTTTGTCACATGCTGATTTTGTTTCTTGGGGTGCCATGCCAAGTTAATATTAAGGACTGTTGTTTGACAAGGTTAGCTAGGGTTTGATGGATGTCAGAGAATTCTATGCCATATGCACGCAAGCTCTCTTTTGGTGGTCTTGGCATTTATTTCAGTTTTTCCTGTAACAAGAAATCAGTTCAAATTATATTGTAGTTATCCTGTTGATGATAAAACCCAAATAATTGTACATCAGATTTTATTTGATTCTCCTAAGTTTCTAGGCTTTCTTGATTGCTTTCATTTCTTGTCAATACCTGGTGGTTGTAGACCTAATTTTGCTATAAATAATCTGTAGCTTGTTGCAGTCCTTTATAAGGATTTCCAAGATCATTTAGAAGGGTTCTAGTTTTTGGTAACCTTGAGGGGTTCCTAATTCTCTACAATTTTTTAGAGCTGGTTCCATGGGTGGTTCCTTCCTATAAATATATTGTCTTCTTCTTTGCATATAGGGTGTTCCCTCTTTCCTTTCTGGCTTGGAGAATAGAATATAAGTTGTAACAGTTTGTCTTATGAATAAGATCTTAATATTTTCATACTACTATCAAATTGTCTCCATTTAATTCTTGAACTTGTTGATTAGAGCATCAAGGGTGTTTTAGCCTTTCTATTGTATGTGTGAAGATGTCTGTAGTAGAGTTGTTTTCACATAAACAACTAAGTTTATGAATAGTTTTCAGATGTGTTGAGTTGGAATACCAAGGGTATCTCATTCTTGTCTTTCAGTGGATGTTGATTAATGTATTTCTTATTTCTAGGTCTCTTCTAAGGGGAGGGTTAAAGTCCTTTGAATAGGTGATTGCATATCTGAGTAAATGAGTGGATTTCTAAGTAGGATATGATCAATGGTGTATGATTGATGTAAGGCATCAAAATATTAGAATGTATTATCTTCTCTATTCATAGCTCTATGTTGCAGTGATTTATTTGACTATGTTGCCCATTGGATGAGGCACTGGTCTATGAGAGACTTGGGGTGTTTCAGGGGTCCATTCAACCCAAAAACATCAACTCAATCAAATGAAACAATTTTCCCTTTCATGTTTGATAGGAGGAGTTAGAATTCTATTCTAGTTTTCAGATTCATTCTATGCAAGTAGGATATTGCATAAGACTTGGTGAACATTGAGGTACAGGATACCTATAGGAGTTTGAAAGCTATTCCACAGTCATATATCTGTAGGCATGTTGTTTGTCACAAGAATTTATGTATGTGTAGATGAGGTATACCCACTTGAGTGATGTGGAGCTCAAAGTGTAGGAGGATCATTCTCTTGGTCCTTGTTAATTGGCCCTTTTTCTTGTCAAATTTGGAGTGGTTATTAAGAGTCAATGACATTAATTTGTTAATTGAATTGTAAATCTGACATTGTGGGAAAAAGAGAGCCAACACATTGTATAGTTATACACATTAACATATTAACTTAGGAACCCTTAAGTATGTATCATGAAACCTTATAAAACATCTAGGGCCCCTTAAGACACCTAGAAACCTTAGTAGGATCTTTTATTCAACATTATATAAGGTTCCTAAACAACCTCTAGATTATGACATAAAACACATTATGAACCCTTAACAAGACCTATTATTGACATAAAAGGACATAATACCCCTTACTTGATGACATATAATAACATAAGACTCGTTATGACATAAAGCCCTTTAAGAACCCTTACCAGGAGTTGTTATGACATAAGACCCATTATGACATAAAATGATCTTTAAGAACCCTTAGTACAGGACCTCTTAAAACACATAGGATCACTTATACCCATTAATGTATCTTAGGATCCATTAATACCTATAAGGACCAATTATCACACTCAAGACCCCTTAAGACATACTAGGATCCATTAATGTAACCTAGGATTCCTTAGGATGCCCAAGACCCATTAATGTATCTTAGGACCACTTATGACAACTACGACCCCTTAAGACATTCTAGGACCCTTATCCATCCCTTATGACATCTTAAGACACATAGGACCCTTAGGACCCCCAAGACCCATTAATATATTTTAGGATGTCCTAGGACCCATTGATGTATCTTAGGTTCCATTAATACATACGAGGACCCATTCTCACCCTCAAGACTCCTTGAGACATACTAGGATCAATTAATGTAACCTAGGATCCCTTAGGACTTCTTATGACACCTACAACCCCTTAAGATATTCTAGGACCCTTATCGATCCCTTATGACATCTTAAGACACATAGGACCCCTTCGGACCCTCAAGACCCATTAATGTATCTTAGGATGTCTCAGGACCCATTGATGTATCTTAGGTTCCATTAATACATGTAGTTCAAGGACCCATTGTCACCCTCAAACCCCTTAAGACATGTACTAGGATCAATTAATGTAACCTAGGATCCCTTAGGACCACTTATAACTATTAAAAGTATTGTAATATTGATTCACCCCCCCCCCCCCCCCCCCTCAATAATTACTTGCAACATGTATGCTACACCTATTAGGCCACTTTCCAACAATGAGACCTATGACCCCTTAAGACTCTCTAGGACCCTTATCCATCCCTTATGGTATCTTAAGACACATAGGACCCCATAGGACCCCTAAGACCCATTAATGTATCTTAGGATGTCCTAGGACCCATTGATGTATCTTAGGTTCCATTAATACATACAAGGACCCACTTTTTCACTCAATACCCCTTAATACATACTAGGATCCATTAATGTAACCTAGTATCCCTTAGGACCACTTATGACACCTACGACCCCTTAAGACATTCTAGGACCCTTATTCATCCCTTACAACATCTTAAGACACATAGGACCCCTTAGGACCCCCAAGACCCATTAATGTATCTTAGGATGTCCTAGGACCTATTAATGTATCTTAGGTTCCATTAATACATATGAGGACCCATTCTTACACTCAAGACCCCTTAAGACATACTAGGATCCATTAATGTAACCTAGGATCCCTTAGGACCACTTATGACACCTACAACCCCTTAAGACATTCTAAGACACTTATCCATCCCTACATCTTAAGACACATAGGACCCCCAAGACCCATTAATGTATCTTAGGATGTCCTAGGACCCATTGATGTATTTTAGGTTCCATTAATACATACGAGGACCCATTGTCACCCTCAAGACCCCTTAAGACATACTAGGATCCATTAATGTAACCTAGGACCCCTTAGGACCTCTTATGACACCTATGAGCCCTTAAGACATTCCAGGACCCTTATCCATCCCTTACAACATCTTAAGACACATAGAGGTAATATATATGTACATGGATTTATTTGGCTCCAAAATGCACCAAATATGGAAAAACTTGATTGGAAGAATAATGTAGAACTTGAAAGAGAAAAAATTATTTTTGACATGTATGTTAGCACTTAGAACTCTTGTAATGCATCACATAAAATAACATAATGTGTTTCTCTCCACTAGATGATCCATGCTTTCTAGACACAATAAGATATTTTTTGTAGATCCTACTCATAAATATGAAGACATAATTAACAATGTCTAGAGGTACACAAAATGTATAGAGGGAACATGCTTGCGAAAGAAGGGAAAAAAGGAGTGTCAATAGAAAGCTCCATAGAAAGAGAAAAATGTCTCCACATTATCATGCGATAATGTTGGGATTAAAAGAAATGACTTTCAAGAAATGATGATGGATTAAACATATACAACCAAGAAATGTTATTGATATGGAGAACCAACATAGATTCTTAGCTTGTTATCTCATGAGAACTTGTTCTAAAATACATTGCCAAGTATGCATCAAAAGAAAATAGATCATCTGATACTTTGACGAACATGTTAACAAAAATATCTTAAACCCAACAAGCAATTCTAGTCACAACATATCAAAAATTCATGATCAAGATTGTGGTAGAGTATGATATAGGGGCACAAGAAACATGTCATGTGCTTAAAAAATTTCTCCTTGTCATTTGCAATCACCCTTTCACATCTTTGAATGTTGGGCAAAAAGTGTCCCAATGGATAACAAAGACAATAAATGAAAGCCAAATCCAATCTAGCTACTTACACACCTACATGGCCTCCAAATCTTGAGACAATAAGACTCTTTGAATCAACAAGATCTTTCTCTTATTCTACAAGTTATAAACAATGTGAAAATGGAAATAAATATAGGTAGAAGCCATTGTCAATGTTTACCCAAAGTTTTATAGTATCCCAAATGAGAACTCAAATCACTTCAAAATATTTTGGTGGAGTGGGCTACTCTTAAATAAACATTTATGTCATATAGAAAATGACATAGGACTTACTAAGGATGTAATAATTGTAGATTGGAAGCAAATGAATGCAACCAAATATAATGTATGACATGTCATTCATATCACCCAAAAGGAAGCAACCTCAAAAGAAGAAGAAGAAGAACAAAGAGATAGTGCCACAAACATGGGGGATACAACAAAGATGAATGAATAATAATTATTTTTGCATATGGTGCCCTCAAATAATGTTAGCCTAAATGAACTTGAAATGATTAGTAGACATGATTTTGATAAAAAGAACATATGGAATTATATTTTTATACCCCAACATTTACATGAAATTGCAATACAATTCATGAATGCAAAAAAAACACATGGACAAGATGAAAACATGTTGTCTAATTTTGAAATTACAAGAAATGCATTGTCAGAAAATAAAGAGCTGGAAATCATAGTAATTACAAACCACATCAAATGTCCCTTTGCCAAAATATTACACATGATCATTCAATGAACAATGGGTACAAGAAAATGTTGGCAAAATAGTCAGTGCTCCCCTTGAGATTTGTGACATGGCTTAACTGCCTCCTGTGTCTTCTATAAGTCTAGTGGTTGTATTAGGAATTAAGAGGTCGATCTTTTGGTGCAATGACAACCACTACTTGTAACAAGTGGTATCAGAGCAGCAAGTCCTTGAAGGAAAATTTTAACAACTTAAGGAGATATATGGCGACTCATTTCAGGAAAGAAAGCCCTAAGTTTGATGGAGTAAACTATGACAACTAAAAAGAAAAGATGAAGACACGTTTGCTACGTTTAAGCCTAGGATATTGGTTAATCACAAAGAATGAGAAGACTATCATTGAAGAAGACAAAATTGAAGAATGTACTGATACAGAGAGAGATCTATTCATGTGTAACATACTTGCCAGAGAAGCACTTTTTTCAGCACTTCCAGAGAATGAATACAGTTAGGTAAAAACTCTAAGGACATCTCATGAAATTTGGTTAGCTTTAAAATCTACTTTTGAAGGTGATGTACATGCAAAGAGATTCAGATTAAAGAATTGGATATGTTCATTTAAAGATATAAAAATGATGGAAGATGATTCTGTTAGAAGTTATAAATTGGTAGGGTATCAAAAATTGTTGTAGGTATCAAAGCTTGTGAAGGAAATAAGAGTGAGGATGAAGTGATATGGAAGATCTTAAAAGCGTTGACCCTTGTATTTAAGGAGACAGCATAGATGATTGGACAAGTTATACCCTTACTAAGAAGTTTACCAAAGAAACTCTTCTTGGAAGATTAGAAGCATCAAAGATAGGCTTGAGACAGTCAGGAGATCTACCTAGAATTGAGACAACATTCAACGCACTTAGTGTTCACCCTACTTTGTCAAGAAGTACTAGTGTTAATGGAGATTATGCCAGTTGTAGCAGATCTAAGACCGATGAAGATAAAAAGATTGAGGAAGGAATTTCCTTGCTTGTGAAAAGAGAACCTAAAGGTAAGAAAATCTTTAAATGTTGGACTTGTCAAGAATATGATCATTTTGCATCTAAATTCCCTAAGAGAATAAAGGAATATAAGAAGAACTTTAAACCTAGAAGATCTAAAGAATGTTACTATGCTAATGATGAAGAACTTGAGGCTAGTATTGAGAAATTCTTGAGTGAAAGTGATAATGAGAATGATGATATAGGATTTGTAGCAATAAAATAAGAAAACTCTGAAACTAAAGTTAGAGAAGAAAAAGCTTTAGTTTCCCAAGTAAAAAAGAAAACTTATTGGATCATAGACAGTGGTTGTTCACATCATATGACTGGAGATATGAAGGAATTTATAAAGTTTAACAATTATGGTGGAGGAATTGTTAGAGTTGGAAACAATGCACCTTTCTTGATAAAAGGAATATGATCTATTAATCTTGATGGAAAGACTAATAATGATGATGTTTATTTTGTGGATGGATTGAAACATAATCTTTTGAGTGTTAGATAGTTAGTTGATAAGGGATATCAAGTTTGGTTTACTGAGAAAACTTGTGTGATCAAGGATAAGGATGGTAAATTGATTGGAACTAGATCAAGAACCAAAGGTAATGTATTTTAGTTGAATCCTGTTGAGATGACATGTTTGATTACTAAAATTGATGACAATTGGTTATGGCACAGAAGATTTTGTCACATAAACTTTGATAACATTGTGAAAGTAAGTACTACATTTGCAGTAAGAGATTTGCCTAAGATTATGAAATCTACTAACATGATTTGCAAAGAATGTGTTATGGCTAAGTAGAAGAGAAGTTCATTTCAGTAGTAAGAAGTTCACAACAATAGAAAAGTTGGAAATTGTTTATACAGATTTGAGTGGTCGCACAAGGACTAGATCAGGATTCTATGGTGAAAGGTATTTTATGAGTTTTGTTGATGACTTTACTAGAATGATGTGGATTGCATTTCTTAAAGAAAAATCTGAAGCATTTGACAAATTTAAATTAATTAAGAACAAAGTTGAGAATGAATTTGGAATGAAGATTAAATGTTTAAGGTTTGATAGAGGTGGATAATTTACTTCAAAGGAATTTAATACTTTTTGTGAAGTGAATGGTATTAAGAGACAACTTTCAGCCCCTAGAACACCTGAACAAAATGGTATTGCAGAAAGAAGGAACATATCAGTAACTAAAGCAGCAAGAGCTATACTATTTGAAAATAATTTGGTGAAGACATTCTAGAGAGAAGCAGTGAATATGACAGTATATACAATGAATAGAGTAAAAATCAGAGCAGACACAAATAAGACACCCTATGAATTATGGTTTGGACATGTGCCATCAGTTAAGTATTTTAGAATTTTCAGAAGTAAGTGTTATATTAAGAGAGATGATGACATTAGTAAGTTTGATCCCAGAAGTGATGAAGGTATATTTCTTGGTTATTCATTGAAAAGCAAAGCTTATAGATGTTTCAAAAAAAGAACTAGGACTATTGTTGAGAGTGCAAATATTAAAATTGATGAGAAGTTCAAAATTTAGGAAATAATGCTTGATTATGGATCTGATGAAGAAGTTCATCCTAGAATTGATCAAGAAAATGTTGAATTATTTTATGAAACTGACAGTGATTTGTAGAATAAGAGTTACATTGAGGAGATAAGAGAAGAACCTAGAGTAGAACATGGATTTGAAGCAAGAACTGAGACAATGACACCCAATAAGAATCTAGCAAGAAATCACCATGTTGATTAGATTATTGGAAGCATAGAAAAAGGAGTTCTGACAAGGAATACGGTACAAGAGAAAGTATGTTTGATTTCTCAAATTGAACCTAAAACTACTGATGACGCTTGTAAAGATGAAAATTGGATAAAATCAATGAAGGAATAACTATATCAAATTGAAAAGAACAAGACTTGGAATTTGGTCCTTAGACCTAAAGATAAAAATGTTATAGCAGCTAAATGGGTATTCGGGAATAAGATGAATGAACAAGGAGAAGTTGTAAGGAACAAAGAAAGATTGGTATGTAAAGGATACTCACAACAAGATGGAATTGATTATGAAGAGACTTTTGCACCTATTGCAAGAATTGAAGTGGTACGAATGTTTTGTGCTTATGCAGCTTATAAAAAATTCAAATTGTATCAGATGGATGTGAAGTTAGCATTTTTGAATGGAGAATTGGAAGAAGAAGTCTACATTGAGCAACCTGAAGGTTTTCCCTTGACTCATGAAGGAGATATGGTATGTAAACTAAACAAAGCTTTATATGGACTGAAACAAACACCTAGAACATGGTATGCAAGATTAGATAAATATTTGATAAAATTGGGATTTGCTAAAGGCACAACAGACAATACAATTTATATCTAAAAAAGATTGAGAATGGCTTATTAATTATAGCTATCTTTGTTGATGATATTATCTTTGGAGGTGAAGATGAAGCTAGTGACTATGGTATTATCATTATTATATTATAAATATAATAATGATAATATGATAGTAATAATATAATCACAACTCTTCATTATTAACATTGTATATATATATATATATATATATATATATATATATATATATATAATACAAATGAAGCTATATCTTAGCACTCCCTCTTAGTGAGTGAGTATTAAATATCAAAAGTCTATCATGACATCTGTCACTTCAGGACACACAAGTTAATGTAGTCTCGTCATGAAAATAGACTTGAATATCATGATCTCTACACAGTCGGGACACACAATTAAGTAGTCTATCATGATATGGTTTCGTTATTACACAACCAGTAATAACAAGAGTCAAGATCTCCACACAGTCGGGACACACACTTAAGTAGTCAATCTTGACACTTTGGTTAACTATTTACAAGATCGTCACCTTGAAATATTAACCCACACACAAAAATGATCATTTTTACACAATATTGCAATATATATTTTTTATATTTATTCATGAATAAAAAACTTACAATTAAGAGGAATTTAAACCATACATTACAACTTGATCATGCCAAGTTTATTTCTAAAGTATTCTATCTTCAACTTTGCAAGAGGCTTAGTGAAAATATCAGCACTCTATTCTTCAGTACTAATGTACTCTAACTTTATGATATTTCTCTCTACCATATCTCTTATGTAGTGATATGGAATCTCAATATGTTTGGACCTATTATGGAAAACTGGATTAACAGATAACTTGATACAACTTTGATTGTCACAGTGAATCATAGTTGGATTTAGAGGTTTTCCAAACAATCCAAATAATAGCTTTCTTAACCATACAGCTTCACGTGCTCCCATGGATGTTGCCATGTATTCAGCTTCAGTGGAGCTTAGTGCTACTGCTGACTGTTTCCAGCTGAACCAAGAGATCATAGCTGACCCAAGACTAAAACAACACCCTGTAGTACTTCTAGCCCAATTAGAATTAGAATAACCTTGAAGAGTGATTTCTACCTTTTCATACTTTAGCCCGAATCCAATAGAGCCTCGTAGATATCTTAAAATGTGCTTAGCTACCATTAAGTGTATTTTCTTGGGCTCACACATAAAGTGACTCACTACATTAGTTGCATAGCAGATGTTAGGTCTAGTGTTCACCAAGTGCATAAGGGATCCAACAATTTCTCTATATAATGTAGGATCAGTGGGTTCAGATTCTTCTACTTCAACTTTGAGTTTGTGCAAATTTGTTTCCATAGGTGTGGATAAAGGATTTTGCAATAAGATGATCTTCTCCTATTATCAAGAGATCATCTACATAAAGAACCAAAATAACCATGTTGCCATCTGATATCTTGAAGTAAATGTTAGGATCTGCATCATTTTTAGAATATCCTAACTTTGAAAGATAGTTGTTTATTCTTTCATACCAAGCTGTAGGAGCTTATTTTAATCCATATAGTGCTTTCTTTAGTTTGCAAACATATTTTGATGCTTCATGTATAATGAACCCTTCTGGCTGCTCTAAGTATACTTCTTCTTCAATAGTGCCATTTAGGAATGTCATTTTCACATCCATCTAGTGTATCTTCCACCCTTTAGAGGCTGCTATAGCAATAATGGTTTTGACTAATGTATACCGAGCTATAGGAGCAAATGTTTCTTCATAATCAATACCTAATTTCTGTGAGAACCCTCTAGCAACAAACTGAGCTTTATGTTTTTCAATACTTCCATCAGGAGCATATTTAGTTTTGAATAGCCATCTAGAAGAGACAATGGTTTTGTTTTTAGGTCTAGGTACTATGTCTTAATCAATTCCAATTTTGAATATATACCGCTGTATTTGAAGCTTCTGCCTAGAAAGAAGTATGAAGGTTTTGATCGAGCATCATGGCTTTTGCTGCTTCGATTATGGATCTATTCTTCCTTTCTGCTACTCCATTTTGTTGAGGATTATATGGCACAGTATACTCCCTCTTAATCTCAATAGAATTACAAAACTCTTTAAATATGTCAGATTTGTATTCACCTCCATTATCTGATCTTAATACTTTTATTATCTTGTCTGTTTGATTTTCTACTAGTGCTTTGAATTCTCTAAATTTAGATAGTACCTCACTTGATTCTTTAACCTTAAGAAAGTATATCCAAGTTTTCTGAGAATAGTCATCAACAAAGATAATATGGTATAGTGATCTTGTTAATGAAGGTGTTGACATGGGTCCACACAAGTCAGTATGGATCAATTCTGAGATTACTTTAGATTTGTGTTCACTTGTAGAGAATGATCCTTTTATATTCTTCCCTAGTGCACAACCTTTACAAATACCAGAATGATCATCTTTTAAGTGTGGAAGACCCATAGTAATTTGTTTATCATAGGTAGGGCATTATATCTTAGATGTCCCAACCTTTTATGCCATAATTCACTATGGTTTGTAATTTCATGAGTTAGTGCAACTTTCTGGTCATTACATAGTTTGTATAGACTACCATCTCTTGTCCCTATGATTGTGGCATTTTTCATATTTGAATTCTTAGGCCATAATAGAACTTTGTCTTCATTAAAGGTGACATGAAATCCTTGATCTACTAGTCCTGATATAGAAACTAAATTTCTTTTGATTTCGGGTACAAATAGAACATCTTTTAGTTGCAAGGATACTCCATTCTTTATCTTGATAGTACAGGTCCCTATTCCTTTTACTGGGTAGGTGGAGTTATCCCCAATAGTTACTTCTTCGGTTGAATAATTTTCAAGTGTTTCAAACTGATTTTTGAATACGGTTATGTGTCTTGATGCACCACTATCAATTATCCAAGTTCTATTGTTTGAATTTAGTTCACTTGAGAGAGCTGTAAAGAAAAGTGGAATTTCTTTTGCTTCAGCTATGGTGGCTTGAGTCTTTTGTCTTTTAGGACAGTGTCGATGAGTGTGCCGATATTTATCACATTTGTAACATTGAATCTTAGAAAAATCTCTTTTGTATCCCCTCTTTCTTTTGAAGGATTTTTCCTTCTTGTTGTGAGACTTTGTGTTGAGAGCTTGTGTTTCTCCCTCTTTCTTTGAACCTAGTCCTCTGGTAATGAGTCTTGATTCTTCCTAAGTGTAGTCATTTTTAAGTTGATCAAATTTTGGTAATGGTGGACGAGTGCTTATACATTGAATGAAATTCTCCCAAGATGTTGGTAGTCCCCTTAGTGCTATTAGAGATAATTCCATGTCTTCTATATTGTTACCAATTGAGAATAGTTGATCTTGAATTTCAACAATTCTTAGGAAATAAGATGTAACTGTTTCCCCTTTATTCATCTTTATGGTCAATAGTTGTTCCTTCAAGGTTAATATTCGACTTGTATTGTTTATTTCATATGATTCTTGAATTTTCTTGAAGACTTCAAATGCTGTTGTTAATCTTGCTATACTTGGGAGAATGGAATCTTTAACTGAATCAACTATTAATTTCTTTGCTTTATTGTTCCTTCTTTTCCAAGTTGTTTTCTCTGCTTCGTCTGTAGGCATTTCTTTTTCCACTTCTATGAATGATTCTAATTCCAATTCTTGCAATAGTGTGGTGATCCTAATTTTCCATGATAGAAAATTTGATGCTCCTTCCAATTTGTCTTCCATTTTGATTCCGGTAGTCATTTTTATGATTTATGATAACTCTTTATTTTTAAGTAATATTTTATTTTGTATTCCAGTCAAAGAATCATTTAGAGGTTAATTCCCTTTAACTCTGCTCTAATACCATGTTAGGAAATCAGATCTTTGGGAATTTATTATATTACTGATAAATAACTATTCTGATATATAATTATATTGTGATGCTTTTTATAAATTATATTGAATATATATTATGCTGTGACCGTAGGTGAAGGAAGCAATGAACACTATAATTGATTGTTTCAACCCTGCGATCATAGCATATATATATATATGCTAATGAACGGTCACCTTCGTAAACAATGCATCTCTTAATACCGAACAATCATGTCTCTTTGTGAAGTTGTTGTTAGTATTAGTGCTAGCGACTATTAACAATAGTCGCTAGTACTAATAATAACAACGACTTAGTTTACTTTAAGATTGTTGCATTAACAAACGAATGCTATGTGTTTGGTTATGCATTCGACTCATTAGTCGATGCTTGTAGATTATCGAACATAGTTCGATCAATATCAATGTGACCTCATTAATATATAACTATGGTATTATCATTATTATATTATAAATATAATAATGATAATATGAAAGTAATAATATAATCACAACTCTTCATTATTAACATTATATTATATATATATATATATATATATATATATATATATATATATATATATATATATATATATATACACGAATGAAGCTATATCTTAATAGTTTCATACATATTCATGCTAGGGTTTTGATCTAGAGGATTAGATCTTGGCATTACACTTTCAATACATACACACACACACATTCCATTTTCAATCGGCTATTCGTGGAGGTGGAGATCACCAAAACGGGGGTTTGACTAAGGCAAAACCCTATATAGCCACCCCTAAAACCCCCTTTTTCAGATATCTACAATCGCTATTTCAGGAATCAGAGGGTAGATTTGAGTACCCTTTTCGCCGAACTTCTGAGATCTACGAACAAAATCAGAATCGACCTTCAGAATAAAAATGTAGTATTTGACCTTTTACGAGGGTCAAAGTCGACCTGCTATCGCAAAGACAAAACTTTTTTGGGTTTTCTCTATTTCAACTTTTTGATGACAGATTTGGGTGCAGAATCTTCCAAAACCTCACACAAACTTCAAAAAACATGTATTTCTAAATCAATTTCATGATGAGGTATGTATCTTGACCTAATTAAATTTCAAGTATTTTTAGATTTACTTACATCATTTCAACTTCAAGTCCATTACAAATGAAAAGGTGTTGAATGTTAGGTACATTACTAAGCTTCCATTTTCACCTATTCATTTTGGTGAACCCATTTATGACAACTCTTTATTTTATGGTGTTAGATTTAAATCTTGCATAAGATTATATTTCTTTCTTGCATTTATATTCAAAAATACAAAAAAAAATTGCAAAATTCCTTTAAAAATACAAAAATATTTACATTTTCATGCTTTTAGTGCTTTCTTTGTATTCAACATGTATGATTCTTGCTTTGAGTACTTTGATGATGCTTTTATTGTACAAGAGGATAGATTCCCTAATGAGGTACATGGTAGTGAGGATGAAAATGGTTCGAATATGATCTCCATGGATCCTATTCCTATTTCACTCTCCTCCACAACCTCTCCAATTGACCTTTACCATAGGTTGTGTGCATGGTTACCTTCATGTCCCACTATTTGCAACATTGATAAACCTAAAATGATATATCCTACACCTTTGATGACGGTAAAAGGATGTCCTCGTATAACAATTAAGGGTAAACCTAGGGATCCTTTGGATTTCTTTGATAACACTGATTCTGTTTCACATGCTTATCGCACACGAAATAACCCTCAACCTATTGTTTCGGTTACTTTACCTCCTTCTCAACCTATGCTTCCTCAAGCACCTAGGTATCCATCTACCTTTAAGGAGTACAACTTAGTCAATTACGTGCTACTCCTGCTAAGATATCTTTATGGAAATTACTTTAAACCTCCCTGACATATCATGAGGCATTGCAAAAAGCTTTATCCACTCTTCCTGCTTCACCTCCTAATCAAGAAAACATTCATTCTATTTTGGATTGTATGCATATTATGCCTTCTGTACCTCCTATTGTGTTTTTTGATAATGATTTACCTTCCCTAGAGGTGCAGAATCAATATGATACTCTTATGGTGGCTGTCTCTATTAATCAAAGTATCATTTGAAGAACTTTAATTGATAATGGATCTGGGGTTAATGTTTGTAGCATGGATATGCTCAAGGAAATTAAGGCTGATCTTTCTACTATTCAACTTGATAATGTTCCTATACATGGATTTAACAATATTGTGAAAAGAACTTTGGGCATTATTACCTTACTTGTTAAAGTTGGTCCAGTTATTCTAAATACTCTTATTCATGTTATGCCCAGACCTCTCAATTATAACCTTCTTTTAGGAAGACCATGGTTACATACTATGCATGCAGTTCCTTCTACTCTTCATCGCAAGGTTAGGTTCATCTATAATAACTTAATGTATACATTACATGCGGATGATGCCCCGAACCCTTGCTTAAATGCAGAATATGCTAAAATCTATGAACCTATTCAACCTAGTAAAGAGATTGAAAAACAATCAGAGATACAACAATCTGAGATAAAATAAACTGAGATTCAGCAACAAGAAGCTCCATCTTCTTCTTTGACTGAGGATAATTGGGGGACATTGGATTTTAATCCTACGTTTATTGGAGAATACAAGGTCTCTAATCTGGAATTCACGAAGCAACAAAACAAATTTGAGAAAAAAGTTTTTATTTCTTCTCCGTTGTCTAAAGAACTAAAAAGTAATTTTGTTGTTGCTTCGATTAACGAAATGCTTATAAAGCCTGATTGTTATGATATTGTGACATATGCCTCTCCTTGGACTCCTTCTGACATGACTGATTGATATGGTCGTGGTTATCATTTTCTTAAGAAATTAGAATTTAATAGGAAAGGATGTGGTAAATATGAACAAGGTATATAATGACCTTTGGATAATGAAGTTTATGATCATACATATGGATTAGGATTCAATCCTTATATACAACCATCAGCTTTTCCTCTTAATGTTAATCATATTTGCAGTGGATAGTTGAAGTTGGTTAACCCATTGCTTATTGACCTTAATCAACAATCCTCTTTAGATATTTTTCCTAAAGATGAAGCCTTAATGGAATTTTTAGGGGTTTATGAGGATCTACCTAAGTTTCATCACAAATGAGGAAAGCCTTATTGTTTGAAAACTGATGCTTATTTTGGAGAACATGAAGAACAGGATACTCTTCGTTTACCAATGGATTCTCTGATAAAAAGTGATTTTTTAATCACTGAAACTATTGATATTCAAGTGGATGAAAACAATTATGAAAGGATGATAAAAATTGGGAAATGTTTGAATCAGGATGAACGTGATCAGTTGGTTTCCCTTTTGCTTGAATTTAAGGATATCTTCACTTGGACATATTCAGATATGCCGGGTATAGATTCTAAGATTGTTACTCATAACATTATTTTAAAGCCAAATATGAAACCTGTGAAATAGAAAATTTGAAAGATGAATCCGCGAATTGCTTTATTAGTCAAAGGTGAAATTGAAAAATTATTGGATTCTGGATTCATCCATTCTATTGATTACTCAGATTGGATTTCAAACATTGTGCCTGTATCAAAAGGAGAAAATAAGATAAGGATGTGCACTGATTTTAGAGATTTAAATAAGGCATCCTTGAAAGATGATTTCCCGCTACCTAATATTGATATGATTGTAGATTCAATAGTGGGCCATGCCTTGTTATCTTTTATGGATGGTTTTTTAGGATATAAACAAATCTTTATCCCTCCTGAAGATCAGTTTAAGACTACATTTATAACACCTTGGGGAACCTTTTGTTGGGTCATGATGCCCTTTGGATTAAAAAATTTAGGAGCAACTTATCAACGGGCTATGATTCTGATTTTTCATGATTACATTCATAAGATTCTTGAAGACTATGTGGATGATATCTTGGCAAATTCTATAAAAAGAGAAGACCACATTACTATTTTACGATAGATATTTGAAAGGATTAGAAGTTATAATATGAGATTGAATCCTAAGAAATGTGTCTTTGGAGTTGATTCTGGTAAATTATTAGGATTTATAATCTCTAAGCAAGGCATCGAAGTAGATACTAAAAAGATTGAAGCTATTGTTAATATGCCTCCTCCTAAGAATATTTCCCAGTTACGAAGTTTACAAGGAAAAATACAAGCTATTCATCGCTTTATTTCTAATTTAGCAGACCAAACTATCCCTTTTACTTCCTTGCTTAGAAAGGATACTACTTTCTCTTGGAATGATCAGTGTAAACAAACTTTTGAGAAATTTAAGGAGTATCTTGTGAATCCTCCTATCTTGCAACTTGCTAATTTTGATAAACCATTTCAATTATACACTTCAGCGAGTCCATGGGCCGTGAGTGCGTTGTTAGCTCAAATTGATGATAATGGTAAAGAAAGACCTATGTATTGCATTAGTCAGACTTTACTTGATTATAAAATAAGATATACATATTTAGAAAGATAGTGTCTAGCTGTAGTTTATGCATGTCAAAAACTCAGGCATTATCTTATAAATGCTGAAGTTAATGTCATCATCAAATTTGATCCTTTGAAACATCTTTTCTCACAAACTGATCTCTTTGGTCAATTAGCAAAATGGGTGATGTTGCTTACCGAGTTTGACCTTAATATTATTTCTTAGAAGTCTATTAAGGGACAAGCATTGACAGATTATCTAGCCGAAGCTCCTTGTCCTCACTCCGATGAATGGTCTACTTCCATAGAATTTCCTGATGATAATATCCTAGCTATCCAACAGGATGATATTTGGGAATTATATTTTGATGGGTCTAAGTGTAAGATAGGTTTTGGTGTGGGTATCATCTTGATTCCCCCTATGAAAAAACCCATCCCTTTATCATATAAACTAACCTTTCCTTGTACTAATAACATTGCAGAGTATGAAGCTCTTATAGTTGGACTACGAGCAGCTTCATCCCTCGATATCAAACATTTACACATATATGGAGATTCGCAACTG
The DNA here is from genome assembly GCA_027943335.1 of Chamaecyparis obtusa. NCBI lineage: Eukaryota > Viridiplantae > Streptophyta > Pinopsida > Cupressales > Cupressaceae > Chamaecyparis > Chamaecyparis obtusa. Next base: position 988,398 of record BSBK01003519.1, on the reverse strand, counting down.
ATAGTTGAATAGATTAAAGGAGGATATCAGACTAAAAATACTAAAATGACACAATATAGAGATTTATGTCTTGACGTGCTCTCACAATTCTCCTCTTATACGATTCAAACTTTACCTAGGAAAGATAATCGACATCTAGACACCATGGCAAGTGCAGCTTCCTTGGTTTGTCTCAAGAATAATGCTGAAAATTTTCAATTTACTATACAAACTCTTAAATGCCCTACAATTTCTAACAAGATTACCTCTGATTGTTTCAATTTGCATTCAGATGAATGGTATTCACATATTTTTCATTTTTTGAAGGATGGTACTTTTCCCGAATTAGCAACAAGGAACATGTGTAATCATATTAGAAAGCTTGCAGCACGGTACATCATTTTAGGAGATACACTTTACAAATGCTCTTATGAAGGATTATTATTACGATGTCTCAATAGAACTAAAATTCCTATAGCTTTAGTAGAGGCTCATTCTAGTTCTTGTGGGGGACATTTTGGTGGAAAATCCCTAGTTAATAAATTACTTCAAATGGGATATTATTGGAAAACAATGGAACAAGATTCTTTCATGTTTGTTAAGAAATGTCCTCAATGTCAACAACATAGTAATTTGATTCATGCTCCTGCTCGTGAGCTTCATAATCAAGTTTCTCCATGGCCTTTCAATGTTTGGGGTTTTGACCTTATTGGAAAAATCACACCAGTTTCTTCTCAAGGACATACTTACATTCTCATTGGTACGGATTATTTCATGAAGTGGGTTGAAGTTGTTCCTCTTCGTTCAACAATGACAGATGTTATTTGTGATTTCATCCTTAATAATATCATAACAAGATTTGGTATTCCTTCGACGATAATTTTAGATAATGGAACATCCTTTAAAATCAAAGAAGTTGTGAAATTCTTGGAGAAATATAGGATTCAACATAGATTTTCAACAACTTATTATCCTCAATCTAATGGACAAGCTGAAGCATCAAATAATTATTGAATAAATTTTGAGAAAAATAGATAGTAAGCATACGAAAGATTGGCATACTCAACTGACTTATGCTTTATGGGCCTATAGGACTAGTGTTCGTACTACCATGGGTACTTCTCCTTACAACCTTGTCTATGGTACTGATGCTATTATGCCTTTGGAATTGGAAATACCCTCTTTACGTGTTTCATTTCATGGGATAATTGATAAAGATACTTTTCATGAACAACGCTTACAAGAATTAAAAATGTTGGATGAACAACGAATACATGCATTAGAACATATAAAATCTTATCATAAATCTCTTAAAAAAAAATACAATCATAAGGTAATTGAATGAACATTTTTGGTTGGTGATTTAGTCCTTTATGAGAACCAACGTAATGTGAATGCTTTACCGGGTGAAAAAGGAAAATTTAGCCCTAACTGGCTTGGACCCTTTGTTGTTATTGAAGACTTTGGTTCAAGTGCTTATAAACTTGCTGATATGGATAGTGTTTCTTTTAAGGAACCTATTAATATTATGCATCTTAAACATTATTATCCTTAATTTCATTTTGTTCCATGTGCATTTATGTATTCCTTATAAAGATTTATTTTATAGGTTATGTAGTTTTAGTAAAAATTACATATTGAGTATGTTTATGCACTTCCTTCCTTCCTTTCTTTCTTTCTATTAAGTTTTATATTGATGAAAGCATAGTAATCAAACATAGAACTAATCAGTAGAGAAATTTTTTCATTCAACAAAAATAGTTTTCAAAGTTTGATACATAAGTGGCCAATGACCCTATCTATCACTGCGTCTATCACTATGTCGCTCTAATGGCCGATGACTCCTAGATCTCTCTACTCTTTGATGGGAAGATGAAGATTTGTGTGTCCATGTATGGCTCCTGGATATGCTCATACCTTGTACACATTCATGGAGACTCTGTATCTCTGTCATCATCTCCTCTCTTTCTCTACACAATCTCGGCTCTCCCTGGATACATACAAACATGTCGGCATGCCTGCCGAGATCTCTATGACCGATGGAAGACTCTCACTCATCGATTGGTAGTCGGTAGGATATAATGGTATCCTTGAGAATCTCAGATACAAAGCTCCTCCACTCCGCTATGCTATCTGTAGAAAGAAAAACTTCTATCAGTCTAGTATCTTGTCTATCTCAAATCAAATCACATTTTCAATCAAATTTCATAGTTCATACCTGGGTCTCCCTCCTAGATGTTACTAAAGTGTCTAGATGGTGGGGGCATGGAGTGACTAATCTCTCCACGCTTGCTATATCTAGGCCTCGATGGTGGTGTCTCTATGTGGGGTCATGGGGGCCATTGTGATCTCAATGGTGATGCACGAGTAATAGGTATATCTGTACCAGTATCACTAGCTGGGGGCATGTCCTCAGCTCTCTCCTCCACTCTCTCATCTACTCTATCTACTCTCTCCTCCTCCTCCATGGGCTCTCCCTCAGAGATGTGCTCCTCCTCATCTCTGATATCCTCATCCTCCTTGATGGCTCCACTATCCCAGTGTATCCCCTTTGAAAAGCCTAGATCACCTATGGGATAATCCTTAGGAAAGATAGGATAGATCCCCTGCAAACTCTAGTACTTGATGTAATCTTAGCTCACGTCTGAATAGGCTACATATGATGGCATCTCTATATCCTTTGTCTCCTCTACATCGCTATCCTTTATGTCTGCTATCAATGGTCAGCATATGGTGTCGGGTCTCTGATAGTATCTCATCAGATGTACATAGCGAGGTACTACCTTAGGGACTCCCTGTAACAAGCCAAATTATTTCTTCACCCGATCATAATAGTAGGGCATCACTATATGACTCTAATGACCCTCTATTAGCTTATGCTACTGTGAATGTCTCATCTAGAATTGTGTATCAGGCCACTCTGTCATCTGGCAATAGGGTCTCCATATCACATCGGTGCTGGCAATGTGGTCTAGATGTAGTCTCTAGTAGAGCATATCCCCAAATAGCCAAACATCTCTCAAGGGATATGTGAAGGCTCTTGCTATGCTCACATCTACCATCACTGGAACTCCCTATGGACATGTACATGTGAAATGCTCAAATATCCATATGTATAGAACCGTGCATATCGATAGACTCTCCCGCTGATACCTCACTAGCTGACCTAGCTCATGGTATAGCTGAGCTAGCATGTTGTGACCCCATGAGAACATGGTCCTCTCTCTCCATCCTTTGTATGAGATGTGTAAGAGGTGAACAAAATATGGTACCCTTTGAGTTGGGTAACACAACCAAGGCTACTATACACAGCATCACCTTCCGTACTAAAGGTATAGGGCTTGATAGTACGGAAGATAGTAGGATCTAATCTGATCGGGTTCACATTTTTGGAAGCACTCCTGAACAATACTCTGTGTCTGCATGGATCTCCTCACAACCACACTATGCTTTGGGTTTGATGGTCTCCCCTCAGACTGGAAGTCGCATGATCCTGTAGACATCCCCTAAAGTCACTGCGATCTCACCAGAGGGAAGATGGAAGGAGCATGTATCCTCATCCCACCTCTCTATTAGAGTTGATAACATGGCTCAGTGTAGTCTGATCTGTGGAAGGACTGATACCTAGTACAGTCCCACATCCCTTAGTAATTGCATCCCCTCATCATCAAGCTCAGACAGTCTCTCCTTGACCTTGACTAGCAATTCCCCAAAAGGATGCTCTTGGAAGAAAACTAGGTCCTGCAAGCACAAATAAGCATCATATCAGTCATCTACATCATCAAATCTACAAATCTAACTAAATTAGGTCAAAGGTGACCTCAGTTAAGTCAATGTTGACCTTGCTGGGTCAATGTCAACTTTATTGGGTCAGGGTCGACCTTTTTGGGTCAAGGTCGACCTCATCTCAAAAATTGACAAAAAACCCTTTGGTCAATGTCGACCTAAATGGGTCAGGGTTGACCTAAAAGGGGTAAAATTGACCTTACCTATAAAAAATAGGAATTTGGAAAGTACAAAGGTAGATAACAGCAAACTCACCTCAGGTAGTGACCGTCCAGTAGCTAGGCTGTGTCTCAGAATCTCCAGGCGTGTCACTCAAAGTTCCTCTCTTCTCGGCATCTTGCTTCCTCATTTCAAATTTGCAAATGGTAAGAATGAGTAAGTATTTCTCTCTTTTCATTATTTATAAGTTCAAATTAGGGTTTTCCTAGGGTAAGCTCAGAATTTCCTTCTTATGCATTTAGACAGACATCCACTCTTTTCATCATAACTTGAGTTTGGTAACTCCATTTTCAGTGCCGTCAGCGGTGTTGGAATCATGATTCATATATCTAACTCCTTGAACCAATTTAGGAAGGTTAGGAATCCTTTTAATTGGTTTAGGAAAGGATTTTTCAACACTTTACATATCCAGTATATAGAGTTTTTCTTATCACCTTGTTTCACCCTTCCGAAGTAGAAAGCTGAAATAGGGGGGCATAAGGGGCTCTATACACTTCTAAAATTATCATATAATAAGTTTTAGGTAATTTATAGATTTTCATTAACCTTGTGTGTTGCAGGTTCTAACAGTTTTTTGTAGGATCTTTACATTAAGGACTTGGCTATATCCTGTCTATTTACTATGATGTTTTCTTACTTTAGCTTGCATATTCGCATAGTGTCATATCTAAGCTAAAGTGGGGGCTAAATGTATCATCTTAAAATGGAATAAATTCCATCTTGATAGGTTTAGCACCCTATTTTAGTACATTTGTCATGATAGATTTGCATTTAGGATGCATTCTGCACTTATCTTCTTCATTCTAGGTGAGATTAGGGTTAGGATCCCAAGGATTCTCCTTAATTTTCCTTTTCCCATGGCTCTATTTTCTAGGTAGGATTTAGAAATAGGTCCTTCTAGCCTTCATCATAATCATCATAGGATTTTATGCCTATCTCTATCATTATGTCCCTTTCTGCTATCATTTCTAGGTCTCCGGGCATCCCCAGGACCTCTTAATTCTGATTCTGGTTGGATCTGGGCCCATTGGGTTAGAATCGAGGTTGATCTTGACTAGGTCAGAATCAACCTCAATCTTGACTAGGTCAGGTTTGAGCTCAATCCTGACTAGGTCAGGATCGAGGTGGTCTTTAACCTCCTCCGGAATCTGTGACACTCTTTCAAAATTTGGTCCTGATGGGCCCCAAAATCAATGTCGGGCCCTCAGATCTGAGTGCAAAAAGGTTTTAATTTGAAATTCATTTAATTTTTTTCCCTCCTTGGTTATTGTGATTGGACCTTAATTCAAGGTGAAATTTGAATTATGGGTCCTCACATTGCTCTAGGAGCCTCATTTTGAAACCTCTATATAAAGACTCTCATTTGCATTCATTTTCACCAAGTACAACCAAGCATTCTCATGATCAAGTACTCTCAAGGAGTCAATTTCATGAGCAAGAAGATTTCAAGCAAGCAAGGAGTGGTGAAGATGCAAAATAGCAAGAGGATGATATAGAAGATCAAGCCATTATTGACATCAAACATCTTTGTGAACACATTTGGAGCAAGAGAGATCATTTCTTCCTTGATCCATCATCATCAACTTTCTGTTAGAGTAGTCTTATGTTAGCTAATAATTAAATCATTTAATTATTAGTTTATCATACTCTAGGCTTAAGTTTCACTTAGGCGCTTTATAATTCTTTAGGGTTTTTGCCTTTAGGGTTTCGTGTTTCCTTTTATAAGGATTCACTTCTTTCATTTCAATAAGGAGATTGTATTGTAATTTCATTTTGTTAATAGAAGCTTTTTCTATCACAATGATTTTCCTGTCTCTGGCCTTTTGGCCGCCATAGCTTTCTGTCTTTTTGCTTCTTCTTTGTGACAGTCTTGCATGCAGGTGTTCTTGGGATGATTTGCGTTTGTCAAATCTAACATGGTATCAGAGCTCTCCTGTTGTTCGCTGTTCGAGTTTTATTGAAGCACAGAGGGTTTCAGAAGTTTTTTTGTGGATCTGGGGGGGAGCCAAAATTTGGCTCACCTTGGGCAAAAACGGACACCACCATTGTGTCCGGAAGGCCCAAGAACCCCTAAATCCATATAAAACTTGTCCATTTTGGACATAGTGGCATCTGAGGCAAATTTTTTTTGCATACCAGGGCCGTACGGCCCTGGCACGCACTCCGAGGCGGGTACACGGTGATTTTTTAAAAAAAAAAACATTTTTGGGGGCGCCGCCCAGCGGCCACCCCCGCGCCGCCCAGCAGTAACCGCAGCCGCGGCCACCGCAGCCGCGGCCCCCGCCACTGCAGCAGCAGCGCCCCCGCCGCCCTCCGCTCTGCTCCGCCGGCCCGCGCCCCCGCTCCGCTCTGCAGAGCCGCCGCCCGCGCCAGCGCCCTCCGCTCCGCCGGCCCGCCCACCGCCGGCACCAGCGCCGCCCGCAGCGCGCTCCGCTCCGACGGCCCCAGCACCGCTCCGCCGGCCCGCCCACCGCCGGCACCAGCGCCGCCTCCCGGCCCCACGTTTAAGCCCCGCCATGGTCATATGGATGACCGGGAGCTCCGGTTCCAGCCCCCTGCGCGCGCCATGCGCCCAGGGGCCCTTTTTTTTAGCCCCAGGGGCTTAAAACATGCCTTGGTGAGTTTTTTGGGGGTACCTGGGCCTTTTTCGCTCTACAGGGAGCATACGGGGGCCTTTTTCTGACTTCTTTATATCGTCGGAAAGCTCTTTCCGAGCTCTTTCCGATGATGGAGGTTAGGGTTTTGGGTTCTACCGTTTCAATAGCTTTTTTTGCTGTTGAAGTCTGATATCTTTTTTTGCCTTCCGGGAGTCATATCTGGCTCATCCGGACTCCTTTTTCGGCAAACGAGATATCGTCGGAAAGCTGATTCTGTGTATTATTCAGTGGCAGAGGTATTTTTTCCAGATTCTACTCCAGGTTTTCACTCCTCCGAGTTATGCAGTTTATGCCCTCTAGTGGTGTGCTTGGTTCTACAGGTCCGGGGATCTCTTCTTCTGGTTTCTTAGTGCACTCTTCCTTCTGACTTCTGAGCTTGCATGCTCTTTCTGATGTATTTTTGTTCTGTAAACGCACTAAGATAAAGTGCCCTCTTCTGCATTTCTGGGATCTTTTTCACCTGGTTCAGTTTTAGTATTCGCACTCAGTTATAAAGTGCCATGGGGGGATTCTGATGCATTTGCCACTATAGGCGCATCCACTCTTGTCAAGTGAGTGTACCTTCCATGACATTAGCCCATGTAGACTGTGTCTATGACACCGCCCTTTATCCTGTGTGTGTGCTTCTGTTGCACTGTTGGTGTTCCTGGTTCTTCTTCTGCAGCTATTTCTGGCATCGCATTTCAGTGTTCCTGTCACCTCTCCCAGTTCATCATTATGGGGGGGTTCACCTGTTGGTTCTATTGCTTCCTGGTTCGATTGATCAACTCTTCAGACACTTGTCTTCTCTACCTGGTCATGCACTTCAGTGGGGGTTCCAGCAGTATCTTCTGACAGAGTTTTCAGACATGCTTCAGAGGAGTTTCTTGCTCTCTTCTTGTTCCTTTCTCTGGGACATCTTTTGCTTTATGTTTTGGGTACCTGATCAGGCCTAGTTGCCGGGACCCATCTTTCCTGCTTTCTGCAGTAGTTTAGCTTTTTTTGCTTCTCCCTAAGTTACACTTAAGGGGGGGTGTTAGAGTAGTCTTATGTTAGCTAATAATTAAATCATTTAATTATTAGTTTATCATACTCTAGGCTTAAGTTTCACTTAGGCGCTTTATAATTCTTTAGGGTTTTTGCCTTTAGGGTTTCGTGTTTCCTTTTATAAGGATTCACTTCTTTCATTTCAATAAGGAGATTGTATTGTAATTTCATTTTGTTAATAGAAGCTTTTTCTATCACAATGATTTTCCTGTCTCTGGCCTTTTGGCCGCCATAGCTTTCTGTCTTTTTGCTTCTTCTTTGTGACAGTCTTGCATGCAGGTGTTCTTGGGATGATTTGCGTTTGTCAAATCTAACACTTTCAAGCATTCAATCATGGAGTAACAATTACAGATTATGATTTTGGTAGAAGTACTTTAGCCTTGGGGGCTTGGTATGATTTTCTATTTCATTCAAATCTATGCATTGTTATTTCATACATATTCATGCTAGGGTTTTGATCTAGAGGATTAGATCTTGGCATTACACTTTCAATACATACACACACACACATTCCATTTTCAATCGGCTATTTGTGGAGGTGGAGATCACCAAAATGGGGGTTTGACTAGGGCAAAACCCTATATAGCCACCCCAAAACCCCCTTTTTCAGATATCTACAGTCGCTATTTTGAGAATCAGAGGGAAGATTTGAGTACCCTTTTCACCGAACTTCCGAGATCTGCGAACAAAATCAAAATTGACCTTTAGAATAAAAATGTAGTATTTGACCTTTTATGAGGGTCAAAGTCGACATGCTATTGGAAAGACAAAACTTTTCTGGGTTTTCTTTGTTTTGGCTTTCTGATGATAGATCTGGTTGCAGAATCTTCCAAAACCTTACACAAACTTCAGAAAATGTGTATTTGTAAATCAATTTCATGATGAGGTATGTATCTTGACCTAATTAAATTTCAAGTATTTTTAGATTTACTTATGTCATTTCAACTTCAAGTCCATTACAAATGAAAAGGTGTTGAATGTTAGGTACATTACTAAGCTTCCTTTTTTCACCTATTCAACAAGATTTCAAGTTGATCCTAAAGAGTCACATTATGCAGCAGTAAAAAAAATATTTAGATATTTGAAAGGCAAAATTGACTATGGGTTATGGTATGAAAAATCAAATGACTTTACCCTATGTGCATACACAGATGCTGATTGGGAAGATAGTTTTTATGACAAAAAGAGTACAAGTGGTGGAGCATTTTTCCTTGGAGGAAGATTGGTTTCTTGGCTAAGTAAGAATCATAATTGTATTTCACAGAGTACAATAGAAGGAGAATATGTAGCACAAGCAAATAATTGTAATCAAACAATATGGATGAAACAAATATTGAAGAACATTGGAATCAAATTTGATGAGCCTGTTATCATACACTATGATAGCATCAGTACAGTAAGTATGTCAAAGAATCCAATATTGCATTCTAAGACAAAGCATATAGAAATCAAGTATCATGTTGTAAGAGAGAAAGTTGTAGAGAAAGAAGTCATACTTGAGTATATAAGTACACAAGAGTAGATTGTAGATATATTTACAAAGCCCTTACCTAAAGATACATTTGAGTATTTGAGAGGTATGCTCGGGGTTATGCCCTAGCCTACTTTTGAGAAGTGATGCAGATAGTTGCATCAGTCTAGTGGTATATGAGCTCTATCCTTTTTGGATTGTATGTTGATACTTCCTCTATGGGGGAGTATGTGTGTTTTGAGCTGAGTCATAAAGGACTCTTGTGAATGTATTTTCTGAACAGTGTCTTTGGACATTGAGGTTTTTAAATGGATTGACATATTGATGCCTTCTTTGTCATTGATGTCAATGGGGGAGAAGAATTCAAAGAAAAACTTTGACTAATTTGATTGATGAAGAGGACTTGAAAATATTTCAGGGTAGAGTGTTGTAGTTTGGTATTTATGGAACCTAAATGTTTTTCATCTATGTTGCCATCAATGCCAATGGGGGAGATTGTTAGGAATGAATGTTGAATATGTCCTATGGAGGAGTATTCAGAGTCATTTTTTAGCAGTTGTATGTTTCATTCATGACTGTGATTGTCATTGATGTCAACACAATGATCTACTAGAGATTAGTAGAGAAGTAGACAATGTTTGAATTAGCACACGTGGAGTATTGTAGATCAAGCTATGCAAAGTTGAGGATTTATTCTATATTGTGTTTTGAGATTATAGTCAAGAGTGTGTATGGAAACTCAATTATTCACAACAGTTATGTGTAATTTAGTGGAAATAGTATTCAGACAGTGTTCCTGAGAAGCAACTTGTGATAATTGGATTATATCTCCTAAATGGGATATAATCTAGGCATGCAGAGTTATACAGTTGATGAATATATTTTGGTGGTGACCTAGATGAGACAACATGGTCGGAGGTCACACGTGTGAAGATTTATTTTATTTTGAAGCCGTCATTTTTATGTAATTATGGAATATTATGTAACGTGTGAAGGTTTATATTTTGTAATTGGTTAAGCCTTGTTGGCCAACTCATTTGTAATTATTTGAGTGTGGTATAAAGGAAGGATTTTTTCCTTGATTGTAATGTAGAAAAAAAACATGGAATTATAATGTAATTATGGAATGTAAGTGATATATGATATTGTAAGAGGATATGTGAATTGCAGAGATCTGGTGAAGCAGTTGGTGCGGTTTGGCACAGGTAGAGGAGCAAAGTTAAGTTGCTAAGATCAATAATTATTGGTATTATTCTGTTCGGATAATACATAGATCATTTGGACAATGTGTTTAGTGATCTTTCCCTTGAAGCTATTTGGACAGTGGGTCCTTATGTCTTCCATGACTCTTAACCGGGTTAGAATCTTTTAACAGGGATTCAAAGTCTCCTAACAGGGACTCATATGTATTGAATGTATTTCACAAGGCTCCTAACATAGTCCATCCTCTCACAAGGAATTTTCATATTAGTACATCTTTTATGGGCATCATTCCCAGTGGGGTTTACTCTCTAATCAAGAGGTTCCCCAGTCAACATATCTTGTGTTATTGTTGTTGTGTATGTTTATCTTTCTATGGTTGTTGCTTATATTGATTACATGGTTGAAATTTGATAATGGTGGTAAAAGTTGTTATTATCTAATAACTGATTCACCCCCCCTTTCAATTATCTTGGTGGAATTTACTTTCTAACAAGTGGTATCAGAGCTTGGTCACAGGTTCGAATCCCCTCGGGCAAAGCTGAGGGGGAGATTGTTGGCAAAATAGTCAGTGCTCCCCTCGAGATTTGTGACATGGCTTAGCCGCCTTCTGTGTCTTCTATAAGCCTAGTGGTTGTATCGAGAATTAAGAGGTCAATCTTTTGGTGCAATGACAACCACTACTTGTAACAGAAAATCCTACTTAATCACTTGCATAAGAAATGCACTCTAAGAGTGTGACACCACAACAAAAATGTCAATTGCTCAGACTAGCTCCTATAGAAGTTGTCACATTTAACATACATGCATTGACTATATATTCAATACTCAAGATTCCTATTAAAGAAATGCAACCATTGAAATGACAAGCATTAACAACATTCCAAGAATAATTAAAGAACATAAAATACATCCTTATTGATGAAATGAGATTCATAGGGCCAAAGTTACTATTAAAAATAGATAGTAGATTCTGTCAAGCATTTCCCCACAATTAACAACTATGCTTTGGTGGAGTCTCCATAATATTGGTCAGAGACCTCACACAATTACCGCCTATAATGGACAAGCCTATCTACACATCACATTCAAGTGCCAAAACATTTTGGGAGCAATTTATGATAGTTATATCACCTCACAAACAATGTTTTGACCAACATAGGCACAATTTCGTCAAGTGTTATAAAACATACAAGAATTTAGAACCAAGGCAAGAAGATTGATAACTCTTGATGACATGCACAAAAAAACAAGCTACATCAAATGAAGATGAATAATTTGACAACTCAATGCACCTATTTTCTACAAATGATTTAATCAATCTAAATAATAGAAGAATGCAAAAATTGTTGAACTGTCCAATTGCGATAACTATTATGACAAGCACCATGAGCACAATAGAAAGGGCAGTTGGTGATACATAGCTCAAAAATAAGTACTACCTTACAAAGGTCAATACATCATGCTCTTAACGAACATATGGACACAAGCAATAATTGTAAATGTAGCTCTCAGCGAAGTAATTCACAATGTTTATAGCCCTGGTTCCAAACCACCTTATATTTTGAAGTATGTTGTAGCGAGAATCAATAATTACAATGTGCCACCATGGAAGCATGATGACACCAAAATTATACCAATAATTCCAATAATATTGGGCAATCAAAGATAAATATCACTCATAATGGCATGAGCTATAACCATACACAAATCCCAAGGAATGACACTACAATAAGTAATAATCGACGTTGGTGAAATAGAGAGACAGGGGTTAACATTCACAACCATGTACAAAGTTATGTTGTTGAACGACCTTCACATTCAATCGATGTTCTCCTTCAAGAGATATTCCAAAATGTAAAATAATTTGTACACAATTATAAGGAAAAAAGATGAATCTCTCTCTCTCTCTCTCTCTCTCTCTCTCTCTCTCTCTCTCAAATCAAGGTACACAACTCTCAACCATATTTCCCTCACATTACTCCCAATAATTCATAGAATATCATTTTCACTCTTACAAATTTTTCTTCTACATAAATTTACTATAGGTCATGGCAAAATCAACTATAAGAAAATGACATCATGACTCAAGCATACATATTGGTTGATGAAATCAACTAAACCCCACTCAACAACAAAGAAGACATCTATGCAACCAACAACGAATAAGTTCAATACAACCATCCTCTTAAGGTATTTGTGATTATACATTGTTAAACACATCTTGCAATAAAATAATACTCTAAATCAAATACTCACAAGTTATATCTTCTAATATTATAAAACTCATAAATAAAAAATAAGAAAAAGATTAATGTTTGAAATCTCCCTATTTTTCCTCTTATATAAATTTCCACCTTACTAATGATTCAAATTATATAATTACTCTCAAAATTTGACACCTAATATAGGCTTTAATAGTTTTGCTACTTTCATTTTACAAGGTTTTAAGACATTTATTTTAATACATTATAAAGACATTTTGCATTGCAAAAACATACAAAGCTTGTCAATTTAAATTACAAGTTGCATCTATTCGTAGTCAATTCTTTCTCACATTTCCATACCAATTGAACGATTTTAAAAATATTTTTTCCCCCAACAAAGACAATGTTCATGTCTTCCAACTTATTTCTATCTCTCTAATATATCACACAAAATATATCTTGCTATCACCGTGAATGAATGAATGAAGAAATAAATTTTAATGAAGTCCACAAAACTAACTGTGGAAGAAACCCAAGATTAAATATGGGGTGCCAATATTAAATTTGAGGTGCATGCGCTTAAGAGACCACACTAAGAGACCCAATATCAAATCTTAGACCTCACCATGAGACCTTGAGACCTTGTTAGTGCAAGTGCTACTTAATGAATTGTCGGAGTAGTTTGGTGTACTTATGAAATCGACGCACGAAGACAGCGTCCCCCATGATTCTGTGGCCCCCCAAGTTGGGTTGTAGGGTTTAGGGTTTATTTACGGGGCACCGCAAGATGATGCGGCGTACGTGGTCTTTCCTCATTAAGGGAGATAGCTTTGTTTTGTTGCCCGTGACACCATTCCAGTCAGCAGCAACGACAGTTGGCACTTGGCAGTCAACAAAGCGGTGGGTCCTCCTCATACCCCACCATCGAAAACTGATCTTGAAAAAAACTTGTAACGGCCTCACCGGGAAGTTTAAAAGGAGGAAAACCTACACGCTCTCATTCTTATTGCTTTTTGCGATTGTGTTACACGCAGGCTCTGCTCCTATTAATTATCATACGCATTTTTCAAGAAAGCGAGGGTTTGTAAAGAGGAGAAGAAATGGCTCAGGCTCAGGCTCAGGGACAGACGGAGGAACAGGTAGAGGAAGTTAGTCAAGGCATAGAGAAGCTAAAGCTTGCTATTACCAACAATGTTACGCCCAATAACAATGCAGGCACTGAGAACCATAAGAAAAACAGGATTCAGGTCTCCAATACCAAGAAACCTCTCTTCTTCTATGTCAATCTCGCCAAGGTATCTTTCTATGTGACCGCTCTGCTCATTTCTTTCTTGTACTTTCTCTTTTCCTTTCTTTAATTTTTTCTCGCTACATATTAATTTTTGGGTTTCCTAATTTTATTTCAAGGGTTTTTCTTTTTCATAGCGAATCTTGGCATCCTTTTCTCAGAATGTCTGCCTGTTTTAGTTCTTTCTGGATTGATTTTATTATTGATACTTTTCCCATGAAGAATGCGAATAAAATGGGAGTATACACTGGATTAATCTATACGAGTTGCATCTTGGTTTGCAGTATAATTTCAAGTGTCTGAGATTGAACAATTTATGATTTGATAAAGTGTTTGAGTTTGCACAATTGAAACAGTAGCAACAAATCATGGCTAGTTAATTTAATCGAGGATTTGTCTCGACATTGCTAGTTCTGTGTTTTAATTGAAGATATATTAATATAGTTCTTATTTAAATTCAAGATCAAGCACATTATTTGAGAGGCTTGTTCAAATATAATATCTATCCATCTATCTTTTACTCAGTCGGTCCTCAATGTCTGCGTTGCTTATGTTCCCTTGATTTTTTTTCAAAGCTTTGCTTTTCTTTCTAATTTAGGATACCGTTTACTATATATATTTTTCTGGGGGTTTATCTTTTTGTTGCCGTGAAATTGATGTTCCTTCTATCAATTGATTAGGCAGAACAGAATATTTAATTAGGAATACAGTAATTCTGAAGGTCTCACTGAAATTTCTTGTCTAGTTTCAAATACGTTCTTTATACAATTGATATGGTTTTTTTATTTAGTTTGTGATTATTGATGTTAAAATTAAGGTTTCTTCTACCTCTTGCATTTGAAAATGTTGTGCTCTTTGCGTTCAAACTACGCACATTAGGTTGGCTTTAAAGGTTCAAGAATGAAATGATTTCGTTATGTTTGCTTGATTTTGAAACTTATTACTTATCATTAAACAGGAAACATACGAAATATGTTCCTTAGCTATTCACTCTTAAAGAGCATCACGATAATCAGAATACAAGGAAGAAGCTGTCGATCAATTAACTTTTATTTAATAAAGTCAATAATAAAGGGACTATGAATTCCATAAGTATGCACATGAGACATCAAAGGCATCGATCTGAAAAACAGTTGGAATTATATGGTTATGCACACGAGACATCAAAGACAGCAAGCCAACAAACCAATGGTTTATCATATAACTTTATAATATACCACCATAAATTTGGAATAGTATACATTAAAAAACATCAGGGTAGTAAATTGGGATTAGAAGACTGTAATTGGGTTGCAGTCTTATAATCATTAACCTGACTGGTTAGCATAATATCTATTTAAATTATTTCATTGCAGCCAGGTGGGCTGAATTGGCCACATTAGTTCATCACCTACAGGATATTGATATGTACATGGCTAACACATTAGCTGGAAATAGGGGCTCCAAAATTCAGTATCCTCTAATCTAAAAAGCTTTCATCCACAATGTCCAGTATTCAACACAAAAAAGTGGCAGCATACATCTTAAATTGTCAAGAATTAGTATCGTTGGCTTCCTCATTGAAAACAGATGTAGGACCTTTGAATGTATCCTCCTCGTCAATCTTCAGCTTTGCCAAATCTTGTCTAAACCTAGGATCATTATCCATTATTGTTTCATATCCCACATCTCATACGTTGTATCCAACTTATTACCGTGAATGGTTACCCCCTTTGACTTTGCCTTTGGAACTTGCACATTCTATCCGTAGAAATCATAACCCCAATTTCAAGCACTTGCATATTTATTCATAATGATCTGTCAATTTAAAAATTCATTAATGAGTGTTTCCAAAGTGATCAGCAGTAGAAAACACATGGTTTAGATAGAAGAAATCTGGAAATTGAGACTTTGAAGTGAGTAGTTTGATTCTTCCTCTTCCAATTATACTATTTGACCCTTTGAGTGGATGAGGGGTTGTTTTAGCATCTATTAAGGCATGAGAGCGTCAGATTGTGTCTCTGGAGGTTGTGCGACTGTTATAGTGAACAAAATTAGGAGAAACTTAGGCTGGGGTCCCATGGAAGTGGGCTTCCTAAAAAATAGAGCTGGAGCTGCTTGCTACTTTTTAGGAATATTTTAAAGGTACTAGTCCCATGAATTTTGTGAGCTAGTTCAGCTTAAAAGTTTAAACATCGACATTCAACTTTTAAGGAAGGATACCTTTGTCTTCCATATTTTGTGCATAAATAAATAAATAAAAATTTCATTTTCGCTCAAAATAGTTTTTACAAAAAATTATGAAATTAAATGTTTAACAAGTGGCAAAAAGCATTTCTAAGTTGGTGGGGCAATTTCTAGTCCCATTGCTTTTTCACCCGCTTGCTAAAAAGTAGGAGCTCCTACTTTGAAAGAGAAGATTCCAAATAATCCCATAACCAAACAAAATTTTGTTCATGGGACTGCCATCTTCCTTAAAAATAGAGCTTAAGCCCCCCCTTATGGGACCCCTACCTTAATCAATTTTAGTCAGTTGGAGCTTCTTAGTGAGTGTAGTAGCAACCAGTTGTGTCTCCTCGCTATACCCATTTTTTGGTGATCAAGAATATTGAGGTAGTAAAAGAAGGAAAAATAAGTTTAAGGGTATATATATAAAAGCTAAAAGGAACACACTTGTTTTTTTCCGTGTTCAATTAAGCATATAAGTCAGAAATATCTACAGATTTTGAAAAAGTAAAAATCCTTTAACCTATACTAATCAAACACAAGGGTTGGGAATGGACAATGCTACATATATCTGGAAATGCTTAGGGAAATGAAAAGGAAAATGACTGAAAATGTTATAAGCTGTATGTCAAATCTGGAAACTATGTTATATGGTTTGTGAAAAGGCTGTGGGGCCAGCTGCACTACCGTGTTGCTCTTTGTGTAGGGGCCATGACTGGTTTTATGTTAGAAGCTCCTGAAATTTTGCAGGAAGCTTTTTCATTGGTCCGTAACATTGTTCTAGCCTACAATTAGTCTTTGCAGCCTTTAGAATGTGAAATATACAAATTTGAGATAAGGGGATAAGGAAAAATGTTTATGCTGTATAGGAGATTACTTTAGTGAGTCCCATAATGGCCATATTCCAAATTTGATCCAAACACTGCAGAAGATGGCAAGTGTGTGCATTCAGACCTAGGTCATGGTAAATGTAGGTGTAAAGATGTAAATGGAAAAACCTGGGGTGAATGTGATGAAGGGCTATTTTGCCAACACTCACACATAACAAAAACAGAGATTCTCACAGAAAATATAAAAAAGTAAGACAAATCACTTAAGGTTTCTACAATGAAATGAAAATACAAGTCAGAAATTACAAAGCTACAACACAAGGGCTGTTCTCACTACAAAGAGATTCAACTCTCTCAGAAATTGCTGCAAGTGGGAGCCACAATCTGCGCGAATGGAATAATCCTTTGTAACGTTCCTTCCCCCTTCTAATACAACACCAATAACACTTCCCCGTTCCTCCATCTCCTTCAATTGTTTTGGAAAGTGTAACTCCCCTTTTTGGGCGTCCAAAAGTTTAGTTTTCTGTTTTCTCGCCTAAGAAATTTTATTTTAAATTTAAAATTCTGTAGCACTTCTTGGAGCTATAACTTTTGACTTCATCGTTCAATTTACTAACATCATATATTGTTGTGAAGAGTGCTACAATGTTAAAATCATTTGAAGATCACTTCATCCACTTTTTGTACAAGGCTTTGAAGTGCCTCAAATTTGTGTTTGAAATTTTTTGGGGACAATTTTTTATAACAAAAACTTTAATAACTCTCAAACGGTATATGAAATTGAGATGACTTCTTCACTATTTAGTGAAATTTTCAATTTTACACCCTAGATGTGCCCAAATAGGCCAACTTGCTAAAACTAACAAGGTACAATTTGTGGCCTTTTGGATTGATCTACATCTTTGAAGTGTCATCATGGGCTCCAACACAACGTTAAAAACAATATAACAAATGGAAATAGACTTTTTTTAGGCTGATGCAAGATTGCCCTTACTCCACTAGATGCTGTTGCATCAGAATGCATGACAATGGTGGTGTATGATTGTTATTGATGACCAAAGAGATGGAAAGGATGACTCAAAGGAGAACAAGGGGTGAAAGGATACAAATTCACAAGGGTATGTAAAGGTAATTTCAAATTTAGAAGGGGTTAAACAAGGGATTTTATAGCTAAGGCATTGAAAAATTGATTAGCCAGTACAATAATAGCATTAACATAAGTGATCAAATTCTATAAACAAAGCAATGATAAATCTTGTAGTGGTGTAACAAGAGTTTCAATGAAAATGAAACCAAAGATAACACCAAATATACGAGGAGGAAACCTTTTTGGATAAAAAGCCCCATCACCAAAGAGAGCACAAGCTTGTATCAATCTCAGAATATAAAGAACATCAAGACTTTCAATTCTTCCTTTAGGTTGATAGTATTCTAGTAGCATAATAATATAGCAACTTGTAGAAGAATTGTACATAATACTACCCATCTACTCACTTTTATAAACCCAACAAGGTAGAAAACCACCAAGTAGTATTACAAGCCATCAACAAAAAACCATCATGACCCGGGATGAAAGTTGCAAGCTTTTTTCTAGAGGCATTGAGACCTTTCTTATGAACTTGGTTGTTTAATTTCTCTAGAAGATGAAAATAACCCATTAGAGGTCAAAATAGCAACAACATAAGTTCAAAAAAAGACAACAAAATTCTTACAATTGTCATATACTTTCTTACACCCCATACAATATATTAGATGGTTCTTACACATTTTATAGCCTCATAAATTGTCATGGATTTTGTGCCACTTTATGCAAGTGTTTAGTGATGCCTTAAAATGTGATAGGGAGACCTTCCAATTTCCACTTTGAGCCAAGCAAGCTCAATCACATAAGGTCACTCTTGGACCTCTAAGGGTGTCTAAACTCCCTTCTTCACCTAGAACCCTTCTTGCCAACTTGGAGTCTTCCTATTAGTTAGTGTTATCACTTCCTCCTCTTGAGTTCACCAGGGTAAAGTCACTCCACATTCATGACACCTCTTCATGGCTTTGTGTAGGTTTGAATCCATTGTCAACAAGGAAGTTTTCATCCTTCTGATGCAAACTTCATAAACTTTCAAGATCTTCCTTACCGATCTCAAGGAATCCTAGTTTTTGGGCTTGTAGCCGTATTAGCCCTTACTAGGTCTTTGAACACTGTTTTAGGTCAATAACTCTGAAAGTTTCCAAATGAACCCTGAAACTAATTCCATATCCGGATACCCTTTTGGAAGTTCTTAAAGATTTTGGAGGTCTATGGAGGTCTAGGGTTTCTCAGGTGTCTGTACAGTACGAACCAATTTCCGATCCTCCTTTCCCAGAAAATAGGCCTAATAGCCTAGGGTACTTGACTAAACTATCAATGTCACCTCCTTCAAGACCAAACATTGGTTCTAAGGCTTTCTTTGGTCTCTAATGGCAATCTCCAATCCACATTTACTCTTTACCAATCCAACCCTGCCTTCAAGAATTTACTGTCACTGGCTTTGCACTAATCGGGACTCCCTGTCTCGCCTAGGGCAAGCCTTCACACTGAGCTCCATCCTCCTCCTGCACCTGTACAGTTTGGAAAACTATGTACAAAGGCTCCACAACACCTCCACGAGCCATTGAGATTTCTTGGAGGGAAGTCATGGTGGAACCATGTTTCATCGAAACCCTTCAAACTGGCAAGACACAGTCCAGTGAGGGCTTGGCTGACAAAGCAAAACAAAAACAAATGAAACACACACTGCAATCTATCTACACAATCCAAATGCAAGCTAAAGGAAAGAACTTAACAAATGTACAAGACTTCAATCACATTTTGAGTGATAAGTTCCAGATTTCATTAACAGTAAGAAGTTACAGAGAATGTAAAAGACCAAATCTTTCTTGGGATCTATGTTATAAGTCAACCAACCTCATATTCATTGCACTCAAAAAGCTTAAATACCCTCTCTAACACTCATGTTCGATCCCTAACCATCATTTAGGGCTTTTGACAATTTCTTGCCTGCAACTTTAAAAAGTTGTCAAAATGTTGTCAAAGTTGCTCGAGCAACTTTGACAACTTTTGCATTTCTTGGTTTGCAACTTTGCTAGAGACCCTTAAAATGGTCTAAAATGATCTCCAACCTAACTCTAAACCATTCAAAGCTCAAAGCATCCTAAACACAACTTAACTAACCTATTACAAAGCATTTTCCCACTTTAGGCCCTATTTGGCCATTTTGGCAACCCAAGGTCCACTGGGGGCAACTAGGTGCCACGGACAAAACTTAAGCTAACTTTGTAACTAATGGACTCACTTGGAGTCTTGTTCATTCCTTTACTTGGCTAAGGTCAAGTACAAGCCAAAACATAGGAGTAAGCCTTAACTACCTAGGTGCTCCTGCACCAAAATGCTTCTTACCATCTTATGTCCCTTACAAATAATATTGCCACACATGTCTGATTTTATTCATCCCATGATCTTTGGAGATATACACACAAATTACAATTCACAACAATATAATCCCAAGTTGGATGCCACACTGCTCAATAAGGAATTGTGAGGTGAATAACACACCTAATCCTAATCATTTAGTCACTTGATATTTATATTGCAAAGCCATAATAGAAGTTATCCTTGCTCACTAGCTTAGTAAGTGAATTTGCAACATTCTCCAAGCTGACAATCTTATATAGTTTGACCCTCTCATCCTCAATTGTCTTGTGTACAATGTGGTTTAAAAAATTCCAATCACAATTACTAATTAATGAATGCTTTGAAACATTGAATTAATCACATAAATAATATAAATTCAAAATTGTACAAACAAAAATGGAAGCATGCACACTCACAGATAATTATTCTAACCTTATTTTCATTCCTTTAAGAAATGTACAAGAAAACCTCTACAACTGATATAATTCATAGTTGCATGGAAACCTATATGTCTTTTCTTTAGGTTTCTAGCTGTTCAAAAAACTCAGTCTCTCAATCCTTCAAAAATGCCATCCGAATGGAATGCTTACAATCTTCTCTTTGGTTCCTATCTTTATACTAATTTAGCTAAAAATCTATCTTCCAAAATATGAATCTTATCTTATGTACTAGATGGCTTGGAAGATAAGTCTAATTTGTTAATGTTTATCTACAATTTATTGGACTTATTTGGCCAAATAGAAGAATCACTTTAATCACTAAAGTGAACTACAAAATAGATTTAACTTGAACCAATTGAACTTTTTGTCGCATGTTCACACTGAACCTGCTTGGAATTTACTATCCACTCTAAAAACTGAACAGGGGATGAAGGTGCTTAGTATGAACAGGGTGCATCAAATTCTTCAACATATACCACTTTGGTTGTCACAACCAATCCTACCTTTCTAGCATTGAAAGTCAGTACTTGAACACTAACTTTGTAAGCACACTCCTTACAAGCATGTGTTACAACTATGTACTATGCTCTTGGCTGGACAATGCAACTTTTGTTTACCCCCAACTTACCCAACTAACAACACCTTCAAATAGAGTGAACACATAAGCATTGGTTGAACTTCAACAATACAAATCTCTATCTCAATTTGCATTAGCAAGGCCTTATATTTCCAAGTTGTCCACATTATCAATCCTATGATAAAAATTGCAATATTTAGAATTTTGATGCAAAATATCTAAACACCCTTTTCAGATATGTCTAATGCTCTCTACTAGTGTTAGATGTAAACTTGCCGAGGAATTCTAGTGCTTAGGAATATTTGGTCTAGTACAAACCATTGTGTACATCACCAACCAACACTACCATAAGGAATTTTTTTTTCTTGGTATAATAGGTTTTGTATTTTATTAATAGAGTAAAGCATAAGTACATAATAGTTAAAAAGTTCATAAAGCTCCCATCATCCACCCCTACCAACAAACATCTACCCCAGCTCATTGAGAGCCATTACATTCAATTACAGTTTGAATTCGACAGCACAAAAAAACCCTAACCTTGCCCTAGCAGCTAACAATGAACCAGACACTACAATTTGTTCTCAACAACAAAATTGCAGGGACACACGCCTACCCAATCCAAAAAAACTCATTACACTTTCAATTACATGTTCATGACTGACAAACTTAAAATAAAAGTGTCAAAAATCACAACACGGAGAAGAAAAAGAAGCACCCTTTGCCCATAAGCAGACGCCCAATCTACAACATAGCCCACCTCTGCTCAGTTCCTAGCCATTGCATCTCCATCGTCATCCCCGCCATTTCTGCATCCTCTTTTTGGTGACTGTTTTTTACAAGGAACTTCCATTTCGGCCATTCTGTGAATCTGCTTCAGCTCTGCAATCTCTTCATCCAGTTGTTGAATCTGCAGTGTACATAATAGCTGTCCACCCCATCCTGGCCTCCTTGAATCTGCGGTGTCGTTTCTTCACTTGAATCTCCACACGAACGGGGTGTATTTTGTTGTCCTCCAGCATTTCAATGTGTGCTGGCTCGTCCATAAAATTCATTGCCAAACCTGGGACCGCCCGAGTCAAGAGAGGATCCAACCCTCCTAAAAATTCAACTGGCACAATTGTAAGCATTACCTTTTGCACCAAATCAACTGGTTCACCAAGCTGAAACCCCCACGCCATTATCATTGAATAAACGTCTGCTTTTGTTCTATGGCAATTTCTGATTGAGTTGAACATGTTAGCCAGCAGCATAGACACACTATCTACCAATCTCGGATCCTGGAACCTAAACATGCCATTATGCTTCCGTTTTAATACAGGCCCATAGAAGGGATTTTGCTGCTTTGCTGCTTGGAGCGTAAATGAAGTCTCCATCATTGAAACACCCCAAAAAACCCAGTTTCCTTCGAAGGCAAAAAGAACAAGAATAAGGTTAATAATTCCTTGAACCTCCTCCACATTTAATGTAGTGTCCTCACAACAATCCAATTTTTAAATTTTATTTTCCTTAATAAATGATGTCTTCAATTTCATCAAAATTTAGATCTTTGAAGTCATCAAACATTATTACCCCTTTAGTAGCAAAGGATAGGGCCCAATTTGAAAGTATGTCTGCTTCCTTATTAACATCTCTTTTCATGTGTGAAATTTTAAAGTCCTCCAAAAGAGCTAATTCATCATTAATTAAATCTACATAATTTTGTAAATGCCAGGCTTGTATAGAACCTTTGATAATTTCATTAATGATAATTTGTGAATCTCCTTCCAGGTGCAACTTTGTGATGCCTAAACTCCTTGATACTTTAACTGCCACTAACGCTGCCTCAGCTTCAGCCACATTGTTGGTTCCAGCTTCAAGTCTTTTCCCGCCACAAGCTATGGTGTGGCCATCCCAATCCCGAATAATGAATCCTGCCCCAGATGGTCCAGGGGTTCCCCTTTGAAGCTCCGTCGAAATTTGCTTTCCAGCATCCCTCTGTAGGTTTTAAACATACAACTGTATCCGCAGCCAGAGACAAGGTTTTAAACACACAACTGTATGCCTCAGCTTCAGCCACATTGTTGGTTCCAGCTTCAAGTCTTTTCCCGCCACAAGCTATGGTGTGGCCATCCTGATCCCGAATAATGAATCCTGCCCCAGATGGTCCAGGGGTTCCCCTTTGAAGCTCCATCGAAATTTGCTTTCCACCATCCCTCTGTAGGTTTTAAACACACAACTGTATCCGCAGCCAGAGACAATGGTTTAACCCATCCAAGCCCATTCACTGGTCACTGCCATAAGGAATATTACATATATATTCAAAATCCTCATTGATCTAGGACATTGTTCTAAAGAAAGCATAGTATCAGTAGATAAAGGAATACTCATTTGGTTACGATCTTGCATACCAATTATTTGTTTGTTCCATAGTTTAAAAATTTGGACTCTGACTCAGCTTGTCAG
The DNA here is from genome assembly GCA_027943335.1 of Chamaecyparis obtusa. NCBI lineage: Eukaryota > Viridiplantae > Streptophyta > Pinopsida > Cupressales > Cupressaceae > Chamaecyparis > Chamaecyparis obtusa. Next base: position 964,626 of record BSBK01003519.1, on the reverse strand, counting down.
CCCAAAATTTTGACTTGGACTCAGGACTTGGTATGGACTTGACAAAAAAATCTCATAAATACACAAAAAAGAAATCAATTCATTTTTCAGAATGTAAAAGTCTATTTTGACTATTGAATTGTCATAATTTGAACATTACACATCATGTAATTCTCAAAACTCTCAAAATTTGAAATTTCAGTCACTATTTTTGTTATGTCAATAGAGTTTGAGCTCAAGACTTGGGAGTTTGAGCCTAATACCCAAGAGTCTTGGAGTAGGACTTGGTCAAGTACTTTCCAAGACTCAACCAAACTTGTTAGTGGACTCGCCTCCGCTAGCTCAACGACTCCGGAGTTTGGCGAGTCTTGCAAAGTACTCAAAGTCTTTGAGCTATGGCTTGTTCCATGATGTGCACTTGTACTCTAGCTTACACACTGTTGTGAGGTTTTCACAACATTGCCCCATCCATGGGGACCCCCTAGTTTCGACCTTTTAGACTTAGCCAAATTTTGTCTTGCCCCGTCCTCATGGTTTATTTGCCTGGATTGATTCAGTGAATGCAATACAAAGTGTTTGGAAATGTGTTGATTTTAGATCGAAAGGTTTGATTTTGGTTCGAAATGAGGATCTTGACGATGTGGTGATTTTGAATTGAAGATTTTGTGAATTGGTTTGAAATGGAAAATTCGATGAGGGATGAAGTTGGAATTCGTTTGATTATTTGAAATTTAATTTTGTGGCCTTCAAAATTCTTGGCGTTTTAGCAATCTTGATGGAATTGAATTTCAATTTTATTTAATTGCTAATTTTATGTTTTTTGAAAATGATTTTGGGGTATGCGGATTTCAATTTATCCTTTCAAGTTTCGATTTCATGATGATGTTGGATTGCAAATTTCGATTGGCTAATTTTTTTTTTTTTTTTTTGAATTGCCATGGTGATGATTTATCGATATTGTTGATAGATCTAATGATAAATTCGAAAATCCTTGTTTGGATTAATGGTATTTCAAATTTTGATAAAATCTGAATGGCAATTCAAAATTCATTATTTGTTATGGCCAATTGCAAATTTTGGTTTGATGATCATTGTTATTTTCGAGATTCAATAAAGTCTGGACTGAATTCTTAGTTTTCAAATTTATGGACTTCCTTGCTATTTTCGAAATTGTCATTGGTTGGGTAGTTGATCTTTTCAATTCAAAATCTTATTGTACATTGAATGTTGTATCATGGAAATTCAAAAAATCTATCTTGGATCTAATGCTGGACCTGCCATATGATTTTTGAATCGGCATTGAATGTTTCTATGTGTAAGCATTGAAAATTATATGGCAATTTGCTGGGTAGGCCTACATCTTTTGACATTTATTGATTGTTTGCATTTCAAAATTCAAAAGAATTGATTAAACTCTGCCATGTCGTCCCTTAATTTGCCTTGGATATTGATTTTGTTGCTTTTCAACATCGAAATCAAATGATTTAGAGCCATGTCGTCCCTTGTGTTTTTTTGGGCATTTAGTGATTGATAATTTAAAATTTAAAAATCTATTTACCCCTGCCATGTCGTCCCTTATATTTGCTCTTGCATTTATTATTTCTTTCTTTTATTTCAGGTGTAGGGTCGGCCCTGTTATTGGTCTTCGACATTGGCTATATAAGGAGAGCTAAGATCATTTCATTTCCACATTCAAAAAGCAAACTACTCTCTGCTATAGACAGCGAATTCTCAAGCATACAAGGAGCGAATTTCTTATTCATTTGGCGATTTTGAAGGCAATTGGAGTGGCGATCTTGCAAAGGGTTTGGCGACCAGAATTAGGGGTCTTGCTTTGAGCAAGTAGGGGAGGATTGAAAGAAAGTTAGAAGGCGAGTAGAGACAATTTTTGGGCCTGATTTGAAAGATTGCAGACCTGGGCATGTTTCGGCCATTTTCAAGGCATCTAAAGGGAGAATTTAGGGCAATTTTTTGAATTTGGAGAGCAGTTCGAACCAAATTTGATTGAAGACAGCCAGTGCCAAGGGATAATCTCAGACTTTTGGGGGCTTTTGGGGTCTGTTTCTACGCATTTGCAGCATTAGGAAGATCAGTGATTAGTTGGGCAATTTGAGGGCCTCTTCTCCACGCTCTTGATACTCAAATTTGAGGATTTGAAGTTCTTGTTCATGGTATTTTGCCCAAATCCGAAAATTTGAATGCAAGATTTTCAATTTCATAATTTGATTGAGGGGGAGAGCTTGTGGATTTGAGGTAATCGGATTTGTGATTAAGGAGAAGTTTATTGGTGAAGATTCATAACAAAATTTTGAAAGTGAGTTGAAAAAAGAGGAGGTTCTCTTGTGGACTTGGAGGATTTTGGAGGCTAAGCTCAGCTAATTGCATTAACAAGGGACTCCTAGCTTCGTTGTACTCGGGTGAGTGGCCTATCTTTTCCACTCTCTTTAATTGTTTTCATTTCATTGGTGCTAGTTTAGGTGTTGAAAACTAATTTCAAGAGTAGAGTTAGGTATTTGGATATTAAGTAGATTACTCGATTGTCTTGATTGGCTTTTTTCCCTCAAGTTTTCGCTTGCATTTCATCATTGCATTTCATCTTAGGGAGAAGATTTGGAGTGATAAGTGTAGCCCATCTTAAGGTAACGACGGGGAGTGATAAGTGTAGTATTCCACCCCTAGGCGAAGATTGGAGTGATAAGTGTAGTCCATTTTAAGGCAAAGGCGGGGAGTGATAAGTGTAGTTTGCATCATTGCATTGCATTTTTTTTAGGGAGAAGATTGGAGTGATAAGTGTAGTCCATTTTAAGGTAACGACGGGGAGTGATAAGTGTAGTATTCCACCCCTAGGCGAAGATTGGAGTGATAAGTGTAGTTTCACCAGCATTGTAGAAAAGGCGGGGAGTGATAAGTGTTTAGGATGGCTGATGCTAATGCAAGCAAGCGACCCAAAGGAACTAATGCTAAAATAGGAGACAAGGAAGTCATGATACCCAATTCCAACTTCCGCTCAAAATTGAAATACGCTGGAGACACCAACATTGGTGCCATTGATATGATTCAATTGAGAGATAGGTTGAGAGACAGCCAATCTCCTATTGCAAAGAAGGTCTACAAGTCCGGAGTTGTGCACGCAGCTGCCTTCCCTCCTACCTTGCCTTGTCCAAATTTGATCATGGAGTGTGCATCTAGACTTAACATTCAGAGCAAGTCAGTCATGATGGATAGAGAGAAAGTTTTGGCAAACATCAGCGGTCCATTGATTGAGGATACATTTAACATACCTAAGCAGAATGACACAGAGGCACTATCCATTGACCAGGCCACCAGATTATACCATGACAACCAGGACACATACTTTGCTCAGCTGAAACAGAATTGGTTACATGAAAACAAGAAGGGAGTCACCAAGACCTCAAAGCTCACCAGGTCCGACTTCAAGTCAGAATATGGAGACCTCATCGTCCTCCTCAATAGAATCATGGGCTTAGCACAAGGTATGCAATTTGAAACTTGGATGTACTATTTCATTGATGGCATAGAAAGTGGAAAGAAGAAATTTGATTGGGCTGCAATAATTAGTGAAAATCTAGAGTTACAGCTTAGAACAGTGTTATCTCAAAAGCAGTTTTACATGGGATCATATCTTTTTTACTTAATAGCAAGATTATTTAGACAACCGGGACTTAAGGCTAGGGGAGAAGTTGGTTATGGGCCTGGGCAATACTTGGTGTATGAGTGCTATCCACAGCTTCATTTGCGCAACACCAAGGATTACAAGATATTTTATGATGCCTTTGCCATGAAGTTAGTAAGGATGTTGCAAGGAACTCCTGCTCGGAGACTTTCTCCGGAGGCAGAGGCTAAAGTTAAGAAGTATGGGAGTTGGTTCATCCAATTTGAACAATTCACTTACATAAGAGTGGCTGGATGTACAACTTGTCCCAAGAGGCTCCCAAGGTATCCACCCGATCGATTGGTTTTGATGGAATTGGCTAGACAGCTTGAGCAATATGACAAAATGATGAAACAGAGAGGTGAAGCAGGGGTTACCCTCTCACTTGTGATAGGCAATGACAGTTGTCCCAACCATGTTGCTTTTGCATCCGCTGAAAAGGAATTGGAGCAATATCACCTAGCCTGGTATAAAGCAAGACAAGGGTTCGATCCTCATGGTCTAATCAAGTCCGCTCAGGGAGGAACATTTAGGCATGTGCCTACGATAGAGGATTTTTGGGCTAATGCACAAGATGACTTTCATGTGAGGAAGTTAGCTTTCTCGAGACTGTCGCTAAGCCTGATGAGAACCATAAAATGGAAAGACCTTATGATCCCAGACCAGATGGAAGAAGACGAAGATGTGCTAAGAGAAGACTACCACACAGTAGAAGGAACAGAGTTAGATCCCGTCAATTGGAATGATCAGTAGGATCCATCCTTAGAGGCAATTAATAAGACAGTTGAACTGCACACTCAGGAGTGGTATAACAAGAAGTTAAGCTAGTTGCAAAGGTCAAGGGTACGCCTCACGTATGAGAAAATGAGGCCAGTGGAGGTCCAAGCAGAATCGGTTAGCCAGCAGGGTGAGGGCAGTGGCCGACGGCAACCACAGCAGCAACAGCAAGCCGGTAAGGGCAAGAGGAAAGATATAGAAGTCGAGAAGGGTAAGGAAGATCCAAGGCCACCGGCAAAGAAACAGAACAAGGAACCATCTAGAGAAAGTATATATGAGGATAGAGGACAAGAGCATGGAGTCAGTAGACAAAGTGCAACAGTTGAAGTGGGCTCAAGTTCAAAGTCAAGTAGTGAAGATAGCAGTAGTGGCTACTCTCCTCTATCAGAAAATCAAGTAAGCAAGGATGTGGCAATCTCTAGTGATGAAGAAGATATGCAAGTTGATATTGAGGGTGAAGCAGTACAAAACGAAGTTCGGGCACCCGATGATGAGTATGCAAGGCTAGTTCAGCCAAATCCGGCAGTGGGAGTTTTCACTGGGCCCGCTTGGATGTTGAGGCTGCTCCAGCCGATTATTTCGGAGCCACCCATCCAAGCAATTGAAGAAATTCAAAGGGATGCTGAAGGGGAGGATAATGCTAGACATAGGCAAGCAAAGACAGTAGCGAGGGTAATCAGGGATGGTGGTCACCGGAAAGTTCAAATTGCCATACCAAAGGTCACCAAGACAATGGAAGAAATTTCAATTCAAGACTATGATTTTCAAGAGCATGACTTGGGAACAGCGACAGATGAGATAGAGTGTGAAGAGCTTCAAGAGAGTGTAACTTCGGTCTTTGAGAAGCTAGCAAGGGCAAATGTTGCAAATGCTAAATTAAGAAGAGAAAATGAGTATTGGAAGGGCATTTATGATGGAACCAGTCAGCCAATCCAACAGGTGCCTAGGGCAGCTCTTCCCCAAGATAGTGAGGACAATTTCGAACAAGAGGCTAAGAAGTGGATCAATGACACCATCCAAGAGGGGCGAGATTTCTTGCTTCCTTTCACTGCCATTTTCAGGGCATTTATAACCATCAGGAACAAATTCAGAGAGTTTGAAGTAAGATGGAGGGATTTCCTTCCAATTCGTGAGTATATCATCCCTAGGTTGGAAGCAGTTATAAGAATATCAGAAGGAGCGTTGGTGAAGGCCAAGGTGATAAATGAAGGAGAGAAAACAATGGTCGAGTCTTGGTTCATGGCCTTAATGTTCAGATTGGGAACGCTGGATGAAATACAGGACAGAATGACAACACAGTTCAGGCATAGAGGTTTTCATTTCAAACACAATGAATGATGCTAGAGTTGCACTAGATTTCGAAGAAATAACAGAGGATTTCAATGAGACAGAGTTTGGATCGAAGTTGGATGATTTAGGAAAGATTGTCCCTGTAACGAAAAGATTTGACATCCTCGCCTCTCTCAAGGCCTTAGTTCAATTTGCAAAGGATGATGAGAAGGAGAATGAGCAGGTACTACAAGCAGCAAAGGACATGGTCACCACAGCTGAGCTCAAGATGAGGCATTCACCTTGCCCTCCTATGGAAGAAGTTGATAAAATGTTGGCTAAGTTCATTACTTATGCCAAAAAGATGAAAGAAAAGGGTAAAGTTATATTAGAAGACCATTTGATGTAAGCCCATGTGGCATTTTCCCCTTTCTTCTTGGGTAGGGTAGGTGTCAGTTTCAGATTGGCCACCATTTTTGGTGCCTTCTCATTGGTTACCACTATTCTTTTTCTCATTGGTCCATTGATGAGGTGGCGTCTTTTCATTGGCCTATGGGGTGGTAACCCTAATTAGGGTTTCTAGGATTCAATCTGGATCGTTGGTTTTGCCTCTTAATCTTGGCCATTCATTGTAATTTCAAGCCTCTATATAAGGCCATGTACTCTCACTTGTAAAGGGTTGAAGAAAATTGTTGCTAATATAATACCAAAATTGCTTCTCTTATCATTGTTGTGTCTTGCATGGTGATTAAGAACACTTGGTGTTATTGCATGGTTTCTACTTCCAATTGTTAGAGATAGATTTCATTTCAATTGAGTTGTTAAAGCATTTTCATTTTCAAGCAAGTGTTAAAGGAAGAGTAGTGATAGATGGTTAATTGCATGGTGATATTGGTAGATGTTTGATAGGGATCCTATACTAGGCCACTAGCATCTTGGCGGCTTGTCAAGGAGCCTTGTGTGGTAATCTAGTCTTCTTTCCTTAGAATCATTGCACCTGTGGAGGTAACACCGCTGGTATGTCTTCATTAGGTTGATCCCCGTCCATTTGCCAATCTTTCCATCCTTAAGAGTAGAGGTAATCAGTAACTTAGTAGTTGAAGTTGGGAATTAGAAGTTGGAAAGTGAAGTTTGAGAGTTTGGAAAGAGCAAAGTTGAAAGTGATATAAATTGAGAGATCATTTGAAAAGGTTGCAAAAGTTAGAAGTCTTATCACCATCATAGTAGAAGTTGAGATATTTCCAGATAAACATACGTAAGGCCGCCAAGTGATTACCAGCAAATCACATCATTTTAACTAAGTTAGTATCCACAAGTGTAAGGAACCTTGGAGTATCTTATATACTTTTCAAGAGAGGGTTGAGTGTTTGGTACGCTGTATCAAGTCATTCGATTGCTATATGTTATGTAGTGGTACAAAACTCACATCAACACACACCTTCTAAGATTGGTTCATTGCCTTTGCTTTTGGAATTACCTTGTGCATCAAGTTTCCATGCATTCCTTTTGCCTCGTGTCACCTATCCCAAATTAGAATGACATCAACAATTTTGAAATCCCTCTGATGAGCCTTGGCAACCACTCCTGATCTATCTTCTTTAAGTTCAGTTAAATATGTTATCCATTTTCAATAGGGTCTTTGAATTTGTTGTCAAAAATTGTGTTTGCTCCATATATAATGATAAATGCTGACATGCTAATGGTCCTCTTGTTAAAATGGTAGAGTGGAAGAATTAAACAATATTTCATGTTTGCAGATAAAATAACATAGAATTAGAGAATCGTTCTCTTTGAATGATTTTACATAGCCATTCATTGGCTTTATATAGCCATTATTTTGCTGTATAAATATAATTTACGAGAATAACTCCCAACAAAAATTAACTATTATTTATTACTAAACATTTATTTATTTGTTTCCTATAACTTTAACTAACCTATATAAATACTACTTAACAAATGTAATAACTTAACTCCTTTTTGGAGTAATCTTTCCTTCCCACAAAGTACCATATAGTTTCCTCTACCAAATGCATTGATTAATTTTTGCTAATTTTCAAATGATTGTGGCAATATTCTTATTGGAATTTCGATGATAGAGACAAGATACTCTCATATGAAAAATAAAATTAACGTGTTGACTTTTAGGTTGTTAGGACTGATTTGAGGCCAAGTACTCAACAATGCTATTTCAATATGTTGGAAGTCACCATGAGTGGCATAAAGGAAAGAATGATCAAGGATAGAGAAGAAGACAAGTTGTCATTGAAGGTTGAAGTTAAGAAATTAAAGAAAATACAGTTTTCATCCTTTATAACCCACATTTGAGCCTATAGTATCATGCCTCTAGTCTAGATTCCTCCCAAGGAACATAAACAACTAGATGAACAAGTGTATATGGGAATAGTTTGGAGAAATGGTTTGTGGATATTTATAAAGGAGATAACAAATTGTCAGAGAAATCATACTAATTGATAGCAAATATGAAGGGCGTTAAAGGGATTTGGGATATTGAAATGGAGAAATCATACCTACTGATAGCAAATACGAAGGGCATTCAAGGGATTTGGGACATTGAAAAATGCACGATTGAGACACTTACCATATGAGATACTGATTAAAAGGCTTCTGTAGATAGAGGCACTAGGATTGGACAAGGATAAAAAGACAAGGTGTTATTTAGAAAGGTCAATACTCATTTCTCATGAGAATTACAAGTGAGGCTTCATCTTTTTTACTGTGCAAAAGAACAAATTATTTTAAGTTAGAAATTTGTTTCGTGATCAATGTCACAAATTTCATGTTTACGTGTTAATGGTGAAGGAGTTGTTTGTGACTTAGATGAAATTCAAGGGGTATTCATGGAATGTAATTGAATGTTGTTTTTAACAAAGGAGATGAATATTGCTTATATAGGCATTTGTTGAGGATTTTTCCATAACAGAAACAATGAAGAACTAAAGATAGAGTAGAAAGTTAGTAACCTAAGTAGATGACTTAAATGACCACTATAAGCTGATTATTACAATATTACTTTAATACCCTCCCTTAATGATTATTCTGCTAACAACCCTACAAAAGTCTGTAGGTCATTTGGCCATGAATGCACAAAAGTATGACTACTTAGAATGCTCTGGGACATGAGCTTTTTGCAGAGATCCTCCGTGGTTGGACTTCTGATCAGCCTACCACTTTTTGCAAAACTTTCATACGTGACCGAGTTCACCACAATAATGATGTGATAGATTTTAGATTCTTTGAAGAATCATTAGGTGCATTTTGTCCTTTCTATTGAGTTGACTTGCCTTTGCCTTTGCCTTTGCCCTTAGCACTTCATGCATGTTCCACACCGTCTATCTCACTTCTACTACCAAATTATTGTTTCTAATTGGTTCGCTGCAAGAGCTTATTGCATAGGTCATCAATCTTCAAGTCAACATTAGTGGATGCAATGTTGAGAGTTTTGATGAAGTGTGTTGGTAGAATTGTTGTAAGTTTTCCAACGTGATAACCACCATATCCTCTTCCATACCAGTGGCCTCTAGTTGATTGTGAATGTCTTTGAGCTTCATCAGATGATCTTGCAAAGACATCTTGTCATTCATCATAATCGAGAATAAAATATTGTTAAGAAAACTTTCCCATTATCTAATGTCTTGTGTAGATCCTTTAGGTGTCTCCAGATCGCTATAACAGTCTTGCTTGATGACACTTCTAGAAGCATCTCATCGGTGACAAATAACTTAAAACTACTTGATTATGCTCATCAAACTGCAACTATGGGACTACTAGTTCTACCAAGAACAAGTTAATCAAGACATCGATACATAAAAATACTGAGCATCGTTTGCTTCTAGGTATTGTAGTTCTTGTCGATGAACCTCTGAGTGCCTTCCTACATGATGTTGGGGAACAAAGCCATTGCTCTTGCTATCTAGAGACACGGAAACAAATATCATCTTCAAAAAAGTATTTCAATTTTTGTAGATAAAAAATCAGCAAAAAAACTAAAACCCCAAAAAGTGGCTGCAAAACAGCATCACAATATTGTGGAAAAATCAACAAACCCTAGATGTGATGCTGAAATCACTCATGGTTTTGCTAAAAAATCAACAAACCCTAGATGTGATGCTGAAATCACTCATGATTTTGTTAAAAAATCATCGTAGACATTTGTTTTGTGATTTTTTTTTGTAAAAACCCATGATTTTGTTGAAAAAACTGTCAAAAGAAGTAAGTACTCATGATTTTGAGGAAAGAATCGTCAAACCCTAGACCACGGTTCTTGTTTTTAAAAAATTACCAAAAAGTACAGAGAAATCATGATTTTTCTGGAATAAAACCAGCTGAAACCCTAGATGAAGAAAGCCATGATTTTTTGGAAAAAACTCATGCAGAACCAGGGTATAATGTTCAGAAAAATCATGATCACGACTCTAAGAACCAACCTTGTCACGCTTTAGGAAAAAATGTTGAAACCCTAGCTGTGATCATAAAACTTTCTGATAGAAAGAAATGGCTCCATTTATGTAGAAACAATGCCAAACAACAACTGGACAACTAGAAATGAAAATGCACAGTTAATTTTTCTTAAAAATTCATTTAAAAAATGTTGAAATACACCCTTGATGCATGTCACTCGGGCAGCAAGTGACATGGTAATTTTAGGAAAATCGCTAAAAACTTTGTTTTGGTAGGAGGAATTTCATGGCCGGTAAAAGTTTCTACCTTCACAACTCCAATAGTCAGATCATGATACTCAGGGGTTGCACAAAAGAAGAACACTAGTCGCGACAAATAGATGTGATTTTCAATGAAAAAATCACTCATAAAAATGAATAGAAACCCCTTCATGTGATTTCTCTTTAGAATGGCATTGGGTAAACCCCTTTAGCTTGGAGGTCTTGCCAACATTGAAACCCACAATTTTGTAGAAAAATTAGAAACCCTTGATTAGAAAATGATCTATACGAAAGCTCCAATTTTATAGAAAAAATCTGTAAAAACCATTGACTTTATTTTAGAAAATTGAAAAAAATCCTTGTAATAATTTCAAAGAAATTTCTAGGCAACCCCTTCATGTGATTTCTCTTTAGAATGGCATTGGGTAAACCCCTTTAGCTCGGAGGTCTTGCCAACATTGAAACCCACAATTTTGCAGAAAAAAATCTCTAGGTGAATGGACCACAAATTTTTATTAAAAAAATATGCCAAAACAAAATCTATGGCTCTAACTAATTGGCTTACAGAAATATAATTATACCTAACTAAACTAAGTAGACGACTTAATGACCATTCTAAGCTAAATATTACATTACTACTTTGGTAATTTTAGTAAGGAATTTGTTTGGCAAACACCAAGTAAACAAGATGTATATTCTTGCAAATCTATTCTTACATGCAAATTTTATGAAACTTCGAATAATGTTTTTTTTTTTTCATAAAATTAATTATTGCTTTAGTTGATATGTTGCTTGTTTTAGAATTGTTTGTAGTGGCTATGGGTAGTTAATGTAAAACTTGCATTCTATGTGAAGTAATTTCTAGGATATGAGTAGGAGTTGAATTCTTTTATTTATTTTCATGCAATAACCTAAAGTAGTATAAATAAGTGCCTTTGCTAAACTCCCGAAAGGGGTGACCCCCATCGAGAATTATCTTATTTCATACATTTGACGACTTATTTAATATGGATTGCCATAGGCAAAGTTGGCATGATACATCATTGTATTGCTGAATACAAGTCAAGTCATAGTTGGCAAGAAATGCCATTTTTATAATGCAAAAATGTATCAAACTAGAAAATAACTATTTATCTTTTTACTTAACTGTTCCTCTGTGTTAATAAGCTTGACAACAAAACATGCATTCTTCAAGGCTTCAAGAAAGCTAAGACAAACAAATGTCATGGCTACATCATCATCCAGGACCTATGTTAGATGCTCTGATATTTGTTTTATGCCATGAATTTAACATTCATTTGTTATGTATACATTTGGCAATATATATAGTTTCATGACGTTATTGTGTAAGGTTTATTCATTAAACGGTGCATGAAATAAGTTTTAAGTCTTTATAAATCTTTAAATTTATCAGGCTTTTAAATTTGTAGCGGAGTCTGAGGGGATTCTGAGTCTTCTAATATATATATATGTAGACATCTAGCTATCTATCTATCTGTCTATCTATCTATATATGTATATATGTATATATGTGTACACACACACACATGTAGCATAAGCTTACCTTTCCTTCATCTGTCATGAAATTGATTTTCAGTTTTGTGGATTATATGTACATGTGTGTATACAGATTTCTATTCATGTGTCTATATGTGTATGTTGCTGTAATGGAACATAAATTAATATATATATATATATATAGCAATAAATTAATTCATTTTCAATGGTTAGTAGCCTTCCATTCTAGAGAGCTATTCTGTTGTTTTAATTTTCCCTTTCACAGCTTCGATAGAGGACTTATTTTATAACGAATTAATCCAACTTATTTAATGCAGCAATGATAAGTGCCAAATATATCCACTAAATTTAATAAATATTCTAAAGAATAGATTTAGCTATTTATACAACAAAAGTTATGTAGAAGTATATGCAATGATAAGTGCCAAATATATCCACTAAATTTAATAAATATTCTAAAGAATAAATTTAGTTTATTTATACAACAAAAGTTATGTAGAAGTACATTTCTGGGCAATGCGACCACAAATTCAAATGTAAATCTGCTTACACAACTTTTGGGCTGATTGACTTGGTGATGCCAGTCTTTGTTTAGATGCCAATCAACTAATGAGTAAATGTACAGTTTCATGGTTTGTCAAGGAAAACCAACTTAAAACCTTTCATTAAACTGATTGACTTGGGACAGTTACTGGAGTTCTATTAGTTTAACAGCATTTTCACAGATCTAATCTAGAACTAAGGATATGTTTTTGTTCAGTTGGTTTAAGATATTATGATATTTGTTTACTGAAATACTCATTTGGAACTATCATTTCTACTAAGTATTTACATGTAATTGGATCCATCATATATGTTATGTTCAGCCTCTAAATTTTAGAGGCGGTTCTATATTTCTAATATTTGAAGCAATCTCATATGGTAAAATTTTGAAAGGCTGATATGTTTGACAAACTCTTAATACTTTTGTTTTGGCAGAGATATCTGCAGCAGCATGATGAAGTTGAGCTATCTGCTTTGGGAATGGGTAGGCATTGATTTCTCAGTGCTTGTTTGGTTTTATTGGAAAGAGTTTAATTGTTTGCTCCAGCAATTCTTAGTTATTTTGTACAAAAAATTGTTTTAATCATTGTTAGATAGATTATAAATTATTCAAGTGTTAGATATATCATTATAAGAATCTTGAATTTAGCAGATTGTTGGGTATTAACTTATTGTTAGTTTGTTATGTTATTTGAGTAGAACTTAATGCTGTACTACTTGCCTAACTATTTATGCCCATTAATTAATCCTGTACCGTATCAGAGCCTATTTGAGGCCTTGGGCCTTAGAAGCCTATGACTGCTGGTTCTTGTCTCATTGAGTATGCTACTGAAGGCTGCAGAACTTTGGAAGGGTTTCAGGTGCAGTAAAATCAGATGGAAAGAGAAGGGTTTTGCTGCTGTGACAGGGATTCCAATACCCCCATTTCTTTGATTACCATAGGGAAAAAATGATTCATGTTGAAAGGGCCCAGGAATGTGCTTTGGAGGCAGAACAAAGTGTAATGTCCCCTTTTTGAAATAGGTTTAATAATAAAATTAAAATGTAGAAGAATAAAAAAATAAAATTTAAATTGTAACTATAAAAGAATAAATCCAAACATAACCATAACTAAAATCTAGTTAAGTTTAATGAATGGTCAAAAGGTATTAGAAAAAATTGTGACTCCCTTAAACATGAGATATAAAGGGTGAAGGATGGAGGAGGGAAGAAAGGATGGAAGATGTGAATCTTTAATGAAAGAGAGAAGAGGAATGAGAAGAAAATAAGAAATTGGTTCCTAAAATAAGCAGAAATGATGTATGGTTTTGACTCTTTCAAAGAGTGATAATTATGAAAGGTTGTGACTCTCTCAAAGGGCATAAATGATGGAAGGTTTTGACTCTTTTCGGAGGGTGGTAATTGTGAAAGGTTGTGACTTTCCCTCATATTGGAAGATATAAAAGGGAGAAGGTTTCATTTGAGATCATCCAAGGGAGATCAATTTGGGGAATATTAATTGTGAAAGGTTGTGACTTTCCCTCATATTGGAAGATATAAAAGGGAGAAGGTTTCATTTGAGATCATCCAAGGGAGATCAATTTGGGGAATATTAATTGTGAAAGGTTGTGACTTTCCCTCATATTGGAAGATATAAAAGGGAGAAGGTTTCATTTGAGATCATCCAAGGGAGATCAATTTGGGGAATATTAATTGTGAAAGGTTGTGACTTTCCCTCATATTGGAAGATATAAAAGGGAGAAGGTTTCATTTGAGATCATCCAAGGGAGATCAATTTGGGGAATATTATATTATTCTCAAAGGCAACCATGAAAAATGGTGACTCAATTCTTATGAAAGGTAGCAACCCTTTCACTTGTAATGTATAAAAAAGAGCTCATATTGGAATGGAAGACAAGGATACGAATTCAATCCAATGAGAATTGGAACTTAGAAGATAAAAGGTAGAGATTATATTAAGAAGAAGAATAGTGGATATGCTAAGTAGAAAAGCAGTGTTTATGGAAGAGGAGCAGCAAAAGTACATATAGAAGCAATATTACATGCAACAATCTCAATCATATTGTATGCAAAGATTACATATTATGCAGTGATTAAGAAAGAATGAGAAGATTAGGAAGGTAATAACTAAGGGCTGCGATCTTTCATGGAAAGGTGCTTCCCTTGGGAAGAATGCAAATTGAATATCTTGGAAACTCTTTACATGTACATTATTAAATTTCATGTTTATTTATGTTGTGATACTAACCTGGTTGCAAGCACAGGATTAAGATACTAATATTACAATACACATTTCCAAGCATCATCTAAACCCAAATAAGGAAAATATAGGGTAAATTTTGTAAAGTCCTAATAGGAGACATTATACAAAGTTTCACAAAAACATTATTTATTAGGGTTTTAGCACTTTATGACTGATCATGGCAGTGAACATTGCCCTTGAAGATGAGGTGGAGTAAGTCTAGGGAAAATACCCTAGTTGCTGGATTCGCCTATATAGGCTCGGATTTGGGTTCGGGTTCGGATTCACGGACTGGTCCGTGCCGGATTCGGGCAGGGTCCGTGCACGGATTTGTGGGTTTGTCCGAATGATTTTTTTATATTCCCTAGTTGCCGGATTCGCCTATATAGGCCCGGATCTGGATTCACGGACCAGTCCGTGCTGGATTCGGGCAGGGTCCGTGCACAGACCTATGGGTCCGTTTGGATGATTTTTTTATATTTTTTTCATCTAACCCTAATTTGAGAGGAGGAATTTTTTATACTTTAAGTTATATTTGTATAAATACATTCTAGGATGTTTGAGATAGGTTTCAGCTTCATAGGAGTTAAGATGCAAATTCTAGATTTTGGGGGTTTTCGAAAAATTCTAGACTTTGCCAAATTTTAGGATTCAACAAGCCTTCAGCAGGGTTACCTCCCATAATCCATCATGGCTTTCTAAGGTCAAACTGAAGCTAGCAAAAGGATTCTTAAAGCGTTTTAACTCGTTTTATCACAAATCACTTGGTTTCGACCCCATCTCTATGACAAACTTAGCTTAGCTCTCACCCAAATCTCAGTTATACGTGACTTCCCAATAGGCCAAAATCACTCAAACCTCATTTGCCGGACCTAGGGACTTGAAAACAACCACCAACAAAGACTACCTAAGACCTAGTTATGAAGACTTTGATGTTTGGCATTGATCAATGATCAAGCATCATAGATTCATAGTATGAAATGATTTAGTTTTAGAATTATGTATATTTCTCTTATATTTTTGGATATATAATGCATACACACACACACACACACACACACAAATCCTTACGAATCCAAAACGGGAACTTTTTTTTTCACGAACAATCCCCGAAGGAAAATACCAAAGTTGCTATCAAAATATCTCATCACTCTTCTCTTGAAATTGGAGATCTAGATCATCAAGATTCTCGTAAGAGTTAGGATAGTTGGGTTGAGTTCAACCACCAACTAGACTCTCAGGATCCACTGAAGATTCACTAGAGGATCCTCCTATTTTAGAATTCTTAACAATGGGATTGAGATGTATCAGTGCATTTATGGATACATTAATGTCACTAATTTTAGGTTGGACATCCCAAATTCTACTAAGTCCTTTCAGGTAGTATGTGGAGGAATGCAACAAGAGATGAAGATTGGAATGCACATAGACGAGGTCCTTTTCTTTTGCTGTCTGCCAACCTATTCCATTCCATAGAATGGATGAAGCCATATGTACTCCTATTCCTCTTTGATACTAAGGATTTGAAACCTGTAAAAAAGTACATATTGTAAGTTACAAAGACGGACAATCAAATAAAAATTAAAATAAGAAATAATTTAAATTTGAATATAATTCATATGAAGTTAAACTTGTGGCAGAAGTTTGATAGCCAGCTTTTGCAAATGTGTAATGTTTAGTTTCATCTCAAATCTTGAGAACATTCTTGGATCTACAAACATTTTTTTGAAAGCTTTTTTGTATTCATCAACATTCTCAACAACCATATTTGGTGTTGTCTTATTTGGCAATGCTAGCATATTAGTGTGGTAGTACTTAGGGTTCAAAGCATATGTCAAAAGTTGCAAAGTTGTCATTTAATCTCATCTTTTCTTGATTATCTCATATATTTGTTTATAAATCTTTTAGAGGGATGCTCTTTTATTATGATAATATGTCTATAACTTGCACCACCATTGTATCTATGCAAACATAAATGTCACCCAATATTGGCTTATCAGTGTCACAATGACGAATGAGGGTGTCAGTGAAAGATCGTAAATAATCTTTTTGAGCTTACCAATCATCATCAAGAATTAATGTTCTGATGTTTTTGCACTATTTGTTTGAGATAGCCTCCATATCTAAGGCATGTTTGACATCCACAAGCCTTTTGAGAACAATGTAGTGTGGTGTGTGGCAAAGCGTGTCTCAACCACCTTGAATCAAAAAATAATAAATTTTAAAAACATGTAGATCTTACCTTTTTTATTTATTTTTTAATAAAAATAATATATTTGAATATATTTAGTACAAATGAAAACTTACCTTAAATAATTCTAGCTTGGTGAATTGTTTGTAAATAGATTGTGACATGTAATGTTTACAAATGAACATTTGAATTTCTTTGGCTTCATAAATCTTTTGTATCGATTGAATTTTGCTATTTTTTTTGGTAACATTAAGTTCAAAGAACGAATTGCACAATCACCAAATGTTTGGATGTCTTGCTTTCACCAAATTCCATTCAAGAAGTGTTATTCAACTCAAAATTTGATAAGAGGCTAATATCCTTTCCTTAGGGAAGTGATAACCCCATACATAGCATTGAAAGGCGCTATCAATAGATTGTGAATATAGACACAAATATAATAAACCCGAATGCAAAGCCTTTGAATACCCACACAACTAACAAACAAAGGAGTTTAACATCTGAAAATCACTAGCAACAATGATAGTGCAAAGAAAAGGCCAAGATGAATTACATTATGAATTTCATCCAAATAAAGGGCTCCGTGAATTGGAGGAGTGGTTTGCTGAGCTAGAAACCATCTAATCTCAGAATTGTGACAACCAATAGCTTGTGCTGAAGAACATAAGTCATCTAACAACTTGCATTCACCAAATTTTAGTGGACCCACAACTAAGGAAGAGCGTTGCTCAGGTTGCGGAAACTTGCGCAAAGAGAATAGTTGAACAATCAAAATGAGAGCTTGCGTCTATTACACGAGTCATACTCGAAATAATCTCCCAATACAACGAAGAGAGTGATGCAACTAGGACAATATTGTGTTCAATATTTTAATCAAACAACTAGATCATTTAGTATGTTCTGTACATGGAAGAAGCACATCATATCTCTCCAAAATGTCTATTGAACTCAAGAATAGATTACTGAGATGATATAGATAATTATTAATAAACCCCATTATTTGCAAATATCTTTATTCATAGAACTTATCAGCAACTTTGTCTCCAATGGAGACTTCACAAATTTGGTTCATTTGTGAACTCCATTGCAAACCCACCCTAGAAAAGAGTTAGGTTTTCATCCAATCCTCATTGATCTTTTGAAGGTTTTCATGCTTAGCTTCTCACAAATCATCACACAAATTCTTCATATCAAATCAATGCTTACTACAACCTAGCAAACCTCCTTATAAGGAATGCCAACCTGTAGCTAGGAGATTAGGCTACATTTAGTTTTCCCAAGGCCTCATTTACTATTTCTCACTACATGAGAACTTTTAATCAATAAATTGAATTTTTGTATTTTATAATCTTCACTTTATTTTCAATTAAAACTCATCCTTTTTAAAATAATATTATTTTTTTGACAACTTAATCAATTAATTTAATTAATAATAAACATTAGGGGACATTACATTTTTCTATTTTTGATCCCTTTATATGAACAAACCCTAGCTGTTTTCTTTATAATTTGAATCTATATTTTGGCTGCAAACGTTAACATTTATTATCTTTTTTTTCCTTGATTTTTTAAAATCCTGGTTTATCTAGAATTCCTAAATGTTTTTTTGGTCGGTAATAAGTTGGTTTTTATTTATCATAAAGCAAATTTACATCTATATATCATAATGTTTAGAATAAGCACTCCTGCCTTCACTTTACAGCCTAATCAACATAGTTGCAAAGTATACTCGTCAACAATACAAAAAGAAACTACCCATTATGACTATGCTTCTACGCAGCAAGCCATTATCAATTGTACAAAAATAGTACAAAATCCAAGGCCTATCCCACAAAAACAAGACTAACGCCCATTCCACTATCCATTACAGTTCAATAGCTCTTAACAGGATTTCATCAAAAAACTATCATGTTGTATTCTAAGGCACACAAAAGATTCAAAGGCAAAGAGAAGATTCAAGCTTTAAACCAGAAACTTAACGACAAAAAGAGAAAATCAAAACCCTACTACACCCAACTCTATCCCATTGATCCACTTGGAATTGTTGTTTTGCCTTTCTTTGCCTACGAAGCTCTTGCTGTTCTGCATCTTTTGGGTACCCGCTGTTGGTTCGCCATCACTATCACATTGTGGTTTGCCTCAAATTCCCTTTGTAATGCTAACTTTAACTCTTCCCATGATGTGAGTACTTTGATTTTGTACTCCTTGTCTATCCTATTCGGAAATCGCACAAAAGGAATGAACTTAGACTCCTTGGCTTCTTATGGATATTCAATTCCTTTGGAAACATCGAATCCCACACTCGACGCAACCCATTAAAAAATTGATTCCATTCCATATAGCAGGTCTTCTTTGAATAAAGAATTCACCACCCAATTAATGATTTCAACATCCTCTACTATCTCCAGCCCCAAAGCTAATACCAACGAGACAATGTCGACATTTAGGTGATTACGATGTTCCACCTCCGTGAAATGCTTCCCCAACAATTCCAATACTGCATTGGCCACATCTGGCCACTTGCATTTCAAAAATCTCTCGAGTCACTGTGCTTTGACAGGGCCATAAAACCCTTGTTGACGGGTTGTGACCATTGTGAAATTTGCCTCCATTGGTTCACTTTCACACAACTTTTGCACCAAGTTCACATCTGAATGTCTAATTAAACCTCTTCAAAAATCATCTGTCCTTCAACAAAACACCACTATCTCTACACATTAATAGCTTTGGCACCTGATGTAGGTGAAATGACGTCTTATGGTTTCCTCAATGCCAAATCATTCTTCACATTAATACTTCATCTGTTGTCACACAAATTTCAAAAATCATTTGCATTTGAAAGATTTTGCCAATCTTTCCTCTGTATGTCACCTGGATTGCATACATCATTTCCAAGAAAGGGCTTGCGTCATTCAAAATCATTTACTGTTCATCCATTCATGCCACCTTCTACCTTTCATCATGGGGTAAGAATATGACAGGATTCATAGGGTGAAGTCGACCATCACCATGCTTCACCACCTTTACACCAATCTTCTCTCATTTTTTGAAAATAAAAATCCGGCAATGTATTAACATTAATGCTATTAATCTTCTAAAAGACAGTGCTTCAATCCTTCTGATGTAGTCACAGACAGAGGGACCTCAATGAGATCTGTCCAATCCGTGCAACAAGAGTCATGCAATGGAACCAACAAGTAACAATTGAGAGACAAGCGAGATCAGCCTTCACATTATTAGGAAATCAATTACAGGCCTGATTACAGATAGAAATCCTCACAAATTCTTTATTCTCAAGCTTCTGGATACTAATCTTCTAAGAGCACCTAAACTAGGAACAATTGCCTTCATTTATATAGCTTTGCAAGCATCAAGTCGACCAACAAAGACTACATTTCCCAATGAGAAGAAAATGTATTACTAAATATAGGTCAGGACCCAAATCATAAGGATCACCCTCCAAAAAACAAAACATGAATTGCGATCCCTCAAGAAGGCCGGTCATAGGTGTAGCAACATTGAGAAATGAGCCACGAAGCTTCACTGATCGGGAAATTCCTTCGCAAGATCAGAAAACAAAAATTGGCCATGAAACATGAAGAACAGTTAAGTCGCACCACAAATCCACAAGATCTCAATAGCGAAGTAACCAATCAAGGTGCGAACCTAGGTGAAGGTTCAACATGATGCTAGGAACACGTCACAAGGTCCGCAACAGCCAAAGACCCAAAATGAAGGTGCACTGAAAGAAACTTAGAGACTGTACAAATAGGAAAATGTTGATGCAAGATTGCCAAGAAACCCAAGATGCTCCTTGCATCACCTTCATTAGGAATATCATGGAAATCCTTCAATCTGATTTCTTCACTCTCAGAAGGATAATGCCCACTTGGATAAGCTATTTGCTTCTTTATTTCCCAATTTGCAAATATGGCTTATTTTGAAATCTTCTAAATTTTCCTGTTCCTCCAATATAGCCGTAATGAATTTTTGTAAGTTGCATGCTACAGATTTCCCATTCATAATTGCTTGCACTATTATTAAAGAATCCCCTTCTAAATGAATTTTTTGCAACCCTTATGACTTCCCAATTTTCATAGCCACCTCACCAATCCCATACAATGACTCCTGCTCCAGATGGTCCCGGATTTCCTTTGGCTGCCCCATCAAAATTGATTTTAAACCATCCCTTTGTAGGTTTCTCCTAAGTTACATCCTTAATAGAGACATCAACTGGATTCACCCAGTTAGGCCCCTTAACAAGCCAAAAAAAAGTGTTAATTTAAGCAACATACTTCAAATTTATAGATTATTTTACTGTGTGGGCCTAGTTATAAAGTATCTTGTTGGAAACATGCCATCCTAAAGTAGAAGAAAAGGGAGTTGGTATGCAATTATTGCAAAATGTAAAATCAGTGGGGAAGCATCAATAAGCCAAATATTGTATTCAGACAGATGTGCCAAGATATAAGTTATATTATGTTGGCAATAAAAATGTGGAACTTATCATATTTAATAATAAACTCACATATAGTGGAAGAAAAGGAAGTTGATTTGCAATTATTGCAAAATGCAAAATCAGTGGGGAAGCATCAATAAATCAAATATTGTATTCGGACAGATGTGCCAAGATATAAGTTGTATCATGAGACTTCTATTAAAAAATAGTGGCAATAAAAATGTGGAACTTATCATATTTAATAATAAACTCACAGATTTAACACACACACACATATAACCCAAAACATATTTGGTGAGAGAATATTGACACCTATGTTTGTAGGTAATAGTAAGAGTAATTTTATTTTGGTTAAATTATTCAACTAATGTAATATCTTCCAAAAGCTAACCAGTCCCAATTTTTGAAGCAAATCCCAATTCCTAAAATTAAACAATCATCACACGATTCTCATCTATATGCTAGTGATCATTTGTCCAAATCCACCAATACCCTTCCTAGAACCAGCATCAAGATCATTAACAAAGGTTGCATGGAATATGAGAGACAAGATAAATTATATTTAGGTGAGATCCCTCCATGGTGTCATGGGTCTATTGCCTTTGTGCAACATAATCTTTGTGTTGCTTGGGAGTGTTGTCCTTAATTTTGAATTCAAAAAATTGGACAACCCTACGCAATTTTCTCATGTATTCGTAGGCATTTTCTTTAAGTTTTGGTGTTCTAAAACGATGCTTTCTAAAGGCAACCAGTTATCCCTTGAATTGTTCTAAGTGTCACGTCTTTTGAATACTGTTTTTGAAGGTTTCTGTCGAGTTTTTCATTATTTATCTTGCTAGGACAGGTTTTTCTTCCTCGACTGCAGGTACTCGATTTTTGGCAACCTTCGAGTTGGTTTTTTATTTTTCTTGACTGTTGGCTTGGTTTTTGGTTTTGTTTTCACCCTAGGATTGTTGCATTTTCAATTCTGCTCGTTTCAAGCTATCTTAGGCCTCAATCAGGCCTCAATCAGAGTTGTATTTCAAGAGTTATTAAGGAATTAAGTACACAGCAAGTGGGCTTTTTAAGCCTGACTGCATGTCTTCATTCCTTGTTTAAAATCTTGCGTAAGTGGGATTTTTGTCTGTCTTGACATGATATCTTGGGAATCTTTTACATGCAATCTAGAATTAAAACTCCACCATCCATTTTTGCAAGAGAATATGTGAACTTTATAAAGATTTTAATATGTTAGTGGGCTTTTTAAGTCTTATTACATGTTCTATCTTTAAAAAGTTTGAATGCGTGTAAATGCACATAAGAAGCCTATTTTTAAAAGAGATGTTTTTTTAAGCTTATATTTATTGGTGGGCTTTTTAAGTTCACTTACAAAGTATAAGTTTTTATATACATGTTTTGACTTGTATATGCAATTTAAAATCACGTTATTGATCACTAATGAGTAAAGGTGGCGTTTAGCATGTATTGCATCTTGAAAAGCCCGTTATTTGTTTAAAATGACTTTCGCAAGGCTATTAAAACAAACCCATATAAAGGATAAGGTGGCGATTTTTACTTGTAATGCAACTAAAAAAACCATGGACGATGTTTTTTTAATGTGAATGCATGTTTTAAAGCTCTTGTCTAAGATCATGAATTGCGCTTTGATCCCAAAAGACCGTTTTTATGACTTCTATCCATTCTTTGACTTGCGATTCATTTCAAAAAGTCTGTCATTACTTGGAGGATGATTTTAATAGTTGTAAATTCATCGAAAAACCCCATCAGCGGCTATAAGGGAGTCGAATGACGAGTTTTTATATGTTAAAACATATACACAGCCCATGTATACTTGTGATTCAAGATTAGAATCCTGTCATTACTTAAAAAAGTGGTTTTGAACTTGTAAGATTGTTTCAAAATCCCGTCAAAGCTTTTGAATGGCCCACAACTGCCCTAAGACAACTATTTTAACTTGTTTTACATCATCAAAAGTTTGCCATTTCCAGAAACAGCGATTTGGGCCTGCTCGTGCAATAAGAAATCTAGTTTTTCTCTTATAGGCGGCAGTTTGGGTTTGTTTATTGGATGAAAAAACCTGTCTCTATGCTTGCATCGAACTCCAAGAGGCTCGTCTAGGGTATAGAGGCGTGTCTTCTAAAAGAGAAGGGAGGCATTCAAACTTGTAGCGAAGGATTAAAAGCCTGTCCAAGGGCAAACATTTATTCTGCAGCTTGTTTTCATCATTAAAAACTGTGTTTCTCCTATTGGCACTGTTTTTCTTCTTCATTGCATATTGAATTGCAGTAGCTGGTAAGAGCCACGATTTTGATGTTTAATCCATTTTCAGATTTGTAGTTTATGTTTAAAGTTCTGTTTTTCAAAATGATGAGTTGATTTTCCCCAAATTTCAAATTCTTCCAAAGTTGCAATACAAGACACTCATTTTTCTTGCATTTGTAGTCGGGATACCCAAAGAGCAAGGCATTCACCCTATATGTAATGCGAGCTATAAAAAGCCCACCTTTAGGTGTTTTCCATACACTTTTTGACATTTTCCCGAAGGCTGCAAATAGACTTCAAAATCCCATTTGTAGGCTGCAAGCACTTTCCAAATTACAAGTTCCAAATGACTTGTAATGGAACTTAAAAACCCCACTTACAAGAGAAAAGTCTCCCTTTTTGTATATATATATGCATTTGCACTTCATTTCTATGTGCAATGTTTGCTTTCCATATACCTGCAATGCTCTTGAAAAACCCCGTTTTCCAGCTTTTCTCCCATCTAAGTAGCTGATTTCTTCCAAATTCCTTCATTTTTTGTTGCTCAAAAACCTTCCATTCATATCCCATACTTGTATGCTTCTAGATCTACAAGGTTATAGTGTTTTATGGATCTATCAGTGCCATATGAAGATGTGCTAATGTTATGGAATTTTCATGTTGTAGCCATATCTACAGGTGTACCTACTATGTCAAGGGAGCCCCTTTCTCCAAAGGGGAATAAGAAAATGAAATATCAATATGACAAGTTCCTAAATTCTCTCTCACCTTCCCAAATGACATCTTACGTGGATGAGATTGGATATACAAAAATTGGACGCCTAGACATGGCATAATTTCTGAAGAGAGTGGAAACCTCCACTAATGATGAAATGGCTCTTGCCATTGAGAGTCATATACACTTGGTTTCTACTTTTCTTGTGGCTGCCCTAGTGCTTGAATTTGTGATGGCTTGCGCACAATATTTTGATCCTGAGTCCAGAACCATCAAGGATGAAGATGGGAATGCTATTATCAGTTTGGATTCTGACACAATTGACAAGGTTTTCAAGGTTCCTCCTTTCCCATTGTGCATTGATATGACCAAGGAGAAAGCCATGAAAAGATGGAACGAGGGGAAGCATGATTATGTAAATATTATTGAAAATTGGTTAATCAACAAGAGGCTTTCTTTGACAAGATGACCCAAGGCCATTCACAGGTCAGATTTTCGTGAGGAGATCAATAACTTGATCACTTTACTCAGTAGGATTGGGGGCCTTAAGGAATCTTTTTATTTTGAACTGTGGATGTACAAATTCATGTCTTTGATTATAAGGTCTAAGCAGAAGATCTTCCTAGGTGAATTCATCAACGATACACTCTATGAGCATTTATCTCAAGTATCCAATATTCTCACTTTTTATATGAACTCATATCTAGTCTACATTAAAGCTTCCTTGGGATTTTCTCTGGTCTATCAGCCAAAGGTGATAGATCCTTATTGTCGGTATGGGACTATTATGAACAACTTACTTTCAGATCAAGCCTATTGCACTATAGAAGGGTGCAAGATGCCTTCTTCGGGTATTTTATGTGCCTCTTTGATAAAGATCTTCCAAATAAGCGAGTGTCACAGGAGGCTTGGCGCAAAGTGAATGGATATGGTTGCCTATTTCTTCAGTTACCCAACTTCACCTACATGAGGGTTGGGTACTTCTGGGGTGAGCCTTACACACTCCTGTGCTATCCCACTAACATGATTATCTTGATGGAATTTGCAAGGCAGCTCATGGCTGTCCAAGCATATTAGTCCACTCTACACAGGCTTGGGGTGGGGATTTCTTCACAGAAGCCACTTCGCATTGGAGGATATGCTTTGACTACTGTCCTCAAGGCCAAATGCATGGAGGCGGAACTTCAAGAGATCACTCTCAAGAAGTTCATGTCCGGGAGCTATTTTGACTATCGAGGTATGAATGACAAAATGAAGAAAAACTTTACACATATTCATTGCCTTGAGGATATATGGATTGACATGCGCACTGAAGTGGAAATCCGAAAGATGGACTATTGTAGACTCACCTTGAAGCAAATTATTGGAGTTTAACTTAGCCTTGATTCCTGTTGGTATTGAAGATGATGATGACATCTTAGATCTTGAATATCGTAAACATCATGTAGAAAGTCTTCCTATCTTGCCACCTTCCTAGTCATTGAAGGGAAGTACATCTATCTGGGATAGATTCCAGCCTATCTTAGCCAATACAAACATATGGCTAAAGAAAAGAGGCCTAAGGTGTATCAAAATTAAGCTAGGAAAATAATTTGATCATGTTGGTTCGATCAAACTAAAGTAAAAAATCAGAAGAAAACGAATGGATGATTCTTCAACATCGGAAATCAAAGGGATTTTGAAGCTCACCATTAAGGGGGGTAAAGCCATGGTTAAGATTCCTGAGCCAATTGTTTTAGCAAGAAATGAAGTAGTGGAACCTAAAAGAATTCAGCTAACAGATAGTGAAGATGAGCTATAGGATAATATCACTCTTGAAGTATCTCAACCTAAGAGTTCATAAATAACACCTGTAGTACCAAAATTTGTACGATTGTTTGATGAGGCTCCTATGTCTCCACTTGATACAGATGTGGATTCCTTTTCCATAGCGCATGTTCCTACTGTAGATCCTCTAGTAGACACATCTATGCTACCTATTTCTATTGCTGCCCTGACATTCACTTCAAAAGATCAATTTGGCAACTTGGAGAATGTATTGGATGCATATTCTTCTTTTTCCACTTTGCCAGATATGTCTTTGGAACTCCTTGATACTTTTGTTGTATAGTTTGAGCATTTCATGGCCGAGGCTTCACAGAGTAATCAAATTGAGACTCCATCCATAGCCACGACAATTGTGCAGTCTGAGGCAATATCTACTATTGCTACTACTTCCATGTCTCAAGTTGTTTCTTTCACTTTACCTCCATGGCTTGGTTCCATTACTCAAAAGAGAAAGAAACTAGAAGCTCCTCCAGAGGAGTTTGATTTCAAACAGCCTAGCAAGGCAAAGCCTTTGAAGAGTAAAAAGGCAAAAGATTGTTTCCAGAAAAACAGTAGATCAAAATGAAGTCAAATATGCTGAGGTTGCTGAACTGGTTGACAAACCAACATAAGAGCTACAGGCCTCTAGTTACAAGTTTACAAAAATTGAACTCGGTAAACAAACACGATTGGGTTGTCAATAGGATGCACATGCTGCATTGGCTAAGAATGATCAGCTGTGGGAGAAGAAAAATTGGCTTAAGGAAGAGAATGCCCACCTGCTAGAAACAATTGAAAAGATGAACAATTCTTCACAAAGAGTTGAACCTATTTCTTCTCTTCTAGAGGAGACAAGCAAGTATCTGGTATGTGGAGCAGGTTGGTTGCAAGGCCAAGGCCATAGATGATTGGGGTAGCTGGTTGGAGTTACAAGGTGATCAAGTAATCAGAGATGCTTTTTGAGTTTTGAAGAATGTCAGGGAAACCATTACCAAGTTGAATGAGCTCCTCACATCATATAACCTGCAGTTGAAAGTTTTAGATGAAGACTTGAGCATATGGAGGAAGATGCCCGATGTTCATCTAGATGCCTTGTGTGAGTACAAAGTTATCTCCTCTCGAGAGATGTACTTTGATTACTTAGATTTGATGATCTTTAAGAACAAGTCATTCAAGGATTGGTGACGAAATTGAAGGCAGCTATGGACCTGTGCAAAGAACAAGAACGCACAATTAGTAGCAGTTTTGAGGAGTTGACATGTAAGGCAATAGCTGAAAATGGTGAGCTGATAGCATAAGATCATGTTATGGTAGAGTTCACAAAAGTAATTCGCCGAGAGCTTGAGGCGGATAACTTTTATTTCAGCGCAATTGACAAATTGTGAAGCTATAAGATTCTATTGAATCGTCTTTAGATCAACGTTGGAGGGTACAACAAAGATGTTTTCAAAGGTGCAAGCATAATTCGCTAGATAACTACTATTGCACAACACACAGGTGCACCAGACCCCATAGTTCTATATGAGTCTCTTCACAAGTTTGAGGCTTTCATCAGCGCTATCTGAAGATAATTCCTAAGTGTCATGGACACTTGTCATTTTCCCATGCTTTATAGATAGGTGTAGATTTGATGATAGATTACATGCAGAATAGAAACAAGTTGTAAATGGAGGGGGACTTGCACTTGTATAGTAGTTGCATGTAATTAGATTGCAAGTGTATTAGCCCTTGTAATTTTGATTAAGTCAAAGGTGGTTAAGGGTTTCCTTTTCTTTCTCCATCTTTGTCTACACTCCTTGCCTATATAAAGGAGTGGCCTCATTGAAAATTATGATCTTGGGTTTTATGCAAGAAGTGGTATGCTGAAATCTCTTGTAACTTGAAAACTTTGCATTTCTTGATGCAGAATTTCTAAATTGAATAAAAGAAGCAAGTGTTCTCAAACTTTGTGTTGTGAAGCTTGAGGTTAATTGGTGTATTCTTACATTGCATTGATTGATCCATCTTTATATTGAGCTTATAGTTTGTTTTGTGTAAATCTCTTAAGCATTCTATTCGAATTTTGAAGACTTTGTGCTTCAAAAGGAAGGATTGCTATAATTTATAGTGGTTGCAACTACTTAAAACTGAAAGACTTTGTGCTTCATTTGTAAGTATTTAATTTAGTTTGTGGATTTTTAGTAAGAGACTTTGCGCCTTACTGTTTATTCGGATTTTAGAATCTCCATTTGGAATAAGCACAGGAGACTTTGGGTTCCTGTATCTATTCCACCTAGTATAAATTAGATCCTTGTCTTTGGTGTTGTTCTTACGCCAATCCCCGAGCCACCAATATTATCGTAGCAATATGACCTTTTTGTTAAGTTTGAAAGTTGTTTATAAATGATTCCTGAAAAAAGAGGAATTGATTAAGAGAACCGTCCCTTTTTGTAATTTCAGTTAAGTTCTTGTTGAAGCTAGCTGATGTAAGAAGGGAGCCTCCCCTATTGTTGAGAGGAGAGAGAAATCTCATGAGATATTGTCTAAAGTTATAGTTTTGCAAGTTGTAGTCATAGTGACTTACAAAACAAGGAGATTGAAAGATTGAATAGCTCATCTCTATGATTATGAATAAGTTCCATCTTGTTTCAAGAATAATGAATATCATGTAGCTCTTTGGATATTAAATATAAAGAAAAGTGATTTTAACTTCATAAACAAGAAATCCTTAACCATATGTGATTTTACCTTTGGTCATGCGGATCCCAAAGTGGGCAAGATGAGAGCATAGGGTGCTTCCAATCAAATAGCTATTTAATGTATGCAATTACAAAGTATTGGCTTCAAGCTGATCAAAGCATGCAGTCAACATAGGCACTAGCAAAGCCACTAGCAGAATGTTTGAGCTCAACCTAGGCCAAATTGGTTGATATGCTAGCTTGTTCAATACGAAAATGGGCTACATCAGTACTAAAATGATCATGAAATGCAACTAGAGTTGGTGGTACCGGTAAATTATGTAGTTTTACAATATGATATGCATGAAATTACAAGCTTTCATCGGTATAACCATTTGAAGTATGACAAGTTAGCTCATATGATAAGAGGATTGTTTTCTGTTACAATGTGCTGATATCAGAAATGAGCACTACAACAATCCAAAATGGAACCAAATGACCACAATATAGTTGTTATGCGGAAACTCATCATCATGTATACCTCATATAGATGAAATAAGGTAAGTTGTGTTGTGAGGTTTTCACACCATCGCCCCAAAGAATTTGGGGACCATATTTTTTCGAATAGGTGTTGGCAATTTTCTCAGTCAGGAGTTTGAAAGTAAGGTTTGAGAGCAGTTCAGGTACCTCGGCCAAATTTGGAAGGATTCTAGGGAGTCTTGAACTTGATGATTTTTTTTTTTACCTGGAACTCGTTTCCAAATGCTTTGCAAGTGAGCTTTTCCCATTCTCACCATACATACACTTTGGTTTTCTTGAAATAATGATTTTGCCCTGGGCTAGACAGGATATTGAACGAAGATGCTTTATTTTGGATTGAAATATTTTGTGGGTAAAATCTACAAGTTTTAGACTTTAAAATCTTTGGCTTTGAAAATGATTAGAAATGTAAAATTTGTAGCCTTAGATTAATTTTGAAAATTTTGTAGAAATTGTCTAACTTGAGAAATTTTCAAAAAAAAAAAAAGGAATTTTGGACTTAATGATTTTCTTGGAAAATTTGTAAAATTTAAGGGTGGTGAGAATTGATTTTGGTTTGAAACAAATGTTTTAATTGCCAAATGATTTTAATTACCAAATGATTTTAAATTGCAAAATAAAAAATTAATTAAATTGCCAAGTGGGGTTTTTGAAATTTTAAATGGAGAAAAAGAATAAATTGAAATTGGAATTTATTTTGAATTTTAAATGCATTAAAATCATTACAATCATTTTTCTTGGATTTGGGTTGTCATGATTAAGTGCATTAAAATCATTTTTCTTGGACAAATTTCAAACCTACAGCTGGCAGCCCCCTTTCAATTCGATTTTGGCTTGGCATAGGGCTTCACAAATTAAATTTTCATCCTCCAAGACAGCCCCAACTCTTTTCCCAGCCCACTTGTGATTTTTTATTAATTAATTGGGCAAATTTTGAAATAAATTTAATATCCCCTAGGGCTGTGCGATTTATTTCATGTTTTGTTTTGGCAATTTTTTAATTTATTTTTTTTCCCTCTTAGAAAGCCGGCCCTACTTTTTTTGAGGCAAAAATTGGTATAAAGGAGGAGCTTCCCCCTCCTCATTTCATCATCCTTTCATTGTTTGTCTTGGCAGGTTAGAGGGCAGCGAATTTCTGGAGCAGGAGGAGCAAAATTCCTCAAGACAAGACTGCAAAATTGTCTAAGGCTGCAATCCAGATAGGGCTGCGAAAATCTGGAGGCAGCAAATTTGGTGCAGACCTGCGAATTTCTGAGAGGGAGCTGCAAAAATTGTCTCAAGAAGGCTGCAAATCTGTATAAAGCCAGCAAATTGTGCCCTAGCTGGGAAAATCAGAGGGGCTGCTATCTTTGTGGAGGCTGTGAAAATCTCAGGGAGCTGCGAATTTGCAGCAAGAAGTGAAATCTGGAGGCTGCAATTTTCTTTGGAGAGGAGAAGTGAAAGTCTGGAAAAGGCCACGAATTTGCTGAAGGAGCTGTTATTTTGAAAGGGCTGTGATCTGCAGGAGGCCACGAATTTGAGAAGGCTGTTATTTTGGAGGGCAGAAAATTTCCAGATTTAAGGGCAGCGAACTTTGGTGCTAAGGCTGCTATTTTGGAGTGAAAATCTGTAGAAGTCTAGAGGCTGCATCCTTGGAGCTGCGAATTTTAACAGCAGGCCTGCTATTTTGGAGCAGCATTTGCGAAAATCCCAAAGGCAGAGGCAGCAAAAATCTGAGCAGGGCTGCCAATGTAGTAAGGGGAGGTAGCGAAATTAGAAGGTAGAGCCAGCGAAATTTGCCTTGAGGAGCCATGAATTTGTGAAGGACTGCTATTTTGAAGGGCAGCGAACTTGGTGAAAAGACTGCTATTTGGAGCAGATCTGTGATTTATTTGGGAGAGTGAGGAATTGCGAATTTTTGTGGAGGATTGCAGATTTTGTGTCTTCTTCTTTGGCGGAGTTGAGGGCGTGTTTGGTGTAGAAGAGGAATTTCAATTTTGTTGGTGAAGGCTGGTTAGTAAGGCAGATTTATTCCCTTGTTCTTACTTGGTTCTTTTCCCATTTCTTGCTTGCATCATTCATCCACCACTTCATCATTTCATCTAGGGCTTGAAGTTGGGAGATATAATTGTAGTTTTCATTCATAGGATTTGGAGAAAGGAGATATAAGTGGTAGTCCCACCCCTAAGAACGAAGTTGAGAGATATAAGTGTAGTCCATCTCATAGGTTTTCGAAGAGGCAGAATAAGTGGTAGTCCCATCCCTAGACGAAGAGGCAGAGATAAGTGTAGTGTGATAGGAATTGAAGAGGCAGAAATAAGTGGTAGTTCCATCTCTAGGATTGGAGAGGCAGATATAAGTGTAGTGTGATAGGAATTGAAGAGGCAGAAATAAGTGGTAGTTCCATCCCTAGGATTGGAGGGGCAAAGATAAGTGTAGTTCCATCTCACTTTGTAGAAAGAAGAGGCAGAAATAAGGATTAGGATGGTAGATGCTAGTGCAAGCAAGAACCCAAGGGGAATGTATACCAAGAAAGACAAGGAAGACATGCTGCCCAAGACCTCCTTCTCAAAATTGAAGCGAATGGGTGACACCAACATTGGCACAGTGGACATGGTACAATTGAGAGTTGGTTGTAGGAAGGCAAGAAATGAGTTACCAAGTCGTCAAGGCTTACCAGGTCAGATTTCAAATCAGAGTATGGCGACCTTATTGTGCCTCTCAACCGAGTCATGGGCTCTGCTCAAGGTACACAGTTTGGATGTATTATTTTATTGAAAGAATTGAGAATGGAAAAAGGAGGTTTGATTGGGCTAGGGTCATTAGCAAGAATTTAGAGTTGCAACTTAGGATATTGCAAAATCAGAAGCAATTCTACATGGGATCCTACCTCTTTTATTTGATTTCAAGGCTATTGGTGATGCTTTGCTAGTCGAACCAAATCTAGATTTGGGGAGATGCACTGCACCACTATGGTTGAGGCAGATGCTTATGCCAAGGGGCGAGGTTGTGGCAATTTGAACAGTTGAAGACTTTCAAGGGTTAGTCAAAGAGGAAAACATTAGTGAGGAGGTAGGTTTCATTACAGATTGGAAGAGATTTGAATATTTACGAGGCTAGGCAAGGCTTGGCCATTCATGCAAGTTGGTTTGGTTAGATTTATGAAGGAGGTATGGCCAAGGCAGGTGCCCCCAAAAC
This sequence comes from Chamaecyparis obtusa, assembly GCA_027943335.1. Lineage (NCBI taxonomy): Eukaryota > Viridiplantae > Streptophyta > Pinopsida > Cupressales > Cupressaceae > Chamaecyparis > Chamaecyparis obtusa. Next base: position 932,136 of record BSBK01003519.1, on the reverse strand, counting down.
CCGAGTATTGAAGCAGAGGGGAGTGCATGCAAACCAAATTCGAGTAGGAAGGTTAGGGAAGACTAGGAAGGTTAAGGAAGGCAAGGATAATGGAGGAAAGCGAGACAAAAGGTTGAAAAAGGTCAAGTTCGATTTTAAGGTGGTGGCCAAGAGCAAGGCTCTCAAATTGCAAGAAGGTTCACATCCAGGCAAGTCACCAAGGCCAAGGCAAGATTACCCCAAGTGCATAGAGACCTCACCTTTTCAAGGTCAGGACATCAAGTACAAGCAAGTTCAAGTGGTGATGAGAAAGTTTCTAAGGACAAGCTCAAGCATCCAAGGCTTCACCTCATCTCAAGGATTAAATAAATTTATAAGATAAGGTTGATGAGGTGGCAATTTCATGTGCATGCAATCAAATCATGCCAAGTGTCCTATGTTCTCATTGGTTGACAGATTATTGTAATTTTCTCATTGGCCCACAAAGTTGGTGCCCTCATGTAATTGGTTGAAAGATGGTAACCCTAATTAGGTTTTGTAAGGTTTAATCTTGGCCCTTGATTTTGCCCCTTAATCTTGGCCACTCGTTGTAATTTTTGAGCCTCTATATAAGGCCATTTGTTCTCATTTGTAAAGGGAGTTATGTTGGAGAATTGTTGCCAAAATACTATCAAAATTGTTCTCTATTCATTGTTGTGGTTTGCATGGTGAATATACATGATCACTTTGGTGTATTGCATGGTTCTTCTCATCTCTCAAATTAAAGTAGGATTTTATTTCATGTTGTTAGAGTAGAAGTAGATGGCTAGTTGTATGGTGATGTTAGTGAATGTTTGATAGGGATCTATATACAAGGCCACTAGCATCCTAGCGACTTGTTAGGAAGCCTTGTGTGGTAATCTAGTCCAATCGCTCTCAAGTTCTACTTGCATTTCATCTTTCCTCATGTACTTTAAGTTGGGTTGGAAGATAGGTGTTAGTGTGAAAATCCTAAGAGTATCCCTTTGAATCATTGCACCAATGGAGGTAGCGCTGCAGGTAGGCTTTCATTTGGTTGGATCCCCGTCCATTTGCTAATTTCTTCATTCATAGGAGTAGTAGTAGAGCAGTAAGCAATTAGTGGTAGGAGTAGTCGAAAGTGAAAGTGATCAAGGAGAAAAGAACAAGTCAAGCAAGCGAAGTACCACTAAGTTATCTTTGAATGAACAACATAAGCCCGCCTATGTGATTAACCAACAAATCACATTAATATAATTGAGTTAGTATCCACAGGTGTAAGGAACCTTGGAGTTCTCATGTTCTTCATGAGTATTTACTTTTCAAGAGAGGGTTGAGTGTTTGGTATTCTATATCAAGTATTCAATTGCTATATATTATGTAGTGGTACAAAACTAACATCAATAAGTTGCAGGTTTGAAAATCCACTCTAGCTCACTTGTAAGAGGTGTTATCTGCTATCAAAACACCTAGAGACACCACCAATACACACAGAGTGAATATATGTAGTAATGGCACCTCCAAAATTCACCCAAACTACACTACTTTTAAAAAGTGTTGCAATATTGTTATTGATGTCAAAGGTGTATGGATGAGATTGTAAGTTGTAACCACTAATCGATTATCAAAAGATGGCCGATTTCATATATTGTAGCATTGAGCATATTTCAGAGCCTAGTATGAAAGAGAAATGTATTATATATTGTTTGCTGGACGACCTCGTGATTGGCACTAAAACATGATATATCTATTATATTTAATTTGGGCTGGCTGGCCCCTGCTTCATATTGGTATATATGTGAGACAAACTTAATATGATTGCTTGTAGACTTTCCTACATTGGCACCCAATATGACAAATGAATTTAGGTCAATATATAATTATAATGGCCAACAAAGAAATTTGTGTAAATATATTAATCACCCAAGTTAAATGATGAATATTAATGTGCAGCAATTCATAAAATTCAATGTTGGGAAGGAATGCCTCCCTTCATAGAATCACACCTTTTCGGGTATGGTATAAAAGGAGATAAAATGGTGATTGGAAGTGTAAGCCTTGCAATGTAATCGGCAGATCATTAAAACCCAATCAGATTTTTGATAGAAGCAGCAATGAAAAATCAATCAACATAGCATTATAACATCAGCAGATCTTATAGTAGATGTTTCAGTATAGCAAAAAGCTTATGCATGTATAATAAGCAGATTTGGGAAGGGGAGAACTACAAAATAATATTGAAGAGAATATGAACAGACTCATAACAGACTTAGAGAAGAAAAGATATTGGGAAAAATTCTATACCATCAATAAGCTCATTTGTTGAGGAATGAATATATGGTGCATCACTCAAGCAGATTTGTGAGAGAAAATATATGTGCTCTCAGATTTGTGAGAGAAGATATATGCTACCAGATTTGACGAAGGCCTTTTCATCTATTGAAGAAGAACTATTGAGGAGAATACTTACTCATTTGGAAGTTGGTGCCTCCCAAAAAGAAGAGATTGATCTCTTTTGTTGATGGGGATATTAAAATAATGTAATGTTTCTTTAATGGTCATCTTTATTTAGGTAGTTTCTATTTCCGACTTCTGTTTACGTTTGTTTCTTTTAGAAACATCGTAATGTAATTGTCTATAGCTTGTAAACTCTATTTTCATTACTATATATACAATTACCATTACATAACGGGTCGATGGGGTTTTTTAAAATTATGACCTCTTAATTGGAATTTTTTATAGAATTTTTTTAAATGAGAAAAACGTAAGCAATTTTTGAGGGTTTTTTGTACAAATTGCAAGGGATTTTCTTTTGCAAATTTAAGGGTTCTCTTACTAGCTTTTTGTTCGAGTGTTCTAGTGGAATTTTCATATGCCATTTTTCTAGGTTTCATGACTCTATTTATAGTGCTCGTTTTGTTTTCTTTTGGTTTGTGGTTTGTGGCTTTGGTTTGAACATGATTTTCTTTGTGTTTTTTGCGGGTTTCATGCTTGTGAATGTTTTGGTTTTTTCATACCCATTCATTTTAAGCCTGTGAGGGCTGTTTTTTTGCCTTGTGGCTTGAGATAAGAAGAGTTTTTGAGCTATTTTTTACTATCTTGTGCAGATTGTAGTTGTTTTGTGCTATTTTCCTCAGAAATTGTGGTATTTTTGCTCTCAGACTCGTGGACTTTGTTTCTTTTTGCATGTCATGTTTTTCAAAGTTGGCTCTCTTTGTTCACAGTTGCACGATTCTGGTTGGGGTTCACATCTATTTTTCAATCTTTCTTTGTGATTCGTTTTCTTCAAATTGCGGCATGATTTGTTTTGGGTTGTGGCTTTTTGCTCTTCTTGGAGCCGTGTTTTGTTTTTTCGGCCATTGTTTAGCATGTGCAACGACTAGGTTTCTTGTTCTACATAGCTCCTCAGGATTTGTTCCTTGGAACAACGGTTTTATCACTTTTCCTCAAAACAAAGTTTTGTATTTTGAATATGAGGACATGAAGGGTTTTCTAATTTTTTCCAAAAAAAGCATGGCGGGTTGCATCCAGATTTTCACAATCACGGGTTTTTTCACACAAAATCGTGGGATCTTTCTCTATAAGAGGGTTTGTTGATTTTTTCCACAAAAAATCATGACTGATGTTTTAGTGTTTGGTAGGGTTTGTTGATTTTTTCTATAAAAAATCATGACTGACGTTTCGGTGTTTGGTTTTGATCGATTTTTTAGGATAAAAAATTATGTTTGATTTTGATCAAATTCTTCCTAAATGATTTTGATCTATTTTTCTCCTTAAATTACTGTTAGGTTTAGGTTTTATAATTTTCTCCTCAAAAAATTACTGCTAGGTTTTATAATTTTTTCATTACTGTTAGGTTTAGGTTTTATAATTTCCTCTTCAAAAAATATTGTTAGGTTTTATAATTTTTTCTTAAAAAAATATTGTTAGGTTTTATAATTTTTTCTTCAAAAAATATTGTTAGGTTTTATAATTGTTTCTTCAAAAGGTACTATTGGGTTTTCATACTTCTCTCCTAAAAAATTAGGCAGTTTTTTGTGGGCCGTAGTGGTCATTTCCTTTTTTTTTGTGAGTTTTTGAATAAAATCATGGCTGTTTTTTTGAAGCAGTTTGGGTTTGGCAATTTTCTCCTCAAAATCGTGGTCTCAGTTGAAGAAGCTGTTCTTTGTATCTCTAGCTACATGGAGGGATAGTCTTGGTCATTTCCACGAGTTTTGCAACATTAGGGAGGGTCTTAGCAACAAACTTACATTGCAGAGCGTTTTGAAGAGAAGGGGGCCAGCCTCAATGCATTCGTGACCAAAAAGGAGGCGGCCTTCTATGCATTCATGACCAAAAAGAGGGCAGCCTTCTCTATGCATTTGTGACCAAAAGACCTGTAAATTATTTAGAGTTAGAGCGATGGCCATTAAGGGAGGTATTAAAATAATGTTATGTTTCATTAATGGTAATCTTAGTTTGTTTAGGTAGTTTCTATTTCCGACTTCTGTTTATGTTTGTTTCTCTTAGAAACATCGTAATGTAATTGCCTATATATTGTAAACTGTTTTATTATATATACAATTACCATTATAGGGGATTGGTGTCTCCAGTGGGTTGGTGCCTATAAATTCTACAAGTAGGTATTTGTGTCTATAGTGGGTCAGTGCATAGAAATTTTACAAATTCTACTAGTGGGGATTGGTGTCTCTAGGGGGTTGGTGCCTACAAATCATTTAAGAGCAGAATGTTGTCGCCTGCAGGTTGTGCCTACGAAGGTTGTAAAGAGAATTTTGTGTAAGCCAAGGTGTCACTAACTAATGATGGAAGACCCCCTAAAGCAGCAACAAAATCTTCCTCAAATAGTCACATCCAGCAGACAAGATACAACGCTAGAAAAAACTCATAAATCTGCACATAAACTGTATGACTAGCATGCAATAAACAACTACCTTTTATAGCTTTTGGAGGGAAAACAACCAATTACCAATTTAAAATAACTCATTTATCTTTCAAAAGACCTTTTTGAATCATATATTAACTTTTAATGGGCAAACCCCTTTCCTTTTCCCTAGGTGCCCACTTTTGGTGGGATACATAAACATCTTCATTAAAATATAATACAAGCAAACATTTTATTATTTTGACATTGGAATCTTAAGTGCTTATATTAAATATTTCGAGTTGTGGAAAGAGCTTAAATAGCATCAACATGATGAAACTGAGGAAGTGGGTTGATGACTGTCACTAAAAATAGACATTCGCTTCAAGAAGTTTAGAGAACACCCCAAATGGCAAAAAACACTTCTGAAAGTGTCATTGTGATCCATCTTGCCCGTAGAGCTCATTGCCATAAATAGAAATAGGCTAAAACTGACTAGGCTTGAGAAGGAGACATTGCTGTTTGTTGCATTTTTCGATTGTCAAATTTGATAGCGTGAAAAATTGATTGAAATGTGTATCATGAGGTCTTCAAAGCCACATGCATTAATGACTAGTCAACCTTTAAATTACTTTCAGTTTTATAATCATTTCTTCTTTTTCTAAGTTAGAGGATCATAAGGGTAAGGTTTCACTGTCAAGAACTTGGATTTGTTTAAGGAAGCAAGTTTTTCTTTTGCGCATAAGAATGTATGTGGTAGTCCTTGTTAAGAACTTGCATTTGTTTGAGCTTTCATGGGTGATGAAGAAAAACAAATTTTGCATTGGCAATGCTATAGAAGCCTTGGGACTTTTGTAGAAAGTGAAGAATAGATGGAGGACAGAATAACATCTGTAGGTTAGGCAGGAGGAGCAACTTCCATGCAAAGCAAAGGGGTACTTAAAGTAGAAAATGGGAGTGCTGTTCCTTTTATCTTATCAAAATGATGCCAAAACCCTCCTAAGTGGGTAAATGTAATCCAAATAGATCAGTTATGACTATCATGTACTTCGTATCTTTAATGAGATTTATATTATCATAGTAATCAGATTCAAGTACATTTAAGGCATTTCTTTCCAGATAAGTCAAAGTGTAGTAGTTAATATTTCTCAAATTATTGTTTCAAATTTGCATTTTCATTTGTACTCGGAATGCTTAACAGTAAAAAAATTACTAATTTTCTGTGTATTTGCTACAGCTATTGCTACAGTTGTTACAGTTGCTGAAATATTAAAGAACAATGGTTTGGCCTTAGAGAAGAGTAAGTTTTATTTGTTTTGTTTTATATATTCTCTTATATATGGTGCATTAGTTTTGAGTAGAATATATTTTAGGTTAAATAATATTCTTGTTTTGGGTTGAGATTATTTTATTTGTTTTGTTTTATATATTCTCTTATATATAGTGCATTAGTTTTGAGTAGAATATATTTTAGGTTAAATAATATTCTTGTTTTGGGTTGAGATTATTTTGATTTTATCATATATTTGCAGTATTAACAACAGATGTTAAAAGTAAGACTGTAAAGTATATGGCTTCTCCCAATCTGTGTTAAGAATGACCTTTGATTATGGCAATCCTAGATGGTTCATCATAATATAGTAAACAAAAAGAATTGAAGAAAGCATTTGATGAATATCAATTGGAAAAGGTGGCAGAGTACATTTGCCTGGAACTGTCTATGATTGAAATGTTACAATATAATTCATTTATAGATTGTAGGTATTTAGCTAGTAATGGCTCTTCCAATTTGTGTTAAGAATGACCTTTGATTATGGCAATCCTAGATGATTTATCATAATATCGTAAGCAAAAAGAATTAAAGAAAGCATTTGATGAATATCAATTGGAAAAGGTGTCAGAGTACATTTGTGTGGAACTGTCTATGATTGAAATGTTACAATCTATTTCATTTGAAGATCATAAGTGTTTAGGTTTCTGCTATACATTGACCCTAGTTGCTTCTGTTGAATACTGTGTGTCTGTCTTATGGTGTGTCATAGTATTTTAAATTTTTACTATCAGATATATATTGCCAATAAATAAATTTTCTGTTTCACTTTTACTACTTAAAAAGAAGTAAAACATATCTAACTGTTATTTTCGAAGTGAGGAAATGTGTAGGGCTATGATTGACATGGTTTTAGGGAAATAATTTTCTGTTATACATTTTATAGTTCTTAGTCCATACTTTTAATGGAACAGTCTTTACATGTTTTATCAGTGTTAACCTCCAGATCTTGATTGTTCAAATTGTACTCCATTTGTCATAGCACCTGTGGCTAATCAATATTGTTTAGTTCTAGAATCTATTGCTTAACATGGCATTCTCTATTTATCTCGACTTTTTCTGTAGACACATTTTCAAAAATATTTTCTCAGATAAATCAATGCATTATGCATCATCGGGTTCACCAAATTTTAGATTAATCAATTTTGTGCTTCTGTGTCTAGGTCTCCCTGAATTTTATGCCACTTTTCTATTCTCTTTGTTTTTCAGTATGTCTGTTACTGTAGAATGAGTGGAGAGATTGAAAGTGCTCATAGCGTTAGCAATGTTAGATTTGGATCATTCTATTGATAGGGACATGTCCAAGTTTTTCATATCAAATTTTAGGATTTTGTTCCTTCATTGAACAAAAGCGAACAGAGTTTTCCTTAGCGAATTTGTATTGGCATTGGGATGCAGTAACCATCTGGACATTTATGGATATGCAATATTGAATTTTGCTGAGATGAATTGTGCTTATATTCATCTGGACATTTGTAAGTTTGTAAAGGAGATCTTGGTTAATACAGTATGGTCAAGTATTTGAAAAACTGAAAAATGCTGAGAGGGGGAGGGGGTGAATCAATATTTTATGAAACCAATAAACATTAATAGAACCAGAAAATATGAACATATGGAAAGGAGACAAGACGAGTTTCTCTTGTGGAAAACCCAAGATGGGTGAAAAACCATGGCTTCACTAATCAAATGGGCTACAACCCTTTACACTAAGAGCTACAACTCTTCCTAGATGCTTTACAAAACAGGCTCCAACCTGTCTCCAAAAGGCTACAACCTTTTCTTTGAAGATGATTTTAACAGGTCCAAACAATAATAAGCTCCAAGTCTTTACAAGAGGCGTAAAGACATTCTGGTCTGGCATAGATAAAACTTCAGTAGCTCCCTTTAATGACAATACTCAGTCTTTGAACTCCCTCTTGAGTAGTTTGGTAGCAGCACCTCCCAAACACACTCACTGATTTTTAATTGTATTCCACACCCCTTCTCTTGTTTAAAACAGAACACTTATACACACCCTTGTCTCGTGTGTGATACACACATCTCTCACACCCCTACGCAAAATAAAATGCTGATTGATACCTCTGCAATCTATAAGGTCTGTGTTTCCAAAATATTTACTTGCAATCCTCAAATCTCAAGGATGACAACCCAGCTCATAAAGCTTCACATACGGAGATGATGAGCATCCTGTCTCTTTTCAGCACTTCGCAGCTCAACTTAAAATCAGTATATCAAACTCCACGCACACACAGCAAGTTTTTTAACATTCTCTTTCTAATTGGCTCCATGAAAACAATATACCTCAACTCCCAATTTTTGACAGCACACCCTTCGATATTCTTCTATTCACATTTTTCAGAGAAATGTTGTGACTAAAACCGTGCATCATTCACGAGAATGAGCACCTCATTACATCAACACCTAGAGAGAACTGACACTCATCTATGTATCTGTTTTTGAACACAGTCTCACTGTGTTAACAACATCACTGCCGTTTTTCTTTTCTAAGGCACCAGTCAAATCGATTTTTTTTACACCGATACGTCTCCCTTCTCATTCACGCACAGAACAAAAATCATTATCTTTGATACACGCTGCACGCACGCACAATGAGGAGAGCCTTCCTGTTTTGTTGCACCCACACCTGCATTACCTACCATATTTTTGAAACTGTTGATATGCCATTTTTGATACTCTGCAAAAACAAACGCTCAAAACAAGTTCTAAAAAACGTCCATCTCCCTGCGCACAGAGCGCTTCAAATAGGCCTCTTTTTACACCCGATATTCTTGTTTTGTTCAATACACCTCTTGCTGGGTAAAGCAGTGGTCTTCACACGGTGACAAAACAAATGTTACACGCACACCACACGTTTATCTTCTCCCCGCACAGTTCTGCCAAAAACGTTACTTCAAAAGAAAATGTGTTGAAGTGAACCTCCAGCTGTTGCTGCGGCAGACTCTCCTCCACCTGACTGTTACAGTGAGTATCTCCATAAAAACTTTCTTCATCCTCAGCAATCATTAAAACTGTCGTTTTTGTATCTTCTTAAAAAAAATGTTTGCATTATAATATGCTAAACATTGCAAAAACATCCATGGAATAATGCAGAGAATTTCCTCTGCCGTCATCTGCAAGATTCTCATAGTTTTCAAAAGAAATGGTGACAAGAGGGATCACAGCAAAAGTGCCTGACAACAAGCCTCGACAGGCAGGCACATGGCAAAGTCAAAGCTATTCATTCATTTAGAACAAACATTTTCGAAGCAAGCATGAAGGTGTTTAAATAGAAAAGATTAGAGTGCACAGCCATGAGACATCCTTCAACGCAAGAAGACAAGACAACCAAACCAGATCAAGGACAAAAACTTAACAGTATTAGAGTGGTGATGACTGCTAGAAATGTGTCATCGTATATCCAGGGACAAAAGCCAATTGGAAGGGCGATGATATCAACAATTAATTAGTGCGAGCCAAATGTGACAGCTTTGCCAATTAGAAATTTTCATAAATAATGTTCTAAAATATATTTTGTTACTTTTATGTGTCCTTGGAGGTGATTACAGTTGGGATGTGTTGTACTGTTTGATGCAGACACGGAAAGAGGATCCTCAAGGAGGACAGTGCGAACTGTGCAATGGGAGTCACACAACAGAAGCAACAACAAGGAGTAGAGAGAATGCAAGATCTGACACATTATCAGAAATTCATTTACGATTGGCCAGCAACATGCAGGCTTACATAACAGGCATATAGGCCTGATTACAGATATTATCCAGATTATCCTTTATGCAGATCTATCTGATTTTTATTCATGAAAAGCTACTCACTAAAGGAACAATTACAATAATATATAGACATTCACAAAACATCCAAGTTGGCCAAGAACGATCACAATCCCCAAGGAAGGAAAACACAACTTGTAGAAATGAAGTGTGAACCAAAAGGGAGGTTGGCCAAGAGTCTAGGAACATCGAACAATGTGCTAAATAGGATCGCAAACCAAGGAAAAGGTTCGCAAGATCGGAAATTCCAACTAGCCGAGAGCATGATGAAGAAATAGGTCGAACCCAAATGATGAAAGATAACTCCACCGAGAAGAATCGGATTGAAGTGCGCACCCAAAGGGAGATCAAACATGAGTGAAGGAACATGCCACCAGGTCCGCAAGAGAAAATAAGCCAACACATAAGGATGCCGAAAGAAACACAGAGTCTGAACTGAATAGGAAACAAGAACAAACTGATAGCAAATATTTTTGGTTGATGCAAGATTGCCAAGAACCCAAGGATGCTCCTGCATCACTGTTGGTGTAAATTGTAATCATTGGACACTTTGTTCCATCGTACAGTTGACATAATCATTGGATGCTTTATTCCATTGTACAGCTGGCATTGTACTGAGAATCTTCTAGTCAGACTGCTTTGTGAAATCAGTCTATTGGTATTTTGGGGCATTCTGAACTGATGAAATTAATTACTTATATTTCCAAACCATCTCATCCAATGGGGCACCAATGTCATTGACATTGCCATAACAGATATAAGCAATAAATATGTCATTGACTCATCTCTATTGCTTTGAGTTTAGCCCAGATTGGAACTGGATCAACTGAGGGTGACAGGTGCACCATCCAGTACACATTTAGATCTCCCAACCTGTACTGTACTTCTAAATAGCACAAATAAACAATGAAATGGAAACAAATGAGAGCAACAATCATAGACAGCAAATGCTTTGGGTGAAAACTCCAGCTAAATTGTGAGTTAACATTCACTCATGAAACTTCAGTTGGTATTTACAAGAGGAAGCCAGTGTCTTAATTGCAAAGCTTCACAACTGAGTATAACTCCAAACAAATCTAGTCTCAAAATTCTTCCTTTGCATTGAGTGATCCGATAGTCATAAGAAGACAAAATATTTAGTGTGAGCACTACTGGCCCTTTTTAGAAAATTTGAGCAAAAATCTAGGAAGGTAGAAAGTCTTGTAAAACCATGCCAAGAGAGAAATTGAGAATTGGAATGCCACTGGAGATCACACATTGTGGTGAATGAAATCACTGCTTTTGATAGCACTGCTTTTGATAGCACTGCTTTTGATAGAGGTGATCATTTTGTGCTGCAAATTTGGTGTAATTGCCATGTTAGCGACAAGTTCACAATGGTAGAATATGCTTTCACTGCCTGAAAAAACAAGCAATTATACTACAGTAAAAAAGCTCAGTTTTTAGGGGTTTTTAACTTTTTTGATACATTGAAGTCTGCACAGGATGCCCTGTACTACCCTAAACATTCTCCAATATCTAAGAAATTGTCCACTGATTTGAATTATGTTAAGAAGTAAAAATGTTGAATCCTTTTCAGATTGCGAATCACCAGAATCTTAGAAGTTAATTGGATAGAGGAAGAACCTCTCAAGTGATGTTTCAGTTATGCTGTCTTGTCTTACACCACAATATAAATGGAAGCCAAAATTCAGTACAGCAATTGTTCATGTGATAAGAAAGTACATTGTTGAACACAGAGCCACTTGCTTAACATTGGTCCTCTGTTTGATTAATCTCAGTAATGCCTAATATCTCTATGTAACCTTGATTGGTCAACTTTTCCATCACATATGTCATGATCCCTGTTGGAAACCCTAATCACAGCAATTAATAAGGAGCACCGATTAATTTTTTTGTATTATGGCAGCAACGCCAAGGATGAGAGACATAACAACCATTATCACTTATATATATTTAGGGCAATAGCCTAATGACATGGGCAAGTTCAACCCCTATTAATAAGCATTTATTTAATTAAGATAGTTAGGGCAGCGATAATTGTTTAAAGAAAAGATTAATTAATTAGCAGCCGACCTATACACCCAAAAGGTGCGAACATGAAGGGTGGTGTCTTTAGAAGTACTAGAGATATAAATCTCGAATGAGTGGTGCGTTGAGAGGGTGAGCAGGCAAGAAGGAAACCAATCATCCAAGGAAATAATCAAGAGTAGATGTATTGATCTGAGGAAGAAAATATTCTGGGAACTAATAGATAGGAGCAGAAGACAACAGGTTAAGTAAATTAAACAGGGACCAAAGCAGCGCCGAACTCATCATTGACCAAAGCAGTGCCGATCTCATCATTTACCAAAACAGCAGACAGCAGTGAACCAAGTATCACTTACAAGAGAACAGTTTGCAGCACTACTTTTCGGTTAGCAAATAAGGATTGTCAAACCACTAATCTACATGAATATTAATGCATATGCATTGGCAGATCCATCTTATATAGCATCAGATCTATTTCATATCTTTTATATGCGGGAACGTATGCAGATCGTTTGATCAGCGGGCTTATATTCTGTAACAGTAATCCATCAGTGTCATTTATTCAATGGTTTATGAGGACAATAATCGGAGGTAGCAAACAAGATTATATTCTCCCTTACACAGGTAATCAGAATCTATATTCAAATCCAGATCAGGCACCTTCTGGGATTGAGCATCAGAATTTACATCAGACATCATTTCACACATAAGTAAAGTTTGGCACCATTATTATTGGATCATTATCTTAATCATCAGATCTGATATTCTCTCTTACACAGTTGGATCAGAATTCCTATTTCTTCCTTTAATCAGCAAGACCTTTATCCTTAAATTGTGTGCAATTGCATTGTAGTTCATAGACTCAGTCATATAGATATTGATAAGGATTATAATACTGATGATAATTGGGGAGAATCTAACAGTCTCCTAGTGGTGGATATCATATCAGTTATTGTTCTATGTACGGGATAAGCTATGTTAATATAATCACTATATTGATACATTCACTAAAAAAGTATCTAAGGACTAAATTAAGGTAAACCTCAAAAAGGGGAAATTTCAGCATATTCATCATAACACATCACCGCCTTTGCTAATAACATTACTCCTTGATAGCCTGTTAGTTTGCTTGTGTAAATGCGATACCTCTTTTAAATCAATATTGCTATATAAACTACTACTTATGCAATTCATCGATGCTCCATTCTCTAGGTAGTTGGTCCTTAGATCTTGTAGCCTCCATGTGGATTTTTCCTTGCTGAAGTGGCTTTTATTCTTACCTCCTATGTGCTTATTTACTTCTGGAAGTTTTGTCTCTCAGAGACTTAATAAAAACTATGATAACAGGGGACATGACAGACCTCTTATTAAATTCACTAATAGTATATTTTTATGCAACAAGGCCTTTTTGTTTAAGAATTGCAATTCCGTACATTTTCCCTCTTTTTGACAAATAGGATATAATTATTTCTTGATTAGATTTAAAAATTGTTTCCGAAATTGGGAAATAAATTCTATTAGTTTTCCCTTTATGACGAATGATAAAAAGTATGTCAGTGGAACTCAAAAAACTTAACACCAGTATGCAATAGAATTAGAAGTCAAGAAAAGTAGTCAAGAAATATGTACAGATAGCTAAGAAAGAGGGAACGCACCCACCCTGAAGAGAAAATAGAAGCCACAAAAGAAAACTGAAGAACATCAAATAAAACTGCCTGGAATAGAAATGGTAAAGTCAGCCAATGCCATTATTGATCGCTGTGAAAGGGCCAATACAAGATTTGATAATGCTCATCATGGAACATCCAAGGCTGAAGTAACCCGTGTAGTATTGAAAAAGCTTGTAATATGCACTTGTCCCTGTGATTGAGGTGGCCATAGAGGAGTAGATCTATAAGTCGAACCATGTCAAACCAATGATCAAGCTTATCCACGCCCATTTTTGTTTTGGATAGTAGGGTATTAATCATAGCCTTCCATTCATTTTGGATAGTGGGGTCTTAATCTCAGCCTTCCATTTGAACAAAGGTTTGTCCACCTTCGTTTTGGATGGTGGGTCTCAATCTTAGCTTTCCATCCAAATGAAAGGTTGTTTGGAAGACTTTCCTTTGTTGGGATTTTTCATACCCTTGCCTTTGTATCTTGAGCAGTCTTGTGTCAACATCAAATCTTTTGTCTGACCATGCTTCTCAACTCTCCACTACCTATGGGATTTGATGTCTCATTGTACACTTTTTCTTTTTCATTTGACTGTATTGTTGGCATGAACTTGCAAAATACTTACAACAAACCATTGCCCAAAAGGAAAGAACTTTTTTCTGATACCCATTTGATTTGTTAACATGAAGTATTTTCTTCACACTTGTTCATTAGCAATGGATTAGAAAGCATTGATGGTTGCAAAGTAATTAGCATAACCAACTAGAAAATAGAACTGAAAGAAAACAACATCACATCAAAGATAAAGGTTACCTTAAATCTGAATTGTGAGTTAACACTTCCAGTTGGTGTTTACAAAGATACAAAACTCAAAGTCACACTCAAAGTCACACAGGATTAATAACAAGGAGTCAACACAATTGAGAATTAGCCTTTGTTGTCTTTGAAAACACATCCTTTCCTTTTGGTGGTAGGACATGCTGGGAAATTTTTAATCTCTTGTTGAACATCTAGAATGCTGAAGAGGAGGGGTGAATCAATATTCCTTTAAAAATATTAAAATTTTTAAATAGCTTTCTACACAACTTAATTAAACTTGCAGAAAAGAAAAGAGCAGTAACCAAATAACACAACACCACATAACACTGAAATTTTTATCGTGGAACCCAAGATGCGAAAAACCACGGAGAGGGTTAGCTCTCAAGTATTAAGTAATGTAATGTCACCTTTTTAGCACGACCCTGACTATGGATGGATTAGCCTATCATGTGACCCTCATAGGCTGAGGATGGATAGAGGGTCTCTTTCAGTGGGCATTTACTTCAGGATTCAGTATGCTTTGGTTTGGCGTCATTTGGACTTCATTTGCTATTTTTTTTCCATGTTTACTATTTATAGTAAGCTTGATGTTGTTCGAGAAGGACCCTTTCAAGTTTTGGAAAGTGCTTTTGGTCACGTGGGGAAATAATAGGCGACTCCTGTTTCAGATGACATATTTAAAAGATAAGTATTTTGGGAGTTATTATTATTTTAGTGGCCAAATTATTATTAAATCATTAAATGGCTTATTATAAAGTTATAATTTAACTTTATAATTTCACTTAAGTTAAGGGTTGAGTCATCATTGGAAGGGGCCATTTATTCAATTAATTCATGGAAGCTTAAGCCAAGGTATTAATTGAAGTATTGGAGTAAATGAATTATTAAAAGGAAAAAGTATATTTATCTCACTAAAGTTATAAAAGACACACGAGTTATTTTTTATTCATATTTTTTATGCATTTTGAAATTGGTGAAGTTTATGAGAAGAAGAAACCAGGGTTTCGTCTTCAACCATTGGAGAGCTGAGATTCTTCAATTGTGGAATCATTTGAGGAAGTGAAATAACTTCTGAATTTGATCTTTTAAGAGAGCTTCAAGACGGAGGCTCTAATTGAAGGGTTGCGTACATTTTTCCTTGGGCTGTGTTCAATTTCAAGGGAGCTGCAATCACCTTCCAAGCAGCTCGTCCTTTGTCTAGGATGCGTTTAGTTCCTTCATGTTGATGTTTGTAGCATCGGTCAGATAAATAATATTGACTATATGATTATTATGATAAATGATTTATTGTATATATATACATACATATCAATGTATATAATAATTGATATTACTATGTACATTGATATATATGTATATATAAAGTTAGATTATAATTATTCTTATAATAACTAAATAGTTAAATTGAGAAAATAAATATTATTATTATTATGTAAATATTAAATAAATTAATATAATACTCAAGAGATTATATTTTATATATATATATATAATATAATATATAGTCATAATTGTAATTATATTAATTACATAATAATAAATAGACATGTCCCTTCAAAGGGACATGTCTCTTCTTGGCTCATTCTTGATATAAATGCAAGAGATTGTTGCATTTGGAAAACACATACAATGAGACAGTGCTATTACATTTGCAATGATCCTAAAACCTTAACACTTCAACAACAACAATTTCATATTAGAGGTGCACATTTGATATTTGTAATTGCATACACATTTGTAAACTTTTCTTTGGTGAAAGAATTGAAATGATGTATGCCAAGTGTTTGTAGAAATGTCTGTTGGCTGTAGATGCACATTTTACATGTAGAAATCTTATGTATGCATTCAAACGGTAAAAAATGATTGCATTTGTATTTCAGTTCTTTGGATGGATTTCTTAATAATTATTTGCTAGCATTTAAACTTCATTTGTAACCATTCCAAGCAAGAAAATACAATCTGAAAGTAAAAGACAACGAGATAGAGGTTGTTTGCAAATTGTTTGACAAAATGTCAAACATTCAAAATTGACAATCAAAATCAGATTTGAGACAATATCCTAGTTGGGGATATTACAAGTAACCAGTTACAAAATACATAGGTGGCTCACTGTCTGGGTGGCTCACTATCAAAGAGGCTCACTGCTCAAAATACAAAACTAGCTATTACAACTGTGAGGCAGCTTACTGCCGAAGTGTAAAATACAAAATTTAACTATTACAATTACATCTGTATATGCATGAAATATAGTTCACGTTGAAGTACAAAGTTATTCTATAAAATCACTAAATTACACATCAGTTTGCTATACACATCATCGAATCACTATCACATTTCATATACCATCTATCATCTTATGTTATGTATTATGTGTTGATGCCGCTTCCTATATATACACATATACCGGATTTGTATCATTACAAGTCAGCTTGAACCGAAGATGGAATCTTGTGAGCATGTTACCCAAAATGTCAGAGATGTCGGCAATGGTAAAAGGATATCTCACAATATAGCAAAATAGGATGAGACCAAAACTTCGGTACACCACTGTATAGTCCAAAACTTATACCGGTAATATTGTTGCCGGACTAAAGGATAGGTTGGAGATAAGAGCGTCGGACCAATCAATGACAATGACAAATATCAATAATCTCCCCCTTTGTCATTGGTGGCAAACAAAATTTTTGGTATGCCAAAATCTACAAAAACTCCTAAACTCCCCGTATGAGGAATATCCTTGTTTTTTTGTCATTTTTCAAAAACTATTGTCCCTTTCTGTTTTCTCCCCTTTTTGACATCAATGAAAATGGGTAATATCTCAAAAACTATATATAAATTCAAAATTTGAAAACTCATAAGCTTCAAGATGTGCGATTAGAGAAAGGCTGCTAAAGTTCATGAAGTTGGGCAACCCATTTACCTTTGTTCTCATTTCATTGCTGAAACAAGGAGATGTACATGAATGCGAATAGATTCAAGTAAAGATTCTCCATCTTCAATGGAGTTGGGGTTAGAGAGAGTTATTTGCTATGCCTTTAGGATAGCATGATTCATTAGTGTAATGTTTGTTAATGTTATTGTAGCTATGGTCTGACTCCTTCAGGCCAACATAGAGAACATAAAGGTTGCGATGATATAATTATTGTGATATAATAATTATATTAAGAATATTATTATTAATAATATAATGATATTATTATATTATTATTGTGAAAATACAATTTGTGATAATATAATTCTATTGATAATATAATAATTATATTATACTATAATTATATTGATAATGAATTATATGGGTTATAATTATATATTAATATAATTATATTGGGCCATCTTGGGGCACTGCCAGTAGATATAAAGGAAGAGTAAATCTTCCTTTCTTGGTAATGAGTACAATCGGGTATTGTCTATGGTTGGGAGGGTTAATCATTGCCCGTGGTATCAGAGCGGGTGATAATTCTGGTGGAGTAATTTTCACTTGTAGATCCACATTGATGGGGTTGTTTGGATCAATCTTCATCGCAGACACATTATCAACAACAATGTACGTATATCTTTCGCTACAGTGTAAAATATAAGGTAATAAGTCTGAAGATGTGAACATAAGTGAAAGATCGAAGCCATCCCAACACCACCGAGAATATATAGCCAACAAAGATAAATTTTAGGAGCAATCTTCAGAATTGCTAGAATATCGAGCAGGCTTGGAGGACATAATTCACGGGAGGTCCACGTTCATTTCAGTAGAATCTTAGTACGGTTAACATCAAGTGCATCCTTTCTAAGAGTTAACGAAAAGTGCCAAGACCTACATACAATTCTATTCACCTTATCTATGGAAGGATTCATTGATGGTGTTTGTCATTCTTGTGAAGAACCCCTTAAAGGATTATTATTGGCAGTAATCCCATCAACACATATCGAAGTAATCCATCCTCCAAGTGATCATTGCTTATTGAATCTGGTCAGCATCATATTATCACATGTACTAGTACATCAAACAACTTCAACAATCATTCACAAAAACTCTCTTAATTTGAGCGACGCTATACTTTGGCAACCAACATTCGCCTGTGATATAACTGAAAAAAATGAAATATACTGAGAGGGGGAGGGGGTGAATCAGTATATTCTCAAAACTTTTAATGCTGAACAATTAAAACAGAGAACACATAAGGAGACAGCACACGCAAATTATCTCGTGGAAACCCAAAGCGGGAAAATCCACGGCATCACTATCCAAAGGGCAACAACCCAGTTACAATCTGAGAGCTCCGACTCTCCTTAAACCAACCAGAACTGGCTCCAACCAGTTTACTTAAGGCTACGACCTTATTACAATGAAGTTTCAATTTTACAACAAGATGAGAATATCAGTGTTCTTACTGAAATGCAAGAACTCACACAAATGCAGAACACAAATGTAAGAAGAATAAGAGGACTACTTTTGAGGCTGCTTCCTACAAATGAAATTCTCTGAAATAAATTTTTTTCAATAAACCAACCTGCTCCTTTGAAAAGACTGAATTTGAAATAAAGAGCACAACATATTGTCCTTAACCGCTGTTACTAATCCTTCAATAAAAACTCTCTGTGATGAGATAGTTTACACATGAGATTTGTTACAGCACTAGCCAAATAACTATTTCTTCTCACGCTCCTATCACAACCACGCCCTTGTTCTTTTTGAATGCTTCTTGACTGATACAACTCTGATTCAAGCAACTGTTTTACACTTCTTTACTGCTCATTACATATAAAACTTTAAGATTGAACTCCTGTTACAAATGTTTCTTGAAGAGCACTGTTTTCCCTTTTCCTGTTGGTATGTAGAAGTTAGAAAAATATACTTCTCTTTCTTGTTAGATGTTCACTCTATTCTCTTCTGTGCAAAACCCGAACTGTCCTTGTATATCCACTGCAGCTCACTTAAACATTTCAAAAATTCTTCTTAGCGATATCCATTGTTTTTCTGGTTACTTCCCTGTTTCTTCGAATCTGAACACGGTTTTTAAATTTCCAGTACCTTTCCTATAAACTCCCAAACCGTATATACTCATGCTGCATTCAAAAACTAGAAACTAACACATGTTTTTTGTACTGTTCGCAATCCTCTTCCCTTTTAACACATTAGCCTCCTCGTATATTCACGCCCAGAAACCTTTCCAGCCACCATAAACTGTTTTACGAGCACACAAAAAATATCCGCATTCAGCTGCTTCACCACACTACATTTCTCAACCCGTTTTTTATCATCAGATTTTTTCGATAAAAAAAAAACCCTCTGGTTTTTTGATGTCTCTTTAAGACTGTCAATTCAATGTTTTTCCTTTTTCCGCTCCTTTTCTGTTCACCTACTTTCTGAAAAAAAATGCTAAAGACAACGAAAAACATTTCTACTTCTCATCATTGAGAGACTGTCCAGACGTTTTTTGTACTCCCGCAATTTCAGACTCATTTCGAATCACTGTTTTTTTAACTCACAAAAATAGTCTATATTTTTTACGCTACAACACTGAACTAGAAAAAAAATCTCATCCCAAATCCTCGACAGACTTTTTGTAACCGCACAAGCATATTTTTTAAAGATAACTCACGTTTTCAAAAAAGTTTTAAAACACGACCCAGAAAGGTTCAATACGCACAAAACTCCAAAAGCACAATGTCCACCTGTAGAGAATTAGCGGCAGAGCTTGTGTAACGGTTTGTATAAAAAATTATTCATGCGACTCCCCATAGCTCATAAAAACGTGGCACCTGTTATAAAATCCAGTCTGCTGACTTCATATGTATTGACAGATTAATTTATATAATTTCATGAACCTCTGAAATTTGTTTGTCCTGTTCTCATAACAGACAAAAACTCAACACCTGTATTCTGTTTTTAACTAACACGCAACTCACGTGTATAAAGACAAACAATCGCCAGGGCACATGCTAAAAGATACACTGGTTGTTATTGAAAATAACTAGTTTAGAATTTTCCATACTTGTCATCAAATGACATAAAACTAACAATCTCCCCCTTTATGTCATTGATGGCAAACCACTGAACCAAGATGCAAAAAGAAGAAACTCCCCCTGAGCAAATGAGCTAATCTGTAGACTCTGCCAATCAAAAAATTGAATCAATCCTGAACCAGCTCCCCCATAATTCTGAACCATCTGAAACCAACTGAACTCATGACAACACTGATAGTCTACTCTCCCTTTGTCATCAATGACCATAAAATTGAACCAAAAACCGAAAGATATAGCAATGAGGCACTGAGACCAAACCTTTTATTGAGGAGGAAGAACACCAAGCTTGCTTCGAAGATATTCGATGCGATCCCGAGGTAGAGGCTTTGTAAACACATCTGCAATCTGCTCTTGAGTGCAAACATAATTCAACTTAACAACATTGTTTGCAACTTGCTCCTTTAGATAGTGGTATTTAATCGGAATGTGCTTTGTTCGAGAGTGCATAACAGGATTCTTCGAAATATCAATCGCGCTTGTGTTATCACAAAAAATACAAATAGGATCAGCAATCACAAGCTTGTAATCATTCAACGTATTTTTCATCCATACTACCTATGTACAACATGATATTGCTGCAATGTATTCTGCCTCAGCTGTAGATAAAGAGGTGCAAGACTGTTTCTTGCTCAACCATGACACCAAACAGCCACCTAAAAAGAATGCATATCCACTGGTACTCTTCTTGTCATCCACTGAACCACCCCAATCTGCATCTGTGTATGCTGTTAATAAAAAATCAGAACTTTTAGGAAACCATAAACCATAATCAGTTGTACCTTTCAGGTATTTAAAAATTCTTTTCATTGCTGCAACATGTGTTTGCTTGGGAAATGCTTGAAATCTAGCTACATAACCAACAGCCTGCATAATGTCCGGTCTAGTGGCTGTCACAAACAACAAACTCCCTACCATAGACCTGTAAAAAGACTGATCAACGGAAGGGGACACATCTTCCTTGCTCAATTTACAACCGGTTTCCATTGGTGTACTAACAGGATTATAGTCCTCCATTTTAAATCTCTTAAGTAATTCTCTAACATATTTGGCTTGGGAGATGAAAATACCTTTAGAAGTTTGATTAATTTGCAACCCAAGGAAATATGTCAACTCACCCATCATGGACATTTCAAACTCATTCTTCATAGATGCAGCAAATGTTTTAGACAACCTGACACAATCACTTCCAAAAATTAAATCATCAACATAAACTACCACAATAAGAATGTTGTTACCTTCTTCCTTGACGTACAAGTTGCTGTCCACAAAACCTTTCTTAAGTCCCTGCTGCTGCAAGTAGCAATCCAGCCTGTCATACCAAGCTCTAGGAGCTTGTTTCAATCCGTATAAAGCCTTTTTCAACTTGCAAACAAAATCAACATTCTCAGAAATCAGACCTTCCGGTTGTTCTACATAAATTTCTTCAACAAGATCACCATTCAAGAAAGCTGATTTAACATCCATTTGAAAAACTTTAAATCCTTCAAAAGAGGCAAAGGCAATAAAAATTCTGATTGCTTCAAGCCTAGCAACCGGTGCAAATGTTTCACTAAAGTCTACACCTTCAATCTGAGAATAACCTTTACACACTAACCTTGCCTTGTTTCGGATTATCTTACCATCCTCATTCACCTTATTCCGGAAGACCCATTTTGTACCAATCACATTTTTGTTTAGTGGTCTTGGAACAAGTTCCCAAGTATTGCTCTTCTTGATTTGATCCAATTCCTCTTTCATGGCAGCCACCCAATGTTTGTCTACAACTTCTTCTTCATAACATTTAGGCTCAAACATAGAGATTAATGAGAAATCATCATCATCTTCAAAGTAATTGACATCCTTTCTAGCATGTCTTGTCTTCCTTTCACCTATAACCTGCTCTATAGGATGATTCTTTTGTACAAACTTAGGAGTTTTGTAGTTTGTTACCTCATGTTCATCTTGGAAATCATTTTCAGAATTATTATGAACATTTTCAGCATCAACAAGAATAGGACCTGATTCTTGATGAACTGATTTTACTTTACCTTGATCATTTTCACCGCTTTTACTAGCTGATCCAGCTTGTATGTGTGTAGAAGATGAAGGTACAACAGTGCTGGAAATCACTTTAGGAGCTACCGTATTGCTGGTTTGAGATTCACTTGCTGCAACACTATCATCACCCTTGTCAGACTGATTAGTAATCTCATGAACTGTAACATTAGCACTTTCAACAAGTTTATTCAGCCTTTTATTGTAGCATTTATAGGCCTTACTCTTGGAGGAATAGCCAAGAAAAATGCCTTCATCTGCTCTACTTTCAAATTTACCCAAGTTTTCATCATCTCTTTTAATAAAACAAGGACTTCCAAAAATTTTGAAATACTTTACCGTTGGTGGTTTACCTTTCCATAGTTCATACGGGGTCTTTTTGAGCTTTGGTCGTAGTAGAGTTCTATTCTGAATATACACAGCAGTATGGACAGCCTCTCTCCAAAAAATATCTTTTACTTTGCTTTCATTCATCATGCATCTAGCCATCTCTTGGACTGTTCTATTTTTTCTTTCCACAACACCATTTTGTTGTGGGGTTCTAGGAGTTGAAACCTGTTTTTTAATGCCATGCAACTCACAAAATTTGATGAATTCATTTGAAGTAAACTCTCCCCCATTATCAGAGCGTAAACATTTAATTTTCAAGTCCATTTCATTTTCAACTAAACTTTTGAAAATCTTGAACTTATCTAACGCTTCTGATTTTTCTTTCAAGAAAGTAACCCAAGTCATACGTGTATAATCATCAATTAGGAGCATAAAATATCTCTCACCTTGTAGACTTGCTGTCCTTGATGGTCCACATAGATCCGTATGTATGAGCTCAAGAGGCTTATTGCTGAATTCATCTTTTGGTTTGAAGGAAGCTTTTGTTTGTTTGCCTTCTTGACAATTTTTGCAAATGCTATCTGCTGGTTTTTCAAGCATAGGCATGTCTTTGACAGCCTCCTTGCTGATTTTAACCAAGTTATCAAAATTGACATGTCCAAAATGCTTGTGCCAAAGCCAAGCATCATCAACCTTACTTAAACAACAAGACTCAACGTTAGAATCATCAAGAATATAAAGATTATTTGCAGCTTTGGTTGCTTTAGTCATAACATCAGTCCCCTTTTTAATCAAACAAGCATTTGAATTGAAACTAAGATCATAGCCTTGATCACAGAGTTGACTCACACTTAGTAGATTATGCTTGAGCCCGTCTACATAGAGAACATTTTCAACTATTGTCTCATCATTGTTAATCAAAACTGTACCTATTCCAGCAACCTTAGTGGAAGAACTACCACCAAACCTTACCTTACTGCCATTCATCTTCTTAAGAGAATGAAACTTCTTCAAGTCACCTGTCATGTGCCGTGAACAGCCACTATCAACATACCAAATATTCTTTTCATTACTAGCTAGAAAGGCTGTTTGTACAACAAGAGCTTTGAAAGGAGTCTCTTGAACCTTTTTCTTCCAGACCTTAGTCACTTTAGCTCTTCTATTAGGCTCACTATTAGAGAATGAATTTGCATAGAAGCTGTTACAGAATCTAGAGGTATGTCCATATCTATTGCAGCTGTAACAAATCAGATTATACCTTCTAAATCCATTTCTTTCATGCTGAAAATGATTCTTGTAGGGGATAGTTCTACATTCGGCAACCCTATGTCCAAAATAATTACAAGTAAAGCAATAACCATAGAAGAAGGGCTTGTTTACCTTAGAAGTAGTAGGCTGAATAATATTTGATGATGAAGAGTTTAGATCAGATTGCAAACCAACACCTCTTCTATCCTTGGTAGGTCTTTGTGAGCCAAGAACTTCATCCAACGTGACTTTACCTTTGTTGAAAGACAATTCTTCACTAGATAGCATAGATGTTTTTCCAATGTTTCTAAGTGTGACAATTTCAGCTTCCAATTTAATAATGTTTTCCTCTTTTATATGAATCTGATTTTCTAAACCTTCATGTATTTTCTTAGCCTCTTCAATCTGAATTTTAATATCAATAAGCTGATTTTCAGCTTCTTTGAGTGATGTAGCCAACTTCAATTTCTCAACACTTTCTACTTGAAGAAGATCAACAAGATTCTGATTTTTCTTTTTCAATTTTTTAATTTCAAAAAGAGCTGAAATCAATTCAAGCTCAAGGTCAATATCATCATCTTCAGCATCGCCAATGTCATCAGAACTAACATCTTCAATAACAGCATCATCTATAGCCATAAACATAACTTCACTTACTCTAGAATCACTTTCACTGCTTGAGGAGTCATCGCTGTCATTTCTTGAGAGCAGCACTTTCTTACCTTTACTGGACTTCCAATTTTTCTTAGTAAACCTTTAAGACTTTCTGTACTTTACTTCCTTTTCATCATTGTTGTCCTCATCTTTATCAAATGGACACTTAGAAGCAAAATGACCAGCCTTACCGCAGTTAAAACATTTCAAACCAGTCCTACTTCTGTTTTTGTTAAAACTTTTTTTCAGCTTTCTAATGAGATAGGCAAGTTCCTCATTAGAGTCCTCATTTGAGCCTTCACTAAGACTTGTCTCTTTATCCTTGCATTTCTTTGAAGCTTTAAATGCTGATTCAGATTTAGAAGACCCTTCAATCGTAGTCCTCATTTCATAAGCAGTCAAGATTCCATGAAGTTTATCAACCGTAAGATAATCTAAATCAAACATTTCTTCTACAGCAGAGACTTTAGCATCAAGTCTCATAGGAAGAGATCTAAGAATCTTTTGCACAACCGTCTTCTCTTCAACATCCTCACCTAAACCTCTCAAGGCATTCACAACTTCATCAACTTGTAGAAAATATGCAGCTATGTTTTCGCTGTCCTTCATTCGAAGTCCCTCAAAAACTGCCCTGTGTGTTTGAACTTTGGCTTTCCTTACCTTGTCATCACCGTGATAAGCATTCTGTAATTTATCCCAGATTTCTTTAGCTAATTCGCAATGCATGACCTTTACAAACTCGGCTTTAGTTAGACCACATAAGATGGCATTCATGACCTTAGCATTGTTTTCAAAATCTTTCTTCTGATCAGCATCTTTTGGAGGAGTAGCAGGGATTTTATAGCCATTCTCAAGATTGAGGTACACATCGCAGCCAAGGGACATAATATAAGTCTTCATACGGACACTCTAGAAAGCAAAGTTATTCCCATCAAAAAGAGGAGCCCGGTTTGTTGCTAGACCTTCTGGAGCACTCATCTTGAACACAAGGACCAAGCTCTCAAGCTTTTAAGCACAAGTAGAGAGCAACTGGCTCTGATACAAATTGAAAAAAATGAAATATACTGAGAGGGGGAGGGGGTGAATCAGTATATTCTCAAAACTTTTAATGCTGAACAATTAAAATAGAGAACACAAATAAGGAGACAGCACACGCAAATTATCTCGTGGAAACCCAAAGCGGGAAAAACCACGGCATCACTATCCAAAGGGCAACAACCCAGTTACAATCTGAGAGCTCCGACTCTCCTTAAACCAACCAGAACTGGCTCCAACCAGTTTACTTAAGGCTACGACCTTATTACAATGAAGTTTCAATTTTACAACAAGATGAGAATATCAGTGTTCTTACTGAAATGCAAGAACTCACACAAATGCAGAACACAAATGTAAGAAGAATAAGAGGACTACTTTTGAGGCTGCTTCCTACAAATGAAATTCTCTGAAATAAAACTTTTTCAATAAACCAACCTGCTCTTTTGAAAAGACTGAATTTGAAATAAAGAGCACAACATACTGTCCTTAACCGCTGTTACTAATCCTTCATAAAAACTCTTTGTGATGAGATAGTTTAGCACATGAGATTTGTTACAGCACTAGCCAAATAACTATTTCTTCTCACGCTCCTATCACAACCACGCCCTTGTTCTTTTTGAATGCTTCTTGACTGATACAACTCTGATTCAAGCAACTGTTTTACACTTCTTTACTGCTCATTACATATAAAACTTTAAGATTGAACTCCTGTTACAAACATTTCTTGAAGAGCACTGTTTTCCCTTTTCCTGTTCATATGTAGAAGTTAGAAAAATATACTTCTCTTTCCTGTTAGATGTTCACTCTATTCTCTTCTGTGCAAAACCCGAACTGTCCTTGTATATCCACCGCAGCTCACTTAAACATTTAAAAAATTCTTCTTATTGATATCCATTGTTTTTCTGGTTACTTCCCTGTTTCTTCGAATCTGAACACGGTTTTTAAATTTCCAGTACCTTTCCTATAAACTCCCAAACCATATATACTCATGCTGCATTCAAAAACTAGAAACTAACACATGTTTTTTGTACTGTTCGCAATCCTCTTCCCTTTTAACACATTAGCCTCCTCGTATATTCACGCCCAGAAACCTTTCCAGCCACCATAAACTGTTTTACGAGCACACAAAAAATATCCGCATTCAGCTGCTTCACCACACTACATTTCTCAACCCGTTTTTTATCATCAGATTTTTTCGATAAAAAAAAAACCCTCTGGTTTTTTGATGTCTCTTTAAGACTGTCAATTCAATGTTTTTCCTTTTTCCGCTCCTTTTCTGTTCACCTACTTTCTGAAAAAAAACACTACAGACAAAGAAAAATGTTTCTACTTATCATCATTGAGAGACTGTCCAGACGTTTTTTTTACTCCCGCAATTTCAGACTCATTCCGAATCACCGTTTTTTTAACTCACAAAAAAACGTCTATATTTTTTACGCTACAACACTGAACCAGAAAAAAAATCTCATCCCAAATCCTCGACAGACTTTTTGTAACCGCACAAGCATATTTTTTAAAGATAACTCACGTTTTCAAAAAAGTTTTAAAACACGACCTAGAAAGGTTCAATACGCACAAAACTCCAAAAGCACAATGTCCACCTGTAGAGAATTAGCGGCAGAGCTTGTGTAACGGTTAGTATAAAAAATTATTCATGCGACTCCCCATAGCTCATAAAAACGTGGCACCTTTTATAAAATCCAGTCTGTTGACTTCATATGTATTGACAGATTAATTTAGATAATTTCGTGAACCTCTGAAATTTGTTTGTCCTGTTCTCATAACAAACAAAAACTCAACACCTGTATTCTATTTTTAACTAACACGCAACTCACATGTGTATAAAGACAAACAATCGCCAGGGCACATGCTAAAAGATATGCTGGTTGTTATTGAAAATAACCAGTTTAGAATTTGCCATACTTGTAATCAAATGACATAAAACTAACAATAACGCCAACTATTGAGGAGATTGTCATCTTCGATCCTCATATTTGTTGTATTGAGATGTTAATTACTGTATCAAATTAGAGGTTATAGAGGCAAAAGCCCCCTCCTATTGGAGTCATATTGAGCAATCCATTCCGCAAGTTTTGACCCAGAATCATCATTAGGGCCCAAACATAGATTGCTTGTTCTTTCTCTATTTTTCTCTTGCATCTGCTTGGATCACTTCTATGAGGTTGATTCTCCTTGTGACCCCTAATCATAATCATTGGAAGAGCGATTTATTGTTGAGTGTAAGGCATCTTTGTTGAAGGCTGCCTTTGAGCTTTGGGAAGTGTTGAAGAGTGGAATTTGTCAGATGCCTGAAGAGACCTGCATGTAAGAGCATTTAGAGAAGAATATTCCATGCGAGAAGGGTATGATTTCGTGTTAGAGGGAGCAACTAGAGGATCTGCTTTAGTTGACTTCTGAGTATCTTAGTCTTATCGGTTCAGAGGGAGTAGACCATGTCGAGATGTTTTTAATAGTGATCAAGAAATTGTCATGGTTAGAGAACTACAATGCATGGAATGGAGCTCCATGTGTGTAGGTTGGAAGGCCTTTATGTGGACACCTAGGTCATGATATTCTTGATAGATGGATACTTGGTGAGCTTGGGATTCATTGAGAGTGATGTAGACTCCAACCTTGTATTTCATGATAGGTCAAACCATGTAGAGATCAAATATAACTATATTAGAGATATGGTACAAATGAATGCTATTCAGTTGAGGTACACTAGCATTGATGATTAGATGGCTGATATTCTCACGAAGCCCCTTGCCAGAGTAAAGTTTGTGCATTTTGGAGACAGGCTTGGATTTGTGGAGAATGAAGCCCTTGGTGAGAGGGAGTCTCAACATCATTGATTTCTTGAGTTGTACTTTAAAGTTTGAGGTAAATCCCTTGTAATGCATTCTTCTCCGCGAGAGAGAAGTTTGAGGTGAAAGCCCTTGTTCCACCCTCTAGGAGTAGCCATGGTGGATGGCATGAGAGAGAATCCATGACTTTGCACTTGTGTTTATTCACCCCCTGAGAGTAGCTATGGTGAACATCATGATGAGATGGCAACATCACGTTGAGCAATTCTGTAATGGGCACTTGTGCACTTGTTCTTTCCACCATCTTGGAGTAGCTATGGTGGATGTCATGTGAGAGACTCTATGACTTAACACGTGCTTATTCACCCTCTATGAGTAGCCATGGTGAACATCATGTTGAGTGATTCTGTGATGAGCACTTGTGTTCATTTGTATTTCCATTCATGAGAGTAGCCATGGTGGTTCTCTTAGATATCGAAAGGATTCCTCCCTAGCTTAGAGGGAGTGTTAATGTTATTGTAGCTATGTTGGATTCCTTTAGGACAACATAGATAACTTAAAGGCTGTGATGATATAATAATTATGTTAATAATATTATTATTCATAATATAATGATTATATTGATAATATAATTATTATATTATTATTGTGAAAATACAAGTTGTGATAATATAGTTATATTGATAATATAATAATTATATTGGGCCATCTTGATGAGATAATATAGATAATCTGCATTCTTGAGAAGAACCAGTGCTTGGGGGAGACAATCGGGTTTTGTATATGGTTGGGAGGGCAAATTATAGCCCGTGGTTAAACGAGCATGGAAAAACAACAATGTTGTTTGCGCACATTTCCTAAAGATTGCCTAAGGGCAAAATGATGTTTTCTTTTTGCTGTAGTAGTTCAAAATACTTAGGGCCCATTTGGGTGTTGGAATACCAAATGCTGGATATAGTCAATTCTAGAAGATGTTGCAATTCTGGAAGATACAAATCTTGAAAATGATTTCTGGAATATGAGTTGACCCGTTTGGTTCACCCGGAAGATGACTGAGAAGATGCATAAGGAATTTTAATTCTTTATTTTAATTGCAGCATAGCTAAAGAGATTCAACCATCTCTATGTCTCAATGCGTTCGAGCATTGGGCCAGAGCGGTGACAATATTACATTGAGTGGTCATTGTTGAGGGTGAAACAAAGAGTCGGCCACCATTTTTGTCATGCCTTTTCCTCTGTGTTGATTCACCATGGAAGGGTGCTTGAGATTTTTGTTTGGATTTGAAGCGTGGCAAATGAAACTCCACCAATGCAATCCCTAAATCGTGCCCCAGTTTTATGCTACCGTTTTCACCGTTCGTATGTGCTCCGTCATGCTCAAAGTGGTAGCCACAGAGTAGCCGTTTTGCAAAGTATCCTTTCCCTATTATGCTGCAGTCCCGATGACTGACCTGGCGTTTCGTCCCCGTCTGATCGTATCCGCTCCTTTCCCCGCTTCTTTGTCTCGTGCTGCAATCGTTCCTTGGTAGCCTTGCGAACGGGAAAACGGTGAAAATGAAAGGAAAAGGTTAAAAATTGCGGACGTGAAAAATTATTAATGCAAGTGGACCCGACGGACATGGTAAAATTGGAATTTGAAAAGTGGAATTAGAGCTCAAATTCTAATTCCATCTTTTCAAGTGGAAGATGGAATGCCCATTTTGTGGGAAAAATTGGAATTCCGAAATTCCAATTCCAACTTATTTAAATGGACACAAACATGGAAGACAATAATCGGAAAATGGTATTCCGGAATTAGGGCCCATATTCCATGTACCAAACGGGCCCTTATGTAATTCCTCAATTGAGGATCTCCCGGAACTAGTCAAATCTTCAAAAAGTTTGAAGGTGTGATGCACTTGCTGTATGGTTAACTCAATAGTTTCAATCTCTTTTCTCATTGCAGTTGTGGCATCCGACCATTAAAGACTATACACATACATAGAATTGCCTTCCTCTAGAATGTCTTGCCTTTGCCTGATAAGCTGGCGAAGATTGGAAAAGGCATTTGCACACGTAGCTTTTAGTTCCCAAAAAAACTTATCCTTTATAGCTTCCTCTTTTGATGAACCTTCTCATCCATAGATGCAGATAAATCCTTCACAACATTAATAAGTGCTTTGCACTTTTCTTGGTTGCTACTAGACTGATCTATGCTATAATCTGGTATGATACTTTGAAGAGAAGAAATGGTCCCTTCAATTAGGTTATCTTTTTCTTCCAATTCCTTGAACATGTCATGTTTGGCCGAAGCTTGAATGAACTCACCGATTTGAGATTTTTGGAAGAGATTGATCTTCGCAAAATCTAGAATCAACTTAGAAGTAGTGATGGGTCAGAACATGAGTGGTGAAGCAAGTTCCCAAGTGTTAGTGGAATCTGTATTGGTGGAGCTACTACAATCTCTTCTCTTTTCTCTAATGTCCCTGTTACTGGTTCTTTACCTTTGTCTTGCTCAGTGTTTTGTTCCTCTTTATCAGTACCTATAGTTTCTTTTTCTTTTCCAACTTCCTCTTCTCCTTTTCCACTTTTTCTTCTTCGGCTTCAAACCTCTCTTCTTCTCTTTTCTCTTCTTTCTTAGTTCTCTTTTCTTCTTTTTCTTGTACTTCTACAACAGACGGTCCTATTGGAATAGAGATTTTGTTCGAAGAGTGTGTGTACTATTTCCGGAGGATTCAGATCTAGAGTGTAGACTTCTGCATCATTGTATTCTGGAACAAGATTTGTAACATTTTTCGTATCCAAATCTTCATGAGAACATGTGGGAGCAACATATAATGGACCAAGGCCATCACCAGACAACATTCCAAGTTTACCAGTTGTGCTAGTAAGCTCACTAATAATATCTACTTTCATCTGTTTTGCAACATCTTTCTTCTCCATAAGAATACATTCCCTTTTCTTTGTTCTTCCTACCTTTGATTTATTGATTGCCACAAAACTTGCTAAATCTTCCCTTCTTACAAGTTTGGAGACAATAGCAAGGGCTTCATTAACAATGTCCTTGTCTATTTGCTTAGCCTTTGCTCAAATCCTATTCAGTCCTACCCAAAGAGTATCTAGAATATCTTTCTTGAAATTATCTATGCTACCATTTAATCTATCACAATACTATACAAAAGCTTGTGTGATGTTTTCTTTTCCTTTAGCAATGGTTGAATTATACAAGCCACCAACCTCTTCAATGTTACCATCTGAAAGCATCAACATCAGGAGGGTCACAAATTAACTTCTTAGACTTCTTCTCCCGGACCTTGATTTGAAATTTGTTTGGGTTTGATTCTCCCTTTGATTCCACAAGAAGAGGATTGGCCCTAGTGGCTTTAGTTTCTTTTTCCTTCTTGGACGGAGTAGGTGTTGGAAGACCTTTCTTCCTCTTACCGGATGGACTCCTCTACCGGAGGATCAACTGCCTTTGCAGAGGTGTCGGATGAACTATCGACTGTACTTTGAGTAATCCTTCTAAAAGCTGAAAGCTCACCCTCTGTCATACCTCCTCTTGCTTTGATTTCCTCCATTGTTTTCTAAACTTTCTTTTTGACTACCTTGGAAATTTGTTCTTTTCGGATTTCATCAGACTTTACCTTTGCTGTACCAAACCTCTTCTGTGAGGCGTCTACTGGATTCCAAAAGGACTTTTGCAAGTCTAACATGTTATTCAAATATTTCATACCCTGATTCGGGTATCCATTGAGTTCGTGGTACAACGGCTTCAATTATGCATTTGTCAACAATAACTATAAATGTGATATCATCCTTGTATTTTTCAAATTCAAATTGGGAAATTTTATCCTAGTTGCACATTTTATACTATAAAAGAGAAAAACAAAGTGAATGCCATTTCTTGACCTGTAGTGTTTTCATACCTTCTCATTCGCTCAACGATTTGATGAGCTATTGGTTTCTTAGATAGCCATATTATTAGACCTTGTCTGGGCATCACATTCATGAAGTAGAAAAGAAAACAGAGAGCTAGGGTTCCAAATTGGAGCACAACCTTCTTGTCCTGTATTGACTCAAATTCTCAATGAATTGGTCTCTAATGATCTCGCAAAGATCGTAATCTACCCCATTGACCAACATGTCATATGCAGTGTATATGGCTGTAGCGGAAATGGAATTCTCCCCGTTGGAGTAGTAGGCCTTGTTCCTAATGACCTGGTTAGCACATCTCACAACAACATTTGTGACTATGTGAACAACTAGAGACATGTTGTCATGAATTGCCTTGGTTAGGTTTTTGATCTCTTTGTTTTTCATTGCCTTCGATTTCGAAAGAATACTAGTGTCATTCAACCTTGTCTTCATTACTTCCTTGCTAATTAGGTGTTCTTCATCTAGCCATAGAATGGTGTCATGGAATTTGCTTAATGTCATTCGTACCCATTTGTCATCATAATAGAAATGTAGGAAATTGTTCCATATATGTAACTTCTCAACCAAAACTTTGTATTTAGGTTTGACCTTAAAATCATCACAAGACAACTCTTTTGCCCATAAATCTACTAGTTTGGTTTGGTATGATCAAATTCCTCTAATTTCGAATGAATATAAACCCTAATGTCCTCTATAGGGATAGCACTGCGAGGGATTCTTGATAAACAACCAGCTAAATCATTCTAAATTGAAATTTTAGGGTACTTAAATTCAAGATGGGGCTCAGACCTAATAGTCACCAGAATAGGAGTAGCCATAGCTGAAATTGCACAAAAATATCAAATCTCAAGAATAAATACCTCTGTCTGATTCGGAAAACCCTAGTTTGCATAGAGTGCCTTTCTTCCTCTTAGCTCTTTCGAAATTCTTCTTTCGCTTTGTAATAAAAATGACTTGTTAAAACCCCTTTTATGCCAAATTCACAATAAATGCATTTTTTTTGCATTAAATGCGTTGTATCCCCTTTTTGTAATCACCTTTTCATTGGACAAATGTGACATTTACCAGATGTCTATTAATTGCTTGTTCACTCTTCTTTTACCGAATACTCCTTGATTGAGCAGATCTAACATCTTTGTAATTACTTCACTCTTTTAGGGGAAGAGTCAATCTTTGAACTTTCTCCCCCTGGGCAATACCCAAAGGGTTGCTAGTTACCAGAACAGATGTTTGCACCGGAGTCGGAACCATTTTCTTCCTTCTTTCTCCAGATCTTCATCTCGGCCTTAACGTCTTCTTTGTTGATCTTCTTTATTGGTTTGGTTGGCTTGACTTGATCAGTTTTGTAGAATCTTGTCGTGTCCAACTTTATTATAGTTATAACACTTGTTGGTTCTCTTATCTTTTCTTGATTCGCATTGGTTAGCCTTATATCTATATGCATAACATGTATAACAATAACCAATAAACTGATTGCTTCTATTCGGTTTCCTATATTGATTAGCTTTGTGACCATAATTATTGCAATTATAACATCTACTGGTATAAGATCTATCTTTCTGATTCATTCTATTCCTACAATACGATGCTTTATTACCTAATTTATTACAATTAAAACAATGACCATTAAAAGAAAATGGTGTTCTCTTTGTTAGATTCAGTTTAGCTGCTTTTACCTAATTTGGTTCTTTCTTTTCTTTAGGTTTACTGTTTGAGCATTCACCAATTTCACAACCTAGGCCTTTCTTATTTATCAAAGATTTTTGAGCTATCAATATTTCATCGAGCCTTTCCGAGCTTGTTTTGAATTTGTCTTCTTTCTTCTTTGATTCTTCTAGATCTGTTATTTGAGAGAGAACTTCTTATTCCAACTTCTTGCATTCATCATATTTGCTCTTGATTAAAATTTTTAAATAACTGTCTACATAACATAATTAAACTTGCCAAAATAAAAGAATAGTATGGAATTGTTATCATGGAAACCCAAGATGCAAAAAACCACGGAGAGGGTTAACTCTCAAGTATTGAGTAATTGGTTGCAAAATACATGGGTAGCTCACTATTGAAGGGGCTCACTGCCCAAAATGCAAAACCAACTATTATAGCTGTGAGGCAGCTTATTGCCAAAGTGTAAAATACAAAACTAAACTATTACAATTGCATCTGTATATTCATGAAATATCAGTTTGCTATATACATCAGCGGATCGCTATCACATTTCATATATCATCTATCATCATATGTCATGTATTGATGCCACTTCCTATATATACACATTTATATTGGATCTATATGCTGGAATCATTTGCCGTTGCACCAAAAGCTTGAACTGTCAATGCCTGATACAAATGCCAGATTTAACCCGATCTACGGGAGGCAGTTAAGCCATGTCATGAATCTCCAAGGAGGTGCTGACCACCAAGTCAACAATCTCCCCCTCAACACCGATTGAGCCTTCAACACCCACTGAAGGGAGACTCGAACTCGTGACCCAAGACTCTGATACCAATTGTTGGAATCATTTGCCGTTGCACCAAAAGCTCGAACTGTCAATGCTCGATACAAATGCCAGATTTAACCCGATCTACGAGAGGCGGTTAAGCCATGTCACAAATCTCCAAGGAGGTGCTGACCACCAAGTCAACACTATATCCTTACAAGTTGGCTTGAATTGAAGATAGAATCATGTGAGCACATTACCCAAAATGTTAGAGATGTCAGCAATGACAAAAAGATATCTCACGCTATACCAAAACAGGACAGGACCAAAACTTCAGTACACCATTGTATAGACCAACTCTGCTGTCGGACCAAAGGATAGGTCGGAAATAAGAGTGCTGTACCAATCAATGACATCAATGACATATCAACATCTTTACCCAGTGAATTAACATTAAAGACATGTTCTCAAGTTGTGACATCAATTGGTGAGATACCAAGCTTGGACTACTACAATATAGAAATTTCCAAATGCTATACCAAAATAGGACGGGACCAAAACTTCGGTACACCATTGTATAGACCAACTCCGCTGCCGGACCAAAGTATAGGTCGGAGATAAGAGTGCTGTATCAATCAATGACATCAATGACATATCAACATCTCTACCCAGTGAATTAACATTAAAGACATGTTCTCAAGTTGTGGCATCAATTGGTGAGATACCAAGCTTGGACTACTACAATATAGAAATTTCCAAATGCTCTCTTTTACCATCCCATTTTAGGTGTTCATTTTTTGGGAAAAAAATATAAAATAAAAAATGTGCACGAATCACCTTTACTACTACTAGTGGAACTTTTCATCACTTTTAAATGTATTGCAAATAATGGTGAGAATAAATATTACAAATTATTTTCCCAATACACCATTAGTGCTGGGGCACTTTCCAAGGATGTTGGAACCATGCAATGTGACAAGATCTACAAGGTAGATGGCATCTTATTCCTAACATGACAGTCATAAAAAAATAGGGCATTTAGTATGAAAATTCAACTACTAGCCTTCTAGAATGCTTGAGCAACAAATAGGAATTGACTATAGTAATATACAACATACACAATGTCTATATACAACGTATCATATCATTAACCTAGGAATTTGAATAGTCTTGTGAAACCACATCAAAGAAAAATATAGAACTAAAATTAAACTAGACGCCACAAGCTGTCGGTGAAATTGTCATTTCCTACAAATATGTGATTCCGTTTTCACCTATTGGTGGGAAATCATTGCTACTGCATCTAATCAAGTTTTTGAATGGTAAAACTTTGTTATTATTGATTCACTCACCCTCTCAGTATAGCCAAACTGCTTGGAGTTAGATCTACAAGAGCATTAATGGTTGGGCAAGACTGCATGGAGGTAGATCTACAAGAGCACTATTGGTCAGGCAAGGACACAGATTCTCATCAAACAAGGCACCATTCTTTGATTGGACAAATTACGCCTTTTGGAGCATAAGGCGAGAGATCTATTTGAATGCCCTAGGATAATGATTGGCAATTGGTGGTAAATGGCTACACACCCATTGTCTCCCCCAACGGACCAACCCAAGCATGCAATTTTGTGTGGATTATCCCAAACTTGTTTGTGAAAGTTATGCCATGCAACAAATTCGGACACAAGGCTGAAGAATGCAGATCAAAGACTATGGCATTCAGATCACCCAGACTGGTATTCTCAAAGAAAAATAGAAACCGGAATACAACTAATCATCCAAACTAAGGGAAGCATTGCAACAGAGAATCATGGAGCGAACCACCTAATCCGAGAGGGATGGATCCATGGAAAACAACTGGTATAGTTTGTCATTACTGCAATAGAGTCGATCGCTGAGCCAAGGACTGCTGGAACCAGAGCAAGAACAGAAATAAAGGATCGGACGGACTGGTGGTGAAGATCTCGAGTTCTAATAAAAGGAACAACAAAGACAAAGAAACCAAGAAAGTAGTAAAGAAAATATGGTTTGTCAAGGAATCAAAGAACTCTGCCGAGGAGGCAACGAAGGCAAAATCATCATCACAAGATGGTGATATTTCTTCTGCTAACTGAGTCTTCAAGGCCTAGAGGGAACCGATAGTTCAACTATCGTTCCCGGTAGAACTGGTGAGTTCTATCTCACTCAGACTACAAGTCAGACCGGAAAGACATAAGGTGATCAACCTGGACATGCCTAATAAAAAAGGCCAGACTACCGGTTTGCAAAAGTGTCAAGAAAGGTTAGGTAAAGCATTTATTACTTAACTCATTCCCTTTTACTTTGTGATTTTATGTTATCTAATTTCTGCTCGAGCATTATTCTTGCAATTTGATCATTAAGTGAGATCACCTGTCAAACCGATCTAATCATCTCTAGCAACTAAGTGAGAGTAATGGCATCCTCATCATGCGAAGCAAAGCTTGTTCTTGCAAAACAAGCGGATTGTAGTCCTTTTGGCATCTCGCCTAATCAAGATAGGGAGATTGACATGGCTGGTGCGCTCTCCTCAATACCCAAAGGAGTGCTCCTGACATAAGACGTAACTGCGTTTATTCATGCTAAGCAAGAAGAGCTAGGAGAATCGTACATACAGAGCGAGTTTTGCTCGCTGTGCTCAGATGGTAATCATCACAGTGGCTACGCAAAGCTGGTATCGTCGGGAATCATAAATGGAGCCTCGTATCCAGTTATCTTCAAAGCTGAGTGGATTCGAATGGTAGTCAGTCGGGTGCAAGATCCAAGATTTTGGCTTATGAGAGGAATCTGCACTTCGATCACGAAAAATGATCTCTACAAGGTTATTGGGTTCTGCAATCAGGGAGAAGCGCTTACTTTGAGGACCATATCTAATGCAGTGGTGGCAAACCTGACAAAATAAAAATCCGACAAGCAGTTGATGACCGTTACTGACATTGAGGACCTAGTTGTTAGGTTCGCATCAGCAGTAATTGGTTACAAGATATATCAATCTAGTAATCTCAACAGCATACCGGGTGGAGGCATACATGCAGCCTACAAAATTGTTCACGACAATGCACAATATGATTTGTGCGAAATGCTAAGAGGACAAATCTTTGAAAACATGATGAAGCTGGGCATCGTCAAGAAGAAATCACTGAAATTTGGAACACTCTTAGTTTGTCTTTACTTCTACTACACTAATTTCTTTGCCGGGAAAGGAAAAGTAACATGGACAACAAATCGACTGGTCATGATGCAAATTCGTGATATGGCTAACGAACTGGGAGACCAGTTTGATAAGGAAATGGCCAATCACTTCAATGCATTCCAACAAAGAATGCATGCCAGAGAAATAATCCCGTCAACTATTGTTAACAAAGACAACAAGGAGATATGTTTTTTGGTTTCTATTGACTCATGCATCATTCAAGCAGTAGAACCGAGAGACGAGTACACACTTGAGTTTGGTTACAAAATCGCAACAAAGTTTGCAACTGTGTATGTAGAGGCCCTAGAAAACGCACAAACCTATGAGGAAATAGAGAAGAACTTAAAGCAGGCGCCAATCAAGAATGTCTATGTCAAAAGATCGCCCATGCCAAAGAAGAAACCGGAAATAGCGCAAAAGAGAAAAACTCCACCGGAGCAAGAAGCAGAAGAAACCGATTCGGAGGATATGGTTCCGCTCAGCGAAAGAAAGAAGAGGACCGACAAGCAAGCAAAGGTGGAACCACCAAGAAAAAGCAAACCAACAATAGATGAATTTATAACAGGACTGAAAGAACCTGGAGGAATGGGTAATGTTAGCAGAAGATGTACTTTGGCAAATGATGAAGACCGAAGGAAAATTGAAGATGCTATCGTTGAATATATGCACAAGTTCAATCTAAGCCCTACAGAGCTTTAGAAAGTGCTGCCTAAGGATCTGTTGAATATCCTTCAAAGCAAGTGGAAAGCTTCTATGGAAAAATAAAAAGAGCTAAGAA
The DNA here is from genome assembly GCA_027943335.1 of Chamaecyparis obtusa. Taxonomy (NCBI): domain Eukaryota; kingdom Viridiplantae; phylum Streptophyta; class Pinopsida; order Cupressales; family Cupressaceae; genus Chamaecyparis; species Chamaecyparis obtusa. The sequence continues at coordinate 893,202 of BSBK01003519.1, read as the reverse complement.
TTCAAACTCTTCTAGAAGTGCAAAATCATCTCGCTCTAGAAGAAGCGAGTCAACAAGTTGAACTACACCGGCAGAATTTCCTAATAAAGAAAAGAACAAACCTCTTGCTGATTGGAGAAACCGAGAAAGTCCATGCTGACGGAGTAGCCATCAGGAGCAACCTACTTCTGACACAGCAACAAGCAGAGGAAGCACGCCAAAAGGCAATAGCTCCACCAGTTCGTGACACCGGAAAAGGAAAAGGAGTACTTGGAGTAGACAAATAGGTCATAGTTGACATCACCAATGAACTGACAAATCCTACCCTTCTTGTATCTCCAGAAAAAGGCAAGGCTCGCACCATGACTGTTAATGACATTGTAGCTGAAATTACCAATTTTGGAGAAATAGATAATGTTGCCAAATGGTATAGCGTGTTAGCTGAGGAAGACAAACAGGCAATAGAAGAAGCTCTTGTTGAAAGTCTTCTAGACTTCATGAAAACACCTACGGATTATAGAGGCAAGTTTCCTCTCAAATTGAATGGCAAGCTTCAAGAAAAATGGAGAACCGGTTTGGAGAGAAACTCTCAAATCAATAAAGAAGTACTAGAGAAAGCTAGACTTGGCTTGAGTGATAAAAGTGTAACACTTCTTTTGGGCGCTGCATCTATGAATCTAGACACAAATTACAGAGTTGCCAAGATTCTCAATGGTTATGAGAATGAAGTCTTTAAAGAGACCTTGGATTTCTGGGAGCAGTATGATTTCAATACCCTTGAAGAAACAAGTCCTCAGGATCACACCACTACAATTGTGGATCCACTTGTTCAGTTTACTACAACTCAGACTCCGATATTTGATGAGCAGGAAGTCCTCACAGAAAAGTTCACCTCTAGTGAACCTATTATATTGGGACAGACTTCTGTCAATCTTCCTATTGACGGATCAAATCAAAGAGGCGAAGGGATCCCTACTGATAATCTTCATATAGCTGAAGAACAGCTACAATCACAAGAGCCCTCACATCAAGTAGAAGACGCTATGCCTGAGATTCACATTTAGCAACCAGGAGCTAGACCATAAGAGGGAAACAAGACAGATCAACAGGATGTAAAAGAACATGAGCAAGCCCCAAAGGCACAAGAACAGAGTAGAGAGAAGGATCAAGAAACTCCCGCTAGCTCCTACAAAAGAAAGATCACAACCTCTGGAGAATCTGAAGCAAAAAGGAGCAAAACAACTGATACAATAGTTGACATCAGCAAAATGTCAACAAGACAACTGAAAGAGCTCACTAAACGAAAACAAGATATGGTTCTGAATAAAGTAAAAGATATCTTGTACCACTTTGTGCCGGATGTTGATATCGATGAAGATGAACCAATCATTGACCAGCTAGAAGTGCTGACTGCAACCATCGGTGAGGATCTGATTGATCCAGAAACAGTGGCCATTGATCATTATGCGCAAAAAAGAGTGGAGTTTCTTCACAAGCAAGCTGCAAATATTAAAGCTATTCTGCTAAACAATCTAAAAGTTCTTCAACAACAGATACAAGTTGCAGAAAATTTGTTAAGCAGAACTTCAAATTTTGAGATTTTCATGACCAACTTAATTGACAAAGCTACAAAGACTTAAGAAGACATAAGAGCTTTGTCCAATCAATTTGACATCAACACCAAAATGGCCACAACTTTCAGCAGAGAAATGGCTAGTCTTACTCTAGTCCTCCGAAAGACTGCAGAAGAAGAGAACAAAAGAATTCAAGACATAGTTGGATTCCAGATTTTTTAGCCCCAACACTTGATATCATGCATCAGACAGCTACTTCAACTGATGTTCTGATTAATGAACCGGACTACAAAACTGTCGATGATATGGAGAACATCATTGTTTCTCTCAAAGCTGCCCAACACAACGTTGAACATGTAACCGGTCAATGGGCACCATTTCTACATTCAGCCAAGAACATCTATAAGGATATTTTCACACAACTTCAAATGTGAAGGAAGCCATAACCCTTTGTCCTCTGGAGACAAAAAAGGGGAAGAAGAGCAAACCAGAGAATGAACAGGAACAGAAGGAAGAAGAAGAGCAGAACGGGAACAAAGAAAGAGAGGAACAGAGCAGAACAACCACTGGAGCACTCAGACAGGGGAAGTGCGGAACAGGGGAAGTGTTCTACAGAAGAACACACAAGAGAGCAATCTACCAAGACCAAGGTATAAAAATCAATTGTCACAAGTAAGTACGAATGGTTTTTGTGTTTGGTTTTGCCACCAATGACAAAGGGGAAGATTGTTAGCAATATAAGTTGTCACGAGTGTATCTCATCAAAACCATTCACACCGGTCAATGATCATTGGTCACTCGCATCACTTAGATGACACCGATAGATAAAGCACATAGTGTATGCACCGGTCAACCAAGTAGTTAGATACACCGGTAGATTGAAGTAAGTACTTAGTATCGGTCTTGATCAGCATCTAAACGACAAACCGATACCGATCTAACTGGTAGAAAAATCTGGTCCAGTCTTTGAGTTACAGTTTGAGTTAAAGAGCCTGATTATGCAAGACATCCATTACTCTGATGCGAAGTTAACCGTTCAACAGGAGTTAGCTTTAAGTTTTACGGATGATTTCAAGATAAACTTTAGATCACAATGCACAACCTTCTTGCGTTGCATAATTTATGGTTAAGTTTATTCCCCGATGGTTCTATGAGTCAAGAGGATCACTCTAGTATAAATATTAGTTATAGGATGTAAAATATGGCGCTGTTGTTAAAAAAAAGAGGAAATCGCAGAGAGCAGAGAATAGATATCTTCTGAGAAGTGCTACAGGCACAAAGGTGAAAGAAAGAAAGAAGATCAACAGCTAGGCAAACAAGGGAAGAAATCTACAGGTATGATTTAATCAGACAATCAGTGTCATCATAGATCACTGCTTTTGTAATGTCCCCTTTTTGACTGGCACCAGTTACTTATTTTATTTTAGCCTTTATTTTCCCCAAAGGCTAAAAAAGAAGAAATAAGGGGGAAAAAATATATTAAATTAATTACTTATAAGGTTACTAAACAATGAAATATTAAAAAGTAACTTTATATTTAATTGATTTAATATTAAAGTGACTAAAATAATAAAATATCAAAAAGTCACTTAAAAAGAATAAAGTGTTGGATTCTTCTAGAAGCTTCTTGGAGTTGTTTGTGAAATCTTTATAAGGAGCCTTTGGGGGGTCATTTGACATATCTTGAGTTATATATTCATCTACTTGTGTTGAAAGCTTGAATGCTTGGATACTTGCCTGAGGGTTTGAAGACTCTAAGGTGCCAATTTCGGTTGTGAGATATCAACCCTAGTTGGAGGGGAGGAAGATACTTCAGTCTTCTTCATTTGGACTTTAAGCAATCATTGGAAGACAATTTTGGAGTGACCCTGAGGTCTGCAATTTTGTTATAGTCTGCAGATCCGTCATGGAGAAGTTGCATTTTCATTTCCAGCTCACAAATAAGTGACCAGAATTTTATGGGTATTTGAGGGATCAATTGCTCTGAGGTCAACAACCATTTTTATTGCATTTTGGTGGGACTTACAACTGGGAATTATTTTTATTTATCAGTCTATCCAAACAGCAGGGGCGGCTCCTTCAAGGGGGGCGATTTTGTCAAGAAGGCTGCCAAAAATTCCAAATAAATTCTCAAAGGGTTGCCTTGCACCAAGGAAGATTGGGACGGCATTTTGGAAGGCAATCATGGCTGCATCAATGAGAATCGAATGATCCTTTGGAGGCTGCAAGCTCATTCCAGGTTCCATCGATTTCACTTAGTCATCATTGTATTGCCAATTATTGCAAATAATAGGATCTCCATTTGTTAGGGAAGGTCATATATTAGTTCTATGCATTGTAATCACTTAAATCAGTTTGTAAGAGTTTCATATCAGTTGGTTGCCGTTGAGGTGTAATCAGATTTGTATGCCTAGAGTCTTGACTGAGAAATATAGATTGCATTCCCTTTGTAATATCATAAACATTGTAATATATATATATATATATATATATATTGGAGTTATAAGGGTTCATGGCAATTGTTTGTCTTAATGTTACAACTGATTGCATAACAATTGTTTGACAAAATATCTCATTGCATAGTTCTTCATAGGTTGCATGCCAAGTGTTTGTAAAAATACCTCTTGGCTGTAGGTGTGCATTTTATATCAGAAATACATGTATTTGCATTTGGAAAAGAATAAAAAGTTGCATATCATTTAGTCTTTCAATTAGCTGCTTGCGATCATTTGTATTCATTCAAATATCTTTGGCATCAAAAACCAAACCAAAACAATCAAACATCAGCAAACTGAGGTTGCAAGGGAAGTGTTTGACAAAATTCTTAAGGCAGAAAAACAGGGATAAAACATCAAATTTGTCAAGGCACTTTACAGCTTTGAAAGGTATTACATCATATACAAATCCCTCTAGAAGGGTGAACCTAATCGGTTTTTTGTAAAAATCCCTTAACAGTGTAACATCTTGTTGATGTTTAAAGTCTTGTAACCAGGCAGCTCCTAACAGGGCTTAAATCCTAAACAATCTTTTGTAAAAATCTTTTAATTGGGTAGCACCTTAGCTAGTGCTTTGTATGCTCCTAACAGGGCACTGTCATTAAGAACTAGTGAAGTTGTGAGCTCTGTCTCACTGTAGATTTGTGTGATTCAGTTTATGCTTGTGAATGACTGTTGACTTTTTACTTTGCATTCAAGAATCTGTTTACAAGTTTTAAACAATAAGATTTAGTATTTTCTGATTCAACCCCCCCCCCCCCCTCTCAGTAACCAGTAAGGTAACAACAATCTGCTCATTGAATTTAGCAAAAAAAAAAATGCATTTCTAATTAAATTTAAGCAATTTTTAAGTTTCCTTTTTGCCAAGATTTTCCCGAATTTTTTTTCAGACCTTGGCGAGTTTTTGGTTTGGGCAAGTTTTCCAACTATGATTTTTATAATGGAAGATTATCTTATTTAGACATCATACTTGATATCAGGTGTTGTAGCTTGAACAAGCCAATAACTAATAATAAGCTAACAAACTAAATATTAGCAAACAAACAAAAGAGGATGTAATATTTATGTTAAATTTGCTAATGCTTTCTGATATATTTAAGATTGTGTTAGCATTGATCCTTTTTGTATGGGTATATTGGTATTGTTCCTCTTCACATTCTCTCTGTCTTCCTGCCTTTTATTTTCAAGATTGCAAGCCACTATGTTCTTGCAATACAACTGTATGAATCTTCGGCTCTGACATAAACACCTTTGTTAGATTTTGTGAGGAAATACATTCTAGCAATTGCTTGTAATGCCATTATTTATTTCTATAAAGGTGCTTTTGGATAAAAGCATAAGCCTAGGCTATTTATGTACGTCACTAAATCATAATTGTAGAATTCTTGAGCTTCTATTCCCATCCATATTCTATCCTAAGTAATTTAAACTTCTGGCATTCATTAGCTGTACCTTGAATCTCTCTTTTTGGGTTCTTCTTGAATGCCTATACGTTTTAGCCGAGTTCCCAAAATATGCGTTGAAATGTTAGGGCATAGCCTGCCATTCGTGCACCTGTATATTAAGTAAATCATGTGATGAATACATTGAACTGGATTGAACTGTTTCAAGTTTCAAATCCAATTATTCAAAATCAACAACAAAATTACGTAAATGTTTCTGCATGTCACTAGAAGCCAATCATGTGCACGTGGTGCTTGAATTGCTTAGGCATGCATATGTCATGTGGCATTATTACTTTGTCAGTCCCGTAAATAAAATTACCATTATGCAGTTTGAGTTTGATGAATTGATCCTTGTGATGTAAAAAGATCTAATTTCACAATTTATGTTTTTCTTTATTTTTCTTTCAGGGATCTTGACATCTACAGTGGACATGAAAGATGAAACAAGGGATAGACCCATCCAGAAAGCCAAGGTATTTTTGAAGATTTGTGGGAAATTTTCTCCTCAAATACAATTGAGATGTGCTAAGTATTTCGTTTCTTTGATTGGTTAGGTTGAAATAATTCTAGCAAAAGCTGACAAATTTGATGAGTTGATGGCTGCTGCCTCTGAGGAGAAAGAACTGGGAGGTGAAGACGAGCACTAATAGAAATCTTTTCAAGGAATGGCTCTGGTCTCTCTGTATATCATTAGGTTTAATGAGATGCGTTTTCTTGAGTTTTTGTTGTTTCCTTGAAATTTTTGACATGAGTGGCCTACTTCAAAGAATCTCGAAGTATGGTCATCAATGAATAGTGTACTATTTTATTTTGTTGTTATGTTCATGCTTTTCTCAATTGGGAGTTTATTCTGCGTTTTCTGTGATGTATGTGGGCAAATGAGCCATATGGAGGTGAGCATATAGGAAAATTGAAATGTCTTTGCACTGTAATGCTCTACACTATAAAATTTGTTATTGTCAGCATTTGTTGATATCTTTGTATTTATTAATTGGTTTGTTTTAGCTAGGACTGATGGAACTAGCTGTTTAGTTTGTGATTTTGTACTGAAGTGGATGAATTTTGAATTGTGTAGCATGTTAGATTCTCTTTCATGTTTTCTCAAGAGTTCATTCTGCGTTTTCTGGAAGCATGTGGGCAATTGAGTTATGCAATGCCAGGCACTGCAAAACTTGATTACTCTGAGCATTTGTTGTGGTGTTATCTTTGTAGTTAATGATTAGTTGCTACTAAGTTTGTACTGTTCCTACTTCAAGTGAACCAATTTTGAACTGTGTAGCTTGTTTTTACTCTTTCAATTTCAAGAAAAATTTACCATCTCGATCCTGTATGCATCAATTATTTGTTGCCTTTAGGAATTACGTTATCCAGTTTTCGACTCCTAAAATCAACCAGTATCTACCTTGAGGTGCTGTGGTCCTTACTGAAGACAAGAATGGTATTGGTTCTAGTTGTAATTTTTTTTTGGTTTGTGTACTTATCCAACTTTTCAAGGTTTTTTTTGTTGTTTCCTTGATATAGATGTGAAGAAAAACAACTCGGAATCGACTATTAATATAATATAAAATCTCATAGTTATTGTAGAAATGAGAGATTACCAATCAACCATCTCAAATAGCATCCATCCAAGGTAGTTTAAGAAACCATTAGATTCCAAAGAAAACTTCTCTTATAAAATTATCTTCGTCCTTTTTTCAATTATGTACTAAACAATATTCTTTATAATATGATTGATTCAAAGCAATCTATTGAAGCTTCATGTGTTTAAAACTATTTGCAGGTATATAACCAATCGTAGATATCCATACGTGGATTTCCCAAATATTTGGGGTCTATAAATGTTTATTTGCTTCTCTTTATCATTCCTAGAAGCGTCACTTTAAAATCGGGGAACTCCTACAAAGGTTTCTCAGATTTTAGTGGAAAATTAATCTCGGGTAGGCTGGGAGGAGGATATGGCCGGTCTCCATTCGCCAAAGAATCTCTATGGGGTCTTCTAGGGTGTTTAGATGTGGTTGGTAATAGTGCTAAACGGATATAACACTTGTTGACCAACATTGAGTGTAATATTTGATTTTTTGTAGTGTAATATTTTTTTTAGTAGACTAGTACTTAAAATTGAAGGGTTTGATAATTTCTACAAGCAATATCTTGGAAATTATAAATCCATAATGTTACAAAAATAATTATTCCTTTTAAATCATTGGAGCATGATGGTAATTGGATCTTCGAAGGAGGAGGAATTTGTTGCTACCCAAGAGTAGAATAAAAGGGTGAAAATAGTGTAGGAAAGGTTGTCTTACAATTTAATATGGAGAATATGATGTAAACCTTTAATTGGGTGAATTAACAACACAACATTAATTAAAATTGGAGTATTTTGTTTAATAATATCCTCTTTTGCATTTTATTGTCGTGTATATATGAGGCATAATCTTAAGAAACAATATAATTACTTCCTTGCAATCCAAAATTCTCGACTTAGGAGTGGAATTGTGTATATATGAAGCAAAATCTTTAGAGACCATATAATTGCTTCCTTGCAATCTAGAATTCTCTACTTAGGAGTGGAATTGTGTATATATGAAGCAAAATCTTTACCTTGCAATCTTTACTTTCCAGAATTCTCTACTTAGGAATTTTTGCACCATGGGAAGTAGCATGGAGAAAATGATTCTAAATTATAATTGAACAAACAAAATGGGAATTTATAATAAGGAAAATGAGTAACCATAATTTTAGGTTGAACAAGTAAAAATGAAATGAAAATTAAATCTTTTGAACAAGTAAAATTGAATTTTGAGATAGATAAGTAAATGTTATCCAAAGCTACAGTGTAGAAGAGAAAAATGGTGAGTGAAAGATTGAGAGGAGAAAAATAGTGAGTGAAAGACAAAGCGATTGAAATTCATTAGATAATTATCAAAGCAAATTGGAAAATCTAGAAAACTAAGGCAATGGGGCCAAAATAATTTTTTGCTAAATTTTTAGAAATTACACTTGAAGAATAAGGGCAAAGAGGGCTTTAAGAAAAGGGAAAAAATTGGGATGATTAGGGTGTACAAAGAACTTGAATAGGTGAACAATATGTTATTGAAATTGGAACATTGCATCGCAACACTAATTTTTTTGATGAATAAGTCCTACCCAACTAAATTAACTTAAAAAATCATAATTACAACTTTAATCCAAAAAAGAGGAGGGAAATACACTCCTTGCAAATCACATGGTCATATGCCCATAGCCCAAAGAAACAAGAGCTAAAACATTGCAATAGAAAGCATTATAAAAGCAAAAGGGCCAAAGCCCAGAGTTTAGATAAACAATAGTGATCAACTATGAAGCGTAAACACTAAAAAACTATATGAACCAAGCCCAGAAAAGAAAAGCCTTCAAGTAGCCAATGCTGTAGCCGATGGAGGTGGAGGGTTTGGTTCATCCTTCTTTCCCATCCTAGCTCAGTATTTGGTTGAGGGTTTGGCAATGTCTACCCATCTACATTTTCCTCCTCTCTGTCTTCACTTTGTGGAGAAATGGCCAAGGCTAGCCTAGGAAAGCCTTTTGGAGAAGAAGGTCAGCTAGTAGTGTTTGGAGGTGTTGGCCACCCAGTCGCTAGTGGGGGCATCTAATTGGTACTTGTGAAAATTCACCTTTCCATGAAGATAAAACATTTTGCTAAAACTTCATTTTCCTTTTGTGGTGAGTTTTGCTTAAGGGTTGTGTGCGCTTGCCACTTGGCGACACGACACGTTTTCGAGTCAAGCTTCCTTTTCTTTACACTGAAAGTTGCGCTTGAGCGCCACATGTTTATCGAACACTCATTGCATAACCTTTTTGCTGGTGGGCCTGGCCTTTACTTAAGTAATACACGTGGTCGTCTAGCGGACGATTGAAGGAGTTCAACTTTCTTTCAAAATTAACTTTCATGCTTGTGTGCCACGTGGTTGTCTCATGAGCTTTTGAGAGAGTTTGACATCTGCTTTGAAGGAGGTTTTGTGCTTGTCTGCCATGTGTCATCTCCCGGCTAAACTGAAAGGCTTCCACGCATCTTGCTTTCGCAAGCTTGGTTTTCCTTCAGTTCAAGCATTTTCTCATGAAGTAGTTGGGCAAAGTATTGAAGAACTGATCTCGGGTAGTAGTTGAGGGAAGTAATGGAGAATTTGATCCTGTTAACAGACCAAGGGCTAGTTGTCATTTTCTCAGGGTTGATGTAAATTGCAACTTCTTGGATTCACGAAGTAGGACACCTGACAGTTTTTGCAAGTACTTTCTTGTTAAGGAGAATCAGGCGGTGCCCTAGTCTATATAAGGCAAAGCTTTGTATTGTAAAAAAGACTTTTGATAGAAATAGAGGACCTTGATAGATATATGAAAAAGTTTTTTTGCAACGTTAAATTGTAATGCGTATTTGAATCAAAGCAATATAATCAATCATGCTTTTAGCCCTTTGATCTCTCGAAGATTCATTGTTCATGTATGCTTTCTGTTCTAGTTAGAGATTGAATATGACTTTAGCGTGCTCATCTTTAATTTCCACTAAGTAGATTATGCATTAAGCTTTTTTATTATGTAGATGTTATTGTATGGTTCACTCTATGTCACATGTTTGAGGATTTTCATATATCTATGATTGTGCGCGAGTGTATATGTTATAAAGTTGCCTTGAGATCTCATATCTTGGGATAACATGTGCATTTGCTCTTTTAATGTTCCTAAAAGCTTGACGTATTGCCATTTAGTAGATTAATAGCCCTCTTACCCTTTCCCCTTTCATAAAAAAATGAAGAGCCAACTTATAAAATCTTAGAGGTTGTTCAGTGAAGTTGAATAAGTTCCCTTTTCACTGAGCTTCCAATAGGCAATGTGTCTAAAACCAATTTTAGCCATCAACAACTCTTTTCTAGCATGCTCAGTAGGATCACCCAAGCATATTGTTTGAAGTTTGAGTAGGCGTATGAGCCACATATCAGTTAATGGATCCCAAACTACGTCCACACCTCATTTGCTTGTCCCTCCTTTGGTCTTTAGCCGTTTTAGAGGTTTTCGGCAGCAAGGTCAAGTCTAACAATCGCAAATGGCTCAAAATCCTCGTAGGAATTTTGTGGCTTGGAATCCTGGAAGTCCTTTGGTTATCCCAATCCCTCTAGCTGTTTGGGGACAAATACTTGCTTCATCTCTCAAGGCTCTTCCCAAACTCATTGGGGAAAATTCAAAAACTCCTAGTGAGCATTTGCAAGATGTCGCAGAGGTCTGTATAGTTCATAATATTACCAAACATGACATAGCTTTGAGGCTTTTGGTGACTTCTTTCAAAGGCAAAGCTCAAGATAATATCGCTCTCTCCCACTCAACTCCATCACAAATTGGGATGAGTTGGGGAACCCTTTCTATGAGCAGTTTTTAGATAAGGGAGATCGATCCTTGTTGCTCCAACAATTGATCACCATTAAGAGAGCTTCGCAGGAGGCCATAACAGATTTCAACACAAGATTCAACAAGACATGTCATAGAATCCTTGCTTCTGCACGACCCCAGCTGATATGGATGTTGTATTCTACCTCAAGGCTTTCAACCCTAGTATATCTATGATGGTCCAATCTATGGGCAAAAATACCTTAACATATGCTTACAGTGTTGTTGTTAGGGTGGAAAATAGCCTCATTGATGCAAGGTAGCTCCCACCTAGACCTATTATGCCTATTTTTCTAGACTTGCCTGCCCCTGTTCTGGCAATCTTGCCTATTCCTATTGAAATCGGTCTAAGTGTTGCTCTGCAAACTCTACCCCATCCTCTCTACTATTAGCCTAACACTCAACCCAATAGCGCAACTACTCCTTCCATGCTAGCATATGTGGTAAATGATATGAAGAACTTGTTGCAGACTTTCTCCAATGAGATGATCAATTTGAAGAGGCAACAAACTTCCCTTTCTAAGTCTCCACACTAGAATTATCAAACTAGAAAGTCCAAATACCAGATGAATCAGAATCAGGGAGGATCAAAGTTTGGCCACTTGTAAGCTAATGATCAATTGGTTATTGTTCCTATGCCCATGCAATCCATTCAACCTAGACATAATAGAGAGTTGGTACCTAGCCAAAATAACTTGGATGATGACACTAATGTATGTTGTTTCTTTTGCAATGAAGCCCACACACCCCAGAATTGCCCCCAGGGAAATTTACAACAACTTATTGTAGAGTAGAGAGCTCAATGGATTGCCTATGATCCAAGCCAATGCAAGTGCAATAGTACAATCTCTGTAATAAGTGGCAGAACATAGGCAGACAAGTGATTCATCAATCTAAGCCTAGTTCTAGTAAAGCTGCGCTTAAACTTGTTGTTGTCTCTCCCTATTTAAGGTGAAAGGAAACAATGACTCGCAAGTTTGGAGAGCCGAAGCGAATTGTGCCAACTGCTCTCAATGTTGTTGATAAACTGAAGAAATCCCTTGCAAGCATGCCTCTCTAGGACATCCTTACCTTTCCAAGACAAAGGTCACCATTGCAAGAAGCATTGTTTGAGACAAAGAGGCCACAATCTGCTCTAGAAAGTACCACAACACAAACAAAGGATAAGGGATCAACAAGAAAGGGAGCAAACTCTTGAAGTCAAATGCATGCCCCCTTGTGCTCACTAATCACAAAGTCTTTGCAAAAAGTTCCAAGGTAGAGTGACCTAAGACTACCTCTTTCTATTTAACATTGATTGTCAATGGTAAGTTGCTACACAATTCTATGATTGATTTTGGAGCCAGTACCACAGTCATGCCTAAACAAATGGCTGAGGCTGTAAATCTTGAATATGAATCCCTAGATAGAGGAGTAATGCACCTTGATGACAATAGAGTCTAGACCGTAGACATCATTAAGAAGCTTCCACTCACCTTATATGCTTGCCCAAGTATAATTGTGTTGCATGAGGTAGTTGTAATAGATATTCCTGTTGTTTTTGGGCTCTGTCTCATGATTTTATTGCTAGAATAGGTGGATATCTGTCCTTAGACTGGTCACACATCCTAAGAAACAAGCATGGAGCTAAACTGAAAATTGTATTTGAACCCCTACATGTCGAGCATGTAGTATATGAAGCCTTGACCAAATCAGAATCTAAGGAGGCACCGCTAGAAGAGCTCTTGGAGGATGAGGAAGTCCTGAAGTTTGGGGCAACACTAGAGGCAATGTTCTTGAATAATGATGTTGATGCCAACCATTTTATGAGTCACCCTACTAGTCTTGGTACTTATGTTATTTATGAGGAAGACCAACCCATTCCTTGAGTGTCTAAAGATGTTGGTGTTGAAGCCAAAAACAACAAAAACAAAAGCCCCACTCTTTAGACAATGCATTTTGATGACGATAGTTGTAAGAAGGGTTTTGGCATGGGAGTTTGTTTGATCTCCCCTACTAGTGAGAGAAATCTGAGGTCCTATTTTCAGTTCCTGTGTTCCAATAATGAAGTAGAATATGAAGGGCTTCTGCAAGGTTTAAGCCTTGTAGAGAAGATGGGCATTAAACAATTGAGAGTGCTCAGAAATTTAGAGTTGGTTGTAAATCAAATACAAAATATGGTTGCCACTAAGAATGTCCACATGTGTTCATATCACCACAAAGTGTGGGATCTTATGGAAAGCTTTGACACTTTCAATATTCAGGTCATTCCTAGAAAATTGAACACAGTAACAGATAGCTTAGCTATATTTGTTTCCCACTTTAGTCCTACTTCTGATTTGTTAGAAACTAAACATGTTGTTCACGTAATCATTATGCCAACTGTGCCTAATAATGACCAAAATTGGCAAGTCTTTGAGAGTGATGAGCATATTGCCGCATTCATACATCATTTTGGTGAGTTCGCGGACCAATTACAACTCAAAATAGCTGAAGCATATGAAGACCATATCATCTAGCTAAGAGGAAATAAGCTCCATAGAGGGCTAATTACCTTAGAAAATCTCTTCGACTGTGATGGTGCCAGAAATGACAGGAGAAGGTTCATGGCATATGAGAGACTACTATGACCTAGAGGTCGAGGAAGGAAAAGTGTTAAAGGTGGGGAAGAATGTTTCTTAGCATGACCGGGACTGGCTAATACGCCTCTATGAGAAGTATAAGGGCGTGATTGCCTTGTCATATGATGACCTCAAAGGCTATGACTCATTAGTCATCCAACACACCGTTGAACTGGTGGAGGGAAAAAAGGCAAAGGCTTGTGAATCCTAAGATTGAGTCTCTGATGGCTCAAGAGTTGACGAAGCTTGTTGATTCTCGCATCATCTATCTTATAAAGCATAGTACTTGGGTGTCTCGTTTGGTCCTAGTCTGTAAGAAGAATGGGGATATATGCATGTATGTGGATTTTCGTGATCTAAATAAAGCTTCCTTAAAGGACCATTATCCCATGCCACCCATGGAATTGATACTATAGACGGCCACCTGATTAGAAATGTTCTCTCTCCTAGACAAGTTTTGAGGTTATAATAAGGTTTTAGTGAAAAAGGAAGACCAACACAAGACAACATTTACCACTAAGTGGGGAACATTTGTGTATGCCAAGATGCCTTTCGACCTGTCTAATGCTAGTGCGACTTTCCAGCGTGCAATGGTTATTGCATTTAAAGATCTCATTGACAAGATCATCTTAATATATCTAGATGATCTTACTCCATTTTCAAAGAAAGTGAAAAAGCACATTGATCATCTAGAGCTTGTTTTTCAAAAGTGCCAAGATTTTGGTGTTTCTTTGAATCTTAAGAAGTGTGTGTCTAGAGTTCCTTAGAGGAAGTTTCTCGAACATGTGGTATCTAAAGATGGAATTTCTATTGACCTAGACCAAGTTAGATCCATTTGAGAATTGTCACTTCCGGTGAACAAAAAGGGTGTGCAATCTTTCTTAGTGAAGATTAACTTTGTCATAAAGTTCATTTTTAATTTTGTAGGACTTGTATACCTATCACTATGATGCTCAAGAAAAACATCTAATTCAAATGGACTAAGGAAGGAAGAGAAGCCTTTGGAAAGATCAAGGAAGCTATTGCATCCGCCCTATTCTGAAAAACCTAGATTTATCAAGAGCCTTTATCATGTATGTTTATGCAAGTTACCCCAATGTTGCTATGGTCCTAACATAAAGATAAAGAAGAATCAGGTGAACATCCTATTGCCTTTCATTGCTAAAGTTGAAAGCAAAGCATTTCATTTCATTTCAAAATTCAAATCAGGATCCTAGAAAGCAAACTCAATCTTGAATGCATAAAAGAGAAAAACTTGCAATATCTTTAAAGCTTTCTTGTCTTTAGAGAAATGAAAAAATCAAAATCTTAAACACATGTGTTTGCAAGATTTCATTTCAACTCACTAAAATCAATATGGAAAAAGAACTCTTCATGGTGTGATTCTAGGAGTTTCAATTATGCAAATCCTTGTTAGCTAAGTGGTGTAAAAGAGGTTGAACTTGGACAAGTTCACTTGTTTTACTTCTAGAGAAGCTTGTCCAGAGAGACAAGCACTTCCTCTTTGGAGAACAACTTCAAACCGGTACTTCCCCGCCTGGTATAGAAATAAAGCATTGAGAAAACTCTCACATTATCCCCTCAAGCTTGGACGATGTGTGTTGATGGTAGTCCGAGGTAGGTGAATATCCCTACTATTTTGTCATGGTCAACTAGGCTCTTAAGTGAGTTACGCATGCACAAACCAATTGGGAGGACACCACAAATCAAATCAGATACCTGTTAATCAAAGGCTTCCTGAACTACTCCCAAAGGTATCAAAATCTTTGTGCAAGGATCGATCCAAGTGGTTTCCCGAATCACCTTAAGATTACTCACCATCTATATTCCTTTTTGGGATATCAAGCTGTGGGCAAAGATTTTGATACTAGCTTATCTTCTAGGTAGTTCTTGCTTGATGTATTTTTCAAAGTTTCAAACTCAGTGCAAAACATTCGTTGAAATATATGCAAATGAAGAGTTCTACACACAAATCCTTTTTCCATGTCAGTCAAAATCCTCCAAAATCCAGAAGTCATCCAAGCTTTTAGAATCTTATCATCCTACTCTCCTAATCATGGTCTTCTGGTCATCTTGCATCCAGTCTTGTCCTATTTTCCTCCTGCCCTAGGTTAGCAACATCATCTTGGTCATCCCCCATCCCCTTTCTGTCTTCCCCCAAAGTCATTCTTTCCTCCTATCTCGAGCCAAATCCAATCCTAGTCTGACCTTGTCAGTCATCCAAATCTGAGTCTTAGTCTTCCGTCCATCTTCATCCTTCATCCCTATCCAACTCATCCGCAAGTCAACATGTCTCAAAACCATTATAATGAGTTTGGTTATTATGTATCTCCTCTTATTCCATCCTATCTTGATGATGATGAAAGTCTTGTCGATCATGATGAGCACTTTGAAAACCTTAGAAGGCTTGCTACAAACATCCTCCAGAATCTAATCATTCCTCCATCCTATCCTGATGATGATGAGAGTCTTATTGATCATGATGATTATTTTGAAAACCTTAGCAATCTTGATCCAAACATCTCCTAGAATCTAATCATTTCTCCAAACTATCCTATCATGCCTTCATGCATATCCACTAGCACTCCTTATCCTACCTTTGACAAGGGAAATCCATTATCCTATTCATCCACACCTTCTTCCTATCTTGAGCCTACATATCCTTTATATGAATCCTTCATACCTCCATCTCCTTCTATGGTCATATCCTAATCACCATCTTTTCACAACAACCCTACTAGCTACGTCCCTTATCCAAATATTCCATCTCCTTTTCCTCCAATCCAGTTTCAAATCCAAAATCCTAGTCTTCCAATCCATTATCCTAATCCCCTATCCTATCTTGATCCGCCATCCACTGTATCCTATATGAATCCAACACCTTCCATTCCTATCTACATTACCACAAATCCCCTTCCATAAGAAGAATGCATCCCTCAATCCACTTCATATCCCATACCTCAATCCATCAGCCCTACCCCATTAGATAGTCATCAAGTTCACAAGTTTTCTCTAAACCTACCTATGTGAACTATTTGATCATGCCATCCTCCAATTCCTCTTCGACATCGTCATCCCCTCAAGCAAGTTCACAATCTTTCACCCCACCTTCATGCAAGGACTATCCTAGCTCCCCATCTTCTATACATTCTAATCCTTCATCTCAATCTCCATCGCGAAAGTCTGCAAGGAGTTTCAAAAGGAAACCAACAACAAATCTCTTTCCTAAAGTTGATGAGCCATGTCATCTCAATCCTTCATATGAAGCCATTAGTGATGATGCCCATCCATCTCCTACATCCATCATTTCTCCTCCATCACTCCCATCCATTATCCTTCTTCTGTATATACCATTCATCGATCCTATTCTATCTCCTAGGATAATTGAGTCCCTTCCATTCGTGGACTCTATTCAAAACACATCCAACGAGCCTCATGAGTTCACCCTTCCTCCTGCCTTCATAGTTCCATAATCTCCCATCCTTTTATTTGTACCATCTAAAGAGTTCACCCTTCTTCCAGCCATCACAATTACATAATCTTCCATCCTTCCATCTCTCCTTTTGAAGAGACCATCCATAAAACCCCCATCACTCTATCTACACCAATCCAATCCAGTTCAGATCTTGTCCAAAAGCATGTTGAAATAATCATAGATGAAAATCAAGGTCTTATCATCTCAATTCCTCCAATCCAAGATCCTATCATCCCAATTCCTCTAATCCAAGATCCTACCATCCCCATTTCTCTATCTCAAGATCCATTACCATCTCCCAATCCTAGTCAAGATCCCATCATCCCATCCTTTTCACTTGTTGATCCTCCAATCCAAGGTTTCTCACTTCCATCACTGTATCCTCTTGGCCCACTTACATTTGTCAAGGAAAGCCCACTCAAAGCAGAAGAAATAAGTTTCATATCTTCCACTGCAGTACCTAAAAATGGATGTTTATCTTATTCCCCAAGTCAGAAATATCCTTGCTTGGATAAAATGCTCAAGAAATTGAATTATCAAGGCAAAGGCGTAGGAGCTCATGAGCAAGGAAATCTCATCTAGGACAAGAAACATCCAAAATCTTGTGGTATTGGTCATACATTTGAAGGCACTTCTTCCAGAAATATTGGTACAACTGAAGCCAAATTCAAGCACCCATCCAAACCCACCATTGCATCTCCCCTTCATCCCTTCAAAGCATACAACTCCATTCCTCCTCCATCTTTGCAACCAAAAACAACCTATCACATTCCTCCTTCATCCTCTAAATCCATTTTGGGTCCCTATGTCCCAAAATCTACTAGCCCATATTCTCCACATACTAAATCCATTTTGGGGCCTTACATCCCAAAATATCATCCCCCATCTTATCCTACTCAATCCTTCATAAAAAATCCAAACATCCCTAGTCAGGATCATCAAAGGCACATTCCCATATCTTCTATCTTCCAATCTCCTTCCATCTCTCCATCCATATCTCCTCCATCTGCACATCTCCTCATATTCCTCCCAATGATTCTTGCAATTTGGATACCATATAAAAATTGTATAAAGGGAAATATCCACAAAAATCCAAAGATTGCCATTTCCACTCTAAAAGACATGCTCAAGCAAAGAAAAATCTAATCAAGAAATCCAATGCATCCCAATGGCCACAAAGGCCCATCATAGCAAAAGCGAAATCCAATGCATCTCAATGGCCACAAAGGCCCATCAAAGCAAAAGCAAAATCCAATGCATCCCAGTGGCCACAAAGGCCCATCGAAGCTAAAGCAAAGACTATGTGGATCGCAAAGCAAAAAGATGCAATGCATCTAAAAGAAATATCACCAATGGCATCCAAAATTGCTAATCCACTAGCTACTCATTCCTCTTCTCCATCTTCTACATCTATTTTGGGTCCTTATGTCCCAAAATCTCCTAGCACGAATCCTCCATTAGATCCACCTGTACCTTCTACATCCCATCCACCGACCATGCAACATGTGCCAATGTTGGTCTTGACAACATCTCCCTATCATGATCACTTTCCATCATTCCATCCAAACACTTTCTACCACTATATCTCCCATCTACCCCATCCCATCCATGCCTTTGCATATTCCCTCCATCCCAATAAGGTTGTATGAACATCTAGGCAAATAAGAAGGTCAACAATAAATTAGAAGGTCAACAACAAATCAAAAAGATCAGCAAAAAGTCAGGAGCAAATCAGAAAATCCATAAAAATTGGAAAAATCAAGAAAAATATCAAAAAAGAAGAGCAGAAAAGAGAAAAACATTCGTCCAATGGTGAAAACTTGGTAATTGAAGCGCCTTGGACAAATACCATGATGAAAACTTGGCAAATAAGCGTCATATATAATCCCCCCAGTTCCTCTCTGTAATTGGGGTCAATTCCCTTCTATCATATCTTATCCAACATCTCCTTCGTCCCATTTGTCTCTTGCTTCCTCCATCCTCCTTTGGATCTTGATAAAAAAATAGAGACTACCAGGTATACATGCTTTTGGGCACCTTTCAGCATCCATCTTCCTATCATATCTTCTAGCCACCTATCCTCTATCCATCAACTATCCAAGCTTCCATCTACCTTCCACATCCTCTTATCGTTGTATCTTCCATCCAATTGTACCCCATCCTAATGTCTCTAAAAGCATGAACTATCCTAAGCAGGGGCATCTTATTCCTTGGTGGCATATTCCTTGGAAATCTTATTGCATCCATCTTCCCATCTTCCCATCCTCCATCCAAATCCTTATCTTCCATCTCATTCAAATCTTCCTCCAGCCAAATCCTTATCTTCCATCTCCCCATCCAAATCTTCCTCCTATCCAAGTCCTTATCTTCCATCTCCTAATCCTTATCTTCCATCTCATCCAAATCTTCCTCCATCCAAATTCTTATCTTCCATCTGCCCATCCAAATATTCCTCCTATCCAAGTCCTTATCTTCCATCTCCTAATCCTTATCTTCCATCTCATCCAAATCTTCCTCCATCCAAATCCTTATCTTCCATCTCCCCATCCAAATATTCCTCCTATCCAAGTCCTTATCTTCCATCTCCTAATCCTTATCTTCCATCTCATCCAAATCTTCCTCCATCCAAATCCTTATCTTCCATCTCCCCATCCAAAACTTCCTCCTATCCAAGTCCAAATCTTCCTTCTCCTAATCCAAATCTTTATCCTCCAAATCCAAATCTTCCTTCATCCAAATTCATTCCTATGTCCAAATCCTAAGCATTCCTCCATCCAAATCTCTCTAAATTTCCTCTATCCACATACTTCATACCTCCATCTCCTTCTATGGTCATATCCAAAACACCATCCTTTCACAACAACACTACTAGCTACATCCCTTATCCAAATCCTCCATCGTGTCCTTATCCTCTGACCTATTTTCAAATCCAACACATGAAGCTCCCCAAATCCCCCATCCTCCATCATATAGATTAATCTTGCATTCTTCATATAGCTTCATCCTGCATCTCACATCATATTGCATTCATGCATCTTTTGTCTTGGAAGGTCATCTGTTTATCCCCCCTTCCTCCTTTCTTCCTTCCCTCTTTCATCCTTAACCTTTTCATCTCCCTCATAAATATTTGACAATTTGTCCCAAATGGATTTAGCATCATTAAAATCCATAATCTTCACAAGAATATCATTAGAAAGACCACAAAAGATGACATTTGAGGCCTTTGAATCACTATCATAGACATTCTCATCAGGAGTAGAAGGTGGTTTGGTACTTGTATATCCACATTCTACAGCTAATCCCACTTCATATCCTAAAGACTTCAAACGATGTTTCATTCTAAACTTCTAGAAGACATACCCTATACCATCAAAGGTGTTCTAAAACTAGGTATATTTTCTTGGGCAGCCATATAGTTAGTATTCCACTACAAAGACTCCCTTAAGTCAAACAGACTTGTTAAAGGTGTGGCTCTGATACCACTTGTTAGAGTACAATAATAACTAAGAAGGGGGGGGGATCAGTGCTCTATAATTTAAATTATTTTTAGTACCTTAAAAATAACTTTATTAACTTTCTTATGAAATAGATGAAGCATAAGTATGAAATAAAGTAGTAACAAGAGATTTAGAAAATCACATAATTTGACATGTAAGATTCATGAGTAGAACCCTCTTGGGAATAAAAGCCACTCGTAAAATTGCCTCACTAGCTTATCAGAAATCCTCCAAAAGGATTACAAAGTCAAATCTAATTTCATGGAGAAACAACCATTTGCAATAGTCAAGGGGTTAAATAAATTTAGAAATTTTATTGTTGCAAAGAAGACGAATGTCTATGTCGCCCATTCTAGTGTTCGCAAATATATCATGGAAGGCTAGATCACTAAAAAGAGAGAAAAATGGATCACCAAAATCATGGAATATGATATTGATGTCAGACCTACCAAAGTGATTTGGGTTAAAGGGTTGTGTGAGTATTGTTTATAGCTGAACGTGGACCTCTAATCCAGCCAT
The DNA here is from genome assembly GCA_027943335.1 of Chamaecyparis obtusa. Classification (NCBI taxonomy): domain Eukaryota; kingdom Viridiplantae; phylum Streptophyta; class Pinopsida; order Cupressales; family Cupressaceae; genus Chamaecyparis; species Chamaecyparis obtusa. The sequence continues at coordinate 872,206 of BSBK01003519.1, read as the reverse complement.
AGACACAACATATTCATTGCTCACAAATCGAATTACGAAAATGAGTATGAATTACTCAATTCGCAAATTCATATTGAATCAACCTGTTGCCTCCTAATTAGTTGGGGTGTTTAATTAATCTCAGATTGGAGAGCCAACAACCATTAGACCAAACTAAGACGAAGGATTTGAAAGCATAAAAGATTGAGCAAAATGAAATTAATCTAATATGAATGTGCAATGAACTCTAAAAATGAAGATGCAATTACACTAAGAACTTGAAATAAATGTGAGAATTAAACTAGTAACAATAAACAAATTAAGCTAGTATGATAATGCAATTACTACTAAAATGAGAATTAAGCTAGTTGCAATGAAAGCTTGAAAATAATAGAAATTAAGACTAAAATTGGCTATAGTTTAGTTACTCTCACAATTGCCTTTTTTTGAATGAGGAAGAAGGTTCATTAAATAGACAAGCTCGGGGAGAGAATGAAGAGGTTCTTGAAATGAAACGATTGACTCTTCATTCCCAATTGAGACAAATATTGAAAGATTTATTTAATTAAGAGAATGAATTATTGCCACATATGGGTGACCTTTCGAGTAATTTGAATTATTAAATTCAAATAAAGAGGTGTCAATTCAAATAACTAAATAAGATTAATTCCTTTTATGTGTATTAGCTAAAGGAGGTAGATTTTTAATTTAATTTAAAGCACTTAGGACTTTAGAATTAAATCAAATTACCATAGGTATTATTTAGCTAATAAAGTTGAAAACTTAGGAATTAATTATACTGTGAGATTAATGCAAATTAGGGTTTTTGCAATTGACATCAAGTCAAACAAAGTCAGGTAGGAGAGAGAAAATTACCTAGTGAAATAGGACTTTGATGATGTAAATTTGAAGAAAATGCACCAAAATTGATTGAAATTATAGGTGCCAATTTTGGGATATTACATTTGCCCCTCTTTGAATTGATGTGTGAGCAACGTGTTGATTCAAAGAATAGTTTGATATGATAGATGAGGTTTCTGGATTATCCCTAGAACGAAGCTTAACCCTCAGAAGTCAAGGTTAGGATGCCAAGACACCGAAATGGATCTAATTGTAGAACTACCTCCAGAACGAGGCATGATTCTCTGAAGTCTAAGTTAGATTGCGAAGACAACGGCCTAATGACAACTTGAGAAGAGACTGGAATCAGGGTTAGATTGCCCCAATACCCATTGATCAAATGATGACACAAGTAGATTTAGGACTAATCGCCAGCATCAGGGTTAGATTGCCCCAATACGAAGCTTAGCCCTCCGAGACCCAGGTTAGATTGCCTAGATAACGGTCCAAAAGAGATTTCGAGAGCCATCTCCAAAACGAAGCTTGACTACCAGGAATTAGGGTTAGATTGCCCCAATACCTAAAAGATTTCGAGAACCATCTCCAGAATGAAGCTTGATTCTTGAGGATCCGAGTTAGATTTCTCAGATACCTTAAAAGATAGATGACAAGATGACAAGATGTGAAGCACAAAGATGTCCGAAGTGAAGAGATGCCCCAAGCAGTGAGGCCTTTGATTTAGATCAGATTGATAAGAGACTGGTTTGAAAAGATTCAAATGATGCAATCATCCTGCCCCCTCGGGAGCGAAATCGAAAGATAACATATCAGAAGGATGATTGACAAGAAGAGGTTGCAGCATAGAAGCAATCAAACTAGATTCAAGAAGTTGTAGAAGCAATTTGAAGTAATTGGGAGGTCCTGTTGACCAAGTTTGACCATAGTTGACCATGGTTGACCAAATTTGACTAGAGTTGACTTTGATGAAAAATATTGAAGACCTCAAGAAAATGATAAAAAGGTGAGGATCTGGCAGGAAAATGACACCAGAAGGCTAACTGCACAAGCATCCGATCCTAAAGGATCCCAAAATCTAAATGCGATTTCAAGCTATCTAGAGATGTCAAATTTCAAGTTTGATCCCAAAAATGGATTCAGAATAGTCGATTTAGCCAAGGGTGCAATTTTCACGAAAACAGAGCACTTTTGAAACTTAGGTCAAAAGCTATATAAGGCCTGGAAGGGTCATTTTCAAATCATTATTCACTTTTGTCTTCTTGTGAATTTGAGCTATGAGAGAGAAATGGAGGGCATTCTAGTGCACACACATCAATTTGAGCGCTCGCGATGACACACTTGACCACCAGAGTATGACCCACCTGTGAGTATTTGATAACCTCCTTGCATTTCAATTTTTACTGCTTTCTAGGTCGATTTAGGATAGATCTAGCATGTTTAGGACTTTGTTCTTCAAGTTTCGCATGAGGAAATATTTTCCTCGCGCCGGGCTAGGTCACCCCTTGCGCGAGGAAACAATTTCCTCGCATGGGTTAGGGTTTCCTCGCCCGAGATCCTTTTGAAAGCTTGCGCAAATTGGTATTTGTTGGCGTGCGAAATTTCAACTTCTCGCGTAGGAAGAGGTCTTATTTCGCACAAAGGAACAATTTCCTCATGCGGGAAACTGCTACAGTGTTGTAAAATCTTTGCAAAAATTTGCCAAATTTGCATGAAATCAGCCAAGTAGAGTGTCGCAGAGTCATGTCTAGGATAGATTCATTGCTGTATTTGTTGTTGTTACTTTGAAAAACCATCATGTTGAGATACTGATCCAATGTCGTCGCTTGCTTTGTAGGTTGACTTCCTCGATGTCACCTTCCGGTCACATCATCTAGTGAGCACCACACTAGTCTAGAGACTGACAGATGTTGAGAGTGCCCACATTGATGGGCTGGGATTAGGATACTTACGTGATATACCTGACATTTAGGTAAATCACGATCTTCTTGGTGCACTTGTCGAGCGTTTCCATTTAGAGATGAACACCTTTCACTTGCCACATGGGGAGATGACAGTCACTCCCAAGGATGTGTATAGGATCTTATGGATACCCATTCACGGTGCCCAAGTTGACTACGATGTTTAATTGAGGGTAGGTACACTAGCGTTGAGAGCCATATTCCAAGATGAGCTAGTGATGGGCTGGGCCATCTCTTGGGATGATTTGATTAGCAGGTATGATGGTGCTCACCAGTTAGCCATTGTTCTATCCATGTTCATGAGTTGTTATCTGGTTCTTGATTGAGGTCGGCATGGTTTGGAATGATGCTGGGGGTCGATGTTGCAGCGGATGCTGGCCAGACCGATAGTCAGATTCAGATGGGGGGAGTGCATGCTGGCCCATATGTACCATGAGATGCATGAGATTATGTATCGAGGGGCCAAGACCATGGTAGATGGAGTATTCATTCTACAGATCTAGGCTTGGGAGAATCTCCTTGTTTGTAGGCCTATATTTCATGATACACAACAACATCTAGAGCCATACATATACAGATACGCTAGTCTGATGACTCAACCCTTGCTAGGTAAGATAGGGCAGTGGCATAGACAACTCGATGACATGACAATTGAAGTTTGGAGATCGTGGGTTGCTACGAGGCCATGGGATGATGCTCGACGTGAGTTATCACATATGTTTGTCTCGCATCCACTGATTGGGTGTAGTGTTACCATTATTGAGCATTTTCTTGTTACACTTGTCTTGCGTCAGTTTGGGAGACAATAGGACATCTCCCAGGAGTACTGCCCCTATGCCCGCTTCACCGATGAGGAGAAGAAGGGGTAGCACCAGAGATTGGATCCAGGTAGATGTGCGATCGAGGCACGAGTACCTACAATGTGTTGGGGTTACATGGTGGATGTAACCAATGTAGGGATGATGCTTGCATATAGAGATCAATGCCTAGCCCATCCCTTCCCTAGATTTACAGATCCTATCGGGATGGGACAGAGAGCACATCATCAGCCCGCACAAGAGCAACAATAGGTATAGCAGCAGGGACAACAATAGGTACAATAGTAGGTACTAGTTCGGCAGCCTGCACAGCAGGGGCCACAACAATAGTAGTAGAGACAGAGGAGGCTGAGGACAGGATAGTTAGACATCCCCCTGAGGACTATGGGGTTAGATGCAGGTGCTAGGAGCAGTGGGACTCAACAAAGATCTACTAGGTAGAGGATAGGGGATCCATCACAATAGACACCTCTGAGAGGCGATGATACAGATATGATGGATGTTCCTATTGGAGCATAAGCACCACAGCTACAAGAGGCTCTCAAGAAGAGTCGTGAGAGGGTCAGATAGGTACATCATAAGAGAGATGACTACCACACATGAGTCATCATACAAGAGACCCGCGTAGCTGATCAAGAGCAGGAGATTAGAGAGCTACAAGAGGAGCTAGCACAGTCGCGGATAGAGACCAGATATGAGGATGCTCAGGTAGCTTATTATTATGCAGCATATTGTAGTGCCGTTCCAGATTTGTCAGAACAGGTGCCTCCATTTGCTGAGTACACTGGAGCACCATAGGCACCTCCATAGCAAGCACCTTCGCAATAGGCACCAGAGAGACTGATGCCACCTCCACAGCCACCAACATAGGGACCATTGCCACCACCACCTCTACGTGGCGAGGGGCAGAGTTAGATATATCTTAATACACATATTGTAGCTCCATATTTTTGATACTGTGCTCGAGTAGCACCCTCATTTTTGTACATGACATTGATTTTTTTGATATATATATATGAGATCGCCATTTTGATATCCATGTATTAGTTTTTGGATTCGATTGTGTAAAGTTTTTTGCCATCAATGTTTTGGATCATACTACATGATCCATCATCAGGATGTTAGAGAGCAAGAAGAAATGAAAGATGATCATTGTACTTGTTTGTATATTGCTTTAATGTTGATGTTTTATGAGATGTTTCCTAGATGATTTAGATGTATGGATTAGATATGTATGAGATGCACATGCTTTATTTTATGATATGAATATGCATATGTTTAAACGCAATGATAGATGGTAGATGGATATGCATATAATGGATGAAATGTGAAATGTAAAATGTTATGTATGATTTGATTTATGCTTAGAGTGGACGCACATGTATGTGTAGATGCATATGGATTTATGATAATGCAATGAATATGCAATGTATGTGGTACTAACCATCTCATGCAGGATGTAGCAATATATGGCAGGTACTAATCAAAAGGATGTTTTGAAGATCGAGAGCAAGGACCAGACACTTGTGCAGCCAAGGGGAACCTGGGACAAAGATGAGAACCTTCGATGAATAGAAGACAATCAAGAGAGCACCAAAACACAGTCTCAATGCAAGCCTAAAATAGACGCAACCCTAGGAATTTGTTGTTGGACACATCGTATTATCATCATAGAGTTTTTAGCAATGGACATTCGTAAGATGCCATACAACCCTCACTAACATGAGAATATGAATATGACATAAGTCTTAGATTTGTTGGAATAAGATGTAAGCATTAAGGCACAAGAAGCCAGAATGACCCGAACACCTATTCCTTTTGATTTAGCAAGTTAACATAAGAATCAAAGCATAATTGCTAGAATGACCTTAATATTTCTTGTGAACAAACATACCAGATACATGAGAGTTCCTCCTTTTGCCAAAGATTGCTTGCAGTGACCCTTATGTTCACTTAGCAAGATGAGCATTTGCAATTTTATTTGTAGCAGAAAGAAGTCACTCAAACAAACAAGGAGAAGAACCAACCTCACCAAAGCATCCATATAAAGGGAGTTGAGGTACACATGGCCATCCAACATGAGATGAAGGCTCTCACAGTGGACACCCCTCTTATATAGATTCTTTGGATCACTAGAACTAAACCAACAAACAAAAAGCAAGAAAAGATCATGCCCCCAGTCTTTGCATTTCTCAGTCAAGAAAGATGTCTTAGATTCACTCGAGGAGGAATGACAAAGCAAAAGAACAAACACACAAAAGAGAAAAGCTCAACATGCTTCAAAGGAACAAAAATTCAGTTTTAGTTTCAGTTTAAGTTTGTGATCAAGCGGATTGAAGTCAGATCAAAAGAATACAATGTGAAAAGTTGTCTCGAAGAGAGAATTGGAGAGCTAAATAAAGTATCGGTAGGTAGAAAAAAGAAATGCTGGTGACTGATACAAGAGAGATCCTCAAGGAGAGAGACCTCAGAGATACTAGCGAAACATCAGCAGGCAGACATGGTGAGAACCACTGGTGACTGATGTACAAGGGATCCTCAAAAGAGAGATCCAAGTGATAGTTAGGTATTAGTAGGCAGGAACAGTGGGAACCACTGGCGACCGATACACAAGAGACCCTTAAGGAGAGAGATCTCAAAATAGACGGGCATCAGTAGGCAAACACAGTGGGAACCACTGGTGACTAATGCAAGAAAGCATCTCCAAAAGTGATAGGACAATGCCCTGTAGACCAGGAAGGTGCCCCCAAGTGTGACCAATTCCAATCCATGAAGAGTCAAGAAAAATCTTAAAGACAACTGGAAGGAAGTGCATGAGCTAGCAAACCAAGGTAGGAAGAAAACTAAAGTAGGAAACAAATAAGGTAGGAAAGCGGGAAAGCAAACTAAAGTAGGAATGCAAGAAAACTAAAGCAAGAAACTAAGAGCCAAGCAACATTGAGATGAGATATAACTTCAGGAAACAAGAGGCGCATGTTTACCAGGTTTTCATCATCTTGGCAGAGATTCTATTTTTGCTACCATGACGCTTGTTTGCTAGGTTTTCATCAATGACACATTTTTCTTCTTTTTCAATTTTTTTGTACTTTTCTCTTCTTTTTTGTGATTTTTTGTTTTTTTTTTGTATTTTTTCAAATTTTGTATTTTTTTGGTATTATCAAGGTGCCTGTTTACCAAGTTTTCACCAGGATAATAGATACATCAAAGTCCCTGTTTACCAGGTTTTCACTAAGATGATCATTTTTTTAGGACATTTTGCAATTTTTAGGATTTTTTTCAGGATCAATAAGTATGTACAGGAGCACATAGAGAATGTCTTAGCTATAGAACTTCTTTAGATGAAGAACCTTGATCAGCTCTTTGAGTTTCTCTCCTTTAGTGGTGGAGAGTCGGTAAGCACCAGACCCAAATGTTGCGGTAATAATGTATGGACCAAGCTAGTTTGGTTCAAATTTCCCTTTCTGGATCTGTTGCTGCTGATTCTTTGGGTTCTCTCTCAGGACGAGATCACCCACTTGGAATTCTCTTTGTCTGACCTTCTTATTGTATGATTTTGACATTCTCTTTTGGTATGCTCGAAGATGATTGAACGCCACCTTCCGACATTCATCTAGTAACTCTAGCTGTTGTAGCCGGGATATTCTATCTTCTTCATCAGTGATGAGGCCCCTCAGAGAGACTCACAATGTAGGAATCTCAACCTCAATAGACAATATTGCATCTGCTCCATAAACCAAGGCAAAGGGCATGACCCCCGTCGGTGTTCGAATGCTTGTTCTATAGTCCCATAACGCTAGATTAATCTGGAGGTGCCAATCTCTACTAGATTTATGAACTGTTCTGTGCAAGATTTTGAGAATTGTCTTATTAGAAGCTTCTGCTTGTCCATTACCCTGGGGATAATAGATAGATGACCAGTGTTGAATGATCCTAAATTTGGTGCATAAGTCTGTCAAGTCTTTGTTCTTGAACTGTCCCCCATTGTCAATGATAATGGATGAGGGTACACCATATCTACAGATGATATAGTTTAGAATAAACATAGCCACAGATTTTCCATCAGCTATAGCCAAAGGCACTGCCTCAAGCCATTTAGTAAAGTAGTCTGTAGTGGTGATGATGAACTTGTGCCCTTTGGAAGAAGACAGATGTATCAGACCTACCAAGTCAAAGTCCCATTGCTAAAATGGCCAAAAACTAATAAAAGGAATAAGCTCTTTAGTAGGAGCATGGATAAGATTTCCATGAAATTGGCTCTGTTTACAAGACTTGGCATATTGAATAGCTTCTTTCTCCATATCCAGCCAGTAGTAACTAGCTCTAATAAGTTTACAAGCTAACATTAGACCACTTGAATGAGACCCACAAATACCTTCATGTACCTCAGCTAACACACGCTTGGACTCATCGGGTTCTAGACCCTGTCTATACAAGTCATTTGCTATGATGACATACCGTGAATCATTACAAATAAGGTGACATTTTCATTCCAAGTATAGGTGTCTGGAATGATTTGGTCATGGAGGTAGGAATAGATATGGTGGTAGCAGGATGATTCATGTCCAATGAATGAATAGATCATCCTAGACTCAGGAATGTCATAGGCTGGGTAGTATAATATCTCCACCAAGAATTCGTGTCTAAAGTCATTTTCTGGCATCTATAACATTGAGGCAAAAGTGGCCATAGCATCGGCTGCTTTATTGTCTACTCTTGGAATTTTCTGGAAGGAAATGTGTGAAAAGTACGATTTGAGATCATCCACCATTCTTTTGTAAGGAACTAGCTTGTCATCTTTTGTTTGATAGACATCATTAACTTGGTTGATGATTAACTAAGAGTCTCCAAAGACCTTGAGCTCATCCACATGCCATTCAATGGCTATCTTCATACCATTGATGAGAGCTTCATATTCAGCTATGTTGTTTGTGCAGGGAAACATCATTTTGTAAGCCTTAGGCAATGAATATATTTGAGGTGTTATAAACAGAATGCCTGCACCTGATCCTTGCCGAGTGAATGATCCATCAAAGAACATGCTCCAAGACTGATGTGTGAGAAGCATGATGGATTCATCTAGGAATTCAATGTTTAAAGGCTGGTGATCTTTTAGAGGAGCTTCTACCAATTGATCAACAGTTGCTTGTCATTTAATAGCTTTTCTTTCCACATATTCAATGTCAAATTCACTGAGTATCATAACCCATTTTGCTAGTCTACCTGTGAGGGCAGCCTTGCTTAGTAAGTACTTTAGTGGATCAATTTTTATAATAAGCCTTGTAGTGTGAGCCAACATATAATGTCATAGTTTTTGTGAAGAAAACACCACCACTAGACAAGATTTTTCAATGACTAAATAGTTCATCTCATAAGAGACCAATCTTCTGCTGATATAATAAATTGCCCTCTCTTTGTTGTTCTGATCCTCTTGAGATAGGGGAACACCCAAAGATGTATTCGTGGCCGAGATGTACAGTATAAGTGGCTTCCCATGAATAGGAGGCATCAAAATTGGTGGATTAGCAAGATACTATTTTATTTGAGTGAGTCCCTTGTCACATTCTTCATTCCATTCATAGGTCACACCCTTATGCAGAGTTTTAGTGAATGGTTGTGATTTATCAGCCAACTATGAAATGAAACACCGAATAGATTGTAGCCTTCCTTGAAGTCCTCTCATTTGACTGATGTTCTTAGGTGGAGGCATGTCCATAATAGCTTGAACTTTTTTTGGATCAACTTCTATGCCTTTATCTGAAATGATGTAACCCAAGAGTTTCCCAGAAGTGACACTGAATGCACATTTTTTGGGATTAAGTCTGAGACTAAATTGTTCCATGCGGTCAAGTATGGGACCCAACTCTGTAAGGTGAGTTTTCCGTTGCATGCTTTTGGCCAAAGTATCATCCACATAATCCTCCATTATTTTATGCATCATATCATGGAAAATGGTAGTGACAGCTCTCTAATATGTTGCTCCAGCATTCTTAAGCTCAAAGGGCATGACATTCCAGCAAAAGGTGCCCCAGACACATGTGAAAGTAGTCTTTTCTTGATCTTTTGGTGCAATTTTTATTTGATTATAACCAAAAAAACCATGCATTAAGGAATACATTTCATAGCCTACCGTCATGTCCACTATCATATCAATATTAGGCAATGGGAAGTCATCTTTTGGACATGCCTTATTTAGGTCCTAGAAGTCTATGCACACACGAATGGATTTATCATGTTTGGTGACTAGAACAATATTTGAAATCTACTCTGCATAGTCAATAGTCCTTATGAAACCAGCCTTAAGAAGCTTTTCTAGCTTTGCTTTGACTAAAAGTGCCATGTGTGGATGCATCTTTTGAAGCTTCTATTTGACAGGTTTAATACCTGGTGCAATGGATAGATGATGCATGAATAGATTGGGGTCTAATCTAGGCATATCAGAGTAGGTCCATGCAAAGTTTATTTTCTTTCTTTGAAAGAAGCTAGTGAACTCTTTCTTTTCTTTTTCAGATAATGATTGTGTTAGATGAATAATTTGTGGAGCAGCCTCTGTACCCAAATTCACTGGTTGTGTCGGCTCAATCAAAACTGATGATCTCTCTTGAAAATGGCTCAGGAGAGTATCAAGTATCTCATTGTTGGGCACCTTAGAGAGGTTTTCACCCTTGGATACATCTTTTATTTTTACTATTTTTGGCTCTAATACTGCCACAATGTGGTTTTCACCATCAGAGCATCTATTTTTTCTTCTTTTAATTTTTTGACTAAGATGCTTGATATCTGCCTCTGTCATGATGACACTATCTTCGCTAGTGGAGGAAATTACAGGTTCAATAGCATGGAGGTAATAGGCTAGAGCGTAATCATTTTGAAATGTTAGGACTTCATTGGATGCAGAAGGGGAGTTCCAATTTATCAGATCAGGATTTTTGAGTGAAAGGGAGGTAGTGGCTGGTTCAATTATGTTCATGGTATAACAATCAAAAGTATGGATGAGAAAGTCAAGACCTAGAGAGATCTCATCCAAAGGAGCATTCGAATACCTATGAGACCATACATCAGAAGTAGAGGAAATGTTAACGCTTATGGCATCAAATTTGTGTGTCCTAATTCTAGACCCTTCACCTACTTTGAGAGGGTTTTCATATGTATGCACCATGTCTATATCTTTATCATAAGTAGCATTAGACAAAGAGTCAAACTCATACTCATGTGAGTTAGTACTTGATGAGAGAATTCCATTAGCACTAGTGGTACCATCAGACTCATTTCCACTTCTTGTAGCATTTATAGTTTGCTGAAGTTGATCTTATTCAAACCGCTTTTGAAAATGTGGTGGTATGTATTGTTCACCTTGAAAACTAGCATTGTCATATTGCATTTCCCTCCATTGGTCATATGTGAGTTGATATATTGAAGTGGTCTCATCTGAGTCACTATTAGTCCCTACCATATGGACAGGTATAATAGGCTCATCAGGTTCTTCAAAGAATGCCGCAAGATCCAGAGAAATAGGATATGGGAAAGTATCCTCCTCAGAGTTGGCCTTTGGATTTACCTTTGGAGTAGTATCTTCAAATTCTTGTTCAAGTTCAGGTTCTATCACAAATTTCTTTGTCCCTAGATGAAACAAGACTTTCTTAAAGCCAAGACCTATGGTGTCCTTGGTCCTATGACTTGTGGCTTCAATTGGTTTTAGCAAGCCATTGTCATTCCTTCCTATAGGGCCACTCCCTTTGTAGCTGAAGTGCTTCATGATCTTGAAGGCCTCACTGTATGGCTCTTGTTCTAAGTCTAGAGGTGGAGTAGTCATTTCAGATATTTCTTTCCCTTTATAAATCCAAGCTGTAATAGCCCTTTCTTCTTCCTCATCTTCTATGGGTGTTGTTTCCTTGATAAAGGCACCATCATAGACTATTTGGGGAGAGCTAGCGGTAGATTTTTTATTCTCAGAAGGTCTCCCATAAGAATGTGGAGACGGAGGTAGAGCCACTAATGATAGCATAGGTTCAATTTAGTATTCTCCCATGCTGGTATCCTTAAGTCTCAGAGTTTGTTCCATTTCTTTAAGCTTGGTATCATTAAACTCAGTGGACTCTCTATTAGCTAGAACAAAGCTGTCGATAGATTGCGCAAGAGTATTGCAAGAGTAGTTGGTATTAGCAAGCACAGTGACTTCTGCTCCATGGAATGGGAACTTGATGCACTGATGGTATGTAGATGGAACAACCTACATCTCATGAATCCATGGTCTACCCAATAAGATGTTGTAAGAAAGAGGAATATCTAGAACTTGAAAAGTAACATCTCTCTCAACAGGTTCTATGCGGATAGGTAGCACAACTAAGCCTTGGGATTTGCATTCCTTTTCATCATAATCTTTGATAGTAATCTTTTTGTGGGAATCTATACAATCCTCATCATATCCTAGTTGGGTGAGCAGTTTAGTAGAATAGATATTGAGACCAGCACCATCGTCAATTAGCATGCAACAGACATGCTTGGGACCTATCATGACCTCTATATGGAAGGGAGTGTTATGTGGATGGCTCAGAGAGTGATCATCTTCTTTAGAGAAGGAAAAATAATGAGGCGAGGTCAAATGACCCACCATAGATTGGAACCAGTTGAGATCAAGATCTTTGGGGATGTTTTCCTCGGTGAGGGCTTTATCCAAAATCTGCTTGTGAGCAGGCAAGATCTTCAACAACTCAAAAATGGTAATCTGAGCATTGGTTCTCTGGAGATGATCTAAGATACTATAACTAGCATTGCTAGGTGTAGGGGTTGATTTTGAGGCTTTTTTGGTAGCACTAGCAATAGTCTTATCCACAGTTTGTTTTGGAGCAGATATAGGAGGATCAAGACCTTTCAAAACAACCCTACCATGTGATCGAGTAACAACATTGGCACAATCTTGAGATTGTTCAGATTCAGACTAGTGAGATGCAGAACTACACAAGATGAAAGGAGTCTTGGGTTTGGGAGGATCACCACTCCCCTTGAAAGTGATCACATCGCAGTACTCAACTTGAACAAGTTCAATTATGTTGATGACATTATCATTAGTAGTGTAGGTGTAGTTGACTTTGGCATTAGTATTCTTAGCTTTGGAAAACTTTCCTTTCTCATGAGGAGGGAAATGATCCTTAAATGCCTAATGGTCTGAATTTTTGTTATGATTGTCTACAAGAATGTCACCGTTATCAATGAGATCTTGAACCTTATACTTCAACTAAAGACAAGTAGAAGTCTTATGACCAATGTTTTGGTGATAGTCACAATAGGCGTTGTCATTCCACCAATGAGGTCATGGTTGTGGGTCATAAGGATGCTTTTCCAATGGAGTGAGGACCTAACTCTATATAAGAGTTTTATAGACCACATCAAGAGGCTCCCCCAAAGGAGTAAAGTCACGCTTGGGTCGAAAGGCCCAAGGTTTGTTCTTAGAAAATCTTGAAGTTTGCTAATTATCCGTGGTGGTCTTTTCAATAGCCTTAGCCTCTTGTATACTAGAAGTAAGATTAAAAATAGGCTTTGAAGGCTTTTCTATGACATTATCAACCACTCCATCATTTACAATGTCTTTGTTCTTGTTGACAACCTTTCCCTTATCCTTGTTTGAGGAGAATCCTTGTTTATTGTCCTTATTTAAAGTTAATTCTCCTTTCTTAACCATAAAGGCCTCTATCCTCACAACTTGTTTGATCATGTTGTGAAAGGTCAAAGGACCTTGTAGTTGGACTTGATATACAAAGTCTGGGACAACATTGTCCAAAAAGATGTCAAGTTTCTCTAATTCAAGTAATTTGCGAGGATACTTCATGCAAAGTTGTCTCCACCTTTGGAGAAAAGACAAGAAAGGCTCTCCCTGTCGTTGCTCCAGATTACACAAATCAAGGATGTTGATAGGGTGTTGAGTGTTGTGAGAATAATGCTGAAGGAATAGATTAGTGATCTCGTCAAAAGTCTTAATACCAGGGGGTAACTGACAAAACTACTCCATTGCTGACCTACCTAAGTTGCGGGGAAAGAGTCTCATAAGATAAGTTTGATCATGTATAAATTCCATGGACAAAGCACCAAACTCCCTCAGATGCTCTTGGGGATCGATTGTTCCCATGTACTTGTCATATTTGGGCAACTCCACTCCTTTTGGAAAAGGAGGCATGCAAATACTCTTGTCAAAAGGAAAAGGGCATATACTATCCATTGTGAATTGTTGTGTGGGCTTATCCTTTTCCTTCACCAGTTGACTAATTTGATCTTGCATATTCTAAATCATCTTTTGTAGCTTAGCGGTTTCAGTTTCTTCCTCTTTAGCTACAGGCATTTCAACTTGATAGTTTTGGGGTAGTTTGGCCCCTTGTTGTGCCAACTCAAGAAAGTACTTCTCCTTTTCCTCTAAAAAGATAATTTCCATCATTTTGATGAGACTCTTATTAGCTTTAGAAGTAGCTATGTCATTTTGAGTTATAACATCATCTTCATTACCAAGGATCTCATAAATGCTCAAAATTTGGTCTTGTTGTTGATCATCTTGATTTTGATCGTATGGAGGACGATAGTGATATGCCAGTTGTCGATCACCTTGAGGTTTGTTTCAAGATTGATCATCATTGTAGGATTTATTTTGGTCATGTTGGGATTGACCATGATGTTTCTCATTTCAAGGTTGAGCATGATTTTGGTCATTAGAAGATTGACCATGATACTGGTTGTTTTGAGACTGATTATAAGTTTGGCTATACTTGCCTGGTTGGAAATCAAATGGATCTCCCATCTTGTCAACATAGGGCTGTGCAACAAATGAAGACTCAGTAAAATGATGTGAATGATGTTGAAAGGGTGCAACCCAAGTAACTTTTGATGAATGAATAGGATCAAAATATTTAAAAAATTTAGATGGGAAGATATTGTAGTCAATATCAACAGATTCAATAATACCTGAGTAGTCTGAGGAAGTGGTCTTCCAAAGTTCTGGAACAATGAATTGTCTTGGAAGAATGAGTTGTCTTGTTCTTGAAATGAGAAAGTCAGTTGTGCTTCAAAAAATAGATTAAAACACTCTTGGAACACTGGAGGTGATGGTTGAGACAGACAATCTTTCAAAGTACTTAATGAAGAACTTGAGGATCCCTCACAATGCTCAGATTTCATGATAGATTCAAGATGATCCATTTCTTGATTAGTAGGTTCACTTCTACCTTACCAGTATTCTGTATGGGATAAGTTTTTCCACTTCTAGTCATGATAGTCATAGACAAAGATGCGATGAGAGAAGACTCGAGATGGTGCTAAAACTCTATCTCTAAGATAGCGAAAAGGAGATAAATGGCTAGAACAACCAAGATGCGAGATGGACCTGGTATGAATCATCAAAAAGAGGTGGCTAGAACAGCTAAGATAAGACTATCATGACACGAGGTACAAAATCATAAAGAGATAAGATAAATAAATGAGAGATAACATGAGTCAAAGCAATAATCGATTGATTCTAAGCTTGATACACTCAGTTTCTAATAGTGAACGACAGGAAAATAGATAAACAAACCTTAGACAAAAAGTAGATCAGGAAAAGGTTTGACCAGTCAACGAGAATTTAGTATCTATTTTTGAAATCTGGGTACAGGTTTGCACAAGAAAGTACCAGGCCGCATGAGAGAACACAAAACTTCATGTGAAAGAATGAAATTGTGCATGAGAAAGTGCTCTAAAATTTGAAATCCACATGGGAAAATGTTAAAGTTTGACATTTTGACACAATTTTTGAGATAAAAGTTGAGATCTGAGACACAACCTGAATTATTTTTTGACAAAAAATCTAATTTCTTGACAAGTTTGAAGGACAATTTAATCAACAATCTCAGTTTGAGAGTTTCAAGCATTTGTTTACAAACATGAAGGTTTAGATCAAGCAGTTCTAACACAAGAAGTAGTCACTAACAGACCTACCAAGGACAAAGAAACTTGGTAGTATCATGGGAGTCTTTGTTTAATCATGATGGACAATGTTTAAGACTCGATAACAAACACATAGTTATCCCTAAAAAAAAATGGTGAGAAGACAAAACCTTTGCCCCACTGCTTATGCGCATGTGTGCACCTCACACAACCGTGTCACCCCCTAGAGGGCATCCATGTTTTTGGTGTTTCCAAGGAATCAATTGTATATGTTCAAAGGTTACCCTTGTGGTAGGGGCTAGTGTCATATACCACCTTCAAGCATCCAAGTGCATGCCTATGGTGGGAATCTATGGGAGAGATTCTTCCCCCTCCCTATGCAAAGATTATGACTCCTTTCAGAGGTGAATCGGGTAGGCAACTAACTTGGGAAAGTTTTTAGTGGGCTTCCGTTCACACCAACCTTTGGTGCCCCTGATACAGGGCTAGGGCTTCGCAGCCACACCGACACCTGAAAGTCATACACCCTCACAAGCAGGGCTAGGAGCGGCACTGCCCAGTACAACAGACAGAGCCTTCTCAAGATGATAGTCAAAATCATGAGAAGGAAGCTAACATGGCTTGGAGTCTTTAGACTCAACAAATCATTCTTTATTATAGTGAGGTGGAATCACCGGCGATAGGTGCATACTCACTTGGGTCGTTCCCAGAGGTTCAACTTCCGGTAGGCCCTCTAAAGGTGACACAACTTGGCTTGGATTTGAGGGTTTGATTTTTAGTTTCTCTCAAAGAGAGAAGAGCATACTTCTCTACCTCTTCACCTTACCCAAACACATCAAGCATATTCATCACCGAGCTAGCTTCACTCCACCAAATCCACAAGCTTTTGGGTTTTTGGTTCTCTCAAAGAGAGAAGAGCATAATCCCCTGGCAAGTAGAAGTGCCAAAGATTCACTACCTTTCCCCACTTCCCCAGGTATCCATCAGTCTAGCAACATCTAGGTCTCGATTTCATCCGTGAGTATCACTTTCATGTAATGAAGAGCCTATTCCCCTACTTTGCTATTAGGACCCTTAAGAAATTTTAACGGAGCCCTAATTATACTATGTGAATGAAAGCAAGAAAACAAACACAATGTTTTTAAAATGCCTTCAACAATCATCCTACAAGCAAACTGTTAGAAGGTTTTGATGATCTTTGACTAACGACCTGTAGACCACTGTTATGCTGTGACAAAAATTAGAAATATAAGATCAACAATAAAGAGTAGATGTTAGGAAAAAAACAACAGTAAATTGCAAAATTTGGAAAAATTAAATGTCTGACAGTGAAACTTCGCGCAAGGAAGTGTAGCGCTGCACACGAGAAAATACCAGGGACTACGTGAGAAAGTATAATTTTGCATGAGAGAGTGCTACAAGGAGCAAAAATTTGCATGGTACAGTCATAATCTTGCACAAACTTCCGTACACAAAGAAGTATGGACGTACGATAGATTATAGAATTGAAAAAAAGTTTAAGAATGATGAGGCCAAAAATTAATTTTTCTGCCCCACGGTGGGTGCCAAAATGTTTATAGCTGAATGTGGACCTCTAATCCAACCATAGATACATCATAGTCATTGCTCACAAATTGAATTATGAAAATGAGTATGAATTACTCAATTGGCAAATTCATAGTGAATCGACTTGTTGCCTCCTAATTAGTTGGGGTGTTTAATTACTCTCAGATTGGAGAGCCAACAACCATTAGACCAAACTAAGATGGAGGATTTGAAAGCATAAAAGATTGAGAAAAATGAAATTAATCTAATATGAATGTGCAATTAACTCTAAAAATGAAGATGCAATTACACTAAGAACTTGCAATAAATGTGAGAATTAAACTAGTAATAATAAACAAATTAAGCTAGTATGATAATGCAATTACTACTAAAATGAGAATTAAGCTAGTTGCAATGGAAGCTTGAAAATAATGGAAATTGAGACTAAAATTGGCTATAGTTTAGTTACTCTCACAATTGCCTTTTTTTGAATGAGGAAGAAGGTTCATTAAATAGACAAGCCCGAGGAGAGAATGAAGAGGTTCTTGAAATGAAATGATTGACTCTTCATTCCCAATTGAGACAAATATTGAAAGATTTATTTAATTAAGAGAATGAATTATTGCCACATATGGGTGACATTTCGAGTGATTTGAATTATTAAATTAAAATAAAGAGGTGTCCATTCAAATAACTAAATAAGACTAATTCCTTTTATGTGTATTAGCTAAAGGGGGTGGATTTTTAATTTAATTTAAAGTACTTAGGACTTTAGAATTAAATCAAATTATCATAGGGATTATTTAGATAATAAAGTTGAAAACTTAGGAATTAATTATAGTGTGAGATTAATGCAAATTAGGGTTTTTGCAATTGACATCAAGTCAAATAAAGTAAGGTAGGAGAGAGAAAATTACCTAGTGAAATAGGACTTTGATGATGTAAAATTAAAGAAAATGCACCAAAATTGATTGAAATTATAGATGCCAATTTTGGGATATTACAAGTATATAGCTCAAGAAATGAAAACTCCATATGAAGCAGCAAAAGAGGTGATCTTAGTGCAACAATCTCCAACAGATGGATGTTGGGTACAAGAAAGGAATGAATTCATGTAAATCAAAAGGTATCCTACTCACCTTCCTACCAAAAAAAGAAGGTATTATAGGTTGTAAAATGTTGGTTTCCATTTGATAAATTGCATATTATTTAGAATAAATTTTGATGGGATTCTCCTCCATTGCATGGGAAAATAAGATACATAAATGATCTTGAGTGAATTTCACAGTGGCTTAGCATTAAGAATTTTTTTAGCTCAAAACATAACTATGAAAAATCACCCACGTAGGATATTATTGGCCATCCATGTTCAATGATGCTCATGCATTATTTTGGGGGTGCCTTGAATGTCAGTTTTGTACTAGCTGACGAAAGAACTCTGTTATGCCTTTTGTACCCCATCGTGGTAGATGAGCCTTTTTCGTAGTGGGGCTTAAATTTATTAGAATGATAAATCTAGCATCTAGCGACAGACATAAGTGGATCCTCACTGCTATAGATTATCTCACTAGATGGATGAAGGCAACCCCTCTAAAGAATGCAACACAAGGCAAAATATTTGACTTCGTAGAAGGAATTGCTACTCATTTTGGTCTACCAAAAACTATTATATGTGACAATGCCTAGGTGTTTATGGGATCTCAACTCATTGAGTTTTCTCCCCAATAAGGTATTTATCTAAAACATCCTCCAACTATTATCCTTAGGGAAATGGTCTAGTAAAATAAACGAACAAGAACCTGATATAGTTGATAAAGAGGATATGAGCAGAACAAAAGCACACTTGGCATAAACATTTGAGGAATTCTTTGCAGGTTAACAAGAAAAGCTCTGATCATGAATTTAAACAGGGAGATCTAGTGTTGAAGTATAACAAACGCGGAGCAAAACCTAGTTAGCATGCAAAGTTTGATAGCCTCTGGGAAGGTCTCTTCCTCATTTTCATATGAAAGGAGCATAATTCTTTTGAACTCAAGAACATGAATGGTAAGTCCCTTGGGATTTCGATCAATGAGATCTAGCTTAAGCATTTAAATTAAGCTCAGATGTAAGTATGTAAATTTTGTAAATATGATGTTGTTGATGTTTTGTAGCTTCAGTCAAATAAACACTATGAGTCAATTCTAGTGAAGATATGTATATATATATTTAGTATATATATATATATATATTATCATTATGTAAATATTAGAGAAATTAATATAATACTCAAGAGATATTATATATATATATATGTGTGTGTTTGTGTGTGTGTAATAATAATTGTCATTATATTAATTATATAACAATGAATAGACATGTCCCATGAAGAGACATGTCTTTTCTTGGCTCATTCTCAAAATAAATGAAAGAGATTGTTGCATTTGGAAAACACATACAATCAGATAGTGCTATTACATTTGCAATGATCCTAAAACCTTAACATGGTATCAGAGCCAAGTTGCAAATGTAAGAGAGTAGTTTGTTGATGGTGAATGTGTGACCGTCTCAGAAAATATAGTCTCAGTACAAGGACCATATCTCACAAATGAACCCTTGGATTTTTTTGAATTTTGGATATGTTCGTGACAAATAAATTTACAAGAATCTCACCAGAGCGATTGGAGAGAAACTGTTAGGTTCACAAGTTATGACCAACTGTGTACCGGTCTATGCAAAACAAATTTGTAAAAGAGTGAGGTTCCTTCTTTAAAAGCCTAACTGCTTGAAGGGAGATCTGATCATATTGAAGGTTGTCATAGTGTGTATAACCTTTGGATAGTAAAGATAGGTCATGTGAAGAATTATGGTAATGTTCAAGAATGACAACATCATTTTGTGAATTTGCATGATATTTTCTATGTGGGCTCACCTTATAGAATGAAATACTTGGAATTTATAAAAGATAATTATTTCATGTTTTATTAATGCACATAATTTTTAAAGTTTGTAACTCATGTTATAATTTTGGTTAGTAAAATATTGAATGCTTCTATCATTGGTATTTTCGGTCGAGATAGTTTAGTGAGCTATTTGTAATCTCTCTTTGACATACCTTTAGGATGGAAGCACAAGAAAATTGCATTTAAGGGAGAAATAACTTGATGCTTGCAAACAAATTAATGATTGAGACCAGATGAAGAGGGATTCTAAAATTTCAAAAGAGGTCAAGAAGTTGATAAACTTGAGCTTTAGAGGGAGCAGATGGTTCAGTCAACTTGTGACAATCTTGATCATATTGATTGAGAGGGAGTTCATTATTGAAGGTGAAACATTTCTGAGGTAAAATTGATATAATTGATTATTATACTAATGAATCATGAATGTTTTTAATGGGCCAGGCCCCTATGTAAAACATGAAGAAGTGACGACTTCCAAATGATTATCACTTGTATTTGCAAAAGTTATTGGAAGGTGACGATATTACAATAACTTGATCTTCTATTGTGATAGACATCTTGCAATGGCTGAAATAGATCATGATAGATGGTATATTCTATTGTGATAGACATCTTGTGATGGCTGAAATAGATCATAATAGATGGAATCTTCTATTGTGATAGACATCTTGTGATGGCTGAAATAGATCATAATATATGATGTGAATGTTCTTATGGTAAGTTCACATTACCTATGAACATTTGTTGAGTACTTGGTGCATATAACAAGACTTGATATTTTGCAAGCCTTTCCTTTGAGCACTTAGCGAATATCATGCAACTTGATATTCTGTAGGCCAATGCTCCCAATATCATGAGATGATATCTTTATAAACTTTTGAGTACTTGGTGGACATCATGAGACTTGATGTTGGTAGGCCATTACTCTGAGCACTTGGTGAATATCATGCAACTTGATATTCTACAGGCCAATGCTCTCGATGTCATGAGATGAAATCTTTATAAAATTTTGAGTACTTGGTGGACATCATGAGACTTGATGTTGGTAGGCCATTACTCTAAGAACTTGGTGAATATCACGCGACTTGATATTCTATAGGTCAATGCTCCCGATATCATGAGATGATATCTTTATAAAATTTTGAGTACTTGGTGGACATCATCAGACTTGATGTTGGTAGGCCATTACTCTAAGAACTTGGTGAATATCACGCGACTTGATATTCTATAGGTCAATGCTCCCGATATCATGAGATGATATCTTTATAAACTTTTGAGTACTTGGTGGACATCATGAGACTTGATGTTGGTAGGCCATTACTCTAAGCACTTGGTGAATATCATGCGACTTGATATTCTTCAAGCCAATGCTCTCGATATCATGAGATGATATCTTTATAAACTTTTGAGTACTTGGTGGACATCATGAGACATGATGTTGGTAGGCCATTACTTTGAGCACTTGGTGAATATCATACGACTTGATATTCTACTCTTGCTATCATGAGATGATATATTTATAAAATTTTGAGTACTTGGTGGACATCATGAGACTTGATGTTGGTAGGCCATTACTCTAAGCACTTGGTGAATATCATGCAACTTGATATTCTACAGGCCAATGCTCTCGATGTCATGAGATGAAATCTTTATAAAATTTTGAGTACTTGGTGGACATCATGAGACTTGATGTTGGTAGGCCATTACTCTAAGAACTTGGTGAATATCACGCGACTTGATATTCTATAGGTCAATGCTCCCAATATCATGAGATGATATCTTTATAAACTTTTGAGTACTTGGTGGACATCATGAGACTTGATGTTGGTAGGCCATTACTCTAAGCACTTGGTGAATATCATGCGACTTGATATTCTTCAAGCCAATGCTCCCGATATCATGAGATGATATCTTTATAAACTTTTGAGTACTTGGTGGACATCATGAGACATGATGTTGGTAGGCCATTACTCTGAGCACTTGGTGAATATCATACGACTTGATATTCTACTCTTGATATCATGAGATGATATATTTATAAACTTTTGAGTACTTGGTGGACATCATGAGACTTGATGTTGGTAGGCAATTAATCTAAGCACTTGGTGAATATCATGAGACTTGATATTTTGTGGCCAATGCTCTCAATATCATGAGATGATATTTTTATGAATCTATGAGTTATGGTGAATATCACAAGACTAGATATTCCTAGCCAGGCCATATCTTTGATATCACGATCCTAGCTAAGAGGGAGTGTTGATGTTTTGTAGCATCAGTAAAATAAACACTATGAGTCAATTGTAGTGAAGATATGTATATATATATATATATATATATATTTAGTATATATGAGATGTATATATATTATCATTATGTAAATATTAGAGAAATTAATATAATACTCAAGAGATATTATATATATATATATGTGTGTGTGTGTGTGTGTGTAATCATAATTTTCATTATATTAATTACATAACAATGAATAGACATGTCCCATGAAGGGACATGTCTCTTCTTGGCTCATTCTCAATATAAATGAAAGAGATTTTTGTATTTGAAAAAAAATACAATTAGATAGTGCTATTACATTTGCAATGATCCTAAAACCTTAACATGCATTTTTGTTTTGAGTATGTGCAAATAAGACTGGAAGCTAGTAGTTTGTTTTGCAAGCACTTTTTCTCTTTAAGTCCTTGTTCCTTTTCAAATTAAGCTAAGGGAAAAGTTAAGGAAAAAATGGATTAAAAGATTTATGATACAAAGTGTGATGAGCTATTCTTCGTATCTCTCTTGTAGAGCCACATGTCCCATTATGTCAATTCACTTCTAAGCATGACAAATTTTGTATTATTATTCCAAGTTTTTAATGTCATGTTTCCAAGTTGGTGTAAAAATTACAATGAAATGTTTGGTTTAGGCTAAAGGCATCGAATAGGGAGGACATACTTTTCTAGAAAGCAAGTTGGTAGTTATGTGTGCATTAAAGGCATTAATTCACATGGGTGATGTTAATAACAATAATCGCCTTACAATGCAATGCAAAAAAACCCTTAACATCTCTTTAAGTATCAAAGCTTTATCGTAAATGTGCATGATGAGAGTAGCTTGCTATTGAAGTTACACACATAAGCTTGTTTTTCTTTTCTAAGAGATGGGTGAATCAAGCATAGTAGTAGAGGTCCCAGTGTCAATAGAATTTGTTGATATTTTTGGAGAATTATCCTTTGTTGACCATGTGATGTCTTTGAAGTTGGCTTATCCAAAAACCAATTCCAACGATAAAGTGATGACTAAGAATCCTGCAGCCTCGGTTGATATTTATGAAGATGTTTTTGACTCTGACTTGCACGAGGAACCCAAAACTCTGAGAGAAGCCTCATGTGCATAGATGATTTCTAATAAGAAAAATTTGGAGACATTATCACCTGTATACAAGTTATGGAACAAAGGTCTTCCATGATATATGGTGCCTAGGGCTCCATATTTCATAGAATTTGTCCATGCGTGTTATCATCACTTTGATGCAAGTCTCAACATTATTAGGGGCACTAAGTTGAAAGTATTAATTTGCATGAATGATATTAGGGAAATTATATGCATCCCTACGGTTTTAGCGACACAGATAAATTTTATAAAGAAGCTTTGGAAGCCTATTGGGGCAATAGGTAGGATGGTCAGAGTTTCTACAATTTGGTAATGGGAAAGGAACCAATATATAGGGAACCTCCAAATTTACCTCTATCTATTAAGAATTTGAATGAAAAGGATTTTTAGGATGGTTGGTCCATGTTAGTGTATGTCTATGGTTTTGACCATGACTATAATATGCATCCTTTCCAAATGCATATTCTCTTCAAGATCTACAAGAAAAATAAACTTTTTTGGTATGACTTTGTTGAGGTCCTAGCTAAAGAAATTCATGATGAACTACAATTGATTGAATATCCGAATGAACTAAAGAAACAATGATTAGAGATCACCGAGTACTGAAATGATATGTAAGATGATTAAATCAGTCAATATGTTGTCATTGATGTCAACTAGTCTTGATAGTACTTATCATGTTAGTTACAAATATCTGAACATCTGTTAGAGGAAGAAAAGATGAAGAACTGAGATATCTACATATGAAAAAGATGGATATGACAGATAAGGATAAGGTAAACATTGGGTAACTTATTGATGAGTCTATGACTTTATATTGTTGACTTGAGCATGTTACATTAATCTATTTTGGAGAAGATATTTGAAATTGTACAAGTCAATGTGGTTGGTAATTAAAGATTTCTGTATACACTGAGCCAGTGCAGTGTATATCGATAGACAATATCAATCGAGATAGTTTAACTAGTTATCACTGATGCATTTCTATATTAATTGAGTACGGATTAAAACATTAAATGCAAAGAACAATCGACTGAAATTTGATGAGCTGGAATTGTTATGATTTTGAGATTAAGGATTAAGTTTGTTATGAGATCCATGGCTGACATAATTTAGAGAATATCCAAAGGATGAGATTGAAACGTGTTAATGACACATCTTCTGATGAAGGTTTAAGAGGCAAAATAGACGAAGGAGATTCAGCAGCAAAATCTAATGGCTGGTATGAAAATGATTTACTTGTCTATATAAGAGATATGCATTTCATTGTTGAAATATGATGGAAGAAGAAGACTACAGAGAAATCATGTGAAGACTTTATTCATGCATGCCTGATTAGACTAGTTATTGAAAGAACTTAACTGCAGAGTTAACCAAGCATTAGAGAATCATTTATCGAGTGATAATAAGTTGATGAGTATTGAAGAAGTGAATTTGATTAATGATCAGAGGATTTTTATGGGCTTAACATAGATTTGAATATCTACAATTGAGTTATATTTGAATCAGATCGTACTGTATCAGTTTAACCATTGATTCAGAAAATCTCTTAACCGAATGGACTTAATAGTCTTATATTCTGCCCTATGTTATTCAGAGAATGTACATTATTATCTTGTTGACCCCATAGTGAATGTGGGTCAAAAGTTAACTGTTAGTGTTGAATTCTCTAACCAAGTCACACTTAACAGTGTGTTTGTAACCTTTAACAGGGTTGGCTCTTCACCGAGCTCACTTCAGAAGAGTGAATTATTTTGGGTGACCGGTCCCAGGTGGTTTTTCCCTTAACATGGTTTCCATGTTAAATCATTGTGTTATGTGTTATTTGTGATGATTGTTTTTCTATCATACTTTACATACTACATAATTGATTTGGTTGGTAATCACAGTTAGTTATTTACTGGTAATTGGTAAAGTGAATAGACAGATTGACATTTTATATTACCAAGTTGCATAATTTGTTGGAATTATTTGATAAGGTACATATTTGTATTTGGGACTGTAGGATAACTAATCTAACTAATTCACCCCCCCCCCCCCCCCCCCCCCCCTTAGTTATTCTAAAAATTCACTTGGAGCTTACAAATTTTCCACAACAGTTTATGTTTAAGTATTCATCATACCTTATGCACATGTTTTTATATCAGAATGCTAGCTTCTTTAGTCATTTCTTGAGCCTGGAAACTCATAATTAAAAAGGAGAGTCTACCAGTAACATTGTGGACCCTAGTTTTGTTAGCCACATGATTTTTTTACTTTCTCCCATTCTTTCTTAGTCTTCACAGTTCAAGATCTTTTGGGATTAGAGACTATCCCATGGCTCGATGTATATAAACTCAGTTGGATGGCCACATGTGGCCCTCACTGTGAGTGCTTTTTAGGAAAAGATTTTTCTTCAGTTCAAGTCTATTGCTTCATCAAGGAGCATTTCTACTTACTTTTTTTGTGTATCTCACCTTAGCTCTTAAAGTTTGGACACAAATAGTTGTTTTCGAGCGTCTCATAGGAGCAGAGAGGCATGATATCACTATCATGCCCAACAAGAAAACCCTAGGACCTTTCATGGTGGAGAGAAGGCTAGACATAGAGGGGGTACTTACATCCAAGCTTCTCTAGATTGATCTCCTATTAAGTGATTAAAAGTGGAATTTTGACCTTGATCAATACCTCTCAAAGAGGAAGAACTCCACTAGACATGTACCTTGCAAGTACTAGGATAAGTGCATGATCCCTATAGTAGAGGATCCAAATTTGTACATTGATCTTACCCTAGTTCATAGAGTTGAGTGTGCTCCATGGTATAAATTTTATAAGGTCATGGGTATCATGAACCCTTCTAAGAAAATAACAGCCAATCTTCTAAGGAAGATGGAAGATGAATCATCACCTGATGTGAAGAGATTGACTTTCTGGATCTATAGGAAGGAGATTTTGCAACTGCACACAAGTATAGGAAATTGATCCATTGATGAGAGATTTGAAGAAATATTAAAAAAACTCAATGGATTTGATCCAATTAAGTAAGAGTATATTCCCCTTGAGGGTGAAATGGATGAGATTGAAATTATCTCTATTCAAGAAGTGCATGTGCAGGCTTGTCCATTCATG
This sequence comes from Chamaecyparis obtusa, assembly GCA_027943335.1. NCBI lineage: Eukaryota > Viridiplantae > Streptophyta > Pinopsida > Cupressales > Cupressaceae > Chamaecyparis > Chamaecyparis obtusa. The sequence goes on along the minus strand of BSBK01003519.1, from coordinate 845,710 downwards.
AGAGATTCAGTTTCTCATGAGATATCTAAAAGGCCCTGCATGTAGGTAGGTAGGAAGAGAGAGAATGCTCTACTTCTTAGCAAGCCCCACCATCAAAGAGACAAAACACAACCATTGGTCTGGGGAATGTTCATATAATAGATCCTGTCACCATTGTGCCAACCATGTCACCAATGCAAGTAAGTTTTGTTTCCCCTCTTCTCTCAACCCAATCACTTATTTCTCCTATTTCCCCTATTCTTTGTGCTATTTCCACTACTCCACTACCTTGAATAGCCACAAAACCTCCCACAATTGTGACATCTATGCCCTAATTTACATTAGCTTTACAGAGAACATCTATTAATGTGGTTGCATCCTTTTCATCCACAACAAAAATATTTCACTCCATAGCTTCATTTTCCTCTACCGCAAATCCTTCCTTCTCACCCATGGTAACCAAAGTGCTAACCTTTGATACTGCCCCTACTCTGGTATCATTATGCACATCCTTTTCAATCACACCACCATCTTACACCCTATAAGGAATTCCTTCATTCTCCCCTACTACCATAACTTTTCTACTCCAAGCCTATTTACAATCTGATTCTATCCAAATCCCATATGCCCTTCCACCTAGAGCTCCTTTTGTGGGGTAGTTTATTACATCCTATGTGGACCTGTAACAACAAATTGGTTTTTCTAGGATTTCTTGATCACAAAATATTTAAAAGAGGAAAACAAAGGATTCACAAAAGCTAACTGAGTCTACCATGAAAACATTTTATAATGAGGACCACCAACATTTGGCATTTGCATCAATTGAGCCTAAAGTGATAAAGATGGCTGATCAGATAAAACCATATAATTTTTAATGTTCAAGTTATGCAGGTAAATCTAAGTTCCACATAACTAGAGGATAGGATTGTGCTAGTTGAAGAGGCCCAAAGAATTATTTCCTCTAATTACATGAAGAAGGTATGAAGACTCTACAAGACTTACATGATGTTAATCAAAGTGAAGATTGAAGTTGATTGAGTCTAGCTCAGGGAGAACTCCCTAGAAGGAAAAATCTCATGGCTCTAGTCATATGTGCAATAAGAGAAAATAAAAAAGGATAATCTGTAATTGCAACTGCATGACCTAACAAGAAAATTGTAGAAGGAAAAGGAAGCAAGAAATGAATATTTGAAGAAAATGCAGGAGAAAGAAGATGAGCTCTTTGTTGTAGGAAAGCATCCCTGACACAACACTACTTGAGCCTTAGTTGAAGGTGGTTTCAATGTAAAATGATTACCTTGTCCATGAGTTGAGCAACAAAACACAAAGAAGGGAGAGACTAAATCTTTAAAAGATGAGATATCTTTGGTAGAGGAGCAGAAATAGAACTTGGAGGTAGCTTTGGCTAAAGAGAAAAATGACTTAGCTTTGAGAAACAAACATATACAAGAAAAGTGCAGAGATAGCCTCTCTTCAGTAGAAATTTAGTGAGTTGAAGCAATAGGGAAAAGAATTGGAAGAAAAGATAAGACTGAAAGAGGTAGAAAATAAGCTTCTATGTAAGAATTCTCAGGTGCCTCCTCCCCACCCTACAAACCTTTTTCCCAATTTTGAGAGAATTCTTTTTGCTGAATGGGAAAAGGTTAAGCAATTTGTTTATTCTTTTAAACCCATCATCTGATTCTTGAAGGAGGCCCATTCTTTGCTCATTGAGGTCAAGCTATGTATCGATCAATTTACAAGCTTTGTGACACCAAAAGTTCCAAATACCCAAGAAGTTGAAAATTGGCTATACATTGCACCAATTCAAGACATCACTAGAGCTGGGTTCACGGACCGCAAAAATGTTGTGAGACATACTAATACAATAATCAGCTGTCACAAGGCCACCGTCCGCATGCAGGCTACATTGTCTATCTAGTTTTGAGTTTGTGGTTGCAAAGGCAAAGAGGCATTTCAAAGAGTTGGAGAAATATGGCTTTCCATCCCTCATTAATGTAGATGAATCTGTGTTGTAGCTTAAAAAATGGTTGCCAAAATTGATCAGAAGTTCAGTCAATCTTCTCTCCAAATAATCCAAGCGACTCCAAAGGTGAGTCAGTTTGCAAAATTGTTGTACCCAATCATCTAACTCCAAATTTTGTTGGAAAAAGATTTGATGAAGGGTGCTCCCCTTAATACCACAAACACATAACAGAAAAAGAGAAACAACAACAATAATATGTAAGAACAGAAAAATTGGCTTCTTATTATCTCCACAAATGTGGAATTACAAACTTTCAGAATTACAATATGCAAAGCCACATGGGCATTCCCTTACAATATTCTGTAGGACAAAGCCTCGAACTATTACCCAGAACTATTCTGAACTGCCTAAGACAATAATACATCCTTCCTTATATAGGCAATTATCCACCGCCTGGGAAGATTCCAGAATTTTAGCCAATAAGGCTGACCAAACTTAGAATTATTTTATTTCACATTTTATTACATCATAGTCGGCTCAAGTTAACTGAACAGAAATTTTGAAGAAAATTATTTTTCACCATTTCAGGTGGCCCAACTTCCGAAGACCATAAGTCATCACCAGTTGACCCGATCAACTATTATAACCCCATTTCAGAAACGCCATGAAGCGTTCTACAAGCTTGACTTGCGCAAGTGCCTATCACCTAAATTTTCAACCTCATCCGGGGCCTCTAAAGCCTTCAAAACTGAGTTCAAAGTTTTTGTACCCTGCTGCCAATACCGAAAATCTTCAATATCTTCCAATATACACTTGATCTGGCAATGAAAATTTACTGGCAGACTTACATGACCAAAATGAACCTCCAAGAAAGAAATCAGATCATTTTGAGCACATGCAAAAATTACCAAAAATAGTAACTTTCCATAAATAGCAGCTCTGCACTAAAATAGCCCTTATTGAATATAAAAATAGAAATATTTTTGGGTGATGCAAGATTGCTCTTACACCCAGGATGCTCCTGCATCAAGATTTCAAAGATCTCATCACTACATCCTTCTAAGAGCTAATCAATCTAGATCAAGAATACCAATGTCTAAGGATATGGGTACTGCCTTTTGAAGATGATGTCATAAGAACTGAGAGGGGGGTGAATCGGTTATCCAGTGTCCCAATTCAAAATGTATAATCCAAAATAATTCTACTACTTCTGCAAGTCGGTAAACATAAAATACTTCCCCTATCTATGTATTTACCAATTGACAATCTAAATTTTGTATTAATTATCAATTAAATATAACATGTAATATGCAAAGTATGATCACAAACAAATATCACAATCAACACATAACACAAGAGATTTAATGTGGAAACCCTATAAAGGGAATAACCACCTGAGACTGGCAACCCAAAATTGTTCACTCTTCTGAAGTGAGGTCGGTGAAGACCCAACCCTGTTAAAGGTTTACAAACACACTATTAGGTGTGACCTCGTTAGAGGATTTTAGACCAGAAGTTATCATCCAACCAACAATCACTCTGGGGTTGATAGGATAACAATGTTCACTCTATGAATGAAACATCAAAAGACTTTCATAGTCCACTCGGTTAAGAGATTTAACTGTGTACAATGGTTAAATGTGTAACAGTGGTGATATGCCTAAATACAACTTTGATTTGCAGTTTAAAGATCAATGTTTAGCTCATTAAATATTTCTGACCAATATTACACTTCAAATTCAATACTATATCAACTTACTGTCCATCGGTAATAACTCTCTGTAGCTCGGTAACTATTCTGCAGCTTAGTTCTTATTGACTAGTATGATCAGAAAAAACTTCTCCATGTGATTATTCTGCAGTATCTTCTTCTTTCGACATCCATTTCATAATGAAACCAATGTCTCTTATATAGACGAGTAAATCATTTTCTTTTCCTCCATCAGATTTTTCCACTTAATCATATTCATAGATTTTGCTACTTTAAGTTCCCTTGACTGATGTGTCAGTAACACGTTTCAATCTGCTCCATTAGATCCTTTTGATTTATGTTAGCCGTTGATCTTCATAACAAACATTATCTGTTACCTCGATTTCATACACTTTACAGCTCATCAATTTATCAGCTAAACTAATCATTTAATTCCTTTTTGTTTTGCTCGATTAACAAAGAAATGCGTCAGTGAACACAAGCTTGGTTAATAATTTTCTCAGTATACACTACACTTCGTCGGTGTATACTAAAATGCTTTATTTACCGACAACACTGCTTTGTGTCTTTCAGCTCTATTCTTCATCATAGATGAATGCAACATAATAAAGTCAATTCCATCAAGTCATAGACTCATTAACAAGTTACTCAGTGTATTCCTTATCCTCATCTATCATATACATCTTCCTCATGTAGATATTTCTGTTCTTCATCTCTTTCACCTTCCTTCAGATGTGTCGGTATAGTAACTTACCAGATAAGTACTGTCAAGCTAGTTGACATCAATGACAACATAATATTGATTTAATCATCTTGCATATCTAATCATCAAATCTTTAGGAATATTTAAATTACAGATTCTTCAATCTAGTTCTGAATCAGTTATAGTTCATCAATCTCTCCCCTTGGCATTGATGGCAACTCAAGTAATATGAAATGTACCATACACATACCAAACATGTTTTCTACAACTCTATGATCAAATGCTGTGTAGTGTAAGCTCTCCCTAGCTTAATATGTTTAATCACTACATTACTAAAACAACATTATAAAATATAACTTTGTCATTTTGTAGATATAACCTTTTTAGTTCTCAATTTCCTTTTAGATCATCTCTCCCTTAGATAGTTCTCATCGGTACAAATCTCCTTTTCTTTTCGTATTATTTATCTCTCCCTGTGACAACAAAGCCAAAGAAACAAATAAATAATTAGCTCTGTAATAGCTAAGTAACTCTCTAGTGTCCAATACTTCCTCTATATCTTAGTATACTGATATCCCAAACTATTTCAGTTCTTCACACTTAATCACAACCTTGAACAAAATTCAAAGTGTGAACTATGCTGCATCAACATGAATGATCTACTGATAAGATTAGGTTGATGCAACATCTAGATCACATTAGTGACCGATAGACAGGGGATGGACCCCAAGTCTAGTCCTCAAATATTTAAAAGTGTCCTTTGGTAGAGACTTTGTAAAAATATCTGCAAGTTGTTCTTTAGATGTAACAAATTCCAACTTTAGTTGCTTCTCTTGCACTTGTTCTCTTAAGTAGTGATACTTAATTGATATATGCTTTGTCTTTGAGTGCATCACAAGATTCTTTGAGATATTAATTTCACTTGTGTTGTCACAGTATATGATCACCGGGTCAGTGATTACCTCATTCATTCCTTCCAACACTTGTTTGATATATGCAATGTTTGAGCAATTAGTAGCAGTAGCAACATATTCTACTTTAGCTGTAGACTGAGAAATACACACTTTCTTTTTACTTGTCCAGGTTACAAGTCTTTCACCAAAGAAAAATGCTCCTCCGATGGTACATTTTCTGTCATCCACATTTTCAGCTCAATCAACATCGGTGTAAACTTTTAGCTCAAACTTACCTTCCTTAGGATACCATAATCCATAATCCTCTATATTTTTCACATATCTTAAGATTCTTTTTAGTAGCAATCATGTGTGATTCTCTAGGATTAGCAAAATATCTAGCAACAATTCCAACAACATGTGCTATATCTGGTCTACTGTGAACTACATACATTAGCTTACCAATCATGGATTGGTAAAGTGTCTGGTTTACCTCTGTAGTTTTATCTTCCTTTGTTAATTTAATTCTAGTAGCCATCGGGGTTCCCACAGGTTTAGCATCTTCCATGCCAAATGTCTTCAAGACTTCCTTTATGTACTTGGACTATGTGATGAATATCCCATCACTCTATTGTATCACTTTTAATTTAAGAAAGAACTTAATCTCTCTGAACATAGAAATTTCAAACTCATTCCTCATGTCATCAACAAAAGATTTACATATATGATCTTGACCTCCAAAAATAATATCATCAAAAAAAATTTCAGCAATGATAATAGTGTCATCAGTATCACCTTTCATGTACAAATTGCTGTTCTCACTGGTTCTTACAAATCCAATACTTAACAAGTATGCAGTCTTTCATACCATGCTCTCGGTGCTTGCTTCAAACCATATAAAGCTTTGTGTAATCTACATACCATATTTTTGTTGTCTGGATCAATGAATCCTTAAGGTTGTTCTATGTAGACCTCTTCTTCAAGTATATCATTCAAAAATGTTGATTTCACAACCATTTGATAAATCTTAAATTTCTTGTGTGCAACATATGCAAGTAGCATTCTAACTCCTTCCAATCTAGCAACAGGTGCAAATGTTTCACCATAATCAATGCCTTCTTCCTGTGCATATCACTTGCATACCAATCTCACTTTATTTCTTGTTACTTCACCATTTTCATTCATTTTATTTCTAAATATCCATTTAGTACCGATAAAATTCTTATCTTTAGGTCGGGGTACTAAGGACCAAGTTTTTTTTTTCTCTATTTGTTCTATTTTCTCCTTCATTGCATTAACCCATTCTTCATTTTCTAATGCAACTTTCACATTCTTTGGTTCAAGTTCACAAACCAAACATGTACCTTGTCTTGTTTTGCTTCTAGTCTACATTCCAGCTTGTCTGTTTCCAATAATTTATGTCTTAGGATGATGTCTTCTGACAAAACTAGCCAGTACTCAGTTTCTTCTTTCTTGTTCATCCTGTTTAGGTTCATTTGATTTCTCGGTAGCACCATCTTGTTCGTCAATTTCCCTTTCTTGTTCCTTGGGGTTATTTTCCTGCTAATTGGTTATCACAGGTTGTGACTTCGGTAGATAGTTAGGAAGTTCAATGTAAGTGAATCTACCATAGTCTTCTGGTTCCTTTATTTCTTCTATGTTTATGTCATCATACTCATCAACATGAACATTAGTACTTTCAATCATCTTATTTCTAACCTTATTCAGACATTTGTATGCTTTACTCTTAGTAGAATATCCTAAGAATATTCTTTCATCACCTTTAGAATCAAATTTCCCATTTCTCTCATCCTTTAGAATAAAACATTTGCTTCCAAAAATTCTGAAATAACTTACAGTAGGTTTGTGTCCAAACCATAGCTCATAAGGTGTCTAGTTGGTGTCCTTCTTCAGTTGTACTCAGTTAAGCACATATACAGCTATGCTGACAGCTTCCCTCCAATATGTCTGAGCAAAATTCTTTTGTAGCATTAGTGTTCTAGCACAGTCAATGATTGACCTATTCCTTCTTTCAGCAATCCCATTCTGCTGAGGTGTTCTCAATGCAGAGACCTATCTCTTAATACCATTCTCATTACAAAAATTAGTAAATTCATCAGAGATAAATTCACCTCCTCCATCAGATCTTAAGCATTTGATTTCTTTTCCATTCTCTTTTTCTACCTTAGCCTTATGCCATTTAAACAATTTAAAAGATTTAGATTTCTTTTTCAAAAACATAACAGTCATTAGTCTAGTGTAGTCATAAAAAAAAAGAATAAAGTATCTATCACCATAATAGCTCTGAGTTCTCATAGGACCACATAGGTCAGTATGAACCAATTCAAGTATCTTATTTGTTGAGTAGTCTTTGCTTTTAAAACTGGACTCAATCATCTTACCTTTCTGACATTCATGACACATAGCATGATCTAGTTTTGACAAGTTAGGCAATCCTCTAACTCTTTTCTTCTTACTAATCTTGACCATGTTATCAAAATTCACATGACATAACCTCTTATGCCACAATGATGCATCTTCATCTTTCATTAATAAACAAGAATATTGATCAATATCAAGATAAAATAGATTACCTCTGGCTTGTGTACTAGTTCCAACAAGTCTTCCTCCATCATCATAGATTCTTACCTTTCTGCTCTCAAAAGCAAGTCGGTGACCTGAGTGTTTAAGCTATGCTACACTTATCAAATTATAGTTCAGTCCATCTACCCAGTATGAATTCTCACATTTTATTCTATCATTAATCATTAGTGAACCTTTACCTCTCACCATACAAGGTGCATCATTTCCCATTCTAACAGATCCACCATCATATTCATCAATTAGATCAAATTTCTCTATATCACCAGTCATATGATGTGTGCAGCCACTGTCTATGGTCCATGTATCATTTCTACTTACTTTAGAGATCAATGCTATCTCCTCATGTTTCTCTTCTTCCTCTGAATCATCCTTCATAGCAACAAATACTACTTCTACATCATCATCAGTGTCAGATTCAGATTCAAATTCTTTGACTATGTAACATACCTTTTTCCCTTTGTCATAGCTATCTCAGTTATCTCTGTTGTTGTGTTGGTAGCCTCTATTGACTCTTCTCCCATAGCTTCCTTTGGATCTATCTTTGGATCTATCATCATCTTTCTTATTCAAACATCTAGCAGCGATGTGGTGAAATTCTTTACAATTAAAATATGCTAGAGGTAACTTGCCTCTATATCTTCCCTTACCTTTGGGAAATCTTCTACCCATAAGAGCTTCAAACTCATCAAGTTCATCATCGGTATTACTGTCACTGTCATTGTTCTTATCAATCTTGCTACTAGACTTGCCAATCTTCAAAGAGGACATGAAAGTGGATTCAACAGAAGGTACAAAACTATTGTCAAAGTTATTCAATCAAAGGTTGTAAGCTTACTGATCAGAGTGTCAAGGGTGAGGTTGGATGTAGCCCTTGTTTTATGAATTGCAAAGATCCTGATCGCATAAACTGGCAGCAAAGTTCTGAGAATCTTTCTTATCACTGTTTCATCATCAATAGCTCCGCTAGATGCTCTAATAGCATGTACTACCTCTTTTAGTTTGTTTGTGTATTGCACAATGTTCTCACCTTCTTTCATCTTCATATCATCAAATCAACCTCTTAGGCTTTCTTCTCTGACTCTCTTGACATTTGTATCTCCACTATATATTAGAGTCATCTTGTCCCACATCTTCTTAGCAGTATCACATTCCTTGATGTCATTAAATTCAGCATCGGTATAGGCAGTAGCAAGTTCCATCATACTAATATTGTGTTCATGCCTATCCTTCAGTTGATCAAGAGCTAGGGGACTTGGTGTCGGTTCAATGTAGCCTTTCTTCGTCAGTTGTAGTGTAGAATTCCCAATTCTAGATATGTGCAACTTCATCTGGCTTTTCCATACTGTGAAGTTATCTTTGTTCAATTTTGGTACTTCCCTCTTATACGTCTTGAGACCTTTTTGCTGAAGTCCTTAAAACTCTATTCTAAGCAACCAATGCTCTGATACCAATTGTTAGAATAATCGAGAGGGGGGTGAATCAGTTATCCAGTGTCCCAATTCAAAATGTATAATCCAAAACAATTCTACTACTTCTGAAAGTCGGTAAACATAAAATACTTCCACTATCTATGTATTTACCGATTGACAATCTAAACTCTGTATTAATTACTGATTAAATCTAACATGCAATATGAAAAGTATGATCACAAAAAAATATCACAATCAACACATAACACAAGAGATTTAATGTGAAAACCTTGTAAAGGGAAAAACCACCTGGGATTGGCAACCCAAAATTGTTCACTATTCTAAAGTGAGGTCGGTGAAAACCCAACTCTGTTAAAGGTTTACAAACACACTGTTAGGTGTGACCTTGTTAGAGGATTTTAGACCAAAAGTTATCATCCAACCAACATTCACTCTAGGGTTGACAGGATAACAATGTTCACTCTATGAATGAAACATCAAAAGACTTTCATAGTCCACTTGGTTAAGAGATTTAATTGTGTACAATGGTTAAATGTGTAACAGTAGGTGATCTGCCTAAATACAACTTCAGTTTGTAGTTTACAGATCAATGTTTAGCTCATTAAATATTTCTAACCAATATAACACTTCAAATTCAATACTATATCAACTTACTATCCATCGGTAATAACTCTATGTAGCTCAGTAACTGTTCTATAGCTCAGTTCTTATTAACCAGTATGATCGGAACAAACTTCTCCACATGAATATTCTATAGTATCTTCTTCTTTCGGCATCCATTTCATAATGAAACCAATGTCTCTTATATAGATGAGTAAATCATTTTCTTTTCCTCCATCAGATTTTGCTGCTTAATCATATTCATAGATTTTGCCTCTTTAAGCTCCCTCGACTGATGTGTCAGTAACACATTTCAATCTGCTCCATTAGATCCTTTTGATTTATGTTAGCTATTGATCTTCATAACAAACATTATCTATTACCTCAATTTCATACACTTTATAGCTCATCACTTTATCGGCTAAATTGATCATTTAATTCCTTTCTATTTTGCTCGGTTAACAAAGAAATGCGTTGGTGAACACAAGCTCAGTTAATACTGCACTCGGTATACACTACACTTCATTAGTGTATACTGAAATGCTTTATTTACCAACAACACTGCTTTGTGTCTTTCAACTCTATTCTTCATCATAGATGAATGCAACATAATAAAGTCAATTCTATCAAGTCATAGACTCATCAACAAGTTACTCAATGTATTCCTTATCCTCATCTATCATATACATCTTCCTTATGTAGATATTTCTATTCTTCATCTCTTTCACCTTCCTTCAGATGTGTTGGTATAGTAACTTACAAGATAAGTACTGTCAAGCTAGTTGACATCAATGACAACATAATACTGATTTAATCATCTTGCATATCTAATCATCAACTCCTTAGTAATCTTTAAACTATAGATTCTTCAATCTGGTTTTGAATCAGTTGTAGTTAATCAGATGAATGGCTCCCTTTGCAGACCACCATTGATAGTCTCCTAGGGATGAGAAGTTAGGGTACTTGTCATAGATACCAAAATGTTAAAAGGGTTGTAAATTCCATCGGAAGAATTTACATCAGAGTTTCCATAATTGTGAATAAAATTCACCTTTATGTGAAGATAAAACATTTTACTAAGGATTCATTTTCCTTTCGTGTCGAGTTTTGCTTAAGGTTTGTATGTTCTTTTTACTTGGTGTCATGACACGTATTTGAGTCAAGCTTCCCTTTCTTTTCTTTGAAAGTTGTGTTTGAGCGTGCCACATGTTTATCGAATGGTAGTCGCATAACCTTTTTGTTGGTGGGCCTAAGCTTTACTTAAGTAATACACATGGTCATCTCATGGGAAATTGAAGGAGTTTAACTTTCTTTCAAAATTAGCTTTTGCACCTATGTACCATGTGGTTGTCTCACAAGCCATTGAGAGAGTTCAACATCTTCTTTGAAGGATGTTTCATGGTTGTCTCCCACATGTCATCTCTAAGCTAAAGAGAAAGGCTTGTTGGGAATAATAGTCCACAATACAATTGAGGGGGGGGGGGGGGTGAATCAGTTGTATAATAGATTATTAAACTTTAAACTTTAAACACCAAAATATCAAATCCAATGAACACAATGAATGCCAACACAGTAACACAATATTTTGGTCTCGGGGAAACCCTGTTAAAGGTAAAAACCCCAGTGGGAATTAGCACCCATAAATGATGTACTGAGAGTATAGTTATCCTTGTTAGAAGATATATCCATGTTAGGAGCTTATTGAAACATTACAGTACATAGTCCTTGTTAGAGGATAGACCTTGTTAGGAGTCAAGAACAAAAGGGAGGGCTCACGGCCCAAAGAAGGTTAAGTCCACCTTCAGAACTCACTGTTTGCAACACAAGTGTATATGAAGAAATACACAATCATTTAAATTGTTTGAAAGCAACTGTATTTGCTTGATCAGTTCTAATGAAGTCCACCAATAAACCTCTTCTCTACATACAACAGACACAAGCTCATAGCTTTCACAACCTCTCTATATCATCTTCTACTCATACCTATCTTTTCCAAAGAAAAGACCTTTCATTTATACCTTATAGTTTGACCCATAAGGCTTTCCTAATTACAAACAATTACATAAACCCTTGCTAAGATACACATGGTATCTAGAACAAATCTACATTGATTATATTACAACAATTAAGGACCGACATCCTTAATTCAAGTTTGCCATCCGTTATACACGTTGCATCTCCGTAGCCAGCTTCTAAATAGATCACTTTCTATACCTTGCGTAGTTCATAGAACACTCTTCAATACTCTATCTTTCATCTCTAAAGTTTGCATGGACTGATTCCACATCTCTTGTAAGCTATACACAAAACACATAGACTAACTTTGTCATTTCTCACTATCACAGTCAATGACCAGTCTTCACCAAAACATCTATAACTCATCCAATATGAAGCAATAAATGATGCGATCTTGGATATAAGATCACAACATCCTCCTGAACCCTCATCTATCTTTGCATCATCTGAAACATCCATACAGTGTCCATACACTGTGACAACCAGTCTGATTCCCTCACATAAACATATGTTGACATCAGTGACCAAACACAAATGACAACAATATGAGTGTCCATTCAGTAATGTAGTGATTAAACATATTAAATGTCTCAATCACCTCCCCATGCATTAGCAATATCCAACAAGGCTTCCACACGTCTTACATTTGGAAGATTGGTTTTCCTTCAATTCAGGCATTTTCTCATGAAGCAACTAGATGAAGTAATGAAGATCTAATCTCAATTGGTAGCTAACAAAAACAATAGAGAATCTGATCCTGTTTATAGACCAAGGGCTACCTATCATTTTATTAGGGGTAGTGATGAAAATTTAAAATTCTTGGATTCATAGAGTGGGATTCATGAGAGTTTCTGCAACTACTTTCTTGTTAAGAAGAATTAGGCAATGCCCTATCCTATATAAGGCAAATCTTTGTATTGTAAAAAAGACTTTTGACAGAAATAAAGGACTTTGATAAACATATGAAAAAACTATTTTGTAGCCTTAAATTGTGTATCGTCTTAAAATGGAAGCACTTCCATGCTAAGATCATTTAGCCCTCTGAGTGAGTGGTTTGGGTCATGTCAAGCACCTAGAATCAACCCTTTTCTCAGATCTGACTTGTTCTCCTCATTCTGCTTCTATCTGTCCCTATTTTTAGTATATTTCTACATTTCCTAGCATTATGGACTGAGGTCCTGAGGTTTTTAACCTCAAGGTCAAAGTCAAACTTAAGGGTCAAAGTTGACCTCAACTCTAACCTAGGTTAGGGTCAACCTAGACTCTAACCTAGGGCAGAGTCGACCTAGTCCTTGACCCCTAGTTCAAGTTTCAAGTTCCGATGATTTTTGGATGTTGGGTTTCAAAAATATTTGTTTTCCTGCTTTCGGGTCGGCCATTTTAGATTTTAGAATGGTAAATCCTTAAAATATATTTAATATGGGTCCATTTTCAGGGGTTAAGGTTAATTGGGATTTAATTCTCCAATGTCAGCTTTCTCTAGAGGTTTGTGCCCTAGATCACTATAAAAGGAGGCCTTCCTCTGTCATTTTCACATCTCATCTCAAGTAATTTCATGATCAAGCTCTCAAGATTTTCTAAAGGTGATCAAGTCTTCAAGAATTGCATTCAAGTCTTCTTCTCCATTCAAGTTCTCCATTGAAGATCAAGGATTCAAGTATTCAAGCCTTTGAATGGATTTGGTTCAAGCATGCAAGATTCATCATTCAAACCCTAGATCTAGCCATCATGATGGTGTGATCTTCCTTCAAGATCCTTTGTTAATCTTCTAGATCCAATCATTCTTTTATCAAGGTGGATTCCAAGCATACAAGCATGGAGGTTTTGTATTTACTTTCATGGTTTTGATTTACATTTTCCATTATTGTGTTCAAGCTTTCATATCAATATATTTGTTTCCATTCGAAATACAATTGCATACCTATCGAATTGCATAGCTTCATTGTGAGATCTACTTCTACTATTTGCTAGCATTCTCCATTTTAATTTCAATATTAAGGTTGATTCCAAACCAGGGTTTGACCAAGGCAAACCCCTCAAACGAACAACAAAAACTCTCTTTTTATCGTAGGTGTAGGTGCGGAACTTCAGATCTGAGATTGGATTTGGATACCCTTTTCGGTGAACTTTTGAGATCTGTGAACAAAGTCAAAGTTGACCTTCAGAATAAGAATGTAGCCTTTGACCTTTTATGAGGGTCAAAGACTACCTGTTGTTAGAAAGATAAAAGATTTTTGGGTTTTCTTTGTCTCGACATTTCCAGTCCGAAATAGGTTGCATAATTGCTCAAAAGTACACACATACATCATAAATTGGCATTTTCCAAATTTTCCCTATTTTGAGGTTAGTATTTGCCTTTCAATTATTTCAAATTTCAAGCATAATTCCATTATAGGAAAATATAAGGTTTTCTTCCTTTTTCATACTCTCCATAGATTGATTTGATTGTGCATTAACCTTTTGGTTGATCAATTTGGATCTCTCCTTTGGGAATTTGGATTTAGAAGTGAATCTCATATTTCCCCCATACATCCTAAGGTGGATACAAATTCACCTTATTCATTTTTGTGAACCCGACATACTTACCCCTTTTTCTTTTATGGAATTAGATGCCCTATTGTGTTAGATTTTAGATCTTTTCTTACATTTAGATTAGATCTAATTTATACTCTTGCATTTTAAAATTCAAAAATACAAAAAAATCTATATATTCAATAAAATAGAATTTATTTTTTTACATTTCATTTCCTATGGAGATTGTTAAGATGCTTTGGTGTGTGGTCATGTTCTTTATTACCCTTCTTTTAGCATCTCTTTATAATACCTATGATGTTTATGAGAGTATCATTCACTTTATTATGTTGATGACCCTTCAGTTTGCTCTTGCCTATGCTTTTGTGAAGTTGACCGACACTAGTCTTCCTACATTCAAAACCTTCATTAAAGATTTATGTCGTAGCCTTATTAATCTCTTGAATTATGTGATAAATGTGATAGATGATACACCATATCCTATCAATCCTAATCCTATCAATCCTAATCCTAATCTTCCTAATCTTAATTTGATACCTAATTCTCCATCTGCTATCCCTAGTTCTTCCCATACTTATGATGGGATTCAAGATATAGTTGAGGATGCAGATGTGCAAGATTTCTTTGATTTACCTTCTCCTCCGATTCATGATGATATTAAAGGAAAGGGTAAAGAATCTTCTTCAAAACCTATTATTCCACCTTATACAACCTTTACTCATGAAAATGATAAACAATCACCTCTTGTAGAAGCTTTACATAATATGTACTCTATCGGTTATAATATGGTGACTAAACAAGGTTATAAAGGTTTAGGATTTGGAGTTATCAAACATGGTATTAGGTTTCTAGTTCATATACCCCCTAAACCAAATATGTATGGTGTTGGTTGTTCAAAATCTCAAGTCAAGGTAGGTAATACTAATCATTGTCCTCCTCTTCACATTCTTCTCCCTACACCTATCTTAGATAACCCTAATACTCATCAAGAAGTGGCTAAGAAGGTATATGTTGAGCTAATGAATTCCAAGAAAGAAATATTTAGACCTATGCTGATATATGCTTTATACAAATATAAATTTCCTTTTCATTATAGCAACACACATTTACTTGCTGATTGTAAACATTTCAAGTTATATGTTAGAGAAAAAGCTACTTTAGGAATTATATCTCACTCTCGTGTAATTTTACACCTTCATAATTTTGATATAGGGGATTCCCCTCCTTCTGATATAATGTAGATGTTCTTCCCCTCTTGTCTCATGACTGGGGGGCAAGAGGTGTATTTTCATCTAGTCTCCTAGGATCCATTAGGCTTTTAGCATATATTATTCTTGAGCTTAATTGGTATTCTCTCCTATTTTTTCTATGGTTTTGCATTATCTTTATAATCATCCATAGATCTTTTTCAGGATATCTTTTCTAAGACATTTTCTTTACAAAGATATCCCTTGTCTTTCTCTCTGGGGGGCAAGGTACCTGTTTCTTTCTCTTTGTCTAGGGAGTTGCTTTCCTTAGCTTAGTGGTATTTTTTTATATTGCAATATTCTTTCAACATATTGATAGATGTTTTGACTATGCATAACCTTTCTTATATGAGAAGTTGTTGACCTAAGTCGTCACCTCTTCTCTATTTTGCAAATTATATTCTTGATAAAATCTCACCCTTGCTTTGGTGTTAGAGTTGTTTCCCTCATTTCAAAGATTCCTCTTCCTCCTGTTTGCAGGGGGCTTGATGATTGAATCTTTGTTCCCACCTTTTGAAAGATGATATTTTATTTAAAGCACTCCTCTTTGGTGGGGGTCTTGTTGATAAGATCTCTTTCATTGAGGATCCTTTTTGCATGAGTGACATATTCTTTTCACAATTATTTATATTCTTGGATGTAGGTGTCAATATCTCTCACAAGGGATATGGTGTACATTGTTGTAAATAGGATATCTCCTTGCATTGTGAACTAGGCATCCTCTTCCATCTTTGTTCCTACACTTGGGGGGCAAGGATGCCATCTCCTTTTCTGTCTTTTTGGGATTCACCTCTTTCCTTGGTTAAGCAGTATCTATATATTATGTGATATCCAATCATACATGAAAATTTTGGTTTGCATTGAGGATCTATGTCCTTGATAACAACCTCTTTTATTGTTTGACATTGGGTTTCCATGGTTGGTATATCTCTCACCTTGGAAACTGAATAGTGTGCTATCCCTCATAAGGGTTACTTTTTTTCACTTCTTGCATGATATCTTTGCATTCATCCCTTCCATGGCCTTATAGGAGCTGTGACCTTCTTGGCTTGGACTGGGTGTTGTTTGTGGATATTTTCTTGATGTTGAAGAAGGCTTTATCCTTGTTCTTTCTTTTTCTTAACATGTCAAAATAGTATGTTTTTTCCATATTAAGGAGGGTCTCCCTTGTACTATAGTTTTTTATTTTTTCCATATGCTAAATCTTGGAAGGTAACACACATAAGTTGCTAAATCTTGAAAAGACATGCATTTATATGCTAAATCTTTTGATGGTAATGCACATAAGTTGCTAAATCCTGAGGAGACACACATTTTTCAAAATTTTTCCATATGCTAAATCTTGGAAGGTAACACACATAAGTTGCTAAATCCTGAAGGGACATGCATTTCCAATTTCAAATCTACTAAATCCTCTAAAGGTAATGCACATAAGTTGCTAAATCCTGAAGGGACACACATCTATATGCTAAATCTTCTGAAGGTAACACACATAAGTTGCTAGATCCTGAGGAGATACACATTTCATATTCATAGTGATACAAGAAGGTGGATCTATGGGTATTCTAGAAGCCGTCAGAAGATGCATTACAATTACAAGCATAGTTTATGGGTGAACCTATTAGGGCTCTCCCTCCAGGGTGATTCACTGTAAGGTGGGCATCTTACTAGGTGAGGTAATCACTCTTTTCCCTTTCTCTCTTTTTTCTTTCATGCTAGTAGGACCGGATCATGAAGCTATGTTATTTATAGTGTTGCTCTTGTCTTTCTTATGTAATCATTTATGCTTTTATGATAGATTTCCAAATATGATATTAGTATGAGAAGTGTTTTAGTAAGGCTTCTTGTACTAGTTGATTTGGGTTTGTTTTAGTACTAACCCCTCTTTTTTTGTCTTTTTCCTTTTTTTTCTTTCACACCCTTGTGCATGTATGTTGAGTTAGAATCCTTAACCTAGGGACTTGTGTCCCTAACTAAGTGTTATCCTATCTCATTTTGAATCCATTCAAATCTCTTATTTCTTCTCCTTTACCAAGAGTTTTCATCAAATCCATACTCTTGCTAAAGTGGGGGCTTAATGTATCATCTTAAAATGGAAGCACTTCTAAGTTAAGAGCATTTAGCCCTTCGAGTGAGTGGTCTGGGTCATGTCAAGCACCTTGAATCAACCCTTTGCTCAAATTTGACTTGTTCTCCTCATTCTACTTATGTCTGTCCCTATTTTCAATATATTTCTACATTTCTTGGCATTATGGACTGAGGTCCTGGGGTTTTTGACCTCAAGGTCAAAGTCAAATTTGAGGGTCAAAGTTGACCTTGAATCTAACCTAGATCAGGGTCAACCTCAACTCTAACCTAGGGAAGAGTCAACCTCATCCTTGACCCCCAGTTCAAGTTTCAAGTTCCCATGATTTTCAAATGTCAGGTTTCAGAAATATTTGTTTTCCCACTTTCGGGTCGGCCATTTCAGATTTTGGAATGGTAAATCCTTAAAATGTATTTAATATGGGTCCATTTCTAGGGGTTAAGGTTAATTAGGATTTAATTCCCCAATGTTAGCCTTCTCTAAATGTTTGTGCCCTAGATCACTAAAAAAGGAGGCCTTCCTCTCTCATTTTCACATCTCATCTCAAGAAATTTCATGATCAAGCTCTCAATATTTTCTCAAGGTGATCAAGTCTTCAAGCATTACATTCAAGTCCTCTTCTCCATTCAAGTTCTCCATTGAAGATCAAGGATTCAATTATTCAAGCCTTTGAAGGGATTTGGTTCAAGCATGCAAGATTCATCATTCAAACCCTAGATCTAGCCATTATGATGGTGTGATCTTCCGTCAAGATCCTTTGTTCATCTTCTAGATCCATTCATTCTTTTATCAAGGTGGATTCCAAGCATACAAGCATGGAGGTTTTGTATTTACTTTCAAGGTTTTGATTTACATTTTCCATTATTGTGTTCAAGCTTTCATATCAATATATTTTTTTACATTCGAAATACAATTGCATATCTATTGAATTGCATAGCTTCATTATTATATCTACTTTTACTACTTGCTAGCATTCTCCATTTCAATTTCAATATTAAGGTTGATTCCAAACTAGGGTTTGACCAAGGCAAACCCCTCAAACAAACAACAAAAACCCTCTTTTTATCGCAGGTGCAGGTGTGGAACTTCAGATCTGAGATTGGATTTGGATACCCTTTTCAGTGAACTTACGAGATCTGCGAACAAAGTCAAAGTCGACCTTCAAAATAAGAATGTAGCCTTTAACCTTTTATGAGGGTCAAAGACTACTTGTTGTCAGAAAGATAAAAGATTTTTAGGTTTTTTTCATCTCGGCATTTCTAGTCCGAAATAGGTTGCAGAATTGCCTGAAAGTACACACAAACATCAGAAATTAGCATTTTCTAGATTTTCCCTATTTTGAGGTTAGTATTTTCCTTTCAATTATTTTAGATTTCAAGCACAATTCTATTATAGGGAAATATAAGGTTTTCTTCCTTTTTCATATTCTCCATAGATTGATTTGATTGTGCATTAACCTTTTGGTTGATCAATTTGGATCTCTCCTTTGGGAATTTGGATTTAGAAGTGGATCTCATATTTCCCCCATACATCCTAAGGTGGATACAAATTCACCTTATTTAAATTGTAATGCACATTTGAATCAAAGCAATATAATCAATTGTTCTCTCAACCCTTTGATCTCTCAAAGATTCATTGTCCATGTATGATTTCTATGCTAGTTAAAGATTGAATCTTACTTTAGTGTCTTTATCTTTAATTTTCACTAAGTAGATTATGCATTAATATTTTTTTTTCTATGGATGTTATTGTATGGTTCACTTTATGTCACATGTTTGAGGATTTTCATATATTTGTGATTTTGCTTGAGTGTGTATATGTTATAAAGTTTCCTTGAAATATCATACCTTGTGATAACCTGTGTATACACTTAAAATTGGCTTGAAAAATTAATTAAATATTTATTATTTAATTAATATCTACTTCTTCTATTGCTAAGTAAATTAATTAATTTATTTAGTATATTCATCTATATTATTCTTCTTATCCTAAGTTTTCTAATTAGTCTTATTAAAGTGATTTAATTAATGATTTAATTACACAATCACTATATGACTAAATCTCATAGTCCACCTCACTTATCCAACTCACTTGACACATCATTCTTGTTCAGATAATTAATTAATTTTAATTATTTATTAGCATATTTATCCTCACCCATGTGTCCTATTTTCAAGGGCTATGTGGCCTCATGAGGCTTGATCTTATGACGACATGTCCTCTTTGAACTTGGTCTATGTCACTTTTCCTATTCCTTAGGAGCTTCTTTAGCCATCTCAAGGAGTCAAAGGTGACTCATGGGACATTTCTACCAAGAGTCCTTGTGAGGAAAATGTCTTCCCACCTTCTTCTCAAAGGTCTTTGTGAGACATTTGACATGTGTCTTTCCTTTCCTCCTTAAACTCTCTTTTCAATATAGGAGGAACATATCTCCTATTCTTCCTCTCACATTCCAACTAAACCCACATTTGGCTCAAATCCTCTAACCAAAGCAATTGCAGCCATAAGATCCTCCACCTTTCAATCTCCAACCTTGGATCTTTCCACCTAGGTTTGAGATTTCCAAAAATCTATAAAAGGATCCTTCCTCCTCCTTTGTGAGGATAATAGTAATAGTAATAGTAAGAATTTTTTAGATTTGTGAACTAGCATCCTTAGCAATCATTTAGCAATCAAGAAATCTAGTTTTATTACAATCATATCATACCATCTATATCCATCAATCATGCATCATCCACCATTTTATAGTGAGCATTGTAGGATTTAATATAGTTTTGCATTTCATGTCCACTATCTCCATGCTTTGAAAACATCTTGAAGAGGGAGAAAATATACAAGTCTGAGAGCTCAACAAATCAAGAATTTAAAGCTATGAGGACAATGGAGACAAGCTACATGGATACGTGAAGGTAAAAATCACATTTTTATTTAGTTACTTTTGTAATCTTCATTGTGTGTGCATCTTTAGATAGAATTTGTAGCTAATTTTTGGATTAGTACTTCATTTCTAGGATAGGATACATAATTTTCATACATTTTTGGTGCCCACCGTGGGTTCGACCCACAAATTTTAACCATCAAAATATGAGCTTTACATGTGAAGGTACCTACAGGTTATTTTTGTGCATTCATGCCCAATAGGTATGCATACATCTTTTGAAAATCATCAAACACATCCAAATATTTTTTTGAGTTTCACCTATCAAGATCTATCATCCTTATCTAGAGACTTACTTAGGTTTATCAGTGACAATCTTAATCATAGCATAGTGAGTTTTATATCTCCTATAGACCTAGATTTATCATTATCAATCTCACTCAACACTTTAGATATTCATCATATCTTTCTATCCATCCAAATTTCATATCAAAACTTTCATCCCATCTACCTCACTTTCATCTTTCACCTTTTATGGTTTGAACTCGATCACAAAAACTAAAGAAATGAGAGAATCTAGAGTCCCAAGACAAAATGGAAATACCTAGCAATGAAGAAAATCCTTGGTCAAGATATTCTAATAGGGAGTCATTTATTGCAAATGAGGAACCATTAGATCAACAATTAAGAGAATCCATGAAAGATCCCTGATTTCACAAAGTCTTAAAAAGAATTCTAGACATGGATAAAGATAAATACTTCCTCATGCGTGCTCACCAAGGAGTAAAATTACCTATTGATTTTGATGTCTCCCTACTCAAGGAAACTCCTAAATCAAATGATCAATAACAACCTAGTGGTTCCCAAGAAACACATACTCATGGACCTATGGGAGAAACACAACTTGGTAGTTCTCATAACACAAAAACAGCTAATACATCTTTGGACCCTATTTTACAAAAGATTCAACAAAAAATTCATGACATTCAAACAAGATCTTCAAAAAATAGATATTCCTTAGATGATTTGTCCCTATCCTTTTGACAAAAATATAGAAATGGTTCCATTCCCTCCTCACTTTGAGGTACTTAAATTTGATAAATACAAGGGGAACTCGGATCCTCAAGACCACATACATGAGTTTTGTGCTTCTTGTATTGAAGTAGCCCACAATGAGAATTATCTTATGAGATTATTCCCACGTAGTTTAGGGGGACAAGCTATGGAATAATTTTTTTAACTACCCCCAAGAATCAAATCATTTAATGAGTTAGTTGACAAGTTTGTGACACACTATTCTTATAATATTATACATGAGGTCACTACGCTCAATCTTTTCATTACACACCAAAAGCATGGGGAACCTTTCCTTACCTTTCTACAAAGATGGCATCAACTATTTGCCAAATATCCACAAAAAAATCTTGAACAAAAAAAGATGGATATCTTTGTGCACAACCTTAAACTAGAAATAAGCTATAGATTACAACACCAATGTCCTAATTTTAACAAGCTCATTAAAAAGGAAGTCAAGATTGAGGAAGCTATGGTTAGAATAGGTGAGATCAAACTCTATACTGAGGATAATGATGGATCTTCAAGTTCTAATAACAATAATTCCAATAACAACAACAATTAAAAATGAAAATTTTGGAATAAAAATAAAATATTATCAATAATGGGATTGTTGATAACTGACATGTCAAGTCAACACAACCTGTCCTAAATCTTGCAAGTAAGTATTATAATACTCAATCTACTCAAAGAAATCAAAAAATGTCAAAAAACCCAAACAATAATCCATCAAATTCAAGTCTACCTTTTATACCTCAGAGAAGAACATTCACTCCTTTAGGTGAGTCTCTTGAATTTTCTTTAAGGAAGTTAATTACAAAGAAACTCATTGTACTTCCTAAGATTAGAGACTATGAGCCAAGAATGAAACCATCTTGGTGGAATGATGATTATTATTGTGAATTTCATAGAGGAAAAATATATAAGACCAATGAATGCCAAAGACTCACACATGTGGTCCAAGACTTGATAGAGAGTGGTGAGATAAATGTTTATGGATATACCTCAAATGAGTTACATACAACTTTTAAAGATACACTTCATGAACATGAGAAGGGAAGTTCTTCCAATACTAAGAGTGATAACAAATCCAATTACAATATGACATCTTATAAGTATGTTAACCATATCTCATAGCATGATTCTTATCTGTATTATGTCAATGTGATTACTATAAAAAAGAATCAAGAAAGTAAATTGGTTAATGTTACCACTCAAGCTCAATCAAATTTCACTCTCCAAGGTGTCTCATTCAAGCTCTCTACTTCACAAAAAAAGTATGCACATGTGTTGGAATTAGGAGAGATAGGTACTGAGAGGGGAGGGGTGAATCAGTGCCTTCAAGAAAACTTTACTTGTAAACCTTTCAGATCTAAAACTATAAACAGTGATAACTGACCAATATAACTTGAATCTAATTGCATGAATCATTTATCCACTTAACATATGTAAGTAAACACCATGAAATTCATAACACAATCACATGAAACAAGTATTTTGGTAACATAGAAACCCTTGTTAGAAGGTAAAAATTGCGGTGGGGATGACACCCACAAATTCTTCACTACTGCAAATAGAAAAGATTTGCTTGTTAGGGCTACAAGTTTTGATCACTTCTGGTGATCTCACCCTGTTAGGAGTGACATGTTAGATTGGCTAGATCTACCTAGTTATAGGATTTTAACAACACTAATGAAGTGTGCACTCGGTTAAGAGATTTACATAAGACTGTTAAGTCTACTTTGTTAAGAGATTTTATCCAAAAACTCTATTACAATTATCAGAAAGCAATAGGTATTTATCTACTATTTGACACTCAATTGTCAGATACAGATCTATAAGCTTTGATAAAATATCACCTTACTTTTGATGAATATATGCTTTGAACTACTCAGTAGCCTCTGTTGATTCTACTCAATCTGAATTCTACTATACTCGGTTCTACTCTGTTAACTAATAGACTTGAAGATAGGCAAATGCTTCACGTGCTCTATGATTCATATATCAGCTCACACCAAAAATGATGTGAACACACAAATATATAGTGTTCTATTTTTTCCACTTTAACACAATTAGGTTACACACTATAATCATAACCCTAAGATCTACGGTGTACAATAATAACCTAGATCATCTATTACAAAAGATATATATTGTATTTAATGAATATCATTACATTAAATGTTCCTCGATCTTGGTAAAATGTTTTACAAACCATTGTAACTATTTGCATAGAAGAATGTGCCATTCCTAATTACTATGCCATTTCTTATGATCCTCTGTAAACACTATGTAAACTGATCAGTGTATACTGTGATGCTCAGTGTTTACTGTCTGTCAGTGTTGGTGTCTGCTGGTGCTCGGTAAATTGTCTGCTGCTCGGTGTATAGGCTTTACCGACTAGTCTGTTTTGCTTTATGCTACTGATTAGCTCATTGTAAGTGATCGACTGATATCTTTACACACCTTTTGGTACTAATGACAACCTTGGAAGGCTCAATAGAGATAACAATCTCCTCCTTTGGCATTAGTATCAAAACTTTGAATGTATAAAGACAAAAATTTTCTATGTAACTTATATCTCCTTATATCTCTACCATATACATATACACATCAAAATTTTTGCTAAGTACTAAGTACTCCCCCTCGGTGCATGCTCTCAGTAATATATAGTATACATAGCATCCATGTACATAATATTTGGCATAATAGCATCTGATACATTGTTTTCCCCCTTTTTGATAGTAATGCCAAATACAAAATTGAGGTAGTATACTCACAGCTTGTCAAAAATTGACTGATGGGTTTTCTTCACTAACTCCAAGAGGTTTTCCCATTCCTCTTTCAAGTTGGTGAGAGCAATGTGCTCAAGACCGACTTGTGCATGCATGTCAAAGATGTTTTCTAACACCAAAATTTCTAGTGTTGCAACTAATAGCTTGGCTTTGACAATATGCGCTTAAAATTTTTTTAGGTACGGAATGAGTTCAGTTTGTAACTTAGTAACCTAATATGTTAGGTGTGTTTCTTGGTTCTTCAAATCTACTATCAACTACTAGAGTTCCTAAACTCGGTGAATATGCTTTAGGAAAGCATGTGGCTTGGTGATAGTTGCATTGGTACTCAACTATATTTCCGCTTCCAAATCTTTGATCTTTTCACTGACTTCAATAGTGAAGGTGTCTATAGTACAAAGCTTCAATAAATATTGACAAATTATCTGGGTGATGGATTTTGTTTTAGTAATTACCTCAGATAATTTGACCTTAAGTAATGCCACTTCTTGGCTGATTTTCTCTACTAATTTGTGTTGTATTCTGGATTCTGCCATTTCTTCAATTCATTTGTCTACATCAATGTCTGGGGCATTGATCTTCTCGGCAAGTGTAGCAAGTTGATCTATAATAGGCATATCCTCATCAATATGTAACTCAAGTACTACCTGTTGGAGGATATCCCACACATCATTTAATACTTCTTTTCATTTGTGCTCTTTCTTTAACTTCTCTTGCGTTGCCTTCCTTGAACATAACTCCCCATATTTACTCAAGTCCTCAGGGCTTAGGGTCCTCAGGTCACACTCAGGGATAATAATCACTTCATCTAGGGTGACTGACCATTTTCCTTTCTTCTTCTTCTTCTGTGCTAGAGGTGATTTCTTCTCAATGATAGAAATAGATCTATCTCCAGTCTTCAGAGTGTCCTTCCCTGTTAACACTTGTTCTTCCTTCTTCTGCTCCTTGGTAGTAGTGGTCTCGGTTGTTATAGTAGGAGTCTCAGTTGTGGTGTTCAGTGGGATCACCTTTGTTGCCTTTGCTTCATCTGTTTCCTTTGGTTTAGTGGAAGGTGCCTCTGTATGTGTAGGCTCATCTATCTCTATAGGTTTCTCTGTGTTTTGATCTCCTATGGTATCTTTGTTTTGCTTGGGATCAGAGCCATTGGGTTGTACTTGGGAAAGAGTTTTAGCTACTTCAGAAATTATAGGAAGTTCACTCGATAGTGATGTAAATAGACTTTTAGTGTCTAGTGCTTCATCTTTATTTGATGCAATATTTACATCTTCATCATCTTGGTCATTAGGATCACCATGTGTGATGTCTACAAAAAGTACATCATCATCGGTTTTCTTCTCTAGTTGGATTTCAACTTTATCCGGTGCATTCTATGAAATTTTTATTTCGACCTTGTCCTTGGTTATATCAATTACCTTGGTAACTGATATACCGGTACTCTTTGATTTTTTTGCTGGTCCTTCATCAATACAAATACCTTTACCTTTAGAATTTTGTCTCTTCTTAGATAGGTTCAAAAATGCTTGTTGCTCAGCTTTTTTCTTTGGCCTTCAAAATTGATGTCCATATAGAATCAGTTGTGACATCCATATCTGCTACATTGTTAGCCATGATCATTAAGGCCCTATTCTTGATCATAAAATTTTCTTGGTATTTGATCAAGTATTCACTAACTTGTCCAAAGCTTAAGTGTGTGGCTGCCTGAACTAGAGAGCGTTCTCTCTTTCTCTTCTTAGTGTCTAATGCAATAGTCCATTTCTCAGTAATTGTATCATCCAATTTCTTTGGTAATGCATAGGCAAAATCCATTGGAACTTTTTAAAATTTTATCATCATTTGGATGATAGTCTCTTCAATTTTGGTTTGATCTTCTTTTGACATTTTGTCAAATCTATCTAGTAAGGGATTAGCAAGGTCTCCATGTTCAATTATGTCCTTAATGAATTCATCTATTATTTTGGCCTTGTTACTAACCACTTTGAATTGATTTACATCATCCTCTATCTCTGTATCCTCAAGATATTCCTTATTTCTTATATATTTTCTCCTTTTCTTTGGTGCCTCAACTACAACCTTGTTCTTTCTCTTGATGTATTTCTTTGTTAGTGTAGCTGCTCTTCTTTTAGTTACTTTCAATACTTCTTCTTTCTCGGTAGGGGGTGCTGCAGTTGATGATCGTGTCTTCATACCTTCATGTATGGGTGACTGCTTCTTTGTAGGAATGTCAGGTGGAGGAACCTATGTAGGATCTACTTCTTTTTCGGACTCAGTCTCCTCACTATCATATGGTTTGTCAGCTAACTATAGCTGACCTTCGGTTGCCTATTGAACTGATGTCCCTTCAGATGTTTCAGACTTATTTCCATATTTAGCAGTGAGATCATTCTTCATCTTCTTGACCTTCCTAGTTATTTTGCTGATCTCAATATTTGTAGATATTCTAGATTTGGCTTCTTCATATACTCCGAACCTAGTGGCAATGGGATCCTTTGGTAATGCAAGTGGTGCATTAATAGATTTCAGTGCAAAATCATGGTTTATTTCATATCCCATCGGTGCCAACCATTTTATCCTAGGCTCAACTACTTTTGTCAAGGTATAATCAGTGTTGACCACAAAACATATGTCATTCTCAAATTTCTAAACTAATTCCCTTGAAATTTTGCTTCTCTTATGCATTTTAGATTGAAATTCAATGAAGTATGCATTAAACTCTAGATTCAACTTATCTCCTAACTTGTTGATCATTTCACCAATCTATTTTGTTATCGGTACATCCGATATCCAATTTACTTTTTCGGTGCCAGGTACATACTTTTGTAAATAGAGGAATATGCATGCAAGTAGAGATCCGAACTTACATGTGTTAGACTTCTTTTTCCTTATGGTCTTCATATTCTCTTGAAGTTGATGAAATAGTATCTCAGCAAGATCAACTTGGTGACCTTTCACTACAATTTTGTGTGCCATGTCTACTGCACTGCAGGGTATGCTGTTGAGTCTACTCGATTGAAATAGCTTGTACCTGATCACATGTGCTACAAATTTTACTGCTGGGTCCTTGATTGTCAAAATATTCAATGCCCGACCATCCCATTGTGCTCCAGTGTATTTCTCAACATCTGGTCATGAAGAACTTTAGAAAGCCTTAGCTTTGTCAGTTGTAGGGAGTCCAGTAACCCTACTAATTATTTTCTTGTTGACCTCAATCGGTTTATCCATTTAGAATTTGTCATCATGATATCTGCTCAAAATGATTCTAATCAAATCTGATTTGAATGATTGTGGAAAGTGTATAAAACATGATAAACTTGATTCCTCAATCTTCTTGTAGTCTGATTTCATTTTTCCATTGGGGCCACAGATTGGTTAATATGCTGCAATAGTTTCAAAGTCTCCAACTTCTCTGATTTTGCATTGAATATAAGACCTTACGTCTTATGTCAGTAAAACCCTTTTTGGTATGCTTGAAAATGCACCCATTGTATCTGTTTGTGCTGCGACCTTAGGATGTGCCTTAAACTTTGGTTCATCAAAATTTACCCTAATGATTAGATTAACTTCCTCTTCAACACTTTGAATTTTTCTTGCAGATGATGTAGACGCCATAAATTAATTCTAGGGTTTCGGGAAGCAATAGGATAGGAAGTGTTTGATCACAAATGAACTTAATTGATATCATGAAGAGTGATGTTAGTTCAATCTAGCATAGCCTTGAATCCTTCTGAAAATCTTTTAGCTCAAACTCTGCTCTTTGAATTCTCCACTCTTTAGAATCGCATTGTAGAAATGAACTCTGTTCCTGTGTATTTATAGACTTTTGATGTTCCCACTCAAAATTTTATGTAATAAATGCTCCATCTAACTTTTGGTAAAAAAAAAATGTCATCTCGGTGACAACTAAAACTTTCATCTACTCGGTTAACATAGGATTTCTTCATCGGTTGATACATATGCTTGGTTAACCTTAGATAGTGAGTACCGAAGGGTAACCAACTCTCAGTCTCTCTTTTACCAATTGTATAACATTGTTAGCTCATGACAAATAAATGATAGTGTATCTTTATTCATGCTGATTTGGTATAAGAACATTATGCATAAGGAACTGTATGTAAAATGTGATCTTTTGAAATATCAGTCCCATACATACCTATTTCACTTTAAGTGGAGGTACCAATGTCACCCAATCTAGTGGATGAGGTTTCACTGACAACATTACTTGACTCAGCATTCTCATTAGATGCCTTCTTCCACATAGTGTTCCTTAACTTTCTTGATATTAGCAATAGTATATCCACTTTCAAATATATGGTTTTCATCTAGTGCTTGGTCTCTGTAGTTTTTGCTTAAATGACCGACCTTATGGTAGTGCATACAAGCTATTGGTTCCCAAAATGGACTTTATGCTTTAACAAGAAACCAGTACATCTATAGATTTTATGTATGGGTTAGATCCAAATATTGAGTTCTAAAGATGACTGGACCAACTATAGGGATAAGACTGCCCTCTACACTTTTGGCTCTACAAAACCAAGGAGCGTGCTCCTAATCCAATAAAATAACACTTAAATCAATAATCACTAAATGGATTTAAATGTAACAGATAAATGATAACCATTCATTTATAGATCTTTCACTATCACTAGGTAGTAAACTACCTTGCAAATCACTGTCTTTCAAAGAATTTTGACAATTTTATAATCAAAGATGGAAATATCAATAGAACCTTTTCAAACACTAATCTCTATATGAAAAATCCACTGCTGGCTAGTGTCTTATCCATTGGGCAACACTTCCACTGCAAGATTGTAATACATGAAAAAATATATTGAACTTTGAATTATCTTTACCCTTTGAAAATACAAATCACCCTGCGGTGGATTTTATCAAAGGTTCCTAGATTCATACTACTTACTGATGCATCCTTAAGAAAAACTTCAAAGAATTTATTTCACATTCAAAGCTTATTTAATCTGATCTTGGATTAGAGCTGAGAAATATAAACATACACATAGAGATTATCTATGCAATGAATTGGAACAATTCATAACTTTAACAAAGATACTCAAGGAGAGATATAAATCTTGGATTTCATTCAAATGCTATATTAATATCATGCATACAAAATTATTTATAGTATAACCTTTTGAGATTAACTTGAACCAAAAATATTGTTCTTCTATAGAAATATGCCTAAAAATAGTCTATGATATCCTAGACTCAAGAAACTTATCAGTCAAATTGATCAAGTTCTTGGTCCTTTTTCACTGATTCTGGTAATCCTTTTATAGAGAAATAAGGATTGCAAACAAGCTTTAGATATTTTTAGAAAAGACAATAAAGGAGCTCTCATATAGTACAAACATTTAAAATAGAAACTTTCTTGTTAAAAATTCTCAAAATGAATTGTTAAGATGAGTGCCAAAATCTTGTAACAATTCCCAAGGGTAGTTCAACTTCTGCCAGGTGTTATATCCATGCTTGCTTCTTTTATGGAGTTGGGGCATTGCCATTTGTTGCCTCCTCAGAAGATGTTTCTTCTTCTTCATTTACCTCTGACAAGGACACTGCTTCCCAGGCTGCAAAAGTATCTTCATTAGGCCAATTAAATGCCAAAATCTCATCCCTTTTCAGTAGAATCTTGTTCCAGCTAGTGACCAATTGATGCACTTCAGTTATCACTTTAGTAAAATGCATCCTGGCATCCTATAACATTTTAATTATTTTTAAGGAGGGAAGAGTATCCTCAGTGCCTAAAGAAACATCTATCTTGGTTGAGACCCCATACTCTATTTGTTCCAACCAATTTTCCCTCTCTTTTATAGTTCCATCTACTTTGACAAGACCCAGGAATATTTGAAAATCATTCTGAAGATATCTCAATCTTAAGAGAGCTTCTTTTCTTTTTATTTCCTCCCTAGTTACTTCAAAATAAAGAAAGGATTTGGCAATTTTATAAGTACTTGCCAATTGGGGGCACATAGTACTATGATCTTGAATTGATTTAAGAAATGACTTCAAAACATTCTCCCTAGGCACCCACATATCCAAAATTTTGCCTACAATGTCTTCTTCTTTTCTAAAGGAAAGAAAAATGTCAGATAACTACTCTGCATGTTTATAAACCTCCATGGGCTTTACATTTCTAACAAAGTGTTGAATGGTGTCCTTTACTTTCTTTTCAAATTTCTATTGTTTTCTCTGTTCTACATCCTCACTGCTTAGGGAAGGGGGAAGAGGAGACATGGGAAACTCAATAATGGGGCTTGAGGAAGAAGGACCAGCAATAGAAGAAGGAATTTGTGATTGTTGTGGTACTTGGATTGAGCTTTCCTCCCCCAACCTTTTCTTCAAGTCTGCAATTATTTTATCCTTCTCAAAAAATCCTTGTTTCAATTCTCCATATGCCCTCAACATTTCCTCAAATTTTCTTGTAAGTTCCTCCTTCTCTTTTGCTTCCCTTTCTACCACCTTCTCTGCAAGGTGAGCTGTGGCTACCACCATACTTGATGCCTCTATTGTTGAAGTGTCAAGAACCCTCTTGACTATGAAACCACTAGAGAGACTATCCTTAATTATTTGCTTTCCTTTGTTTTTCTCATTCTTCTTTAGTGACCACATGACCAATGCCTGGTGGTCATTCATGAAAGCAACTCCTTTGACAACCTGTTCTGCCTCTTCCTTGGTCTTGTACATGGGTGTAATTTGTTTTCTAACTACATCAAGGACCATTGCATCAGCTATGTCTGATTCAGGGAGGAGAAGTACTCCTGCATTCTTTACCAATTCTCTCCCCTATTCTGGGGTAGTCTTTTCAAATCTCTCTGTCATCTCTTTTCTTATTTCATCTTCAATAGTTTTAAAATCCTTATTAGGATTCTCCTTGTGCTTCTTCTCACAAGCTTCCTCAAATCTAGTCATGTTCAATTTCCATAAAAGTGTATAAAGGCCCGGGTCTTCAAAAAAGCATCATCAACCAGAAATTCATCACATGCCTATTTGACTATAGGATCCAACTCTGTTCTTGCAATTTGTCCCTCTATTAAGCCTAACTTAGGCTCCTTTGGTTGCTCTGGAATCCCTTCATTTATTTCTTCTTGAGTCATGAAAATTTGACCCTGAGATCCCATTTGTTGGACCTGTTCTATGATCTCCTGATCATCTCTAACATTCACGGGTGACTGCGAAGGAGAGTATTCTTCCTCTAGATCATGAGGCCTCTCTTCTATCCTTTGTTTCTTGGTGGGAGGTGAAAAATCAAGGATGTCTTCACCTAGCTGGCCTTGTGGTATATTTGTAATTTCTTCAACCTCCTTTTGCTTCCCCACCTACTTTGATGAAGAAGGGATATCTTCTCTTTTCTTTTGCTACTTCTTGATGTCAGATTCAGGGATTATTACACCGTAACTAGTCTT
This sequence comes from Chamaecyparis obtusa, assembly GCA_027943335.1. Lineage (NCBI taxonomy): Eukaryota > Viridiplantae > Streptophyta > Pinopsida > Cupressales > Cupressaceae > Chamaecyparis > Chamaecyparis obtusa. Next base: position 813,784 of record BSBK01003519.1, on the reverse strand, counting down.
TTCTTGCAACATATATTTTCCAGGAGGAAACATCTTGCAAATGATCCTTTGCCCAATAATGATTTAGCATTCTCTTTGTTGTCCTCCATGGCTTTCTACTTCTTCTCTTTTAGAGCCTTGTAAATCTCTTGAAAACAATTCATAAGAGTATCTATCCTCTTTCCCATAGGATTTAAATTACCCATGGGGTCATATTTGGGATCAAATTGCCTAACAAAATAAAAAATTTTCTTGTACACCAACTACTTCTCCTTCTTGATTGCTTGCTCCTGTAATCCTAGGGTATTCTTGATAATTTCCTTAGGGAAATTGAAAATATGGTTTATTGGTGAACATCTAACCCTCTTTTTGAACAATTCATTGTAGAAACCCTTTGGGTCTATTGTCTGGGCAAATGTGGTTGTCGAATGATATGGTACCAGGATTTTGTGCATGTGAAGCCACCCACCTTTTGTGATTATAAACTGGTGAGCAATGGTAATATTTGGGAACAAAGTTCCTCTACCCTTAGCAATATTATTCTTCTCAATATCCCCTAATTGTCTAAAAAATTCTGCAATGCCAATCTTGATGGGAACTTGGAAAGGCAAAATAAAAGGAGTCCCCTTGAAACCATACAATCTAATAATAGTTGAATAAGGATAGAAAATAAAATCACCCCAATTGTGTACTATGTTGAGGTCCTTTACAAATTGCTGTGGTCTAACAATTTCAGCCAAGGCAACCGAGACTCTAGGGTTATCATGAACAAAGAATAGTCTCAATCTTGCTGCAAAAGACTTTTTAAACTGTATATAACTACTATCCTTTATGTCCCATGTAATATTGAAGTTCCATAGCTGAACAGGCATGTCCTCTCCATCTCTCTTTTTGGGTAATTCCATTTCTTTTGCAAAATAATGCACCTTTGAACAAAAACATGTACATCATAAAGGAATACCAACAGAATGGTTTATCAACTTTACTCTTTTGAATCCCTATTAGTCCATCATGGATTAAGTCAGCAATGAAGGGGGCATAATCAAAAGTAATTGAAAGATGTGGATGTAATATATGGATCACCATATACATTAGGTGCTGTGGCATTTTCTCATTAGTATCTTCCCCAAAAACCTAACATAATGACCAATAGGCACCTCTTTCCATTACATCAAAATATTCTATTTTGAATGGCTCCTGTGCACCTAGTCCTGTAACAATCATCTTTCCAATCTGAGTGCAAAAGTCTTTTACAAGACCAATTCTAAGGAGATGTCTCTGTGCATCATATATCTCTCTTAATTCTTTGAGATCAATTGGTTCCAGGCTATTTGAAGGGTCACTCAATCTAAAAACCATTTTGATCTCCTCAGTAGAAATTGTTAATAGCTTTTGGCCCCTAACACCCCTAATCTCCCTAGTAATAGGGTCATAGTTTTTTGCAACTTCAATCATCAGGTTTGCATCTAAGAAGACACTGGGTACCACAAGCTTGCCTAAGTCATTTTCCCATACATTATAGGTGGGAACAAGGGTATTTCTCTAGATGAATCCTACTGTAAATAATGTCAGCCTAGTGAAGTTGGAAGTACCACTTGCATTAGGAAAGCCAATCTTAGCATCCCTCATATAATTTCTTGTATCATATAATCTATCTGCTACTTTTACCCTAGGCTCCTTTGGTGTTATTTGTTTGACCTCTGCCAAATTTACTGTTGAGCTAGGAAAAATTTGTAATAAGTCTTCATGCAGACCCCTCTTAAGATAATCGGTTTCACCAGATAGTTCCTTCCTAGGCGGCATTTCTAGGGCTTATAGCTTCATATAATTGGTGCAAAAAGAGAATAGTAGAAAAATAATACCTCTCAATAGAACAAGTATGTGCAGACAAAGAAACCAACCTTTCCTCCAAAATCTCCAGAAAATAGCAATCGGTCTCTGCAACTCTTTTCGCCTAATATTCTACAAATTTTTATCTCCTTGTGGCTTTCGAGGAAGCATAGATTTTCGGTATATTAGCAATCATCTTAGAAATTATTTTAGAAATTTACTTCGAATGATTTTTCCATTAATTTTCCAAGAGATTGAACTGTCACTTATCTGAACTTTTCACCCACTTCACCTCCAGTTTAAATTTTGACTGTTGATTTTCACTTAGCAAATAATCCAATGGTTTTTCACATGATCGCATAGCTTGAAAGAAACTCATGTGAACATATGACAAGCCATCATGTAAGTCCCTTCATTGGCGACAATCCCTTATAACCTTCATTGTTACAATAAAATGTTAGTTGCATGATCACATAGCTTGAATAAAGCTCATGCGAACATGCGACAAACCATTAGAATTCAATCACTGTCATTTATTCTTTAAGTTACTGGTCCCACTCTACCTTTGTTAACAATGAAAATCCATGCTTGCAACACCTAGCAAGTTGTCATTGAAATTCTTTCTTTCCAAGCGCTAGTGTTGCTGACATCCTCCACATCAACAAGTATTATTGACCAATCAAAAAAAACATATGCAAAAACTAACATTGGTCCCACTATTTTTAACCAATGAGAAACTGCCAGTCATGTACACCTGTCAATGGTCCCACTTGAGAATCACACTAAGCTTTATGCAAGATTGATGGTTAGTCACATGATTGCATAGGCCTCTAAGATTCTATGAGATTATATGACAACCATCAGATCTTCCCTTCATTACATTCAGCTCTGAAGATCCCTCTAACACTGGTCCCATTGAGAATTGCCCTATCACTATCCATGTCGACCAATCAGAGACAAGCATTTGTGCATGCAGGGCAGTGGACCCGCTTCGCTTGAAATGCTGTGCTATAAAGTAAGATCGACGGCTGGTCACATGATTGCATAGAGCTAAAAGATTCTACATAAACATATGCAATCATCAATCAACTGAGGATTCCAAGATTCAAATTACACCGAAACATTAGAAAGATAAGGCATTAAGGACTTAGGAAATATTAATATCACCAGGCCTTTATACTTAGGGAAAAAATAAAAACATGACCTTCGCACGGTGATAAAAATAGAGCACATGCCTTGTTAGGAACTTAAGTGATTTGGAAAAGTAACACTCAAATAGATCATAAAAAGAGAGACCTAGGGTTTTTCTAAAAGTGGCAAATATTTAGGGCTTTCCTCAAACTTGAACTTTAACTAGGGCTAGCCGAATAAGGGGGAAAATCTTGATAATTTTGTAGGATTTTTTGTGGGTTTTTTGTAGCAAAATTATCAATCTTTTAACACTTATGCACACTTCAATTCTATAAAAATTTCACAGTATTGACATACTGAAAAGTTAAAGTGCAAATAGTGGCTCTATCAGGGGATGTATGCCTCTTGCAGGCATGACAAGAATTTAGAAACTCTGGGATAAGCAGATCATGTACTAAAACAAAAAAACTAACCTACTCACACAACTTGAAAACAAACACACAATTGGAAGGGGAAACTAACTATTGTTCATGGATAATGAGAGTAGCTTAAGAAAAGTACAATTTGAGGAATTGTCCATGAATTGGAAATTCCATTTCATTTCCAATCAAATCCTTCAGAATGTATGAATCAGGTCCCCATGCTTTACTGATTAGATATGGTCCCAACCAAATAGGGTCAAACTTGCTGTGTTTACCCTTGTCTTCAAGCCTGACATTCCACATCAGGACCAAATCATTATCTTGGAAACTTCTGATTGTGGTTTTTCTGTCATACAAATTTTTATACTTGAGCTGAGATCTCAAATTTGTATCATGTGCTTCCCTCCTTGATTCATCTAATTGTATCAAGTCTTGTAATCTGATCTTCATTTCATCATCATATAATTAGATGAACTTGTACATTTGTAGAAAGTTATTTTGTGGTAACCTGGCATGGATACCATACACTAAATCAAAGGGAGCACACCCTATAGCCTTCTTAATTGTTACTCTATCAACCCACATAGCTAGCTATAATTTGGAGTCCCATGCCTTTTTTTTCACATCCAAGACTCTTTTTAGAATTTTTATCAAGCTTTTGTTACTTGATTCAGCCTGACCATTTCCTTGAGGATGGTAAGGAGCAGAGTATGAAACTTTTATGCCATATTGTAAATAAAAACTAACAAATTCTTTAGATCTGAAACACATAGCATTGTCTACAATCAAAATTTGAGGGCATCCAAACCTTATCAACAAATTTTGCATCAAAAAATCAATAACTACTTTACTGGTTGCTTTTTTAGTGGGAATGGATTCCACCCATTTTGTAAAGTAATCAGTTGCCACCAATATGTGAGAGTGTCTCCCATTGGATTTTTTTGGGTTTTCTCCTATGAAATCCATGCCCCATTTTTGAAAAGGGGCTTCCACATTCACAGGGCTCAAAGGCAAATTTCCATTAAACTTCAACTTTCTTGAGAATCTTTGACAAGCATCACATATTTTAACAAAGGAATGTGCATCCTTGAAAACACTAGTCCACCAAACCAGACCTCAGTATCTTATGCATAGTAGTCTTGGCCATGTAATGGCCACCACATACACCTTCATGCATTGCTTACAGTAGATCATTAGCCCTTTGAGGGTCAACACACTTTAGTAGGACAACCTCATTACTTCTCCACCATAACTCTCCTTTAATGATCACATATTTTAGAGCATGTAATTTGATAGTCCTCTTTTTGTGGTCATCCATGTTAGAAGGAAATAAAAGCTTTTGCAAGTATCTAATAATATCCTCGTACCATTCACAGCAGTCTAGATCACATACGTATGGCCTTTGTTCTTCTTCAAGAGTGTTGATGTGGTTAGCATCCAAATTGCTTTGAGCCATGAGTTTTGCTAGCCCCAATCCTCTCACTAGTTTGGTGATTTGGATGTAAATATTAAACTCTTGGATTCTATTTATCCACTTGCATCTTCTCCCTAAAACTTCTTGTTGAACCAAGATGTCTTTCACAATAGCACTGGGCACATATGCAACTATAGTTGCCCCTACCAAATAACATCTAAAATTCTTGATAGCTTTGACCAATGCGTAGGCCTGTTTCTCATTTATATCATACTTCAACTCAGCTGCCTACAATGAATTACTGAAAAAAGACATGGGCTGTTCAAAACCTTTTGAGTTCTTCTGTAATAGTACTGTAGCTATAGTATGATAGGAAGAAAATGAAAATATTTGGATAGGCTTACTGAAATCAGGTGATCTTAACACAGGAGCACTTTTAATAGCCATCTTGATATCAGAAAAAGCTTGCTTGGCCTCACTACTCCATTCAACCTTTGTATTTTTCTTTAGCATTTTGGAGATGGGAACACTGATTTCAACAAAATTTGTAACAAACCTTCTAACAAAGTTAATTTGACCAAAGAAAGATTGGATACCTTTTACATTTTTTGGCAATGGTACTTTGTCTATTGCTACTACTCTCTTAGGATCAATCTTGACTCCATCCTTGGATACAATATGTCCCAAAAGCTTACCCATTGTTACTCCAAAAGAACACTTCCTTGGGTTAAGGGAAACCCCATATTCTAGAGCTCTTACAAATTTTTTTTCTAGGTGACCACAATGTTGGTCTTTCTTTTCTGAATAAACTGTCAAGTCATCCTGATAAACAACAAAAAATTTGTTTATAAAATATGAAAATGCTACATCCATAGCTCTTTGAAAGGTAGCCCCAACATTGGTTAAACCAAATGGCATCCTAACATACACATAAGTACCCCATGGAGTAGTGAATGCAGTTTTGAACTGCTCTATTTCTTTGACAACTACTTCATTGTAACCAGAAAAACCATCCATCATGGACATTAATTCAGATCCAGTAACCCTCTGTAACATGGCTTCCATGTTTGGTAGACCATAATTGTCCTTTAAAGAATTTTTGTTAAAATTTCTAAAGTCTACACATAGCTTGATGTCTCCATTCTTTTTCCTTACTGGGAAAAGATTAGAAACCCATGTTGAATGTCTAATAGGTTGAATGATGCCTGCATCACTCATCTTTTTTAGCTCATCTTGCATTTTTGGTGCCAAGGTAGGGTTAACAGGTCTCAATTTTTGCCTAAAAGGTTTGGTATTCTCCTTCAAGGGAATTTCATGTTGGAATAAATCTTCTCTGTATGCTTTCAAATCATCATAAGACCATGCAAAGACATGTCTATATTTTCTAAGAAGATTTATCAAAGATTTCTTTTATTTCAGGAGTCAGGCTTCCCCTAATATATACATTTTTGGGGCTTCCTTAGTTCCTAAATTTATTTCCTCCATATCTTCAGGCTTGCTTAAAATATTTTCTTGGGAAGAGCTATCATGGCTATCAAATGCTCTTTCTAACACTACCAAACCCTTTGGGAATTTATTTGTTTTTAACTGTAAGATCTCCTTGCCAAGGAGAGAGTCCTTATTATCTTATGTTTCTACATATTCACCAAAATTTATCTCTTTGTCTCCAAACTTGCATTACAATGCAGAAATCTTAATATATCTAGGTCATCATCAAAAACCTACCAATTTTCATAATTATCTGGTATGGATGGCCTAGTTTGAATCTCAATCCTAGATATCCTTGAAAAAGTGATATCCTCTAGTCTTAATGCAATTTTAGCCAGTAAATTAGCCATCCTATTATGGCCTCTGTCCATCCAATCAATACAAAAGCATCAAACTATTCTATCTCATTCCAAACAACATTCCTATAATGTCTTAACCTTTGGTTTCTTGATGCATATTTGGATTTGATCTAAGATACAACTAATTCTAAGTCCTCAATAACCCTGAGATTTTTGATTTTGTGTTTTTAAGCTAACCTTAATCCTATTAACAAAGCCACATACTCTGCAGTGTTATTTGTGCAAGTAAACAATAGGGTGAAGGAAAATTTAAAAGTTTTTCTAGTGGGAGAAATTAACAACACACCTGCACCAGCTCCTTCTTTAGAGCTTGTACCATCAAAATACATAGTCTAGAGATCATTCTGATCTATGATATTTCCTTCTTCTTTAGCTAAAAGAGGAAAATCAACCTCATTCTTATTTTCAATACTCTGTACCTGAAAATAATTTATGTCAGTGTCCAAGAAACAGTTCATGTTATTATCATTGGTTTCCTCTTCAATCATATGGGGGGTTCTGACTTCTCTGATTACCTTAATACTTTCACTAGTGATGTTAAAAGTAGCATAAGATAAGTCACACTGGATGCTACCCCCCATTGCTACACTCCATTTCCTTGATAACATCATTCCATATTGTGGAGGAATGTCAACAACTAGGACACTCATAGTCAATTTTTTTTCAGGACATGCATCAAGTCTATAAGGTAGGGCTTTGATTGTTCCAATTACTGGTACCTCCCTAGAGTCCATCACCTAGCATCTCCCATGAGGAGTATCAACCTACAATCCCATGGACCTCATAATTTTAGTAGGCATGACAATATTTGAAGCTCCTGAATCAATCATGAAATTCTTCAACATTTTATCATTTATGACCAATGTTAGGAAAAAAGGATCAACAACTCCCATAGAAGTATTCACAACATTAGTGTCCAAATAGATCTGAGGTATTTTTGAAATGATTTCTTTTATGTCCTTTTTTGTTGGATCTTGACCCTTCATCTTAGTTTTTACTGGTTCCTAGATGTCTGTGGTCTGAAGACCATTTATCCATGTAAGGGCTTTCTCTTTGTGTTCACTTATCCTCATTATTTCTAATAAAGGCACTTTTACTATGATCTGAGATAATAACTAATTCATGTCAATAGGTACATAATTTAAAATAGATAAGTCTATCTTTCCCTTCGGGGCATTCTTGACTTCAGGTTGTGTGGTTGTATCCAATTGCTCTTTATCTTTTGATTTATTTTTTGATTGGGTATTTGGAGTGCTAACCATTGGAGTTTTAGCCTTGATCTTGAGAACCTTGATTGGCTCAACAGGATTTTCTATCCCTTTTGACTTGGAATTCTTGGTATCATCTACAACCTTATTTTTTGTGGCAGATTGCTTAGCATCTTCTTTATTCCTTTTAATAAAAATACCCGCTGGTTTACCAACTATTTTATCAATAGTTCTGTTTCTAAGGACATAGTTGCTTTTGGTTTGTGTCACCATATCAGTAGTGATCTGGGCTATCTCTATAGTTTCTTTTGGTTTGTGTCACCATATCAGCAGTGATCTGGGCTATCTCTTCATCAGAGGGTCTTCTTAACATAACAGGTTCTTCAACTTATTTAGAGTTGCTACTTATGTCTTCAATTTCTTCCTCTTCTTCATCAAAAAAAATCTACTGATGGTAAGCCTCCCTTATGTTCTAAGAACCATTTACATCCTAATTTTCATCTTCCTCTTCAGAATCAACTTCTTCACATAACTTAGCAAAAGTCATTCCACAGCCTCTGTCATCATATGATTCATCCTTGTTCATTACTTTCAGACATATTTTGAGAAATCACACAATAATTTGAATCATGAGGGGATTGGCATACTATGCACCATGGAATCTCACCAGTCATGTTGATTGAATGTTTTTGCAAAGGGTCAAGGGTTTTATCATTTGGCTTAGTATCCTTCCTTTCTAGGACTATAGGCTTTCCATCCTTCCACTGTGTATTGTAAGGAAAGTTTTGCATTCTAGGCTACCTATTGAAATTATTTGGAGGAGGTATATCATTTCCCTAAAATTTATTTTTACTTTCTCCTAGTTTTAGATCCTTTAAGGCATTAAGGATCTGCTTGAGGTTATCATCCTCCCTAGGTTTCACATTAGCAGTCTTATCAACTTCTTTCTTTCTGAACCTAGGGGCCTTAGGATTCTCTCTTCTTCCTAATTTTCCTGATACCCTTCTATTGCTCTCAATGTTCACAGCAAATCTTTGAGCTTCTCTGATAGTCCTAGGGTTTTTATCCCTAAGTAAGTATCCCATTTTGGCATCAAAAGAATTTAAATATGTTGCCAAACATACCTTCTCCTCCAACCTCATGACTTGGAAGAGTTTGTGCATCACCTTTTGAAACCTTACATTGAATTCTAGAACTTCCTCATTTTGGTTTTTCTTTATATTGTTAAATTCATTTAACATAAAACCCTCATTAGTCTTATCACTGTACTGATCTTTAAAACAATTTATAAAATCATCCCAAGAACCAATACAATCATAGGGAAGCCCTCTGAACTAGTCTCTTGCATCTTTAGTTAAAGATTGAACGAACAATTTCATGATGACATCTTCATATTCTATTTCATAGTCATCAATCATATCAATAAAGTTCTTTAGATGCTCTTCATAGGAAACAACATTATTTCCAATAAACTTAGGTAATTTCTCTCTAATCTTTGCAGGAATCAAATTAGGATAACCAACAATATTGTTAAAGAGAAGCTGTCTGTATGTTTCAATGTGATTTGTTCCTCTTTGTAATGAAGCATTTGTTTGAGAGGTGGAAGCCTTGTTATTTGCTGCATTAGCAACATTTGCAGTGACCACTGGTGTGACAATGGCAGCTTGAGTAGCAGAATTTCCAACATTAACATTAGATGTCATTACAAGGTTAGTTGGAATTGAAGGGGTAAAAGACTGTCTAAGAAAATTAACTTTCTTTTTCATTTCCAAGGTAGCAGCCTCAACCTCCACCTTTTCTAATTCTTTAGCAATAACCTCTTGTTCCCTTCTAGCCCTTTCCAAATCATTATCCAATTTGGACAAAGGATCTATTGGGATATTGTCATTTGTGGGCTCATTTATTGTGATTCCTGCTGAAATCTGTTTTCCTTTATCTTTAGGCTTCCTAACTTCAGCAATGGGTTGGACAATAGGTTGTTGATCATTCCCCTTGGGAACTCTTACACAATTTATGGCCTTTAGGGTTATCAATTGTCTTTTGAGCTGGTCTGCCCTAATTTGGGCCTGCCTTATTTCAGTTTCCATTTCCATTTCCCTCTCCTTCCTAATTGCAATTTGTTCTTGGATATTTTTCTCTAAATTATAAACTTCTTCAAAAATATCTTCTGAGTTTGGGAGAGTGGTATTAGATTCTATAATTTCAAACCTAGAATCTCTTTGCTGATCTATAGGATTATTAGGGCTTTTAGAAGAAGGCCCCCGGGTTGGGGGATCATTTCTTCCTTCCATGCCCCTGCTCTTACTTCTTGACCTTTTGATTTCCTTTTGAGGTTCTACATCTGAGTATGCCTTTTTCTTATGATGCACTTCATCATTCTTATGAGAATAAAAGTCCTCATATGCTCCTAAACCTAGATCAACAACTTCCTTATACTCAGAGGTATTTTCTTCCTAGTCATGAATAAGTCAGTTATTTATTTTCATATTTATCTTCTGTCTCCATGCCTGAGACACATCACCACTACTTTGATTTCTTCTAGGTAAATAAGTCCCAGAAGTGCTTGGAAGTTCACCTTCTAACCTACTTTTTGGGTGATCCTTCCTCCAAGCCCTAGTATTCCTTTGACTCATAATTAAAAGTATGTGAAACAATTCTTTATTCTTTTATTACCTTTACTCAGCATTGCTGCAGAGATTTTTAGAGTCACCACCAACACAGGTTGGGAAATATTTTCACAAACTTAGCAAATCAAAGTACTCAATACTTGGTAAGTAATCAAAATAGAATTTATTACAAATAAATGCAAAGCTTAATGAGATTTTCAAATTCAAGCAGAATCCAAAGCTTGCAAATAATCCTCTATTATTCAATGGTACTTACTGGTTCTGACAAATAAGAAGGCCAAGAGTCTAGCTCAACTTGTACCTACATTATTTGATATTCAAATTTATAACACCAGAGATCTAAAATTCAAATTTATCAAAGTATTTCAATCCTTATTTCCCCAGCAGAGTCACCATTTTGTTGGTTCCAAAAATAGACTTTATGCTTTAACAAGAAACCAGTACATCTACAGATTTTATGGATGGGTTAGATCCAAATATTGAGTTCTAAAGATGACTGAACCAACTATAGGGACAAGACTGCCCTCTACACTTTTGCCTCTACAAAACCAAGGAGGGTGCTCCTAATCCAATAAAAATGGACTTAAATCAATAATAACTAACTAGATTTAAATGTAACAGATAAATGATAAGATAAATCTAAATGATAACCATTCATTTATAGATCTTTCACTATCACTAGGTAGTAAACTGCCCTGCAAATCACTATATTTCAAAGAATTTCAACAATTTTATAATCAAAGATAGAAATATCAATAGAACCTTTTCAAAAACTGATCTCTATAAGAAAACTCCACTGCTGGCCAGTGTCTTATCCATTGGGAAACACTTCCACTGCAAGATTATAATACATGAAAAAAATATATTGAACTTTGAATTATCTTTACCCTTTGAAAATACTAATACCCTGCGGTGGATTTTATCAAAGGTTCCTAGATTCATACTACTTATTGATGCATCCTTAAGAAAAAATTAAAAGAATTTATGTCATATTCAAAGCTTATTTAATCTGATCTTGGATCAGAGATGAGAAATATAAACATACACACCGAGATTATCTATGCAATGAATTGGAACAATTCATAACTCAAACAAAGATACTCAAGGAGAGAAATAAATCTTGGATTTCATTCAAATGCTATATTAATGTCACGCATACAAAATGCTTTACAATATAACCTTTTGAGATTAACTTGAACCAAAAATATTGTTCTTCTATAGAAATATGCCTAAAACCAGTCTATGATATCCCAGACTCAATAAACTTATCCTGGTAATCCTTTTATAGAGAAATAAGGATTGCAAACAAGCTTTGGATCTTCTTAGAAAAGACAAGAAAGGAGCTCTCATATAGGACAAAAATTTAAAATAGAAACTTTCTTGTTAAAAATTCTCAAAATGAATTGTTAAGATGAGTGCCAAAATCTTGTAACAATTCCCAAGGGCAGTTCAACTTCTACCAGGTGTTATATCCATGTTTGCTTCTTTTATGGAGTTGGGGCATTGCCATCTGTTGCCTCCTTAGAAGATGTTTCTTCTTCTTCATTTACCTCTGACAAGGATGCTGCTTCCTAGGCTACAAAAGTATCTTCATTAGGCCAATTAAATGCCAAAATCTCATCCCTTTTCGGTAGAATCTTGTTCCAGCTAGTGACTAATTGATGCACTTCAGTTATCACTTTAGTAAAATGCATCTTGGCATCCTGTAACATTTAGATTATTTGTACAGAGGGAAGAGTATCCTCAGTGCCTAAAGCAACATCTATCTTGGTTGAGACCCCATACTGTATTTGTTCCAACCAATTCTCCCTCTCTTTTATAGTTCCATCTGCTTTGAGAAGACCCGGGAATATTTGAAAATCATTCTGAAGATATCTCCCTCTTAAGAGAGCTGCTTTTCTTTTTATTTCCTCCCTAGTTACTTCAAAATAAAGAAAGGATTTGACAATTTTATAAGTACTTGCCAATTGGGGGCACATAGTACTATGATCTTGAATTGATTTAAGAAATGACTTCAAAACATTCTCCCTAGGCACCCACATATCCAAAATTTTTCCTACAGTGTCTTTCTTTTTTTCTAAAGGAAAGCAAAATGTTAGATAACTGCTTTGCATGTTTATAAACCTCCCTGGGCTTTACATTTCTAACAAAGTGTTGAATGGTGTCCTTTACTTTCTTTTCAAATTTCTGTTGTTCTCTCTGTTCTACACCCTCACTGCTTAGGGAAGGGGGAAGAGGAGACATGGGAAACTCAATAATGGGGCTTGAGGAAGAAGGACCAGTAGTAGAAGAAGGAAGTTGTGATTGTTCTGGTGCTTGGATTGAGCTTTCCTCCCCCAACCTTTTCTTCAAGTCTGCAATTATTTTATCCTTCTCAAACAATCCTTGTTTCAATTATCCATACACCCTTAGCATTTCCTCAAATTTTCTTGTAAGTTCCTCCTCTTTTGCTTTCCTTTCTACCACCTTCTCTACAAGGTGAGCTGTGGCTACCACCATACTTGATGCCTCTATTGCTAAAGTGTTAAGAACCCTCTCAACTATGTGACCACCAGAGAGACTATTCTTAATTATTTCTTTTCCTTTGTTTTTCTCATTCTTCTTTAGTGACCACATGACCAATGCTTGGTGGTCATTGCTGAAAGAAACTCCTTTGACAACCTATTCTACCTCTTCCTTGGTCTTGTACATAGGTGTAATTTTTTTTGTAACTACATCAAGGACCATTGGATCAGCTATGTCCCATTCAGGGAGGAGAAGTACTCCTGCATTCTTTACCAATTCTCTCCCCTATTTTGGAGTAGTCTTTTTAAAGCTCTCTGTCATCTCTTTTCTTATTTCATCTTCAATAGTTTTAAAATCCTTATTAGGATTCTCCTTGTGCTTCTTCTCACAAGCTTCCTCAAATCTAGTCATGTTCAATTTCCATAAAAAGTGTATAAAGGCCCAGGTCTTCACAAAAGCATCATCAGCTAGAAATTCATCACATGCCTATTTGACTATAGGATCAAAATCTATTCCTATAATTTGTCCCTCTGTTAAGCCTTACTCAGGCTCCTTTGGTTGCTCTGGAATCCCTTCATTTATTTCTTCTTGAGTCATGAAAATTTGACCCTAAGATCCCATTTGTTGGACCTATTCTATGATCTCCTGATCATCTCTAACATTTAGGGGTGACTGTGAAGGAGAGTATTCTTCCTCTAGATCATGAGGCCTCTCTTCTATCCTTTGTTTCTTGGTGGGAGGTGAAAAATCAAGGATGTCTTCACCTGGTTGGTCTTGTGGTATATCTATAATTTTTCAACCTCCTTTTGCTTCCCCACCTACTTTGATGAAGAAGGGATATCTTCTCTTTTCTTTTGCTGCTTCCTGATGTCAGATTCAGGGATTATTACACCGTAACCAGTCTTTTCTTGAAACATACATTTTCCAGGAGGCAACATCTTTGCAAATGCTCCTTTTCCCAATAATGATTTAGCCTTCTCTGGGTTGTCCTCCATGGATTTCTTCTTCTTCTCTTTTAGAGCCTTGTAAATCTCTTGAAAACAATTCATAAGAGTATCTGTCCTCTCTCCCATAAGATTTATACTGCCTATGGGGTCATATTTGGGATCAAATTGCCTAAAAAATCAAAAGTTTTCTTGTACACCAACCACTTCTCCTTCTTGACTGCTTGCTCCTGTAATCCTAGGGTATTCCTGATAATGTCCTCAGGGAAATTGTAAATGTGGTTTATTACTGAGCATCTGACCCTCTTTTTGAATAATTCATTATAGAAACCATCTGGGTCTATTGTCTGGGCAATTGTGGTTGTCAAATGATATGGTTCCAGGATTTTGTGCATGTGAAGCCACCCACCTTTTGTGATTATAAACTGGTGAGCAATGGTAATAGTTGGGAACAAAGTTCCTCTACCCTTAGCAATATTATTCTTCTCAATATCCCCTAATTGTCTAAAAAATTCTGCAATGCCAATCTTGATGGGAACTTGGAAAGGCAAAATAAAAGGAGTCCCCTTGAAACCATACAATCTAATAACAGGGGAATAAGAATAGAAAATAAAATCACCCCAATTGTGCACTATGTTGAGGTCCTTTGCAAATTGCTATGGTCTAACAATTTCAGCCAAGGCTACTGGGACTCTAGGGTTATCATGAACAGAGAATAGTCTCAATCTTGCTGCAAAACACTTGTTAAACCGTATATAACTACTATTCTTTTTGTCCCATGTCATGTTGGAGTTCCATAGCTAAACATGCATGTCCTCTCCATCTCTCTGTTTGGATAATTCCATTTCTTTTGTAAAATGATCAACACCTTTGAACAAAAACATGTACATCATAAAGGATACCAACAGAATGGTTTATCAACTTTACTCTTTTGAATCCCTATTAGTCCATCATGGATTAAGTCAACAATGAAGGGGGCATAATCAAAAGTAATTGAAAGATGTGGATGTAATATATGGATCACCATATACATCAGGTGCTATGGCATTTTCTCATTAGTAGCTTCCCCAAAAACCTAACATAATGACCAATAGGCACCTCTTTCCATTACATCAAAATATTCTATTTTGAATGGCTCCTGTGCACCTAGTCCTGTAACAATAATCTTTCCAATCTGAGTGCAATAGTCTTTACAGGACCAATTCTAATGAGATGTCTCTCTGCATCATATATCTCTCTTAATTCTTTGAAATCAATTGGTTCTAGACTATTTGAAGGGTCACTCAATCTAAAAACCATTTTGATCTCCTCAGTAGAAATTGTTAATAGCTTTTGGCCCCTAACACCCCTAATCTCCCTAGTAATAGGGTCATAGTTTTTTGTAACTTCAATCATTAGGTTTGCATCTAAGAAGACACCATGTACCACAAGCTTGCCTAAGTCATTTTCCCATACATTATAGGCCAGAATAGGAGTATTTCTCTAGCTGAATCCTACTGTAAATAATGTAAGCCCAGTGAAGTTTGAAGTACCACTTGCATTGGGAAAGCCAATCTTAGCATCCCTCATATAATCTATCTGCTACTTTTACCCTAGGCTCCTTTGGTGTTATTTGTTTGACCTCTACTAGATTTACTATTGAGCTAGGAAAAATTTGTAATATATCTTCATGCAGACCCCTCTTAAGATAATCGGTTTCACCAGATAGCTCTTTCCTAGGTGGCATTTGTAGGGCTTATAGCTTCGCATAATTGGTGCAAAAAGTGTATAGCAGAAAAATAATACCTCTCAACAGAACAAGTATGTGTAGAAAAAGAAACCAACCTTTCCTCCAAAATCTCCAGAAAATAGCAATCGGTCTCTGCAACTCTTTTTGCCCAATCTTCTGCAAATTTTTATCTCCTTGTGGCTTTTGAGGAAGCATAGATTTTTGGTATATTAGAAATCATCTCAAGAATTATTTTAGAAATTTACTTTGCATGATTTTTCCATTAATTTTCGAGGAGATTGAACTATTACTTGTCTAAACTTTTCACCCACTTCACCTCCAGTTTAAATTTTGACCGTTGATTTTCACTTAGCAAATAATCCAACGGTATGTCGCATGATCACATAGCTTGAAAGAAACTCATGTGAAGATAAAACAAGACATCATGTCAGTCCCTTCATTGGCGGTGATCCCTTATAACCTTCATTGTTACAATAAAATGTTAGTCGCATGATTGCATAGCTTGAAAGAAGCTCATGCAAACATGCGACAAACCGTTAGCATTCAATCACCGTCATTTATTCTTTAAGTTACTAGTCCCACTTTACCTTTGTTAACAATGAAAATCCATGCTTCCAACACCTGGCAAGTTGTCATTGAAATTATTTCTTTCTGAGCCCCAGTGTTGTTGACATCCTCTACATTAGCAAGTATTATTGACCAATAAAAAAAAACATATGCAAAAATTGACATTGGTCTCACTATTTTTAACCAATGAGAAACCACTAGTCCTATACACCTATCAATGGTCCCACCTAAGAATCACACTAAGCTTTATGCAAGATCGACGGTTAGTCACATGATCGCATAGGCCTCTAAGATTCTATGAGATTATATGACAACCATTGGATCTTCCCTTCATTACTTTCAGCTCTGAAGATCCCTCTGACACTGGTCCCACCGAGAACCACCATATCACTATCCATATTGACCAATCAGAGATGAGCACTTGTGCATACATGGCAATGGACCCGCTTCACTTGAAACGCTGTGCTATAAAGTAAGATCGACGGCTGGTTGCATGATCGCATAGAGCTAAAAGATTCTACGTGAACATACGACAACCATCAATCAATTGATGATTCCAAGATTGAAAGTACACTAAAACATTAGAAAGATAAGGCATTAAGGACTTAGGAAATATTAATATCACCGGGCCTTTAGACTTAGGGAAAAAATAAAAACATGACCTCCATGCGGTGATAAAAATAGAGCACATGCCTTTTTAGGAACTTAAGTGATTTGGAAAAGTAACGCTCAAATAGATCATAAAAAGAGTGACCTAGGGTTTTTTTGAAAGTGGCAAATATTTAGGGCTTTCCTCAAACTTGAACTTTATCTAGGGCTGGCCGGATAAGGGGGAAAATCTTGATAATTTTGCAAGATTTTTTGTGGGTTTTTTGTAGAAAAATTATCACAATCTTTTAACACTTATGCACACTTCAATTTTATAAAAATTTCATAGGATTGACATACTAAAAAATTAAAGTGCCAACATAAGCCATCTTAGAGTTTGTCTAGTTTCTTGATTGTCCAATCTAACTCTTTCTATATCAATTTTCTACAATATGTCCATATCTACCACATACAACACAGTTAGTCCATGTATTATAATCCCAAACATAAGAGTTACCTTGTCTCTTCGGTTGATATGGTCTACATTGTGGTTTCTCCTTAGGATTTTAGACTTGCTTTATTTTCACCTTACAGTCTCATGTAGTGTGTCCATGCTTGTTACAAGTATAGCATATTTTCTCCATAGTAGTATTATTAGCAAGATCATTTTTCTTAGCTCTACACTCATAAGAAGGATGTCCAAACTTACCACAATAATGAGAATATCCATTAAACTTAGGAGTAATAGGAGGTTTTGAAGAGCACACGATTATACTGAGAAGGGGGGGGGGGGTGAATCAGTATAATAACAATTTTAACTTAAAAAACTTTATTCAAAGATAACTTTAAATTCTCAAACAAACAATTATGCACATGAACACAAATTTTACGTGGAAACCCAATATGGGAGAAAACCACAAAATAATTTGCTTTTATATAATATTGTTCTTTTACAATGTTTTGTAGGCACCAACCTACTAGAGGCTCCAACCTCTAAATTTATGAGCACCAACTCACTGGAAGAACCAACTCCCACACTTTGCAGGCACCGACCTACTGGAAGCACCAACTCCCCCTATCTGGATTCTGAGCACCAACTCCTATCCAAATTCTGAGCACCAACTCACTGCTTTCAAAATTTCTTCCACCTGAATGCTGTTGCTAATTCAACTGATGATGGACACAATCTGCTCTTTAAGTCAGCCAATATTTTCTTCTAATTCTCAAATATATATATCCTTATAGTAGTATATTCAAAAAAATCTGAATATATATAATCTTTAATTTTTCTCTCCTTTATATTATTGCTGCTCTTCCTTTTATATTCACATGCTGACTTATTTTTATTTTCCAAAATGATTGAGTATATATATATGTTCATATGAAACATCATGTCTTTTTAAGAGTTATGTCTTTTCAATATGAAAAGGTATCTCTTTTATTAAAATATTATTAACTTTTAAAAATAAATAAATTAATCCACCTTTAAAGTTAATAATATTAACTTAATTCATTTTTTAAATAATAATCTTTATATGACTGGCTTTCTTTGAATATATATCTTTAATGATATATATATTTTCTTTATTAACCTTCGACAAAGTCTACCACTGCTATATACCTTCCTTCGATATTCTCTGCAACCTTCGATACATATATATTTTTAAAAGTCTTCGATACTTTCGATAATTTATTTGTCTCTAATATTCTTTGCGTGTGTGTATCTTGTGTGAGCTATATGTCGATGTAATATACATATCAATCAGCGGCACCAATACCATGCTGGTCGACTCTGCTCCCACATGAACGTAGTAGTTCGTTCACCACCCAAACCAATAACCCTGCGCATAGTGCTCTCAGGCTCCTTCTAACAATACACAGGCGGGTATGTACTACCATCATTAACTATCCTTCAAACATCATTTTCATCTTGCGGCATATGTGTTCACAGTGTCCCGGCTAGACATTCGAGTGTGGAGGTAGCTGGCTGTTGCTCGTGGGTGCTAGGAATCATCTGCAAGGCGTGGAGGCTATCGGCATGCTCATTCAATCAAACGGTTATCCCTACCTGTGGTAGCTAATACTCCAGCCATGATTGGTGCAACCACCGTGACTTAACAGTCACCACCTTGGCAATGCTCTCCCGCAAATGGTTATTGTGTGGAGTCTTCTTGTATGCATAACACAACAGCTCGGGATGTGGACTGTCTTGTAACCATGTAGGCCCTGCGTTAATTACCTTTGGCTGGAGATTTCTTTGTTCTGTTTGTATTCAAATCTGTTGCCTAAATCTTCATATTGCTGTTGCTTCGACATATGTGCGCATACGTATCTTTGAATAAATATATATTACCATTATACTCTGCGATAATATAAGACTTTATATATTGCGAACTATATTACCATTATTCTCTGCAATATACTTATCTTTTCTAATACTGTATACAATAATGATTGTTGTCAATGCTGTTCTATGATATATATGTATGTTTACTATATATTCTATCTTTTGACATACATTTTTCAATTATATGTTACATACCTTAGAATTCTGTTGCATACATTTTTAAATTATTAGGCATATTATTAGTTTTCTGAATACTGTATAATCTTCATCATGCTCTTTGTGACATCAATGACAATCTTCCATCAATCTCCCCCTTTGTCATTGATGGCAACTTCTCAAATGCAAGGCTCCCCCTTAGTTTGATGTTTCCTTCATCTTCTATCTCTCCCCCTTTGTCATCAATGGCAAAGGGTCTCTAGGGCTAGAGACTAGCTCCCCCTGAACACATGCTTGTAATGAAATCTTCAATGAATGGATGAGAGTGATTACTCCCAATTTCTTCCTTAGATACTAAAAAGTTTCCTTCGAAAGTGGTTTTGTGAAGATATCTGCTAACTGCTCCTTTGTATTAATGTATTCCAACTTGATTTGCTTCTCAAGTACCTGTTCTCTCAAGAAATGGTATTTGATTGAAATATGCTTCGTTTTGGAGTACATGACTGGGTTCTTTGAAATGCTGATTGCACTCGTATTATCACAAAAAATAGGAATCAGATTTTCATACTCAATCTTGATATCTCCTAGCATTTTCTTCATCCAAAGTACTTGTGTACAACTAGCAACTACTACAACATACTTAGCTTCCACGGTAGATAGAGTTACTGATCCTTATTTCTTGCTTAACCATGAAACCAAACTCTTACCAAGAAAGAATGCTCCTCCACTCGTACTTCTTCTATCATCAATATTGCCTCCTAGATCAGCATCTGTATAGGCTGTAAGTGAAAAGTCTTTTCCTCTTGGATACCATAAACCAAGGTCCATAGTGCCCTTTAGGTACTTTAGTATTCTCTTAATTGCTAGGACATGAGATTCTTTTGGCATTGCTTGAAATCTAGCTATAACAACAACTGCTTGCAGAATGTCCGGTCTTGTGGCTGTTAAGTACAACAGACTTCCTATCATAGATCTATATAGACCTTGATTAACATCAGAAGATTCATCCATCTTGCTAAGCTTACATCCTGTAACCATGGGAGTGCTGACTGGATTACAATCTTCCATCCCAAACTTCTTTAATATTTCTTTGATATACTTGCTTTGAGAAATGAATATTCCTTTATTTGTTTGCTCAATTTGCAATCCAAGAAAGAAAGATAATTCCCCAAGCATGGACATCTCAAATTCTTGTTGCATATTCATAGAAAATTCTTTGCACATTTTATCACTTGCTCCTCCAAATATTATGTCATCAACATATACTACCACTACCAAAAGTTTGTTATTTTCAGATTTGATGTATAGATTACTATTAGCCATACCTCTTTTGAAACCTTGATCTAGAAGGTACCTATCCAACCTTGAATACCAAGCTCTTGGAGCTTGTTTTAGCCCATAAAGAGCTTTTCTAAGTCTACATACATGATCTTCCTTTTCTGAATATGTAAACCCTTCAGGTAATTCAACATATACTTCTTCTTCTAAGTCTCCATTTAAGAAGGCTGATTTGACATCCATTTGATAGACCTTGAATGCTTTATGGCTTGCAAATGCTAAGAACATCTGGATTGCTTCCAATCTTGCAACTGGGGCAAACATTTCTTCAAAATCTACTCCTTCTACTTGAGCATAGCCTTTACAAACTAGCCTAGCTTTGTTCTTTGTGACTTCTCCATTTTCATTCATTTTATTTCGGAACACCCATTTGGTTCCTATGACATTTTTTTCTTTTGGTCTTGGAACTATTTCCCAAGTATTATTCTTCTCAATCTGATTTAATTCTTCTTCCATTGCTTTCACCCAACACTTGTCTTCACTTGCTTCTTTGAAGTCTTTTGGTTCTATTTTGGATAAGAGACAGATATGTGCACTTTCATTAGTATTGAAAAATTTCCTTCTTGTTTGGACTTCTCTATCTGGATCTCCAAGAATCAAGTCTTCAGGATGGTTTCTTTGAACAAATTTTGATGGAGTCTTTGCTGGTGTTTTTTCTTTTGAAGGGGTCTTGGAAACTTCTTGCTTTAATTCTTTTTCTTCTTCATCTTTAGGGTCTTCTATTTCTTCACATGTGTTTGGCATTTCATTATTTATCTTTTCAAATGATTTACCTTCATCTATCTTTACATTTGCACTTTCAACAATTTTGTGAAGTCTCTTGTTGTAGCATCTATATGCTTTACTCTTGGAAGAATATCCAAGAAAAATTCCTTCATCTGCTCTAGCTTCAAATTTTCCTAAATCATCTTCATCCCGTCTTATATAGCATATACTTCCAAAATTTTTGAAATACCTGACTGATGCTGGTCTTCCTTTCCATAGCTCATAAGGCATCTTATCATGATTTACTCTTACTTGTGCTCGGTTTAAGATGTGAACTGTTGTATGTACTGCCTCCTTCCAAAAGGAATCAACTATCTTGGACTCATTTAGCATTGCCCTTGCCATTTCTTGCACGGTTCTATTCTTTCTCTCTACAACTCCATTCTGTTGGGGAGTTCTAGGTGCTGAAAGTTGTCTTTTTATGCCATTCTTTTCACAATATTCATCAAATTCATGAGAAGTAAACTCTCCACCTCTATCCGTTCTAAGGCATTTTATTTTAGCATCCATTTCATTTTCAACTAGTTCTTTGAAAGCTTTAAATTTGTCAAGAGCTTCTGATTTTTCTTTTAGGAAAGCTACCCAAGTCATTCTAGAATAGTCATCAATAAATAATATGAAGTATTTTTCTCCTTGTAAGCTTTTTGTCTTGGTTGGACCACAAAGATCTGAATGAATAAGCTCAAGTGGTTTTGATGTAGAATATTCTTTGTTTTTGAACGTGTTTCTTGTTTGCTTCCCAAGTTGGCATTGCTTGCAAATGATATTTGTAGGTTTTGATATCTTAGGTATATCTCTTACAGCTCCTTTATGACTGATTTTGACAATATTATCAAAGTTCAAGTGTCCTAATCTTTTGTGCCATAGCCAATTTTCATCTTCTTGTGCAAAGAAACATTTTTCATGATTCATTTCTTGTAAAACATATAAATTGTTTGCAGTCCTACAAGCATTAGCTATTAATTTTCCATCCTTTTTAATTTCACAACCTTTAGGATGAAATGTCACATTATGCCCTTGATCACAAAGCTGACTTACACTTAGTAAGTTTTCTTTTAAACCTTTTACATACCAAACATCAGCTGTTTTTGTTTTACCATGGTCTAGACTAAGAGTTCCTTTTCCTTTTATATAACATTTTGAGTTGTCACCAAATCTCACTGATCCTCCATCTGCTGGTTCAAAAGAAATGAATTTGCTTTTGTCTCCTGTCATGTGTCTAGAGCAACCACTATCAACGTACCACCAATCCCTTTTATTTTGAGCATGTAGAGCTATTTGAACAAATAGTGATTTCTCTTTCTTTTTCCATACTTTCTTTTTGGGAAGATCTTCTTTCTTTTCTTGATTTGTAGGAAAGATAGTTCTACAATTGTGGGCAGCATGTCCAAAATTGTTACACTTAGAACATAAAATATCATATTTAACCAATGGAGCAAAGGGATTTTGTATGCTAAAATTTTGAACATTCTTCACTTTGCTTCTGCAGTTTAGAGCTTTATGACCAAATTTGTTACAAGAGTAGCAATAACCATTGAATTGATAAGAAAAATGCTATCTATAATATGGCCTTTTCCATTCATTCATATTTTGTCTAGGTATTCTACATTCAAGTGCTTTATGACCAAAACAATTGCAAGAGTAGCAATATCCATTAAATTTATGACTAGGTTTATGAACATTTTCTTCATCCTTCTTGTAGTTCTTCTTGTCTTCTTTTGATGGTTCATTTATGACTGATTTGCTTCCTTCTTTTATGAAGCCTTTGAATGTATTAGTGTTTGAATTTTCTTCAAAACCAACACCCATTTTGCTGAAAGAAGGTCTTTGACTATCAATGATATCATTTAGTATTTCTGAGCCCTTTTTAAACTTGAGATTGTTAATGGTGCATTCCTTCAATTCTCTTTCTAATTTTTCAATTTCTAATTTTAAATTTGCTTCAGTTTGTTTAGCTTCTTCTAATTGATTCTTCAAATCTTCAATTGTATGTTCTGATTTTTTTGTTGCTTTCATAGCTTCCTCTTTGAATTTTACAAGTTTTCTTTTTAGTCTTTCATTTTGTTTATATGCATAATGAAGTTCTTCTTGGAGATCAATATCTTCTTCCTCATTACCTGATTCATTTTCCTCTTCTTCATAGCTATCATCGGAAACTGCTTCGGCCATAAATAGAATCTCATCCTCATCATCACTTGGGTATTCCTCGCTGCTTTCATTTGAAGAGCTGTCCTTTTTTGAATAAAAACTCTTTTTATTTTTGTTTTGATATCTTTTCTTCTTATTAAACTTGTTATTACTTTTCCATTTCTTCTTTGTGTGTGCTTGCTTTTCTTCTTCGCTTGAGTCATCATCATTTTGAGGGCATTTGGAGGCGTAGTGTCCTATCTTTCCATAATTAAAACATTTGAAAGGAAACTTTCCTTTATATTTTCCACTTCCCTTTTTCAATTTTCGTAAGAAGTGTGCTTCAGCTTCATCAGTTTCACTACTTGAACTATCGCTTGAAACTTGTTTTTTATTCTTGCCCTTTTTGGAAACTTTGAAAGATATTTCCTTTTTAGACTCCTTGCTTCCAATCCTCATTTCATAGGCAGTAAGAATTCCATGTAGCTCATCTTTAGTAAGGCTATCTAGATCTTTTCTCTCTTCGATTGCTGACACCTTAGAATCAAATCTAATGGGTAAGGATCTAAAGATTTTTTCAACTACTAGCTGTTCTTCTACTTCTTCTCCAAGGGCTTTTATTGCATTGACCACTTCATCAACATGGGAGAGAAATGAGGCTATGTCTTCATCTTCCTTCATTTTTAGACTTTCAAATGTGCTTCGGTGAGTCTGGAGTTTATCCTTCTTTACGTTGTCGGTCCCTTCATATATATTTTTCAACTTGTCCCAAATCTCTTTTGCAGATTTACAATGCATAACTTTTGTGAATTCCGAGTCGGCTAGATTACATAGAATAGCATGTTTTGCTTTTGCATTATTTTCACTTCTCCTTTTTCCGGCTGCATCGGTTGGTGGGTTTGCTGGTATTGTATAACCATCTAGTACTGATTGCCAAACATCAAATCCAATAGCAT
The DNA here is from genome assembly GCA_027943335.1 of Chamaecyparis obtusa. NCBI lineage: Eukaryota > Viridiplantae > Streptophyta > Pinopsida > Cupressales > Cupressaceae > Chamaecyparis > Chamaecyparis obtusa. The sequence continues at coordinate 789,304 of BSBK01003519.1, read as the reverse complement.
TTAAATATGCTTCCATCTTTATACTCCAAAATGCATAATTTGTCCCATCAAAATTTGGTGCCTTGTTTTGAAAACTTTCAGCCATTTGTGCTCTTTAGATCTACCTTCAAGCGGTTAGGCTATATAGAAGGAACCCACTCTGATACCAATTGAAGAGCACACGATTATACTGAGAGGGGGGGGGGGGGTGAATCAGTATAATAACAATTTTAAGTTTAAAAACTTTATTCAAAGATAACTTTAAATTCTCAAACAAACAATTATGCACATGAACACAAATTTTATGTGGAAACCCAATATGGGAGAAAACCACAAAATAATTTGCTTTTATATAATATTGTTCTTTTACAATGTTTTGTAGGCACCAACCTACTAGAGGCTCCAACCTCTAAATTTATGGGCACCGACTCACTGGAAGCACCAACTCCCACACTTCGCAGGCACCGACCTACTGGAAGCACCAACTCCCCCTGTCCGAATTTTGAGCACCAACTCCTATCCAAATTCTGAGCACCAACTCACTGCTTTCAAAATTTCTTCCACCTGAATGCTGTTGCTAATTCAACTGATGATGGACACAATCTGCTCTTTAAGTCAGCCAATATTTTCTTCTAATTCTCAAATATATATATCCTTATAGTAGTATATTCAAAAAAATCTGAATATATATAATCTTTAATTTTTCTCTCCTTTATATTATTGCTTCTCTTCCTTTTATATCCACATGCTGACTTATTTTTATTTTCCAAAATGATTGAGTATATATATATGTTCATATGAAACATCATGTCTTTTTAAGAGTTATGTCTTTTCAATATGAAAAGGTATCTCTTTTATTAAAATATTATTAATTTTAAAAAATAAATAAATTAATCCACCGTTAAAGTTAATAATATTAACTTAATTCATTTTTTAAATAATAATCTTTATATGACTGGCTTTCTTTGAATATATATCTTTAATGATATATATATTTTCTTTATTAACCTTCGACAAAGTCTGCCACTACTATATACCTTCGATATTCTCTGCAACCTTCGATACATATATATTTTTAAAAGTCTTCGATACTTTCGATAATTTATTTGTCTCTAATATTCTTTGTGTGTGTGTATCCCATGCGAGCTATATGTCGATGTAATATACATATCAATCAGCGGCACCAATACCATGCTGGTCGACTCCGCTCCCACATGAACGTAGTAGTTCGTTCACCACCCAAACCAATAACCTTGTGCATAGTGCTCTTGGGATCCTTCTAACAATACACAGGCGGGTATGTACTACCATCATTAACTATCCTTCAAACATCATTTTCATCTTGCGGCATATGTGTTCACAGTGTCCCGGCTAGACATTCGAGTATGGAGGTAGCTGGCTCTTGCTCGTGGGTGCTAGGAATCATCTGCAAGGCGTGGAGGCTATCGACATGCTCATTCAATCAAACGGTTATCCCTACCTATGGTAGCTAATACTCCAGCCATGATTGGTGCAACCACCGTGACTTAACAGTCACCACCTTGGCAATGCTCTCCCGCAAATGGTTATTGTGTGGAGTCTTCCTGTATGCATAACGCAATAGCTCGGGATGTGGACTGTCTTGTAACCATGTAGGCCCTGCGTTAATTACCTTTGGCTAGAGATTTCCTTGTTCTATTTGTATTCAAATCTGTTGCCTAAATCTTCATATTGCTGTTGCTTTGACATATGTGCGCATACGTATCTTTGAATAAATATATATTACCATTATACTCTGCGATAATATAAGACTTTATATATTGTGAACTATATTACCATTATTCTCTGCAATATACTTATCTTTTCTAATACTGTATACAATAATGATTGTTGTCAATGCTGTTCTCTGATATATATGTATGTTTACTATGTATCCTATCTTTTGACATACATTTTTCAATTATATGTTACATACCTTAGAATTCTGTTGCATACATTTTTAAATTATTAGGCATATTATTAGTTTTCTGAATACTGTATAATCTTCATCATGCTCTTTGTGACATCAATGACAATCTTCCATCAGGTTTACCTTGTGCTTTTCTTCTACACACATTAGATGTATGTCTTGGTTTGCCACAATGATAACATGCCAACACTTTAGGTTTTTGATTTTGACTGATGTTGATTTGTTCATCTTGTTGTGATGATTCTCCTTCATTGGTGTAGCCTATACTAGCTTTATTTCCAAATCTTCTTTGATTAGTTAAGAAGTCTTCAATCTTCTTGGAGTTGTCCTCAACAAGTTTCTTCATTTCATTTTGCTACTGTTGATTTTTCACTTCATTTCTTAGCTTCTCATTTTCTTCTCTAAGTCTTGTAACATCTTCTAGTTTTCTTGACAATTCTGCATTCACTTAGTTTACCTCTTGATTCACAATCATCACTTGATTAGTTACTTGGAAATGTCGGTCAGTGAGTCTTTGTATCTCACTTTCTTTAGTTTGAAGTTGTTCACTCACCTGTCTTTGATCATCAATTGCTAGGTTTCTTTCTTTCTTGGCTTTTTTTTCTTTGTTCATTGTTTCTACCATTCTCACCATCTGAGATTCTTGACCGATTTGTAATGCTTTCACTTGATCAGTTAAATATTGATTCTTTTTAGATAGATCAGTGATTATGCTTTCAGATCCATCAGAGATGCTTCCAAAACTAGATCCAATATGCTCGAATATGTCATCAATAGGTTCTTCATGGTAACTGATCTCATTCTGTAGTCTAGCTAGGTTCTTCCTTTCATCTAGTAATTTCTTCAGTCCTTCCTTGGTTTCTTATACTGTTCCACAAACATTTGCATTTGTATCTTTTGATTTTCAATAGTCTTGTCAAGCTTATATCTCTCCATGACTTATATCTTTTCCCTTTAGTGGTTAAACTATTCAATAAGAGAAGTGAGCTCTAATATCAATTGTTAGAATTATGAGAGATAGGTACTGAGAGGGGAGGGGTGAATTAGTGCCTTCAAAAAAACTTTACTTGTAAACCTTTTAGATCTAAAACTATAAACAGTGATAACCAACCAATATAACTTGAATCTAATTGCATGAATCATTTATCCACTTAAAATAAGTAAGTAAACAACATGAAATTCATAACACAATCACATGACACAAGTATTTTGGTAACACAAAAACCCTTGTTAGAAGGTAAAAAATGCGGTGGGGATGACACCCACAAATTCTTCACTACTGCAGATAGAAAAGGTTTGCCTATTAGGGCTACAAGTTTTGATCACTTCTGGTGATCTCACCCTGTTAGGAGTGACATGTTAGATCAGCTAGATCTACCTAGTTATAGGATTTTAATGACACTAATGAAGTGCACACTCGGTTAAGAGATTTACATAAGACTGTTAAGTCTACTTTGTTAAGAGATTTTATCCAAAAACTCTATTACAATTGTCAGAAAGCAATAGGTATTTATCTGCTATTTGACACTCAATTGTTAGATATAGATCTATAATCTCTAATAAAATATCACCTTACTTGTGATGAATATCTTCTCTAAACTACTCGGTAGCCTCTGCTGATTCTGCTCAATCTGAATTCTACTATACTCGGTTTTGCTCTAATGACTGATAGACTTGAAGATAGGCAAATGCTTAAAGTGCTATGTGATTCATATATGAGCTCCCACCAAAAATGATGCGAACACACAAATATATAGTGTTCTATTTTTGCCAATTTAACACAATTAGGTTACACACTATAATCATAACCCTAAGATCTACAGTGTACAATAATAACCTAGATCATCTATTACAAAAGATATACATTGTATTTAATGAATATCATTACATTAAATGTTCCTCAATCTTGGTAAAACATTTTACAAACTGTTGTAACTGTTTGCATAGAAGAATGTGCCATTCTTGATTACTATGTTGTTTCCTATGATCCTCAGTAAACACTATGTAAATTGATTGGTGTATACTACGATGCTCAATGTTTACTATCTGTTGGTGTCGATGTCTGCTGGTGCTCAGTAAACTGTCTACTGCTCAGTGTATAGGCTTTACCGACTAGTCTATTCTACTTTATGTTACCAATTAGCTCATTGTAAGTGGCCGACCAATATCTTTACACACCTTTGGTACTAATGAAAACCTTAGAAGGCTCAATACAGATAACACTATGTGCCTAAGTCTACTTCTAGTGTCTTGAATCAATAGAACCTTTTGGATCAATTGAAGAAAAAACCTACCCAAATTTCCATATTAGAGATTTTATGTTTGTCCCTATAGACACCTAAAGTCAAGTTTATCAAAGTGATTAATCAAGGCAAAATCATGAATTAATTGAAATCAAATCCAAAAAGAATTAACTAAATCAAAGAAATCATTTAATTATGCAATTAATCAAATCAATTGTATAGTTGAATTTAATCAAATTCAACCCATTCAAGGGGTACACATAGCTAAAGAAATTAAATAAAAATAATTAATTAACTCCTAATATTTATCACTTACCACATGGGAGGAAATCACCTCAATCAATAGGAACTGAGAATTGAGCTCACATGGATCAAAACCACATTGAATCTCAATCACTCACTTGGAGAATGCATCTTGACCACTCATTTTGTCTCATTGTCCCAAGCTTTGAGGACAAAATATTTTAATTTTCTCAATATTTGAAACCATGGACTTAACCCAAACTCAACCATGATTAAATTGACTCCACCCCATATGCTTGGAGAAATCTATAAATAGAAGGCAAAAATTAGGAGAAAAGGATTCAAAGAGCATTTTAGAATTGTATCATTACTATAGTGAAATTAATTTAGAAAGCATAATTTAACATAATAGGCATAATTCATCATCATTTTAGCATAATATTATCATTTTAGAGCTATCTCTAATAGATTATTATTAAGAGAAAATTCATTAGCATCTTTAAATAGGGATCCATGAGATGTTTATTGTTTTAAGCTTTCAATTCATCATGTTTTAAAGGTTAAATTAGATCAATTTAAATTTATTCTTAGCAAACTAATCTCATGAAGGTATTTATTATACACAGTCCCTATCTCATAAAGATATTCTAGGGAAGGATTTATTAGATACTAATGTCCCTACTAATTTAGATCAAGCCCAATTTAAAGTTATGGTGGGACATATTGTTAGAAAGTAAAGTCTACCAAGACAACTAAGAGGGGGAGGTGAATTAGTTATTAGATAAAAGAAACTTATAATAGAATTATTAGATTTCAACCATGTAACCAATATAAACAACAACCATAGAAAGGTAAACATACACAATAACACAAGATATGTTAACTAGGGAACCTCTCGATCAGAGAGTAAACCCCGGTGGGGATGGTACCCACAAAATATGTACCAATATGAAAATTCCTTATGAGAGGATGGACTCTATTAGAAGTCTTATGAAATACATTTAGTACATATCAGTCCCTATTAGGAGACTTTGAATCCTTGTTAAAAGATTCTAACTCTGTTAGGAGTTAAGGAAGATAGAAGGACCAACTTGTTGGCAATTTTGCTTAGTTAGATATCTAGATATTATCATTATGGCAACATATAAGCTATATGAAGATCACATATGACAAAGAGAAAGTATAACTGAGCAAAAAGCAAAATTGTCTAAGTATAAAGTAGTATTTTCCTAGTGTACTTGGAGACAATTTTGATTGGCAATGTCAATTGGAGTAAGTTCAGTGCTTGCGCACTTGAACATAGATACTATGATGACTATTGAAGACTCATCTAAGAGCGCAAGTTTGTACGACATGTACGGAAGAAGTTATGTCAGTTTTACCAGAGACAGTGTTAAGCCAACATGACATAATATGAAGACAGTATTGGTAAAGAGTTAAGGGATTATTTTGTTTATCAAAATAATGTCTTAATAATATAGAGGGATGATATCCTAGATGTTAACCCTTGGGTAAATATGTATTTTGTAAAAGCTTATGTGAAGCTGACTGTAAGAGTTATTAGTCTTAATAACTTGTATAAATGTAAGGCATTTGTAAATGCAAAGAAATGAAATTGTAATGATATAGATGATATAGCGAACATATAAGCCAAGAGATATTGATGTGAAGTTGTGAAAGAAAAGAAAGCAGTATAAGGTTATGTACCTTGCCCTATTTTTTAATCAGTAATCATTGTATATTACTTGTTTGGGTAGTGGGCTCATCTGGTAATCCTTTTTGTACTACCAACTCTTAGTAGGGTTGAGGCTTCTAACAAGGCCTAAAGTCCCTTAATCAGGATTGAGACACTATATGCATGTAACAGGCTCCTAATAGGGTCAACATCCTTAACATGATATTTTTGATTAGTGGATCTTTGTGGGTACCATCCCCACCGGGGTTTTCCCTTGGGTAGGGTTTCCTAGAGAACAAATAATGTGTTATGAGTTCATTTTCTTTACTGTTATGCATGTTCTTTAGTTTACTATGTTATGCATGTATTAAGATAATTTGTTATATCCATAATTGGGTGAAAGTAAAAGTTTGCAAAAAATTGATTCACCCTCCCCTCTCAGTATTCCCTATTTCTAACAATTGGTATTAGAGCTTAGTTACTCAGAAAAGAATCATTCAGAGAAAGCCTAGCAGCTTGAGTAAGATCTCTATGGATATGGATAAACTATAGAAGAATCTTGAAGAATCTCTTGAATAGATTGATATACTTATTGAAGAAAGAGATACTCTAAAAGGAAAATATGATGATGCAAAGAACCTCATTGAAAAGCTGAAGAATAAGCTAGAAGAATTGAAATCAGAAAAGGAATCTACAATTCAAATAGAAGATTGTGATGATAACCTTGAAAAAGAAAATGAGATCCTTAAACATGAACTGAAGATAGTAAATCTAAAGCTAAGTTTGAAAGATGGAAATAGCAAGAATGAAGCAAATCTAAAATCTGATAATGAAAATCTGAAATCTAAGAAAGAAGATCTGAAATCTAAACTTTGTAAAGTGACATCTGAACTTGAGAAAACCAAATTATAGTATGCTGAACTTGAGAAGTACAACACTATTGTGAAAGGTGAATTGACTCAGTCTAAGAAACAACTTGAGAGACTATATTCTACTAGTAAGAAGATTGATGAACAAATATCTTATCAAAATCCATTCTATGATAAAAGTGGTCTTGGATTTAACTCATCTAAGATAAGTGAAGAAAGCAAGGAACCACATCTGAAAGTTTCTGAAAACATGGAAGAAAAGAAATCTGATGAAGCTAACAAATCTAAGGATATGCCTAAAGATGAAGAACCACCTAAACAAGAAGAAACACCTAAAGGTATGCAGAGAGAATCTAAAGGTAGATGTTTTGCATGTAATACTTTTGGTCATAAGAAGAAAGATTGTACAGGTAAGCAATTCAAACCTCTTAATGGTTATTGTTATAATTGTCATGGTTTTGGACATAGAGCTATTGAATGTAGGAAGCCTAAATTTAATGAGAATAAAAATAATAGTAGAATGTTTAGAGATACTAACCATGTAGATAAGAAACCTATTGAAGATATGAACAGAAGAAATGTAGTAGTATGTTATAGATGCAACAAGATTGGACACATTGCCAGGAATTGCAGATCACAAATCAACTAGACTGGACCAAGATATGGAAACAATGGAGTAGTTTGTTAGATATGCAACAAATTTGGTCATACAACAAGGTTTTTCAAAATGAACAACATGAGAAACCCTAACCCTAGAAGTCATGCAAGGAGAAATGAGAATACAAGTAACAATCAAGGAGGATGTTGTAGTAATTTAGAAGTGAAGTTTACCAAAGCCATAGATCAAGGAGACACATTCAGCACTGAAGGTAATTAGAAAGGTGAAGTATCTAATGGTAAGAGTGAATCTCTACCTAACCCATCTCAAAGTACTTAATTCATGAAAAATGTAATAGAATGGGAACTTAGGATAGTGTACAGGTTAGTATAGGATGAATTGAGTCTTGCACAATTAATGCAAGGTAGTATGCGATGGATTGATGCTATGGTTAAGAGCACATAAGATAATATGATGTTATGCAAGATCACGAGAAGTTTTAAGTTTTGTAGGTAAGCAAGAACAACTTTTTGGAAAAAAGCAGCAAAAGAATTGAATGCGATGTCAGAATCTTGTGAGATTGAAAGGTTAAAAGGTTATGATCGGTATTATTTGATCATTAAAGCAAATAAAAGTGTGAAGGAGATCAAATGAGTAGTGATTGGAAGTAGTTTGCAAGGATTTGGTGAAAGAATTTCATGTCAGATCTATGCAAGCCCTAAATCATAGAATTGAGGTATTTTACTAAGCAGATCTATAAATCAGTTAGAGAATTTGTAGAATTCATGGATGTTTCATTGATTCACAATGTAAGAGATAAGAATAGACCTAAGATGAAAAGGGAACCAGTAGAACCCTTGGAAGTAGACCCTAAATTGGCTTTATCATCTGTACCAGATGGAGTTCTACATTTAGAGAGTGTTAGAATCTATTTGGGATGTAAACTTGAAACCCTTAGTGATAGTGATTTTACAAAAGAGTATGAGAAGCTTTATAATTAGGATATGTCATTGAAAGTAGGATTTGAACATTTGAAGGACAATGAAATCATAAAGTATTCTTTATAGTATGAATTTGATGATGACGAATGTACTAAGATAATTCTGAGAAGAATACATAATAGAAATTTTTGGTTAGATGACAGAGTGATAGACATAACAACATACCTAATTCATGAAGGAACTGGTTTGTCTAAATCTAGAGTCATACCCTTTAATGAAAAGAATGTGAAGAAAACTATATTAGACAATAATAAATCATCTTACAATGGCAGAGGTATAGTGATTAGCAAGATACAACAGGATGATGTTAGGTATTTGTACAAGATCCTTATAGCTAAATTTTGTGCTAATGCAAGAGAGGATGACATGGTAGCTGGAATGATTCATGCTACCTATTTAATGTGTGTTGACAAAGTACAAGTAGACATGTGTGAAATTTTGAGAATATAATTATTTGAGAACTTGGAGAAGATTAAGAAGACTAAGAACTCCCAGTTTAGATTATCATCATTGATCACTTATATGTTTTTCCATTTGTTAAGAAGATTCCCTTACATTATTGGTGATGATTGGAATGATGGTAAGACTACAATGGAAAGGATAAAGAAAGTGTATATGAGACATCTTATTAACAAGGTCAATGAGAGTGCAATGTTGGTAATTAAGACATTTCAGAACTTGATGAAGAATAGATCAAGGATTCCACAGTCAATTGTTGAAAGATATAAGAATGAGATATGTTTTATGGTTGACACTGACTTTACATTCATTGAAGCAGTTGAACCTAGAGTAGAGTTCATAAACCCTCTTGGCTATGAAATTTATGAAATTGAAGCAGAAGAATATGTGAGAAGATTACTTAAGAGCAAGTTGGATATTCACAGTAATAGATTTAGGAATTTTAAGGAGAACTTCAACTCTGCAAAGTCTATTTAGGAAGAGAAACAGTCTAAGAACAAAGTAGAAAGTACAATTATGAAGATTCTAAAGGACTTTGGAATGAAAAAACATGAGTTTATGATTGCTAAGAAGACAACAACAACTATTAGAGACATAGGACAAAAGGAAGTTTTGTCTGTTCTACCCTTATTAGCAATTGAAACTAGAAATTTGTAGCATAAGGTGAAAGTAGAGTAAGAAGAACAAGAAGTCAGGAAATCTACTAGATCATCTTCAACTCCACTAGGGAAAAGAGTGAAAGAAATTGCTACTGGACCAGGTACAAGGTAGAAAACATTAGTACCACTAGTACAAAGGAAGATAGTAGAAATCAAGGATGATGAAGATATTCAAGTGAAAAAGAAGACATGGAAACTGAAGATTGAGAAAGTAAATGAACAGATTATTCGTGATGGAGACTTTTCTAAGATGAATAAATACTATGAGCTTTATAACTATTCAAAAAGATTGAATTTGGAGAATGTAGTTGTGAGACACATGATCCTAGTAGATAAGAAGTTTGACACAATTCAAGGTAAGATACCTAATGACTTATTTGAGAAGCTAGTTAACAGAAAAAAGAGAGCAACAGAAGAGGACAATAAAATCAGAGAAAATCTTGTAAGAAAACTATGTGATGTTAGAGATGAAAATCATTTTAATGAGATTATTAAAGAACTTGGAACCCATATGAGAACAAAGATGATGTAGAGTCCTACAACAACCACCTTCTTTTAGCCTTCCAATGGCTTTAACAATCCAACTTTGGATTCTAGGACCAATCTCAAGTCCTTTACCCACACCCGAGTACACTAAACCAATGAGCCCAATGAGGTAACCTCTTTCAAAGACTTCACACACTAACAAAAAACTATGGAGACAATCTAAGGACACCTAATCCAACTAAAATCCACAATTAGTTTGGATCTACCAAACCCACAACACCAAATTCTACTTCTAGGCCTACAATCCTTGTAGCCTTTTCAACTCTGATTTTTGGACTTTTCTCCAAAATTCCCTTAACACCCTAGGAAATTCTTCACATTTCCAACTACCCTTTTGGAAACTTCAAAGGATCCCAAAATATTTTTGGAAGATCTTGATCCAGCACCCCCAAACCCCTATTTGGTACCTAGGCCTAATTGATCAGGTTAGGCTAGGGGTTCAAAGAAGAATGGAATAGATGGGTTCCCAAGACCCCCAGCACTTATGGAAATCCTAAACACACTCCTTAAACTCACAATCAACACTTCATTAAGTTAAAAGTGTCTTCCATTTTGATTGTCTCCAATTTGGCTTCCAAACCTAGTCAAGCACATGGTCTTGCTTGACCTAGGGCCTGCTTGAAAAAACACCTACCCTACTCACCACACCTCCAACCTCTAGAATCATATAGGTAGGACTCCTAACTTGAATATCCCTTAGTTTTAGAGGATTCCATTGGTGGATGTGCAAGTTAGGGGACCATTTGAGCATGACCCTAGAAATCAGGGTTATTCAGGACCCCTGATACCAAATTGAGGACATCTTCTAAAATACAACTCCAAATTGTTTCAAACCAAAAAAAATAGTCTGTACATACACCCCTATAACTTATTCAATCATTGAGAAATCATAATCAATCTGTACAGAACTATACAATTCTCTGCAACACAAAATTTTCCAGAAATTAAAGGGTTTTCATTCAATTTTCTTCAAGCCTCCATTACATCACGATCTCCTCTGCTTATTTGATCATATTTGATAGGTTTATAACCTATTGTGGCCATTGGAACAACCATGTGGCCATTTCCAACCAAATAACAACTTTTTACAAATCGAGCAACTTTTACAACTTTTCAATTAGGCCTATCTAATGAACCTAATGAATTCTAAATGACTCAAAACCTCTTACCTAGGCCTAATATAACCCAAATCACCCTTAGAACACTAAAACACATTATTCATGACTCCTTGGTCTCATTAAGTCACTTGGTTTATAACATCACCATAGTGCTAATGGACCTTACAATGAGCCTTTATTACAAAGTATGGACCAAACCTCTATACCAACCTTGCTAACAACTAGAACCATCTAGAAACATGCCTTGGAGTACTAGGTTCCTTGCACCATACTCCCCAAACCAATTAAAATCAAGCCTCTTGAGTTGGCAAGTTGGACACCTCATAGCACAACTTTTTAATAGCTGATTCAATCAGCCAAATTGCATCTTCAATAGGCTTATCTCTCCACTTGATGAGATACTTCATGTATACTTGCCTTCTGGTCCTGTTTCCTTCTCTCTTGTCCATGATACATTTGATTTCAGGTGCCATTGCCTTAGCAAGAGACTTGATGGTTTCATTATCCTCCTTGGGTACTGTATTGCCACCATTTTGTTTCTCGAGGCCCCTGTATGGATATAAGTTAGAGATGTTGAAGGTATTAGAGAGCCCAATGTCTAGAGGCAACTCGACCTTATAGGCATTCTGACCATACTTTTGCAAGATCCTAAAAGGAACTATCTTTCACATCATCAACTTACTAAACTTGCCTTTAGGAAGTCTTTCTTTCTTCAGATGCACCATGACCAAGTCTCCTACTACAAATTGAAGGTCTCTCCTTTTTGTGTCTGCAACTTCCTTATACTTCCCTTTGATCTTCTCTAATCTATCCTTAACTTCCTTATGGATTTCTTTCATTATCTCTACAAAATCACTTTCTTGTGCACTACTTCTTTCCATGGATTTGATATTTCTCAATTCCATCACCCCTCTAGGATGAGTGCCATAAACTATTTGAAATGGGCTCATTCCAGTGGTTCTATTCATTGAATCATTATAAGAAAATTCTGCTTGTGCTATGACTGAGTCCCATGATGAACCATGTTCTTTGGTAAGAGGCCTCAATAGGTTGCCCAATGATCTGTTGACCACCTCTGTTTGACCATCTGATTGTGGATGGTATGCTGATGAAAAGGCTAGGTTTGTCCCAAGCTTCTTCCACAAGGTCCTCTAAAAATGACCAAGAAACTTAGTATCCTTGTCAAAGACTATGGATAATGGAAAACCATGTAGTCTAATGATCTCCTTAAAGAAGATACCTGCAATGTGGGAAGCATCATCACTGGTTTTGCATGGCAAGAAGTGTGCCATCTTGGAAATCCTATCCACCACTACACAAACACTGTCATATCCCTACTTTGTCTTTGGCAATCCAAGCACAAAGTCTAAACTAATTGCATCCCAAGGCCTATTGGGTATAGGTAATGGAGCATACAGTCCTGCATTAGAAGTTCTTCCCTTTGCCTTTTGGCACACCATACAAGTTTCTACAAATCTTCTTACATCTGTTGGCAACCTTGGCCAATAGTAGAATCTTCTTACTAACTCAAGGGTCTTGTCTAACCCAAAATGACCTGCTAGGCCCCCAAAATGCTTCTCTTTTATGATATTCTCCCTTAGTGATCCCCTAGGGATACATAACTGACTCCCTATTGGTACTCAAAATGCAGTTTTGAGGTACCATGTAAAATTTTGATTAAGTGCTCATTTTTGGCTTTGTATTGCCTGATAGTATGGGCGTATTTGGAGTCATATCTTGAGGTCTATGTGTTCTTTGATTTGCATTCATCCTATCAAGTTGTTTGGAGTCCTTAGCCCGCATCTTGAAATGGGTTTTTGTCTGTTCGTTCCTAGGAGGTCCTCAATGCAGAATTTGCCTGTGTTAAAATCATTGGGAAGGGTCACTTTGAGCTTGAATATAATAAGTCCTATTGAGTGTCATGAAAAGGTGGATTAGGGGGCTTTTCATATGCATTACATGCAGCTCATGTTTCAATTTTCAGGTCATAGTGATGAGTTTTGATGGGTTTTGCATCCACTTGTTCGGGGGTGTTTTCTTAAATTTGCCTGGTGCACCTTTTCACAGTTTTGTCGAAGGCCCTATTCGTGATCTTATAAGTTACATTCTATGATTGGTCATGAGAAATGAGTCATTTCCTTGCATTGTAAACAAGTTATACTTTTTCCCTGTCAGTTTGTAGCTCATGATGAATCCATTGGATGAGTTTCCTAATGCGATTCCATTTGCAGTTTTCGCTGTTTGGACAGGGTGCACTATGCGAATTTTTGTCAGAAGCCTACTTTGACAGCTTGTATCTTTTGTGTAGGTGACCTAAAATGAAATCCAACTACTTCTTTATTTTTCAAACATGAAATACTTCCATGACCTGAGATGATGAGTCTTGGTGAATCTGTCTGGTCAGTTTTGTGAGCCCTTTCCATTTGCAAAAAAATGAATTTCCCAGTTGCACTGAACTATTTGTTTGTCAGGAGCCCACTTTGGGAGGTTATAACTTTTGATCAGTCAAGCCTAATGTTGAAATTTTTGTTGCCCTGCATTGTAGACATAACATACTACTTCTAGTTTCAGTTGGGACTCTTTGCCAATCCACCTTCTCAGTTTTTGAAGCTGATTCCATTTCCAATTTTCAATACTTTTCTGCATATCTTGAGTTTACTTCTGCAAGTACCTATTTTTAGTGAGCTATATCTTTTTTTTGAAAGATTCCTAGATCAAATCCATTGTAGGATCAGGTTGTAGACATCTTAAAGTACTTGCATGCCGGTTTGTGGCTCCTCTAGGGTCCGTTTTCTATTTTTACTAGGATGGTTCCGGACACAGTTTATCAGGTTCTGACAGTGTGTTTGAGGAAAATAGAATGAAATGAGCAACTTTGAAGGCTTATAACTTTTGCCTTGGTTGTCGTCATGGGATGCCATTTTGCAGGATGGATGAGTATGTATCAGAGAATGGGCTTGTTCAGTGGTGGTGCCAAATCAGGTGATCTTGTCAGTTTTTAAGGCCACTCCCGGAGGTCCCTCGCACCATTTTGACACTTTGGAGAAAGTGGTTTTTGACTTTTCAGTCTTCTGGGTATGATCAAGCTGGATATTAGTGACTTTCATCTTATGATTCAAGATATGGATGCAGACATCGGTTCAGCCTTGTCATGGTTGAAGCATCTCAAATGTTTGGATTTGAGTGTTCTTTGACCTTTGAAGGTTTTCAACGACTTTTGGAAAAGGATTTAGGCCTGGAGGCATTTTTCATTGGATTCACATAAAAAATTAATTGAGACACTTCTACAAGAGACTTTCTATAGCTCAAAGGATGATGATGCTTCTAGAAATTTTAAAGGAAATAGATGAGAAAAATCACTGGTATAGACTTGGTATAGAAGCCCTTCGGCAGGGCAATGCTGGCATTGTTGAATATGCTTATTAGAGGACTAAGAATTTTGAGAGACTGTCATTTTTGTATCTCATAACTAGCAATCTTGAGAAATTGTCAAGGATGTTGAGGATTGCAGAAATAAAAAATGATGTTATGGATCAGTTTCAAAATGCCTTATATTTAGGTGATATCCAAGAACATATCAAGATCTTGGAAGAATCAAGTCATTTGTCACTTGCATATGTTATTGCAGTCATTCATGGACTTACTGATGTTGTTAACAGACTTGTAGTTGAGTTGGGTGGCAATCTACCAACATTACCATCTGGAAGGAAATCATCACTTTTAATGCCTCCTTTACCAATTGTACGTGGCGGTGATTGGCCATTGTTGAGAATTACCAAAGGCATTTTTGAGGGTGGTTTGGATAACGCTGGTGGCATATACTAGGAAGAAAATGGTTGAAGATAGTGAATGCATAGCAGATCTTCAAAGGCTAGTAGATGCTAGAAATGCTCGCATAATGCAATTGGAGAGATCTCTTGCACATGCAATTGCAAGTCAAGATGAAATTAAAATGAACAATAGTGATGGATTGCGGAAGGCAAATGAAATTATTAGTGACCTAAAGAAAAATGTTGCAGTTTGTGTGAATGCTCTAAAATCAAAAAAATGTTGAAGTTTAGAATCTTCAGACTGTTCTTGGGCAATATGAACCAGATAGCGCATTAAACCAGTATGATCAAGACTTATGTAAGGCATTGATTTTGGGTGCTTTGCATGATCCATTAATTTGTCAATGCTAAATGTAAAATGGAAACATAGACAAGGCATGTGTGTTGTTTTAAATCTTTGAAACAGAACCCTGCTCAAGCACGAAGATGCTAGCATGAAAAACAATAAAGCCCATGCCTTGCAAAGAGCAACCAATGGACATGAATATTTGTGCAAGTGGCATTGCAACCAAATGGAGGCTGCCTGGCTTGTGTAGATAGTTGAAGGGCTTGCGCATTTGAGTATATATTAGAAGACTTCATGTAGTAAAAGGAGATTGGCATGCCCGCATTGAGTGAGGAGACCTGCGTAAGTAGTATGGAGGCTACCATTAGTGGGTTTTGAAATATGAAGAGGCATTGTTTTGATGCCCAACTTAGGGTAGAGGCCAGCGCTTGTTTGAAAAGAAGACCACCCAAATATGCAATGATGACTCACATAATGAAATGAGCAAGTACCTATGCAATGGTGTGCTTGCACAGTGTAGGCTGGAGAAAGATCATGAAAGATGAGGGAGATTTCGTTGGTTTTCCCTCTATAACCTATTATCCCATATTGCCTATGCTGGGACTTTCAAAATATTTATATACTTTGGCACTCACATGATATTGTGAATAACTGAGTGGAAGATCTTGGTGGGCGCACTCAGTTGGAGCTCTTTATGGGTAGTGGGCCCCATGTGATTTTTGAATGAAGTGTGTAGAAAGTCTTTAAAATAGTTAAAACTATAATCCCACATTCATGCAGAAATAGGAAAATAAGGTGTTTATAACCAACTCAACACACATACAAAGCAAGTCAAAGTAGTGGAGGCTATGCACGTGACCCATGCCATTTGCTTCAATTTCTGTGCCCATGCCCATGTGCTAAAGGTAATTAACTTTTGCAGGAGAATGGATATGTGTCAAGTGGTCGCATGATTGCAAGGGCCAACTTCAGCCCTTGCAAACATGTGACAGGCTGACATGTGGCAGCCCGATGAGGTGGTGAGGAGCTTGTAGGTGGATGCCTGGTCAGAGACATGAGCCAATCTAGGCTTGCCACATGTCAGGTGGGTCTTGACAAGGGCAATAAAATAATATTTTAATTAGAATTCCTGTGCAGTTGAAAATTAAAATTATAAACATGTTTCAATATAGTTTTGACTATATAAAAAATTCAAATATTAAAAGTTGCAGACATGAGAGACCAAATTAATGGCTGGTGGCTTCATTTTTGGGTGAAATATGGATTATTATATACCACTGGAAAGGTCTCGATGTGAGGATTCTAATTCTAGAATTAGATTTTGCATAGGTGGCCATCTGCTCACATTATTTGCATTTGAACAAAATAGAGGTCAAGTTATTTTTATGATATATTTGAGTTGGTTGCATGTGGTGACTCATGAGTCAGTTTGAGAAGATGAAGATAGGTGTTCTCAGGAGAAAAGAGAAAATGGTTCATTCAGTTCAAAGGGATGATTCATTAGATGAAGAATCTAACAAGTGGCCTTTTTTGATTCTTTCTAGTGTTTCCCCTTTCTCTTCTTATAGTCCTTTCTTTTTAGTGGAGGGGGTTCCAATTTTTGAAGAACTTCGGTCTAGTTTCCAGACCCTGGGTAAACTTCCATTGTATGGTTCCAGGTCTGTGGTGATTCTAGCAGGGGGTTCTCCAAAAGAAGGTTCCAGAATAGAGGTTCCAATTTGGTTCATGACTGTCTAGTGCAATGTTCTATGTTTTTCATTTCCTATCATAGACTTAATGTAAGTATTTGTTAACTTGATTGCAAATCAAAATATATGCAAGGCATGTATGGTTTTCAGGGAGTTGTTTTCATTGTATTGAGTTTCAATTTCAGTATGAGTTTAGTATTCAAGGGATATTGAGTTTGTCTTCTCCAAGGGAGAATATATCTATTTGTACTTGGGTATCCTTCAAGGAAGGATTATAAAATCCATGAATGCAGATTGGAAATTAGACTAGTATTATGAATTTGTATGATTCTTCATATTGAGTGATAGAATGTGTTAATGTAAGGCATTAATGCAGGGATATCAATCAATGAAACATGGTTTGTAGTTTAGGTTTATATCTATTGGCTTTGAATCCATGCCCAGATTGAAGGCACTGATCCTTATTGTTAGAGGTCATTTGCCAATCAAACACCAATTTAATCAATCACCTATTTCTTTTCTATTTAGTGTGGAATGATAAATCAAGTATGATGGGATGGAAACCATCCCCTGATTCACTCAGAGTAGTGAATCCCTTCACAAGACGTTAGTGTTCTATCTAATCCATGTTTATACCTACCTATGGTTTGTAGAGAAACTACCATTTGAGGTAGATGTTGTAAGGTACACCCGCTTGGGTCTGTGGAGCCCGAAGTGAAGAAGAAATTCATCCTTGTTAATTAGTATTTCTCTTGCTAGGAAAAGAGCATCAAAAGGGAGAGATCAAGTTTGTGATCTAGTTATTCACCAATGCAAGAAAAATAGCTAACACTCCCCTTGAAGAGTAATCCTTCTTGCAACATGTAATTTGCATATGTACTATGGTACTACCTTTTCATATTGTTGCAAACTTGATAGACCTCCTTGAAGTCTTCATCTTCAACATACATGTCCTTTATGGAGTGAAACCCCACATTCTCCAACCTTACCTCTTGAATGGTTAGATTCCTTCTACTAAGGGCATCAACAACTTTATTTGCCACCCCTTTCTTATGCTTGATAGTAAAGGTATAGGATTGGAGATACTCCATCCACTTTGCATGCCTATGGTTCAACTTTTCCTACTTGTTTAAGAAACTCAATGCATGGTTATCAGTGTAAACAATAAACTCCTTGGGCAATAAATAATGTCTCCACTTTCTTAAGGATTGAACCATGGCATACATTTCTAAATCATAAGTTGAATACCTTTTCTTGGTCTCATTCAACTTTTCACTAAAAAAGGCAATTGGCCTACCCTCTTGACTTAGGACTCCTCTTATAGCCCTATTACTTGCATCACATTCAATTGCAAAGACCTTATTAAAATCAGGCAACACTAGGATTGGTTGTTCTACAACCTTCTTCTTCAAGGCTTCAAAAGCTTGGTTAGCCTCTTGGGTCCATACAAATTGACATTTCCTTCCACCCTTAATGGTGTCTATCATAGGAGCACTTATGTTACTAAAGCCTCTAATAAACTTCCTATTGAAGCTTGCTAGGCCATGAAGGCTTTTGACCTCACTTGCTATCTTTGGTGTGGGCCAACTTAATATGGCATCCACCTTACTAGGATCCATCTTAAGGTTCCCCTTGGAGATACCAAATCCCAAGAAAACTAACTCTTCCTGAAAAAAGACACACTTCTCTAGATTGATCCTCAAGTTTGCTTCTAACAACCTTTTCAACACTTGTTCAATGTGATCTAAGTGCTCTCCTTTACTCTTATTGAAGATGAGAATATCATCTAAATATACTTCAACAAAGTGATTAATAAAGGGTTTGAGTACCTCATTCATGAGTCTCATAAAGGTGCTTGGTGCATTTGAGAGACCAAAGGGCATTACCATCCATTCAAAGAGCCCTTCATTGGTCTTGAATGCTATCTTCCATTCATCCCCCTCTCTTACCCTGATCTAGTGATAATTGTTGCCCAAAATTTCCTATTTTGCAAATTTGGCCAAGTTTCCAGGTCTATATTTTTGTCTTGCCCTACTGCATCCTATTTTCATTGTGTGAAGTCAATCCAAAAGGTTTCTTGCTTTGCACCCTTGACCCCATGATCTTCAATGTGTCACCATGCTTCAGTTTACATTGTAAGTGCTAATTCACAATACCCAGGGGGATATTAAAGTTTAAATGGTTGCAGGAAATACTCAGGTCATAGGGTTCCAAAAGTGTTCAACATCAAAAACTCTCTGTGTTTTTGACCTCGGTCTAAAAACCCTCTGTGTTTTTGACCTTTGCTCTGAAAGCTCAGAATGCTTTCGACCCCTCATGTTTTAGACTTCTTCCTCTGGCGGCATTCATTTCATAAGCGTGCAACTACGACCAGGTGGGTCCCAGTTCCTCATAACCATTGCCAGTGCAGAAGATCCGATGGTGGTCACATGTTCACATGGGATCTTTCGACCCCATGCAATCATGCGACAACCATCCGATGCAGTGGTCTATGGGTCTAGGTTGCAATTTGGTGGTAGTGGAAAGAGATCTACAGTGGTCGTAAGATCTCATGGGATCTTTTGACCCCATGAGATCTTGTGCCCACTGTTAGATTAGAATCTCAACTTGCAGCTGGGCCTGGGGTTGGTAAAGCAAGTGAGCGGTTGTGCGGTTAAGAGATTTCACGTGGTCACTAGATGGAGCTAGGGTTAAGGAAAAGATTAAAATGACTTGGTGACTAAGGAGAAGGTGAACCCAAGGTGAAACCAAGGTTAAGTTTGCAATGCAATCTTGAGCCCGAGGTGTCTATGTGGTAGTGGAGATAGTTTTAAGTGGCTAGTCACATGATCACATGAAGTCTTTTGGGCTCATGTGATCATGCAACCAATGTTCAAATTTAGGCAGTGCGATCTGAGGCCTGGGTTTTTTGCCAGTGTTTGTCTGCAGGCCATGTGTAGAGTAGAGATAGATTCTAAAAGGCTTGTTGCATGATTGCATGAAGGTTTTTGACCCCATGCAATCATGCGACTAGTGCTATTTCAAGCAGTGTGACTTTTGGCAGGTTTTCTTCTGTAGAGGACGTTGTGAAGTGGTGGGGTAGCTCAGAATTGATTTTTGAGGATGGTTGAAGATTGCGAAGTTGATGAAGAGATCCAGGTAGCTGTTAGGGGTCAATTCTTTGTCCCAGTGAAGTACTTTTGTGCATTCATGGTGAAGTTTTGCATAGAAAAGTGGTTGAGTCTAGGTTGTTGATCTATAGGTGATGTAGTACAGAGATGGGCATGAGAACAAGATATCTGATCGGACATAGTGTTGTAGATATATACTTATGATCAGTCTTGTTTAACCTAGGGTTTGTTATTATATTGTAAAATCTATAACCCTAGTTAGAATTTTTGACTCCTACTTGCATGCAGTTGAGTATGTATATATTCTTTTTTTGGAGCTTTAGAGCTTAGAATTCACATTTTGTAAAAAGGAAAGACTCTTTCTTGGGAAGCTAGCCATGGCATTTCTTCCTGCCCTCTAGTTTCCCACATTCTGTAATTCCCATTGATGAATTCAAACATTACAGAAGTATTTTTGTGACAATTCTTCATGTCCCTATGCTTCCTTGTCTGAGTTTTTCTCTTATTAGATTAAGGTTTATGCATGTTTTCAATGGAAATTGGGGTTCCTAGTCCCTCTCAATTTCTGTGATTTTGTGTGTTACTGTGTCTGATCTGATTTAGATGTTTTGTGGGTATACTAGAGCCCCTAGCAGTCTTGTCTCATTCCTACACCCAGTTGTAGAAAAGGATGTTTGTTTGTAGGTCATAGGTTGAGTCTTCTATTCAGGCACACCTGTGAAATACTTATGCAAGCCTATCTAGTGAGTTGTGACTTATTAGACTTGATTCCTCCATTGATTTCATACCTTTATATTATGATCCAAACCCTAATTTTGGTGCATCACCTAGTAGGTAGTTTTCTTTCCTGTTATTTCCCTTTCATGCATTCCTTCTAACCCTTTCCCCTCCAAAGATTTACTTTCCTGTCAAGAGCAACCTAAGGTGATAATCCAAGAGGAACCAACCTAGAACCTGGAGGTTTCATCTCAGTTAGCAAAAGGTCCCACAACCTTGAGATGATTCCTAGGTTATACTGAGTTATTAAGACCAAGAGAGCTTGAACAAAGGCACAAAAAAACTCAGTGTATAACAATTCTGGCATGCCCGGTGGGACCAAATTCAAATTCATGTTAAATATTATGCTATCTTTGATATACTGATGACATAGTGTAGACCTTAGAGAGGTTAATATTCAAGTATATTTGGTGACTCCATGCATGTTAAGAGTAGTGACCCAATTTTTGATAGAGCTTATGAAGACAATAGACACTTCTGATGGCAAGACAATTTGCATTTGCACCCTTTAATCAGGGTAGCCCATTAAATTTTTCCCAACACCATGATGTTCCCTTGGTAGCACTAAAAAGTATACCTGATTTCACAGGTGAAGGACATACTACAGCTCTTGAACACATAAGAGATGTGGCTACTATCTGTAGTATACACAACATCTCAGAGGAGGATGTTGCCACTAAGTTGTTGGCCGCCTCTCTCAAAGGTAAGGGTCTTGAATGGTTTAGGACTTTGGCAGTTGGCTCCATTACTTCATGGGACAGACTTGGAGATCTCCTTAGCAAATACTTTGAGGGTGATTTAGACTCTTTGTCTCTAGTAGAGCAACTCCAAACCATGAAGAGAGATCCTTGAGAATAGATGATTGATTTTAATGGCAGATTCCTCAAAACATGGAATAGGATTCTAATTAATATAAGGCCCTTAGTAGATTGTGCTTTCCTTTATTTTTTGAGAGGCCTAACTAGTGATATATCAATCATGATTCAATCTTTAGGAGGCACATCATTACCTCAAGCTTTTGATTTAGCTGTAAATGTAGAAAATTGCTTAATCCAGGCTGGTATGATAACCCCAAGGCCACCCATGCCTATCTCTCCCAATCTTCTACCCACTATACCTCTGCAAATGCCTCCATTTTCTCCCGTGCCTTCATTAATAGAACCTCAAGCTAACACTAGCAATGGGAGGTCCATAAGTGACCCTTCTCAAGAGCTACTCAAATTGAGAAGTGATCAACAAATAATAAATAAAGAGATGATGAGCCTGTTGTAGGCTCTAACCAAAGAGTTGATCACTATAAAAGAGTGGAGTCTAGAGGATGGATCACTTTATCAACAACAAGATCAGAGTCCTAACCAGCAGTGCCAAGTTCAGGAGCAATCATATCAACAAAATAGGCCACAGTATCAAGAGAAGCATCAAAGAAAAAGGAAAAATTTAGTAAAGAGGCCTTTCCATCCATATAATCCAGTCAGGAGAACATTCCCAGTACAAAACATCAAATTAGTTGGTAGTCACTTGAACCCATTTTTTGGGAAGGAGGCTACAGATTTTTCGCTTGTTCTCTTGAACTATGAACTTCCTGATGGAGAAAGGTCAGAAGTTTTGCAATAGGAGATAGTGGCCTCTCAAGCACATTCCCCTAAGGATGGAATATAACAAGTGACCAGACAGGAGACTCACAAAGTCCAAATCTCAAGCTCCTTTCCTAGTAAGTCCACTGACACTTCTGTTGATTTTCCAAGCTTTAGATTTTCTCCTCTAGTTTAGAATCTTAGTCAACAGGAGCCCAATCTCCATGCACTTTTAGAGCCCATTCATGACCCTGTCTCAGATTTCCAGCCACTTCATCTTATCCCTATAAATGAGATACCTAAAAGGTTTGATTTTCTAGATGATAATGAGCCTGTCCTGCAGCAAATAAAGCCCTATAAGCCAATTCTTAAAGAGTCCACTACACCTCAAGCACTTTTAGGCCATCAAGAAGAGGATGATTTTTGTCTTTTAGGTATAATTTTTCATGATAATCATGAGGAGTAGGTAAGGCTATTACATCAAGATGGATTAGAGAAATCAAGTTAGGATAAGAAAGAAAGTGAAGAAGGTGAGAGCCCAGCTAATCTTTTTGAGGAAATGCCTTCTTACATTGAGCAGGATGAGGAGGTTGATAATGTATTAATTGAAGAATTTAGGCCATTTTGCAATAAAGTGGGGGAAGAACCCAAAGAATCATATTTCTTGGACCATAAGGAAGGGCCAGTAATTGTCAAGAATATGAGATAGTTTGATACCTTTGATGAGCTATTGGATGTTTCAACTGATGAAGAGGATGGTTTGCTAACTGCAAAAGAAGAAATATTATGGTAGACTATCATGGAGGGATAGAATTTTTATCATCTTGTTGAAGTTATTAATGAGATGCAGCCTGATAGGAGCAAAGGGAGCCCCAAGTTTATTCCTTCTAGGGGTTGCCCCTTAAGATACTTAGCAAGAATGGAGGCCAGCAGTAAAAAAGAACCAATCATGTTTGTGTCCAAACATGAGTGTTCAAATGGAACTGAAGCTAAAGGTGAACATGTAGTTCAACAAGGACAAGCTCAACTCACTTATCCACCCCTGGGTAATGAAAATAGGAATCTAATGGTGGAGGTGAGTCATTTTGTTTATGTCCTTCAAGAGGTAGTGCATCAATTCTTCATACAACTATGTGTACTTCCTTCCTTGTTAGCTATCCTCCTGCATTAAAAGTATTGTACCCTAAGGAGGAAGGGTAGCTACTTTTCACAACTAGTAAATGGTTTTGTTTAACTAGGTCTCTGCATTGGTTAGTTTAGGATAGGTTAGTTTTTTCCTGCTTTCTTCCAACTTCCTAGCTTAGTTTGCTATTTTTCAAGAAGTGCTTGAGCATAGTTTTTGTCCCTCTGTCAAGTTTTGTGTTCTTGAGTTGACCCCATGCCCAATGGATTGCTTCAAGGCCACTGGTCCAATGTCTAGCAGGTTGACATCCAGCAAAAATCACCAAAATGTTGCCCAAAATTTCCTATTCTGCAAATTTGGCCAAGTTTTCAAGTCTCTATTTTTGTCCCACCCTGCTGCATCTTGTTTACATCATGAAAAGTTGATCCACAAGGTTTCTTACTTTGTGCCCTTGACCAGATGATCTTCAATGTGTCACCATGCTTTAGTTTAGATCACACATGCTAAATCGCAATACCCAGGGGGATATTCAAGTTTGAATGGTTGCAGGAAATACTCAGGTCACAGGATTCCAAAAGTGTTCAGCGTCGAAAACTCTCTATGTTTTTGACCTTAGTCTGAAAACCCTCTGTGTTTTTGATCTTTGCTCTGAAAGCCCAGGATTCTTTTGACCCCTCATGTTTCAGACTTCTTCCTCTAGCAGCACTCATTTCATAAGCGCGCAACTTTGACCAGGTGGGTCCTAGTTCCTCATAATCATTGCCAGTGCGGAAGATCTGACGGTGGTCACATGTTGGCATGGGATCTTCTGACCCCATGTGATCATGCAACAACTGTTTGATGCAGTAGTCTGTGGGTCCAGGTTGTAGTTTGGTGGCAGTGGAAAGAGATCTATGATGGTCGTAAGATCTCATGGGATCTTCCAACCCCATGAGATCTTGTGCTCCCTGTTAGATTAGAATCTCAGCTTGTAGGTGGGCTTGGGGTTGGTAAAGAAAGTGCATGGTTGTGTAGTTAAGAGATTTCACATGGTTGCTGGATGGAACCAGGATTAAGGAAAAGATTAAAATGACTTGGTGACTAAGGAGAAAGTGAACCCGAGGTGAAACCAAGGTTAAGTTTGCAGTGTAATCTTGAGCCCGAGGTGTCTATGTGGTAGTAGAGATAGTTTTAAGTGGCTAGTCACATGATTGCATGAAGTCTTTTGGGCTCATGCAATCATGCGACCAATGTTCAAATTCAAGCAGTGCGATCTCGGGCTCAAGTTTTTTGCCATTGTTTGTCTACAGGCCATGTGTAGAGCGGAGATAGATTCTAAAAGGCTTGTTGCATGATCACATGAAGGTTTTTGACCCCATGCGATCAGGCGACTAGTGCTATTTCAAGCAGTGTGACTTTTGGCAGGTTTTCTTCTGCAGAGGACGTTGCAAAGTGGCGAGGTAGCTCAAAATTGATTTTTGAGGATGGTTGTAGATTACAAAGTTGATGAAGAGATCCAGGTAGCCATCAAGGGTCAATTATTTGTCCTAGTGAAGTACTTTTGTGCATTCATGGTGAAGTTTTGTGCAGAAAAGTGGTTGAGTCTAGGTTGTTGATCTATAGGAGATGTAGTACAGAGATGGGCATGAGAACAAGATATCTGATCGGACATAGTGTTGCAGATATATACTTATGATCAGTCTTGTTTAACCTAGGGTTTGTTATTATATTATAAAATCTGTAACCCTGGTTAGAATTTTTGACTCCTGCCTGCATGTAGTTGAGTATGTATATATTCTTTTTTTGGAGCTTTAGAGCTCAGAATTCACATTTTGTAAAAAGGAAAGTCTCTTTTTTGGGAAGCTAGCCATGGCATTTCTTCCTTCCCTCTAGTTTCCCACATTTTGTAATTCCCATTGATGAATTCAAACATTGCAGAAGTATTTTTGTGACAATTCTTCATGTCCCTATGCTTCCTTGTCTGAGTTTTTCTCTTATTGGATTAAGGTTTATGCATGTTTTCAATGGAAATTAGGGTTCCTAGTCCCTCTCACTTTATGTGATTTTGTGTGTTACTATGTCTGATTTGATTTAGATGTTTTGTGGGTATACTATAGCCCCTAACAGTCTTGTCTCATTCCTACACCCAGCTGTAGAAAAGGATGTTTGTTTGTAGGTCATAGGTTGAGTCTTCTATTTAGGTGCACCTATGAAATACTTATGCAAGCCTATCTAGTGAGCTGTGACTTATTAGACTTGATTCCTCCATTGATTTCATTCCTTTATACTGAGATCCAAACTCTAATTTTGGTGCATCACCTAGTAGGTAGTTTTCTTTCTTATTATTTCCCTTTCATGCATTCCTTCTAACCCTTTCCCCTCCAAAGATTTACTTTCCTGTCAAGAGCAACCTAAGGTGATAATCCAAGAGGAACTAGCCTAGAACCTAGAGGTTTCATCTTGGTTAGCAAAAGGTCCCAAAACCTTGAGATGATTCCCATGTTATACTAAGTTATCAAGACCAAGAGAGCTTGAATAGAGGCACAAAAAACTTAGTGTATAACAATAACCACTTTTCAAATCCATCTTGGTGTAGTATCTAGCCTCTCCTAGGGAATCCATCAAATCATCCATCCTTGGCATTGGGAACTGGTATCTAATAGTAATCTTGTTGATAGCCCTAGTGTTAGTACATAACCTCCATGTACCCTCTTTCTTAGGAGCTAACAATGCTGGCACCACACAAGGACTAATAATTCTCCTTATGAACCCCTTACTTAAGAGTTCTTCAACCTGTCTTGCCAACTCTTCATTTTGGCTTAGTGTGAGTTTGTAAGCAGCATTGTTTGGGAGTGTGGAGCCTGGTATGAAGTCAATACAATGAATCACATCTCTAACAGGAAGAAGAGTCTCTATCTTCCCATCAGCAATCACCTCTCTATACTTGCTCAACAAATCTTGAACCTCCTTGGGCCCCACTGTCCTCCATGGTTCTTCAACTTTGCACACCTTCTTCTCTTCTTGTGGCTTGACCACAATAGCATAATAGGGAGTTTCCTTCCATTTTATGGTCTTCAAAAACTCCTCTCCAACCACTAGCATGCTACTAGCTTGAGGAGCTCCCTATCCTTCCTCGGGTAGAGGTCTCATGGTATATGTCCTTCCATCTTTGGTAATCTCATACACATTTGTTTTTCCTTGATGGTGTGATTCCACATCATATTGCTAGGGCCTTCCCAAAAATAAGTGGCATGCATCCATATTAGTCACATCACATAGAATCTTGTCATGGTAGTCCCCAATCCTAAACTCCACATACACCTGCTCATTCACCAAAGCTTGTTGCTCTTTGTGTAACCGTGATACTTTATATGGGTTAGGATGAGGCATCTTTTTCAATCCAAGTTTCTCTACTATAGAAATGGAAGCTAGGTTATCAGTAGAACTAGAATCAACTATAACCTTACACACTTTACCTTTGATCTTGTAAGTAGTCTTGAACAGGGTCTTCCTTTGTGCCGGTTCTTTGACTTGAGAGTTCTTCAATAGGGTCCCATTAAACATTAGGAATTCTCCATGCTCTAGATCTGTAACACCCTTGCCTTCATGGTTACTTTGGGTATCATCTTCATGTGCTAAATGGACTCTCCTATCCCCTCCTTGCTGACTGTTCCCCATTTTAGGGCATCTAGCAGTTTGGTGTCCCACCTGGTTGCAATTGAAGCATTTGCCAGTGAACACTCCTGTAGTTCTACCCCTTGACCTGCCTCTTCCATTGCCTCTTCTTCCTTTGAAATCTCCTCTTGAACTTGTCTCACCTTCCTAATTTTCTTTTTTGCTTGACTCCTCTTGGGGTTTGAAGGATCCTCTACCATTGAACCTTCCCCTGCCTCTATTATTATTGGCTCCCCTTGACTTTTTTTGAGAGTCACCTTTCCTTCTCTATTTTTCCTTAATCTTCAATGCCATTTGAAAACATGTATGCACTAACCTTGGGTTAAACAAAGTGAGTTCATCTTGGATGGAGTACTTGAGGCCATTCAAGTACCTTGCCAACTTTTGCTTCTCTATCTGAGTCACCTTGGCCCTCAAAGTGAGTTTATGAAACTCCTTAGTATAAGTACCCACATCCATATCCTTTTGTCTTAGGCCTTGCAATTTTTGATGCACTAGGACTTCATAGTCCTCAGGGATGAATTGTATCTTCACCTCCAACTTCATCCTCTTCCATGTTGTGATGGCATCTTTTCCCTCATCAAGCCTCTCTATTTGAAGTTCGACCAACTCAAGGCAGACCCTTTCATCTTAGCCTTCGCAATCTTCAACCTTTGAGATTCAGGGACATTATCACATTCAAAGTGATTGTCCAATGCTTCAATCCAATCCATGCACTCCTCTGGATTAAGCTTTCCACAAAACATAGGGATCTCTGTCTTGATGTCCCTTCTTCCTACCCTTTCAAGGGCTTCCAACATGACTCTTTGGTCCTCTAGTAGGGCTTGTCTATAACTATTTGGTTCTGGTCCATTTTCATCTTCTTCTTCCTCAAAGTCTTCTTGTGACCCTCTATTCATCTTGCCTCTCAACTTCTCTATTTCTCTTCTCATCATCCTATTCTCCTCCCTTATAGCCCTACTCTCTGCCATTTTTTCTTTGACCAACTTGGTCAATTCAGCATTAGTTACCCTTAGAGGGATCTCCATCTCTTCCTCATTTTCAGACATCTTGTCTTCTTCTTGACTTCCCAATCAAGACCTTGGTGGCTCTGATACCACCTGATGTAGAGTCCTATAGAAACCACCTTCTTTTAGCCTTCCAATGGCTTTAACAATTGAACTTTGGATTCTAGGACCAATCTCAAGTCCTTTACCCACACCCAAGTACACTAAACCAATGAGCCCAATGAGGTAACCTCCTTCAAAGACTTCAACCACTGACACAAAAATATGGAGACAATCTAAGGACACCTAATCCAACTAAAATCCACAATTAGTTTGGATCTACCACACCCACAACACCAAATTCTACTTCTAGGCCTACAATCCTTGTAGCCTTTTCAACCCTAATTTTTGGACTTTTCTCCAAAATTCCCTTAACACTCTAGGAACTTCTTCACATTTCCAAGTACCCTTTTGGACACTTCAAAGGATCCCAAAATCTTTTTGGAAGATCTTGATCCAACACCCCCAAACCCCTATTTGGTACCTAGGTCTAATTGATCAGGTTAGGCTAGGGATTCAAAGTAGAATGGAATAGATGAGTTCCCAAGACCCCCAACACTTTTGGAAATCCTAAACAAACACCTTACACTCACAATCAACACTTCATTAAGTTAAAAGTGTCTTCCATTTTGACTGTCTCCAATTTGGCTTCCAAACCTAGTCAAGCACATGGTCTTGCTTGACCTAGGGCCATGCCTCCAACCTCTGGAATCATGTAGGTAGGACTCCTAACATGCATATCCCTCAATTTTAGAGTATTCCACTAGTGGATGTGCAAGTTAGGGCACCATTTGAGCATGACCCTAGAAATCAGGGTTATTCAGGACCCTTGATACCAAATTGAGGATATCTTCTAAAATACAACTCCAAATTGTTTCAAACCAAAACAAATAGTCTCTGCATACACCCCTCTAACTTATTCAATCAATGAGAAATCATAATCAAGTTGTATAGAACTATACAATTCTCTACAACACAAAATTTTCCAGAAATTAAAGGGTTTTCATTCAATTTTCTTTAAGCCTCCATTACATCACGATCTCCTCTACTTCTTTGATCATATTTGATAGGTTTATAGCCTATTGTGGCCATTGGAACAACCATGTGGCCTTTGGAACAACCAAGTGGCTATTTCCAACCAAATAACAACTTTTTAAACAAACTAAGCAACTTTTAAAAGTTTTCAATTAGGCCTATCTAATGAACCTAATGAGTTCTAAATGACTCAAAACCTCTTACCTAGGCCTAATCTAACCCAAATCACCCTTAGAACACTAAAACACATTATTCATGACTCCTTGGTCTCATTAAGCCACTTGGTTTATAACATCACCATAGTGCTAATGGACCTTAAAATGAGCCTTTATTACAAAGTATGGACCAAACCTCTATACCAACCTTCCTAACAACTAGAACCATCTAGAAACATGCCTTGGAGTACTAGGTGCCCTAAACCAAAAGAGAAGAACCATTCATATTATGGGAGAAAACTATGAAGAGATTAACAAAGAAACTCATGAAGCTATAGTAAAGGTAATGGCATCTAGTGTTGGAAAACACTCTAGTGCAACAGAGCTAGCAGAACATGTAGTGGAAGCTGAGCATTAGAGTCCCTCTCCACCAAAAATCAACATTGAAGAAGAGACAATGCATGTGGAAGGAACTAAGATCACATTAAACAGTGATGATAATCCAATTAAAAATATTGAAAATATTGTTGACAATTCGACTCTAGAGGAACATGACAGAGCTAGTGAAGAAGGAAAGAAGGAGACTAGGAAAGAGGAAGAAAAGCAAATAGAGAATCAATAATGTACAAAAATTCATGGGCAGATAGAGACCCCTAGCAAAGAAGAAATCAGTCTTACACCTGAGATAGTAAAAAAACAACATATTGGATCTATATTTGAAAGTTTTGGGAAAGACGTTGATGATGTTGATCAGATGGAATTGATCACATCCCTGAAAAAAATAATTGGAAAGAATAAGAAAGTGAAAATCCTTGAAGGTTCATTGTTGTAAATGATAGAGAAGTTACAAAGTGTTGTAACTAACCAAATGGTAGATGCAGACCCACTAGAAAGAGCTAAGAAAGTTATGAATGCATTTGATAATGAATTCACTAACTTATCAAATTCAAGTAGCCTATGAGGCCAAAATAATTCTTGATATAAGTCAGAATATCATAAATGATATTATCAATCTAGATATTTGTATAAAAGACTTGAGAAGGAATTTGGACAGAGGTAAAACTTTGTACATTCAGTGTACAAAATCTAAAAATCATGTATCTGAAGAAGTTGAGAAGATTAAGGCTAAAGAAGCAGAAATTCAGTCAGAGATAAGTCTTCTAGCCAGCCCTAATATGAAGATATTGGATATTGAGAAAAGAATCAGCAAATTAAATGATGAAATAAGGATTCTCAATGATGAAAAGGACAGGAAATTGAGAAGATTTCCTCTTCTAAGAGAGCACATTTCTATAAAGATAAGCATTGTTGAAGGATAGTTGGAGGAATGTCTTTCATCAAAGACATCTTTTGAGAAATTTAGTTTTGCAAACCTTCAAGCATGTGAGATCGCACCTTATTGATTGTGTGCACTACTTAGTGTTGTAGATTCCATTAAGAAGGCATTGGAGAAGGAGATAGAGAGCATCAAAGTAAACTTTACAGATTGTGTTGCAAGCCTACTGGCTCTGTAATATTGAATCAAGGTATACACATTTTTTAACATAGTTTTTGGCACTTTTTTTGTCATTGTTGTCAAAGGGGGAGAGATATATAGTAGAAAATTGATGTATATATGATAAGGAATTATATTCTTAAGGGGAGTATAGAATATAGATATGATATATGGATTTATAAGGATAGTAAAGATATTTTTTTTTGTTATGGCCATAATTTTGAGTTTTTGAAGTTTTGAGACTTAGCCAAATTTCTCATATGTTTTCACCAATGACAAAGGGGGAGATTGTTGGAAATTTGGCTAAGTTAGATATCTAGATGTTGTCATTATAGAAATATATAAGCTACATGAAGATCACATATGACAGAGAGCAAGTATAACTAAGCGCAAATCAAAATTGTCTAAGTATAAAGCAGTATTTTCCCACTGTACCCGAAGACAATTTTGATTGGCGATGTTGATTGGAGCAAGTTCAGTACTTGCGCACTTGAACATAGATACTATGATGACTATTGAAGACTCATCTAAGAGCACAAGTCTGTACAACATGTACGGAAGAAGTTATGGCAGTTTTACCAGAGACAGTGTTAAGCTGAAAGGATAGAATATAAAGACAGTATTGGTAAAGAGTTAAGGGATTATTTTGTTTATCAAAATGATGTCTTAATAATATAAAGGGACAATATCCTAGATGTTAACCCTTGGGTAAATATGTATTTTGTAAAAGCTTATGTGAAGCTGACTGTAAGAGTTATTAGTCTTAATAACTTGTATAAATGTAAGGCATTTGTAAATGCGAAGAGATGAAATTGTAATGATATAGATGATATAGCGAACATATAACCAAAGAGATATTGATGAAAATTTGTGAAAGAAAATCAAGTAGTATAAGGTTATGTACCTTGCCCTATTTTTTAATCAGTAATCATTGTATATTACTTGTTTGGGTAGTGGGCTCATTTGGTAATCCTTTTTGTACTACCAACTCTTAGTAGGTTGAGGATTCTAACAAGGCCTAAAGTCCCTTAATTAGGACTGAGACACTATATGCATGTGATAGGCTCCTAACAGGGTTAACATCCTTAACAAGATATTATTTATTAGTGGATCTTTGTGGGTACCATCCCCGCCAGGGTTTTCCCTTGGGTAGGGTTCCCTTGAGAACAAATAATGTGTTATGAGTTCATTTTCTTTACTGTTATGCATATTCTTTAGTTTACTATGTCATGCATGTATTAAGATAATCTATTATATCCATAATTGGGCAAAAGTAAAATTTTTAGAATACTGATTCATCCCCCCTCTTAGTATTCCCTATTTCTAACACCACTGTCCAAATAGTTTCAGGGGCAAGGTCATTAAACTCACTATCTAACTAATCTCTATATTATCCAAACAAAATAATACCAA
Source organism: Chamaecyparis obtusa (assembly GCA_027943335.1). Taxonomy (NCBI): domain Eukaryota; kingdom Viridiplantae; phylum Streptophyta; class Pinopsida; order Cupressales; family Cupressaceae; genus Chamaecyparis; species Chamaecyparis obtusa. The sequence continues at coordinate 756,780 of BSBK01003519.1, read as the reverse complement.
TAGTTATTGATCTCAACAACTTATCTTCACTCCTCTATTTGTGCCACTACCACACCAAATACTTTACCAGATCTACCCAATTTGCATATCCTCTTACAACATCAATATCATCATATATTTATCAACTACATTACTATTCATGTTTGAAAATGCTTATGCCAACTAGGGCTGCCAATATGCCTTGAGACTAGTATTAGGAATGGTTAGTTCCAAGTATGAGCGCTCTGTAAGACAATTGGACCAACTATAAGGACAAGACTACCCTCTTCACTTCTGGCTCTACAAAACCAAGGTGGGTGTACCTAATCTAGTATCTTATGGCATTTTAAGACTTTAAATTGGATTGAACAAACTAGATGATAACAAGAGACTACTAAATGTTAACCAAGCGTACATTGAATCTCCATTGCTATGAATGGTATTACTAATATAAACCAAACAATAATTAAGACTTGAAATGGTGTTGATATATGAAGATGGAAAGAAGTAAACAAGAGCCAATCAAACATTGAACTCACCTAAATGTACTAATCCTTGATCAGTGCCATTATCCATTGGGAAGATCTCAAATACAGACATTGAAACATGAACCAACTACTCTCAAAGACTCATAGCCATAAACATAAACATTCCAGCCCACCCACTACTTCTAGTATCCTTTTGTAGACAAATCAAAATGAATCTATGCCCTATCTAAAGTATATTTCACCTGATCCTAGATCAAGAACTAAAGAATAGAACATATACAAAGGTAACCCTATGCAATGGATCAGAAAATCTAGAATTCACAAGATTGACACCAAGGAGAGACTTGAAAGCTTGAAATAATTATATTAAGTATGATGAGTCATGTACATGTTCAAAGTAGAAAAGAGAGAAAGCCACTTCAATAACCTGCAAAAGACTACAATGAAATTCTATTCAATCAACTTAAAATATGAAATAACCTACTAGAACCCCCTAGAACCAACCGAAATCAGAACCCATCTAAATGATCTTGAAAATCCTTTTATAAGAACAAGGATATAATGAGAAAAAGAATTATTTAGGGAAAAATTACGTCTACAACAACCTCACCAACCAGACTAAACAAGAAATAAAGACATGCTGGAAAAGCCTAGAATCTTGGGAAAATCAGATCAAATCTAATGTACAAATATTCAATTTCATATCCTAGGTACACTGCATATACAATTTCAACCAATTTCTTGTTACAGGAAGAACCAAATTTAATGTCAGAGCTAGCAATAGAGGATTTTGCATGTACTAGCCGTGGAAATATCTAACAAACACCAAACCCTAGCCACTTGCAGCATGCCTCGAGCAACATTTAAATCCATTTCCTCATGGTACAGTCCCTCTGCAATCCATCATCAATCTTTGGACCACGCCGCAGCAACATGCACCACTAGTTCCACCAAATCCAGCCACTAAAACAATTAATTCCTATACTTTCTATCATAGAAAACCCTCTTTAAAATTCAAATTTAAAAATGCAATGGCTAACCAGCAAAGTTAAAAAATGTGGCCGTTGATCCTCCTATTTCCTGGTAGATCGGGCGGTCGACAATAATCCTTAAAACAATCATGGGACCCTTTGAAAGTTCAACCACCATCTCAATAGTTCACAGCTAATGAGAAACAAGCATGTTAGTGACAGTGCAGCACCCCAGACCCACCTTGACCTCTGTCCCTCAAGACAAATTGAATGGTTGTCACTATATCACTGGCCTAAAGAACGTGCAACTTATCCAAGTTGTGTAACGACAACCAAGAGATCTGTTGGTGATTTAGTCCCTTGAAAACTTGCGGCCCCACTGACACATCTTACTCACCATCCCACTTGGCCAATGAGAAGATGCCATATCAACCTTTTCTGACAATGGGCCCATCACCACAAAGCACCCAGTAGAAAGGTAAGATCTATGGCCATTGTTAAAGCACTGAGTTAAACAACATGCATCTTCACCCGATGGTATAATGATAGTTGCAAGATATATCAATGCTTTAATCTCCTCCACAAGCTGAAGACCCCAGGCCCACTGACAACTACCGAATCATAACCATGTGGACCAATGAGATACCACCAACTTTGCGCACATCAGCTCCAAATGTCAGATGACCCACCTGGCATTATATAGTGTTGGGAGGAATCAATGGCTATCACTATACCGCTATCCCTAAAACTCATGCATCTCATCCTTGTGGTATAATGATAGCCACAAGATCTTGTCACATCTTAATCATTTGGAAAAGATAGGACCCACTAAACACATCGCTACTCCTGTCGAATCACAAACTACCATGCTGCAAAGACTAGCAAGTGGATCCCCTCCTCTTTTCTTTCTCGGCACCTAGAAGCTCTAACAAATTCCACATCATAATTCATGACAACCAATAGAAAACCACCATGTCACTCCAACATGGCACCCTAAGGACCCACCTGCCAACATGTCCACCTTTGCATCAGACGGTTGTCGCTACACCGTGATGTTAAGAAATGGGCATGTTATATCCACAGTGTAATGACAACCACTAGATCGATCCATCATTTATCTGTCAACAAACTTGAGGATAGGACCACCATGACAAGTGTCACCCTGTCACTATTTCACATGTTAGAAAGTCTGACAACCTACAGTGTTGCGGATTAATGACAACCACAAGTTTCTGAAGGGTTTAACATTGGAAATATTAATGGGTAGACCTAGGGAAAAATAATACCACCAGGTGTTAGACTTAGGAAAAATAAAGTGGGCCCCGACATGGTAAATAAAGAAATAAGCACGTGAGTTTAACTGACTTAAGTGACCCCAAAAAGGTAATGAAAAATTAGAACTAGGCCAAAATGAAAAAAATGGTTTTTCCATGTAACGGCTAGGAGTTTGAATTTTTACCTAGGGTTTAAGGCTAGAGACATAGAAAAATGCAGAGACCAAAGGGAAAGGCAATAAGGCCATGAAAATTATTTCAAGTGCTAATAGTGGCTCTGGTTGGGGATGTGTGCCTCCTACAGGCATGGCAAGGATTTAGGATTTCTAGGTGAAGCAGACCACCCCCGGAAAAACATAGGGACCTCAAAAAATTGGTAACCAAACCAGGGAAATAGGAGAGAAAGAGGCTATATACAAAGTGTACATTTTTTACAAAAAGCCTAAAACTTCAAAACTTGAATCAATTCTTACCCCTGTCAAAAATCTAGTTTTCATTTCTTTCTTCTTGAGGTAAGTTGGATATTTTATTCTCATTTGATTCACCAGGCATGTCAATACTTTCAATCTTCTTGTTAGGCAAAACAAAATAACCATCTTCATTTTCATAGTGCATGTAAGAACTTGAAACACTTTCTTCATCTTGCTCACTATGAAGATAAGACTCAACATGCTCATGAATATTACCATTAGACTCAAACTGATCCTTTTTTACTGATTTATGCATGCTATCAATCAAAAACACAAAAAACTCATAACTTTTCATTATAAAAAGCATCATTCATACCTTGACTTTGCATTTCCTCAAGTGTAGTCGATTGGAGTTCAAATGAATAATCAGATGCACATTCACACATGTCATTATCATCAAATTCTAGAACTATTCCACAACCCTCCAATACACAAAATGCAACATCATCACTTAAAACTCTATCACAGATGGAAGAAGAACATCCTAGTTTCCTACAACAGTATGACAATATGTCATCATTTACATCTGGTTCCACTAAATCTGAAACCTCCATGCATTCTTCAAACAATGGATTGATAACTCCATGTAATAACCCTTGTTGAACATTATGACAAAAAATGGGCTGATCATCATTAAATTCCTCATCATACAAAGTATTAGTAAACATTGTAAAATCACTACCCATTTCATCCTCATGGAGATTCTGAGCATATGAAGAAAAATCAGAACAATATGAAGAGTCATAGTAAACATCACCTACCAAGCATATAGTATCCATAATTACATCCTTTTCATTATCTTGTTTAGGAATACCATTATGGAAAGACCATGATTGACCCCTAAACCCTCTACTATATACAACAACCTCATTATTAAACATAGAACCATTAGATAACCATTTATTCACATCTTCATGTTCAACCTCATTGATATCAAATTGAATTATTATTTCCTTATCTTCATACTTTGAGGATGAATCACTCTCAACAACTTCATAATCAGAGTGATTTGCATTATGCCAAAACTGAGATGCATCCTTATTTTCAGATTTAGAAAAAGAAATCATACCTTCACTGTCAAAGGAATGTTCACTTCCATCATTACTTTCTTCTTCCCATGTCGCACCTGACTCATATGAAGACACTTCAACATCACTGTCTTCATCATTCTCACTTGAATAACCACTTTGAGCACCATGTTCCTCTAACTATGATTGAGATGCATGTGAATCATATCCATCATCTTGTCCAACAACTTCAAATTCATCATCAGAGACATAAATTTTAGTCTCCTCATTTTCACAAGATAGAGAAATAGATGCAGCAATCTCACATCTAGAAACATCAGCAATGTCATGCTCATAATCATCACTACAGGAATTTACTACTGTAGCTAAATCACAATCTTGAAAATCAACATAATGCCCAATTTTATCAAAGTCTGAAACACATCTTACTATTGCAGTATCATGAACACATGTATCTTCAATAGAAAAAGACTTAGTCATATCTATACATGTACTCTAATGTGAAATTTCAACTTGATTATAGGCTACAATAGAAGTGTTAATGTGCTGATTTGAAATTGTGGGACCAATACTACATTCTTCTTTACTTTCACATTCATTATATCAGCAAACATTCATGGCAAAATGACCTCTAGTCAATCCATACTTCAAATTTTTTTCAATATCCATTGCAGTTATCAATGCCTGGTACAATGACTTAGGTTCTTTATCGCTTAGTAGGTAATTCATTTTCTTATCAAATGCATCAAAGTAGACATTTACACACACTTGATCATTAGGTCTATAATCTTTAGGGATCTCATTCAAAACTTTTGCAAATCTGATAGTGAATTGAGGAACAAGTTCATCACTCTCAATATGGATCTTCAAAAACTTATTATAAGAATTAGATATGCTTACCCTTTCTCCAAATTGCTCCATGAAGGTTGAATGCATCTCATTCCAGGATGAAATAGAACAAGCTGGTAGGAAAGAAAACTAGTCTCTAGCATCACCCTCTAGAGTTTGAACAAACAACTTCATATGCACATCCTCATGAGCAATCTCAAAGTCACACATCAAGTCACTAAATAACTGGACATGATGACAGGTTGAAACAAGATGGTTCCCATTAAACTTAGGCAAAAATTTTCTGATATCATTAGGAATGACATTTGGGAAACCATGAATACCATCAAAACATAATGGCATATATCTCCTGGTAAAATCAAATCTAGAAACTTCACTAATTGACTGCATGCTTGATGAACTGAGATCTAAAACTTTGGAATTCATTCATCAACAATAACTTTTTGATTGGTAACTTGCAGCAAATCTATATGCCTTCTAGCACTTTAACTTCTTCAAACACACTTCACAAATTTTACTAACAAGCTAAAACTTATTTCACTAAACTGTATGAATAGTCTTCAAACCTTTCTCTCTTTCCTAGTGCTAAAAATCACTTGATGGAGACATTGCATTTCAACATTTATTTTCCTGACAAGAGAATGCATGAAAATCAAAATACCTCAATTGCTGATGCTGGAAACTTTGATCTGCTGATTGGCAATGTTGTGGATATGAACTTCTTCACACTGTATATGAACACTTTGTAGAGCCACCACCTCTTTGTAGAGGACCCATCACAATAGCTGAAAACTTTTCTCAAATCATAACCTTCTTCAAAACCAGCAAGCATAATACAACCATAGCAGAAAATTGACTGTTTGTCAGGATCACAAATGCATCAATACTTTCATTACAATGCACTGATCAAATAGATAACCAAAGTTGCCACTCAACACTTGGTGAGAAGATGTAGCAAATGCTTGTTTTTACTTTTGACTCTATATTAGACTCTCCCTAGCAAAGTCGCCATCTTGTTGGTGACTCGAATGGGAAAATCAACTTGGTCAATAAAATATGGAAAACCAAAGATTCTAATAGATGTACTTCTTTGTTGTTGTTCTCCCCAGCAGAGTTTCCATCTTGTTGGTGACATGGATGGGAAAATCAACCTGGTCAATAAGCAACCAGAGATTCTCAATAGATTTTTCTTAGTAATGTTCTCCCTAGCAGAGTTTCCATCTTGTTGGTGTTTGAAAATGCTTATGCCAACTAGGGCTGCCAATATGCCTTGAGACTAGTATTAGGAATGGTTAGTTCCAAGTATGAGAGCTCTGCAAGACAACTGGACCAACTATAGGGACAAGACTAACCTCTTCACTTCTGGCTTTGCAAAACCAAGGCAGGTGTACCTAATCTAGTATCTTATGGCATTTTAGGATTTTAAACTGGATTGAACAAAGCAAATGATAACAAGAGACTACTAAATGTTAACCAAGCATTCATTGAATCTCCATTGCTATGAAGGGTATTACTACTATCAACCAAAAAATAATTAAGACTTGAAACGATGTTGATATATGAAGATGGAAAGAAGTAAACAAGAGCTAATCAAACATTGAACTCAACTGAATATATTAATCCTTGATCAGTGCCATTATCCATTGGGCAGATCTCAAATACAGACATTGAAACATGAACCAACTACTATCAAAGACTCATAGCCATAAACATAAACATTCCAATCCATCCACTACTTATAGTATCCTTCTGTAGACAAATCAAAATGAATCTATGCCCTATCTAAAGTATATTTCACCTGATCCTAGATCAAGAACTAAAGAATAGAACATATACAAAGGTAACCCTATGCAATGGATTAGAAAATCTAGAATTCACAAGATTGACACCAAGGAGAGACTTGAAAGCTTGAAATAATTATATTAAGTATGATGAGTCATGTGCATGTTCAAAGTAGAAAAGAGAGAAAACCACTTCAATAACCTGCAAAAGACTACAAGGAAATTCTATTCAATCAACTTACAATATGTAGCAGCCTGCTACAACCCCTTGGAACCAACTGAAATCAGAACCCATCTAAATGATCCTGAAAATCCTTTTATAGGAACAAGGATATAATGAGAACAAGAATCATTTAGGGAAAAATTAGGTCTACAACAACCTCACCAACCAAACCAAACAAGAAATAAAGAAATGTAGGAAAAGCCTAGAATCTTGGGAAAATCAGATCAAATCTGATGTACAAATATTCAATTTCATATCCTAGGTACATTGCATATACAATTTCAACCGATTTCTTGTTACAAGAAGAACAAAATTTAATGTCAGAGCCAGCAACAGAGGATTTTGTGTGTACTGGTCATGGAAATCTCTGACAAATGCCAAACCTAGCCACCTGCAGCATGCCTCGAGCAACATTTACATCCATTTCCTCATGGTACAGACCCTCTACAATCCATCATCAATCTTTGGATCATGCTACAAAAATGGGTACCATTAGTTCCATCAAATCTAGCCACCAAAATAATTAATTCCTATCCTTTCTGTCACAGAAAACCCTCTTTAAAATTCAAATTTAAAAATGCAATGACTAACCAACAAAGTTAAAAAATGTGGCTGTTAATCCTCCTATTTCCTAGTAGATTAGGTGGTCGACAATAATCCTTACAATAGCCATAGGAGCCTTTGAAAGCTCAACCACCATCTTAGTAGTCCACAACCAATGAGAAACAAGCATGTCAGTGATAGTGCAACACCTTGAACCCACCTTGACCTCCGTCCCTCAAGACAAATCCAACGGTTGTCGCTATACCATTGGCCTAAAGAACATGCAACTTATCCAAGTGGTGTAATGACAACCAAGAGATCTATCGGTGCTTTAGTCCCTTGAAAACTTGCAGCCCCATTGACACATCTTACTCACCATCCCACTCAGCCAATGAGAAGCCACCATATCAACCTTGTCTGACAACGGGCCCATCACCACGAAGCACTCGGTAGAAAGGTAAGATCTATGGCCATTGTTAAAACACTGAGTTAAACAACATGCATCTTCACCCGATGGTATAATGATAGCTACAAGATATATCAATGCTTTAATCTCCTCCACAAGCTGAAGACCCTGGGCCTGCTGACAACTACCAAATCATAACCATGTGGACCAATGAGATACCACCAACTTTGCACACATCGGCTCCAAATGTTAGATGACCCACCTGGCATTATATAGCATTGGGAGGAATCAATGGCTATCGCTATACCGCTATCCCTAAAACTCATGCATCTCATCCTTGCGGTGTAACAACAACCATGAGATCATCACATATTAATCATTTAGAAAAGATAGGACCCACTGAACACATCGCTACTCCCGTCAAATCACAAACTACCATGCTGCAAAGACTGGAAAGTGGACCCCCTCCTCTTTTCTTTCTTGGCATCTAGAAGATCTGACAAATTCCACATCATAATTCATGACAACCAATAGAAAACCACCATGTCACTCCAACATGGCACCCTGAGGACCCACCTGCCAACACGTCCACCTTTGCATCAGACGGTTGTCGCTACACCGTGATGTTAAGAAATGTGCATGTTATATCCATGGTGTAATGAGAACCACTAGATCGATCCATCATTTATCTGTCAGCAAACTTGAGGATGGGCCCACCGGGACAAGTGTCACCCTATCACCATTTCGCATGTTAGAAAGTATGACAACCTACAGTGTTGCGGATTAATGACAACAACAAGTTTCTAAAGGGTTTAACATTGGAAACATTAATGGGTAGACCTAGGGAAAAATAATACCACTGAGCATTAGACTTAGGAGAAATAAAGGGGGCCCCAACATGGTAAATAAATAAATAAGCACGTGAGTTTAACTGACTTTAGTGACCTAGAAAAGGTAATGAAAAATTAGTACCAGGCCAAAATGAAAAAAAGGGGTTTTTCCATGTAATGGCTAGGAGTTTGAATTTTTACCTAGGGTTTAAGGCCAGAGACATAGAAAAATGCAGAGACCAAAGGGAAAGGCAACAAGGCCATGAAAATTATTTCAGGTGCTAACAATTACAATCAAGGAAAACAATCCTTCCTTTATACCACACTCAAATGTTACAAAATATAAATCATTACATGTTACATAATGTTTCATAATCACATAAAACTGTTAGATTCCAAACTTAATAGATCTTCACACATGTGACCTCTGACTATGTTGTCTCATCTAGGTCACCTCGAATATGTCTTCAACCTTTTTACAACATCGCATGTCCAGATTCTATTCCAATTAGGAGATATAATCCAATTATCACAATTCACTTCTCAAAAACACTGTCAGAATATCGTTTCCACTATATGACTCATAACTTGCATGAATAATTGAATTTCCAGACATGATCTTAACCATAATCTTAGGACACAATAAAGAACAATTCCTTAACGTCGCATAGATTGATCTATAATTCTCCACGTGCACTAATAAAAATACTGTCTGCTTCTCTGCTAATCTCCAATAGATCAATGTGTTAACATCAATGACAAACTTAGTCATGAATGAAATATAAAACTGCTATAGAACTACTTGAATACTCCTCCATAGGACATATTCAAAATTCATTCCTAATAGTCTCCCCTATTGGCATTGATGGAAACATAGATGAAAAATATCCAAGTTCCATGAATACCAAACTGCAATAGTGTTGTTTTGTATTATCTTTTCAAATCCTCTTCATCAATCAAATCAATCATCAGGTGTATCCTTCTCCTTGGTAATTTACTTTTTCAAATCCTCTTCATCAATCATTAAATCAATCACCAAGTATTTTTCATGTACTATCCTTCTCCCCCATTGACATCATTGACAAAATATGTCAATCCAATATAAGATCGAATGTCAAAAGACACTATTCAGAAAATACTTTCACAAGAGTCTATCATGACTTAGCTCAAAATACACATACTCCCCTATAGAGGAAGCATCAGCATACCATCCAGAAAGGATAGTGTTCTTATACCACTGGACTAGTGCAACTTTCTACATCACTACTCAAAAGTAGGTAGGGGCATAACCCCAAGCATACCTCTCAAGTACTCAAATGTATCTTTAAGTAAGGGCTTTGTAACTATATCTACAATATGCTCCTTTTTACTAACATACTCAAGTCTGACTTCTTTTTCTACAACTTTCTCTCTTACAACATGATATTTGATCTCTATATGTTTTGTTTTAGAATGCAACACAGGGTTCTTAGACATTGCTATTGTACTAGTGTTATCACAGTGTATGATAATAAGCTCATTGAAATTGATTCCAATATCCTTCAACATTTATTTCATCTATATTATCTGATTACAATTATTTGTTGTTGCTACATCTTCTACTTCTATTGTGCTCTGTGAGATACAATTTTGTTTCTTTCTTAGCCAAGAAACCAATCTTCCTCCAATAAAAAATGCTCCACCACTTGTACTATTTTTTCATCAACACTACCTCCTGAATCTGTGTCTGTATATGCACATAGGGTAAAATCATCTAATTTATCATACCACAACCCATAGTCAATTGTACCTTTCAAATATCAAAATATTATTTTTACTGTTGCATAATGTGACTCTTTAGGATCAGTTTGAAATCTTGCTACAATGCCAACTGCATGTGATATATCTGGTCTTGTATGAGTTAAATACTGCAAACCTCTAATCATGGATCTATATTTCTTTTGTTCAACTACAGGAGTTTCATTTGTGCTATGGCCAATTACCACAGGTGTGCCAACATGCTTACAATTTTCCAAACCAAATCTCTGTAATAAGTCTTTCAGATATTTTGTATGAGATGAGAAAATACCATCACTTTTTTGCACTATCTGTAATCCTAGAAAAAAATTCATTTTACCAATCATGCTCATTTCAAATTTTGTCTTCATTTCATTAGAAAATTTATCACTAACTTCATCTTCACCTCCAAAGATTATATCATCAACAAAAATAACTACAATCAATAAACCATTCTTAATCTCTTTCAGATACAAATTATTGTCTATGGTGTCTTTAGCAATCCCAATTTTACCGAATATTTGTCCAATCTTGCATACTATGTTTAGTTTACATACCATGTCTCCTTCTTGATTCAAAGAAAAACCTTCAGTCTGATCAATGTAAGCTTCTTCTTCTAATTATCCATTCAGAAATGCGGACTTCACATCCATCTGATACAGTTTGAATTTTGTATAAGTTGCATAAGCCAAAAATATTCTTATCTCTTCAATTCTTGCAACAGGTGCAAATATTTCTTCATAATCAATTCCTTCTTCCTGTGAGTATCCTTTACATACCAATCTTGCTTTGTTTCTTACAACTTCACCTTGTTCATTCATCTTAATTCTAAAAACCCATTTAGTTCCTATAACATTTTTTTCTTTAGGTCTAGGGACCAACTCCCAAGTTTTATTATTTTCAATTTGATCTAGTTCTTCATTCATTGCTTGAATCCAATTTTTATCTTTACAGGCTTCATCGGTAGTTTTAGGTTCAATTTGAGAAATCAAACATAGTTCCTGTACCTTATTTCTTATCATAACTCCTTTTTCTTTGGTCCCAATAATCTGATCAGCAGGACGATTCCTCATTAGATTCTTATTAGGTGTCACTGTCTTAGTTCTTGCTTCAATTCTAGATTCTAGTCTTGGTTCTTCTCTTATTTCCTCAATATAATTCTCATTCTACAAATCACTATCAGTTTCATAAAATAATTCAACATTTTCTTGATCAACTCTAGGGAAAACTTATTCATCTAAATCATAATCAAGTATTTTTTTCTTGAATTTTGAATTTATCATCAACTTTAACATTTGCGCTCTCAACAATAGTCATAGTTATTTTATTAAAATATCTATATGATTTTATTTTCAATGAATAACCAAGAAATATACCTTCATCACTTCTCAGATCAAACTTACCAATGTCATCATCTCTCTTAATATAACACTTACTTTCAAAAATTCTGAAATACTTAACTGATGGTGCATGTGCAAACCATAATTCATAAGGTGTCTTATCTGTGTCTGCTATGATTTGTATTTTGTTCATTGTAAATACTTTTGTATTCACTGCTTCTCTCCAGAATGTCTTCACTATATCATTCTCAAATAACATAGCTCTTGCTATCTCAGTCACTGATCTGTTTCTTCTTTCTACAATACCATTTTGTTCAGGAGTTCTAGGGGCTAAAAATTGTCTCTTAATTCCATTCACTTCACAAAACATATTAAATTATTTTGAAGTAAATTCTCCACGTCCACCAGATCTTAAACATTTAATCTTCATTCCTAATTCATTCTCATTTTTTTTCTTAATTAATCTAAACTTGTCAAATGCTTCTATTTTTTCTTTAAGAAATGCTATCCACATCATTCTAGTAAAGTCATCAACAAAAATCATAAAATTGATGACCCACAACTGATTGAATATCTAGATAAACTAAAGAGATAGTGATTAGAGATCACTGAGCTATTAAAGTGATATGTAAGATGATTAAATCAGTCAATATGTTGTCATTGATGTCAACTAATTTTGATTATACTTATCATGATAGTTACAAACATCTAAATATCTGTAGAAGGAAGAAATGGTGAAGAAATGAGATATCTACATAAGAAAAAGATGGATATGATAGATAATGATAAAGTATACATTGGGTAACTTATTGATGAGTCTATGGCTTTATATTTTTGACTTGGGCATGTTACATTATTTTATTTTGAAGAAGAGATTTGAATTGAAAAAGTTAATGCATTCGGTAATTGAAGACGTCTGTATACATCGAGCTAGTGAGTGTATATCAAGTGACAATAATAATAGAGTTAGTTATCACCGACGCATTCAGTATTAATCGAGTATGGATGAAAATATTAAATGCTAAAAAAATTGAATGAAATTGATAAGCTAGAAATTGTTATGATTTTGAGGTTACATATGAAGTTAGTTATAAGATCCATGATTGACATAATTCAGAGATGATCTAAAGGATGGGATTGAAATGTGTTATTGACACATCTGCTGAGGAAGGTTTAAGTGAAAAAATAGATGAAGGAGATTAAGAGGCAAAATCAGATGGCTGATATGAAAATGGTTTACTTGTCTTTTTAAGAGACATGAGTTTCATTTTTGAAACATGCTGGATAAAATATAGACTACAAAAGATTTCATGTGAAGACTTTAATCATGCATTCCCAATCAAACTGGTTATAGACAGAACTGAGCTGCAGGCATAACCGAGCGTCAGAGATATATACACCGAGTAAAGTAAGTTGGGGAAATATTTAGGAAGTGAATTGTTTAATGATCAAACAAGTTTTATGATCTTAGCATAGATCTAAATATTTTCAACTGAGTTGCATTTGAATCAGATCAAAACTGTATTAGTTTAACCATTGATTCAGAAAAATCTCTTAACCAAGTGGACCTAACAGTCTTTTTGTATTACCATATGACATTCAAAGAATGCTAATTTTTATCTTGTTGACCCAATAGTGAATGCTGGTCAAGAGTTAACTTTTGGTGATAAATCCTTGAACCAAGCCACACGTAACAATGTGCATTGTAACCTTTAATAGGGTTGCCTCCTAACCGAGCTCACTTCAGAAGAGTGAAATATTTTGGGTTACTAGTCCCAGGTGGTTTTTCCCTTAGTAGGGTTTCCACATTAAATCATTGTGTTATGTGTTATTTCCTATGATTATTTTTCTATCATAATTCACATACTGCATATTTGATTTATTCTGTAATCATAGTTTGGATAATTACTTGTATTTGGTAAATGAACAAAAAGATTGATATTTTATCTTATTGAGCTATTTGAATTATTGAAATAGTTTTGAAAAGTACATCTAAAAGTTTGGGATTGTAGGATAACTCATTTAACTGATTCACCCCCTCTCTCAGTTATTCTAACAATTGGTATCATAGCATTGATGAACTACAACTGATTTAGAACCTGATTGAAGAATTTGTGATTTAAGATCACCAAGTTGATTGATTAGATATGTAATATGATTAAATCAATATTATGTTGTCATTGATGTCAACTAGTTTGACACCACTTATCTTGTAAGTTACTATAATAAAACATCTGTAGAAAAGGAGTGAAAGAGATGAAGAACATAAATATCTACATGAGGAAGATGAATATGATAGATGAGGATAAAAAATACATTGGGTAACTTGTTGATAAGTCTATGATCTTATGATATTGAATTTATTATGTTTCATTCATCTATGACGAGGAAAAGAGTTGAAAGACACAAAGTAGTGTTGTTGGTTGATGAAGCATTTTAGTGTACACCGACGGAGTGTAGTGTATACCGAGCATAGTGTTAACCAAGCTTGTGTTCACCGACATATTTCTCTATTAACCGAGTAGGAACAAAAGAGCTAAATGATTAGTCTAGCTGATAAGATTGATGAGCTAGAAAGTGTATGATTTTGAGGTAATGGATAAAGTTTGTTACAAGGATTGATGGCTAACAAAATTTAGGAAAGATCTAAAGGATGAGAATCAAACATGTTATTGACATGATAGCCAAGGATGTTTTAAGAGGAAAAATCAACAAATATTATTAAGCGGAAAAATTTGATGGAGGAGAAGAAAATGGTTTACTTGTCTATATAAGAGACTGGAGATTTCATAGTGAATGGTAATGCCAGAAGAAGGAGACTGCAAAACTATCATGTGAACAAGTTTTTATGCATGCCTAATCAAATTGGTTAGTAAGAACCAAACTATAGAGTTTTGACTGAGCGATAGGAAGCTATTACCGAGTGATAGTAAGTTACTAAATATTGATTGAGATAGAATTGATTTAATGATCAGAGGATTGAATGAGCTTAACATTGATCTGTACATCTAAAATTGAAGTTATATTAAGGTAGATCACCTACTGTTACATTTTAACCATTGTACACAGTCAAATCTCTTAACTGAGTGGACTAAGAAAGTCTTTTATGTATCATTCATAGAATGAACATTGTTATCCTATCAACCCCATAGTGAATGTTGGTTGGACGATAATGGTTGGTCTAAAATCTTCTAACAAGGTCACACCTAAAAGTTTGTTTGTAACCTTTAACAGGGTTGGGTCTTCACTGACCTCACTTCAGAAGAGTGAATATTTTTGGGTTGCCGGTCCCAGTTAGTTTTTCCCTTCACAGGGTTTCCACATTAAATATCTTGTGTTATGTGTTGATTGTGATATTTTTTTGATGTCATATTTTCATGTTGCATATTAGATTTGTTCAATAATCACTATATGTTTTAGACTGGTAATCACTAAAAGCATAGATAATACAGTGTTTCAAGTTACCGAGTATCTTAAGTTTTACGTATTTGTTTTTGGATTATACATTTTTTATTGGGACACTGGATAACTGATTCACCCCCCTCTCAGTTATTCTAACAATTGGTATCAGAGCGTTGGTTGCTTAGAAATTTTTTTTAAGGACTTCAGTAAAAAGATTTCAAAATGTATAAGAGGGAAGTGCCAAAGCTGAACAAAGATAACTTCACAGTATGGCAAAGCCGGATGAAGTTGCACATATCTGGAATTGGGAATTCTACACTAAAACTGATAGAGAATGGCTACATAGAACTAACCACTGGTCCCCTAACACTTGATCAATTGAGAGATAGGCATGAACACAATGTTACTATGATGGAGATTGTTGCTGCCTATATTGATGTTGAATTTGAAGATATTAAAAGCTACACTACTGCAAAAGCCATGTGGGATAAACTTTCTCAAGTTTACAGTGGAGATTTGAATGTCAAAAGAGCCAGAGCAGAAATCTTAAGGGGAAGATTTGATGATATGAAGATGAAGGAAGGTGAGAATATTGTGCAGTACACAAATAGACTAAAAGAGGTATTATATGCTATTAGAGCATCTGATGGAGTTATTAGTGAAGAGATAGTAGTAAGAAAAGTCCTCAGAACCTTATTGTTGGTTTATGCAATTAGAATATCTGCTATTCATGAAACAAGGTCTGCAGCTGGTAATGTCCTTACTTTGACAATCTGATTGGTAAACTCACAACCTTTAAATTGAATACCTTTGACAATAGTATTGTTTCATCTGTGGAGTTCGCTTTCATGTCTTCTCTAAAGATTGGTAAGTCTAGTAGGAATAATAAGAAAGATGATGATAGATCCAAAGACTGATCTGAAGGAAGCTATGGGAGAAGAGTCAACAGAGGTTATTGACACAACAACAAAGACAACTAAGACAATAATGATAAAGGCAAAAAGGTATGTTACATAGCCATAGATAATGAATCTGAATCTGATTCTAATGAAGATATAGAAGTAGTATTTGTTGCTATGAAAGATGAATTGGAGGAAGAAGAAAAATATGTTGAAACAACACTGATATCTAAAGTTAACAAAAATAATACATGGATCATAGACAGTGGCTGTACACATCACATGACTAGTGATGTAGAGAAATTTGATCAACTTGAAGAATACAATGGAGGATCTGTTAACATGGGTAATGACACACCCTGTATGGTAAGAGGTAAAGGATCCTTGATGATAAATGATATGATAAAATGTGAAAATGATTATTGGGTAGATGGACTGAACTATAATTTGTTAAGTGTGGCACAACTAAATAATTTAGGTCACTGAGTTGCTTTTGAGAGAAAGAAACTAAAAATCTTTGATGATGGAGGAAGACTAGTTGGAACTAGAGCACAATCAAGAGGTAATCTGTTTTATCTTGATGCTGATAAGTCTTCTTTCTTGCTGATGAAAAATGAAGATGCTTGGTTGTGGCATAAAAGGTTATGCAATGTGAATTTTGATAACATGATCAAGATCAAAAAAAGGAAAGGAGTTAGAGCTCTTCCTAACTTGTCAAAACTTGATCATGCTATGTGTCATGAATGTCAGAAAGGTAAAATGACTAAATCTAGTTTCAAAAGTAAGGATTATTCAACAAAGAAGATACTTGAGTTGGTTCATACTGACTTGTGTGGTCCTATGAGAACTCAGAGTTATTATGGTGATAGACACTTTATTCTTTTTGTTGATGACTATTATGTTCTTAAAAGAAAAATTTGAAGCATTTAAGATGTTCAAGTGGTATAAAGCTAAAGAAAAAAAAGAGACTGGTAAAGAATTGAAATGTCTAAGATCTGATAGAGGAGGTGAATTTATCTCTGATGAATTTACTAATTTTTGTAATGAGAAAGGTATTAAAAGATAGGTCTCTGCACCGAGAACACCTCAGCAGAATGGGATTGCTAAAAGAAGGAATAGGTCAATAGTTGACTGTGCAAGAACACTGATGTTGTAAAAGAATGTTTCTTAGACATACTGGAGAGAAGCTGTCAGTACAACTTTTTATGTTCTGAATCGAGTACAACTGAAGAAGGACACTAACAAGACACCCTATGAGTTATGGTTTGGACAAAAACCCACTGTAAGTTATTTCAGGATTTTTGGAAGTAAATGTTTTATTCTGAAAGATGAAAGAAATGGGAAGTTTGACTCAAAAGGTGATGAAGAGATATTTCTAGGATATTCCAGTAAAAGCAAAGCATATAAGTGTCTGAATAAAACTACAAATAAAATAATTGAAAGTACTAATATCCAAGTTGATGGGTTTGATGAAAAGAATGTAGAGGAAAGTACAAAGGAATCAGAAGACTACAATAGATTCACTTACATTGAACATCTAGAGTATCCACTGAAGTCGCAACCTATGATAACTGGTCAGCAGGAAAACAATACTGAGGAACATGGAAGAGAAATCAATGAGAAGGATGGACCTACTGAGCAAGAAAATAAACCTGCACAGGATGAACAAGAAAGAAGAGACCAAGTACTAGCAAGGTTTTTCAAGAGACATCATCTTGAGACACAAATTATTGGAGATAGACAAGTTGGCATGCAAACAAGGAGTAAGACAAGACAAGGTACATGTCTAGTTTGTGATTATGAACCAAAGAATTTAAAAGTTGCATTGGAAAATGATGAATGGGTTAATGCAATGAAAGAGGAAATAGAACAGATAGAGAAGAACAAAACCTGGACCTTAGTACCCTGACCTAAAGATAAGAATGTTATCGATACTAAGTGGATTTTTAGGAATAAGCTGAATGAAAATGGTGAGGTAACAAGAAATAAAGCTAGATTGGTATGCAAGGGATATGCATAGGATGAAGGAATTGATTATCGTGAAACATTTGCACTTGTTGCTAGATTGGAAGGATTTAGAATGCTACTTGCATATCCTGCACACAAGAAATTCAAAGTTTATCAAATAGATGTTAAGTCAGCATTTTTTAATGGAATATTTGAAGAAGAGTTCTACATAGAACAACTAAAAGGGTTCGTTGATCCAAACAACAAAGACATGGTATGTAGATTACATAAAACTTTATATGGTTTGAAGCAAGCACCGAGAGCCTGTTAGAAAGTAAAGTCCACCAAGATAACTGAGAGGGGGGGGGGTGAATCAGTTATCAAATTATTATAAATTTTAACATCTTCAACAACATTTAACCATGTAAGTAATGCAATTACTAACCATACAAAGATATTCATACACAATGACACAATAACACAAGATATGTTCACTAGGGAACCTCTTGATCAAAGAGTAAACCACGGTGGGAATGATGCCCACAAAAGATGCACTATTATGAATATTCCTTGTGAGAGGATGGACTCTGTTAGGAGTCTTATGAAATACATTCAGTACATATAAATCCCTATTAGGAGATTTTGAATCCCTGTTAAAAGATTCTAACCCTGTTAAGAGTTATGGAAGACAGAAGGACCCACTGCCCAAATAGCTTCAAGGTAAGATCACTAAACACACTGTCCAAATAACCTTGATATTATTCAGCAGAATAATATGAAATATGTTACCTCCTTACTATGCCAAACTGCACTCACTACTACATCAGATCTCAATTCCAGATCTCTAAACTTCGCATGTCTTCCTTCACAATTTCACTGTCACAATCTCTTAGGCTCTTTTCTTCCATTCATGCTTACATTCGCATGCAACCAAACCATGCTCACACTTCTTTCATATATGTCAACTTCATACAATAAGGAAAAACATTCCTTCCTTTATATGACACTCAAATAATTACAAATGAGTCAGTACATAATTACAAAATAAAAATTTCCATACGCTACATCAGAATTACACAAAACTGTCAGCTTCCAAATGAAATATCTCTTCACTCATGCGACCTCAAAGTTTGCACTATGAACCAAGTCAACATCAACATGTCTCAAACTTCCCTTTAACTATGCAAAATTAGATTCAATCCCGATTAGGAGATATCATCTGATTTCCACAAACCACTGCTTAGGAACACTGCTTGAATACTACTTTTACGAAAATGCTCATAACTTTCATGAATCGATGAATTAATGTCTGCGCTCTTAACCATAGACAAATAACATATCAAAGAGTATAACCTCAACATTGCATAGCTCCAACTGCAATATCCCACATGCGCTAATCAAAACACTATTTTCTTCTCTGTTAGTCTTCAGAAGATCACTGTGTTGACATCAATGACAATCATAGTCATGAATGCAACAACAACTACAGAATGATTGCCAACATCCAACATTCATTCCTAATAATCTCCCCCATTGGCATTGATGGCAACATAGATGAAAAATATCCAATGTTCCAAAAATCCAATATTGCTGCATTGCTGCACTGATACTCTGAAAGTTCTTCAAATCTTCTTCATCAATCAAATCTTGCTTTGTTATCCTATTAAGTTCTCTCAAACAGATGGTCTATATTGTTTTTCATGTATGCTCCTCCCCCATTGACATCAATGACAAAAATTTCATCACTATGTCAACAACAACTCAATGTCAAAAGACACTATTTCAGAAAATACATTCACAAGAGTCCTCATGACTCAGCTCAGATACACATACTCCCCCATAGAGGAAGTACCAACATCCAATCCAGAAAAAGATAGGGCTCATATACCATTGGATAGATGTAATCAACTACATCATTACTCAAAAGTAGGCTAGGGCATAGCCCCAAGCATACCTCTCAGATACTCAAATGTATCCTTAGGCAAAGGCTTTGTAAATATGTCTGCTATCTATTCCCTTGTGCTTATGTACTCTAGTTTGACTTCTTTCTCAGCAACTTTCTCTCTGATGCAGGAGCATCCTGGGTGTAAGAGCAATCTTGCATCACCCAAAAATATTTCTATTTGCTTTTCAATAAGGGCTATCTTGTGCAGAGATGCTATATATGGAAACTTACTATTTTTTGTAAGTTTGTCATATGATCTAAGAATGTTTTAATTTCATAGTTGGAGGTTCATCTTAGTCATTTTAGCCTACCAATTGAGTTTCATTGCCACATCATCAGTATTGGTGAAGTTATTGAGGTTTTTGGGTATGAAATCTTTCAGGTCAATTTTGAAGGCCTTAGAGGCTCCAAATCATGATCGACCCCTAGTTGACTGGTGCTAGCCCCTGTCAAGCACTGTAGATCTTGTCATGGTGTTTTCGAAAAGTAGTTACAATAGAAAAATAGACATACGGTTAAAAATTTATGGCCTCTGGAAGTTGGGTTACCTAAAATCATATTTTGTTATTTCTTTTGAGCCGACCCTATTGTAATAATTGTGAAAAATAAATAATTCTATGTCTAGTCGGCCTAAAGGGCTAAATTTCTGGAACCTTCTCAGACGGTGGAAATTGCTTATATAAGAAAGGTCTGTAGTGTTGTTTAGGCAGTTTGGGATAGTTTTGGGTAGTAGATCTAGGGAATAATTCAAGGCTTTGTCCTACAGAATATTGTAAGGGAATGCCCATGTGGCTTTGCATATTGTAATTCTAAAAATTTGTAATTCCACATTTGTGGAGATAATAAGAAGCCCATTTTCTATTCTTGCATATTGTTGTTGTTTCCCTATTTCTATTATGTGTTTGTGGTGTTAAGGGGAGCACCCTTCATCACTCTCTTACAACATGATACTTGATCTCTATATGTTTAGTTTTAGAATGCAATATAGGATTCTTAGACATACTGACTGTGCTGGTGTTGTCACAATGTATGACAATAGGCTCAACAAACTTAATTCCAATATCCTTCAGCATCTGCTTCATCCAAATTATCTAGTTACAATTGTTTACTGCTGCTACATATTTTGCTTCTGCTGTACTCTTTGAAATACAATTCTGCTTCTTGCTCAACCAGGAGACCAATCTTCCTCCAAGAAAAAAGGCTCCACCATTGGTGCTTTTCTTATCATCAACACTACCTCCCCAATCAGCAACTGTATATGCACATAGGGTGAAATCATATTTTTCATACCACAATCCATAGTCCATTGTGCCTCTTAAATATCTCAATATCCTCTTTACTACTGCATAATGTGATTCTCTAGGTTCAGCTTGAAATCTTGCTACCATTCCAACTGAATGTTGTATATTCGGTCTAGTGTGTGTTAAGTACTACAATCCTCTAATCATGGATCTGTATTTCTTCTGCTCAACTATTGGTGTTTCATCTTTGCTTGATAGTTTGTGTCCTGTAACCATAGGTGTTCCAACTGGTTTATAGTTCTCCATTCCAAATCTTTTCAGCAAATCATTCAAGTACTTTGTCTGGCTAACAAAGATACCATCATTGTTTTGTGTTATTTGTAATCCCAAAAAGTATTTCATCTCTCCAATCATGCTTATTTCAAATTCAGTCTTCATTTCATCAGTAAATTTGTCACTAGCTTCATCTTCTCCTCCAAAGATAATGTCATCAACAAAAATAACTATAACTAACATTCCATTTTCAATTTATTTTGTGTACAGATTACTATTTGTTGTTCCTTTAGTAAATCCCAATTTCAACAAATACTTATCCAATCTAGCATACCAAGTTCTAGGTGCTTGCTTTAGTCCATATAAAATTTTCTTAAGTTTACATACCATATCTCCTTCTTGAGTCAAAGGAAAACCTTCAGGCTACTCAATGTAGACTTCTTCTTCCAATTCACCATTCAAAAATGCGGACTTCACATCCATCTAATACACTTTGAATTTCTTAAAAGCTACATAAGCCAAAAACATTCTTACTGCTTCAAGTCTCGCTACTGGTGCAAAGGTTTCTTCATAGTCAATTCCTTCTTGCTATGAGTATCCCTTACATACTAATCTTGCTTTGTTTCTTACTACTTCTCCTTGTTCATTCATCTTGTTTCTGAATACCCATTTAGTTCCAATCACATTCTTGTCTTTAGGTCTAGGAACTAATTCCCATGTCTTGTTCTTTTCAATTTGATCTAGTTCTTCTTTCATAGCATTAATCCAATATTCATCTTCACAAGCTTCATTAGTAGATTTAGGTTCAATTTGAGAAATTAAACATAAATGTACCTTATTTCTAGTCATAACTCCTCTGTCCAAACTTCCCATAACTTTTTCAACAGGATGATGTTTAGATAGATACCTATTTGGTGTCATAGTCACAAATCTTTCTTCAACTATAGATTCTTCTCTAGATTCTTCTTTGGTTTCTTCTGCAATATGATTCTCATTCAACAATTCACTATCAGTCTCATAGAATTATTCAGTAGTTTCAATGTTAGGCTGAGGATTAGCTTCTTCATCAGATTCATAATCAAGCATTCTTTCCTAAATTTTAAACTTCTCATCAACTTTAACATTTGCGCTCTCAACAATATTTTTAGTTCTCTTATTGTAACATCTATATGCTTTTCTCTTCAAAGAATATCCAAGAAAAATACCTTCATCACTTCTAGGATCAAACTTTCCAATATCATCATCTCTCTTTATATAACATTTGCTTCCAAAAATTTTAAAATAATTAACTGAGGGTGCATGTCAAAACCATAATTCATAAGGTGTCTTATCTATATCTACTTTGATTTGTACTTTGTTCATTGTATATACTGTTGTATTCACTGCTTCTCTCCAAAATGTCTTCACCAAGTTATTCTCAAATAACATAGCTCTTGCTACTTCAGTTACTGACCTGTTTCTTCTTTCTACATTACCATTTTGTTCAGGTGTTCTAGGGGCTGAAAATTGTCTCTTAATACCATTCACTTCACAAAAAGTGTTAAACTCTCTAGAAGTAAATTCTCCACCTCTATCAGATCTCAAACATTTGATCTTCATTCCAGATTCATTCTCAACTTTATTCTTAATGATCTTAAACTTATCAAATACTTTAAATTTTTCTTTCAAAAATGAAATCCACATCATTCTTGTAAAATCATCAACAAGAATCATAAAATACCTTTCTCCATAGAATCCTCTAGTCCTGGTAGGACCGCTCAAGTCTGTATGAAAAATCTCCAACTTCTCTGCCAATGTGAATTTCTTACTAGGAAATGAACTTCTCTTCTACTTAGCTATCACACATTCTTTGCAAATCATGTTAGTAGGCTTCATAATTTTAGGCAAATCCCTTACTACAAGTGTAGTACTCACTTTCACAATGTTATCAAAGTTTATATGATAAAACCTTCTATGCCACAACCAACCGTCATCAATTTTAGTAATCAAGCATGTCATCTCAGTAGGATTCAACTGAAATACATTACTTCTGATTCTAGATCTAATTCCAAT
This sequence comes from Chamaecyparis obtusa, assembly GCA_027943335.1. Lineage (NCBI taxonomy): Eukaryota > Viridiplantae > Streptophyta > Pinopsida > Cupressales > Cupressaceae > Chamaecyparis > Chamaecyparis obtusa. The sequence continues at coordinate 733,063 of BSBK01003519.1, read as the reverse complement.
TAGTTTTCCATCTTTATCCTTTATCACACAAGTTTTTTCAGTAAACCAAACTTGATATCCCTTATCCACTAACTGTCCAACACTCAAAAGATTATGTTTCAATCCATCAACAAAGTAAACATCATTAGTATTAGTCTTTCCATTAAGAGTAATAGATCCTATACCTTTAATCAAACAAGGTGCATTGTTACCACCTCTAACAATTCCTCCATCATAATTGTTAAACTTTATGAACTTCTTCACATCTCCAGTCATATGATGTGAACAACCACTATCTATAATCCAATCATCTTTCTTTTCAACTTGGGAAACTAATGCTTTTTCTTCTTTAACATTAGATTCAGAATTTTCTTCTTTAATTGCCACAAATCCTATTTCATCATTATTCTCATTATCACTTTCACTCAAAGTTCTTTCTATACTAGCTTCAAGATCTTCATCATTAGCATAATAACATTCTTTAGATCTTCTAGGCTTGAAATTATTTTGTACTTCTTAACTCTCTTAGGATATTTAGATGCAAAATGACCATATTCTTGACAAGTCCAACATTTAAAAATTTTCTTACCATCTGGTTCTCTTTTCACAAGCAAGGCAATACCTTCTTCAATTTTCTTATCTTCTTCATTTCTAGACCTACTGGTGCTGGCATAATCTCCACTCATACTAGTACTTCTTGACAAACTCAGATGAATAATAAGAGCACAAAATGCTATCTCCATTCTAGGTAAGTTTCCTAATAACCTCAGGTTCATCTCTACTGCTTCCAATCTTCCAAGAAGAGTCTCTCTTGTAAAGTTTGTAGTATAAGGTATAACTTGTTCAATCATTTGTGTTGTCTACTTAAATACAAGAGTCAATGTCCTCAGAATTTTCCATATCACTTCATTCTCTATCTTTGATCCTCCACAAGATTTTATTCCTGCAACAATTTCTGACATTCTACCAATATAGCTTCTAACAGATTCATCTTCCATCATTCTAATATCTTCAAATGCACATATCCAATTATGTAATCTAGCTCTTTTTACATGTTCATCACCTTCAAAAGTAGAGTGTAAAGCTTTCCAAATTTCATTAGATTTCTTTAAAAAATTTACCTGACTGTATTCTATTAGAAATAGGAAATACTAAGAGGGGGGGGTGAATCAGTATTTCACAAACTTTTTCTTTTACCCAATTATGGATATAACAGATTACTTTAGTGCATACAAAGATTATCAAGTTGATTAACAAACATAGCAGTAAATAGAAAGAACTCATAACACATGATATGTTCTCAAGGAAACCCTGGCCAAGGGAAAATCCCGGTGGGGATGGTACCCACAAAGATCACTAATCAAAAGTACCCTGTTAGGGATATTGGACCCTGTTAGGAGTCAATTTACAATATATAGTAGATCTATCCTGGTTAAAGGACTTTAGGCCTTGTTAGAAGCCTTAACCCTATTAGGAGTTAGATTAAAAAACCTGATCACTAGCTGAGCTCACTGCCCAAACAGGTAATACAAAATGTTTCTGACTGTAATATGGTACTGCTTACAACTTCACATCAATAGCCTTTTCTGCTATCAAAATATACAACTATCGCAAGTTATCTTTTCTTTCTTTTTACACATATCATATATCTTTCATTACATTTCAAGTATGCCTAATATATGAGTTATTAGAGCTAATAACTTCACATAGTTAGCTTCCAAAATCTTTATCCAAGAGTACACATCTAGGATGTTGTCCCTTCATAATGTTAAGTCATTATTTTGACAAGCAAAAATAATCCCTTAACTCTTTCGCTAATACTGTCTCCAAAACTGTTCTGTCTGCAAAAACTATCTTTGGTAAACTTTGAATACCTTTGTCCGTACTGCTCCAAACTTTATGCACACTAAGATGGGGTATCCTCATACTCTATAGAAGCTTCAATTAACTCTGAAAACAAAAATATTTCTCCAGTGGACGTCACCAACTAAATCTTCATCGGGTGCTCTGTTAGGATCACTGTATCCATACTTAGACAATTTCTTCCTTCAACTTGCCATACTTGCATTCCAGATTTTGCGCTCTTAATAGAGATCATCTATTTTCATAATGAAAACATCTATGCATCCACATTAGCCAAATTGCCAACAATCTCCCCCTTTGTCATTGGTGGCAACATATGGAAAAATTGGCTAAGTGTGCAAACAAAACTTCAAAGTATTTACACAAAATTGTGGCCAAAAGTTATACAACACATATACAATATTGTACTCCATAGAATAGCTCCCCCTATGAGTATCCTTCCTCATAATATATTCAATTTTCTGCTATCTCTCCCCCTTTGACAACAATGACAAAGATAGGGTGTACAAAAATTAAAAAAAAACTTTATACCTTGTTATCAACTATTGCAAAGCCGGTAGGCTTGCAACACAGTCACCAAACTCTAACTTCCATGATTCAAAATCTTTCTCCCATACCTTCTTGATGGATTCAACAACATTGAGTAGAGTACTCAATCCGTATGCTGATGTCTGACAAACTTGCAGGGAATTGAAGCTAAACTTCTGAAAAGATGTCTTTGCTGAAAGACACTGCTCAATTTGGTCTTAAAAAATTGAGGTCTTGATTGAGATGTGCTCTCTCAAGATGTTAATCCTGAGCATCTTTCTATTCTTCTCCTCTACTAACATTCTGATTTTGTCATTTAACTTCTTGATGTTCTTCTCTACAGAACTTATCTTTACATTTGGGCTTGACAAGGTGTTTGCTTCAGTTGTAATTGCATCTATCTTCTCTCTGATCTTCTATCTTCTTTAGCTATTAGGATTTCTGATTTGGTGCATTGTATATACAAACTCTTTCCAGTCTCAAAATGTTTCCTCAAATTCTTTATGCATACATCCAAACTACCAATATCATTTCGAATATTTACACTTAAATTTTGTTGCATTACTGCTTCAAAGTCTTCCTGAACTTTTATTCTAGCAATATCCTTTAAGTTAGAAAATTCAGAGTCAAAAGAGTTTATTACTATTTTAGCTTTCTCAAGTGGATCTGATTCAGATACCTTAGTGCTGATCACACTCTCAAGTTTCTCTGTCAAAACTCTAACTTTGCCTTCAAGGTCCTTCACCTTCTTATTCTTTCCAATTATTTTGTTAAGAGATGTGATGAACTCAAGCTGATCATCATCTTCAACTTCTTTTCCAAGGTCTTCAAAAATTGAACCAATTTGTCTCTTCTTACTGTCAGGTGCACTAGGGGTAGTGACCTCTGTTAAAATTTGTTTACCTTTAACTATCTGTACTACTGGAATTGATTCTGATACTGCTAATACTTCCACTACCTCTGTATCCTTTTCTGATTTTGTAATCTTCTCTTGCTCTTCTAAAGCCAAATTGTCAACAATGTTTCCTAGATCATGAAATACAGCATCATCTGACTCTAGTGTCACTTTGGTTCCTTCAATGTCCATTGATTCTTTGCCAATATTGATATGTGAAGAAGATGGAGCTTCTTCAATACCAACTTCCTCTGCATGTGGTTCCTCTGATTGCTTCTGTTGAGGGTCTGATTCAACATGCTTTTCTGCAACTATATCTGCAAGAACTTGCATTACTGCTTGCTTTGTCTCTTTTTGTACTTCCTCCTTTTTGCCTCCCATTATAAGGATTGTTCTTCTCTTAGTTCTCAATAAAGTTCCAAGAGACTTCAAGAATCTCTTCAGATGATCTTCATCCTCAACTTCACAGAACTATCTGATTACATGTTCTCTCATCTTTATGTCCTCTTCTTGTGCTCTCTGTTTTCTATTCACAAGTCTATTATACAAATCTTCTGGGATCTTACCATGAATAGTGCTAAGTTTCTTATCTGTCACAATCATATGTGTAATCATTACATTTTCAAAATTCAATCTGTCAAATGATCCATATAGATCATAGAATTTATTCAACTTAGTGAAGTCTCCATGCTTCAATATATCTTCATTAACTCTTTCAATTCTTGGTTTCCAAGTTTTCTTCTTGATTGAAACTACATCATCATCTTTAATTACTGCTACATTTCTAGGTAGAGGTGGTACTATAACTTTCTGTCTCTTGCCGGGTCCTGTTGCACTCACTTTTGCTCTTTTTCTAGGAATATGAGAAAAAGATTTATCTCCTTCATCTTTTTAGGTACTTCAACTTTTACCTTTACTACAATAGGAACAACAGGATCTGCACTAGATGTCTCAAGTGAAATTACAAGATTTTCACTTTGCTTCAAGGCTTCTGCAGTCTTCTTAGCTATGTCAAACTCATGACTTGACATACCTGATTCTTTCAGTATTTTCTTCATAGTAGATTCAACTCTCTTACTAGATTTCTTCTTTTCTCTCAAAATTATTGTAGAGTTGAAATTCTCTTCATAGGTTCCAAACCTATTTGCATGACCATCCAACTCACACTTTAACAATCTATTCACATATCCTACTGTTTCTGCTTCAGATATTTCATAGCCAAGAGGGTCTATGAATTCCATTCTAGGCTCAACTACTTCAATTTAGGTGAAATCAGTGTCTACCATAAAACAAATGTCATCTTTATGCTTTTCAACTAAGGATTGAGGAATCCTTGATTTGTTCTTAACAATATTCTGAAAACTCTTCAATACAAGCTTCACACTGTCATTAACTTTATCAAAAAGGTGCTTCATGTAGACTGAGTTTATTCTTTCCATTGTGTTCACATTGTCACTCCAATCAACTGTGTAAGGAAATCTTCTCAAAATATGTAAAAACATATAGGTTATCAGAGATGAAAACCTAAACTGTGTGTACTTAGCCTTCTTAATCTTTTCTAAGTTCTCAAATAGCTGAATTTTCAAAATTTCACATAGGTCTACTTGTTTTTTCTCAATACACATAAGATAAGCTACATGAATCATTCCTATAGCCATGTCATCTTCCCTTGAACTACCATAGAATTTAGTTGTTAGGATCTTGCAAAGGTACCTAACATCATCTTGCTTAATTTTACTTATCATAATTCCTCTACCATTATAACTAGATCTAGTGTTGTCTAAAACAATATTTCTCATATTCTTTTCATTCAGTGGAATCTCTCCAACTTTAGATAATCCAGTAACATCATGAATTAGGTCGGCAGTTATATCAATAACTCTATCCTCCATCCAGAATTTCCCATTGTGGATTCTACTCAAAATGATCTTGGTACATTCCTCATCATTAAATTCATACTTCATAGAATATTTGATAATTTCATTGTTCTCTAGGTGCCCATAAGCTAGTTTAACTGACATGTCTTGACTGTACAATTTCCTGTAATCATCACTAAAATTTGCATCTTCCAAAGTTTCAAACTTGCAACCTAAATATCCTTTAACATTCTCAATGTGCAATACTTCGTCTGGTATGGATGATAATGCTAGACTGCTATCAATTTCAGTTGGTTCTATTGGTTCTTTCTTAATCTTAGGTCTATTCTTATCCTTAACATTATGAACCATAGAAATATCCATCTTATTAACTGATTAAAGATCAAAAAATACCTCAACCTTGCAAATCTAGGGTTTCGGTATGATCATCGTTGCAAACTGCTTTCAAACTTCTTCAAATTGTCCTCAACTTGCTTTTTCTTCTTTCAAATCTCTTTTCAATCACTTTGTAATCATGATAACCTTTATTTTGAGCTTATAACACTTCACATTAACTCGACTTGACATCACATTCACTCATTTTGCCGCTAAAACCTCAAAAAGTTGATTTTGCAAACCTACAACTATAAAACTTTTTGCGACCTTGCAAAACACAATATTTTCTTTTGTGCACTTAACCATAGCATTAGTACAACATAATAAACCTATATCTAACTATGCAAAACTTAACTCATTCAAATTCCTAATCTACACTAATCCTAATTCCTAAACTACAGAAACTTACCTAATTTAAGTACTTAAAGAAGGGTCAGGTAAAGATTCATCCTTACCATTAGTTACATTACCTTCCTGACTACTTTCAGTGCTGACTATACCTCCTTGATTTGTGCCTTTATCAAATTTTACTTCATCTTTATTGCTACAACAACCTTTCTCTTTGTTTCCTGCATTTTCATTCCTTCTTGCATTGTTCCTAGGGTTAGGGTTATAATGATAACCTCCATTGTTCATTCTACAAAATCTTGCTGAGTGTCCAAACTTGTTGCATATCTGACAAATGATTCTATTTTTTCCAAATCTTTGTCCTTGCTAGTTAATCTGTGACCTGCAATTTCTAGCAATGTGTCCTACTTTGTTGCATCTAAAACATACTACCACTTTTCTTTGATTCATTTCTTCAATAGATTTATTATCTGCATTGTTAGTATTCCCAATCATTCTATCATAATTATTCACAATTACTTTAGGTCTTCTACATTCGTTAGCTCTGTGTCCAAAAATATGACAATTATAACAATGTCCATTAAGAGGTTTAAATTTCTTACCTATGCAATCTCTCTTCATGTGCCCAATAGTGTTACAAGAAAAACATCTACCTTTGAATTCTCTTTGCATTCCTTTAGATGATTCTTCCTGTTTTGATTCTTCTTGCTTTGATTCTTCTTTCTCTCTAGGTGGTTCTTCTTTAGGTGGATCTTCCAATGTATTCTCATCTAGCTTTATTTCCTCCACACTTTCAGATGTCTTCAGATCTGGCTTCTTACTTTCATGGATTGTTCTAAACATACTAAATCCAAATCCAGTCCTATCAAAGAATGGTTCTTCAAAAGAAATTTGTTTTCTAGTCTTATCACTATTTGAATATAGCCTTTCAAGTTGTTGTTTAGATTGGGTTAATTCACCTTTCACAATTTTATTATACTTCTCAAGTTCCACATACTGCACTTTTACTTTTTCAGATTCGGATGTTTCCTTTTCAAGTCTTGACCTCAGATCTTCATTCTCAATTTTTAATTTTTCATTATCAGATCTCAAATTTCCATCTTTCATACTAAGCTTTAGATTTACTATCTTCAACTCATGCTTAAGGATCTCATTTTCTTTTTCTAATTCATCACAATCTTCAACAAGCATATCAAATTTCTTTTTAGATTTTAGATCTTCAATCTTACCTTTTAATTTGTCAATAGCATTTTTTGCATCTTCATATTTTCTTCTTAAGGAGTTTCTTTCATCAGTAAGCATATCAATCTATTCAAGAGCTTCTTCAAGATTCTTCTGAAGTTGATCCATATCCATAGAGATCTTACTCAAGCTGCTAAGCTTTCCTTGAATGTTCCTTCTCCGAGTAACTGCGCTCTGATACCAATTGTTAGAAATAGGAAATAATGAGAGGCGGGGGTGAATTAGTATTTCAAAAACTTTTTCTTTTTCCCAATTATGGATATAACAGATTACTTTAGTGCATACAAAGATTATCAAGCTGATTAACAAACATAGCAGTAAATAGAAAGAACTCATAACACATGATATGTTCTCGAGGAAACCCTGGCCAAGGGAAAACCCCGGTGGGGATGGTACCCACAAAGATCACTAATCAAAAGTATTTTGTTAGGGATATTGGACCCTATTAGGAGTCAATTTACAATATATAGTAGATCTATCCTGGTTAAAGGACTTTAGGCCTTGTTAGAAGCCTTAACCCTGTTAGGAGTTAGATTACAAAACCTGATCACTAGCTAAGCTCACTGCCCAAACAGGTAATACAAAATGTTTTTGACTGTAATATGGTACTACTTACAACTTCACATCAATAGCCTTTTCTGCTATCACAATATACAACTATCACAAGTTATCTTTTCTTTCTTTTTACACATATCATATATCTTTCATTACATTTCAAGTATGCCTAATATATGAGTTATTAGAGCTAATAACTTCACATAGTCAGCTTCCAAAATCTTTATCCAAGAGTAAACATCTAGGATGTCATCCCTTCATAATGTTAAGTCATTATTTTGACAAGCAAAAATAATCCCTTAACTCTTTCGCTAATACTGTCTCCAAAATTGTTCTATCTGCAAAAATTATCTTCGGTAAACTTTGAATAACTTTGTTCGTACTGCTCCAAACTTTATGCGCACTGAGATGGGGTATCCTCATACTTTGTAGAAGCTTTAGTTAACTATGCAAACAAAAATATTTCTCCAGTGGACGTCGCCAACTAAATCTTCATCGAGTGCTCTGTTAGGATCACTGTATCCATACTTAGACAATTTCTTCCTTCAACTTGCCATACTTGCATTCCAGATTTTGTGCTCTTAATAGAGATTATATGTTGCCATAATGACAACATCTATGCATCCACATTAGCCAAATTTCCAACATATTCATTCTCTATAAGTGCTATCAAGAGTGCTTCTGTTGCAAGTATGTTACACATGAATAGATCTACCTAATCTTTAGAACTTGTTTCAATACTGTCTTCTTCAATTATAGTCCTTTCATTCTTTGTAATCAACCAATAGCCTAGTTCTAAACACAATAGATGTGTCTTCATCTTTTCCTTCCAGCTATCAAAATTTACTCCATCAAACTTAGGGCTTTCTTTTCTGAAATTCACCATGGATCTCCTTAAGCTGTTAAACTTTCCATTCAAGGACCTGCCGCTCTGATGCCAATTGTTAGAAAGTAAAGTCCACCAAGATAACTGAGAGGGGGGTGAATCAGTTATTATATTATTATAACTTTGAACATCTTCAAAAATATTTAACCATGTAAGTAATGCAATTACTAACCATACAAAGATATTCATACACAATGACACAATAACACAAGATATGTTCACTAGGGAACCTCTTGATCAAAGAGTAAACCCCGGTGGGAATGATGCCCATAAAAGATGCACTAATATGAATATTCCTTGTGAGAGGATGGACTCTGTTAGGAGTCTTATGAAATACATTCAGTACATATAAATCCCTGTTGGGAGATTTTGAATCCCTGTTAAAAGATTCTAACCCTTTTAAGAGTTATGGAAGATAGAAGGACCCACTGCCCAAACAGCTTCAGGGTAAGATCACTGAACACACTGTCCAAATAACCTTGATATTATTCAGTAGAATAATATAAAATATGTTACCTCCTTACTATGCCAAACTAAACTCACTGCTACATCAGATCTCAATTCCATATCTCTAAACTTTGCATGTCTTCCTTCATAATTTTGCTTTCACAATATCTTAGGCTCTTTTATTCACTTCATGCTTACATTCGCATGCAACCAAACCATGCTCACACTTCTTTCATATATGTCAACTTCATACAATAAGGAAAAAAATTCCTTCATTTATACCACACTCAAATAATTACAAATGAGTCAGCACATAATTACAAAATAAAAGTTTCCATATGCTACATCAAAATTACACAAAACTGTTAGCTTCCAAACGCAATATCTCTTCACTCATGTGACCTCTAAGTTTTCACTGTGAACCAAGTCACCATCAATGTGTCTCAAACTTCCCTTTAACTATGCAAAATCAAATTTGATCCCGATTAGGAGATATCATCTGATTTCCACAAACCTCTACTCAGGAACACTACCTGAATACTGCTTTTACCAAAATGATCATAACTTTCATGAATCAATGAATTATTGTCTACACTCTGAACCATAGACAAATAACATATCAAATAGTATAACCTCAACATCGCATAGCTCCAGCTACAATATCCCACATGTGCTAATTAAAACACTATCTACTTCTCTACTAGTCTTCAGAAGATCACTGTGTTGACATCAATGACAATCATAGTCATGAATGCAACAAAAAATGCTACAAAATGATTGCCAACATCCAGAATTCATTCCTAATAGAGCTTGGTATGAGAGGTTGCATACTTATTTGTTAAGTATTAAGTTTGTTAGAACTAGTGAGAACAACAATTTTTATATGAAAGGAGATATTGATGATACTATTCTTATTGTAAGATTTCACAAATGTGCAAATCCACAAAAAACCAAGATCACCTGCAAGCAAAATACCAGAAGCTGGAGCGAAAACCTAAGAGAGAGAGAGAGCAAGGGTTTTGAGAATCTCAGCGGAGTGAGAGCAAAATTGTATTTCCCAAAAGTATGAACAATAATTACAAAAAGCGGCTTATAAGGTGAGAAACCCTAAAGCTGGAGAAAGCTAGGTTTGTGCATTTAATAATTAATAAACATATTAATTATTATGCACCTAAATGACAAGCTTAAGTGAAAAAAGAATAATAGTGACCTTTAATAATTAAATCAGATAGACTTAATTATAAAGGTAAATATACTATTACTCTAACACCCCCCCTTAAGCGAAGCTCAGGAGGAAGCTAACCTAGCACAACTAAGAAAGCAGGAAAATGGGTCCCGGCAACAAGGCCTGATCAGGTACCCAACAACAAAGAAATCTCTGTGAACCGGGGAAATAGAGAAAACCCAGTGGGAAAAACCCTACCCCAAAAAGAGATACAACAACATGCTGAAAAGAAACATGAAGGAAGGAAGGACTCAACAAGACCCCCCAAGGACAACTTCCGTCACCCCAAGCATAGAACGCAACTGAAGATAGCGCGGAGATGCAAAGGGTTTGGTGAAGATGTCAGCAACCTGCGCGTCAGTGGGAATGTACTCCAAAGTGAGAACACCATCCTGAATCTGCTGACGGATGAAGTGCATATGAAGCTCAATGTGTTTAGTGCGCTGATGCTCCACCGGGTTGCGGGAAATGTGAATAGCACTCTGATTATCGCACCACAGAACAGTGGGACGATCAGGAGGAAAACCAAACTCAGTCATCAACTGCCGAAGCCATAAAATCTCCTGACTAGCATGAACTGCCGCTCTGTACTCAGCCTCTGTAGATGAAAGTGCTCGAGCGTTCTGCTTCTTGCACGACCATGTGATAGGACCAGAGCCAAGACAAAAAACAAAGCCAGAAGTAGACTTTCGATCATCAACATCACTAGCCCAATCTGAGTCAGTGTAGCCAACAATGTGAGGAGCCCCTGATGTGTAGTGAATGCCATACATAAGTGTGCCCTGAATGTATCTCAAAATACGCTTGGCAGCTTGCCAATGACTCTCATGAGGCTCATGTGAGAACCGAGAGAATAGACCAACTGCAAAGGAGAGATCAGGACGAGTGTGTGTCAGGTATAACAAACTGCCAACCAACTGCCGATACAAAGTAGCATCCACTGAAGGTGTAGTGCAAGAGGTAGACAAAGTAACACCCGACTGAAAAGGTGTGGGAGCAGGCTTGCAATCAAGCATATCAAAGCGCTGAAGCATGTCAAGAGCATACTTTTGCTGGTAAACAAAGAGCCCAGTAGGTGACTGCACAATCTGTAGACCCAGAAAGAAGTGTAAAAGACCAAGGTCTGTCATCTCAAACTGCTCCATCAATGCGCACTGAACATCCTGAATCATAGAAGATGAGCTACCTGTGATGAGAAGATCATCAACATATAGCACAAGTATCAAAATCTCATCCTCAAGACGCTGAATGTAGACTGTAGGATCGGAATGACAGCGTGTGAATCCTGTAGAAAGCAAAAAAGAGTCCATCTTCTCATACCAAGCCCGAGGGGCCTGTTTGAGACCATATAAAGAACGCCGAAGTCTGCAAACCAAGGAGGAATCCTGCACAAATCCTTGAGGCTGCTCCATGTAAATCTCCTCACTAAGATCACCGTGCAAGAAAGCACTCTTCACATCCATCTGAAAAATGGGCCATCCCTGAGAGGCTGCGAGGGATAAGACAAGGTGAATAGAGTTCATCTTGGCGACAGGGGCAAATGTCTCAGTGTAATCAATACCCTCAACCTGTGAAAAACCCTTCGCAACAAGACGTGCCTTGTACTTATCAATAGAACCATCAGCAGCAAACTTAGTACGATACAACCACTTGCATCGCACTAACTTTCTTCCCTTAGGAAGCGAACAAAGATCCCAAGTATGATTCTTCATCAAAGAAGAATACTCCTCCTCCATAGCACTGTCCCACTCAGTATGTCCTGTCGCTGCCCCAAATGTTTGAGGATCACCACAAATAGCATGACTTAGAAGACTGGAACCTGCAATATGAGACCGGGTGCGACGAGAGGTGGAAGGGTCACCAGCCAGAGATCCTGCAGCATCAACTGTAACACGAGCCCATCTAGGCATCTGTGGAGGATCCTGTGGTGGAGGTAAATGGGGATCACCAAGATCTTCATCCTCATCATCCTGAAACACAACTGGAAGAGAGGAGGGAGTAGTGGTGAGTGAAGTAGACTCTGGAAGCGGAGTATCTACTGCAGGAAGGCGCTCATCAAACTGGACATCCCGTCGAAACAGGACCTCTCTGAAATCAGGATCAAACAACCTATATGCCTTAACATCCTCGCAGTAGCCAACAAAAATGAGGTGTCGGCTCTTCCGCTCCATCGCTTTCCTCTGAGCGTCAGGCAAAAATGCCCATGCTTCACTGCCAAAAACTTGAAATGAAGATACATCAGGCTTGACATGAGACCAAGCCTCCTCAGGAGTCATATGTCGAACTGCCTTGTGAGGCATCCGATTCTGAATATAGTTGGCACAATTGACTGCCTCTGCCCAAAAGGATGAATCCATGGACCTGGACTGTATCATACAATTAGCCATCTCCCGAAGTGTTCTGTTCTTTCTCTCTGCCACACCATTTTGCTGAGGGGTGTAGGGCACTGAAAACTGATGCTGAAGACCATGTTCAGAGCAAAAATCTCAGAAAGCCTGGTTCACATACTCCCCCCCATTATCTGTGCGTATCCGGCGAATAGAAAGACCCGATTGCTTCTCCACAAATGTCATAAAGACTCGAAATGAATCAAAGACATCAGACTTGTACTTCAAAAAATACACCCATGTGCGCCTGGAGAAGTCATCAATGAATGTGAGCACATATCTGGCACCAGAAAAAGAAGGAGTAGGAAAGGACATGAGGTCACTATGAATCAACTCCAATGGTGCCAAAGCACGAGTAGCTCGTCCCTGAGGAAAAGGATCCCTATGTTGTTTGCCAAGAATACAACCCTGACAAACCCCATCAGTGCAAGTAATCTGTGGAAGCCCAAGAACAAGTGCCTGTGTGCTCATCTGCTGAAGATATCTGTAATTGACATGGCCCAAACGCTCATGCCAAAGTCTACTCACTAAATCTGCATGTGCTATAAGACAGGAACCTGTGCCAACAGAAGACTCAAATCCATCAAATCTGTATAGGCGGGATGCAGTGTCAACACTCCCAGTAGCCACAATCATCTCAGTATCATGTAAGTCCCGAATAACCACATCATGTGGTGAGAACTCAACTGTCTTACCAGAGCCAGAGTGGCAAATCTGATAGATAGACAGAAGGTTCGTCGAAATGTCGGGGACAAAAAGAACATCCTGAAGAGAACCCCCAGCTAATGCAACTGAACCAGAACCCAAAACCGAAAGATGAGATGAGTTCCCAACAGCAATCTGCGAAGTAGCGCAAGGAGCAATTGAGGTGACCAACTGCTGAGTGTGAGTCATGTGGTGAGAAGCACCGGAATCAAGAATCCAGGTGGGCCCAGAAGTCATAGCTCGTGCAGTAAGAGCATGACCTTTCCCTGCAGGGGAGGAGGTGGACTGGGGAGCTGAAATGTGATGCTCCTGCATGGCTTCCTCTAAAGCCTCCAAACGTTTCCAACACCTGGAAACGGGATGTCCATCCTTGCCACAAAAGCTACAGGTCTCAACTGATTTCTTCTTAGTCTTGGAGGTAGACTCAGTAGACTTCGAAGAAGATTTACCCTTAGAAGGGTTTGCTGGAGGTTTGGAATCATTTTTCTGTGCAGGTTTGGAGGAAGACTCATTGCCTGCGGAATCTTTCTTCGGTTTGCCTTTCGGTTTTGGTTTCCCCTGTGAAGACTGAGCAACCAACGCTTGGCTAGAAGAGCCAGAAGCATCCATCTGTTGGATCTTTGCCTGTTCCCGTGTCAACCGATCACAGAATGTCTCAAAAGAAGGCATGGTGTGCCTAGCACCCAAAGCATCCATGGTGGAGTAGAAAGTGGAAGAAAAGATCTGATACTGTCCTCGCAACTTTGAGAGTATCAAGAAGATACACTCATCATCTGTCTTTGTTTTCCCACATCCCTGCAAAACTGAACGCAGAGACTTGAACTTCATCAAGAAGTCCTCAATGGTGGGAAAGCTGGTAGGAGTCAAAGTAGTCAACTCTGCATCAAGCTGAAGTGCCCTGAACTCATTAACTGTGCCAAACAAATCTGAAAACTTGCCCCAAATGGCCCTAGGAGTGGTCAAACCTTCCAAGTGAAAGAGGAGACTGTCGGAGATGTTCAATGCAATCAAGCCCATGGCTTCATCCATCTTATTCCTGTGCTGAAGAATCTCAAAGGGACGTTGCAGGACAGGTTGGTTCTCATCCAGACATGACCATAAGCCACGTGACATAAGAAGTCTGGTCATGTGTGCTTTCCAGGTATGATAATTATGCGGTGTCAGCCGGGTCACAGAGGGATCCGACATTGAGAGAAGAAGAAGACAGAAGTAGAAGGGTCTTTTCTGAAGTAAATTACAGAAAGGAAAAACACCCCCCCCACAATGTATAAATCAAACCCCCGTACAGCAAATAACTGAAAGCACAAAAAAAAATGAGGAGAAAACCTGGACTCCAAAAGCAGAGAAGGAGGAAAGGAGAAGCCTTGACTTTGACACTGAAAAAGAGAGCTCAAATGGCTGAATCAGCAAAGCAAACCAGCATCATTGCATCCGTCTCGGAAAGACCTTTCCGGTGATATATCATATGTCGATTTTCGAGTCCGTATAAACCCTGTAGGAGCAAAAATGCCCAGGTACCCTCAAAATGCAAGCTCTCTGGAAAAAACCAGGGACGGCAAAAAATTTGACGGCCGTATGACCGTCACTAAGCTGTCGCTGACGTCAGCATGACGTCAGCACCGTACAATTGCCGGAAAAGTTTGACGGCGCCGGAAAATTTTGAAAAACCGCCGGCAAAATTTTGAAAAACCGCCGGGAAAAAGTTCCGGCAGGTGACGTCGGATGACGTCACCTGTGGCTGCCGCGGGTGGCGGGCCGGTGGCCGGCTGGGCGCGGCGGCGCGGCGGGGGGCGCGCTGGCGGCGCGCTGGCCGGCAGCCGCTGCGGGCGGTGCGCTGGGGGCGCGCTGGCGGCGCGCCGAAGTTTTATTAAAAAAACCTTTTAAACGCGTTTTTCGAGAATTTTTTTTTTCGATTTTCGAGTCGTACGGCCCTGGAGGGCAAATTTTTCTCCTGAGGTCACGGAGGCCAAACTGGGTCGAGTTTTATATGATTTCGACTCTCCCGGACCTTCTGAACGCAATGGCGGAGTCTGTTTCTGCTCAATCTGCTCCAAAAGATCGTGCCTCCCTCAAAGTGACAGAAAACCCCAGAAACAAGCTGTGGCTGTCGTCTTCGAATTCAGGCTTCAAGAACTTCAACCTCGGCAGCGGCAGGGAGGCTCTGATACCATGTAAGATTTCACAAATGTGCAAATCCACAAAAAACCAAGATCACCTGCAAGCAAAATACCAGAAGCTGGAGCGAAAACCTAAGAGAGAGAGAGAGCAAGGGTTTTGAGAATCTCAGCGGAGTGAGAGCAAAATTGTATTTCCCAAAAGTATGAACAATAATTACAAAAAGCGGCTTATAAGGTGAGAAACCCTAAAGCCGGAGAAAGCTAGGTTTGTGCATTTAATAATTAATAAACATATTAATTATTATGCACCTAAATGACAAGCTTAAGTGAAAAAAGAATAATAGTGACCTTTAATAATTAAATCAGATAGACTTAATTATAAAGGTAAATATACTATTACTCTAACACTTATTACTGAGATATTTGTGGATGATATTATTTTTGGAGGTCAACATCACATATGTAAATCTTTTTCTGATGAGATGAGAAAATAGTTTGAAATATTTATGTTTGGAGAGATTAAGTTCTTTCTAGGACTACAAGTGATTCAACAGAATGATGGGATATTCATCACACAATCTAAATATATCAAGGAAGTATTGAAGACATTTGGCATGGAAGATGCTAAATTTGTGGGAACACCGATGACTACTGGATGTAAAATAACTAAGGAAGATGAAACTAAAGAGGTAAACTAGACATTGTACTGATCTATGATTGGTAAGTTAATGTATGTAGTTCACAGTAGACCAGATATAGCACATGCTATGGGAATTGTTGCTAGATTTTTTGCAAACCCTAGAGAATCACACATGGTTGCTACAAATAGAATATTAAGATACCTAAAGAAAATAGAAGATTATGGATTATGGTATCCTAAGGAAGGCAAGTTTGAACTAAAGGTCTATACCGATGCTGATTGGGCTGGAAATGTGGATGATAGAAAAAGTACCACGGGAGGAGCATTTTTATTTGGTGAAAGACTTGTTACATGGACAAGTAAGAAGTTGGCTTGTATTTCTCAGTCTATAGCAAAAGTAGAGTATATTGCTACTACTACAAATTGTTCAAACATTTCATATACTAAGCAAATGTTGGAAGGTATGAATGAGATAATCACTGAGTTGGTGATTATATAGTGTGACAACAGTAGTGCAATTAATATTTCAAAGAATCCAATGATGTACTCTAAGACAAAGAATATAACCATTAAGTATCACTACTTAATAGAAAAAGTAAAAGAGAAGCAAGTGAAGTTAGAATTTGTTACATCAAAAGAACAACTTGCAGATATATTTACAAAGGCTCTACCAAAGGATACATTTGAGTACTTAAGGACTAGACTAGGGGTCCGTCCCCTATATACTGGTCACTAATGTGATCTAGATGTCGCATCAACCTAATCTTATCAGAAGATCACTCATGTTGATGCAACATAGTTCACACTTTGGATTATGTCTAAAGTGGTGATAAGTTTGAAGAACTGGTACATATTGGCATATTAGTATACAGAGATACAAAGAATGTACTAGACAACAAATAGTTACTTGGCTACAAAAGAGTAGTGTGTTTATTTGTTTCTTTGGCATTGTTGTCAAAGGGAGAGATAAACAATATGAAACAATATGCACCGATGAGAACTATCTAAGGGAGAGATAATCTGGAAGAAAGGAAGAGCATTAAAGCTCAGTCACTGAGAACATAAGCAGGAACCTAAGAAGCTGAAAAGAGCATATTTGCAAATTGGCAAAGCTATATAATGAAATGTTGTTTAGTAACTTAGTGATTAAACATATTAAGCTAGGGAGATCTTGTACAACATTTGTTCATAGAGTTGTAGAATACATGTTTGGTATGTTTATGGTATATTTCATATTACTTGAGTTGCCATCAATGCCAAAGGGAGAGATTGATGAACTATAACTGATTTAGAAATTGATTGAAGAATCTATGATTTAAGATCACCAAGTTGATTGATTAGATATGTAATATGACTAAATTAGTATTATGTTAGCATTGATGTCAACTAGTTTGACAACACTTATCTTGTAAGTTACTATACTGAAACATCTGTAGAAAAGGAGTGAAAGAGATGAAGAACAAAAATATCTACATGAGGAAGATGGATATGATAGATGAGGATAAAGAATACATTGGGTAACTTAATGTTGATAATTATATGACCTTATGATATTGACTTTATTATGTTACATTCATCTATGATGAGGAAAAGAGATGAAAGACACAAAGAAGTGTTGTTGGTTGATGAAGCATTTCAGTGTACACTGACAGAGTTTAGTGTATACTAAGCATAGTGTAAATTGAGCTTGTGTTCACTGACACATTTATTTGTTAACTGAGTAGGAACAAAAGAACTAAATGATTAGTTTAGCCGATAAGATTGATGAGCTAGAAAGTGTATGATTTCGAGGTAATCGATAAAGTTGTTGGATATTGATAATGCATGGGTGGTGATTAAGATATTTAATATGTTTAATCACTATGTTACTAAATGGGCAATCATACTATTGTCATTTGTGTTTTGTCATTGATGCCAACATATGCTTGTATGAAGAAACCAAATTGGTAATCACAGTGTATGGAAGGTGTGTGTATGTTTCAGATGTTGTGAAATTAGATGAGAGTTCAAATGGATGTTGTGATCTTATATTTGAGATCGCATCATTAATGGATGCATATTAAGGAAGATACAACTATTTTGGTAAATACTAGTCGCTGGACTGTGACAGTGAGAATTGACAGAGTTAGTCTCTGAGTTTTTGGTATAGATATCAGAGGGATTAGATTCAAGGTATGTGATCTTGAAGGATGATGGAAGATGTACTAAAGAATGTTCATTGGTCAACGTAAGGTACAAAATTATTGGTGACATCATCTGGGACATGTGCTTTGGTGATGGCTTATTTTGAAGTCGACTCAGGAAATGAAGTGTGTGTTTTATTTGACAAGCATAATTCTAGGATGTTGGTCCTAAATTATTGTAATATAATCATTATAAACTTGTTTTAGATACCATGTGTATCTTAGCAAGGGCTTATGTAATTGTTTGTAATTAGGAAAGCCTTATGGGCTGACCTGATCTTGGTAAAATGTAATAAGGTATAAATGTAAGGTCTTTTCTTTGGAAAAGATATGGATGAATATATGTGATAGAAGAAGGTTGCAAAATCATGTCTACTATATGTAGAGCAGAGGATTGTTGGTGGACTTCATTGGAACTAATCAAGCAAAGATAGTTGTTAGCAAATAGTTCAAAAGATTGTATATTTCTTTACACACACTTGTTGCAAAATAGTGAGTTTAGAAGGTGGACTTAACCTTCTTTTGGGTAGTGAGCCCTTTTTTTTCTTGACTCCTAACAGGGTTTTTCCTCTAACAAGGACTATGTACTATAATATTTCAACAAGCTCCTAATAGGGCTATATCTTCTAACAAAGATTACTATACTCTCAGTACATCATTAGTGGGTGCTAATTCCCACCAAAGTTTTACCTTTAACATGGTTTCCCCATAACCAAAATATTGTGTTATTATGTTGGCATTCATTGTGTTCATTGGATCTAATATTAATAAGCTTAAAATTTTAAGTTTAATATTCTATCATACAACTAATTCACCCCGGTCTCAATTTTATTGTGGACTGTTAATCCTAACAATTAGTATCAGAGCGTGTGGTCCTCGGAGAGAAAGCTTAACAGCTTGAGGTGATCTTTGAAAATGGAATTCTATAGGAAGGATAGTCCTAAGTTTGATCTTGAAAACTTTGACAATTCAAAAAATAAGATGCAAACACATTTTCTATGTTTGGGCATAGACTACTAGATGATTGTGAAAAAGAAGGAAACTTTGAAAGCTGAGAATGACTTAGGGTCAGCTACCAATGATGAAAAGAAACTATTTTCATGCAACATGGTTGTAAGAGAAGCATTGATTAATGCACTATTTAAGGGTGAGTTCACTAAAATTAAAGATCTGGATTTGGCACATCATATTTGGAACAGACTAGAGGCACTCTATGAAGGAGACAAATATACCAAACAAGAGAAATTACAAAATTGGAAGACAAAGATGGAGAAGCTGCAAAAGAATGAAGATGAAAGCATTAGAGCCTATGTTCAAAGGTTACATAAGCTGTAGTTGGAATAAAAAATTATGGAGGTACTTCTGATGAAGAAGAAGTCATTGCAAAGATTCTCAAATCTCTAACTCCTTCTTAAAAATTCAAGGTAATGTCTATTCAAGAAACTATACCCCTGACTCCAAACTTTAGCAGAGAGATGTTGATTGCAAACTTAACCACTTTTGAAGCTGCGGAATTGGGAGAAGCTTCTCCTAAAGTTGAAACTGCATTTAAGGCATCTGCACACAATAAAGCATCTGCACTTCCAAGCACAAGAAAAGAAGACCTGAGAGAAGAGCTTGGTGAGTATGCTGAGGAATGGGAAAAAATAATGGAAGAAGAAAAGAAGATGGGAGAACTTGTTGCACTAATCCCCAGAAGAGAGAAAAGAGGTAAGGGAAAATTTGAAGGCAAATTACCTTTGAAATGTTTTTCATGCAATAAGGTAGGTCATTTTGCATCTAGATGTCCTACAAGAGTTCCTAAATACAAACTTGACTATGCAAAGATTAGAAGAGATAAAGAATGTTATTATGCCAATGAAGGAATCTCTAATGATGATGATGATTTAGACAATGAAGAGATTGGATTTGTTGCTATTAAAGATGAACCTATTCATGAAGAGAAAGCATTAGTATCTCATGTTGACAAGAAAATTGAATGGATAATTGATAGTGGATGTTCTCATCACATGATTGGTGATAAGAATAAATTTGTTAAATTAGTAAATTATGATGGAGGTGTTGTAAGGTTTGGCTACAATCTCCCAAAATCCATCATAGGAGTAGGATCTATCACTCTGGATGGAAAGACTAATACGAACAATGAACTACTTGTTGAAGGATTGAAACATAACTTGTTGAGTGTTGGACAGTTGATGGACAAGAACTTTTAGTTAAGTTTTACTGATGGTAAGTTCTTTATCAGAAGCAAGGAAGCAAAATTGATTGCTACCGAATCAAGATCTAGAGGTAATGTATTTGAACTAAACACATTTGGAGCCTCTTGTTTTGTTGCAAAGGTAGACGATAGATGGCTATGGCATAGAAGATTCTATCATGTTAACTTTGATAATATTGTGAAAGCTAGCATGGCCAATGCAGTAAGAGATCTGTTGAAGATTGTGAAACCTTCTAACACTATATGCAAAGAATGTGTTATGGGAAAGAAAACCAAAAATAGTCATAAAAGAAAAACATTTACATCAAAAGGGAAGTTGGATCTGGTACATATAGATCTATGTGGGCCTACAAGAACAAAGTCATACTATGGTGAAAGGTATTTCATACTCTTTGTTGATGACTTTTCTAGAATGATGTGGGTTACATATTTAAGAGAGAAATCATAAGCATTTGACAAATTCAAGTTGTGATATTGCTATCAGGATTCAACTATGTAGTTTTTTGAGTCAAAATCATTGACTCATGAATCATGGGTCAATGAGTTTGACTCAAAAAACTACACAGTTGAATCCTGATAGAAATATCACAATTTGACTTGCTGTGGAAAAAAAAATCTCCTACTTATCAAATTCAAATTGTTTAAAGAAAAAGTAGAGAATGAATCAGGATTGAAAATAAAGTGTTTAAGATTGGACAGAGGTGGAGAATTTACATCATATTTATTCAATTCATACTGTGAAGAGCATGAAATAAAAAGAAAAACATATGCTCCTAGGAGTCCACAACAAAATGGGATAGCAAATAGAACTATACTTGATGCTGCCAGAATAATGCTGATTGAAGGAAATATATCTCATCTACATTGGAGAGAGGCTATTGGAATGACAGTGTACACATTAAACTGAATTCAAATAAGAGATGGCACAAGTAAGACTCCCTATGAACTATGGTTTGATCACACTCCTACTGTAAAATATTTCAAAATTTTTGGTAGCAAATGTTATATCAAGAGGGATGATGAGATAGGGAAATTTGATGCTAGAAGTGATGAAGGTATCTTCCTTGGTTCCTTTGTTAAAAGAAAGGCATACAAATGTTTCAATCTAAGATTAAAGAAGATGGTTGAAAGTAACAATGTAAGAATAGATGAGAAATTTCAGATACAGGAAAGAATGTATGATAGTAGTCAAATATCAGAAGTGAAAGAAACCTTTACTGGTGCCGAAGAAGAAGAAATTGTTGAGGAAGAAATTGATGAGACAAGCAAGACTATTCCTAAAACTCTAAGGCATGTAAAAAATAACCATCCTAGAAATCAAATTATTGGCAATACCAATTAGGGAGTACTAACTAGATCTAAAGTTAGAGAGGAAATTTGTTTAATTTCTCAAGTTGAGCCAAATAATACAGATGAAGCCTTTAGAGATGAATCTTGGATAAAAGCCATGCAAGAAGAATTGGATCAGATAAAGAAAAATAATACTTGGGAATTGGTTCCAAGATCTAAAAATAAAAATGTTATAGGAACTAAATGGGTTTTTAGAAATAAAATGGATGAAGAAGGAACAGTTGTAAGGAACAAAGCAAGACTAGTATGTAAAGGTTACTCACAACAACAAGGCATAGACTTTGAAGAAAATTTTTCTCTTGTTGCTAGAATAGAGGCAGTAAGATTATTCCTATCTTATGCTGCACACAAAAACTTCAAAGTGTATCAGATGGATGTTAAATCTGCATTTCTGAATGGAGATCTTGAAGAAGTATACATAGAACAACCAGATGGATTTACTCTATGCGAAGACAAAGACATGGTGTGCAAATTGAAGAAAGCCCTGTATGGATTAAAGAAAACTCCTAGAGCTTGGTATGCAAGGTTGGACAAGTATCTAAGTTTGGACTCAAATTTAGAAAGGTAATGTAGACTGTAATTTGTACTTGAGAACTACTGAAGATGGAATTCTAATAGTAGAAGTATTTGTGGATGACATTATCTTTGGAAGTAATGATGATCTATGTAAGAAATTTTCAAAAGAAATGGAAAGTGAATTTGAAATGTCCATGATAGGTGAAATGAAATTCTTCATTGGACTACAAATAACTCAAAATGAGAATGGTATTTTCATTTCTCAGACCAAGTACCTCAAAGAATTACTTAAAAAAATTAGTATGGAAGATTCTAAACAGGTAGGAATACCTATGGTGACTGGAAACAAGCTAACAATTGATGATGAATCAAATTGTGTCTTTCAGACTCTGTATAGATCAATGGTTGGAGGGCTACAATATCTGACTCACACTAGACTAGATATTGCTAATGTTGTTGGAATTGTTGCTAGATATCAGGCAGAACCCAAAGAGACTTATCTAGCTACTGTGAAAAGGATACTAAGGTATCTCAGAGGAACCATAGACTATGGTTTATGGTATGACATAAATGATAGCTTTGAACTTCATGCTTATATTGATGCTAATTGGGTAGGAAATATTGATGACAAAAAAAGTACAAGTGGTGGTGCATTTTTCCTTGGGAAAAAGTTGGTTTCTTGGCTAAGTAAGAAACAAGATTGTATAGCACAATCTACTACTAAATTAGAACATGTTGCTGATGCTATAAATTACACTCAAATTGTTTGGATGAAAAAAATGCTAATGAACATTGGAATAAATTTTAATGAGCCTATGGTTATCCATTGTGATAACACCAGTACAGTAAACATGTCAAAGAATCTGATAATGCACTCTAAAACTAAACACATTTCTAACAAGTATCACTTCTTAAGAGACAAGGTGGTAGAAAAAGAAATCAAGCTTGCATATATCAATACAAAAGAGAATATTGCAAACATGTTTACAAAACCACTACCAAAAGATACCTTTGAATATCTCAGAGGTATGTTAGGGGTTCAGGCCCCTCCTAGTTAGAACTAAATGATGCAGAGATGCATCAGTCCAAAAGTGCTCAAAGCCTCATCATTTTCTAGACTGGATGTAGGGATCTACTCCTTAGGGGGAGTGATGTTATGAGAAAATCCTCACTATTTGAGGAGATTATTCAGTTGAAGGACTTTTGGGTTGATTCAACTTTGGGATAAGATTTTACCATATGTTGATATCAATGTCAAAGGGGGAGATTGTTAGATATTGCTAATGCATGGGTAGTGATTAAGACATTTAATATGTTTAATCACCATGTTACTGAATGGGTAATCATACTGTTGTCATTTGTGTTTTGTCACTGATGTCAACATATGCTTGTATGAAGAAACCAGACTGGTAATCACATTGTACAGAAGGTGTATTGATGTTTCAGATGCTGCAAAGTCAAATGGGAGTTCAAATGGATGTTGTGATCTTATATCTAAGATCACATCATTAATCGATACATATTAAGGAAGATACAACTATTTTGGTAAAGAATGGTCACTAGACTGTGATAGTGAGAATTGATAGAGTTAGTCTCTGAATTTTTGGTATAGATATCAGAGGGATTGGATTCAAGGTATGCGATCTTGAAGGATGATGAAAAATGTACTGAAGAATGTTCATTGGTCAGCACAAGGTACGAAATGATTGGTGACATCATTTGGGATGTGTGCTTTGGTGATGGCTTATTCTGAAGGTGACTCAGGAAATGAAGCATGTGTTTTATTTGACAAGCATAATTCTAGGATGTCAGTCCTAAATTGTTGTAATATAATCATTATAAACTTGTTTTAGATACCGTGTGTAACTTAGCAAGGACTTATGTAATTGTTTGTAATTAGGAAAGCCTTATGGGCTGACCCGATCTTGGTAAAATGTAATAAGGTATAAATGTAAGGTCTTTTCTTTGGAAAAGATATGGATGAATATATGTGATAGAAGAACATTATGAACTCGTGTCTACTATATGTAGAGTAGATGATTGTTGGTGGAATTCATTGGAACTAATCAAGCAAAGAAAGTTGCTAGAAAATAGTTCAAAAGATTGTGTATTTCTTTATATACACTTGTTGCAAACTAGTGAGTTCAAAAGGTGGACTTAACCTTCTTTTGGGCAGTGAGCCCTCTTTGTTCTTGACTCCTAATAGGGTCTGTCCTCTAACAAGGACTATGTACTATAGTGTTTCAACAAGCTCCTGACAGGGCTATATCTTCTAACAAGGATTACTATACTCTAATACATCATTAGTGGGTGCTAATTCCTACCAAGGTTTTTACCTTTAATAGGGTTTCCCCATAACCAAAATATTTGTTATTGTATTGGCATTCATTGTGTTCATTGGATCTGATATTAATAAGCTTAAAAGTTTAAGTTTAATATTCTATCATACAACTGATTCACCTCCCCTCTCAGTTGTATTGTGGACTGTTAATCCTAACAAAAGTTTTTTACAAGCATTGACGGCTAACAAAATTCAGGAAAGATCTAAAGAATGAGAATCAAACATGTTACTAACATGACAACCAAGGATGTTTTAAGAGGCAAAATCAACAAAGATGATTAAGTGACAAAATCTGATGGAGGAGAAGAAAATGGTTTACTTGTCTATATAAGAGACTGGAGATTTCATAGTGAATGGTAATGCCAAAAGGAGACTGCAAAATTATCATGTGAACAAGTTTTCATGCATGCCTGATCAAACTAGTTAGTAAGAACCGAATTGAAGAGTTTTTACTGAGCGACAGGAAGCTATTACTGTGTGTGTGAAAATTGTACCTGATCTGTAGACACAACACTCAGTAAAACATTAGAGGTTAGCTATAATCAAAATCATGCAAAATTAAAATCTAATCTAACCAAGCGATTTACTGCCTTCTAATAGGTGCGAGATTGATGTTCTCAGATTGTAATCAAGATCAGTGACCTAGACGACACCTAAATGAAGGATTTGAATGCAATTGATCTAGATATGAATTGAATGCAATTAATCTATATTTTTGAATTTTCTATGCAATAAGAATGAAAAACTGATATGCTATGAATGCTATTGAAAACTGATATGAAATGAATGCTAAATGATCTAATAATGAAGATTCTAACAATGATATGAAAACTATGAAATTCTATGCTAAGATATAAAAACTATGCAATCGAAATTGATCTCACAAAGCTTTGAATTCGCAAGTTGATTCCTCAGCCTCCAATTCTCCAGCGTGATTGTGCAAAAATATGAGATGCTTTGAGATGAGCTGAGGCTTGTTTTATAGAAATCCAGGGCTTTGGAGGTGCATGGATAAAAGCCATAAATCACTCAAATAACTCAGGTTGATTTTTGAGTTATTTTTAAATAATAAATAATTAAGTCACAAAAACATGCAAAAGCTAAGCTTTAACTCAAAATAGAGTTTAGCTTTAATTGATAATTGATAGTTGTCTGCTTTTATGATTGTGCATGTTTTATTTATGAATTAATTTAATAATAAAGTGATTTATTTCCAACTTAACTGCTTTTAAAAATAAAATAATTGATTTATGGGTTAATCAATTATTTAATCAAACTTTTATTAAAAACTATATTATTAAATAATGACAACTTGTTTTAATTAATTAAATAAGAATTTAATCAATTATTCATATGATATTAGATTTATTGTCAAAATTAAATAATACAATTAATAATAGATAGAATTAAATTTAATTAAACAATTAAGTGGCAAATATTAAATCTAATTAATTAAATATGCAAAATATTTAATTAATCAAATTTTAGGATAAATGTGATTTATTGCCAAATAATTATAAAATTAAAGATAATTATGATGATTAGGAATATTGCTAGGAATATTCCCTGACGCAGAATTTAAGATAATCAATTATGATTCAATGATGTTTAGATGTGCCTTAGATTAGGACTTTGATATCGATTTCATTCCAATTGAAGATGTAGGAGATTAATGAACTTATAGCCCATTTTTGGGGTATTACATTTTGCCCCTCTTTGAATTACTGTGCGAAGCGCAGTGGTTCAAAGATAGTTTGTGTTTGATAAAGATATGAAACTGATTCAAAAGATAAACCGATCTCAAGATAGAAACCGATTGAAAGATATTGAGATAGGAGTTGATTGATATTGAATTGATATGGAGATAATAGGTCCTGAATGACCAAAAATAATGTTCACTATAGCAGCGATGAACCATTGATTGTGAAAGAGTGTCAAAACACCTGATTCCAAACCTTAGGATTGATAAGAAGTGAGTGACCCGTTCTAGACTCGATTGTCTTAGCAGAACTAGCAGGTATCATATCTGAATCCCTCAGTTGTTGAAGAACCAAGGAAAGAACACTATGATCTGATGTTTGCAAAAATTGATACAGATTACAAGATTAAGAGAATACCAGATTGATAT
Organism: Chamaecyparis obtusa; assembly: GCA_027943335.1. Taxonomy (NCBI): domain Eukaryota; kingdom Viridiplantae; phylum Streptophyta; class Pinopsida; order Cupressales; family Cupressaceae; genus Chamaecyparis; species Chamaecyparis obtusa. Next base: position 706,258 of record BSBK01003519.1, on the reverse strand, counting down.
GGATCGATGAATCTGATATGCCCCAAGTGATGATAGATTTGCCCCGAGCGATGAGGACTTTTTTGATGAATCAGTAACTAGACGTGATTGTTTGTCTTGATTACTAATGAAAGATATTGATAGATTTGATCGATAGAATTTGATTTACAGACTTTGAATGATGTGCAATACCATGCCCCCTTCGGGATTAAAATTGAAATCTGACAAGAAAAGTCAGCGTTGATAGTTTAGAAGCATGTTAATTGATTTGAGAAGTGGTTAAACACGTCCGAGAATGCATTCTACATCATTTGGAGGTCTTGGAGACCGAATTTGACTAGGTGAAACCATAAGTTGACAATAGTTGACCAAGTTGAAATTTTGATAGTTTGATGAAAGCTAATCAGTTAAGTTGAATACTAGATTTCTGTGATGATTGAAGGTTGATTATGCAAGCAATTAATAATATGAATGATCTCGGATTTGAATTTTGATCCCGAAAAAGGATTCTACTTGCTATTTCATTGGAGGAACCTTCATGTGAGATTCAGCTCTTGTTAGATTTGAAGAATTGATATGAAAAATTGTTTAAGCATTGAAGTTCGTTTAATCATTGTGAGATCATGCAAACATGCAAAATGCAATGAGACATGCAAAATGAAATACAACCTAAGACCTAGGACCTAGTCACTGATCATATGTCGATTTGTTATCATCATTGAACTTTTAGGTAACCGGATAAATCAATACAATGCCCACTAGCCATGAAACCATAGACATATGAATATCGATTTGTATGCGCAAGAATCAATACAACACCCACTGGTCAAACAACCATGGACATATGAATATTGATTTTATTTTTAGAATGTTGGATTAGATATAAACACCAAGGCATAAACGCCAAGATGACCTGAATATCATGTCCATTTTGATATAGCAATTTGTACAAGCATCAAAATATAAATATTGTGATGACCTGAGTACACCTTGCATTGTAAACACATCAAACAGTCAAGAGATCATTCTAAATCCAATGTGAATTACCCGTAGTGACCCTTTATCATTCACATCCTTAGGCAAGATCGCGTTTCACAGTAGGAGAAAAAACTCACTCAAAAAGACAATAGTGAGATCAAACTTCATTGAATTTTTTGGGTATCAATGGTTGAGGTACGCATGGCCATCCAATTCGAGATAGAGGCTCTTACAGTCAGACACCATTTCAATCCAGAATTTCCAAAGTTGTTAGATTTTCACATACAAGCAGAAAATGAAGAAAAGATTATGCCCCCAGTCATCACTCTCTAAATCCTATAAAGGACATCATCGAAGAGCTCGAAGGGACACAATATGCAAAAATCTCAATGCGAATCAGTAAGCATACAAGGAGATAAAAGCATGAAGCACATATTGTTTTCAGTTTGAGTTTAATTATGTTGTTATAGATGCAAAATCCTTTCTGGAGACAAGACTGACTGACTGACTCACATGAAGCTTCAAAGGACTTTGACTAGATAGGACACGTCTAAGATACATTGGAGGCCATAGGACATGACATTGATTGCCCCCAAATTTGAACATTGATAGGATACAGATGCGCAAGCTGATTGGTGTACAAATTGACTTATTGAAAATTGGAAATGTTGAAACAAATTGGGAGATATATACAACTAAAGTAAGACTGAAAGCTGGGAAAGACCAAGATTGTGCTGATAGATGGAGCATTTTGAACAAGTGGCTCCCGTTTGCTGGGTTTTCACCATCTTGGCAGAGATTCTATTTTTGCTACCAAGGCGCCTGTTTCCAGGTTTTCACCAAGGCACTATTTCTTTTTTTTTTTTTTTTGGCATTTTTCATTTTTTCAATTTTTTTGTACTTTTGATATTTTTTGATTTTTTTGTGAATCATCAAGGCGCCTATTGCTAGGTTTTCACCAAGATGTTCATTTTTTTTAGGACTTTTTCTGATTTTTAAATTTTTTTCAGGACATTTACCAAGCAATGAATGCCTTAGGCGTGAAATTTCTTCAGATGGAGAACGTTGATTGGTTCTTGGAGCTGTTCTCCTTCAGTCATGGAGAGTTGATAGGCACTAGAGCCAAAAGTAGTAGTGATAAAAAAGGGACCTAGCCAATTGGGTTTGAACTTCCCCTTGCGTTCTCGATGTGATTGATTTTTAGGATTTTCTCTCAACACTAGATCACCAACTTGAAATTCTCTATGTTGGACTTTCTTGTTGTAGCCTCTAGACATTCTTTTCTGATACACTCTAAGATGATCATATGCTGCTTGTCTATGCTCATCTAGTAGTTCAAGTTCTTGTAACCTAGACACTCTGTAGTCATCATCAGTTACTAGACCATGCATTCTAATTCTTAGTGATGGGATTTCAACCTCAATAGGCAGTACCGCCTCAAACCCATAAACTAAAGCAAAAGGTGTAGCCCCAACAGGTGTTCTGATACTTGTTTTGTTACTTGTTCTGATACTGGTTCTGATACTTGTTCTGATACTGATTCTAATACTTGTGCTGATATTGGTTTTGATACTGATTCTGATAATTGTTCTGATACTAGTTTTGATACTAATTCTGATACTGATTATGATAATTGTTCTGATACTGGTTCTAATACTGATTCTGATAATGATTTTGATAATTGTTCTGATACTGGTTCTGATACTGGGTATACTTGATAGCATATTTTTCTATTGCAAACGCCCAAGCAAGATCATATCGTGTAGTCCCAATGTCTAGCAAGGTGGAGAACAAGAGGGATTGGCAAGCTAGTGGAAGAGATGGAAGACAAGAGAATAAAGGATAATGAAGGGAAGAAATCCTCAAGGTAAAACTCCTCAAGAATACCCAAGCTAGGGAAAAATTGTCATGTAAAGTGCATTTAGACAAGTAATGAAAGGCTAGCATAGGATAAGTCACAAAAGCATGATGCAAGAGCAGGAAAGGATGCAGTCCAAAAGAGTAGACATGTCAAGAGACTTCATAGCACTGTGTTTTACTCTTTCTTTCTTTTTTTATTAGATCAAGACCAAAGGGGAAAAGGATAGCAATAGACAAAAATGAATGGAGGAAGATGGATATGAAAGCTAAACATGGAAGGAATGAAAGCAAGATCATCGTAAGATAGCTCACAATATAGTCAAATGTTTGTGTATAGATCAACATTGTCAAGATCAAAGAGAGAAGACGGAATGGATGAAATATGTAGAAGAACTACGCATGATGCCTAATTGTCAGGTTTTCATCATGGTACTTATCCAAGGTGCCACAAGGGAGTGGTTTTCACCATAGGATGAATTTATTTCTCTTTACTTTTGCGACCAAGGTGCCTGTTTCTAGGTTTTCACCAAGGCACATTTTCAATTTATTTTATTTTTCATTTCTTTTTTGGAAGAAGGCAAGCTTTTTAGATAATGCTCCTTGAAAGGATAAACCATGATATGCCAAGGATTCAAAATGACACGCTCAAAGATGCTGATAGGGAAAGGGAGATGAAAGAGAAAAATGGAGGATAAGGTTTTATGTAAAGTGAGTGAGGTTGGAAGATAGAAGGAATAGGCAAGTGAGGAAAAAGGATAGGAGGTAGAAGGATAATGCATGAAAGGATTGTGAAAGGGTAGATGGAAAGGAAAGAAAGTTCAACATCAACACATACCTTGAAGGGTGGTGAGATAATGGAGGAATCATGAATGAAGGAATACGTGAAGGAATATGGTGAATGGATAACAAAGGTTGAGGTTTAGGCACATGGAATGGAAGAATATTTTTAGAGGGAGATGAAGTGGAAGCCTTTGGAAGCTTGAATGTCAATTTCACTTTTTTCTCAACACCAGACTCTTTCAAGAGACTTTGGAATCCATATGGCCGTAGGCTTTTTATTTCCTTTTGATGATCTAGAGAGAATATCTTCAATGATGGATTTTGGAACCCATACTTGTCTTGTAGTTTTTTTCTTAGATATCTCTTTTGACTTTATGTTTCCACGTCGTTTAGAGGAGACATAATGATCTTCTTTTTTTGATGGATTCTTGTATTGCTTCTTTTTCTTGTATTGAACATTCAAGTTACTTCCAAAAGACTTGGGATTTGTGGAAGAGGGAGGATATGACTGGTTTAGATGGGTGAGTGGATGAAAAGGATTCAAGGGTATGCATCTATGTTGATCTTGAGGAAAGATGGGAGATGGAGGTATGTAAGGACCCAAGATGGATGGTGAATTAGGAGAGTTAGGAGGGGAGAGTGAAGGGACATAAGGACCCAAGATGGAAGGAAGACATGAATCCCTTAGTAGTGGTGGAAGAGGTCCAAGGATGGAAGTGGAAGATGCAAAAGGATAATCAATAAGTTCATCAGCATCTATATGACAACCAAGGATATCAACATCTTTAGAGTGAGCATTAGAATTTTCAATAGAATCATGGACATCTTGAATATGAGCACCTTCTTTGATAGGATTGTTCAAAGCTTGCAAAGACTTAGGAAGAGTAGAAAGTGGAAGTGAACATGGAGTGGTAGAACAAGAAGATGAAAGACTTTGATCTTGACAAGGATCTTCGGATAGCATAAGCACATAATTTTTCTCTTATTTTTCAATAGGCTTAACATTGGAAGGAGCACCATTTTTACTAACCTTAATGGAAGTATCATCTTTGGAAAGCGCAAGCGTAGTAAGGTTATTTTGATTGTCAATAAGCTCAACAGTGTAAGTAGTAGCTTGATCTTGCTTAGGCGAAGACTTAAGACATGGTGGAATGCATGAAAAAGGGGGTACAAGATCAAAAGAACCCTGAGGTGGATAAGAGACATCTTGAAAAGGAGTGGACAACATGGAGGGTTCTTGATCTTGATCTTTCTTTATATTCTTTTCTTCATCATTTTTAGAGTCCTCTTGACATGGAGCCACTTCTAAGGACAAGGAAGCATGTTGGGATTGTATGGATGACTTTGGAAGAGATGGTGGAGGACTAGCTGAAGTAGGGATTATAGCATATGAAGGCTTAGGCTCTTTAGGTTTATCATTATTGAAAGTATTGGTAGCCAAGTGAAGGTTAGCTTGAGTTTCTTCAAGGGGTAGCCCTAGAGGATAACTATAGGGAACCGCATGAAAAGTATCAGGGCTTGTGTCAGATGAAGGTTTTGTGAAAGATTTGAAAGACTTGGAAGCTTTAAAAAATGTACGGGTATTGGAGGAAGTAGGGGATGGAAGGGAACCATCACCAGACAAAGGTTCAGCATTAACATGATCTTGCTTGATAGTGTAATCTTTATTTTCAGCTGGAGAGTTCTTAGAGGAGAGATCCTTATAGTATTGACGTTTCAAGCTAGCATGATGTATTTTATAGTCCTCAGTAGTATTAGATGGATCATCATCAAGGTATTGTCCACAAAAGCCATCAAAGTCTCTTTCAAAATTAGAATCATATGGATCACCATCACGATCTATCCAATGTGATGGCCCATTTGTAGTAAGCAGGAATGAACGATGAGGAGGACTCTTAGGAATAGAGGTGTCATAGGTATCATTACATTGTCTGTCGTCATAGTCATCATAGTCTCCAAAGCTAGATGTGTCACTCTCCGTGGAAGAGGTATCATATTGCTCAAATTTTTTTCGGGGGCATGGTGACATGTACAAGTCTTTATCAAATGGAAAAGAGTATAGAGGTTCTTTTTCTTTCTCAAGTTTGTCAAGCTGGACTTGCATAGCTTGTAGCTACTTCATCATAGCGGTGATTAGAATTTCTTCCTCATGTGTACTAATTCTTTGAGACATGTGTACTGATTTTTAATAGCTACTGATTTGTTCTTGACACAATGATATTTTTGACAGATTCTGGAACTAGGCCGAAAACATTGGATATCTTGCAATTTGACAATTTCTGACAACTCTCTCAAATTTTTCCAAACGACACTCTACAGACTCGTATGACATTGGGTAGTCTATGAAATGACAGTTGCTAAACTCATACGATAGTTGGGTAGCAATGAAATGACAGTTGACAAAACTTGTACGATAGTTGCTAATAGGGTTTTGACTTTCTTGAATTTGCTAGTTTGAAAACTCGTACGACACTGGGTTCTCAATTGTACGACAGATGGGCAATATTGAAATGACACTTGACAAAACTTGTACAACTTTTCACTTCTTGAAATGACTTTTGACTCTAGAAAGATTTTACGTCAATTTTTGCAAAATTTAAGGTCTTCAATTTTGGATTGTTTGCAAATTGTACTGTCCAGATTTTGAAGGTTATACCAGATTTGATCATTTTTAATAGCCAAGTAGATAAACAAGCACGTAGAACAGCAAGCAAGTGATTCCAAGCACGTCTGAAAACAATGAACAAGGGAAAAAGCAACCTTGTGCATGAACAATCAAGTGACCAAATTGTGCTAATCCCTGAGAGTTCTAATTGTGTATGTTCTGAAAAGTTTTGCAATAACACACATATACCTAAAAGTGAAAAATTAGCCTCTCTAGGGTTTTTAGTAATAGTTTGACTCTGCAACTTTTATGATTCAAAGGGGTGAACTCCAATCCCAGTGCACCAGGGTTTTGACACAGTCCGAGAACTTAATCTTCAAGAGCTGCTAGGGAGATCTGACAACCCAACAATGAACCATACCTGTGGAGATTTCTTCCACAAGGACATTTATATAGCGGCTGTCACTACCATGGCGAAAATGGCTATTACCGCTTGAGGTTCCGTCAACGCAGTTTTCCCTGTGAAGGGATTGTCTGCTATGGTTAACCCTCTCTAAAGGTGACTCACAGATTTATACCACAAGGGGACTTGGCTCCAGATCGAAGGTTTTTGACACCTTTTCACTTTTAACCCAAACAAAGCAAGCAGATTAATCCGACACGCTAAGACAAAGTTTTGTTCCACCAAGGTCTGTGATATCAACTCCATGTGATCTATCAACCTCTTCGGGGAGAGAATGTATCAATCAATAAGAGAAGATGCACTAACCAATTTTGATTCACCAAAGCTCATGATATCAACTCCACGTGATCTATCAACCTCTCCGGAGAGAGAATGTGTCGATCAATAAGAGAAGACTCACTAACCAAGTTGAATGTGAAACGCACTAAGTATCCTCCCTACCTACAAGAATTCCATCGTCAAGGAAGGATTTCTCTAGGAATCCAATCTCTCAAGAATCACGAATAGTGTTCATAGGGCCTAATTACTATGTGAGCATAGATGTATGTTCCGAAAATAAATCTACGAAAAGCATCTAAAAAGTAGAAAGAGGAACACTTAATGCTTAAAGCAAATATGAGATGAGTCCACAAGGTGGAACACTTAACACCTCACACAAGTTGAAAATGAGTCCCCAACTTAGAAAACAAGTGAGTTCCTAAAAGCACAAAAGGGTTGCCAAGTGGAACACTTAACGCTTCTGTCCTGTTGACCCCTCCCCTTTATGGCGCTGAGATTGCAACCACAGGGTGAAAATGAGGGGCCGGCGGATTAGCGAGTCCAATAACCCAAGATAGCAATCAAGATCAATCACAAGTATTCTAAGACTACTTAATGAATCCTTAAGGGATCACAACCTAGTATCAAATTATGCAAGTGTGTAGAAATAGATCAAAAGCATGAAAAAATGCACACAAGCTTGACACGTGAGAGATTTATTTTAAGTCCAAATTGAAATATTTTCAGAACAAGAAGAATACCTCATGATCCTCGCAATGTGCTTAGTACATTTTACCTGATTTTTAGCAATTCTTGTTGAGCTTTTCTATGCAAGCAAGTGACAAACTCCCCAACAAGCAAACAAGCAAACAAGATATGCAAAATATATTCAACTTATGAAAACCATAGGGTTTTCTCTAAAAATCAATTACTATCAGCAATAATAACCAGAAATTAACCCAAATGACAACTCATATCATTCATTGAACCATGTAAAAAAAAAAAGTGCATACCCATCACAATTTATTTATTTTTTTTGCTGCATTTGACCTAGTCAACAAGATCTGATTTTGTTGATATGATTTTGGCCACAAAAATAGAAATTCAGAATAGAGACCCCTAATAAAAAATAGAGAGCTTTCCAAAAATGCAAAAATTTTAAAAAAATCTCTTCATTTGTGCCCTAGAGACCCGTTTTATCAAAACAGACTAGTTTTTGCAAATTGACTATTTGAGCTATTAAATTGCATCCAAATTTAAAACACAAATAATAGACCCTCTATATAATTTGAAGAACTTTCCGAAAATGTAAAAATTTCTAAAAAATATTTTGATTTACACCAAAAATTAATTTTTTATGAAAAATAAAAAAAAATTATTAAAAATTCAAAAAATTTTAGAAAATTCTAAATTTTTTATCGAAGCTTCTCCGATATGTCACCAACCTGAAAAAAAAATTTCAGACCAAAATGCTAAGCCGTTTGGGAGATAAAATTAAATCTTTGAAACTTTGGGGTTTTAGCTCCCAAAAAAAATCAAAACCAGCATGCAAAGGTGGGTTGCCCCACGCTGGGCGCCAGAAATGTGTGTGTGAAAATTGTACCTGATCTGTAGACACAACACTCAGTAAAACATTAGAGGTTAGCTATAATCAAAATCATGCAAAATTAAAATCTAATCTAACCAAGCGATTTACTGCCTTCTAATAGGTGCGAGATTGATGTTCTTAGATTGTAATCGAGATCAATGACCTAGACGACACCTAAATGAAGGATTTGAATGCAATTGATCTAGATATGAATTAAATGCAATTAATCTATATTTTTGAATTTTCTATGCAATAAGAATGAAAAACTGATATGCTATGAATGCTATTGAAAACTGATATGAAATGAATGCTAAATGATCTAATAATGAAGATTCTAACAATGATATGAAAACTATGAAATTCTATGCTAAGATATAAAAACTATGCAATTAAAATTGATCTCACAAAGCTTTGAATTAATAATAGATAGAATTAAATTTAATTAAACAATTAAGTGGCAAATATTAAATCTAATTAATTAAATATGCAAAATATTTAATTAATCAAATTTTAGGATAAATGTGATTTATTGCCAAATAATTATAAAATTAAAGATAATTATGATGATTAAGAATATTACTAGGAATATTCCCTGACGCAGAATTTAAGATAATCAATTATGATTCGATGATGTTTAGATGTGCCTTAGATTAGGACTTTGATGTCGATTTCATTTGAATTGAAGATGTAGGAGATTAATGAACTTATAGCCCATTTTTGGGGTATTACAATTACTGAGTGAGAGTAAGTTACTGAATATTGATTGAAACGGAATTGATTTAATGATCAAAGGATTGAATGAGCTTAACATTGATCTGTACATCTATAATTGAAGCTGTATTAAGGTAGATCACCTACTGTTACATTTTAACCATTGTACACAATCAAATCTCTTAACCAAGTGGACTAAGAAAGTTTTTTATGTATCATTCATAGAATGAACATTGTTATCCTGTCAACCCCATAGTGAATGCTAGTTGGATGATAATGGTTGGTCTAAAATCCTCTAACAAGGTCACACCTAATAGTGTGTTTGTAACCTTTAATAGGGTTGGGTCTTCACCGACCTCACTTCAGAAGAGTGAATATTTTTGGGTTTCCTGTCCTAGGTGGTTTTTCCCTTCACAGGGATTCCACGTTAAATCTCTTGTGTTATGTGTTGATTGTGATATTTGTTTGATGTCATATTTACATGTTGCATATTAGATTTGATCGGTAATCACTATATTTTTTAGACTACTAATCGGTAAAAGCACAGACAATATAGTATTTCAAGTTATCGAGTATAAGAAGTTTTAAGTATTTGTTTTTGGATTATACATTTTGTATTGAGACACTGGATAACTGATTCACCCCCCTCTTAGTTATTCTAACAAGCACATTGGTTGCTTGGAGAAAATTTTCAAAGACATAAGCAAAAGATCACAAGATGTATAAGAGGGAAGTGCCTAAGCTAAAAAAAGATAACTTCTTGATATGGAAAAGAAGGATGAGGCTTCACATATATAGAATTTGAGAATATTCTCTACATCTACTAGACCATGGCTACTTACAACCAACTATTGGACCTTTGACAGTTGATTAGTTAAGAGACAAACATGAACATAACATAACTATGATAGAGATTGTTGTTTCTCTATCTATTGCTAAATTTAAAGATGTCAAAGCATGCAATACAACGAAGGAAATGTGGGAAAAACTTGCATTAGTTTATGGTGGAGATGTAAATGTAATGAGAGCTAGAGCTAAAATTTTAAGAGGTAGATTTGATGACATGAAGATGAAGGAAGTTGAGAACATTACACAATACTATAGCCGAATCAAAGAGGTAGTCAATGCTATCTGAGGAGCGGGAGGTATTATTTATAAAGATACTGTTGTAAGTAAAATATTGAGAACCTTTCTTCCTATCTATGCAATTAGAATATTTTCAATTCATGTCTGCACCTAATAGTACTCTTACCCGTGATAGTTCGATTGGCAAGTTAACTACTTTTGAGATGAATAATTATGACAATAGTGTTGTATTGAGTATTGAGTCTACTTTTATGTCACCCCTTAAGATCGGTAAATCTAACAGTAAGCATAACATAAAGAATGAAAGTGGTAGTGACAGGGAAGATGAGCTTAATGAGATTGAAGCACTTATGGCTTGGAGACTTCAAAAAGGTAATGGAAGGTATAAGGTAAATTTACCTTTAGCTTGTTTTAATTGTAAAGTGTTAGAAAGTAAAGTCCACCAAGATAACTGAGAGGGGGGGGGGGGGGGGTGAATTAGTTATCAGATAATTATAACTTTTATCAACTTCAACAAAATTTAATCATATAAGCAATATAATTACCAACCATAGAAAGATATTCATACACAATGACACAAGATATGTTGACTAGGGAACCTCTTGATTAGAGAGTAAACCCTGGTGGGAATGATGCCCACAAAAGATGCACTAATATGAATATTCCTTGTGAAAGGATGGAATTTGTTAGGAGTCTTATGAAATACATTCAGTACATATGAATCCCTATTAGGAGATTTTGAATCCCTACTAAAAGATTCTGTTAGGAGTTATGGAAGACAGAAGGACCCATTGCCCAAACAAATTTAATGGAAAGATCACTGAACACACTATTCAATTGATCTCTAGATTATTCAATAGAATAATGTGAAATCATTACTATTCTCAACAATATGTTACCTCTTCTCTGACTGTGCCAAACCACACTCACTGCTACACCAGATCTCAATTTTAGATCTCTGTACGTCGCGTGTCTTCTTTCACAAATTTTCTTTCACAACTTCATTCAATTCATCACAACCATATTCAACTGTATTACAACAAGGAAAAACATTCCTTCCTTTATACCAGACTCAAGTAATTACAAATGAGTTGACATCCAATTACAAAATAAAAGTTTCCACACGCTACATCAAAAATTACACAAAACTGTTAGCTTTCAATTAGAATAATTCTTCAGTCATGCAACTTCAAAGTTTGCACTATCATCCACATCACTAAAAATATGTCTTCAACTACTCTCTAACTGTGCAAAACCAGATTCCATCCCAATTAGGAGATATCATCCAATTTTCACAAACTGCTACTTAGGAACACTGCCTAAATACTACTTCCACCAAAATGCTCATAACTTCCATGAATAAATGAATTACTATCTGTGCTCTTAACCATGAACATATAACATATCAAAGAGTAAATCCTCAACATCACATAGCTTGATCTACAATATCCTATGTGTGCTAATCAAAACACTATCTACTCCTCTGCTAATCTCCAGTAGATCATTGTGTTGACATCAATGACAATCATAGTCATGAATACAAAAAAAATTGCTATAGAATGGCTGCCAATACTCCCATAGGATATATTCAACATTCATTCCTAATAATCTCCCCCATTGGCATTGATGGCAACATAGATGAAAAACATCCAGTGTTCTAAAAATCCAACACTGCAAAACTGTTGCTTTGAAAAATACTTCAAGTCCTCTTCATCAATCAAATCTTGCTTCATTTTCCTATTCAGTTCTCTCCAATAGATGGTACAAATGTTTTTTCATGTACACTTCTCCCCCATTGAGATCAATGACAAAATTCTCATCATTATGTCAACAACTCTAATGTCAAAAGACACTGTTCAGAAAATACATTCACTAGAGTCCTCATGACTCAGCTCAGATACACATACTCCCCCATAGAGGAAGTACCAACATCCAGTCCAGAAGAAAGATAGGGCTCATATACCACTGGACAAATACAACTATTTGCATCACTTCTCAAAATTAGGCTGGGGCATAACCCCAAGAATACCTCTCAAATAATCAAATGTATCCTTAGGTAAAGGCTTTGTAAATATGTTTGCTATCTACTCCTTTGTCCTTATGTACTCAAGTCTGACTTCTTTTTCAGCAACTTTCTCTCTTACTACATGATACTTAATCTCTATATGCTTAGTCTTAGAATGCAATACAGGGTTCTTAGACATACTAACTGTGCTGGTGTTATCACAATGTATAACAATAGGATCAAAAAACTTTATTCCAATATCCTTCAACATCTGCTTCATCCAAATTATCTAGTTATAATTGTTTTTTGCTGCTACATATTCTGCTTTTATTGTGCTCTGTAAAATACAATTTTGCTTCTTGCTTAGCCAAGAAACCAATCTTCCTCCAAGGAAAAATGCTCCACCACTGGTGCTCTTTTTATCATCAACACTGCCTCCTCAATCAACATCTATATATACACATAGGGTAAAATCATCATAATTTTCATACCACAATCCATAGTCCATTGTGCCTCTTAAATATCTCAGTATCCTCTTTACTCTTGCATAATGTGGTTCTCTATGTTCAGCTTGAAATCTTGCTACAATTCCAACTGAATGTGCTATATCAAGTCTTGTATGTGTCAAGTACTGCAATCATCCAATCATAGATTTGTACTTCTATTCAATTGTAGGAGTCTCATCTGTGCTAGATAATTTATGTCCAATTACCATAAGTGTTCCAACTAGTTTACAGTTCTCCAATCCAAATCTCTTTAAAAAATCATTCAAATTCTTTGTCTGGCTTACAAAGATACCTGTTAGAGCTCTAAATTTTGGGCAAAATTTGGAGTCCTATATAGTGATAAAACCCTAAAAATGGCCTCTTAAACTCCATGCCCAATAATTAATGATGGAGTACATGAAATGGGATAAAATATTACATTAATTTTTAATTAAAAAGTTGAGATATTATGGAAGGAAGCTCTGTGACAAAAATAATCAAAATTCTATGATCCAAGCCTTTAGAAAATACTGGAATTTCAACCTGTTGCAAAGATGATGTCGACATAGATAGAAGATGGTCAAATTTTAAAAATATAAAAAGACCCAGTTCGGGAAATCAAATTTCATATCTCCATTAAAAATATTAGCTTTCCATGAGGTGTTTTGGTTTTTCAACCAAGCCCAAATCCAAAAGTTAGGTAGTTATTTTTTAGTTAGTTTATCATTTTTTCAAAACAATTTGTAATAAGGGTGTGTCTTTTCACCTTAAAGAGGTGTGAAAGCCACTCAAACATGTATATATACATAATGTAAAATATAAAGAGAGAAAAGACAATACAAGATATATTTTCATAGGATATAATTCGATTAAAACTACAATATGAACTCTAATGTACTATTTTTTTCAACATTAATAAAGATAAGTGCTCTTCTTTTTTATTTGTGGTTATAAGTTATATATTTTCAATTGGTCTTTTAGATTACTCTATGAACCAGGGTATCCTATTATGTTTTTTTATTTGATGCATTCATTTATGACTAATTTTTACAATTTGAATAATGGTAGCATGGTCTGGGAATCTGTTGTTGTTTCCTTTGGGCTCTTAAGTTGAGTTAAAAACCATAGGACCTATTGTATAAATTATTGTAAATTTTATTTCAATAGAAGCTTGTATGGTGATGGTCTCGCTTTACAGGAGTGAGTTACCTTAAAACTATCTCTGATTTTATGTAGGATTGAAATTTTTATGACTCTATAGCCCAAGTATTTAGAAGGCACTGATCTAACTATAATTTGGAAATTATTATTTGGTTCATACTTTGTGGTTTGTAGATTATATAATCATTTCAAAAATATTACTTTTGAGTCCTTAGTTTAATCCACTTTAGTCAAGATTTATAGAATAGAGATTATTAGAGGATTTGTTTCTTTCCTTCAAGGATCATTCACCACCTTGGGAGGAACTTTGTTTATTTATGTACACAGTTGTGCAACATAGAGAATTTGATAGTTTAAAGTGAATTTAGGCCTACCAGCCTTGGCTTGATTAAGCTAGAATTGCAGAGGTATTAGTGTGTACTTGTCAGTTGGCCAAAAGTGATTCATCATTTTTGGGCACCAATAATACCATCACTATTCTGTGTTATCTATAATCCCAAAAAGTATTTCATTTCACCAATCATGCTCATTTCAAATTCAATTTTTATTTCATCAGCAAATTTATCACTAGCTTCATCTTCTCCAAAAATAATGTCGTCAACAAAAATAACTATAATCAACAAACCATTTTCAATTTATTTTGTGTATAGATTGCTATCAGTTATTCCTTTTGTAAATCCTAATTTTAACAAATACTTATCCAATCTTGCATACCAAGTTCTAGGTGCTTGCTTTAGTCCATATAAGGATTTCTTTAGTTTACATACCATGTCTCCTTCTTGAGTCAAAGGAAAACCTTAAGGCTGCTCAATATAGACTTCTTCTTCTAATTCGCCATTCAAAAATGTTGACTTCACATCCATCTGATATAGTTTGAATTTCTTAAAATTTTCATAGGCCAAAAATATTCTTACTACAATTCTTGCTACTGGTGCAAAAGTTTCTTCATAGTTAATTCCTTCTTGCTGTGAGTATCCCTTGCATACCAATCTTGCTTTGTTTCTTTCTACTTCTCCTTGTTCATTCATCTTGTTTCTGAATATCCATTTCATTCCAATAACATTCTTATCTTTAGGTCTAGGGACCAATTCCCATGTCTTGTTCTTTTCAATCTGATCTAGTTCTTCTTTCAGGACTTTAATCCAATGTTCATCTTCACAAGCTTCACTAGTAGATTTAGGTTCAATTTGAGAAATCAAACATAATTGTTCTTGTACCTTATTTTGAGTTAGAACTCCTCTGTCTATGCTTCCAATAATTTTCTCAACAGGATGATTCCTTGATAAGTTCCTGTTAGGTGTCACTGTCTTAGATCTCACTTCAGGTGTCGGTTCTTGAATGATTTCACTGTGGCTTTCATTCAACAAGTCACTATTAATTTCATAGAATAATTTAGTAGTTTCAGTGTTAGGTTTAGGATGAGTTCCTTCATCAAATTCATAATCAAGCATTCTTTCCTAAATTTTGAACTTTTCATCAACTTTAATATTTGCGCTCTCAACAATAGTCTTAGTTCTCTTGTTATAACATTTATAAGCTTTTCTCTTCAAAGAATATCCAAGAAATATACCTTCATCACTTCTAGGATCAAACTTTCCAATATCATCATCTCTCTTTATATAACATTTGCTTCCAAAAATTCTAAAATACTTAACTAAGGGTGCATGTCCAAACCATAATTCATAGGGTGTCTTGTCTGTGTCTGCTCTAATTTGTACTCTATTTATTGTATACACTATTGTGTTCACTGCTTCTTTGCCAAATCATTCTCAAATAACATAGCTCTTGCCACTTCAGTCACTGATCTATTTCTTCTTTTTGCAATACCATTTTGTTCAAGTGTTCTAGGGGCTGAAAATTGTCTCTTAATACCATTTACTTCACAAAAGGTGTTAAACTCTCTAGAAGTAAATTTTCCACCTCTATCAGATCTCAAACATTTAATCTTCATTATAGATTCATTCTCAGCTTTATTCTTAATGATCTTAAACTTATCAAATGCTTCATATTTTTTTTTAAGAAATGTAATCCACATCATTCTTGTAAAATCATCAACAAGAATCATAAAATACCTTTCTCCATAGAATCCTCTAGTCTTGGTAGGACCACTCAAATTTGTATGAACAATCTCCAACTTCTCTACAGATGTAAACTTCTTACTGGGAAATGAACTTCTCTTTTGTTTAACCATCACACATTCCTTGCAAATCATGTTAGTAGGCTTCATAATTTTAGGCAAATCTCTTACTGCAAGTGTAGTACTTATTTTCACAATGTTATCAAAATTTATATGACAAAATATTCTGTGCCATAACCAACTATCATCAATCTTAGTAATCAAACATGTCATCTCAGTAGGATTCAACTGAAATACATTACCTCTGGTTCTAGAGCCAGTTCCAATCAAATTTCCATCTTTATCTTTTATCACACAAGTTTTCTGAGTAAACCAAACTTGATATGCCTTATCAAATAACTATCCAACACTCAAAAGATTATGTTTCAAACCATCCACAAAGTAAACATCATCATTATTAGTCTTCCCATCAAGAGTAATAGATCCTATACCTTTAATCAAACAAGGTGCATTATTTCTAACTCTAACAACTCCTCCATCATAATTGTTAAACTTTATGAACTTTTTCATGTCTCCAATCATATGATGTGAATAGCCACTATCTATAATCCAATCAAATTTCTTTTCAACTTGAGAAACTAGGGCTTTTTCTTCCTTAACATCTGTTTCAAGATTTTCTTCTTTAATTGCTACAAATCCTATGCCATCATTATTCTCAGTATCACTTTCACTTAGAGTTCTCTCTATACTAGCTTCAAGATCTTCATCATTAGCATAATAACATTCCTTAGATCTTCTAGGCTTGAAATTGTTTCTATTCATTTTAACTCGCTTAAGACATTTAGATGCAAAATGACCATATTCTTGACAAGTCCAACATTTAAAAATTTTCTTACCATCTGGTTCTCTCTTCACAAGTAAGACAATACCTTCTTCAATCTTCTTGTCTTCTTCATTTCTAGATCTGCTACCACCAGTATAATCTCCACTCACACTGATGTTTCTTGACAAAGTAGGGTGAACACTAAGAGCACTAAATGTTGTCTCCATTCTAGGCAAATCTCTTGATAACCTTAGGTTTATTTTAGCTGCTTCCAATCTTCCAAGAAGAGTCTCTCTTGTAAAATTTGAAGTACAAGGTATAACTTGTTCAATCATCTATGTTTTCTGCTTATACACAGGAGTCAATGTCCTCAGAATTTTCCATATCACTTCATTCTCTATCTTTGTTCCTCCATAAGATTTTATGCCTGCAACAATTTTTGACATTCTACCAATATAGCTTCTAACAGATTCATCTTCCATCATTCTTATATCTTCAAATGCACATATCCAATTATGTATTCTAACTTTCTTTGCACGTTTATCACCTTCAAAAGTAGAGTGTAAAACTTTCTAAATTTCATGAGATGTTTTCAAACATTTTACTTGATTGTACTCATTCTCCGAAAGGGCTATCAAAAGTGCTTCTTTGGAAAGTATGTTACACATGAATAGATCTCTCTCATCACTAGAACATGTTTCAAGATTATCCTCATCAATGATAGTCTTCTAATTCTTTGTAATCAACCAATAACCTGGTCCTAAACATAATAGACGTGTCTTCATCCTTTCTTTCCAGCTATCAAAGTTTACTCCATCAAACTTAGGGCTTTCTTTCCTAAAATTCACCATGGATCTCCTTAAGCTGTTAAACTTTTCTTTTAAGGACTTGCTACTTTGATACCAATTGTTAGAAAGTAAAGTTCACCAAGATAACTGAGAGGGGGGGGGGGTGAATCAATTATCAAATAATTATAACTTTTATCAACTTCAACAACATTTAACCATGTAAGCAATATAATTATCAACCATAGAAAGATATTCATACACAATAACATAATGACACAAGATATGTTGACTAGGGAACCTCTTGATCAAAGAGTAAACCCCGGTGGGAATGATGCCCACAAAAGATGCACTAATATGAATATTCCTTGTGAAAGGATGGAATTTTTTAGGAGTCTTATGAAATACATTCAGTACATATGAATCCCTGTTAGGAGATTTTGAATCCCTGCTAAAAGATTCTAACTCTGTTAGGAGTTATGGAAGACATAAGGACCCACTGCCCAAACAACTTCAATGGTAAGATCACTGAACACACTATCCAGCTAATCTCTAGATTATTAAATAGAATAATGTCAAATCATTACTGATCTCAACAATATGTTACCTCTTCTCTAACTGTGCCAAACCACACTCATTGCTACACCAGATCTCAATTTCAGATCTTTGTACCTCGCATGTCTTCTTTCAAAAAATTTCTTTCACAACTTCATTCAATTTATCATAATTCATCACAACCATATTCAACTATATTACAACAAGGAAAAACATTCCTTCCTTTATACCACACTTAAGTAATTACAAATGAGTCAGCATGCAATTAAAAAATAAAAGTTTCCACACACTACATCAAAAATCACACAAAACTGTTAGCTTCTAATTAGAATAATTCTTCACTCGTGTGACTTCAAAGTTTGTTTTGTCATCCACATCACTAAAAATATGTCTTCAACTATTCTCTAACTGCACAAAACCAGATTCCATCCCGATTAAGAGATATCATCTGATTTCCACAAACCGCTACTCAGGAACACTACTTGAATACTGCTTCCACCAAAATGCTCATAACTTCCATGAATAAATGAATTACTATTTGTGCTCTTAACTATGAACATATAAAATATCAAAGAGTAAATCCTCAACTTCACATAGCTTGATTTGCAATATCCCACATGTGCTAATCAAAACACTATTTTCTCGTCTGCTAATCTCTAGTACAGATCATTGTGTTGACATCAATGAAAATCATAGTCATGAATGCAACAAGAACTAATATAGAATGGCTGCCAATACTCCCATAGGATATATTCAACATTCATTCCTAACATAAAGAGATTGGCCATATTTCTATTAGATGTCCTAACAAGAAAGAAGAAGATAAAGACAATGACCGATTTGGTGATGGAAAGTTTGGCAGAAGAGATAACAAAGGAAACCAACACAATGATAGAAGAAACAACTGAGATTACAAAGAAAAAGGAAATAAGGCACATTACCTTATTGGAGAAGATGAGAATGACATCGACATCAACACTGATGATGATATTGAAGTGGTATTTGTTGTAATGAAAGATGATTCAGAAGAAGAGGAAAGGTATGTAGAAACAACCCTTATTTCTAAAGTTAGCAAGAATGATACTTGGATCATTGATAGTGGCTGTACACATCACATGACTGGTAATGAAGATAAATTTGATTACCTTGAACACTACAATGGAGGATCAGTGAAAATGGAAAATGATACACCTTGTCAAGTGAAAGGAAAAGGGTCTATCTTATTGAATGATAGGATTAGGTGTGATAATGCATACTAGGTAAAAGGACTTAACTACAATTTTTTGAGGTTAGCACAACTGAATAACTCAGGTGACCAAGTTGCATTTGAAATAAAGAAGGTGAAAATATATGATGGAACTAGAAAGCTGGTCAGTACTGGAGGACAATCAAAAGGTAATCTATTCTATCTTGACAATGTTGAAACTTCTTGTTTGTTGGCCAAAAATGAAGATGTATGTTTATGGCATAAGAGACTATGTCATGTGAACTTTGATAACATGGTTAAGATCAATAACAAGAGAAGAGTTAGAGGTTTACTGAGTCCAACCAAACCTAAAATCAAGGTCAGAAAGGAAAGATGACCAAATATAGTTTTAAAAGAAAAGACTATTCATCTAAAGGTATTTTGGAGTTGGTACATACCAACTTATGTCATCGTATGAGAACTCAAAGCTATTATTGTGACAAATATTTTATTTTATTTATTGATGACTACTCTAGGATGATGACAGTAATGTTCTTAAAAGAAAAATCTGAAGCTTCAAATTGTTCAAGTGGTATAGGGCTAAAGTTGAAAATAAATTTGGGAAAGAATTAAAATGCTTAAGATCTGATAGAGGAGGTGAGTTTGTTTCTAATGAGCTCACTAATTTCTATAATGATCATTGAATCAAAAGATAGGTTTCTACACCAAGGACACCACAACATAATGGAGTTGTTGAAAGAATTGATCTATTGTTGATTGTGGTAGAACATTGATGATTGAGAAAGATTTTTCACAAATGAACTAGAGAGAAGCAGTTAGCATTGTTGGATACACTTTGAATCGAGTTTAGCTAAAGAAAGATACAAATAAGACACCTTATGAGTTATGGTTTAGCTATACACCGAATGTAAGTTATTTTAGAATTAGATGCTACATTTTAAAAGATGATAAAAATGGTAAATTTGACTCTAAAGGTGATGAAGGAATATTTTTAGGATATTCTATTAAGATTAAAGCTTATAAATGTTTGAACAAGGCTACTAATAAAATGGTTGAAAGTGCTAATGTAAAAGTTGATGAGTTTTCTAAAAAGAATGATGAAGAAAGTAGAAAGGAACCAAAATACTATGGTAGGTTTACATATATTGAACATCCAGACTATCTACCGAAGCCACATGCTAAGTCTACCGAGCATCAAGAAAATGTTATCAAGAATCAGCAAATGCAAATTGAGAACTAGGAAGAAGTTGTCAAGGAGCAAAATGAACCTGAACTGAATGATGAGAAAAGAAGACAACAAATGTAGGCAAGAATTGTTAGAAGACACCATCCATAGAACCAAATCAGTGGAGAAAAACAAGCTAGAATGATGACCCAAAGTAAGTTAAGACAAAACACATGATTATTTTGTGAATTTGAGCCTAAGAATGTTAGAGATGCACTTGAAACTAAAGAATGGGTTAAGCTATGAATGAAGAAATTGAACAGATTGAGAAAAACAAGACATGGGCATTGGTACCTAGACCAAATGATAAAAATGTAATTGGTACTAAGTGGATTTATAGAAATAAGTTAAATGAGAATGGTGAGGTCACTAGGAATAAGGCAAGACTTGTATGCAATGGGTATGCACAAGAAGAAGGTATTGACTATGGTGAAACTTTTGCACCAGCAGCTAGACTTGAAGGAGTCTATATATTACTTGCATATGATGTACATAAGGGATCCAAATTATATCAAATGGATGTGAAATCGGCATTTCTGAATGAAATTCTTGAGGAGGAGGTCTACATAGAACAACTAGAAGGTTTTGTTGATTTGAATCAGAATAACATGATATGTAGACTGCACAAAGCTCTGTATGGACTAAAGAAAACACCAAGAGCATGGTATGAAAGACTACATGCTTATCTTATCAGTATTGGATTTGTAAGGACAAGTGATAATAATAATTTGTACATGAAAGGAGAATCTGATTATAATATTTTGATTGCTAAAATTTTTGTTGATGACATAATCTTTGGAGAACATGATTTGATTTGCAAATATTTTGCTAATGAAATGAGAAAGGAATTTGAGATGTCAATGTTTGGAGAGATTAAATTCTTTTTAGGTTTGCAAATTATACAATAGAATGATGGGATTTTCATCACTCAATCAAAATACGTTAAGGAAGTGTTAAAGACTTTTGGCATGGAAGATTAAAAAATGGTAGGAACAATGATGGTAACAAGATGTAAGTGGACAAAGGATGATGAATAAACTGAGGTAAATCAGACACTGTACAGATCAATGATTGGAAAATTAATCTATGTGGTACATAGTAGGCCTGATATAGCACATGCAGTTAGGATTGTGGCAATATTTTTTGCCAATCCTAAAGATATTTAATATGTTTAATGACTAAAAACAACATTCCATGCAGACTCTCCCTATGAATTTGATCTTTTCAGTTCTCTGATTCTTTTGCATGTTCTCAATAACAGATATAATCAATCTACCTTTATTTCATAGAACTTCCTCTCCCATTGACAACAATGCAAATGAAAATAAATAACTCTTTAGTAGCCAAATTATTCTCTGTTGCTCAGTCCAGATCAAGTACCTTCATGTACTGATAAACAATTCTCTATTCTAGCTTCTACAATCCTTCACAACCTTAGGAATCCTAAAGTGTGAGCTATGTGCATCAACATGAATTATTTTCTAATAAAGTATATGTTGATGCAACCTCCTAATCACCTTAGTGAATGATAGATAGGGAAAAAACCCCTAATCTAGTCCTCAAATACTCAAAAGTGTCCTTTGGTAAGGGCTTGGTAAAAATATCAGCAAGTTGTTCTTTAGATTTTACAAATTCTAGTTTCACCTGCTTCTCTTGAACTTGTTCCCTCAAGTAGTGATATTTAATAGATATGTGCTTTATTTTTTAATGAATCACCAAATTTTTTAAAATTTTTATAGCACTCGTGTTGTCACAATATATAATAACTGGGTCAGTGATCACCTCATTCATTCCTTCCAACACTTGTTTTATCCAAGCAATATTTGAACAATTTGTAGTAGCAACAACATACTCTTCTTCAACAGTAGATTGAGAAATACATGCTTGTTTCTCCAACCCAATCTACATCATTGTAAACTCAAAGTTAAAATTTTCCTTCACTTGTGTACCATAAACCATAGTCTTCAATTTTCTTCAAATATCTCAAAATCCTTTTAACAACAACTATATGTGATATTATATCTTATCGAGTTGTTTGAATTGTTGAAATAGTTTTTAAAAGTACATCAAAAAGTTTGGGACTGTAGGATAACTAATTTAACTGATTCACCCCCCCCCCTCCTCAATTATTGTAAAAAACATAACTTTCACCATAAAATCCTCTAGTCCTTGTGGGACCACTCAGATCTGTATGAACAATTTCCAATTTTTCTGCTATGGTGAACTTCTTACTGGCAAAAGAACTTCTTTTCTTCTTAGCCATAACAAATTCTTTGCATATCATGTTAGTAGGTTTCATAATCTTAGGCAAATGTCTTACTACAAATGTAGTGCTTTCTTTCACAATGTTATCAAAATTTATGTGACAAAACCTTTTGTTCCATAACCAACTGTCATCAATTTTAGTAATCAAACATGTTATCTTAGTAGGATTCAATTTAAATATATTACCTCTGGTTCTTGATCCTTTCCCAATTATCTTACCATTCTTATCCTTGATCACACAAGTCTTCTCAGTACACCAAACTTGATATCGCTTGTGAACTAACTATCCAAAACTTAGAAGATTATGTTTTAGTCCATCCACAAAGTAAAAATCATCAATGTTAGTCTTTCCATCAAGAGTAATAGATCCTATTCCCTTTATCAGGAAAGGTGCATTGTTTTTTATTCTAACAATTCCTCCATCATAATTGTTAAACTTTATAAATTTCCTCATATCTCCAGTCATATGATGTGAATAACCACTGTCTATAATCCAATCAGTTTTCTTTTCAACTTGAAAAACTAAAGCTTTTTCTTCTCTAACTTCAGTTTCATATTTTTCTTCTTTTATTGCTATAAATCCTATGTCATTACTTTCATTATCACTTTCACTTAAGATTTTCTCAATGCTAGCCTTAAATTCTTCATCATTAGCATAATAACATTCTCTAGACCTTCTAGGTTTAAAGTTCTTCTTATATTTCTTTACCCTCTTGGGACATTTAGATGTGAAATGACCATATTCTTGATATGTCCAACATTTAAAGATATTATTGCCTTTTGGTTCTCTTTTCAAAAGCAAGGCAATTCCTTCCTCAATCTTTATGTCTTCTTCAATCTTAGATTTTTTTCTATTGACATAATATTCACTAACACTTGTACTTCTTGACAAAGTGGGGTGAACACTAAGTGCACTAAATGTTGTTTCAATTCTAGGAAAATCTCCAAACTATCTCAAGCCTATCTCTGCTACTTCTAATTTTCCAAGAAGATTTTCTTTGGTAAAATTTTTAGTACAAGTTATAACTTGTTCAATCATCTATGATGTCTACTTAAATACATGGGTTAGTGTCTTTAAGATCTTCCATATCATTTCATCCTCAATTTTTTTTCCTTTACAAGCTTTGATACCTACAACAATCTATGATATCCTACCAATATAACTTCTAGCAGATTCATCTTCCATCATCTTTGCATCTTGAAATAAACATATCCAATTATGTAATCTAATTCTATTAGCATGTATATTACCTTCAAAAGTTGATTGTAAAGCTAACCAAATTTTAGGAGATGTCCTTAGAGTTTTTACCTAACTATATTCATTCTTAGGAAGAGTTGACAAAAGTGCTTCTCTAGCAAGTATGTTACACAAATAGATCTCTTTCCTTATCAGTGCAATATTCAAGTTTTTCTTCTTCAATGATAATCTTATCATTCTTTGTAATCAACCAATATATTGGTCCTAAACATAGCAGATGTATCTTCATCTTTTTTCCTAGCTATCATAGTTAACTCCATCAAACTTAGGACTTTATTTTTTGAAATGACTCGCCATAGATCTCCTTAAGTTATTAAACTTTTCCTTCAAGGACTTTTCGCTCTATTACCAATTTTTATAAAGTAAAGTCCACCAAGATAACTAAGAGGGGAGGGGGGGGGGGTGAATCAATTATCAGATAAAAGCAACTTATAATAGCATTATTAGATTTCAACCATGTAACCAATATAAACAACAACCATAGAAAGGTAAACATACACAATGACACAAGATATGTTAAATAGGGAACCTCTTGATAAGAGAGTAAACCCCAGTGGGGATGGCACCCAAAATTGATGCACCAATATGAAAATTCCTTGTGATAGGATGGAATCTATTAGGAGTCTTATGAAATACATTCAGTACATATCAGTTCTTGTTAGGAGACTTTGAATCCCTGTTAAAAGATTCTAACCCTATTAGGAGTTAAGGAAGACAACATGATCCACAGTCCAAATAGCTTTAGGGGCAACATCAGTGAACTCACTATCCAGCTGATCTTTTTATTATCTGAATAGAATAATACACACAATTACTAATCTCAGTAACTTATCTTCACTCCTCTATCTATGCCACTACCACACCAAATACTTTACCAGATCTACTCAATTCTCATACCCTCTTACAACATCAATATCATCATATATTTCTCAACTACATCACAATCAAGGAAAACCATCCTTCATTTATACTGCACTCAAATAATTTACAATAGGGTCGGCCAACTAGGATTAACCAATTACAAAATATAAATAATTACACATTACATAATTTTTTATAACCACATAAAACTGCTAGCTTCCAAACTTAATAGATCATCACACATGCGACCTCTGACTACACTATCTCATCTAGGTCACCTCCAATATGTCTTCAACCTTTGTACAATATCACATGTCCAGATTCTATCCCAGTTAGGAGATATAATCTGGTTATCACAAGCCACTTCTCATGAACACTGTTAGAATACTATTTCAACTAGATTACTCATACCTGTCATGAATAATTAAATTTTTGTATGCACTCTTAACCATAATCTCATGACACAATAAAGAACAAGTCCTGAATGTTGCATATCTTGATCTATAATTCTCCATGTGTGCTAATAAAAACACTATCTGCTTCTTTGATAATCTACAGTAGATCAATGTGTTGACATCAATGACAAACATAGTCATTCCCCATAGGACATATTCAACATTCATTCCTAACAATTTGACTACTCCACATTTCCTATATTTTACTAAGCATGATGATATAGCCATTAACCAACCCCATAATGCTCCATTTCATATTGAGGTCCTTATCTAAAACCATAAAATCAAAAGATTTCTCTTAGATAGAGGAGCTCTCTTGAATATATGTACTTTAAAACTAGTCCTTGCATTGGGATTTTATGAAAATGTTGTGGATCCAAAGAAGAAAATTACAATTAAGTATTATGATGAAGAATAAAGATCATCCAAGGGTTTCATGGTTCTACCTATCAGAGTGGGTCCTATAGTTAAAGATGTTATTTTACAAGTGCTTGATATGGAACTCACATATAATATTCTTTTGTGATGACCTTGGATTCATTCTATGCAAGAAATGCCTTCAACTTATCATCAATTCTTGAAATTCCCTTACAATGGACATGAAATAACAATCAAAGGACATCTCAATCTTTTTCAATATTGTAACACTATGAAGGTTTCTTGAGAATCTCTAGTACCATACAATCATGCTACATCCTCTATAATGAATGTTGATCCTAGTAATGTAGCATCAACATCCAAATATGTTCATATTAATGTTGACATAAAAGATCAAAGTGTGGGGGAATAAACATTGGGGAAAATTTTTTTTATAACAAAATTACTATTATCCCCTAAATCATATGGAAGATCTTTGATAACAAAACAAAAGTTAGATGATCCTCCTATAACTATTTTCAACAATTTTAAAACTGGGGGTACCATATCAAATGAAGTTTCTGAGAGAAATGAAATCAATCACTTTATAAAGAAATGAAAGATGAAGATGTCAAACATGTGCATATACCACCCGAGATATATGGAAAAGGATACACTTTATTACAAAATTTGGGAGATGAAGGAAGTGGACATGTGGGATTGAAATGAGATGGTGTCATCCAATCAATCTTAAAAAATCCAAACTATTAGAGAGATACTACAGGGTTGGGGTATAAAAAAAAAGGAACATATGAAGATAGAGGCAAAAAAAAGGTTACATATGAGTTTACCAACAAAATCACAGACACCTCTGGATTGGGATTTCAAAAAAATGGAATGTATGTGGACATAGAAAAGTAAAGAATTGCATTAGAACTCATCAATAGACACTGAGATAATCAAGCATGTAGTGATGATAATGAGTGAAATAACTATGAATGGGAGTCCCTCTCTAACTATACTAAAGAGATAGGAATCGATGAAATTCATGCTTATAATAATACTTACCATGAGGGGGAGAGTTCACAGATGGAATCATTAGAGTTACTCCCACAAAATACTAATCGTGATGATCATGAGGAAAGAGAATCATCTCACGAGAAACATTTTAGATGAGAGTATGGAAATAGACCTTGATAATACCATCATAAACCTTGTTAAATTTTCTATCAATACCATTACTGCCTTTGAGATTGACAGAAATGATACATCACCTCTTGTTTATCCCAAACTTATAGATTGGGATTCTCCTAATATTCTTGAACCTGACACTTTTTGTAATGATAATGAAATCATTGATTATCATGGAATCATAGATCATCTACCACCTAGGGATCATAAGGTAGCATTCCCTATTGAATTTAATGACATGGCTTATTTTGGAGAGGGTTCCAATCCTTTCAATCATAAAAATGTGAAAATATAAATTGATCTAATGGTAAAAATAATTCTATGGCAGTATTAGATCCAGAAAAAGTAAAAAGAAAAGATGCATCTGAGGGTGAAAACCTCCCTGAGGTGCCTAAGGATGGAAGGAGTGAAACTCTCCCCAAATATTTTTATCAAGAGTAATAACCAATAATCATTGAGCCAATAATGCCTCTCAACATTGGAACTGAAGAATCTAAGCATCTTCTCCAAGTAGCTGCATCCTTACTAGAATCAGAAAGGGAAGAGTTTCGACAATTTTTTAGAGAAAAATAAATAAAATTTTCTTGGTCTTATGCTGACATGCTAGCTTTAGATCCTAATCTTATTATGCATCATTTATCTACAACACCAAAGATAAAAATAGTAAAATAAAATCTTCAAAAGATGGATCCAAATATTACACTCTTGGTTAAGGTAGAGTTGAATAAACTTCTAGATGTTGGATTCATTAGAGCCACTGCTTATGCTAAGTGGATTTCAAATATTGTACCAGTATCAGAACCTAACAAATCTATTAGAATATGCAAGGATTTCAAGGATCTTAACAAGGCTTGTCCTAAGGAAGATATTCCTTTACCTAATATTAATATCATAGATGAATTGACAGTTGGTCATTAAATGTTATCCTTACATGATGAATTCTTAGGCTATAATCAGATCAAGATTGCCCCTAGAGATGTAATGTCCCCATCATTAAATAAATAATAATAATTTTATTTGGGTCCCAATTGATTTAGTTTATCTTGGGCCCATATTTTATTTTTGGCATAGGTGTAGTTGACGTCATCTCTATTTGTGCACCCTCAGGAGTTTTCCAATGGGTATTTATGTCCAATATGTAGGATGAAATTCATATGTTAAGATTTGATATTTTATTTGTATTTGTGAATTCTTGTTGGGATTTTGTTGGTTGCCATTTTGGAGGTGAAAGATCCTCCCTATTTGGTATTTGCAGTTTTGGTAGGATTCAAACCTCACCCTATTCTTCTTGCTCTATTGTGTCGGATCTAGAAAATTTGAAGTACCATCAATAATATCAATAAAGTTTTTTGGCAAATATATTTGGTATACATATTTTTTTGTATTTGAAACAATCAGATTTAAATTATCGATGAAGGGAAAATGGACATCATACAAACTTCTGGCAGGTATTCTCAACCATCGTACAAACTTCAACCCACCCCCATGCTATCTCCTCTACTATTTCATATGACATCTCTATAATCAGCGTAAGGGTTCCATCACTTCTATACGACATCCCCTACCAACACCATACGACCTCCCCTGCCACACTGTACGACCTCCAACACTACCATATGACCTCTCTTGGAAATTGTGTGTAGTCTTCTTTTCCACCGTACAACCTCCTATTTCTCCGTATGGATTTCGTACGACCTTCCCACTCCCCTGTTTACCACCATACGGACTAGATCTGGGCTCTATAAAGGTAACTAGAATTTGAAGGTGTATTTTTGGAAAAGTTAAGGTTGGGTACATTACAATGGTATTAGAGATGGTGATTCTGCTAGCTTGTGGGTAGTGAATGCAAGTTTATACCAAGAAAAGAAGAAGGTATCATGTAGTTGGTAGAATGGCAGACCCCCAAGATCCTGACATCAAAGTTATGGCTCTTTTGACAGAACTCACTAGGAACCAGGCACAAATTAATGACACTTAGCATCTCATAGAAGAGACACTACAAAAATTGGTTGAAGGAAAGATATCTATTGAATGAAGTGACATTTCTATCTTAGGAAAGGAAAACCCCCAAATTGTGCACTCTCAACCATTGATGTGACTTTCTCTCCATGGGTGAAAGAGCAGGACAAAGAGAAACCAACTTTCTAAGAAATGCAAGGTCAACTCTAAGAAGATTGGAGGAATTCAAATATGGAAGGAGATATATCCTACAAATATTATGTTGAGTTGAGAATGAGATACTTTGGTGGAAACAAGTGTGGTTATTATAATGATGATCTCAGATTAAACATTGGAAAAGTTAGTCTGTCATCTTTCGATGGGTCTAGATCCATCATAGCTCGAGCAAGGGTACCAAAGGAAGACATGTATTTCTAACTCAACCCTATGCTGGAGGATGAGACCATCAAATTTTTTGCACTGCATCTGGAAGGAATAACCCATGAATGGTGGCATCATGGAATTGTTACTCTCAACCATGATCAAATAAAATCCTTTACTGAATTCACTAAGAGACTAATAGACCATTTTGATGGGTGAGATCCAAAACTAAATTTCAAAGAGTTGGCTTAGCTGAAGCAATCTGACATAGTTGATGGTTACATAATGAAATTTCAAAGAATTTCTATCCTAGTAACAGATATTTTAGAAAGACAATTGGTGGTATTATTTATTGATGGGTTGGTAGAACCTTTGAAAGGATGAGTGAAGGAATTCAACCCCATCACACTCACAGAGGTAATTAAGAAGGAACATGACATGGTGATATCCTCTTCTTCTTCCACCAAATATTTGATGCAGGAGCATCCTGGGTGTAAGAGCAATCTTTCATCACCCAAAAATATTTTTGGTTTCTTTTCAATAAGGGCTATCTTGTGCAGAGCTTCTATTTTTGGAAAGTTACTATTTTTAGTAAGTTTTTTGTTCATGCTTAGAATGGTCTATTTTCTTCCCTAGAGGTTCATTTTGTTCATATCAGTCTGCCAGTAAAGTTTCATTGACAGATCAAGTCTAGCTTTGTAGATATTGAAGATTTTCAGTATTGGCAGTAGGGTACAGAAACTTTGAACTCAGTTTTGAAGGCTTTAGAGGCCCCAAATGAGGTTGATACTTCGGCTAACTAGAGCTTGTGCAAGTTTGGCATTGTAGAGTGCTTTGTTCCCTTTCTAGAATGGGGTCATAATAGTTAATCAGGTCAACTAGTGATGACTTATGGTCTTTAGAAGTTGGGTCACCTGAAATGGCAGAAAATGATTTTCCTTCAAAATTTTTGTTTGGGTTTCAAAAGTTATTTTGAGCTGACTTTGGTGTAATAAACTATAAAATAAAATAATTCTAAGTTTGGTCAACCTTATTGGCTAAAATTCTAGAACCTTCCCAGGCGGTGGAAAAATTGCCTATATAAGGAAGGCTGTAGTGTTGTCTTAGGCAATTCGGAGCAGTTTTGGGTAAATTTGGGTAATAATTTGAGGCTTTTTCCTACAAAATATTGTAAGGAAAAATGCCCATGTGGCTTTTCATATTCTAATTTTGAAATTTGTAATTCCACATTTGTGGAGATAATAAGAAGCCCATTTTCTATTCTTGCATATTGTTGTTGTTTCTTTGTTGCCATTATGTGTTTGTGGTATTAAGGGGAGTACCCTTCATCAATATTACTCACAATCCAAACTACATCTCACTCAAAGGGAGAAAGACAAAAACCCCCACCTAAGAAGCCTCCGTTGGATGAGTAAACTTGACAAGAGCTCAGAAGGAAGAAGCTTTGTTTCAAGTGTAAGGATCCATGGGTACTTGGACATCGATGTCTTGGAAAAGGAAAAATCTATTAGATTGAGGTGTTGTCCAATAACAAGAAGGAATAGACACTAAAAGACGAAGGAGATAAACAACAAGCTTCTAGAAAGTTAAACATTAATCATATAGAAAGAATTGCCATAGTCTTGAAGATAGGAGGCACCATTACAGCTCTGGCAGGGACTCCAAGGTGTACTATATGCACCCATCTAGTTCTACAAGTAAGCATCACCATGGGAAACCATACAGTAACAAATGATTTCTTCGTGGCCAATCTGAATGACATGGAAGTCATTATGGGCATTCAGTAGATGGAAACATTGGAAAAATACACACAAAGTTTTAAATGAATTGAATTATCCTTCAAAGTGGATAGTAAGAAGATTGTACTGAGAGGGGCGAATGGAGGACCAAAGGAAATTTTAGCATGATAGATGGAAGAAATCTTTAGACATGATGACATGGTTTGGGTCACACACTGTTTCATCTCACCAGAACCTGTAGCGACACAAAGGGATTACTACTAGGATGAGGAGCTCCAAATGGTTTTGGAAAGACATCACCAAGTCTTTGTTGACATACAACCAAGCATACCACCACACCATGGGCTTGAACATACCATTGAGATGGAAGCTAGTGCCAAACCTATTATCACTGTGCCATACCACCACCCTAAGAGGCTTAAAGATGAGATCGAAAAGACAATACATTAACTTCTTGACAAGGGTTAGATCAGGCTTAGATCCAATCCTTTTGTATCATCGATAGTGTTGGTTAAAAAGAAGGATAACTTTGTGTATGTGTGTAGACTACCACATGCTGAACAAAAATACCATCAAGAAAAGATATCTGAATCCTAGGATTGACAAGTTGTTGGATGAGTTACATGAAAGAGTCTATTTTTAAAAAATAGATCTCTATTCGGGGTATCACCAAATCTGCATGAGAGAACAAGATGTGGAGAAAATAGAATTTTTTTATCATTATGGACATTATGAATTTATAGTCATGCCATTCAGATTGACCAATGTGGAAACTATATTCCAATCTTACATGAATCACATTTTTAACAAACAACTACACAATTTTCTATTGGTATTCTACGATGATATACTAATCTACAACAAGACATGGGAGGAGAACTTAAAGCATTTGGAAGAAGTGCTTGAGATTATGGAGTCATAACTATTATTCACCAAAAGATCCAAATGTGAATTTTGGATGACAAAGATATTATATCTAGGGCACATTATCAGTAACCGAGGAGTTCATGTACATCAAGAGAAGATTCAAGCTATCTTGGATTGGTGACCTCTAAAAACTCTCTTAGAACTACGTGGGTTCATTGGTTGTGTAGTTACTATAGGCAGTTCATTAAGGGATTCTCATAGCTCAATGCACCACTCACTGATTTGACAATGAAGGGGTCTTCCTAGTGGAGTGAACAAGAACATCAAATGTTTGAAAGGATCAAGGAGGCTATGAGTGCTTGTCTAGTTCTTTCACTCGTAGATTTCACTCAACCTTTCATCCTGGAGTGCAATGCCTTTGGAGAGGGTATCAGGGCCATGCTGATGTAGGACCACCACCCAATTGCTTTTGAAAGTTGGAAGCTCTAAGGGGATAAAAGGTTGTATTCTATATATGAAAAGTAAATTCTCTCCATCATGCATGCCTTGAAAAAATTTTGACAGTACCTTGTTGGAGCCAAGTTCATAGTCCATATAGATCACAACAACCTCAAACATTTCTTGGAATAAAGGGAATTTAATGAATAACAAAAAAAATGGGTAAGTAAAGTGTAGGCTTTCAACTTTGACATTGAGTATGTAAAAGGAAAAAATAATGTGGTGGGTGATGCATTATCAAGAAAGATAACCATATGTCCCTTATCTAAGATCTCAATAGATTGGAGGGTACATTTATTGATTGAATATTCCAAGAACACTTTTGCATGCAACCTATTGGACAAAATGGTATAGGAAAATCTTGAAGAAGATCAGAATTGACAAAAAATGTATATTGACAAGCATCAAATCGAGAAAAGCTTTGAAGTTGGAAATTTGGTATACCTCCTACTTAAACTATAGAGGCAGTCCTCTCTAAAGGTTTCTAGAAAGGAGAAGCTAAGGTCATGTTTCTACAAACCCTACCATATGACCAAGAGGGTGGACGAGGTTGCATACAAATTGGATCTACCTAAGGGAAGCCAAATCCACAACATCTTTCTCATTTCTTTCTTGAAGAAATCCATGGGTCGGTTACAAGTAGTGGTTGCCATTGCACCAAAAGATTGACCTGTTAATGCCCGATACAACCACTAGAATTATAGAGGACACATGAGGTGGTTAAGCCATGTCAAAAATCCTGAGAGGAGCACTGACCATTTTTCCAATAATCTCCCCCTCAGCATTACCCAAAGGGATTCGAACTTGTGACCAAGCTTTGATACCACTTGTTACAAGTAGTGGTTGTCCTTGCACCAAAAGATCTTCTTGTTAATGCCCAATAAAACCACTAGACTTATAGAAGACATAGGAGGTGGTTAAGCCATGTCACAAATCCTAAGGGGAGTACTGACCATTTTTCCAATAGGGTCAACATGTCATAATCTCTACAAACCTACCACCCCTCAATGATGGAGGGAAGTTATTATTGGAGCCAGTGGAGATCATAGACATTTAGGAGAAATGATTGAGGACACGCATGGTTAAATAATTTCTTGTACACTGGAAGGATCTACTACTAGAAGATGCCACCTAGGAAGGCAAAGATATTTTGGAACACCCTAGCCTAAAATTGCTCGAGGACAAGAAATTATTGGGATGGGAGGACTTTAATGTCCACTTCATTAATTGAATAATAATATTGTATTTGGGTCCCTATCAATTTATTTTATCTCAGACCCATATTTTATTTTTGACGTAGGTGTAGTTGTTATTGTCAAATCTATTTGTGCACCCTTGAGAGTTTTACAATGGGTATTTATGTCCAGCGTGTAGGATGAAATTCATATGTTGAGATTTGATATTTTAGTTTGTAATTGCAAATTCTAGTTGGAATTCTATTGGCTTTCATTTCAGAGGTGAAAGATCCTCCCTATTTGGTATTTATAGTTTCAATAGGATTCAAGCCTCACCCTATTCTACTTTTTCTGCTATGTTGGGTCTAGAAAATTTGAAGTACCATCAATAATATCAATAAAGTTTTATGGAAAATATAGTTGGCTTACATATTATTTTGTGTCTGCAACAATCACATTTAAATTATCGATGAAGGGAAAGGGGACATCATACATACTTTTGCAAGGCATTCTCAACCACTATACAACTTTCAACCCACTCCCATACTATCCCCTCTTCTATTCCATATGACATATTTACCATTAGCATAAGGCTTCCTTCACTTCCATATGACATCCCCTACCAACACTGTATGACCTCCCCTGCCACACCGTACGAGCTCCAACACTACCGTATGACCTCTCTTGGAAATTGTGTGTTGTCTTAGCTTATATCATACAATGTCCTAATGCTCTATATGACTTTCGTACGACCTTCCCACTCCCCTTCTTACCACCTTATGAACCAGATTTGGGCTCTTTAGGGGTAACTAGAATTTGAAGGTGTGTTTTTGGAAAAGTTGCAGTTGGGTACATTACATGAGATCAAGAAAAGACTATTTTTATATGTCCTTGGGGAACATATTGTTAGAATGTCATGCCTTTTGGGCTCAAAAATACAAGAGAAACTTATCAGAGATTAATGATCACTATCTTCCATGATATGATGCATACTATAATGGAAGATTATGTAGATGGTATCCTTGCAAAATCCAAAACAAGGGAAGGTCATTTGAGAGTACTAGATAAGATATTCATTAGGATGGAAAAGTATAAAATTAGGCTTAATCCTAAGAAATGTGCATTTGGAGTTACATCAAGAAAATTATTTGGATATATAGTTTCAACTAAAGGAATAGAGGTTGATCCTGAGAAGGTCAAAGCAATCATGGAAATTTTGCCTCCTAAGAACATTAGTTAGTTAAGATCATTACAATAACGAATCCAATCAATTAAAAGATTTGTTTCTCAATTGGCAGACAAAAGTCATCATTTTCAACATCTACTACATAAAAATGTATCATTTAAATGGTATGGTAAATGTGAATAAGCCTTTGAAAAAATAAGGTAGTATTTGACTAATCCACCCACTCTTATGTCACCAATACCTGGAAAGCCACTTTTTCTCTATATCCTAGCAACTAAAGTTTCTTTGGCTGCTCTTATAGCACAACAAGATCATGATGGGAAAGAAAAGGCTATATATTATATCAATCACACTCTAGTAGGATATGAGCTCAATTATTCACCAATTGAGCATGCATGCTTGGAAGTAGATTTTGCTTCACAAAAATGGCGGCATTACATGTTATCTCATTCTATCAAGTTCATTACAAAAATAGATCCTCTAAAGTATCATCTAAGAAAAACAACATAAATAGGTAGATTGGCTAAGTGGGTTATGGTTCTTAATGAATTTGACATCAATTATGTGGATAGGTAGGGTACTAAAGGGAAAGTAATTATGGATCAACTAGATGAAGCACCATTTTCAGATGACCATCCTATATAGACCGAGTTTCCAGACACAAATTTTAACATTATCTACACAAGCATGGAGATTATATTCTGATGCGTCATACACTCAACATGATTCAAGAGTTGGAGTGTTATTTGTTACACCACAAGAATGCACAATACCAAAGTCTTATAAGTTTCTCTTTCCCTTCAGAAATAATATGGCTAAGTACGAGGCATTTTTTATAGGACTTAAGATGGCTTTACAATGGAAGATTATAGAATTGAACATCTATGGAGACTCTTAGTTGATTATTAACTGTGTGTGAAAATTGTACCTGATCTGTAGACACAACACTTCAGTAAAACATTAGAGGTTAGCAAAAATCAAAATGTGCAAAATTGAAATCTAATCTAACCAAGAGATTTACTACCTTCTAGTAGGTGTGAGATTGATGTTCTCAGATTTTTATCGAGATCAGTGACCTAGATGACACCTAAATGAAGGATTTGAATGCAATTGATCTAGATATGAATTGAATGCAATTAATCTATTTTTTTGGATTTTCTATGCAATAAGAATGATAAAATGATATGAAATCTATGATATGCTAAAAACTGATATGCTATGAATTGATCTAACAATAATATGAAAACAAAAGTGATCTCACAACAATGTTGATTCGCAATAAGCTTTGATCCTTCCAATTCCAATTCTCCAGCGTGATTGTGCAAAAATATGAGATTCTGTGGATGCAAATTTTGAGAGATGATTTGTGAAGAGTTGAGCCTTTAATTTATAGAAATCCAGGGCTTTGGAGGTGCATGGAAAAAAGCCATAAATCACTCAAATTAACTCAACTTGATTTTTGAGTTATTTTTAAATAAAGAATAATTAACTCACAAAAACATGCAAAAGCAGAGTTTAACTCAAAATAGAGTTTAGCTTTAATTGATAATTGATAGTTGTCTGCTTTTATGATTGTGCATGTTTTATTTATGAATTAATTTAATAAATAAAGTGATTTATGCTCAACTTAACTGATTTTTTGAAAATAAATAATTGATTTATGGGTTAATCAATTATTTAATCAAACTTTTATTAAAAACTATATTATTAAATAATGACAACTTGCTTTAATTAATTAAATAAAAATTTAATCAATTATTCATAGGATATTGGATTTATTGTCAAAATTAAATAATACAATTAATAATAGATAGAATTAAATTTAATTACACAATTAAGTGGCAAGATATTAAATCTAATTATTTAAATATGAAAATATTCAATTAATCAAACTTAGGATAAATGTGATTTATCACCAAATAATCATTAAATTAAAGATAATTAAGATAATTAGGAATATTGCTAGGAATATTCCCCGATGTAGAATTTAAGATAATCAATTATGATTCGATGATGTTTAGATGTGCCTTATTTTAGGACTTCAATGTTGATTTCGTTCGATTTGTAGATGTAGGAGGTTAATGAACTTATAGCCCATTTTTGGGGTATTACATTAACCAAGTGAATAATGATTATTAGACCAAAGATGATAAGTTGTTACCATATAAATGTATGGTGGATGACTTGAAACAATATTTTTTTATGATCACTTTTGAGAAAATACCAAGACAAGAAAACAAACCTGCAAATACCATGGATACAATTGCTTCTCTCCTTGATATGGAAGACATAAAATCTCATTTTGAGTTCTTGGTAGAACCTTTGACTTACCTTGCGTATGATGATCTTGATACAAACATAATATGCCATATCATTGGCCAAGACTCTCTGACTTATGGAAAGATATTTACTTATCTCAAGGAAAATTCCCTTCCTCCTAATTTATCCAGAAACCAAAAGCACACCTTCCTTTTCCAAGTCACCCATTATATCCTAATTTCTAATATCCTATATTGGTGAGGTCTTGATGGTAATCTCTTAGGATGTCTTGAACACAATGAAGCTTAAAATGCCTTGTGAGATGTACATGAGGGTATTTGTGGGACACATTTGAGTGGTCCTTCCTTGGATAAGAAGCTCATGCATATGGGTTACTATTGGCCTACAATGGAGACATATTCCTTTCAATATTTTAGAAACTATAAAAAGTGTCAGATCCATGGGAATCTTATTCATGCACCGACACATGAGATCCATCCTTTTACCACTACATTTCCTTTTAGTCAGTGTGGACTCGACCTTGTGGGCAAAATTCACCCTCCATCTTCTAATGGACATAAGTACATAATCATGACAAACAATTATTTTACTAAATGGATTGAAGTTGTTCCATGATCACCACCACCGGTAAAAAAATATCCATGTTCATCCTTAATTATATCATTTTTATATATGGTATCCCTATGTATCTTATCACTGACCATGGGAAAAAATTTCCAAAATTGAGATATGGATGAATTATGTGAAAATTTCCACATCACCCATCATTATTATACCATCTACTACTCCCAGGGAAATGGTCAAGCTGAGGTGTCTAATAAAACCATTTTAAAAATCCTCAAGAAGACTGTCAATGATGTTGGATGTGACTGGCATATCCAATTAAATCCTACCTTATGGGAATATTGAACATCCATCCATACTGCCACTAGAGCCATGCCAAATTCCCTTGTTTATGGGTCTAAATTCATCCTGGCCCTCAAGGTCGAGCTTCCCTTTCTCTGAGTATCATTAAAATATCTCATTCTAGATGAAGAATATAAGGTATCAAGGTTGCAAGAATCAAAATTATTAGATGAGAGAAGACAATGAGCCTTTGATAATTTTAAGGTTTATCAACAAAAAATGTCACGTCAATACAATAGTAAAGTGAAACCTAGATATTTTCAAATGGGATATATACTTCTTAGAGAAAATCCCAAAAATTAATAGGACCATGAGAAGAAAGGCAAGTTTGAACCAAATTGGTTGGGTCCTTTTGTAAAAATTGCTGCATATGGCTCTGGGGCTTATCAATTATCTACATCACAAGGTGAGCTATTGGACGAGCCACTCAAAAATATGCATCTCAAGAAATTTTATGCTTAAAATCCCAATGCAAGGGTCAAAAAGTACAAAAAATATAAAAATACAAAAATATAAAAAAAATGCAATAAAAATAGGTGGTGAAAACATGGAAACATGCGCTATTTGTGACAAGTTAGCTCTTCTATCTATTAGGATTCTTCTAGTATCCTACCCATGTATATATCAACAATAAAATTTTCTAAGCTATCCATTCCCAATTGTATATACCCATAATAAAATCACATCATAGCTTGGTCTTGTACTTGATCTTTATTTTTTTCGTGTGTCTTTCTCCATCCATAATAAGTCATCATGTTATCTAACTGGGGGCATGTCCTCATCCTAGTTTTGGAAGTGGATATTTGATAGTCGTGACTCAAGAGGATAATAAGGGAGAATGATTTTCAATTTTTAGAAATAGACACAATCAAACTACGCTTCACAGTGACATCAAGACAATGACTCATAACTTGTGACATAACAATTGAACACAATTTCTTATATCATAATTCGATCTAATCACATCAAATCCAAACAATATCAAGGATCTTTTGGCAAGAAATGTATATTCATGGCAAGTAGTTTATGTGATTTTTATATGTTATGCATTCATATCTTGATTTTATTGTTATCATGTTTCTTATGCTATTCTAGGATGTCCTTGGCATGAGTTAATCACTCCTATATATCATTGACTAGGATAGCCAAGATGGGACATGCTATTTTTCTTTGATTGTTGTTTATGGAATATTTTCTAATGAAGTTGAAAGAAAAAGTAAATGGAGTGTCTCTGCATAAGTGCCTTCATATATATAATAAGCATAACATCATGCAATTATAATTTCCACAAGAATGCTTTGATTATGATGTGCCACACATACCTCGACTCCAAATATTTATTCCTAGATGGAGGGGAAAATATTTCTTGTATGTTGATCATGCAAGTGAAACTTGGGTCATCTTAGTTCAATTATACCTAGATTCTTGTCAAGCTTTCTATATTAAAATCTATTTAAGAAATACTCAAGTCATTCTAGTTTAATTATACAATGATGCTTGTACTTTCTTGTAACAATAAAGAGCTCAATGATGATAAAAAAATCATGTAAATGTGATTCAAGATGTTTTTAGAAGTTGTGGAGACATTAACACAGGGGCATTCTCAGGTCCTTGATGAATTTGCATGGTGGTATGTTATTTGGCCGGTGTTACTCAGTTGTAGCCTTAACCGATGGTCTTAGTTATTGAAGGAAGATTGGTCATTGAAGGAACTTGGTGGAACCTCTGGTGCTTGGTGGAACTGGTGCTCAGTAATGCCTGTGTTTCTTAGTGCTTCTATCTTGGTTGGCTAT
This sequence comes from Chamaecyparis obtusa, assembly GCA_027943335.1. Lineage (NCBI taxonomy): Eukaryota > Viridiplantae > Streptophyta > Pinopsida > Cupressales > Cupressaceae > Chamaecyparis > Chamaecyparis obtusa. The sequence continues at coordinate 666,477 of BSBK01003519.1, read as the reverse complement.
TTCACTGGTGCTCGGTTGTTTCTCTGGCACTCAGTAATTCTAGTTTACTGACTGGAGTTCTTAGAGATTTTCTCGACTAACTTGGTGGATTTAGTGTTAGCTTCTCCTATGTGGATCTGGAGGATGACATGTTGAATTAAATAATTGTAAGGCTATTTGAGAGCTGACTGTTATTATATTTAATATTTGTTTGTAGGAGTTAATTGTGTCATCTAGTCAACTTGTGGCTGAAGATTAGTATTTAAGGAGTGTTTGGGTAGTTGTTTAGGAATTGAGAAGAGATTTGAGTACAAAAAATTTGGGAGACCCAGATTAGTGAAGTTGTGGAAAAGATCTTGGATCTTGAGAGATCTAGCAGATTAGATTATTATCTAATAGTTTGTAATAGCAGAGCTAGTGGTGGCTTACTTGGTGATAAGGAGATTGCTTGGAGGCTTGCAAGCTCAAGTTTAGATCTGCCTTAGGGTTTCCATCAGTTGCTAATAGTTTTCAGAACTGAACTAGCTGGAGTTGGATTGGATCTTGTTGATCTTGCAGAATTACATCTTGATTGTAATTGGTCATAACCCAAAAGGCCTTACAGCCGGGCATGTTAATGAAAATTTGATTTGAAGCATATCTTGCTATGTTATTCCTCTATATTGTCAATTAGCTATGAGGTTGGACTATCCTTAATTGGATCCTCCTACCTTGATCTATGTCAGGTGGTATCAGAGCTGAGTTGATCTTATTTTGGAGTGAAGGTTGATCTTGCAAGGGCTGATCTTGCAAAATTGATCTTGTTGGTGAAAAGGTCATATGATTTGAGTTGCATATCTTTGGCACTGAACTTGTGGAATCTTGGCCTAGTTGTTTGTGCGAGGTAGCAGGTTGCGATCTAACTTGCATACAAATTAGAGATTGTCACAAGGTGGTCGATGTAGAGTTTGTTGCAGAGGGTTTTTCTTATCTTTAAGGATGCCTCTAAGAAGATTGGACCCAAGAGTAATTGTGGATCTTTGTGATACTGTGGAATCTAGGATTATAGAGAAGGTGAAATCTAATTTCAAATCTAAGATGGAATTGATGAAGAATGACATGATCATTGAGATCATGAGAGCTATGACTAGCGTACCTCAGAATGTTGGTACTAAGGATGGTTATGAGGAAGTTCCTAATGACTTTGAAGCTACTAGATCTAGTAGTGATGACTAGAGAGAGAGATCTAGTGAAGACAAAACTAGTCAGTTGCATAGATCTAGAGCTTAGTTAAGCAATAGTTACCAAATGGAAGTTTCTACTTTCTCTGGTACTTTGAAACTTGAGAACTTGATTGATTGGATTGGTGAACTTGAAGACTTCTTTGAGCTAGAAGAAATTGAAGATCCTCTTTGGGTGAGATTGGCATAGACTAAGTTGAAAGGATATGATGCTCTTTGGTGGAAAGAATTACAAAGAGATAGAGAAGATGAAGGTGAAATGAAGATCAATCAGTAAAGGTTGATGGTGACTAAATTGAAAGCTAAGTTCATACCTATTGAATATGAGCTTGAATTATTTAAGAAGTTGTAGAATCTAAAGCAGAAGGATTTTTCTGTTGAAGATTATACCAAGGAGTTCTAAAAACTTACTATTTAGTTTGGACACAAAGAACTTGGTAAGGAAAAGGTAGCTCAGTATGTGAATGGTTTGAGATTCAATATTCAGGATGAGCTTGGTATGTTGAAGATTGATTCTATTGAAGATTCTTATCAGTATGCACTGAAGATAGAAGATAAGTTGAAGAGGAAGCAACATAGTAATCCTCGAGGGAAAGAAAAGATTGATCACTCAGTGAAGGATAAACCAACTATTGCAAAGGATGAATAGAAACCTATAGAACTAAAGAAGAAGACATGTAGATTTATCTTTAAGGGTACTTGCTATAACTATGGGGAGGAAGGACACCATTCTTTTGAGTGTACATAGAAGAAGCCTTGTGACCAAAAGACTATTGTGGTAAATGATAATGTGGAGAATGAATTTGAATCTGAGAACTTTCTAGTTCGGCGAAAATTGCTCAGTACAAAGGTGGATCCTTTTCAGAGGAGTAACTTGTTCAGGACTCAGTGCAAGTTTGGAGGTAAACTCTATGATGTTATTGTTGATAGCGGTAGTACAGATAACCTTTTTGTTGAGTACATGGTTCGGAAACTTGGTTTGAATAGAATGAAGCATCCTTATCCTTATAGGATTGGCTAGTTGCAAGATGATCATGCTCTAGAAGTGAGAGAATAGTGCTTTGTTGATGTTTAGATTGGCTAGTAGAAGGATCTTGTGTTATGTGATATTGTGGAGATGAATAGTTATCATATATTGCTTAGTAGACCTTGGAAATATGATTGATGAGGTGAATCAATTGTATGATAGAATATTAAACTTAAACTTTTAAGCTTATTAATATCAGATCCAATGAACACAATGAATGCCAACACAATAACACAATATTTTGTTTACAAGGAAACCCTGTTAAAGGTAAAAACCCCAGTGGGAATTAACAACCACTAATGATGTACTGAGAGTATAGTAATCCTTGTTAGAAGATATATCCCTATTAGAAGCTTGTAGAAACATTATAGTACATAGTCCTTCTTAGAGGATAGACCCTATTAGGAATTAAAAACAAGAGGGTTCACTGCCCAAGAGAAGGTTAAGTCCACCTTCTAAACTCACTAGTTCATAACAAGTGTATATGAAGAAATACACAATCTTTTGAACTGTTTGTCAACAATTGTCTTTGCTTGATCAGTTCCAATGAAGTCCACCAATAATCCTCTACTCTACATATAGCAGACACAAGTTCACAACCTTCTTTTCTCACATATATCCATCCATGCCTTTTTCAAAGAAAAGACCTTACATTTATACCTTATTACATTTTACCAAGATCAGGTTGGCCCATCAGGCTTTCCAAATTACAAAAAATTACATAAGCCCTTGCTAAGATACACATGGTATCTAAAAAAAGTTTACAATGATTATATTACAACAATTTAGGACTGACATCCTAGAATTATGCTTGTCAAAACAAAACACACGCTTCATTTCCTGAGTCGGCTTCAGAATAAGCCATTGCCAAAGCACATGTCCTAGATGATGTCACCAACCATTCCGCACCTTGCGCTGACCAATGAACATTATTTAGTACATCTTATATCATCCTTCAAGATTTCATACCTTGAATCCAATCCCTCTGATATCTATACCAAAAACTCAGAGACTAACTCTGTCAATTTTCACTGTCACAGTCCAGTGACCAGTCTTTACCAAACTAGTTGTAACTTCCTTAATATGCATCCATTAATGATGCAATCTGAGATATAAGATCACAACATCCATTTGAACTCTCATCTGACTTTGTAGCATCTAAAACATCAGTACACCTTTCGTACACTATGATTACCAGTCTGGTTTCTCCATACAAGCATATGTTGACATCAGTGACAAAACACAAATGACAACAGTATGATTGCCCATTCAGTAACATAGTGATTAAACATATTAAATTTCTCAATCACCTCCCATGCATTAGAAATATCCAATAATCTCCCCCTTTGGCATTGATGTCAACATATGGGAAAATCTTATCCCAAAGTTGTATCAACCCAAAAGTCCTTCAACTGAATAATCTCCCCAATCAGTGAGGATTTTCTCATAAAATCACTCCCCCTTTGACAACAATGGCAAAGGGTGCCAACTTCCTTCACACATAACCTTTCTTCCATGATCACTCCCCCTAAGGAGTAGATCCCTACATCTAGTCCAGAAAATGATGAGGCTCTGAGCACTTCTAGACCGATGCATCTCTGCATCATTTAGTTTTGACTAGGAGGGGCCTGAACCCCTAACATACCTCTGAGATATTGAAAGGTATATTTTGGTAGTGGCTTTGTAAAGATGTCTGCAATCTATTCTTTTGTATTGATATATTCAAACTTGATTTCTTTTTATGCCACCTTATCTCTTAAGAAGTGATACTTGATAGAAATGTGTTTAGTTTTAGAGTGCATTACCAGAATCTTTGACATGTTTACTATACTAGCATTATCACAATGGGTAACCATAGGCTCATTAAAATTTATTCCAATGTCTGTTAGCATTTGTTTCATCCAAACAATTTGAGTGTAGTTTATAGCAATAGCAACATATTCTGATTCAATAGTAGATTGTGCTATACAATCTTGTTTCTTACTTAGCCAAGAGACCAACGTTTTCCCAAGGAAAAATGCACCACCACTTGTACTTTTTCTATCATCAATATTTCTTGCCCAATCAGCATCAGTATAAGCATGAAGTTCAAAGCTATCATTTTTGTCATACCATAAACCATAGTCTATGGTTCCTCTGAGATACCTCAGCATCCTTTTCACAGCAGCTAGATGAGTCTCTTTGGGTTCTACCTGATATCTAGCAACAATTCCAATAGCATTAACAATATCTGGTCTGGTGTGAGTCAGATATTGTAGTCCTCCAACCATTGATCTATATAGGGTCTAAAAGACACATTTTGATTCATCATCAATTGTTAGTTTGTTTCCAGTCACCATAGGTGTTCCTACCAGTTTACAATCTTCCATACCAAATTTCTTAAGTAATTCTTTGAGGTACTTGGTCTGAGAAATGAAAATACCATTCTCATTTTGAGGTATTTGTAGTCCAAGGAAGAATTTCATTTCACCTATCATGGACATTTCAAATTCAATTTCCATTTCTTTTGCAAATTTCTTACATAGATCATCATTACCTCCAAAGATAATGTCATCCAAAAATACTTCTACTATTAGAATTCTATCTTCAGTAGTTCTTAAATACAAGTTACTATCTGCATTACCTTTTATGAATCTAATTCCAAGTAGATACTTGTCTAACCTTGCATACCAAGCTCTATGAGCTTGCTTCAATCCATACAGAGCTTTCTTCAATTTGCACACCATGTCTTTGTCTTCACATAGAGGAAATCTATCTGGTTGTTCTATGTATACTTCTTCTTCAAGATCTCCATTCAGAAATGTAGATTTAACATCAATCTGATACACTTTGAAGTTTTTGTGTGCAACATAAGATAGGAATAATCTTACTACCTCTATTCTAGCAACAGGAGCAAATGTTTCTTCAAAGTCTATGCCTTCTTGCTATGAGTAACCTTTACATACTAGTCTTGCTTTGTTCCTTACAACTATTCCTTCTTCATCCATTTTGTTTCTAAAGACCCATTTAGTTCCTATAACATTTTTATTTTTAGGTCTTGGAACCAATTCCCAAGTATTATTTTTCTTTATTTGATCCAATTCTTCTTGCATGGCTTTTATCCAAGATTCATCTTTAAAGGCTTTATTTGTATTCTTTGGCTCAACTTGAGAAATTAAACAAATCTCCTTTCTAACTTTAGATCTAGTTAGTACTCCCTGACTAGTATTGCCAATAATTTGATTTTCAGGATGGTTATTTTTTACATACCTTGGAGTCTTAGGAATAGTCTTGCTTGACTCTTCACTTTCTTCCTCAACAAGTTCTTCTTTGACAGTAGTAGAGGTTTCTTTCACTTCTGATATCTGACTGCCATCATACATTCTTTCCTGTATCTAAAATTTCTCATCTATTCTTACATTGTTACTTTCAACCATCTTCCTTAATCTCAGATTGAAGCATTTATATGCCTTGCTTTTAACAGAGTAACCAAGGAAGATACCTTCATCACTTCTAGCATCAAATTCCCCTATCTCATCATCCTTCTTGATATAACACTTGCTACCAAAAATTTTGAAATATTTTATAGTAGGAGTGTGAACAAACCATAGTTCATAGGGAGTCTTACTTGTGCCATCTCTGATCTGAATTTAGTTTAATTTGTACACTGTTGTTCCAATAGCCTCTATCCAATGTACATGAGATATATTTCCTTCAATTAGCATTGTTCTGGCAGCATCAAGTATAGTTTTGTTCCTTTTCTCTACTATCCCATTTTGTTGTGGAGTCCTAGGAGAAGACGTTTGTCTTTTTATTCCATGCTCTTCATAGTATGAATTGAATAAATTTGATGTAAATTCTCCTCCTTTGTCTGATCTTAAACACTTTATTTTCAGTCCTGATTCATTCTCTACTTTAGCTTTAAACAACTTGAATTTGTTAAAAGCTTTTGATTTTTCTCTCAAATAAGTAACCCACATCATTCTAGAAAATTCATCAACAAAGAGTATGAAATACCTTTCACCGTAGTATGAATTTGTTCTTGTAGGCCCACACAGATCTGTATGTACCAGATCCAATTGTCCTTCTGATGTAAATGTTTTTCTTTTATGACTATTTTTGGTTTTCTTTCCCATAACACATTCTCTGCAAATAGTGTTAGAAGGTTCCACAATCTTCGATAGATCTCTTACTGCATTGGTCATGCTTGCTTTCACAATATTATCAAAGTTAACATGACAAAATCTTCTATGCCATAGCCAGCTATCATCTACCTTTGCAACAAAACAAGAGACTCCAAATGTGTTCAGTTCAAACATGTTACCTCTAGATCTTGATCCGGTAGCAACCAGTTTTCATTCCTTCCTTCTGATAAAGCACTTACCATTAGTAAAACTTAACTAAAAGTTCTTGTCCATCATCTGTCCAACACTCAACAAGTTATGTTTCAGTCCTTCAACAAGTAGAACATTGTCTATATTAGTCTTTCCATCTAGAGTGATAGATCCAACTCCTATGATGGATTTTGGGAGATTTTCCCCAAACCTTATGACACCTCCATCATAATTTACTAATTTAACAAATTTAATCTTATCACCAGTCATGTGATGAGAACATCCACTATTAATTATCCATTTAGTTTTATTGTCAACATGTTATACTAATGCTTTTTCTTCATGAACAGGTTCATCTTTAATAGCAAAAAATCCAATCTCTTCATTGTCTAAATCACTATCATCATTAGAATTTCCTTCACTAGCATAATAACATTCTTTATCTCTTCTAATCTTTGCATAATCAGGTTTGTATTTAGGAACTCTTGTAGGACATCTAGATGCAAAATGGCCCATCTTATTGCATGAAAAACATTTCAAAGGTAATTTTCCTTCAAATTTTCCCTTACCTCTTTTCTCTCTTCTGGCGATTAGTGCAACAAGTTCTCCCACCTTCTTTTCTTCTTCCATTATTTTTTCCCATTCCTTAGCATACTCTCCAAGCTCTTCTCTTTGGTATTCTTTGCCTGTGCTTAGAAGTGTAGATGCTTTCTTGTGTGCAGATGCCTTAAATGTAGTTTCAACTTTAGGTGCAGCTTCTCCCAATTCCCCAGCTTCAAAAGTGGTTAACTTTGCAATCAACATCTCTCTGTTAAAGTTTGGAGTCAGGGGTATAGTTTCTTCAATAGACATTGCCTTGAATTTGTAAGTAGGAGTGAGAGATCTGAGAATCTTTGCAATGACTTCTTCTTCATCATAAGTACCTCCATAATTTATGATTCCAACTACAGCTTCTGTAACCCTTTGAACATAAGCTCTAATGCTTTCATCTTCTTTCATTTGGAGCTTCTCCATCTTTGTCTTCCAATTTTGTAATTTTGCTTGTTTGGTATATTTGTCTCCTTCATAGAGTGCCTCTAATATGTTCCAAATATCATGTGCTAAATCTAGATCTTTAATTTCAGTGAACTCACCCTCAGACAATGCACTAATCAATGCTTCTCTTATGACCATGTTGCATGAAAATAGTTTCTTTTCATCATCGGTAGCAGATCCTAAGTCATTCTTGGCCTTCAAAGTTTCCTTCCTTTTCACAATCATCTAGTAGTCTATGCCCAAACATAGCAAATGTGTTCGCATCTTATTTTTCCAACTATCAAAGTTTTTAGGATCAAACTTAGGACTATCCTTCCTGTAGACTACCATTTTCCAAGATCACCTCAGGCTGTTAAGCTTTCTCTCTGAGGACCACATGCTTTGATACCAATTGTTAGGATTAATAGTCCACAATACAATTGAGAGGGGGGGGTGAATTAGTTGTATGATAGAATATTAAACTTAAACTTTTAAGCTTATTAATATTAGATCTAATGAACATAATGAATTTCAACATAATAACACAATATTTTATTTACATGGAAACCCTGTTAAAGGTAAAAACCCTGATGGGAATTAGCACCCAATAATGATGTATTGAGAGTATAGTTATCCTTGTTACAAGATATAGCCTTGTTAGGAGCTTGTAGAAACATTACAGTACATAGTCCTTGTTAGAGGGTAGACCCTGTTAGGATTCAAGAACAAGAGGGCTCACTGCCCAAAAGAAGGTTAAGTCCACCTTCTGAACTCACTAGTTTGTAACAAGTGTATATTAAGAAATACACAATCTTTTGAACTGTTTGTCAGCAACTGTCTTTGCTTGATCAGTTCTAATGAAGTCCACCAAAAATCCTCTACTCTACATATAGCAGACACAAGTTCACAACCTTCTTTTCTCACATATATCCATCCATGCCTTTTTCAAAGAAAAGACCTTACATTTATACCTTATTACATTTTACCAAGATCAGGTCAGCCCATAAGGCTTTCCAAATTACAAACAATTACACAATCCCTTGCTAAGATACACATGGTATCTAAAAAAAGTTTACAATGATTATTTTACAACAATTTGGGACCGACATCCTAGAATTATGCTTGTCAAAACAAAACACACGCTTCATTTCCTGAGTCAGCTTCAGAATAAGCCATCGCCAAAACACATGTCCCAGATGATGTCACCAGCCATTATGTACCTTGTGCTGACCAATGAACATTCTTTAGTATGTCTTCTATCATCCTTCAAGATCACATACCTTGAATCCAATCCCTTTGATATCTATACCAAAAAATTAGAGACTAACTCTGTCAATTTTCACTGTCACAGTCCAGTGACTAGTCTTTACCAAAACAACTATAACTTCCTTAATATGCATCCATTAATGATACGATCTGAGATATAAGATCACAACATCCATTTGAACTCTCATCTAACTTCGTAGCATCTGAAACATTTGTACACTGTGATTATGAGTCTGGTTTCTCCATACAAGCATATGTTGACATCAGTGACAAAACACAAATGACAATAGTATATGATTGCCCATTTAGTAACATAGTGATTAAACATATTAAATGTATCAATCACCCCCCATGCATTAGCAAAATCCAACATGATTGTGTGAAGAATGTGTTTACTATTGAGAAGGATGACATGAAATTTTCCCTAATGCCTTTGCTAGGTACAACAATCGGTAGGAGAAGCTTGAGTATTGGTAGCCAAATTGGGTTGGAAAATCTGAATAGAGTTGTGTGTTATCAAGAAAATACTTGAAAAGAGAGAGGAAGCTAAAGTGGAAAAGTGTGCAAAGTGAAAAGGTGGAGGACTTGTATGTGATGAACTAGTTCAGGGTTTATGTTCTAAATCCTAGAAGATATTCCTCTAGCATATGAGAACATCTTTTTGAACCTAGGGTGTCTAATGCAGGGGTATTCTTGGGTCCTCAATGAATCTACATGGTGGTATGTTATTTGGCTAGTATTACTTGATTGTAGCCTTAACCGATGGTCTCAGTTATTGAAGGAAGCTCAGTTGCTAAAGGAACTTGGTGGAACCTCTGGTGCTCAGTAATGCTAGTGTTACTCAGTGTTGCTAGCTTGGTGAACTATTTCACTAGTGCTCAGTTATTTCTCTGGTGCTCAGTAGTTCTCATTTACCGACTGGAGTTCTTGGATATTTTCTCAGCCGACTTGGTCCATTTAGTGTTGGTATCTTTTGTTGGATTCTCCTATGTGGATTTGGAGGCCGACATGTTGAATTAAATAATTGTAAGGCTATTTGAGAGCTGACTGTTATTGCATTTAATATTTTTTTGTAGGAGTTAATTGTGTCATCTAGCTAACTTGTGGTTGAAGATTAGTATTTAAGGAGTGTTTGGGTAGTTGTTTAGGCATTGAGAAGAGATCTGAGTACAACAAATTTGGGAGAACCAGATTAGTGAAGTTGTGGAAAAGATCTTGGATCCTGCGAGATCTAGCAGATTAGATTATTATCTGATAGTTTGTAATAGCATGGCTAGTGGTGGCTTACTTGGAGACAAGGAGATTTCTTGGAGGCTAGCGAGCTCAAGTTTAGATCTTCCTTAGGGTTTCCATCAGTTGCTGATAGTTTTCAGAATTGAACTAGCTGGAGTTGGATTGGATCTTGTTGATCTTGTAGAATTAATTCTTGACTATAATTGGCCCTAACCCAAAAGGCCTTATAGATGCCTACATGTTAATGAAAATTTGATTTGAGGCATATCTTGTTGTGTTATTCCGTTGTATTGTCAATTAGCTATGAGGTTGGACTGTCCTTAATTGGATCCTACTACCTTGATCTGCATCAGACATGCATTTATCATTATACTTTTCATTTATAGTTGTATATTGTATATTTTTATGGTATCACATTTTCTTAGATTATTTTCCTAAAGTGCTCCTTTTATAGGGTTTTTGTGAGGTTTCTCAATATTTAAGTTATCCTTTTCATTTTGTCCATTCTTCTAGTGTCAAACATTTTGTTATTATTTTGAGGACATTAGACATCATCAAAAATATTTTACATTTCATGTAGATTATGTTAGTTATTCATTTCATTTATATCATTCTTTTTATTTATCATATGTATATTTCCATGCATTAAGTTCTATTTAGCTTCATTATATCATTATATATTATTGCATTGATTATTTAGCATTTTCTATTTATATATATCAATCCACATTACATAATACATATATATGTATTTGCATTCTATTATTTTAAGTCATTATATGGATCATTCATTATGCAAATAACCATTATGTAGCAAATCACTTGCATAGTCATCATTGATTATATATATCAAATTAGAATGCATTTCATTAACTAGGAAATATAAATACAAGGAAATCATAGAAGCATTAACATAACATTGACATATACACATAATCACATCATCTAGAATCATCATATCATATAGAATTGTCAACATCTAGAATTACAACATGATGAATAATAAATCATATGTATGTATATCTACATAATCATAATTCATGTCATCACATCTTGCTAGTATTAGTATCCATATCATGTAGAGATAAAAGTGCATATATGCTAGTATCCATCATAAAATGTCCATGCATCATAAAAAAAATAAAAGTCAAATGTCTAATGTCCAATGATATAGCACATATAAAAAAGTTTCCATCAAGTCAAAATGCATAATGATACAAAGAACAAATCAAGAGTGTATACAAAGTGTCTAAGATTCAATGCCACTTGAATTAGTATGTCTTTCTCTCCGTACTGAAATGGAGGGTTCAACCTCCTCTGTATCACCTATCCCTATTGGTGGTCTTAGAGGACATGATGTGGTGCCTCCACTATCTCCTGGTGCTTGTTGATGTACTACAGTCCTCATAGCATATGAGCTCTCTCAGAAGTTGTCTATCCACTGGTCTCTCAACAGTTCCTATCTATATGCATCTTTCTAGTAGGTGATCTCTCTACCAATACTCAACATCATCTATAGGCTATTTGTATGTGGCCCTAAGGATTTTGTGGTCTCTAGCTCATCCAGTAATGTATCTACCTCTCCCAGTCTCTGAATGATTATCTTTCTCTCTCCTAACCATCACCAACTCCTCTTCTAGCTACTCTATCCTCCACTCTAACTTTGGGACTCTTTTCACCTGCACCTAAGTGATAGCTAGTCTAAATAGTAGAGCATCTATGTCTATATCCTCCCCACCCTGTATCTCTCTATGTATGTATGGGTCCTCTCCCCCCATCTCCATTCCTAAGGGCTCATCCTATGCAGCGATGTCAGTCATAGGCTCATCCTAGGTGACTTCATCCATAGGGATATCCTGTATTAGGGAATCCCTCTGTCTGACTATATCTACATCTTCCTGTAATAGTGCTAGAATTGTAATGTCCCCTAGTTACCATAGCTTGGATTATTGGGAAAATTACTTAAATTACCTAGAATTATACTATCTTGAAATATTGAAGGGATATGTTGTACTTCAAAGATGTGTCATGACTCATAACTCTATCATTTCATAATATCGATTAGTTAGGTAACTCTTTCCTATTCAAGATTTGCATTACTTTCTTATTATTCAATCACACCCTTTTTTCTTAACTATCATGAATTGTATCTTCTAGAGTGTCAACTGTAAATTAAAAAGACAAATTGGAAAGCACAAATAGAGACACAAGTTTTATCGTGGTTCACCAATTTGGCTACGTCCACTAGAGAGTAGAGCAAATGTTTTATTCAATCATTACAGCTTACATACAAAGGGCTTTTCCCTCACATTTATACAATAGTCTTACATAGAAGACAAAGAGATAAAGATGGGAAGAAGAAAGGAACAGTCAGGGAATATGAATTAAACAGTCAGACTTCACACCCAACAATCTCCCACTTGAAGTTTGACTGATGTCGCAACTTCACATCTGAACAACCTCCCACTGAAACTCTGCTTTCCTTTACCAATACCATGGTAATCCATTGCCAATAGACAATCTTCAAAGCTGAAATAGAAACCATAGCCAATTGCTAATCACATCCAACTAACTATACAACATCAGTAGATTTATAACCAGCATATCCAGCCCATACAACTCACCATGTAGAAAATAATTACATCTTCCAACAAAACACATCAAAAAACCATTGAAGTGAAAAAACCTAGAAGATCATTATAGACCAATCCAAATTGTATGAGCAATGTCAACCAAAAGTTGACTCAATCTACCAATCAACACATAGAAGGTGTGGCAATAAATTGAGATGATCTGCAAACCACAACCAAACTGCTGCAAAACCTCACATGACATCTTCCAAGTCCTCATAAAAAGATCACATATTGTAGTTAAAAAAATAATGAAGTACAACTACAATAGATGACCTCAAAAACTCTTGTAAGGGACACCCATGAAAACCATAACTCATCCTTCTACCAACACCACCAAGTGCTCAGCTATGCCAAGTATGATCTCCTTTACCTCCCCATATAAGAGAATTTACAACAACCAACCACCATGGATGAAAGCTCTTGTAAACAAGAAGATCAAACTCAAAAATAGTCCAAAACTAGGAACCATCTGAACCATCTCCTAAACTCAATGCACAAGGAGATAAATATGCTGAGTAGACCAAGAGTGGGGAGTGAGAATGATCCTCCAGGATACTCCAAGTCACAATGAATCTTCTCCAAGAACAATCTCCTCTAGGTCCATAATGAACTCACGTCCATCCATAGGTGTAGGATCCTCGGTCTTCATGTTGAAACCTCCAAAGAGAAACTACCTCAACAAATGTTCTCTAAATCAAGAGAATTCTAGCCTCACCCAAGCCTCTTAGTTGTCAAGAGCACCTCCATGGTCAATTCGCCAAAGTACTTGATACTAAGAGCACTAACCAGACCAATTGTCAAAACTCCCACTGCACGTCTACATATCCTAGGAACACAACCTGACAACTTGATCTCCACAAATCAAAACTTCATGCTCCAAAGAGAAAAACATGTCAAGAGAACATGTATCATGCCAACGTTCTAATCTAGAATCAAGAGCCAACCATGACATAATAAGAATCATCTCCAATCACATGGAAGGTAAACATCTCATGAAAAAAATTCTTTCTTTCATATCAAAAAATCCCATTGCAGTGTGATACCAAACTATTCATGGTATCAAAAACAAAATCTAAAAAATGATATTGAACATCACACTGAATAGTTATACATGAAGCTGCAAATGCTCGATAATCAACAAATAATTATCAATACTACTATAGTAGCCTTCTTGTCAATGGACTTCTTCTTCTTGCCCTTGCATGACTAGTCTCATCAATTACTAAATACTCCTACCCACTCCTAGTATTAGGCTTGGCATTTTAATTCCTTTTCTAATCTGCCACCCTCCCAAGCTTTTCGCCCTTAGAGAAAGGTGCATAGGGCATAAAAATAGGGCCTTCAAGAAGTCGCCAGCCATCTGGATTATGCACAAAAAATGACACTTGCATTGTCCCAACCATATTTATCAGACAATATGTGTCACCGTAGATAAAGAAGCAACTGACTACTCAAACAACAGAGAAAAAATATACTACATCCACCTCTAGAGTCTTCATCTTCCCTCAAACTTAAGGGAACTAAACAATCAATTTCAAAATCATACACGCCTCTTCAGATTCCATATAGACCATCAGTTTGCATGCATCCAAAACTAGACTAAGCAATACTTGTTCTTTCAAAATTAAAAATCCATGCACTTCCCTCTGTCCCTCACTAAGAGAGGATTGAAACTGAAAATTCTAAGCCGAATCCACAGGGTAGTTACAAAATGATGGCAATAATGCTCATTTCTATTGTCCACCACAAAGACGGCTTATAATATCATTCTCTGCCTGCAAGACAGAGGAGGCACTCCCATGACAATACCTTCTTCCAACAATACCTTATCAAAACAACCGGCTTGGAGTTTGTACCAGCACAAAATAACATATTCAACATACCTCCGGATTTCCACTTGCATAATTTATTTTTGTTCTCTTTCAGTACACATCCAATACTTTGAATACAAGCATCCACAACATAACTTTTTCCATTCTTGGCTTTGGTATTCTTTCCAATACAAGTAGAGATTTTCTTGCGGGCACCTTCTATTGATGCGCCATTTACAAGAAGCTTACATGATGTCAAGCTGGTTTCTTTAGCACAATCACTCATTTCACAATTCTTGACACATGAGCTGTAGATTAAATCAACAACACCAACACTAGCATATGAGGTTACCAGCTAGCTGACGCTCACCGCGAGCCCCTTAAGTTCGACAACTCCTTTATCTAGTTGTCTCTTTCTCAAAATTGAACTGGACCTTTCTAATTCACCCTTCATATCCCCAAATTCCAAGGAAGGGGTTGTTGATATCCGAATATATTGCAATGGTTCAAGCCCGCTATGCTAAATACAACGTCCTTTATTGAAAACACCTTGGTGATATTGCATAGGGAAATTAAGAGACTTTAATATCCTATTATGATATGAGTTCTCCCCAACAAACGTCTTTGCCCAATCCATGGGATTCTCTCCTTACTGCTCAACATATCTTCGAATCTCATAGGCTCTATGGACAATTTCCTACACTTACTCTATGTCTGCAAGCGACACACATTGGCAAGGTCTAAAATCCCTCAATTTGCAGAAAATACCGCCCAAGAATTCTCAAAATAATCCATAGTCGACACATGTAGAACCTCTACAACCTTGTGCTTTTCCAGATTGCTGACGTTCTGTAGAAAATTTAACTAGGGGCATTTTACCTCTGCTGATTTGTCTACTAATCTTTACTAACCAAACTAGAATTATCCACTGTTAACAAATGTAAGACCTCACAATCTTCTGTTGAGAAGAGTGTATTATGTATGCTGACAGACCCAGACCGAAATGAACTTGGACAGCCATTTCATCTTCTGGAGAACATTACCCTACCGACTTCTTCTTGGTTTGGCCTCACTATTGTCTGTCTGCTCTCTCCGGATCTTATACGCTCTGATACCAATTGTAAATTAAAAAGACAAATTGGAAACCACAAATAAAGACACAAATTTTATCTTGGTTCACCAATTTGGCTACGTCCACCAGAGATTAGAGCAAATATTTTATTCAATCATTACAGCTTACATACAAAGAGCTTTGCCCTCATATTTATACAACAGTCTTCCACATAAGATGAAGAGACAAAGATGGGAGGAAGAAAGGAACAGTCAGAGAATATGAATCGAACAATCGAACTTCACATCCAACATCAACATTCGTTAAACTCCTATTTCACCCTTTTTACTTATACTCTTTCAATCAATACACTACCTTCCATCAATTCTACTATTATTTAACTTCATGGGCTTCTTCGAATCACACTTCTCCTTAATGAATGGTAATTGACATTTTTTTGAAATGGCTACTAATATGTGATCAGTATAAATACTTCTTTAATAGAAACATTAATGTCTTAATCCTTTGGATCTTACATTAACTCTGATATAGTTCCAATTAATATCGATTACTAATATATCTTCCTTCACTATCATTCATGTGATAGTCGACTATGAATAGACTCGATTATTACCACCGATGACCCATGATCTTTACATCGGTCTTTCTATCTACCCTGTCAGTTTCCCTTTTTTTATATCTTGAAAGGAATATCCAGTTATTACTTGTCACTTCTCTAAGTTATTGTCTTCCCAAAACTACGTCGTTGGAATCCTCAGTGATTAGCATCTAACCTGAGAAATTGATGAATAGAATTTAACCGTATTTAGAGATCTCAATTGATACTACCAATTGATGATTCAACACAACTATTTTATATTTCTTCCATTATCGTATCTGGCATCCTTTGGGCAGTATTGTTTCTCATATTTTCTTATTTCAAGATTCTCATTTTCATTCTGGCAATTCCTGTATGCCCTGGAATACGAGATTACGTTGATACTTAACCGTATATTCTATTTGTTTGGCATATCGTAATACTGTCGAATATATACTGGCAGATCATTGTGATTCATTTTCGTCATCCTCATTCCAATCCTTCCTCCTACCTATTGTTTCTTATGCCGACTCATTCTTGCATGTCGCTTAGGCAATAACAGTGGTCACAACTCCAGACAATGTCGACATTTCAATAACGATTCACTAAATGCTATATTAAGAGTATAATATATGATCGTCGACTATTATATAGTCGACTAAGATATATATGGATAACAATATTATTATTAATTATATAATATTATATCTTAATTATAATAATTGATTAATAGTCATTATATTAATACTAATATTAATATTATTTAATATTAATAATATTGATTAACAATATTTCATAGATCAATATCAATTGGTTAATTATTATTATTTCTAATATTGATTATATTGATTAATAATATTTGAATAGAATATACATTTGTATATCAATTATGGTCCATGTACCATTATTAATAATAATGTAAGATTATAAATTCAATAATAATATACATTGAATCTATTTATATATATTCATTAAAATATTATTATAACTATTTTATCTTTTTTATCTATTTATTTTTATTGCCATGATCAAAGGGTTAACGAGGGACATGATAGGAGGTCTAGGTGCCTCTCCCTCTCCCAAAAATGCTCAAGCTATCTCTCTGACTGGCATTGGTCTCTATCCCTTCTTTCTCACTCATCCACCTCTTATTTGGGGCCCTCTCCATCCTCTCCCCCCATATGGACCACCACCATCATCTCCATCTCCTCTCCTACCTCTACCTCTACCTCTACCTCCATCTCCTCTCTCGCCTATGCCTCCTATCTGTCTCCACTCTCTCCACTCATCTCATGAATCTCGACAAGGTGGCCTCTCATTAGGTGTTTTCAATCTCAGAATGGGATGATCTCTAAGGTATCTTTCATACTCTGCTATCATCCTAGGATCTACCATGCCTCACCTCATGGTTCATGCCTAAAATGGTATCTCCCAGAACTCTTGTCATGTGGTCGCAAATGATACCATCCATCCCCAATATCATCTCTATTGATGAGTCCTAGAAAACTATGTCATACCCTGTGGCATCTTTTAGATGCAACCAAACTGTCTCAACACCCTGCCAACTATCTATCTCTCTATAATGAAGGAAGTTCTCCCTATCAACCATCTATTCTCAAAATAATATCCTAGTTGTCTCTCATCCTCCTAGGGTTCACAGTCTAGGTAGGGCCTCCATATCACTATATCAATTATATATAATGCATGCCACCAGTATTCTAGCTGACTGGTGCAGGATCACCTCCTCCACTCTTCACAACACCTATACTTGTAGGGTCTTTTAATAAGCCAACTTGTAAGACCTAGTCACCCTCGGTGTGGTTATAAACCATGGGTTTTTTACTATGGTACAAAGGGACATTTAGGATTTTAGATTTTCCTAGGTGTCTTTTCAGTTGTTTAAATAATGTTTGGGATCATTAGGATCCAAGGCTTAGGCCTATAGGCTCATTAGGAGCAAGAATGCAACATTTTGCAAAAGTCACAAAATACAAGAAATGTTGCTCGACAACTTCTTTGAAAAGTTGCTACTGACTTGTAAAACAACCACCCAATGGTCACAACCTTTGAAAAATGGTTGGATCCGGAGGGGAAGGTCTTCAAATAACCCTTTTAGGCGGGTGGAAGATGAAGGATGATGAAAACTTTATGTAATTTTTGTATTCAATCAATAAAAATCCCTATTTCTCTATACGTTCTAAACCATAAATTATACATGTATGGATTGGTGTGGAAGTGCAAAGAAGAAAATTGTTCGATCTGACCTTTGTCATGAATCAGTACTCCAATGCTTTGATTTGAGTTATTTTGAAGATCAAAGTCGAGAGATAGAAGAATCAGTTTACCAGGTTTTCATGAAACCCTCCTGAACTAGGGTTTTTAAAAAATAATGCCCTAATTCTTTTCCTTCACGAGATTCCCATGTGAAGTGGGGAAATGCAAGTAGGATCAATTTATTCTAGATCCTCAAGAGCACAGGAGAAAGGGGATTGTTTTGAGAAGTCTTCTTGCAGGCTCTAGACCAAGCATCTCTATATGCTTGGTATATAATATGGAAGAGTGAAGTGACTGTAGCACTTCGGGGGTGGATAAAAGGAATATGATGACAAATTGTTGTCTCTTTGGGATTCCTAACACCATTGCAATCGATGGTTTTCCGTGGACAATAGACTGGTGAACATTCCCTTAAATAATTGAGTCAATTAACCCTATTAGGACCAGTGGATCAGGGATTGTTAGGTATTGTCCTTATTGTTTGAGATTTTGTGATTAGGAGGTTTGGTACAAGTCTATAAAGGGTGTTTGAATATACTATGTGTTTTATAAGTTCCTTGTAAGAATATGGAACTAAGCGCTTAGAACCTCACTCAAAAGGCTAAAAGCCCGGCAAGGCCTAAAACCATGAACTTGTTGTCCAAATCCTATAAGGTGTGGAAATCACTCCCATAGTAGACATTTAGTGAGCATGGAACCTTTCCATCCCATTTCCTAATATGAAGGATCCCATTTCAAGTTTGAACCATTAAGGGCGCTCCACCGTAGGCATTATCGAGCGTCAGGAAACTACTTGGTAAAGCCACTGACCCACTCGGTCAACATAAGTACGGAGCATCAACCGAGCTCACTCAGTCAAAGAAGGAACCGAGTAACAAATGAACCTGAGGGAGTAAAAGCTAATTGAAGACACTGAATCCTCTAGTAAGGATAGTGGATTTGTGTTTGTTATAGGATCTTCCAAAGGTGTAGAGCACTCTCCTAAAGCCCACTTTCAGTGAAGAGAAACACCTAAGGTCTCACCACTTACCGAGTTGCCTAAATAGGGGAGAGCTCTGCATCAAGTGGTATTAGAGCATCTAAGATCCTTAGGGTAAATATATACTAGCACTATGGAAGGAGAAGATGAAGGAGGATTGTCATCAAGGATGACCAATGCAGAGATGGTAAGATACCTGAGAGAGCAAAGGACACAACATGATGAATGAAGAGACACCGAGATGTAGCAGATGAGGCAAGAAATGGATAGGTTTAGGGAAGAGCTTCAAAAGAGAAGTAGTGGAAACTCTGACGATGTTGAAGAAGGGAGTGATGAAGAATCCCTTGAGCAAGAGGAAGAAGAATGTCCTATAGACCAGAGGCTACTTAAGAAGACTCTAAAGTCTATGGAGAGGAGAACCATGGATGCCAAGCTTGAGTTGCCTACATAAAATGGGAAGATGGACTTGGATGTTGCAATGGATTGGGTGGATGCCCTAAATAGTTTCTTTGATTATGAAGACATCCCTGAGAATCAGAGGGTGAAGATTACTAAGTCAAAACTCAAAGGCTCTGCACTCACATGGTGGAACTTCACTCAAGATGATAGGGTGAAGAATGGAAATAATCTAGTCACCACTTGGAAGAAGATGGTGGCCCTTCTTAGGGAAACTTATGTCCCTAAAGATTATGAAGTCCAACTTCATAAAAGAAGAATGAGTCTAAGACAAAAAGAGATGGATATGTCTAGTTATATTGAAGAATTTTAGATATTGGTGATGCAATCCAAGCTTGCTGAACCAGAATACGTGAAGCTTGCTCGGTATATGCAAGGCCTAAGGGTCTCAATTCAAGATAAACTTAGTTTGACAAGCCCTACCACAGTGAACCAATGCTATCAATTGGCATTGAAAGTTGAAGAAAATTTTAGAAGGAGGAATGAACAGAGTGGTAGAGGAAAAGCTAAGAATGAAAGAGGTAGAGGAAACTTTGGAGGAAGAGGACAGAACAATAGATCACAAGGAGAATCTAATAAGGAGAACATCCAAGGGGAAAGTAGTTCAAGAGGTAGATATAGAGGAAGAAGAGGAAATGGTAGAGGAAGAAATGGAGGAAGAAACAATGGACAAATTAGATGTTACAACTAAAATCAGATAGGGCACTACACCAATAGGTGTCTAGACAAAGACAAGCAAAATAACCAAGGTGAAAGAAGAGCCAACCTAGTGCAAGAAGATGATGCTGACAGTGTAAGAGATTGTATGGGAGAAGAAGGTGTATCCCTCATGATGAAGAGGACCTTAATCCAAGCACCAGTATCGGTGGAGCCTCCTCAAAGGAAGAATATCTTTAGGACCAGCTGCAAAAGCTATGGAAAGGTATGCAAGTTAGTAATTGATTTTGGTTCTACTAAAAATCTTGTATCTAGAGAGATGGTAGATAAATTAAAACTGGAAAAGATACCCCACCCAAATCCATCCCATGTATCTTGTCTGACAAAAGGGCAATAGACCCTCATAAATGAACAAGTTTGGGTAGATTTCTCCATAAAAGACTATAAGAATAGAGTCCTTTGTGATGTTGTAGATATGGATGTATGTCACCTTTTGTTAGGATGTCCATGGTAGTATGATTTGCAGGCTAAACATGATGGAGTCACAAACAAATACCAAATTATTCAAAATGGTCACAAGTACAACCTGCTCCCTCTTCCTGATCCTCAATAAGAAAAACCAAAAGAATAGTTAGTCATGATTGTAGGAGAACAAGAGATGATCAACACTATTCAAGATTCTGAGGTAGGATATGCCCTAGTCCTTAAACCAAAGGAGTAGAAGTACAAAGGAATATTTGCAGGAGACACACCAGATGAACTCCCACCATTGAGGGACATCTATCACCAAATAGATTTCATCCCAGGTGCTTCCCTATCCAACAAAGATGCTTATAAACTCACTCCTGATCAGAATGTTGAAGTCACTAGACAAATAGGTGAATTGTTGACAAAAGGACTCATACAAAAGAGTCTCAGCCCTTATGCAGTCCTAAGTGTTTTGGCCCCTAAAAATGATGGAAAATGGAGACTATGCACTGACTCCAAGGCAATAAGAAAAATAAAAATTAGATACAAATTCACCATACCTAGGATTGAGGATCTACTAGACCAACTTGGAGGAGCATGATATTTCTCAAAAATTGACCTTAAATATGGTTACCATCAAATAAGAATAAGGCCACGAGATGAGTGGAAAACTGCATTTAAGACCATTGAGGGATTATATGAATGGATTGTGATGCCATTTGGCCTTAGTAATGCTCCTAGAACCTTCATGAGATTAATGAATGAAGTGCTTCAAGATTTCATAGGAAATTTTATGGTGGTCTATTTAGATAACATCCTAATATTTAGTGGGACTATAGAAGAGCACATGAGACATTTGGAACAAGTAAAGACTACGTGAGAAGAAATTGTCTATCAACTTAGAAAAATGTACATTTATGAAACAAGAGTTAATATTCTTGGGTTTTTTTAATCTCTAAGGGAACTTTAAAAATGGATCCTGAAAAGGTAGAGGCTATCATTAATTGGCCCATACCAAAAACTCCAGGAGAAGTCAGGAGCTTTCATGGATAGGCTACCTTTTATAGGAAGTTTATCAAAAATTTAAGTCACATTTGTGCACCTTTACTTGATACCATCAAGAGTGGTAGAAATTTTTTTTTCCAATGGACAACACAAGCAGATGAAGCTTTTAAGTACTTGAAGGAGAGAGCAGGACAATATCCAATTTTTGCACTACCTACATTCGATAAATTGTTCACAGTGGAGTTTGATGCTAACAATCTAGCCATAGGCATAGTCCCCAGTCAAGATGGAAGACCAGTTCCTTTCTTCTCTGAAAAATTGAATGAAGCAAAGAAGAAATACAATACATATGACTTGGAAATTTATGCTATGGTTCAAGCCCTCAAGAAATGGAGGCACTACTTGCTTCCTAAGGAATTTATTATCTTTACAGATAATCATGCTTTAAGTTTTCTAAACAAACAGGATAAACTAAGCTATAGGCACATGAAATGGGTTGAACAACTCCAAGCATTCATATTTTCTATAAAGCATAAGAAAGGAACTTCAAAAAAAGTAGTAGATACTCTTAGTCAGAGATTAATTTTGGTTGAAGAAGTGCAGGTACAAAGCATAGGAATTTATGCCCTCAAGCACCTATATAAGGATGATTCAGACTTTAGTGATATCTATGAGGTTTTCTCTACCCTGTCAGATGCATATAATACTACTTATTTAGAATATTTATTGCAAAATGGCCTTTTGTTCAAAGGAGCTCAACTATGTATTCCTAAATGCTCCATGAGAGAAAATATGATAAGAGAGAATCATTATGGTACATTAGGAGGTCATTTTGGCATAGACAAGACACTTGAACTTGTAAGGAGAAACTATCATTGGCCTCAATTACCCACTGATGTCAGAAAGTTTGTTGAGTCATTCACTATTTTTCAATGGGATAAAGGAGTCAGGATCACTCAAGGTCTTTATCAACCACTCCCTATTCCAAGAAAGCCATGGGATAGTGTGACTATGGATTTTGTCTTAGGACTTCCGAGAACTAAACACGGATTTGATAGTATCTTTGTTATAGTTGACAGATTTAGTAAAATGGCACACTTTGTTCCTTGTAAAGTTTCTAATGATACTTCACATATTGCTAACTTGTTCTTTAAAGAAGTGGTTAGAATTCATGGATTTCCAACATCCATTATCTCAGACAAAGATGTGAAATTCCAAGGGCACTTTTGGAGAACCCTTTGGAAAAAGTTGGGGACAAACCTGTCATTCAGTTCTGCATACCATCCATGGATAGATGGGCGGGCTGAAGTTGTAAATAGATCATTAGGAAACCTTCTAAGGTGTCTAACAAAACAATATGGGAAGACTTGGGATCCTATCCTCCCTCAAGAATAATTTGCTTTCAATGATTCACTGAACAGGTCAATAGGGAAGACACCATTCCAACTGAATTATGATCTTCATCCAAGAGGAGTGATGGAATTGAGAGAGTTACCAACTAAATTTAAAGTTAGTGCACAGGGTGAATAATTGTTTGCATGGATCAAACAGATCCATGATCAAGTCCGAGATACATTCAATCAGAATACTACAAAGTACAAAGAATAGGAAGATAAGAAGAAAAGACATGTTACTTTTAAAGAAGGAGATCAAGTATGTGCATACTTGAATAAGGAAATGCTACCCAGGGGACACACCAAATTGCAGATGAGAAAGATCGGTCCCTGTCAAATACTCCATAAATTTGGGGATGATGCTTATAAAATTTCTTTACCCCCTACTATTTCTATTTCTCCTATCTTTAACATTTGCGATGTCACTTCTTTTAAGGGTGATAAAGGATCTAATAACACTTTGTAGGATACTAAAGACACACAGGAAGAATGGATAAAGGACTTACCACCAAGCTAATCATTAAAGTTGGAAAATATTCTGGACTCTAAAGTTGTCAAGAAAACTAGGAAGAAGACCTACAAAGACTACTTGGTTAAATGGAAGGGGTTACCGGACATTGATGCTACATGGATGAGTGAAGAGTGTATCAACTAGCATGGAACATCAGTTCAAAAACTTCTCTCAAGTGGGACTTGAGTTTTTTTTAAAAGAGAGTATGGTACAGGAGCACCTCCTCCACTCTTTACAACACCTATACTTCTAGGGTCTTTTAATAAGCCAACTTGTAAGACATAGTCACCCTCGGTGTGGTTATAAACCATGGGTTCTTAACTATGGTCCAAATGCACATTTAGGAGTTTAGATTTTCCTAGGTGTCTTTTCAGTTGTTTCAATAATGTTTTGTATCATTAGGATCCAAGGCTTAGGCCTATAGGCTCATTAGGAGCAAGAATTCAACATTTTGCAAAAGTTGCAAAATGCAAGAAATGTTGCTCGACAACTTCGTTAAAAAGTTGCTACCAACTTGTAAAACAACCACCCAATGGTCACAACCTTTGAAAAATAGTTGGATCCATTGGGGAAGGTCTTCAAATAGCCCTTTCAGGTAGGTGGAAGATGAAGGATGATGAAACCTTCATGTAATTTTTGCAATCAATCAATAAAAATCCCTATTTCTATATACGTTCTAAACTGTAAACAATATGTGTATGGATTGGTACAAAAGCAGGATGAAGAAAATTGTTTGATCTGACCTTTTTCATGAATTAGGACTCCAATGCTTTGATTTGAGTTATTTTTAATATCGAAGTCGAGAGATAGAAGAATCGGTTTACCGGGTTTTCAGGAAACCCTCCTGAACCAGGGTTTTTAACAAATAATGACCTAACTTTCTTTTCCTTCATGGGATTCCCATGCAAAGTGGGGAAATGCAAGTAGGGTCCATTTATTCTAGATCCTCAAGAGCGTAGGAG
Organism: Chamaecyparis obtusa; assembly: GCA_027943335.1. NCBI lineage: Eukaryota > Viridiplantae > Streptophyta > Pinopsida > Cupressales > Cupressaceae > Chamaecyparis > Chamaecyparis obtusa. The sequence goes on along the minus strand of BSBK01003519.1, from coordinate 641,626 downwards.
AAAGGGGATTATTTTGAGAAGTCTTCTTGCAAGATCTAGACCAAGCATCTATGTGTGCTTGGTACATAATATGGAAGAGTGAAGTGACAGTAGCACTTCGGGGGTGGATAAAATCAATCTAAAGACAAATTGTTGTCTCTTTGGGATTCCTAACACCATTGCAATTGGCAATTTTCCTTGGACAATCAACTTGTGAACATTCCCTTAAATAACCAAGTCAATTAACCCTATTAGGACTAGTGGATCAGGGATTGTTAGGTATTGTCCTTATTGTTTGAGATCTTGTGATCAAGAGGTTCAGTACAAGTCTATAAAGGGTGTCCAAATATACTATGTTTTATAAGTTTCTTTTAAGAATTTGGAACTAATCCCTTAGAACCTCACTCAAAAGGCTACAAGCCTAGCAAGGCGTAAAACCAAGAACTTGTTGTCCAAATCCTGTGAGGTGTGGAAATCACTCCCATAGTAGACATTTAGTGAGCATGGAACCTTTTCATCCCCTTTCCTAATATGAAGGTTCCCATTTCAAGTTTGAACCAGTAAGGGCACTCCATTGTAGGAATTATCGAGCATCAGGAAACTACTCGATAAAGCCATCAAGCCCACTCGGTCAACATAAGTATCGAGCATCAACTGATCTCACTCAGTCAAAGAAGGAATTAACTGAGTAACAAATGATCCTAGGGGATTAAAAGCTAATTTAAGACACTAAATCCTCCAGTAAGGATAGTGGATTTGTGTTTGTTAGAGGATCTTCTAAAGGTGTAGATCACTCTCCTAAGCCCACTTTGGGTTCAGAGAAACACCGAAGCTCTCACCACTTATCAAGTTGCCTAAATAAGGGAGAGCTCTATGTCACTGACTCATCTTGTGGTAGGACTGAATAGATGCATACAAGAAAATCTATGGCTGGCCCACACCTCTAAATCTCATAGCCACTGGAAATATGATTTTTATGTTCTTCCATGCCCAAACATGTAGTAAGGTGACACTTGCTAAAAGTGATTCCCCTCTTTGATAGAACACCTGGTGTAAATCATGGTACAATTGTTCCAACATACATACTCCTGAAGAAAATTGGGTCCCCTCCTCCATCATCTTATGTAGTGTCTGATCCCAACCAACTGTGAATCCATGGGATTTGTGATCTGGACATACATACCCACCTATCACTCGAACCAAACCTATAGGAAGTGGCTCGTATAAATCCACCATGTCCTTCTAGCTAATCTCTGGCTTATCAATCTCATCATCTTTGAACATTACTCTACACTCTGCTAATCGCCCATGTCTATCATACTCTACCAACTCTCCATTGATGGGAAGTCAAAGGATGGGATATAGATCCTCTAAGGTCATGGTCATATCTCATGTAGAGAGGTGGAAGGTACTTGTCTTAGAGTGCCATCTCTCCACAAGCGATGCCAACATCCCTAGATTCTTTCTAATCTTGGGCGTGTAGATGATATGATATAATCTAGTCACTTGAATCAAGACTCTATCTATCTCTGACAAGGCTAGTCTCAGAACTGAGTGATGAGATTGTTAGAAATAGGGAATACTGAGAGGGGGGTGAATTAGTATTCTACAAAATTTTCTATTCACCCAATTATGGATATAATAGATTAACTTGATACTTGCAAAACAAAGTAAACTAAATAGCATGCATAGCAATAAAGCAAATAAACTCATAACACCATGTTTTGTCTCGAGGAAACCCTGGCCAAGGGAAAACCCCAGCAGGGATGATACCCACAATGATCCACTAATAAAAAGTATCCAGTAAAGGATGTTGACCCTGTTAGGAGTCTATTACATACATATAGTGTCTCATTCCTGATTAAAGGACTCTAGGCCTTGTTAGAAGCCTCAACCCTACTAAGAGTTGGTAATACAAATAGAATGATTACAAGATGAGCTCACTACCCAAACATGTAATATACAATGATTTCTGATTACAAAAAGGGCAAGGTATATAACCTTTCACTACTGCCAAATAGATTTCCTATTATAATCTATCTCTTTACAACTTCTCATCAATTTATTTCACATGTATATGTCATACTATATACTTCACATTACATATGACTTATATTTATACAAGTTATTAAGAATAATAACTTTTACAGTCAGCTTTACAAAACATAAAGCACTTTACAAAATACATACTAACTTGCACTACCCAAGGGTTAACATCTAGGATGTCATCCCTTAAATGATTAAGTTATTATTTTGATAAACAAAATAATCCCTTAACTCTCATATTGATTATGTCTTCTTTCTCTTCTTGGTCGGCTCTAACTCTATCTTCGGTAATTCTGTAATAACTCATTCCGTACATTTCATACATACTTGCACTTTTAGGTGAGTCTTCAACATACATCAAAGTATCCATTTTCAAGTGTGCAAGCACTGAACTTACTCCTATCAACATTGCTATCAAAAACTATCTCTAGTTAGACTGGAAAATCCTACTTATACTTAGACAATTTACTCTGCGCTCTAACATAACTGCTTGCTATCATATTGCAATCTTCATACTAATTATATGTTGCCATAATAACAACAACTTGATATCCTACTCAGCCAAATTGCCAACAATCTCCCCCTTTGTCATTGGTGGCAACATATGGGAAAATTGGCTAAGTCATACAAAACTTCAAAAACTGTGGCCATAACAAAAATTCTCCGCTATCCTTATATCTCCAAATATTTTTTGAATATCTATACTCCCCCTAGGAATATACTTCCATATATTCTATACAAAAATATTTGTCTATACATCTTACAATTTTCTTCTATCACTCCCCCTTTGACAACAATGACAAAAAGGGTGTCAAAATTGTTTACCTTGATTCAAAATTGCAAAGCCGATAGGCTTGCAACATAATCTGCAAAATTTACCTTTAATCTTTCTATCTCCTTCTCCCATTCCTTCTTAACAATGTATGAAACACTAAGGAGTTCACATAAACCATATGATGCAATTTCATGTGCATGAAGGTTTGCATAGTTGAATTTCTCATAAGATGTCTTGGATGAAAGACATTCTTTCAATTGGCCTTCAACGATGCTTATCTTGATTGAAATGTGCTCTCTTAGAAGAGCGAATCTTCTCAATTTCTTTTCTTTCTCTAAGAATTCTTATTTCATCATACAAATTACTTATTTTCTTCTCAAGATAAAAAATCTTCACATTCAAGCTGGATAAAAGATTTACCTCTGTTTCAATTTCTACCTCTTTTATTTTTATCTTTTCTGTCAAATCTGATACATGATTCTCTATTTTTGTACACTGAATGTACAAGGCTTTACCTCTATCCAAATTCCTTCTAATTTCCTTGATACATACATCCAGATTATTAATATCATTCCTAATATTCTGACATATATCTTGAAATATTTTGGCCTCATAGGCTGCCTGAGCTTTTACTGTAGCTATGTCTGATAAGTTGGTGAATTCATTGTCAAATTCCTTCACAACTTCTTTCGCTTTGACTTGTGGATCTGCCTCTGATATCTGATTGGTTACAATACTTTACAACTTTTCTGTCACTTCAAGCAATGCTCCTTCAAGGCTTTTCACTTTCTTATTTTTACCAATGATTTTGTTTAAGGATGAGATTAGCTCTATCTTATCATCATCATCAACTTCTTTTCCAAGATTTGTAAAAATATATTCTAGTTGTGGTTTCTCTACGATTGTGTCTTGTGCTCCTTCCTAACCTACTATCTCTATGTTTACCTGAATCTCTATTTTCTTTTGCTCTTCTTTCCTTGTTTCCTTCCTTTCTTCCTCTGTAACTATTGTGTCTTGTTCTTCCATAGCCGAATTGTCAACAATGTTTTCAAGGTTGCTAAAAGGATTTTCATTATTGTCTAGTGTAATACTTGTTCCTTCCACATTCATTGTTTCATCTTCAATGTTAATTGTAGGTGATGGAGAGGGACTTTTTTGGTTCTCAGCTTCCAAAGCTTGATCTATTGCACTTTTGTGATTACTAATACCTGTGGTCATTACCTTTACAATTGCCTGTTTAGTTTCCTTGTTAACTTCTTCATAATTTCCTCCCATTATCATAATTGTTCTTCTTTTTGTTCTTAGGTGAGTATTAAGATCTTTCATTATTTCCTTGAAATGATCTTCATCTTTAATATCACAGAACTTTCTCACAAAATTTTCTCTTATCTTATTGTCTTCTTCAGCTGCTTTCTTCTTTCTATTCACTAATTTCTCAAAAATTTCATCTAGTATCTTCTCTTGAATACTATCAAATTTCTTATTAGCCAGTAACATTTGTCTGACAATTGCATTCTCTAAGTTCAATTTCTCTGAATAATCATATAACTCATAGCATTTGTTCATCTTTGAAAAATCTCCATCATTAATGATTGAAGAATTCAGTTTTTGTATCTTTGGCTTCCATTTTCTCTTATTGCTTCCAATTTCTTCATCATCTTTTACCTCAGATACATGTCTAGGAATAGGGGTGAAAATAGTCTTTTGTCTCTTTTGTGGGCTACTTTCCATTTCCTTACTCTTTTTGCTGGAGGGGTGGTGGAAGATCTAGTAGATTTCCTTGTTTCTTGCACCACTTCAACTTTTATTTCCTTTTCTATAACATAGGCTTCTTCAGTTTGAACTGCAACTGATGCTAAGGGTGGAATAGAAAAAACTTCCTTTTGTCCAATGTCTCTTATTGTTGTTGCGGTCTGCTTTGCCACTAGAAATTCTTGTTCTGACATTCCTGTATCCTTCAGAATTTTCTTGATAGTGCTTTCCACTCTTTTATTTGATAACTTCTCTTCTTGTAGAGACTTTGCGAGTTAAAGTTCTCAAAAGTTCCAAATCTAGAACTGCTTGCATCAATTTTTCTTTTCAACCACTAGTAGAATTTGGGCAATAAATGACCAGGTGACTAAAAATTTTAATCACATGACTAAAATTGATCATGTTCTACCCATTTTTTGCAATTCACAAATATAAATGACTAAAAAAAATGACCAATTTGGTCATCAGGTAAAATCACAACTAAAATGACTAAATAAATGACCAATTTGGTCATCGGGTAAAATGACTAAATAATTGAATTGTAATATGATAATCATTTTTGTAACACATTTATACAAAATAATGTGTCTTGATCTCATGATATAATTTTTTTTTATCAAGATCATTGATTAGAAAGGTCTTATAAGGGACCTTTACAAAAAAATCCATGTTCAACATAAAAAAAAACATTAGAGCCATATAATTTCTAGCGTACATGATATTAGATATCTCATTTTTATATAAAACTATGTGAAGCTTTTTCATTATCAATGTTATAGATCATACCACATGATCCATCATCAAGATGATAACACTAACAAGAAAGAAGAAGTGAAAGATGGTTGGAAACTCAAGATCTTAAACAGATGTAGGAGAAGGATTAAGAGAGTGGTTCAAAACCAATGTAGAAGAATTGAAAAATATAAAAACCACAAGAGACTAACATCTAAGTCATAAAATAATTTTAAAAAGGAAAGAGAACAAAAAAAAAGTACTAAAATACCTCCTAAAATATATAAGCATATGGAACTAACAAAAGGAATATGAAATTAACTAAACGAAAGAAAAATGAAAAGGGCAAGAAAAATGAAAAAATAAACCATGGATTTTCCGTTAGACAGAAGCGGAAGGGCAAGAGCAAGGCGGGAAGTAAATTTTTGGAAATAAAATTTTCACAACGGGACTAGTTCTGTTCATAACAATGGAAGATATGATGCATCCACTATGAATGATCATGGGCTTCCAGTACAAGCTTTGCACATGCTATTGGTGTTCCTTCACCTTATTACCCTCCCTTGTACCCTATTTTGGCTGAGATAGATGTGATTTGGTGCTATGTTAAATATGGAAAGTGTTGGTGATGGGTTCAATCCAAACAAGCCGAAGGTGTAGTTGATTGGGACAAATATTTACCCACATGAAGCTTGAATTTGTTTGGTTTGGTGCAGAGGATGTTCATTTTTTTAGTGTTTTGACCATTCATCAAAATTTTGAGGTACATGTCTTCAAATTCCCTAAATTACTTGTCTTCTATTTTGTAATATGATTTGGGAATCCACCCAAAGTGTGGAGACAATGAATTCACCTCCCGATAGAAAGATGCACATTTTTGCAATAGGGGAAATAAAATATTTGATACAACACAAAATTGTAGATATCACTTTCTTTTTCTTTAGTTTTACCATTTTGTTAGATAAAAGATTTTCTAGTTGAAAAAAATTTCAATATAAGAGAAAAATTCTTCATATTTTTTTTTCGAGTGCATATAATATTTCTTGTGGTATTTTAAATCAAAGGTTTCTAGAGGGCGATTATTACCAGTTTTTCAAGATTTAGGTTTTCTAAGTAGAAGATTCTTTTAGAAGCATTAAACCAATTTTCACACCAAGTTTGCACAACAAGGGTTTTCTTTAAGAAACCATATTCTTTCCTCCATTTTATAGATGGAAAAAGAGATCCTTTTGGTATCTCTATATTTTTGTAAAACCATTTCTATTTTTATTGAGAGATGCACTTGGTAATTGTTCTTATGGCATGTAAGTGTATGAATTGATCCATATTTTCCTTGCATGTTTCTAGCATTTCTTATGACACTGCTACTCAAAAATTCTGATTTGGATATTGAGAGGTTGTTATTCTAAGAAGAGGTTGCGACCTCATTGGGAAGAAAATCATTTACTCCAAACAACCCTTAGTTTTTGGTGGAAGAAAGTTTTGACTGTGAATGGCTAAAATGTGATGGTCTAGATAGCATAGAAGAGATGTAGATTAGAGACATAATTATGGATTTGTATTGACACCCAAGTGAAGACTGTGATGAGACTTGACATTCTAATTTTTATTCACTTTAAGCATGAAATTGTACAACTGATACTTGATAGAGATGCATCAGACTAAGAAACTATTTCACAGATTCTAGTTTCAAACCTTATATTTTCCTCCTCTCATTTATTTTGTCATTAGTAATGTTTGGTATAATTCTACAAAAAATCACATGATGTGTTAGTAGATTTCCAATTTCTTCTTTACCTTGGATTAACTTGTGCACAATATTCTACCATGAAAACCCAGTCAACAGATTCCATTTTAAATGAAGATGCCAAGGTAGAAAAAATCCATATGTGATGACAGCTATGAAAACCCATATAACAGTCCATGTTAGAACTAGTATATATTTAGAAAAGGGTGAGGTTTAAGGCGAGAATCACTAGCTCAAAATCAATGTACTCGTACAGTTACATGTCATTTTATAAATAATTAAACATGCTATATGAGATGTATGTACATTAGTAATAATTTATTTCCATAATTCATGTAAATATCAATTATATGTTTGTGGATTTAATTGCATATGGACTATTTCTAAATATCAACATTTCAGGTCACACTAGATGATCCATTGAGAAGTTGAAAAACTTATTTTCCAACTCCTTAATCTCTTTCTCATTCTATTGATGGATCAAGTAGTGTGACCCAATACGATTATGCACAAAGGTAGGCAATGTACACAATCAAATACAAAAGAAAAAAATGTATGTTTTTATATAATAATGTACCTTGCTCATTTAATTTTAAGGCTAATTCCAAGGGAGCCTAGACAACTAGAAATCATTGGTGCAAGAGCACCTAAGAGCCAAAGGATCACATATAGGGTCATTTGGAGGATCCAAGAGGAAATGAAATAAATGTACTCCTATAAGGCCATTTAATAATGTATTTGGGCTAATAATGTCATTTGGAACTCATTTAGAGTCATTTTGAATCAATGTAAGCAATATTGCCAATATAGGCAAATGTGGCCTAAAGGGCTAATGTAAGGGCTAAATGGGATAGGTCAAGGATTTGGGTTAAATTTATGTTTATAAGCTCTATGAAAGACCATTTGATGTAATGGGGAAATATACAAATGATAAGATTCAAAAAGAAAATGTAGGTTGTCAAGGTTGACACCTTTGTTCTCAAGTTGACAACTCTAGATTAGTGAACAAACCAATTAGAGTTGGTAGTTTGAGGGTGGTTAAGCAGTTTGAGTCAGTTTCTATAGTTTGTAACAAGTCTATATATGTTGAAAATCCTGATCATAAGGAAAACATTTGGTGTATGGAGAAGTGATATAAATAAATTTAAGTTTTTTATATATTTTATATGTTCTAATAGTTTTTTCTCTTGTTTCAGTGTTTGACTCATGAGTTTTATGATGTTCCACTGAAGTTTTGTTTATTATACATGATAGGGTGTTAAATACAGAGTATTTTGGATTTTTTAGCAGACAAAACCATTAAACTTTGAAAAACATATTCTTGTTTGAGTGGAAATAGTTAAAACGCCTATTTAGGATAGACAGAGATAATTCAAAATGTGGTATATTTAACATTTACGTTGTGTTGGTTAGAAATATCATTTTTTTCTTTTTGCCCTAAATTTATGGATGATCCTGAAAATTTTGTAGTATTTAGGGTTTGCTAGGTCCAACTGTCTTTGAAAATCAGAAAAGCCCTACTTTTGGTTATCAACTTTCTATTTCTCTGTTACTTTATCAGATGACTTAAGTCTCAAAATAAGCATGTGCACTTTTATTTTCCTCTTAGTCACTGAGTCTCCTTAAGGTTTAGGAATATTCTTCCTTGTTTGGTGAATGCCCGAAAGCCTTTGTCACCCGATCTCGTGAGCTTTTCAGAATATTCCTTATTATCTAACGACTTAGCATTTCCCTTTTAGTCTCTAGATCTCACAATTTTTTCTCGAGATCTAGCGACTATTGTATCAGATTTATCACAAAGGGACTTTAGTTGCATGATCTCTAGATTGAATTTACCCATGGTCAGGCAATCTTAGGATGGTTTATTAAAATGGTCTTTTGTTTGGTGATTATGAGTTTTCCTTTTCATCGCTGAATCTCTGGATGGAACAGTGGTCTTCTTTGATGGTTGTCTCCAGATCTCATAATCTCCTCATGGTCAGTCTCTCTATTAAGTGATTGCGATTTCCTTTGGTCATGTTATCTCCCAATTTTGGTGGCTATCTCTTGCGCAATCAGTTATTCAGCGACTTGGTTGTCTCTAGATCTCTAGATGTAGCGGTTAAGTGACAAAGGATTGTCAGACTTGATCATAGCTGTAAGATGAAGTTTTGATCGATGACCAGTATTTAAATCTCCAAATGTAACTCAGAGTTAAGAAATGTTCTCATGACTTGGAGAATGCCTCAGTCGTGTGTTCTCGGGACTAAACCCCAGTTAAGTGAAAGATTGCGAGATTTAGCAAAACTCTTTGTCGCCAAGTCTCCAGATTTGTCAGGGTCAAGTTAAGATTAATGTAGTGGTTAAAGCCCAACGGTTGAGTGTTTTATTTAGTGTAGTGACTGTGTAGTCAGGTGATCTTAGATTCCTAGTGGTTAAGTGGATGACATTCAATGATTCAGCGATGCAGTTATCTCTGGGTCGCTAAATTAGATGGTTAGTTGTGAAAACCACTCGCGACTTAAGGTTGACCATTAGATGAAATGAGGAAGGAGATCAATGGTAGTCATGTAATCTTAGGCAAAGAGTTGAATAGTCAAAGGCTTCAGTGATTAGGAGACTTCAGGTTTGTCACTGGATCTCCAGGTCGGGTAATCGCTGAATGTTTTAAAGACTAAATAAAGTTGTCATGATATAGTTTCGACTATAGTTGCTACATCTCTAGAAAAGATATATCAAGGTTTCTTCCCTTCAATAGCCAAATATCCAGATGGCTGGGTCAAGATATCTCAGACATAAATTTGAAAAGTCAATAGTGTTCCATGACTATGAGAAGCCCTCTTAGTTGCCAGATCTCGAAATACTTTTCTAAAGGTGCCAATGTTATAAAATGACTATGAGACTTTTCTTCAGTTGCCAGATCTTGAAATATTTAAATTTAAATTTTTGAGCTATGGCTAGTAAATTGAAGCCCTATTCATGCCAAAGTAAAGGCGGAAGTGACCTTTTGATAGCTGGAGATGTCAGAAATGGTGGTGCATTCAATACTGTAGGATAAAATAGTTAGAGATAGCTCATTTGAGAATTACGAAGCATATCGAAGAGGTACAGAGCGCTAGGTTTTCAGAGCCTTCTGGACTTGCAATGTGATCAACAATTTTTGCAGGAGAATTTTTAGAGTTATAGTTAGGATGAGTTAGGCGATAGCAAGCGGGGCCTCCAGCAGTCGAGGGTCAAAGGAAAAGGTGAAAGAGAGCTTTTCAAATGAGTTTCTCACCCTTCTGCCTAGTTCATCTCAGAATAAGAAGGTCAGTGATGACATATTTGTTGATGATTTCACCTACTGTATGGATGCTAGAACTCCAAAGATCATAGGCATGTTCCTGTTTACATATTTCTATAAGAACCGTGATAGTGTCATACCAGTTTCAAACCCTTGGACTTCAGGGTTAGCCAAATTGATTGTCCCGAAGGTCTTTCTAGATGTGGACTTACTCCTTATGTTATCCCAAAGATTTGATCTCTTGTCTAAGACAATTAGAAAAGAGGATGGTTCACCCTTGATAACCCTAGACCGAAACTCTTTCATGAATGCTTTCGGGATTCAGTTTCCAATGGCCACGAAAATCAACTTACAAGCTCTAGCAAATAGATATGTCAGAGAGGCTACTTTGGTCTCCAAGGAGATTAAGAGTCACATGCCTAAAGAAAATAAAAATTATATTGCACCTATGGCTGGATCAATTTCGTATGCCTACAAGGACCTGAAGTTTTACATGAAATACATTGCATATGGGATATTGCAGGTTTTGGGAATTGATGAGTGCCCTGAGAGGATTACATCTGATATTTTGATGTTAGTGATGGATTCACAGAGCTGTATGGTGAGTAGAGGGTATGACTTTATTGGTTATATCATAAACAAGATGCATGAGGGTTTGTTGTCTTTGTGGAACTTCACCTCTGGTTCTGCAACCAGATTCATGCACTACTCCTTGCTGATGCACCTAATTGTGTATAACAATTATGGTCTTATAAATTTGAATGATCTCAAACCACAAATGATGTGGAATGGACAGCCCAACCCAATACAGTTCTGGTTAGGAGTTTGGAGCCCTTCTTTCCCTAGGTGAGATTTTGGTGCCTTTGAGAACTAGATTGTGTACCCCATTCTCTGGAGTTTGGGTGTAAATTGCACAAGATTATCCACCAAGGTCGTATAGTTGGTGAGACCCCAACAGTTTGTTCATAATTGGACCAAGGGTCATAATTGGGGAGACATTTACTATGAGAAGGGCTATACGATGATTAGGGATTATGGATGCTCTCAACCTCCTCATCTACTTCCATTTTATGTTCCACCAAGAGTTGCATTTCTAGAGTTTGTTTGGCAACTCATGTTGATAGAAAAGGAACACTTGGCTTCCCACAGAAAGGGGACTCTCACTCCTCGGCACTTTAGGGTGCACTATATTACGATTGGAAAGGGAGCCTTCAGTAAAGTGAATGATTGGTTAGAGAAATATAGGATGTTTGCAGCTCCACATAGGTATGTGGATACAAAAGGTTTCATGGTTTCTGCAACCAAATACTACATGAGTACCATTCCTTTCAATAAGCAACATGAAGAGTATCCCGAGGAGGATGTGATCAAAAATATAATCGAGGATGATGAGGTAAAGAAAAGAATTTGGCAATTGGATCGGTTACACAAAATTGAGAAGGAGTTTAAAGGAAAAGGATTGGTATTTGGGGGTTTCTTTCCCACTTTTCCTTACCTCCAAAGACTTGAGCAAATGATGGCTCAATTTGATACATTAGTTGAATCCATGAAGGATCAAATTGATGATGCTAATCAAGGCAAAAAGGCTCATTCAGAATCAAAATGTGATGACGATAGTGATGGTGGCTATCCCATATATAGTCCACCCACTATGGAACAACCATTCGCTGAAGGGCCTGGAGAAGAGAAAGAAAATGTAGATCTTGCTGAATTGCCTAGTTCTGAGGATACTGCTGAGCCTCAAAAGAAAAAGCAAAATTTGTTAACTAGTGAACCTTCAAAGAGGAGGAAGAAAGATAGAGTAAGTGCCCTCTACACAGGGACTAGCTTTCATCACCATGAAATATGGAAAGTAATCAGAGAGGCTAAAAGGCAACAAAGGTATGAAACAGAGGATGTTGAGTTGCCTCTGGCTTTAGGCTAGGATGAAAGAATGATTGAACAAGATGCTTTCTTGAAAGATGATAATTTTGTGAATTCTGAGGAATTCAAGAGTTTCTTAATGTGGCATAAACAAAAAAAAGTGGCCTCAAGTGTGCAGATAACAGAGGAGGGTCAAGTGCCAGAGGAGGCATTGTAGCAATTGAAAGAATATGACCGAGAGAGTGAAACTCTAACTCCAGATGAGGCTAGAAAATTATTAAAATAGAGAAATATGCTACTGGTGCCTGGATGGAGTTTGTTTTTAGACTTCATAATTGATCAAATAAAGAGGCAAGAAGATGTCACTTTTTCATCAGAAACCCAAGTAGGGGACATAATAAGAGGGTTTGGATATAGCCCAAAAAATCAGGCTTTATCCATGTGGAGTCTTTATCCTAAAGACAAGAAGCCACAGATTTTGAATGTGAAAGAACAAATGGAGGGAGATAAAATAGTGTGGTCAATCCACAACACAGGGGACCTGGAAATTTCTCAGGTTTTGACCCAATTTGCTAAGTTAAATTAAGATAAAACTAAATAGTTGTCAGAAAGATATGGCAATCTTTGGGAGGATTATAGTGCCCTAGTGAAAGATAGGGACTTATAGATTATGAAGGTTACAAAATTGGAAAAATAGGTGGAGGAATTGCAATTACAAATTATAAATACCCTTGTAGTAGTTCCTGCACCTCTTGAGCAGCCAGCATTGATAGAGGTGCAAGGAATGATAGAGGAGGAGGTGGCAGCAGAATTAAAGAAGATTAATGAGGAAAAGAATGAAGCTATATTGTAGGCCCTTTTGAAAATTTTGTAGCATAGAATGAATACCCTCAAAGATAAATTTGACTTGGTTTATAATGCTTATGGAAAGTTTCCAAAATTGCAAAAGGAGGTCAATAATTATGTGCAAATTTTGAGTGGATTCCATACAGTGTGGTCTGTCAGAGCACCACTTTTTGAAAGATTGATTTTTGCTCAATCTTTGGGGAGTGACATACTCGAGGTACTTGTGAGGGTTGGTGAGGAGATTGATAGGATTAAAGCCATCTTACCACTTTTCAAGGGTAAGGAAAATCTAATTGAGGCAAAGATAGCCATGCTCAACTCCTGTACCAATAAGTTCATCCCCTCAATTTTGAGTACAGATGGGGCCATAAAGAGCCTTGATCAATGGAGATCAGATGCTGATCTTCTATTGCCTAGGAAAGAGGCATTTTTAGGTGAGGATAGTAATGTGGATATGGAGAGCTTCAACAAAACCCTTGATGAAGCTATCAAAGAAAAGACGGACCTCACCAAATTTGTGTCAGATGTCAAGGCAATTACGGATGCTAGATGGGAAAGACAAAAGGCCCAACTAAAAATTGTCCAAAACTTTAATTGGCCATCAGAGGAACAGGTAACTGGATGGGATGAATTGACAAAACCCAAAAAGGCTAGATCTGCTGCAGTGGATTTGGACATTTTGGATGAAGATTGAGAAGGACATCTGACACACTTGACACATGATCCGAGGAATACAAGATTGATAAGCTATCATTCAAGAATGGTGTAGGTTAGCCTAAAATGGCAGTCACCATATCTCATTGAACTCAAGGAGCTATCATAAATATTTGCAGTTGAGGGTGTCAGTTTTTGAGTAGCCAAAGTTGTACATTTGTCCGAGGAGGTTTTGTCCTTTCACTGCCTTGGGGTTGTGTGTGTATTTTATTCTTATTTTGTCTCTTATGTTTTTAGAGAGTTAGGTTTTTCAACCACCCAAAGCTTGTTGCATTCCCATTAATGAGGGAATTCCAAGGTAGTTGAAAAAGAAGTTGTATATAGAGTTGAAGACTCAATTTTGTAAAGAGGTTGGGAAAGAAATAGAAAATAGAACCTAATTGCTTGGAAGCAGATCACCAAATTTTGTGTCTGAACTTCTGAGTTATGGGATTGTAAATGTAAGTGGAAAGTTGATTTTAATACAAATACACTGCAACTTCTACCATATATGGTTGTTGTCTCTTTGCTTTTATATTGTACTCTTGTATGTTTTACATGTTAGGCATCTAAAATATACCGGTTTTAAGACAACCTTCTTGCATGTTTTATGAGTTTCTTTCAAGGAAAGAATTAAAAGTTCTCATTTTTCATCTTGGAGAGTAGATATATTTGTATGGATGTTTGATGATAACAATATTTGGTTAATAGAATAGTTTGTAAGGCAACCTATTTGGATTTGCAGTTGGTATGTAAAGCATACTATTGTATTTCTTTAAAGTTCACTTGTTGATTTGCATTTTGATTCTGTTGCCCGTAGGATAAGGCACTAGTTTTGTGTTTGTTTCTTACATTTTCATCTTTCATAGATCTTAAAAGAAAAATAGAAACCTTCACATCATTTACCAATACCTTTTCAGTTCATGTTTATTGCACCAAATAGCTTGGACTGTGCTTAGGGCATTCAGTTCATATTTTTTGATTCTGTAAAGAGAGAATCACATTAGGTTGTCCCTCCTTAAAAGGAAGAAGGATGAGAATCCTTAAAGCACTGATTAGTGCTTTACTTACAAGCACACTTTGTCTAGTTAGGATTTGCATTAAAATGGTTATAGTCATATGCAAAGTGTTATATAGGTTTATGCATTAAGAAGAAGAGAAGCTAATCAGTGTCCACTCATAAGAATACTGTAAAAATAGTTATCATTAGAAGGTAGTACCTGCCTGAGTCTGTGGAGCTCAAAAATGAAGGAGGACCTTATTCAGTCCTCAACAATTAGGCCTTTCTCTTGTGGGAATCAGTCTCAAGGAACACAAGTTCAAGTATCATTTTAGTCCTACAAGAAAAATCACTAACAAATTTGGCGACTCTGCTGGGGATCGAGCAAGTTATCAAACAGTTAAAGTCTCTAGTTATATTACACAACATCAAAGCTTGTATTATTGGATTACTTTCTCCAAACCCCAAAAGGAAGTTGGGTGGTGACTCTAACCAAATCTTTGAACCAGTGTTCTAAAATTCAATCACTGCTTTACAATGACTCATAGAAGTATGATATCTTGGAGAAAGGAACATCCAGAAGAGAATCTAGAAGGAGAACTCCCTTCCCCATCAAGACAAGGTCATGTAAGGAAGGATAGAAATACTAATGACATGTCTTTCACATGGAAATAGAAAGGGAATACAAGAAGAGAAGAGCCCATTCAGACAAATCAAGAAGAAAATGTTTCTGAATATGAGGAAGCAATTGATTTGGGTTTGAATCAGTATGAGGACTGCTACTCACCCTCTAAAAAGGATGGAAGAAGAGCACAGTCCCATAGGAGAGGAATCCTTGGAAATAACAGAAGATCTAGGGGCCAAACTAGGAGTAAGCAAGACTTTGTTCCTTCTTTTCCCCATGATTCTCCCTTACAAAACCATCAAGTGACAGATGACCACCAAGAGGAAATCCTTGCCCAAGAATCCTCATCTGAAATAGCCCTTCCTGATTTTGAGGAAATTTTTGAAGAAGTGTTTGAATTGGAGAGGAAAATCTAGGAGCAGATTCAAATAAGACAAAAAGGAGAAAAAGAAAAAGAGGAAAAGATTAGGCATGCTATGATTAGAGCAGAGCAATTGAAGAAGCAATTATTGGATTTTGAAGCCATAAATCATGTTCCTATAATTGAACAAATAGAGGACCGACCTATTGTCCATAAGATCTATGAAACAAGAAATCCTAAGGACAAAGGTAAGCAAAAGGTTGTAGGGATCTCAATAAATGAAACAAATACTACCAAGAAACCCCTAGATCAAGTAGCAAGATTAGATGCTGACTTGGAAAAGGCCACAAGGTAACAAGAAATATTGGCCAAAGAGTTAGAAAAGGCAGAGCTGGAAGCCATTGTAGTTGAAATAAAAAGAAAGATTGATTTCCTTAAGCAATCTTCTGGACCCACCAATACACTTTCCACTTCTCAAGCACAAGGTGCAAATATGTTGAACACTGCTAGAACTTTAGGTATGCCCAAAACTTCTACTATCTCAAATGTTCAAACATCCACATCTTTGGGTGTAGGCCCATCTCAAATAGGATCCATACATGAAAGACATAAGCAATTGGTTTTTAATGGGATTCCTGGCTACCCAAATCGCATCCCTAATGAAATTAGGAAAAAACTTCCAAAATTCACTGGAAGCAATGTAGTTACTTGTGAGGAACATTTGAAAAGTTTCATTGATGTGATAGATGATTACAACATTGAGCCTGATGATGTGATCATGAAGCTTTTTGTTCAGTCTCTAACTGAGGATGCAAGAGATTGGTTTAGAAATTTGCCTCATGCTAGCACATGCTCATGGGAATAGTTCAAACATTTTTTCAAAGAACAATATGGTGATAAAACCAATGAGGGTTTCATGCTTAATGAGTTCAAAAATATCAAGAAAAATCCAAATGAGGGTGTTGTTGAGTTCAATGTTAGATTTCAGAAGGCAATGCATAAATTATTACAAGTTATCAGACTAGATGACAAGATTTGTTTGGTTACTTATCTAAATGCTTTTGATTCAAAAATGGGATATCTTTTGAGAGATAAGAACCCTAGAAATCTTGCAGAAGCTTACAAACTAACCATTAATATAAAGAGCAATAGAAGAATATCAGGGAAGTTGGGAAGGAGGGAGGATTATGGACCTTCAATCTCAAACAGAAAAGAGCCAAGGAAACTTGATATAAAACCAAAAGATGATGATAGTTTGAAACAAATTCTGAAAGCAATAAAAGACTTGAAATCTAATGAAGCAAGAAATAGTAGATTACAAGGAAATGACAGGCCATCCTTCAACAACTCCAATAAATTACCAAGAATGCAAAACTATCCCTATAACACTCAGTGGAAAGGTGGGAAGCCAGTGCTCCCTGAAAGAAAGGATAGGCCAAGTGATAAGACCCCAGACCCCTTGCATAGAAATGTAGTGAACATGAATGATGATGTTCCCTAGTGTATTGTTTTTCAATCACCTCATGATCCTTACTATTGTGCAATAGCTCAAAGTGTTTTTGTAAATGATGAGCAGGACAATAACCATGAGGAATCTTATGATGATCAAGGTTGTGGTATGACTTCTTCATACATATGTGATGAAATAGATTCTAGTGAAGAAGATGAAAATCAAGATGCTGGTGGTTCCCAAGTTAAAAATGAGATTTATCATTAGCAAATATTTTTTGATGAAGAAAATAGTCACTTGGATGGAGTCCAGTGCAACACCTTAAGAAATGATGAAATAGTAGTGTTGAGGAGACCTTCTGATGAAGAGATTGCACAAATCACAGCAGATATGGTCACCCAAGCTAAAAGTAAATACAATTTGAGAAATAGGGTGGTGGGTGATTCAAGTCAAAAGTCATCTGGCATATTTATCAAAAGGTCAGGTACATAGGTAAAACAAGCTCAAGACAAAAGTAAGGGTGCTAATGTTGTTGGCAAGACTAGGATCAAGAAGAATGTAACATTTGTTCCTCCTAATGTAACTTATAAGGTAAAGAAAAAGCCTCTTCAGGAGACTGTTGTCTCTGCCCAAAAGGAAGGCAGAATCATGAGCAAGGATCAGCAAGGCCTTATGGAGCATGAAAACAATAAGGAAGCTACTGTCATTAAGCAGGATGTAGTTGATCCCAAGTATGTCCCAGTTGACATGGGAAAATTGTTGTCACAAATTATTGTTAAAGTCCCCTTATTGGAAATGATGAGAATAGAAGAGCATAAAGAAAAAGCCTTGAGTTGGGTACAAAGAGTTCTTCCTTCTGATACCCAAAACTCCACCAAGGATGGTAAAGTGACTGCTGCAGTAGATGATTCAACTCAAAATCAATGTGGAGAGATCATCTCTGAGATCCCTCAAATGTATTTGGATACTAATGTTATAAATACTATGACAGGGACTGTTGATCCTTTCTTTTTTTCCCTAATAGTAAATGGAAAGTTGTTAAAAAACTATATGATTGATTTAGGAGCTTCTAATATTGTTATGCCTGCAGAAATAATGAAATCTTTGGGTTTGAAAGTAGATACACCTCATGGAAGATGTCAGGCTATGGATTCAAGAGAGGTCCCTATTATTGGTACTATAAGGGCTTTCCCTTATAGGTTAGCAACTTTTCCTGATAAGTTGTTGACAATGAGTGTCCTAGTGGTTGATATCCCACCTCACTATGGGATGTTACTGTCTAGAAAATGGAGTGCTTCAATGGGAGGTAGTATCCAGTGTGATTTGTCCTTTGCAACTTTCAATATTGATGGTGAGAATGTGAAAGTATCCAAAGAAAGCAGAACCCCACACATGATAGAGTTGAATAATATGGATGAGTTGAATTGTTATGTGGATGTTGACATGGAAAATTTTAGAGTGGAAAAAGCCATTTCACAAAGGGAGGATTCAGATCCATTGACCCAAGAACTGAGGGAACATCAAGATGGATTGTGGCAGATGTATTTTGATGGAGCATGCTCAAAGGAAGGCTCAGGAGCTGGAGTTCTATTCATATCTCCATCAGGTTCCACTTTTAAGTATTCATTCTCATTGACTTTTCAATGCACAAATAATACTGCTGAGTATGAGGCACTGTCATTGGGATTGAATATTGCTATCAAACATGGGATAAAATGCTTAAAAGTTTTTGGTGACTCTGAGCTTGTGGTGGCACAAGTTCGATCTAAATATGCTATTAAAAATGATAGATTAAAATTGTATAAGCATGTAATTTGGGATCATATTGAGCTATTTGATGCTTTTAATATTAATTGGGTGGAAAGATCCAAGAACATAATGGCTGATTTTTTGGCCAATGTTGCTTTAAAGAGATGATTCAACTTTGAATGGAGTTTCAATAGTTGAAATAAAAAGTAGACCAGTTGTTGTAGACAACATTTACAATTGGCAAGTTTTTGAGGATGATCATGACATTTTGAAATTTATTCAATGCCTTGACATGTATGAAGGTCAGCTTATAGATTGCAATACATTGGTTGAGGAGGTTGATGGTAAGGACATGGTCATGGGAAATGAGGTAATCCAGTTGAGTTCAAATAATATCCCTAAGGGCCTGACCAAGTTAAAAGCATTATATAATAGCCAAGATGATCACATGTCAAAAACAAGCAATGCCAAAGTGGAGGATCTAGAGGAAGTAAATTTGGGATCGCATAATGCACCTCAAATGGTTTATATTGGAAAGGGATTGGCTCCTCAATTGAGATATAATTTGATAAAATTGTTAAGAAGGTATAAGAATGTTTTTGCATGGTTATATGATGACTTAAAAGCTTATAGAGAGGATCTGTTCCAACATGAAATCCCATTGAAGGATGAGGTCAAACCTTTTAGGCAAAAATAGAGACCCATCAACCCATTGTTAGCTCCTAAGATGCAGCAAGAGCTAGTCAAGTTGAGTGATGCAAGAATAATCCAACCTATACGACATTCAACTTGGGTATCTAACTTAGTCCCAGTCAGAAAGAAGAATGGGGATATCAGATTGTGTGTAGATTTTAGGAATCTGAATGTTGCATCATTAAAGGACAACTATTCACTCCCCAACATGGAGGCAATGTTGCACAAAGTCACTGGATGTGAATTATTGTCTATGATGGATGGTTTTTTTGGATATAACCAGGTGTTAGTAAAAGAATCTGAGCAGTTCAAAACAACATTCACTACACCTTGGGGAACTTATGTTTATGTCAGAATGCCATTTGGTCTCAGAAATGTTGGAGCTACTTTTCAAAGAGCCATGGATGTTGCTTTTAAGGAATACATTGATCTATTCATGGTTGTGTACCAAGATGACCTAACTGCATATTCAAAATTGGTTGTTGACCATTTCTCACACCTAGACAAGATTTTTGTCAAAGCATTGGAATATGGTGTGTCTCTGAATCCAAAGAAGTGCAATTTTGCAGTCAAAGAAGGAAAATTGCTAGGACACATTGTATCAAAAGAAGGAATAAGGATTGATCCAGAGAGATTTGAGGCCATCAAGAGAGTTATAGCACCCAAAAATCTCAAGGGAGTGCAATCCTTTTTAGGAAAGATCAACTTTGTCAGAAGATTCATTGCAAATTTTGCTAAAATTGTCAAACCCATTGTGAAGTTGCTCAAGAAGGATGTGAAGTTTCAATGGACTACTGAAGCTTAGGGTGCATTTGATAAAATTAAAGAAGTAGTTCAACAGGCACCTGTGCTTAGGTCCCCTGATTATACTAAGCCCTTTTCACTCTTCTCTTTTGCCTCTTTTCACATAATTGTTGTTGTACTATTGCAAAAGGATAATGAAGGTTTTGACCATCCAATTGCATTCTTTAGTAAATCCTTGCAGGCTATTGAACTAAACTATGAGATGATGGAGAAGCAGGCATATGCACTAGTGAAAGCAGTGAAATCTTTCAGGCCTTATTTGGTTTGTGCTAAGGTCATTGCATATGTCCCTCATGCTGCAGTCAAGGATGTCCTTACTCAAACTAAGGTCACTAGTAAGAGGAGTAAGTGGATTTCTAGGATTCAAGAATTCAATCTAGAAATCCATATTACCAAGCTTGTGAGAAGACAAGGCCTGGCAAAGTTAATGATCAAAGAGAATATGGATTTAGTCCAGATTAACAATGAAGGAATATCAGATAAAACAATAACAAGTATTGAGTTACAACCAGACTATGCTGATATGGTATATTTCATCAAAAATGCCAAATGTCCAAGACATTTGATAGACAACCAGAAGAGGTCCCTAAAATTGCAAGCTCAGAAATATACATTGATACAAGGAGACTTGTACTAGAAGAATAGAGATGGAATTTTGCTCTTTTGCCTTGATAGATGTCAAGAAGAGAAGGTTTTGAGTGAGATGCATGCTGGTGTTTGTGGAGGCCATTATTCAGCAAAGACTACTGCCCATAAGATTTTGAGGGCTGGTTACTTTTGGCCTACATTGTTTAAAGATTCATTTCAGTTTGTGAAGAAGTGTGAAGCCTGTCAAAAATTTGCTTCCAAATTAAAATATTTAGGAGCACTATTGTTGAACCCAATAACTGCTGAGGTGCCATTTTCCATATGGGGAATATATTTGATAGGGGAATTTTCTGAGAAATCTAGTGGAGGACACAGTTGGGTACTTGTTGCAACTGATTACTTCACAAAATGGATAGAGGCCATTCCCACAAAGAAGGCAACAAGTAAAATTGTTATTGATTTCTTACTTGAAAATGTTTTGACAAGATTTGGTGTCCCCATGAAATTGATCATAGATAATGCAATGTGTTTTAGATCTGATGAATTCAAGGAGTTTTGCAAAGACAATGGAATCATGACATCTTATTCATCTCCTTATCATCCTCAAGCAAATGGGCAGGTTGAATCTAGCAACAAAAGCATTCTGACAATTTTGAAGAAAACATTTGAAAAAAATAAGAGGGCTTGGCATTCAAAGCTAAAGTTGGCCCTATGGGTAGACATGATTATAGTGAAGAAAGCCACTGGGAAATCTCCCTTTGAGCATGTATATGGTTTACAGTCAAGGTTGCCTATAAACAATTTACTTCCAATTTACAAGTTCATTCAAGATGAGGGATTGGATGTCTCAGAGCCAATGCAGGATAGGGTCATGCAATTGACTGAATTAGATGAAATGAGAAGGGAAAGTCAAAAGAGTAACATCAAATTGCAACAAAAAATGAAGTACCTATTTGACAAGAGGGCAACTACCAGAAAATTCAAAACAGATTGCTTGGTACTTCAATGGAATGTGAGAGCAAAAGATAAAGGGAAGCATAAAAAGTTTGAATCCTTATGGCTTGGTCCCTTTGTGATTCATGAAAATTTTGAAAAAGACTCTTACTTATTGAAGAGTATGGACGATGAAGTTTTTGAGTTGCCAGTGCATGGCCAATTCTTAAAACCTTTCTTTAGGTAAGTTCTTGATTATGCATGCATATGTAAATGTCTTGTAAATATTGTATAGGTGTGTTTCCTTTAGTCTGTGTTTCAGTTTAGGTTTTAGGTCAGTGCATTTTTTGGTCTGCATCCCAAAGATCTATGGTTCTTATTCAAACTCGCATTTTAACATCCTTAGATAGAGCCACTATTGGTTAGAAATCTTGTTTTTTTCTTTTTTCCCTAAATTTATGGATGATCCTAAAAATTTTGTAGTCTTTAGGGTTTGCTAGGTCCAAATGTCTTTGAAAATTAGAAAAGCCCTAGTTTTGGTCATTAGCTTTCTATTTCTCTATTACATTATCGGATGACTTAAGTCTCAAAATAAGCATGTGCACTTTTATTTTCCTCTTGGTCGCTAAGTCTCCTTAAGGTTTAGGAATATTCTTCCTTGTTTGGCGAATGCCCGAAAGCCTTTGTCACCCGATCTCATGAACTTTTCAAAATATTCCTTATTATCTAACGACTTAGCATTTCCCTTTTAGTCTCCAGATCTCACAATGTTTTCTTGAGATCTAGCGACTATTGTATCAGATTTATCACTAAGGGACTTTAGTCGCATGATATCTAGATTGAATTTACCTATAGTCGGGCAATCTCGAGATGGTTTATTAAATGGTCTTTTGTTCGGAAATTATGAGTTTTCCTTTTAGTCACTGAACCTCTGGATGGAACAGCAGTCTTCTTTGACGATTGTCTCTAGATCTCATGATCTCCTCACGGTCAGTCTCTCTATTCAGCGATTGTGATTTCCTTTGGTCATGCTATCTCCCAATGTTGGTGGCTATCTCTTGCACGGTTAGTTATTCAGTGACGCGGTTGTCTCCAGATCTTCAGATGCAGCGGTTAAGTGACAAAGGATTGCCAGACTTGATGATAGCCGTAAGATGAAGTTTTGATCGATGGCTAGTATTTAAATCTCCAAATGTAACTCAGAGTTAAGAAATGTTCTCATGACTTGGAGAATGCCTCAGTCGTGTGTTCTCGGGACTAAACCCCAGTTAAGTGAAAGATTACGAGATTTAGCAAAACTCTTTGTCGCCAAGTCTCCAGATTTGTCTGGGTCAAGTTAAGATTAATGTAGTCGTTAAAGCCAGGTGGTTGAGTGTTTTATTCAATGATGTAGTGACTGTGTAGTCGGGTGATCTTAGATTCTTGGTGGTTAAGTGGATGACATTTAGCGATTCAGTGATGCGGTTATCTCTGGGTCGCTGAATTAGATGGTTAGTTGTGAAAACCTCTCGCGACTTAAGGTTGACCGTCAAATGAAATGAGGAAGGAGATCAATGGTAGTTGTGTAATCTCAGGTAGAAAGTTGAACAGTCAAAGGCCTTAGCAATTAGGAGACTTCAGGTTTATCGCTGGATCTCTAGGTCGAGTAATCGTTGAGTGTTTTAAAGAATAAATAAAGTTGCCGCGATATAGTTTCGACTATAGTCACTAGATCTCTAGAAAAGATATATCAAGGTTTCTTCCCTTCAGTCACCAAATCTCTAGATGGCTGGGTCGGGATATCTCAGAAAGAAATTTGAAAAGTCAATAATGTTTCGTGACTACGAGAAGCCCTCTTAGTCGCCAGATCTCAGAATACTTTTCCAAAGGTGACAATGTTATAAACTGACTATGAGACTTTTCTTCAGTCGCCAAATCTCAGAATATTTAAATTTAAATTTCTGAGCTATGGCTAGTAAATTGAAGCCCTGTTCATGCCAAAGTAATGGAAAAAGTGACCTTTTGATAGCTAGAAATGTAAAAAATGGTGGCGCATTCAATACTACAACATAAAATAGTTAGAGATGGCTCATTTGAGAATTACGAAGCATATCGAAGAGGTACAGAGCGCTAGGTTTTCAGAGCCTTCTGGACTTGCAGTGTGATCAGTGATTTTTGCAGGAGAATTTTTAGAGTTATAGTCAGGATGAGTCAGGCGATAGCAAGTGGGGCCACTAGTAGTCAAGGGTCGAAGGAAAAGGTGAAAGAGAGCTTTTCAGATGAGTTTCTCACCCTTCTGCCTGGTTCATCTCAGAATAAGAAGGTCAGTGATGACATATTCGTTTATGATTTAGCCTACTGTAGGGATGCTAGAACTCCAAAGATCATAGGCATGTGCCTGTTTACATATTTCTATAAGAACCGTGATAGTGTCATACCGGTTTCAAAGCCTTGGACTTCAAGGTTAGCCAAATTGATTGTCCCGGAGGTCTTTCTAGATGTGGAATTACACCTTATGTTATCCCAAAGATATGATCCCTTGTCTAAGACAATTAGAAAAGAGGATGGTTCACCCTTGATAACCCTAGACCGAAACTCTTTCATGAATGCTTTCGCGATTCAGTTTCCAATGGCCATGAAAATCAACTTACAAGCTCTAGAAAATAGATATGTTAGAGAGGCTGCTTTGGTCTCTAAGGAGATAAAGAGTCACATGCCTAAAGAAAATAAAAATTATATTGCACCTATGGCTGGATCGATTCTGTATGCTTACAAGGACCTGAAGTTTTACATGAAATACATTGCATATGGGATATGCCAGGTTTTGGGAATTGGTGTGGGCCCTGAGAGGATTACATCTGATATTTTGATGTTAGTGATGGATTCACAAAGCCGTATGGTGAGTAGAGGGTATGACTTTATTGGTTATATCATAAACAAGATGCATGAGGGTTTTCTATCTTTGAAGAACTTCACATCTGGTTTTGCACCCAGATTCATGCACTACTCCCTGCTGATGCACCTAATTGTGTATCACAATTATGGTCTTATAAAGTTGAATGATCTCAAACCACAAATGATGTGGAAAGGGCAGCCCAACCTAGTATAGTTCTGGTTCGAAGTTTGGAGTCCTTCTTTCCCTAGGTGAGATTTTGGTGCCTTTGAGAACTAGATTGGGTACCCCATTCTCTGGAGTTTGGGTGTAAATTGCACAAGATTATCCACCAAGGTCCTGCAGCTGGTGAGACCCCAACAGTTTGTTCATAATTGGACCAAGGGTCACAATTGGGGAGACATTTACTATGAGAAGGGCTATACGATGATTAGGGTTTATGGATGCCCTCAGCCTCCTCATCTACTTCCATTTTATGTTCCACCAAGAGTTGCATTTCTAGAGTTTGTCTGGCAACTCATGTTGACAGAAAAGGAACACTTGGCTTCCCATAGAAAGGGGACTCTCACTCATCGACACTTCAGGGTGCACTATATTAGGATTGGAAAGGGAGCCTTCAGTAAAGTGAATGATTGGTTAGAGAAATATAGGAAGTTTGCAGCTCTACATAGGTATGTGGATATAGAAGGTTTCATGGCTGTTGCAAGGAAATACTACATGCCTACCGTTCCTTTCAATAAGCAACACGAAGAGTATCCTGAGGAGGATTTGATCAGAAATATCATCGAGGATGATGAGGTAGAGAAAACAATTCAAAAATTAGATAAGTTACACAAAATTGAGAAGGATTTTAAAGGAAAAGGATTGGTATTTGGGGGTTTCTTTCCCACTTTGCCTTACCTCCAAAGACTTGAGCAAATGATGGCTCAATTTGATACATTAGTTGAATCCATGAAGGATCAAATTGATGATGCTAATCAGGGAAAAAAGGCTCATTCAGAATTAGAATGTGATGAGGATAGTGATGGTGGCTATCCCATATATATTCCACCCTCTATGGAACAACCATTGGCTGAAGGGCCTGGAGAAGAGAAAGAAAATGTAGATCTTGCTGAATTGCCCAGTTCTGACGATATTGTTGAGCCTCAAAAGAAAAAGAAAAAGTTGTTAACTGGTGAACCTTCAAAGAGGAGGAAGAAAGATAGAGTAAGTGCCCTCTACACAAGGACTAGCTTTCATCACCATGAAATAAGGAAAGTAGTCAGAAAGGCTAAAAGGCAACAAAGGTATGAAACAGAGGATGTTGAGTTGCCTTTGGCTTTAGGCCAGGATGAAAGAATGATTGAATAGGATGCTTTCCTGAAAGATGATAATTTTGTGAATTCTGAGGAATTCAAGAGTTTCTTAATGTGGCATAAAAAACAACAAGTGGCCTCAAGTGTGCAAGTAATGGAGGAGGGTCAAGTACTAGAGGAGGCATTGCAACAATTGAAAGAATATGACCGAGAGAGTGAAAGTCTAACTCCAGATGAGGCTAGAAAATTATTAAAATAGAGAAATATGCTACTTGTGCCTGGATGGATTTTGTTTCCAGAATTCATAATTTATCGAATAAAGAGGCAAGAAGATGTCACTTTGTCATCAGAAACCCAAGTAGGGGACATAATAAGAGGGTTTGGATATAGCCCAAAAAATTAGGCTTTAGCCATGTGGAGTCTTTATCCTAAAGACAAGAAGCCACAAATTTTGAATGTGAAAGAACAAATGGAGGGAGATAAAATAGCATGGTCAATCCACAACATAGGGGACCTAGAAATTTCTCAGGTTTTGACCCAATTTGCTAAGTTAAATTAAGATAAAACTAAACAGTTGTCAGAAAGATATGGCAATCTTTTGGAGGATTATAGTGCCCTGGTGAAAGATAGGGACTTATAGATTATAAAGGTTATAGCATTGGAAAAATAGGTGGAGGAATTACAATTACAAATTATAAATAGCCCTGTAGTAGTTCCTGCACCTCTTGAGCAGCTAGCATTGATAGAGGCGCAAGGAATGACAGAGGAGGAGGTGGCAGCATAATTAAAGAAGATTAATGAGGAAAAGAATGAAGCTATATTGCAGGCCCTTTTGAAAATTTTGCAGCACATAATGAATACCCTCAAAGATAAATTTGACTTGGTTTATAATGCTTATGGCAAGTTTCCAGAATTGCAAAAGGAGGTCAATAATTATGTGCAAATTTTGAGTGGATTCCATACAGTGTGGTCTGTCAGAGCACCACTTTTTGAAAGATTAATTTTTGCTCAATCTTTGGGGAGTGACATACTCGAGGTAGTTGTGAGGGTTGGTGAGGAGATTGATAGAATTAAAGCCATCTTACCACTTTTCAAGGGTAATGAAAATCTGATTGAGGCTAAGATAGCCATGCTCAACTCTTGTACCAACAAGTTCATCCCCTCAATTTTGAGTACAGATGGGGCCATAAAGAGCCTTGATCAATGGAGATCGGATGTTGATCTTCTATTGCCTAGGAAAGAGGCATTTTTAGGTGAGGATAGTAATGTGGACATGGAGAGCTTCAAAACCCTTGATGAAGCTATCAAAGCAAAGATAGACCTCACCAAATTTGTGTTAGATGTCAAGGCAATTACGGATGCCAGATGGGAAAGACAAAAGGCCCAACTAAAATTTTTCCAAAACTTTAATTGGCCGTCAGAGGAACAGGTAACTGCATGGGATGAATTGAGAAAACCCAAAAAGGCTAGATCTGTCGCAGTTGATTTGGACATTTTGGATGAAGATTGAGAAGGACATCTGACACACTTGACACCTGATCCAAGGAATACATGATTGATAAGCTATCATTCAAGAATGGTGTAGGTTAGCCTGAAATGGCGGTCACCATATCTCGTTGAACTCAAGGAGCTATCATAAATATTTGCAGTTGAGGGTGTCAATTTTTGAGCAACCAAAGTTGTACATTTGTCCGAGGAGGTTTTGTCCTTTCACCGCCTTGGGGCTGTGTGTGTATTTTATTCTTATTTTGTCTCTTATGTTTTTAGAGAGTTCAACCACCCGAAGCTTGTTGCATTCCCATTAATGAGGGAATTCCAAGGTGATTGAAAAAGAAGTTGTATATAGAGTTGAAGACTCAATTTTGTAAAGAGGTTGGGAAAGAAATAGAAAATAGAACCTGATTGCTTGGAAGTAGATCACCAAATTTTGTGTCTGATCTTCTGAGTTATGGGATTGTAAATGTAAGTGGCAAGTTGATTTTAATACAAATACACTGCAACTTTTGCCATATATGGTTGTTGTCTCTTTGCTTTTATATTGTGCTCTTGTATGTTTTACATGTTAGGCATCTAAAATATACTGGTTGTAAGGCAACCTGCTTGGGTGTTTTATGAGTTTCTTTCAAGGAAAGAATTAAAAGTTCTCATTTTTCATCTTGGAGAGTAGATATATTTGTATGGATCTTTGATGATAACAATATTTGGTTAATAGAATAGTTTGTAATGCAACCTATTTAGATTTGTAGTTGGTATGTAAAGCATACTGTTGTATTTCTTTAAAGTTCACTTGTTGATTTGCATTTTGATTCTGTTGCCCTTAGGATAAGGCACTGGTTTGGTGTTTGTTTCTTACCTTTTCATCTTTCATAGATCTCAGAAGAAAAATAAAAACCTTCACATCATTTACCAATACCTTTTCATTTCATGTTTATTGCACCAAATAGCTTGGACTGTGCTTAGGGCATTCAGTTTATATTTCCTAATTATGTAAAGAGAGAATCACATCAGGTTGTCCCTCCTTAAAAGGAAGAAGGATGAGAATCCTTAAAGCACTGATTACTACTTTACTTACAACCACACTTTGTCTGGTCAGGATATTTATTAAAATGGTTACAGTCATATGCAAAGTGTTCTATAGGTTTATGCATTAAGAAGAAGAGAAGCTATTCAGTGTTCACTCATAAGAATACTATAAAAATAGTTATCATTAGAAGGTAATACCTGCCTGAGTCTGTGGAGCTCGAAAACGAAGGAGGACCTTATCCAGTCCTTAGCAATTAGGCCTTTCTCTTGTGGGAATCAGTCTCAAGGAACACAAGCTCAAGTATCATTTTAGTCCTACAAGAAAATTCCCTAACACGTTGTTTAAGACCCCATGATCGACATGGAGGAGGGAATTATGTACATTATTTTTTCTTTAATCTGAAAGAGACCATGCAAGAGGAAACACATGCATTGGATCCATGAAAGATGACTATGACACTGTCTCAGAACATTGACATAAGTAATTGAATACAAAGTGAGCAAATGTTCACTATGAATTTTGTGAGGAGTACATTAAGAAATCCAAAGAATGTCCAATTAATAAGAAGAAGCTATGGGACCAAGGTAAGGTCTGTTTATTAATTGGTTGTGGAGATATTTATTGACTGGCATTGTAAGATAGTGAGAGTATTGTGTGTTGTTCTTAGTTGGAAGAACTAATGGTGGTAAGGTGTTAGGATTTTGGAAGTGTGGTAAAATTATAGTAGGTCAAGAATTTGGGTTAAATTTATTATTTATTCTTATAAGGTCTATGAAAGATCATTTTATGTAATTGGGTAATATTCAAATGATAAGTCGATGCAAAACCAATGTAGGAGTGCCTTATGTTTGGTAGGATGAAACAAATGAAAAACTTTGTGCTGCCTGTCCTATCTGAAATGCCTGTTGCATTCAGTGGGTTTGTTAGCTGGGTGGAAAATTTGTATTTGAATAACTTCAAATTTGGAATAATTGGGAACAGAGTGGTGATAATGCCATCTATGTCTGCTTGCATTTTCTGAGTTTGGAAATATGTAGGATCCACAAAATTGAGGTCAAGCTCAATCCCAGTTTTCATCTAAGTAATTTATCCTAGTAGAACATGTTCAATGCCTTAATAAAGAGACCTGGACTGGGCTCACATTCCTTCCATCTTAACCCTCAGGTTAAGATGGGTTTAGGTCTGGCCATTCAATAGAGTTTTTTGTGCCAGAGCCAAGCCAAAAATCATTAAATAATCTGGAGGTTATTCATAAAGATGCCAAAGATGATTGCACAACATCTCTACATGCTTCTAGTAGTGTCTCTAGCAATGAAAAATATTTGATAGGTTCAGTGCTTTTTTCAGGGAGTGATCCTTCTGATAAGTGCAAGTTCATATAAAGAAAAAAGGTCAATGCAGATACGGGAAGCAATAATGATATTTCAATTCCAAAGCCCATATCAAATGAAAGTGTGACACCATCATTAATTACTAAGGAAACACCAAAGCTGGATTTTTTGGATTAAAGGGCATCATGTGCTATCCCAGTATCTAGCTGCTGTCTGATTCTCAGTTAAACCACAAGTTTCCTGTTGTATTTTCCTAGGTTTCTCAACCAATGGTTCATCATATGCCTGAGGTGGTGGACTAGGACAAAAGACAAGCTGTACCCTCTGATGTGGTTTATAAAAATCATAATTTGTCTCAAGAAAGTGCATCATCATCATTAGTTAGGATCCAAAAGCTAGAAAGTGGCATGGTCCACTATTATTCTAACCTGAGTGAGAGTTAGAATTAAAACCAGGAAGAGTTGTGTCTAGGTGAAATGCTTTAGCCCATGCAGCAATCAGATACTTCTATTTCTGGACTGTCGTCTCAATAGTTTCAAGGCCTTAAGATGAAGAATAATAGTAATGGAAATGTGGATGAAAAAAAGCTTGAAACTGTTGAACATCCTGCAGATACTGAACAATCGCCCAGAAAGTTTGGAGGCCATCAGTTGAAGGTGCCACATCAAACAGAGTCTCAGTCTTATATAAATCAAATTTCTAATGCTTATCAACAAGGATCACTTAAACAGAATGCCTGCAATACTGAAGTGTCATCTCAAGTTTCTGTAGGTCACCAGTTGTTGGTAACAAATCTGGAAGATGCCTATTTCAAAAAATTTACAGATGCATGTCAACAAGCAATACATGAGCAGTTGGTGCAGGGAGGTTCTAGTTCACAGATGAAAAGTCAGAAACAAGAACATGTTATTCAACTGAACTTACAAGAAAATATCGTACAGACATTAGAGAATGGTAACAAAGAATATTTGTCTCTGGTTGCTCAATTTATTCAAAAACCAATTTCAAAGTAGCTAATGTGGGATCAGATAAAGCAACTCACCCAGTATGCGGACCAGTATCGACTTCTTCATCTATGGCAACAGAAGTATAGGCATCACAACATCATCTATGATAATCGTATGTTGTCACAAAAAGAAGAAAAATAGGTAGACCTTCACGGAAATGTGCAATTTTAGTAGACTAAGAACAAATATAAATCTAATATAAAACTAGTCTACAGCTACCACTCATCATCCCCAACACCCAAGACTAATGAACATACAGCAAATAGAGGTGATGTGAAGCTTTTTAGTCAGATTCTTCATTCTCATTCATCAAACCTATCAAAGTTGCCACTAAGAAGTGAGGTTGTTAATGGTTCCACTGCATCCTATGAAGGTAGGAAAAAATTATTTCATGTACAGGAAATGATGAACATTGTCATGCAGTGGTAAATTTTTTATCTGAACAATAATTGCCTACAAAATATTTTTGCATGTATTCTGAAGGAATCACATGCAAAACCATAAATAATACAAGTTGGAAGCTTAATGAATCTACATAAGGTATGTCAGAATTTTTTGCAGCAAGGGGTTCAGGCCCAAAAGATAATTTTAGGAAGTCTGGCACAATACATTCTAGTCAGGAGTTCAGTGGGAAAACTTTCCAGTTTTGGAAGGATAGTTCCAGGCATGATCCTTACAAGAGTACAAGTCAAACTGGAAGTTCACATTTGTCGAAGGATCCGGATTCACAATGCACGTCAATGTCAGAATGTTTGACAGGTAGTAGTAGTAGTGTAGATCGAGCTATCAAAGTTGGTAACTGTAAAGTGTTATCTTTTGATTCATCCATGATACCAGGGTGGCATGGTAGCGTGATACAGTATGTGCCATACCTGACAAAGGATCCATTAATAGTGAGGGAATGTGATTATTATCCTTCGGGATATAAGGAGTTGGGAAATGGTTACATTTTTTCATTGGGTGTGAAACAGCCTGATCTTTTAGTTGAAATTGAGAGAGGGGCAGCTTTTGATAGAACACTCTCTCATGAACCTGGAAGACATGGGGTATCTTTCTCATTGAAGTTACTATATGCATTGACATGGGATCATTATCTTTCACTTGGTTGAAACAAAATGAGTGCCTCTTTTTTCTATATGCTCATACAATGTACATTGGTTGAGACAATATCCTTAACTCTAAATTGTGAGTAACTGATTCGATCTATAGTAGCCCTTTTACTCCATGGAGATCTTCATTGAATGCTCATGTTGACATGTGTTAATGGTGTTCACTGGCATGTATTCAATTTTATTGCATTCATCTCAATATTCATTACTGTCGTTCTGTTGCCAAATTATATTGTCATCATTGATAATGTTCCATGTTTTGTGTAGATGTCTTTTTAGCTCAAAATAGTGATTCATTTACATTTTACAGTACTACACCCGATCCTTTTACTGGTCTTCCCATCACATTTATTTTATTGATTCCTGCTCTGTCCTCCTGATATTTGTGACATATACAGTAGATTCTTTAATGCAATTACTTATACAACAACATATATACATTATAGAACTGTTGACAGAATTGTGCTCTAAAACACTTGTAACACTATTCAATTGTTTCTACATCACAATTTACTTATCCAAAAGCTATCTAGACTTATCATTTCTACAATTACTACAGATCCAAGTAACCTTGCCTTCTATTAGGAAAATGCAAAAATGTTCAAAATTCCCTTGTATGATTTTTTCATGAAAAGCTAAATTTACCCAAGCTTTTGGACCCCCCACATTTTATCTCTGTTTTTCCACTAAAATCATATTACATCCCCAACCATCTATATTACGAATTCTCAGTATAATCCCCATACCTTTGAACATCCTAATATTGATATTATTTATCTATATGCTATCAAATTTAGAACTTTAGCAACCATCCAGGGAGGTGAATTCTAGCCCTTTACCGCTATATGTTTTTAACTCTATATTTTATTGGATCTCAAAAGGGGATTAATATGCAATATTTTCTCATTTAATTGTTAACATAAAAAGTAAAAATTCTTCAAACTACATTCTACCACCAATTTAATTTTCTCAAATAAACAAGATCTGATCCCATTTGAAATGCATCTCTTAAAACCATTTCTTCTTTCAATGCCAAGAACTCTTAGATTTTACAATGGTTTATATATCTATGAGAAATTACCATCAGAATCCAAATTTAATTTTCTCAGAATAAAAATGACTTGATCCAATTTGAAATGCATCTCTTAAGAAGCTTTAGTCTTTCAATGCCAAGAACACTTAGATTTGATCCAGAACAAAATTATTGGGTCTTATAAGGCTGAGAAATCAAGAAGCTAAAGAACTCTACAACTCACCAAATATAAAATCCAATAGTTTTATTTATTGAAACTCAAAACAAACAGTGTACTCAACAACCAGAGATATTTTCAATACTACCCCATTAACCCCTGTATTGGATAACTCTTTCCCCTATTTCCTTAACCCCGACACAATGTGTCCCATTAGGAAATATTTGTACAAAGGTGGAAACTTCCACATACATTGTTAAGGAACAAGAACCAATCATTGATGTGTGTAGTAGGGCCATAAAGAGAAAATATTTGATAGGAAAGGTAACATCAACAAACAAGTAAATGGTTGCACATGCATCGAAGAAGTTTCAAACTAGCGAGATTCTATTTAAAAAAAAATAATAGTGATAAAGAAAAAGAAAACTAATTTCCTATTAAGTTGAGTGTGCTAACAGCCTATGCTTAATGAATAAATGTATATAGAACATACTGGGACTACTAATTTAGTACAAATATTCAACAATGGCAAAAATTTGTTGATTGAAAAGAGAGGCCTAAACGTTGTGACTACCATGTCCACACCACAAATAATCCATATAAACAAACAATAATGGAAAATTTAACATTCATTGGAAAAATGTCACTGTAATAATGACAATCCAACTAAATTGTAAAAGAAACAAAGATGAGTAAAATTAAAGAAAAAGAAGGCTATTCTGACATTATAAAAAAGAAACTATAGAAAACTCAAAAAAAGTTATATTATGATATTATAGGAACCAAGTGGTCATAAACTAAGAGGGGGAAAGTTTAAAATGTAGCTATTATGACATTATGGACTTTATATAATCAAACGTAATACATATACGAAACATTCAAATACACAAGTGTAAACCACCATTCTGCCAAAAGCAAAAGAACGAATAGTTATCATGGAGCATGGGGCACACATCATGTTATAAAGTGTATCAAGAACCTGAAGTTCAACATGAACTAGCCAAACTCATAAAATAAAAGGAGTCCTTGCAAGGGCAGTGTTGGAAAGGAGAATAAGCAGAACATGGAGTCCGCAGTTCAGAAAAATGGCATTGGTAGCACCAGGTCACTGAAAAAGGTGAGAAAGGGTTATGCCTAATTTATTAATTTATTATTTTTATTCTTTTGAACTTCCGGCAGGAGTTTTGCATTGAGACAGTGATACATTTTTCTCCAATGGTCCACATTAGCATTTATTCATATTACGATACTGTTCAATTTCGTGTTCAATTTTGGTTCTGTTCTTCTCATTATCATACTCATTTACAGTTTATACTAATGCTTTAAAATGGTCTGACAACAGTGCTTTGATTTGTTAAGTGTTTCTGGATCGGATTGCATGGCATCTAGTTTTAATGGTCTATCATTTATCAGTATTTCAATACTGTACAATTACACATTCTCTTTGGCATCATTCTCTTTATTAGCGTATGCATTTAACATTTCGCCAACTATTTTTACAGATTCTGTTGGCACCTGAAAATTTAGGGAACGTTTTCATGTGTGGGTGAGAAGTTAAGACAACCTTTTTCACAGGGAGTTACCTCTTCCTTAATTACTTTTTAAATTAAATAATGTGATTATTACTTTGTCTATATATTTATTTATTTTTCTGATTTTGTGACAAAGAATGAGGAGACGGAGTTGAACACTCGACCTCTCAACCCATTCTTTTTCCTACTTAACTACCCTACTCTTACCCCCTAACCAATTGCTCTACATTATTCTTCAAGAATAAGTATGTAAATAAATATATAAGTTAAAGAAGCATTATCTCTTTTTGAAATAAATTATTAAAATAAATATGATTTATTAGATAGAAAATTTTGTATATTGTAGTTACTAACAATTATTTTGTTTCAAATTTGTGTTTTACCCTAAAAGTTAAAAGTTAAAAGTATATGATGAAGTAAATATATTATTTGATAGATATTAATTTGCTTAAGGTTTTGATGTAATTTCACTTTCCAATTTCCATATCCCTACAAATATTAAATATTTTCACCTTGGTTATGTTTAATATTTTTAAGGTGAAAAGATTTTAGGGTTTTTACTTTTCTTTAATTTGACTTTAACTTATGTATGTGTTTTTAGCATTATTTTATATTAGAAATATTTTGTAATATTAGGGTGGCTGTTTTGTAAAAACAATGTACTTGCCCTATGTGAAGTTATTATAAATTTAGGGTAAATGCCCCCTTTTTAGGGGTGAATTATAAAACTCTCTACCCTAATGTTTTTAAAAGTATTTCTATTATATTATGTTCATGAAATAAAGATATAAATATAAATGCATTATGTTTTATTTTAGAGAAATAAAAATAAAATGCTAAAAGTATAATGTCATTTTATTTATTAATTTTGAATATTGTCTCATTAATGTAATTCTTTATAATTTAACAATTAAAGTAATTGCTTATGTTTTGATAATTTATGAGGATGACATAAAATTAAGTACTTAATCTTTTATACTCTATTTTTATCATCCAATAGGATCATATTGAAAACTTCAAACATTATTAATATAATTATTTTAATTTTTTAAAGGACTATCTAATGTTGGGTGTTTATGTGCAGGAGTTAAACATTGGATTATTATGCAAATACTTGAAGATTGTAACAGATTTAGTTTGTTGCATGGGAAATATGTTTCCCTAAAAGCCTATTATATGGTTTAAAATGTACATTTTTAGGTTAGTTGTCGGGATTAGGTCCTGTGAAAGGGCATGTCTTTTCACAGGGAACCATTGGGGTTTATATTTATATCATTCAATTGTAACAATCATGGAGAAAAAATTATTAAAGGATTTTCAATTTTGACAGATAGGATTGTTCAACAGCTGCAACATGGATTTTGGTGTACTAATTTTTTGATATCAATAAATGATAAGTTGTTTTTGTTTTCCATCTGTACATTGGTTTTCAATTCCCTCAGCTAGTCCCTTGGATAAATCAATCTTGATTTCTTTCTTGTGATCGTTTCAAATGCTGTGTGATCTTATTGCATTTTGATTTATTAATTGGTCTGCTCATTTTGCATAGTTAAGAATCCTTTTGATTTGTGGCCAAAGTCAATTTGGCTGTCATTTGAGGAGTTAAATTCAGTTGATTGTCTGCAATAGTTCACACACATTTGAATGCAAATCAAAGTGATGAGTTTTTTATGACTTGTCTTTAGAATCCGATGCGTGTTTCAATATTTTGAAAATTGTCTTCTGAATCAAATCTTTCCAATTTGCTTTGAAATGCAAAACTGTCTCTAAGGTTGTACGTAGGGTTGAGGATTGGATTGGCTCCATTGCCCAGGGTGAAACAGGCACTGGTCTTATTGAATAATGGAATTTGGTTATCTAATCATTTGTTTCTAGTTTTGGCATCCTATTCTTTTATTTTCATAGTACATTTCTAATCTGCTGTCTTATTTGCAAAACATTAAATTAGGTTTAGCATTAATTCATGGCATTAGTCTAAATATCTAGATATCTAATAATTAGGATATTAGGTTTCTTTTTCTTCCAAGGATCAGTAACCCCTTTGGAAGAATTTATGTTGTTTATGCGCATATTTGTGTTGTCAGACAACGTATTCAATTTAGGCCTACTAGCCTTGGTTTGATCGAACCAGAATTGCAGAGGCATCTATTGTGCCTATCAGTTAGTCTCAAAACGGTCCAACATTTTTGAGCACCAACAAATTGGCGACTCTACTGGGGATTACCTATCAGTGAAAGTCAGTTTTAGAATCTCTGGTTAATGTTGTAAAGACTCTACTGGGATATAGGAACTCAGAGCAGTTCTCAATTCCTCATAGAAGGTGAGGTGGTGACTCTAAAATTCAATTTCAAGCAAAGCCTATGTTAGGGAGAAGATCTCTAACAAACAAGCGTTTCATCGAATTGGAACCAAATAAAGAAGAAAGGATTACAGGAAGCGACAGTGATCAGTTTAAAGTTTTTCTAATCCATTGTATAACATGGATAACGAGCGAGAGAACATTAATGATCACTATGACGATCAACACCAGAGGGATGAATCAGGCATGTCTCTCTTGAATGCATTCATTACTTTAGAATGGTACGATAATGAAAATGTGGTGAGTTTGTTTATGAGGATGATGGATATATTCCGTAAAATACCTTCTGATATCAGGCCAAGTTTTTCAAACAAAATATGTAGTTTAGGAGTAACTCATGAGCAACTAGAGTTTATTCTTGAGATTGCACAGGAAGATGCAATGGAAGAGAATGATAAAGTTACAAAAGGGGCACAAAAACCTAATGCTATTCTAGATTCAGATGAACAAGAAAGTTTGGATCAGATGGAAGAAAATCCTATCCAAGAAAAGACTTGTATAAAAATGAATTCAACTGAGTTCAATGATGAAGAGGTACATTCTCTCAGTTCTCAGGAAATTTCAGATCTATTAGATGTCGAATATCAGAAACATGTTCAGGAAAATTGCCCAAAATTTTTCTCAATCCATCATAAACAAATTGATGAATCAATGTATATTAAGGAGGTATTCGGTGAAGTAGAAAAGGAGCCTCGAGAGGATTCAAATCAAGTTGAAGAAGAGGATGGTATGTGTTCTGAACAAAATTATAGTATGGATGATTCCATTAAAAAAAATATAGGTGAAGTTGATGCAAAGAATGAATTCATTGATGAAGATGAAAAACTTCTCAGCACTAGAGAAATTTCAGATTTTCTGGATGCAGAACACTCGAGGTATGTTGAGAAAAATGGTTCACATTTATCCAACAATCGTCAGGATGTGCATGTTCAGAATGTTGTGTCCACTGAAGATATGCATCATGAAACTCCAGACAATTCTTTATATGATGAATCAAAGGAAAGTATTCGAAGAGAAAATGAATGTTGCAATGAAGAGAATAATCAGGTAGTATTTGAAATAAAAAATAAATACCAAAAGGATGAAACATTTCATGAAAGAAATATATTTGTAGAAGGTTCTGCAAATTTTTCAAACTTCCTATATGAAAAGACTTTGGAGAAGCATAAAAATATATTCCCTGGATGGGAACGATTTGGTGAAATAAATGAAATCCTTCTGTATTGTGAAAGTGAAATACATTCAGACTGTGAGCAGGAAGAGTTCTTTGAAAAAATGGGTAATGAGGAAACTGATATTAATAATCTTCAGGAGGACATTTTCATAAAAGACTTCATAGGTTCTTCAAATTTTCTACGCATCAAAGAAAAAATGTTACAAGAAAAATCAGGTGTACAAAAGGGAGTAGAAATGGATCATATTCATGGAAATGATGGTGCACTTGGATATAAAGTTGAAAATGATGGAGAATCACAGGTAAGTATCCTTACAAGTATGTATAACTTTCTCATATTTCTAAATTCTTGTTGTGAAAAGATAGAAGAAAATTTTATTGAAAAAATTTAGAAATACGAGATAAAATAGCATATAAAGAAGATGTAATATGTCTTAAAATTATTCTTGAGAAAAATATATACCTAAAATTGAAGTACCAAGAAAATAAAATGCTTAAGAAAGAATGGATATAATATTCGTGCAAAATGGCACAAAGGGTAATTATGAGAAATTAGGCCAATCTAATTTACATATTATTGTTCCGGATACAAATATTCCAAAAGGAAATAGTTATAAGGAAAAATACTATAAAGTGGACAAATTTAATATAATTGGTAAAAGGGGCAATCTTACTTTAAAATGATACATATTGTTGCGTGATCAAAATCAAGTTTATGACAGAGGTAAGAGTTTCTTTTTCCAAATTTTAGAATAGGTAAGTATATTTTATGTTTTTTACCATGTTTTTCTCCCTGTTTATATTATGTGTTCTCAATTATTTATGTTTTCCTTTTAGAGTCATATATATCTTCTAGCAAGAAGAAATGGAATATTTAGAGCTAGTATAAAGATATGGCTCAAATCATAACTAACTACAAAAGATGTTAATCGGTTTGCTATGAAAGTAACTCTAATCTTTCTTTCGACCTGGTGTCATTTTTGAATCAGAATTATTATATAATATAAAAGAGGTGTAATAAAGTTGTGGAACCAAAATTTAATGCTATTGAATCGAATAAGTGAAGCCATGAGAAGAAATGATTGATAAAGAAATTGAAGTTACAGAGACATGGATGTTGATCGAAATGGTGATGAGGAATAGTATATATATCGAAGTATTATGTTGGCATGTTTGTCTAGTGAAGAAGATAAATCACGTTTTTTTGTTTAGGTGTTGTTTTGAGGTTGTTTTTAAGCTCAAAATGAGTTTTTAAACATCTAAAAAAGTTCCGGGACCTTTCTCTATGAATGATGAAGGATATTTTTACATGTTTTCACGAGTTTGAATTGTCGGCAGCCTAAAAAACGCCCAGAAATTTGCAAAAACGGCCAGCTGATTTTATAACAGCGACGATTTTATTTAAAATGTACAAAAAACAGCAGAAACTAGTTCTTAAAGGACTGTTTGGATCTGGTGGATATGAAACGGCATGGAGTATACGAAAAGATTTTAGTTGAATTATTTTAGCAAAATTTTATTGAAGTTTGGGAGAGTCATGCATTCTCATATTGATCTATTATGAACTATTTTTGTTGAACAGTTGGGAGAGGCATCAGCTTGACGTTGAAAAATTAAGCCATCTTTGAGAGGAAAGCACAAAATTCACAGCATTTTCAGAATTGATTTGAATGGATTAACTGCAGAAAATAGTTAAGAGGAATGATGAATTGGCTCGACTGACTTGAACGAATTACCTGGGCTGGTAAATTCCACAGTGCATATGAAAGTTTCATTTTTTTTGCAGGTCACAAAGTTGAGTGGGAAGGATAAAATTCACTTAGAGAATAAAAGTGTTGAATATTTTAAATGGTAATGTTATCTTATGTAACCTCCCGAAACGAGACCCAGTTCTAGAGCCATAGCTCGAACCATTATATGGTCTGGAGAAGCAGCGTACCCAGTAGCATGTCTAGTAGCACCAGCGCTAGCATCGGTGGAACCATCAGTAGCAAAGGCGGGTAATTGGTTCAAGGAATCAGTTTGTTATTCAAATTGATTACATTAGTGAAACATCCTACGAAGATCAGTTGCTCGGCTGGGAGAAAACTAATTCAATCAATGTTCGGTACTTTGGACTGCGAAAACATTCAAATTGTGTGAATCTATGAAATCCCAATTTGGATATATTGATTCTTATCCTTGAATGAAGACAATCATAAGGTGATGAATGAATTTCCTTTTCATTTCACAGTACTGTCACGATTCCCAAATACCAGCGTTATTTACTATCGGCATTTGGAGATAAGGAAAAGGCAGCTAGCATATACGTGCATGTGTTCTGGAGTCGTTTCCATTGGGGCCCGAGAGGGATAAGTATGTTTGTGTAGAGTTGTTTGTATTTAGTGTGGTCGAAAGATATTTGTATATTTTCCAATACAACAGTTAGAAATTGATATGTTGGGAACTTGGCAGTTGAAGATAGAAAGATTTGGGTACCGAGTTTGAGAGTGGGGGTTTGACAATTCCTCTTTCAGTGCACATAACAAAGGTTTTACAATTAGTAGGAGATAAGCCTGTTGATGATTGTCTTAAGTGATTTGATGGCTACTCAAAACCAGACTCCCATAGAGATATTTGATTCTCTACGGATGGACATGGAATTCTGATTGGACGTGATCATTTTTTTTTTAATATATATATTTGCCTAGCCTTAGTCCAGACGAATCCAACGTGCTGATCTCTTCTAGACTGGCGGATAAATTTTTGTTTCGATTAGAACTCTGAGCAATCTTTAGGACTGCAGTCCAAACAATAATGTTAGAATCTGCAGGCCAAACAGAGGCATATTGCCCTCTATAAATAGGATTCGATTAGAATTTCTTCACAGTGTTGTGAATAAGCGTAAAAAAAATATAAATAAAAATAAAAATGGCAAAGGCATTGCAGTCCTATTCTTTGGCTTTACGATGTCTTCTTCGAGGCAATTATATTGCTAGCATTCAGATGCATAGTTGGGCATAAGTTTTGCAATTATGTGAGGAAACTTTCGATAAAAGTACTTTCACTTGCCAGAAGACAAGCAGCTGATCTTGTTGGAAAGGGACAGGGTAAGCATGCAGACATTATATGTCAGAATTATGAAACACTTTGCATAAAAATAGACATGGTTGATAAAGAAATAAGAAAAATTTAAGAGAAGCAGTCCTAACCCTTAAATAATTTGGAGAACAAGAGGTAAGCATTGAGGTAAAAAAATTTATTTCATTATTTTGTTATTCTGAAAGGTAAAAGTATTATTTTTTAGGGTTTATTTATCTAATTTCTTAAAACAATTAGTCTATTTGTTTTCTTCGAGAAGGTTAGGAGAGGATATTTATTTATTTTCATTTTCATGTACAAGTGAGAAGTTAAGACAACTTTTTTCACAGGAAGTTAAGACAACCTTTTTCACAGGGAGTTACCTCTTCCTTAATTACTTTTTAAATTAAATAATGTCATTATTACTTTGTTTATATATTTATTTATTTTTTTGATTTTGTGAAAAAAAATGGGGAGAGGGAGTTGAACACTCGACCTCTCAACTCATTCCTTTTCCTACCTAACTACCCAATTCTTACCCCTAACCAATTGCTCTACATTATTCTTCAAGAATGAGTATGTAATTAAATATATAAGTTAAAGAAACATTATCTCTTTTTAAAATAAATTATTAAAATAAATATGGTTTATTAGATAGAAAATTTTGTATATTGTAGTTACTAATAATTATTTTGTTTCAAATTTATGTTTTACCCTATATGATGAAGTAAACATATTATTTGAAGTAAACATATTATTTGATAGATATTAATTTGCTTAGGGTTTTGATGTAATTTCACTTTCCAATTTCCATATCCCTACAAATATTAAATATTTTCACCTTGGTTATATTTAATATTTTTAAGGTGAAAAGATTTTAGGGTTTTTACTTTTCTTTAATTTGACTTTAACTTTTCATTTTGTAAGTTAAGTGATTTGTTAATATGTACATTTTAGAATTTTTATTTAGAGGGTGAGATTATTTTAGATTTCTAAAATGTATGTGTTTTTAGCATTATTTTATATTAGTAATATTAGGGTGGCTGTTTTGTAAAAACAATGTACTTGCCCTATGTGAAGTTATTATAAATTTAGGGTAAATGCCTCCTTTAAGGGGTGAATTATAAAGCTCTCTACCCTAATGTTTTTTAACGTATTTCTATTATATTATGTTCGTGAAATAAAGATATAAATATAAATGCAATATGTTTTATTTTAGAGAAATAAAAATAAAATGCTAAAAGTATAATGTCATTTTATTTATTAATTTTGAATATTGTCTCATTAATGTAATTCTTTATAATTTAACAATTAAAGTAATTGCTTATGTTTTGATAATCTATGAGGATGACATAAAATTAAGTACTTAATCTTTTATACTCCATTTTTATCATCAAATATATTTATAAAATTATGGCATGAATTTATTTAAATAAATTATTGATTAATAAATTGATAATTTTATAAGGATCATATTGAAAACTTCAAACATTATTAATATAATCATTTTAATTTTTTAAAGGACTATCTAATGTTGGGTGTTTATGTGCAGGAGTTAAACATTGGATTATTATGCACATACCTGAAGATTGTAACAGATTTAGTTTGTTGCACGGGAAATACATTTCCCTAAGAGCCTATTATATGGTTTAAAATGTAAATTTTTAGGTTAGTTGCCGGGATTAGGTCTTGTGAAAGGGCGTGTCCTTTCACAGGGAACCATTGGGGTTTATATTTATATCATTCAATTGTAACAATCATGGAGAAAAAATTATTAAAGGATTTTCAATTTTGACAGATAGGATTGTTCAACAGCTGCAACATGGATTCTAGTGTACCAATTTTTCAATATCAATAAACGATTAGTTGTTTTTGTTTTCCATCTGTACATTGGTTTTCAATTCTCTCAACTAGTCCCTTGGATAAATCAATCTTGATTTCTTTCTTGTGATCATTTCAAATTCTATGTGATCTTATTGCATTTTGATTTATTGATTGGTCTGCTCATTTTGCACAGTTAAGAATCCTTTTGATTTGTGGCCAAAGTCAATTTGGCTATCATTTGAGGAGTTAAATTCAATTGATTGTCTGCAATAGTTCACACACATTTGAATGCAAATCAAAGTGATGAGTTTTTTATGACTTATCTTTAGAATCTGATGCGTGTTCCAATATTTTGAAAATTGTCTTCTGAATCAAATCTTTCCAATTTGCTTTGAAATGCAAAACTGTCTCTAAGGTTGTACGTAGGGTTGAGGATTGGATTGGCTCCATTGCCCAGGGTGAAACAGGCACTGGTCTTATTGATTAATGGAATTTGGTTATCTAATCATTTGTTTCTAGTTTTGGCATCCTATTCTTTTATTTTCATAGTACATTTCTAATCTGTTGTCTTATTTGCAAAACATTAAATTAGGTTTAGCATTAATTCATGGCATTAGTCTAAATTTCTAGCTATCTGATAATTAGGATATTAGGTTTC
Organism: Chamaecyparis obtusa; assembly: GCA_027943335.1. Lineage (NCBI taxonomy): Eukaryota > Viridiplantae > Streptophyta > Pinopsida > Cupressales > Cupressaceae > Chamaecyparis > Chamaecyparis obtusa. The sequence continues at coordinate 597,793 of BSBK01003519.1, read as the reverse complement.
TTTTTCTTCCAAGGATCAGTAACCCCTTTGGAAGAATTTATGTTGTTTATGTGTGTATTTGTGTTGTTAGACAACGTATTCAATTTAGGCCTACCAGCCTTGGTTAGATCGAACCAGAATTGCAGAGGCATCTATTGTGCATGTCAGTTGGTCTCAAAAAGGTCCACCATTTTTTAGCACCAACAAATTCTTTGCATGCTACTAATGCATTTAGGTTAAAATACCTCTGAAATATGGGAATTTACTAATCTAAACATACAACCTAGCATTACATGGAAGATCTATGCTTTACAAACATGCCCTTTTGTCACTTGACAACTACCTCTTTGATAGATCAATAGGTATTTTTCTATTCAACAAATTTTAATGAGAAGAAGGCACCATGCACATTTTGCTATCAGGATGGGATCCCTGTTATGGTACTTCTAGGGATCAAAACCTACTAGGGTCTAAGAGTTATGGAATTTGTTCCTGATATGGTCCAGTAGGGCAATGCAAGCCCATGTTTGAGACATGTATAGATGAAACTATTAGGCTTATCAATATGCAGGACTCGGTTGATTTCTCTTGAGGTTGGGTGTGATCTCTCAGTCAATGATTGTTGATATCTTTATATGGATGGTTTCTCAGAATCCTGACTTTGACCTGGAAAAATGTTGTTCTGTATCAATCAATGCTCAACCTTGCAGGGCAAGCTTATTTTCCAAGCATGTAGAGAGCAGATAATTAGAATTTCAATGTCTATAGGGCTGAATCAATTTTTTCCCTAGTTGTACATCTATAGTTTGAACTAATAGGAAATATAGACAACTACTGATCTCTTTCAAAAGAGTGCAATGTACCTATAGTAAAACTTTTTTTTGAGTTTAAGTATGCTAAATTCTATTTCTGATGTTGTTTTACAGTTTGTTTCTACATATACTATCCAAATTTAATGAATTTAGAGTGGTGTCCTTTGAATGCCCTCTGGAATCTAGGTTATTCTGCTTCAATTGTAAGAGTGGTTGCCAAAGGTGTGAAACATGGAAGTATGGAAGGTGAATTGTTAGTCTAATTTTCAATTTGTTTTTTTGTGTTCAGAAGATAATTAATTAAAGTTATTGATTGATAGGTAACAAGAGTGGAAGTTGACATTTCTCGATCTCCAAAGTCTCGAAGAAAGAAACTAAATCATTTAACCAACGAAATACCAATTTTGAATCCTACTGGTATTGCACTTCCTCATAGATGTAGTAGTCTTTAACAGATCTTGTTTCTTTGGTTATTGAAGTTTGAAAGTAACATCTTGAAATTGTTGTGAATATATGTAAAAGAGTATTCTTCAATTTTTATTTATTGCAGATCCCTCACATATTCTTGCAGTGAAGACAGCTTTGCATTTATCTGCAGTGCCAAAATCACTTATCTGTCATGAGGAAGAGCAGAAAAAAATATTTGATTTCTGTAAGACATGTATAGAAAAAGAAAAAGTTGGAAGTTTGTATGTATGTGGATGCCTAGGAACTGGAAAGTCTTTGCTATTGGAGAAAGTCAAATCACTTTCTGTGGAATGGGCTAAAGAGGTGCGTTGAAGTTCTTTGCCATCATTTGTGACCTAGATACTGAATTTATTGTTATAATTTATAAGGTCTCTGCTGAAGGATAAAATAGTTCCTGAACATGTTTGGCAATTTTGTAATGGCTTTATATTGCCTCACTATAATCCAATTTTATGTGAGTTGTATATTATAGAATGTCTAGCATTTTTAAGAAATACCTGATGTGAATTCATTCAATTTAGTTATGACTTGCTTTTTGAAATTTGCATTCCCACATGAGCAAGCTAGGATACCTCCACCAGTTTTAGTGGTTGTTAACTATACTTCCTTGACAAACTCTTCAAACATATTCAAAAGGGTGAGTATAATAGAAAATGAGATTCCCCCCCACCTAAAATATGACTTTTTGGCTATATACATTTACAACAGATTTAGACATATAGAATGATATCTAAATCAGAACTTTGAATTGTACAAGATTGGTCCACAGTTTCTAATATCTTATGCACTGGATCTATTTCTAATAGATACTAGAACAATGCCAAGGAAGCAAAAAGAACTCTACATATAGCTCACCATTTGAAGAGTTGAAAAGTTTATTGTGCGAGAAGAAAAAATTAGATACATCAAAGATGACGTGAGTAATGTTGTTACCACTTGTGCAAAGCATTTCTTTTAGTTTTCCTTGCATTAGTTCAGTCTTATTTCTTCCACCTATTCAAGTTGTCATCTTGAACCTTGATAATGAAAATATCAATATGAGATGACATCAATTTTCTTTACAAGCATTTATTCAATTCTATCAGTTACCACTAACCTTGCGAATTGTATTTGTTGGGATTCCATATCTTTTTAAAAGGGAGCTTCTTACTGAACTCTTCTATGTTTTCTTATGAAAAGGCTGTTGATTGTTGATGAGATGAATTTTCTTATTAGTCGAGATGAATTTGTTTTGTATGATCTCTTCAAGCTTCCTAGTTTCCCAAATTCACAATGTATGCTAATTGGTAAGTTGAATAGGAGTGGGTAAGAAAATCCTTCATTTTAGTTATTACTGCAAGATAATGAGATCTTATTTTTTATATAATTAATACTTTTCTGCTCTTTCCTGCGGGAATTTCAAATGCAATAGACTTGACGGATCGGTTTCTTCCCAAGTTGCAGTCTCTAAATTGTACAAGCTCTTTATATTTCTTTGTTTTTTGCTAAATTAACATACACAAATGGAGGAAATTCATACTAGGACTTTGATTAAACTCCATTAAATTATGGAATTCTTAGAATAAAAGACATGAAAAGCTTAGTTTTGGGTTTATCAATCCTTAAAAAAGAGCTTTGTTTGTGGAATATGCAGTTTTCTCAATTCTAACTATGAATTTTATTAATCTTGTAATTTTATCTATAAAATGTCAAATTGCAAAGAACTTATTTATTAACAAGGAAATGGTTTTACCATGTTCCACATCTTTGTAGATATAAAATGCATGCTATCGTAAACTATGGTAATTAAACACTTCTATTATGAAATATATTTTGTTGCCTCATTTTTACATTTAGAGGTGTTTTGGTTTCTGATACCAACTTTTTTATTAATTGTATGAATTACCAAGTAAACCTCTTGTCATGACATTTCGTGCCTATTCAAAAGATCAGATACTTAATATACTTCAGCAAAGGTTGAAGGTAATCTATTGTGATTTGAATTGCTTTGCACCCTTTTTGCTTGTAACTGTCCATATGCATTTTGATAGATATTTGTCAAGAGTACAATAAATAATGTTATTGCAATTACATTTTTCATTTAAGAAACATTTTTATGTTATATTGGCCTAATGCCTTTGAAGCTTCTCCTAGATTATTAATGTCTTGTTGGTTTTAGGGTCTTCCATTTCAAGCTTTTCAACCTCAGGCATTGGAGCTTTGCGAAGGGTGAGTTCTGTTCCCTTTTAGATAAACAATTTACATGGAAATACTTTATCTTTTTGATTAAACAAAAGAATCTATATGCTATAATTGTGGCATTCATTTAAATATACACTTTTTTCCCACCTTTGTCATATTGTGGCCTTAGTCATTTAAATATACATTTTTTTTTTCACTTTTGTTACATGTCAAAATATGTAGCATGGTTAATTTGAAGCTATGCATTCACTCCTAAAGTTAACAAAGAATGCGAGTATGTCTTTGAGGCAGATCAAAGATATAGGCTTTGAAGGTTTTCAAACTAATCAACTACAAGGACTTCTGTAATTTTGGCTGAAAACTATCTCATATGCCAAATTACAAAGTGAACACATCAATGATGAAATGACTTTATAATCCTCTTATGAGGAGTTTCAAGTATTTGCCTAGCAATTAAATTTTTAGTTTATTACTTTGGTTGTATAAATTTGAAAAAGGATTTCAATAACTATAATAGGACCTTTTTTATGCTAAAATTTGAGATGATTTATAGCGCGAGGCAATTGTCGAGTCCCTATAATTCTATAAATGTGTTCTTCACATTCTTGTATTTAGAGCGGGTTCATGAACAATGCCAATAATCATAACAGGTCCACCATCTCCATGACAGAGATATGTGACTAGAATTTATGTTGAAGGAACTTTTGAATTTTGATTTCAAGGTAGACATATAGTTTTGCTTTTTTTCCCATTAATGCATTTGGTCAATGTTTACCTTGGTTCCTTCATGTTGTTGCTCAATTTTTCTTGGCTACAGTAGGAATCTTCTCTAATCTGCCTACAAAATGATCCTTCCTGAGTTTGACTAGTCTTACATCTATTTTGAGTCCCGAGTAATGCTGGTCCTTACTGGATTTGTCTTTAAATTTGATTGGGATCTGTTCTAAATTTTCTCTATAATGGTTCTTGCAGTTTTTGAATTGGCAGCCGGATTACTAGTGGCATTCATCAAACTTACAATCACAACCATCACCTTTCAAACTTTTGGTTTATCTATATCTTAATTAATAAAAATGTGTGATGGATGTTTGACTTAAGTCCTCAAAGTGACATCTTTATCCATGCCCTACACAGTTTTCTTTTGCAGGCCTCCTACAATTCCATAGTAAGGTGCCACTATATCTATATTACATTAGACAACATCAGATAGTGTAGATGGTGTAGGACTCTACACTTCAACTATGAAGTATGCAATGCAAAATTTGAGTGCTAGTTGATGTTTTATTTATGAGTTGATTAGTATGGCCCTATTAGCAACTGTATCATTCCAGTAGTTGAGTTCTACTTATAGTCTTAGCCTCTAAAGCTAGAAATTCCTGGGGCACTACTTGTTTCTTTTAACATTCACTCGAATACCTGGGTCTTATCATTATTCTTTTTTTCTTGGACTTAACTATCCTTTTAGTCTAGATTTGAATGACTACCCATCTCCATAATTTTCCCTTTCTCCATAACTACAATGACATCTTAATTGACAACTGTGGATAGCCTATGAGCAACAACAAGTCTGGTGTACTTGTATGAAATGTAAAGTTTGTCTAATGCCTCCACAATCAGAACTTTGGATTCAACATCCAGAGCACTTGTAGCTTCATCAAGTAACATAATTGAAGGCCTTTTCAAAATTATCCTAGCTATTGCAATCCTCTGTTTCTATCCTCCAGATGGCTGAGAACCCTTAATGAGAAGGATAAAATATAAATTATACATTATGTGATATATTGTGTAGTTTTGGTTATGAGCACATCTTTTTGCTTATGTGTGAGGGATAGATATAGAGATAGATAGATAGAGATTTTTCTTATGTGAAACTATCATTTGCATGTGTCTTGAGGAGCAGAATTATGATGCTATGTTACATATTTGATGGGGACTATTGGCATTGCTGCTAAACAAATCCTATTAGCTGCAAATAATGCAAAGGTGTGATTTGTGTACTTTAATCACCAGTTAGTGAATCACCAATTAGTTATCAAAGTTCTTCTTGACTTGCAGTTTGAATGAAATTTTGAATACTCCTTGTCTTGTAAATCTTTGATTCTACCCTTTGTGAATAGGATTGGCATGAGGGATGATTTGACAATGATTTAATGTTCCTTTCACATTGATATTGAAGTCTTTTCAATCGATCTTGATATAATATTTTGACTATTCCTGTACACTACTTTCCATTGATAGTTTTGGTATTGTTTTGAAGGACATTATGGTGAATTAGGCTCATTCTACTTTATGTTCCTATTGTTTATTGTGGGATGAGTCTGAAACAATGTATTATAGTCTCCTATACTAACTTCAATGCAGGAGAAGTTAGATTGAATGGATGGTGATCACCAAATGAGCAAATGTGCTTGATGAAGGTATAGGGTACACAGTGCCATGTGCAGGTCTATGAGTTTTCTTTGAATATGGGCAACATTTTATGTTGGATTTTGTTTACCTAGGTCAAGTGGATGGTGTTAGGACCTTTGGATGGGTTCAAAAGTGATTTGGAGTGGTAGATTGAGAAAGCCCTAGCTTTAGGCCCCTTAAAGTGAGGGTTTGATAAATGATTGATCAGATGAGCATGGCACCTCAAACAAATGTGAAAATATTACTGAAGACTGTTTCATGGTGTGAGAGTTTGGAGAGTTGTGGTTGATAGTGTTGCTTTGATAACGTGGGCTAATTAGGCCTAATTCTAGTAGGCATGTGTATTGGATCAGAGTATAGGTCCAAAACAACCATATTTGGTTTTGAGATATGTTGGAGAAATCACAAATGGGTATTTGAATCCATATTTTATTTGCCCAGTGTTTTGGAATAAGTTTGACAAAAGTTGAAAAATACCTGATTCCAAGGGCTAATTGAATTAGGCCTAGTAAGGAAAGTTTGGTCTTGGGAGTTTGCTTCTCGAGATGAACCACTATAGGGGATTGTAACCAGTTTAGTTTAGATGGAAAAAATTTAAATCATGTTTAGTGGAAAGTACTAGTATACATGGTATGATTATTCTTTAAAGGGTACTAGCTCAATGGAAGAGCACCTACTTTACAAGGAGGATGATGGTTTGATTCCATCATGCCCTAATATGACTAAATATATGACTAAATTAATGACTAAATCTATGACTAAATTAATGACTAAATATATGACTAAATTAATGACTAAATAAATGACCAAATAAATGACTAAATAAACGACCAAATAAATGACCAAATAAACAACCAAATAAATGACCAAATAAACTACCAAATCACCAAATAAATGACCAAATAAACTACCGGATGACCAAATCAATGACTAAATATATGACCAAATCAATGACCAAATAAATGACTAAAATAGTTTAGTCATAAATTTGGTCACGAGATAAATGACCGGCAATAAACTACCACTGGTCATGTGACCATTTTTGGTCATTTATCTACAATTTTTGGTAGTTTATTTGGTCATATATTGTTGTTTTTGTACTAGTGAACAATCTGTTCACATATTCTTCTATCTCATTTTTAGATACTTCATATCCAATTGGATCTATGAATTCTACTCTAGGTTCAACTACTTCAACAAAAGTAAAGTTAGTGTCAACCATGAAACATATTTCATCTTTGTACTTTTCTACTATAGCCTATGGTATCCTTGATCTTTTCCTCATCTGATTATAAAATGTTTTGATTACCAAGGTTGCACTCTCATTAACATTTTCTATAGGGTGTCTCAGATACACCTTGTTAATTCTTTCCATAGTAGTTTTGTTATCATTCCAATCTTCTCTAATAGTGTATGGAAATATTCTTAACAAATGAAAAAACATGTATGTGATAAGAGATGAGAATCTGAATTGTGAGTTCTTGGTTTTCTTTAACTTTTCAAGGTTCTCAAATAGCTGAATTCTCAAGATTTCAGACATATCTACTTGAACTTTCTCTACACACATCAAATAATCTACATGAATCATACCAACTACCATGTCATCTTCTCTAGAATTAGCACAAAATTTAGATGTTAAGATCTTACACACATATCTAACATCATCTTGTATTATCTTGCTGATTACAATTCCTCTGCCATTATAAGATGATTGAGTGTTATCCGGTATTGTCTTCTTAACATTCTTCTCATTAAAAAGTATAACTCCAGACTTTGATAAACCAGTTACCTCATGAATTAGGTCTGCTATGATGTCTATTACTCTATCATCTAACAAAAATTTTCCATTGTGAATTATGCTTAAAATTATCTTTGTGCATTCGTCATCTTCAAATTCATAGTTCAATGAGTATTTCACAATTTCATTTTCCTTTAAGTGTTCAAACCCTACTTTCATAGACATATCCTGATTATATATCTTTTCATATTCCTGAATCACACTACTATCACAGATGGTCTCAATCTTTCATTTCAAATAACCTTTCACATCTTCCAAATGTAAAACTTCATCTGGAATGGTCGATAAAGTGAGACTAGGGTCTTCTTCTAAGGGCTCTACTAGTTCCCTTTTGATTTTAGGTGTAACTGTATCTCTTATGTTGTGAATAAATGAAACATCCATATCTTCTGCAAATGCTTTAACTGTCTAATATATTTGCTTAGTAAAATACCTCAATTTCATGATTTAGGGCTTTGTGTAGATCCGACACAAAATTCTTTTCCAAATCTTGCAAATTGCTTTCAATCACCATTGCTTTGATCTCCTTATCACTTGTAGTCACTTGAATGATTAACTAATATTGATCATAAGCTTTTAACCTCAAGATTCTGACATTGCATTCAATTCCTTTGCCACTTCTTTCAAAAAAGTTGTTCTTGCTTTCCTACAAAACTTTACACTTCTTGCGAACTCGCATATATTCATATTAACTCATGTGCTCTTAACCATAGAATTGACACATCATATAATACCTCATATTAACTGCGCAAGACTCAATTCATTCTATAATAATTTCTACACTATCCTAAGTCCTATTCTAATGCATTCTTTATAAATTTAAGTGCTTTGAGATGGGTTAGAAAGAGGTTCACACTTACTATCAGATACTTCACCTGTCTGATTACCTTGTGTGATGAATGTGTCTCCTTGATTTGTACCTTTAAAAAATTTCACTTCTAAATTACTACAGCATCCTTTTTTACTATTACTTGCATTCTCATTTCTTCTTGTGTAGTTCATGTTGTTCAGATTTCTCATGTTGTTCATTCTGCAAAATCTTGTTGTATGACCAAATTTTTTGCATATCTGGAAAACTACTCAATTATTTCCATATCTCGATCCTATCTGATTGATTTGTGATCTGCAATTTCTAGCAATGTGTCTAATCTTGTCGCATCTATAACACAAAACTACATTTCTTTTGTTCATATCTTTAGTAGGTTTCTTATCTGTATGGTTAGTATCTCTAAACATTCTACTACTATTATTATCATTAAATCTAGGCTTTTTACAATGAATAGCTCTATGTCCAAAACCATGACAATTATAACAATAACCATTTATAGGTTTAAATTGCTTACCTGTGCAATCTTTCTTCGTATGACCAAAAGTATTACATGCAAAACATCTACCTTTGAATTCTCTTTGTGTACCTTTAGGTTGATCATCTTCTTTAGGTGGATTAGGTATATCTTTAGATTTGTTAGCTTCATCGGATTTCTTTTCATCTTCGTTCTCAGAGACTTTTAGATCTGGTTCCTTGCTTTCTTCACTTACCTTAGATAAGTTAAATCCAAGACTAGTTTTATCATAGAAAAGCTTTTGATAAGACATTTGTTCATCAATCTTTTCACTAGTGGAATACAGTCTTTCAAGATGTTGCTTAGACTGAGTGAGTTCTCCTTTCACAATTGTATTGTACTTTTCAAGTTCAACATACTGTAATTTAGTTTTCTCAAGTTCATATGTCACTTTACATAGTTTAGACTTCAAATCTTCATTTTTCAGACTTCAGATTTGATTCATTCTTGTTGTTTCCATCTTTCAAACTTAACTTTAGATCTACAATCTTCAATTCATGCTTAAGGATCTCATTTTTTTTCTTCAGATTTAAAATTTCATCACAATCTTCAATTTGAATTCTAGGTTCCTTCTTTGATTTCAGTTCTTCCATTTTTTCTTTCAGTTTCTCAATGAAGTTCTTTGCATCATCATATTTTCCTTTTAGAGTGTCTCTTTCTTTAGTAAGCATATCAATCTGTTCAAGAGCTTCTTCAAGATTCTTCTATAGTTGATCCATATCCATAGAGATCTTACTCAAGTTGTTAGGATTTCTCTGAATGATTATTTTCCAAGTAACTAAGCTTTGATACCAATTGTTAAAAATAGGGAATACTGAGAGGGGGGGGGTGAATCAGTATTCTACAAACTTTTGTATTCACCTAATTATGGATATAACAGATTAACTTGATACTTGCAAAACAAAGTAAACTAAATAGTATGCATAGCAATAAAGAAATTGAACTCATAACACCATATTTTGTTCTCGAGGAAACCCTAACCAAGGGAAAACCCTAGTGGGGATGATCCTCACAATGATCCACTAATCAAAAGTATCCGGTAAAGGATGTTGACCTTGTTAGGAGTCTATCACATACATATAGTGTCTCAGTCCTGATTAAAGGACTCTAGGCCTTGTTAGAAGCTTCAACTATTAAAATAACTGAGAGGAGGGTGAATCAGTTATCCACAGTCCCAAATCAAAATGTATAATCCAAAATAATTACTTAAACTTTTGCAGCTCGGTAACATAAAGTACTATACTATCTGTGCTTTTACCGATTACCAGTCAATAACATATAATGATTACCAATCAAATCCAACATGCAATATGTAAATTATGATAACAAACAATCACCACAATCAACACATAACACAAATGATTTAACATGGAAACCCTGTGAAGGGAAAAACCAATTGGGACCGGCAACCCAAAAATTGTTCACTCTTCTGAAGTGAGGTTGGTGAAGACCCAACCCTATTAAAGATTACAAACACACTATTAGGTGTGACCTTGTTAGAGGATTTAACACTAATCGTTATCATCCAATGAGCATTCACTATGGGGTTGATAGGATAAAAAATGTACATTCTATGAATGACATTACAAGACTTTCAAGTCCACTCCATTAAGAGGTTTGTCTATATACAATGGTTAAATTGTAACAGTAGTTTGATCTAAATACAACATAACTTCAATTGCAAATTATCAGATCCATTCTTAAGCTCATTAAAATCCTCTGATCAATGCATCTATTCTATTTCAATCAATTTCCATTAACTTACTATTGCTCAGTTATAGCTTCCTGATGCTCGGTAAAATTTATAGTTCAGTTCTCCTTAACCTATTTGATCAGGCATACATGAAGCTTGTTCATGTGATAGTTCTGCAGTCTCCTTCTTCTGGCATTAGTTTCATTATGAAACTCTAGTCTCTTAAATAGACAAGTAAACCATTTTCTTTTCCTCCATAAGATTTTGCCACTTATTCTCCTTCATCCATTTTGCCGCTTTAAATCTTCCTTGGCTGTTGTGTTAGTAACACATTTTAATTTCATCCTTTAGATCTTCCTTGAATTTTTCTAGCTATCGATCTTCATAACAAACATTATCCTTTACCTCAAATTCATAACACTTTACAGCTCATCAATCCTTACTGGCTAAACTAATCATTTAGTTCTTTTCTCCTTCTTGGTTAACAAAGAAATACATCGGTGTACACAAGCTCAGTTAATAATGTCGTTGGTGTACACTACACTCCGTCAATGTATATTGAAATGCTTCATCAACCGACCACACTACCTTGTGTCTTTTAGCTCTTTTCTTCATCATAGATGAATGAAACATAATCAAGTCAATAACATAAGGTCATAGACTCATCAATAAGTTACCCAGTGTATTCCTTATCCTCATCTATCATATACATCTTCCTCATGTAGATATTTCTATTCTTCATCTTATTTTACTTCTTTTCTACAGATGTTTCGGTATAGTAACTTACAAGATAAGTGTTGTCAAACTAGTTGACATCAATGACAACATATTACATATCTAATCAGCAACTCAGTGATCTCTAATCACAAATCTTCAATTAGGCTCTAAATCAGTTGTAGTTTAATCAATCTCTCCCTTTTGCATTAATGGCAACTCAAGTAATATGAAATATATCATACACATACCAAACATGTATTCTAGAACTCTGTGAGAAAATGTTGTACAAGCTCTCCCTAGCTTAATATGTTTAATCACTACATTACTCAACAGCATTACAAATGTAGCTCTGACATTCTGTAGATATGCTCTTTTTAGCTCTCAGGTTCCTACTTCTATTCTCAGTAACTGATCTTTAGTGCTCTCCCTTTCTTTCATTTTGTCTGTCCCTTAGATAGATGTTTCAGTGTTCACATCGGTGCATATTGTTTCATATTTTTTTTTATCTCTCCCTTTGAAAACAATGCCAAAGAAAAAAATAAACATATAGCTCTATAGTAGCCATGTAACTCTCTATTGTTCGGTGCATTCTCTGTATCTCTGTATACTGTTATGCAAATCTATTCCAGTTCTTCAAACTTTTCTCAACCTTAGACATGATCCAAGGTGTGAACTATGTTGTATCAACATGAATGATCTTCTGATAAAATTAGGCTAATGCAACATCCAGATCACATTAGTGACCAGTAGACAGGGGATAGATCCCAAGTCTAGTCCTCAAGTATTCAAATGTATCCTTTGGTAGAGGCTTTGTAAATATGTCTGCAAGTTGTTCTTTTGATGTAACAAACTCTAGCTTCACTTGATTCTCCTGTACTTGTTCTCTTAAGTAGTGATACTTAATAGATATATGCTTTGTTTTAGAGTGCATCACTAGATTCTTTGAAATATTAATTGCACTAGTGTTGTCATAATATATAATCATCGGCTCAGTGATTACCTCATTCATACCTTCCAACACTTTCTTAATATATGCAATATTTGAACAGTTTGTAGTAGCGGCAACATAATCTACTTTGGCTATAGACTAAGAAATGCAATCCTTCTTCTTACTTGTCCATGTAACAAGTCTTTCACCAAAGAAAAATGCTCCTCCGGTGGTACTTTTTCTGTCATCCACATTCCAGCCCAATCAACGTCAGTATAGACTCTGAGTTCAAATTTTCCTTCCTTAGGATACCATAATCCATAATCTTTTGTTTTCTTCAGGTATCTTAAGATTCTCTTTGTAGCAACCATGTGTGACTCCCTAGGATTTGCAAAAAATCTTGCAACAACTCCCACAACATGTGCTATATCTAGTCTACTATGCACTACATACATTAATTTACCAATCATAAATCGGTACAGTATCTGGTTCACCTCTTTAGTTTCATCTTCCTTAGTTAGTTTACATCTAGTAGCCATCAATGTTCTAACAGGTTTAGCATCTTCCATGCCAAATGTTCTCAGTACTTCCTTGATATATTTAGATTCTGTGATGAATATCCCATCACTCTGTTGAATCACTTGTTGTCCTAGAAAGAACTTAATCTCTCCAAACATAGATATTTCAAACTCTTTTCTCATTTCATCAGTAAAGGCTTTACATATGTGATCTTGAACTTGAAAAATAATATCATCCATAAATATTTCAGCAATAAGAATAGTATCATCAATATCTCCTTTCATATACAAATTGTTGTTCTCACTTGTTCTAAAAAATCCAATACTTAACAAATAAGTATGCATCCTTTCATACCAGGCTCTAGGTGCTTGCTTCAGACCATATAAAGATTTATGTAATCTACATACCATGTCTTTGTTATCTAGATCAATGAACCCTTATGGTTGTTCTATGTAGACTTCTTCTTCAAGTATCCCATTAAAAAATGCTGACTTGACATCCATTTGATAAACTTTGAACTTTTTGTGTGTAGCATATGCAAGTAACATTCTAACTCCTTCCAATCTAGTAATAGGTGCAAATTTTTCACCATAATCAGATCCTTCCTCTTGTGCATATCCCTTGCATACCAATCTAGCTTTATTTCTTGCTACCTCTCCATTTTCATTCAGCTTGTTTCTGAATATCCACTTAGTACCGATAACATTCTTATCTTTAGGTTTGAGTAATAAGGTCAAAGTTTTGTTCTTCTCTATATGTTCTATTTCCTCTTTCATTGCATTAACCCATTCATCATTTTCTAATGCAAATTTTAAATTCTTTGGTTCAAATTCAAAAACTAGACATGTACCTTGTCTTGTCTTACTCCTTGTTTGCATGCTAGCTTGTCTGTATCCAATGATTTGTGTCTCAAGATGATATCTTCTAAAAAATCTTGCCAGTACATGATCTCTTCTTTCTTGTTCATCCTGTGCAGGTTCATTTACTTGCTTGGTAGGTCCATCCTACTCATCAGTTTCTCTTTCCTGTTACTCGATGTTGTTTTCCTACTGACTAGTTGTCATAGTCTATGGCTTCGGTAGATACTCAGGTTGTTCAATGTAAGTGAATCTACCATAGTCTTCTGGTTCTTTTCTTCTTTCCTCTCCATTCTTATCATTAAACTCATCAACTCGAACATTAGTACTTTCAATCATTTTATTTGTAACTCTGTTTAGACACTTGTATGCTTTACTTTTAGTGAAATATCCTAGAAATATCCCTTCATCACCTTTTGAGTCAAACTTTCCATTTCTCTCATCTTTTAGAATAAAAAATTTGCTTCCAAAAATCCTGAAATAACTTACAGTGCGTTTGTGTCCAAACCATAACTCATAGGGTGTCTTGTTAGTGTCCTTCTTTAGTTGTACTTGGTTCAAAACATAAACAGTTGTGCTGATAGCTTCTCTCCAATATGTTTGAGAAACATTATTTTCTATCATTAATGTCCTTGTGTAGTCAACTATTGACCTATTCCTCCTTTTAGCAATGCCATTCTGCTGAGGTGTCCTTGGTGCAGAGACCTGTCTTTTAATACCATGCTCATTACAAAAATTAGTAAATTCATCAGAGATAAATTCACCTCCTCTATCAGATCTTAAGCATTTCAATTATTTACCAGTCTCTTTTTATACTTTTGCTTTATACCACTTGAACATCTTGAATGCCTTAGATTTTTCTTTCGAGAACATGACAGTCATCAACCTAGTATAATCATCAACAAAAAGAATAAAGTATCTGTTGGTGCCTTTTCCCAACTCTATTTTTCTCCCCAAAATTTTGAGAAAATTTGTCATCTTTTGATCATAATAAACCCTCTATAAAAAATTTTCCAACGATATTAGGGTTTATTATGTCTTTGTATCAAAAGAGAAAGAAGTTAGGGTTTAAAGTCTTGGAACTAGCTGTTGTATTTTTAAAAAAAAACCCTAGTTTTCTTTTTTTTTAAAGTGACTTTCTATTTCTTTGTTACTTTTTTGAAGTCACTTAAACTTTCTAAAAGCATGTGCACTTCAATGTTTACTTTGGTCGCTAGGTCATGTGATACTCTTAGCATACTTCTCTTTATCTCCCGATCACGAGAAATCCTCTAGTCTCCAAGTCGCCAGATAAAAGAAGCATATTCTCTATCTTCCTAAGACCTAGCAGTGAATGTTAGTCGTGCAATCTCCAGATGCTTTATAATCTTCTCGCGACTTAATTTATTAAGTGGACAGACTATAGTCACCAAATCTCTGAATCAGAAGTTGTCTAAGTTGGGTGATCTCAAGATAAAGGACTAAGAACATAAAACATCTAGTGATTACGAGTTCCACTATAGTCATTGATTCTCCAGAAGAAAAATCAAATGGCATTTCCTTTAGTCGCCAGATCTCAAAAGAAAAGTCAACAAGCTATAAAGATTAAAAAGATCTGGTGACTACCATCCGATCTTTTTAATGAACTTCTCATCTAACGGTTATCCTTTAGTTGCTAGAAAACTCGTGATGTCACTATTTCTTTCTGAGACCTAGCGACTACCGTTAGATAAAGATCGGGTGGCTCATATTTAATCTCGAAGAAGGGAATGAGTTATTCAGTGATCAGGAGACTTCCTTTAGTCACTGGTTCGCTAGATGTCTACTTCAGTCAGGTGATCGCTGTATAAAACTTAAAAGGAAATAATCTTCTCATGACTTGGGGAAAACTATAGTCGCGTAATCTCAGACAGCTAAAAATTGAAAGATGAACTAAGCTTAGTCACCAGATCTTAGATAGAAGAAATTTTATCTGGTGACTTAGAAAACTATAGTCGCATGATCACTAAGAGAAGTAAATTACTAGAAGGAGAGACTATAGTCACTGAATCTCATAATATTTAGAAAGGTGCTAGATTTATTATGAGACTTCAAATTTCCTTCAGTCGCTAGGTCGCCAGAAGATGAAATTTAAAAATATGTCACCTCTCGATGATGGCTGAGACATTAAGTTGTGGAGAACGCAGTCTTAATTACAGAAGTGACATTGTTGCAGGGAACCAAGTTGTAATCAATTCTTCACCATTAAAACTCAAAGGTTGGTCATTATCTCATTTCTACCAAGCATTTGAGCAATCAGAGAGCAAAGCATTTCTAGAGTGAAGAACATTTGAGCAACCAAAGATTTTGGTGATCACAGAGCTTATGGAAGACCAGAATTTGCAGAGTAAGTAGGAATTTTTAATAGCAATCATCATGAGTCACACTACAGTCGGCACCCCATCAGCCAGTAGGGCAACCGCACAAAAAAATGTTAGTTTTTCTGACAAATTCATCAAATTGCTGCCTGTTTCTACCCAAAATAAGAAGGTTATTAATGATGTCTTCTCTGATGTCTATTCACAATGTGGGGATGCTAAGACTCATGACATACCGGCCATGAATTTGTTCTACTACTTCCAGAAGAATCAAGATAGGCCTATCCCTGTGTCAAACCCATGGACTTCAGGGTTTGCAAAGATGATTGTCCCTGATGTATTTTTTGATGTTGATCTTCTTGTCTCCTTGGCTGAATGATATGACCCCCTCTCTAAGACAATTAGAAAGACAGATGGTTCTTCTTTGATAACCCTAGATAGAGGAGCGTTCATGAAGACTTTCGAGATAGATGTCCCTATGGCCACAGAGATTAACCTGCAATCTCTGGCAAATAGATATGTGAGGGAGTCTGGGGGTGTTGCAACTGCTATTCAATCCTATGTCCCTCAGAGAAATAGAAACTATATTGCACCCATGGCAGGAGGCCTCCCCTATGCATTTAAAGATCTAAAATTCTATATGAAATACATTTCATATGGGTTATGTAGAGTTTTGGGTATTCATGCTCCTAAAGAGAGGATTTCCCCTGAAATTTTGATGTTAGTAATGGATTCCCAATCATGCCACACTAGTCATGGGTATGATTACATTGGATACTATATCCAGAAGATGCATGAGGGTTTAGAAATGATAAGAAAGAAGCAATACCCTCCCAAATTTTTGCACTACTCCATGCTGATGCATCTTATCTTCTACCATAATGTAAATATGTTTAGTTTGCAATATTTAAAACCTAAGTTTCAATGGAATGGCCAGACTAACCCTGTACAGTCTTGGTTAGATGTCTGGAGTCCAATGGCCCTTAAGCATAATTTTTGTATTTTTGAGAATATAATAGTAGATGCTATTCTTATCCACTTGGGTGTGAATTCTTCAAGAATTCCTATCAGAACCTTGCAACTTCTTAGACCAATGGAATATGTAGATAAGTGGAAAGATAATCATGATCACAATTGGGGTGATTTCTATTTGAGAGAAGGGTATACATTAATAAGGGTCTATGGATGCCCATAAACACCCCACATTTTGCCTAATAATGTTCCCCCCAGGATTGCAGCCCTTGAGTTCATTTGGCAACTCATGCTTGTAGATAAAGAGCATGTAGTCCCATACAGAAAAGGTACATTCACCCCTAGGCATTTCAAATTAGCCAATTTAACAATTGGAAGAGGGGCTTTTGAAAAGGTTAACACATATTTGTTACAGTTTATGATGCCTGCTGCACATCCTAGATTTGTTGATCTTGAGGGATTTTTGGCTGTTGCTAGGAGATATTACACTCCTACCATCCCTCTTAATAAAACTCATGATGTGTCCTATGAAGAGTATGTAGTTAGAAATATTCTTGATGAGGATGAGGCTAAGACAAGGACTTGGCAGCTGGATCAATTATTCCAGCTAGAGAAATTCATGAGAAGAAAAGATGTCAATTTTGGAGGATTTTACCCTACTCTGCCATATCTCCAAAGATTAGAGATGATGATGATGAATTAAAATGTTCTGATGGAGCAAGGGGAACAACTGATTGAGGATAAATTAGAAAATTTAAAAAAGAAGAAGAAGCACTCCTCATCAGAATATGAAGAAGATAGTGAAGGGGGGTATTCTATTCATAGTTACCCTGCCCAAGAACTTTCTCTTGATGCCCCTGAAGAAAGAGGGGATGAAAATGAGATAGTTGATTTGACTGAGGTTCCTGGCTCTCATAATGAGGTAGAACCACCAACTAAAAGGCAGAAATTAATGGTAGGAGAGTCATCATAGGCAAGGCCTACTGAAAAAAGAGATATGGTTGCTGCTGTCATCCCTGGCCAAACAACTTATGACCATGAAATTAGAAAAAGGGTCAGGGAGGAAAAGAAGAAACAGAAGGAGACAGTTGGGGAAGAAGAATTTTCTCTTGCTATGTGCATAGATGAGAGAATCCAGCATCAAGAGGATTTTCTAAAAGATGATGAATTCATCAAGAGTCATGAATTCAAAGACTTCCTCCTCTGGCACAAACAGCGATAAGTAGCCTCCACAGTGCAGATTGGAGAAGATGGCTAGATTCCCACTGAGGCCTTAGAAGCAATAAAGGATTATGATCTAGAGAATGAAGAGATAACCCCTGAAGAGGCTAGGAGGTTAGTAAAAGATAGTAATATGTTATTATTACCTGGATGGGATTTGGCCTCTGCATTTATTATTGATCAAATAAGGAGACAGGAAGATATTACCCT
Organism: Chamaecyparis obtusa; assembly: GCA_027943335.1. Taxonomy (NCBI): domain Eukaryota; kingdom Viridiplantae; phylum Streptophyta; class Pinopsida; order Cupressales; family Cupressaceae; genus Chamaecyparis; species Chamaecyparis obtusa. Next base: position 579,350 of record BSBK01003519.1, on the reverse strand, counting down.
GACTTCAGAAAAGCAAGTGGGAGATTTAATAAAAGGGTTCGGATATAGCCTAAAGAATAAGGCATTAGCCATGTGGAGCCTCTACCCCAAGGACAAAAAGCCATCAATTTTGAATATAAAAGAGCAGATGGATGGGGATAAGATGATTTGGTCTATCCAAAATACAGGGGACTTAGAAATTTCCCAAATTTTGACTAATTTTGCCAAATTGAATGAAGACAAGACCAAACAACTATCAGAAAGACATTAGAAATTGTATGATGATTACACTGCTTTGGTCAAAGATAGGGAGTTGCATATAATAAAGGAGAAAGAATTTGAAAAACTAGTTGATGAACTAAAAGTTAAAATAATAAATATGGAAGCTACACCTCCACCTCCTCCTAAAGAGGTTGTAATTGAGAAAGAAGTACAAGTAGTACATGAAGAAGGTATTGCTTCTTCAGAAGAAATTGAAGAAAGTAAAAATAAAGCAATTGTACAGACATTGCTAGAAATTTTGCAGCATAGGATTTTGAAGTTAAAAGAAAAGGTTGAGGCAATCTATGCTGCCTATCTCAAGTTGCCAGAGTTGCAACTAGAAGTAAATAATTGCATCTCAATTTTTAATTCTTTTTATGTAATTTGGTCAGTAAGGACTCCACTTTTTGAAAGGTTAGTAGTGGTACAACCTTTTAGGCCAGATATACCTGAGGAAGTACTGCAGGTAGGGGAAGAAATAAATAGAATAAAGACTCTTCTCCCATTATTCAAAGGAAAAGCCAAGTTAGTGGAAACAAAATTAGCATTTTTTGAAGAAGAGGCCAATAAATTCATTCCTAAGATAAAGGATGACAATGGTACTTTGAAAACCGCAGATCAATGGAGATCAGATTTTGATCTCAGATTGCCTAAAGGGGAAAATTTTGTCAAAATAGGTGGCGGGTTAGATATGAATAAATTTAATGACTTTTTGGATGATGCAGGAAAGATAGAGGTAGAATTTTCTAAATTCTTGGTAGATGTCAGAATAATGATGGATGCTAGATGGGAGAGGCAAAAGGCACAATTACAGATAGTACAAAATTTCCCATGGCCTTCAAAAGATAAAGTAGCTGCGTGGGATGAATCAACAAAGCCTAAAATACCTAAGTCCACTACAGTAGACCTTGATCTTCTAGATGATTAAAAGGCATCCTGATGTTGACACATATTTTGAGGGTAGGGGTCATCAATTTTCTTGAAGATTGGTCAGGGTTAGCTAAAGTTGGCGGTCACCAAATTTCTTTATGGCTACTACAGGGTTATTAATGCTTTCAAGCAAAGGTGTCAACAACAACAACGGAGGATGCTGCAAGTCAAGGATTCTTTGCCTTTCCACCACCTAATTGTACTGCATTTTGTTTTTTATGCTTTAGGGTCAGGGTTTTGACCATCTAAAGCTTGTTGCATTCCCATCTTTTTAGGGGAATTCCAAGATGGTCAGACCATATATATATAGTTTTAAGAGTTTCTTTCAAGAGACAGGTGAAAAATATAGAACAAAAAAACTTGTTGCTCCGAGACAGACTTTTATAATTTTTTTCTGGTTTCTTTGAGTAAAGAGGTTTGAATATATTACTGTAAATTTGATTTCAATATGAATACAGTGCAATTTCTACCTTATATTGTTCTTGTCTTTCTATCTTGTATGCTTACCCTTGTATGTTTTATGTGTTAGGCATTTAAAATATATCTGGTGTGGCACAAATTTATGAGTTTCTTTCAAGGAAAGAATTAAAATTTCTCATAATTTGTTCCTAGGAGTAATTATATTTGTGGAAATTTGATGATAATGATATCAGGTTAAAAAAATGGTTTGTAAGGCAATTTGTTTGAAATTGTATGATATGCAAGGCATGTTAATGTATTATTCTTGAACTTCTTTTGCAGGTATATGTTTAGATTCCTTTTGTCCAATAGATAAGGCACTGGTCTAGATTGTCTGTTTCAAATTTACATTCTATCTTTCAACTCAGAAGTTAAAATAAATTTGAAAATCTTCTATGATTTATTATTTTGACATTTAAAAGTTTCTTGAATATGATTAATTAAGGTTGTTTCTAGGATTCAATCTTTTATTCTACTAATTCTAAAAAGAGAGAATCGTAAAGGTTATCCCTCCTTAAAAGGAAGAAGGATGAAAGTCCTTATACCATTGATTTATGCTATAGTTTCAAGTCATAGTTTCTCAAAATAGTTCAGTAGGGCTATATCAAGACAACAAAATCAGTGTCCACCTTTCAAAACTATATTTACAGTCATTTATCAAGGTAATACCTGCCTGGGTGTGTGTGGAACTCAAAAATGAAGAAGCATCTTATCCAATCCTTAGCAATTAGGCTTTTCTTGTAAACTTGGAGCCCCTTTTATCTAAAATCTATCCTAAGACAAGAAAAATCCCTAACAGTATCTATCTCCATAATAACTCTGAGTTCTCATAGAACCACATAGGTCTATATGGACCAACTCAAGTATCTTCTTTGTTGAATATTCTTTTCTTTCAAAACTATATTTAGTCATTTTACCTTTCTGACATTCATGACACATAACATGATCAGGCTTTGACAAGTTAGGCAAACCTCTAACTCTTTTCCTTTTACTGATCTTAATCATGTTATCAAAATTCACATGGCATAACCTCTTATGCCACAACCAAGCATCTTCATTTTTCATCATCTAGCAAGAAGACTCATCATTATCAAGATAAAATAGATTACCTTTCATTTGTGCTCCAGTTCCAACTAGTCTTCCTCCATCATCAAATATTTTCACTTTCTTTCTCTCAAAAGCAACTCAGTGACCTAAATTGTTCAGTTGTGCCACACTCAAAAAATTATAGCTCATTCCTTCTACCCAATAAGCATTTTCACATTTTATTCTATCATTTATCATCAGTGATCCTTTACCTCTTACCATATAGGGTGTGTCATTACCCATCTTAATAGATCCTCCGTTATATTGCTCAAGATGATCAAATTTATCATCATCATCAGTCATGTGATGTGTATAGCCACTATCTATGATCCATGTATTATTTTTATTAACTTTTGTAATCAGTGGTGTTTCTACATGTTTTTCTTCTTCTTCATAATCATCTTTCATAGCAACAAATACAACTTCTACATAATCATCAGAATCAAATTCGGATTCATTTTCTTCTATTCTATAACATACCTTTTTACCTCTGTCATTATTGTCTTGGTTGTCTCTATTGTTGTGTCGGTAGCTCCTATTGTTTCTTCTCCCATAGCTTCCTTCATATCGATCTTTGGTTCTCTCATCATCTTTCTTATGTGGACATCTAGCAAAAATGTGGTCAACCTCTTTACAGTTAAAGAATGCTAAAGGTAATTTGCCTCTATATCTTCCGTTTCCTTTAGGCAACCTCCTGGCCATAAGAGCTTCAAGTTAATCAAGCTCATCATCAGTATTGCTATCACTATCATCCTTATTATTCCTACTACTAGACTTACCAATCTTTATAGGAGTCATGAAAGTGGATTAAACATTTGGTACAACACTATTATTATAATTTTTCAATTCAAATGTTGTAAGCTTTCCAAACAGATTATCAAGAGTGAGTGTGATGTTAGGTGTTGACCTATTTTCATGAATTGCAGATATCCTGATGGCATAGATAGGCAATAAGGTTCTTAGAATTTTACTTACCACCATGTCTTCATCAATAACTCCATCCGATGCTCTAATAGTGTGAACTACCTCTTTTATCCTATTTATGTATTGCAAAATGTTTTCACCTTATTTCATCTTCATGTCATCAAATCTTCCTGTTAAGCTTTCAGCTCTTGCTCTCTTGACATTCACATCTCCACTATATATTTGTGCAAGTTTATCCCACATCTTCTTAGCAGTACCATAGTCCTTGATGTCTTCAAATTCGGCATCTGAATAGGTAGCAACAATCTCCATCATGGTAATATTATGTTCATGCCTGTCTCTTAGTTGATCAAGGGTCAGGGGACCAGTGGGTGGTGCAAGGTATCCATTTTCCATCAGATCTAGTGCAGAATTCCCAATTCCAGATACATGCAACTTCATTTGACTTTGCCATATTGTGAAGTTCTCCTTGTTAAGCTTTGGCACTTCCCTCTTAAACATTTTGAGACCTTTGTGCTGAAGTCCTTAAAACTCTGTTCCAAGAAACCACAGCTCTGATACCAATTGTTATAATAACTGAGAGGTGGGTGAATCAGTTATCCACAGTCCCAAATCAAAATGTATTATCCAAAACAATTACTTAAACTTCTGCAGCTCGGTAACATAAAATACTATATTGTATGTTCTTTTACTGATTACCAGTCAATAACATATAATGATTACCAATCAAATCCAACATGCAATATGTAAATTATGATAACAAACAATCACCACAATCAACACATAACACAAAAGATTTAACATGGAAACCCTGTGAAGGGAAAAACAACCTGGGAGCGGCAACCCAAAAATTGTTCACTCCTCTGAAGTGAGGTCGGTGAAGACCCAACCCTGTTAAAGGTTACAAACACAGTTTTAGGTGTGACCTTGTTCGAGGATTTAACACTAACCGTTATCGTCCAACGAGCATTCACTATGGGGTTGACAAGATAACAAATGTACATTCTATGAATGACATTACAAGACTTTCAAGTCCACTCGGTTAAGAGATTTGTCTATATACAATGGTTAAATTGTAACAATAGTTTGATCTGAATACAATACAGCTTCAATTGCAAATTATCAAATCCATTCTTAAGCTCATTAAAATCCTCTGATCAATGTATCTATTCTGTTTCAATCAATTTCCATTAGCTTACTATCACTTGGTTATATCTTCCTGACGCTTGATAAACTCTATAGTTTGGTTCTCCTTAACCAGTTTGATTAGGCATACATGAAGCTTGTTCATGTGATAGTTCTGTAGTCTCCTTCTTTCGGCATTAGTTTCATTGTGAAACTCTAGTCTCTTAAGTAGACAAGTAAACCATTTTATTTTTCTCCATAAGATTTTTCCGCTTATTCTCCTTCATCCATTTTGCTGCTTTAAACCTTCCTCAGCTATTGTGTCAATAACATGTTTTAATTTCATCCTTTAGATCTTCCTTGAATTTTGCTATTCGTTAATCTTCGTAACAAACATTATCCTTTACCTTGAATTCATAACACTTTACAGCTCATCAATCCTTATTGGCTAAACTAATCATTTAGTTCTTTTCTCCTTCTCGGTTAACAAAGAAATGTATTGGTGTACACAATCTTGGTTAATAATGTTGTCGGTGTACACAAGCTCCATCGGTGTATACTGAAATGCTTCATCAACCGACCACACTGCCTTGTGTCTTTTATCTCTTTTCTTCATCATAGATGAATGAAACATAATCAAGTCAATAACATAAGGTCATAGACTCATCAATAAGTTACCCAGTGTATTCCTTATCCTCATATGTCATATACATCTTCCTCATGTAGATATTTTTTTTCTTCATCTTCCTTTACTCATTTTCTATAGATGTTTCAGTATAGTAACTTATAAGATAAGTGATGTCAAACTAGTTGACATCAATGACAACATATTACTGATTTAATCATATTACATATCTAATCAGGAACTCAGTGATCTCTAATCATGGATCTTCAATTAGGTTCTAAACCATTTGTAGTTCATCATCAACACTGTTAAGAGTTGGTAGTACAAATAGAATGATTACAAGATGAGCTCACTACCCAAACATGTAATATACAATGATTTCTAGTTACAAAAAGGGCAAGGTATATAACCTTTCACTGCTACTGAATAGATTTCCTATTTTGATCTATCTCTTTACAACTTCTCATCAATTTCTTTCACATGTATATGCCATACTATATACTTTGCATTACATGTGACTTACATTTATACAAGTTATTAAGAATAATAACTTTTACAGTCGGCTTTACAAAACATAAAGCACTTTACAAAATACATACTAACTTGCACTGCCCAAGGGTTAACATCTAGGATGTCATCCCTTAAATGATTAAGTTATTATTTTGATAAACAAAATAATCCCTTAACTCTCATACTAATTCTATCTTATTTCTCTGCCTGGTCAGCTCTAACTTTGTCTTCAATAATTCTGTAATAACTGATTTCATACATGTCGTACAGACTTGTGCTTTTAGGTGAGTCTTCAACATACATGAAAGTATACATGTTCAAGTGTGCAAGCACTGAACTTACTCCTATCAACATCGCTATCAAAAACTATCTCTAGTTAGACTGGAAAAGCCTGCTTATACTTAGACAATTTACTCTGCACTCTGACATAACTGCTTGCTATCATATTGCAATCTTCATACTAATTATATGTTGCCATAATGACAACAACTTGATATCCTACTCAGCCAAATTGCCAATAGATATATCTATCCCTCGACATCATAATTTTGGTAATATTCTCCTATTAATACATACACATGCCATCCATATCAGGTAAACTACAATATCAACTAGTCTATGATCTATTTTTCTCTCCTATGTCTAAACTGATCACATGTTTATTATATAATTCTATCAATTATCTTATCAGATAAGTTAACTAGAAAACATCCAATGAACTTGACTGACCTAAACACATTTATCAACAAGCCGATAGAGAAAATCAAACACTCAACTTTGTTTTTTATCAAATCAAGTAGTTTATCTAATTCATTTCATTCCATAGCATGAATGTGCAACACAATAAAGTGTTTGTATAGTACCCCTAATTATTTGCACAGATTTGACATATGAGCATATTTTTGGAACATTTGCATAGAGCCCCTACATGTTTGCATAGTAATTAGAAATTTTCATATTTATCTAAAAAATGTGCAATCCTTATAATTGCCTAAAATATTTGTGCAAGAGCTCTAGGAAAATGTGTAGATAAACCCTAAGTTTGCAAAAATAACTCATTGTGTTGTATATTTGTGCATCATAATTTTACGTTCATCCAATGAATTTAATAGTTTTTTTTCTATCTATCAAACTTATCACATTCTCTCTACAATTTAAAACAATTGGTCTAATCTATCAAATCATGAAGGAGGATCAAACCACCTACTGGCTTTGCATAGTCAGCTGACCTATGGAATTGTTTGATGCACTTGAATTGATGATCTGCAAATGGGAATGAGATCTTGTTGGCTCTTTTCTATTCTCTCTCTAAAGCTCCAATCTCCAAATGGAAAGTGTGAAAATGTTGCCACATTTGACCCTTTCACCCCTATATATAGCTTGTGGACCCTATTTGCTTGGTGAGTGGGACCTACCTTCTCAAATTCTTCCATCACCCTATTTCATCTCCATTTTCTTTATTTATTTTCATGAGATTGATTGTCACTAACCTTTCAAAACAAGGGGGGATACCCAAACCTTCTAATAATTCATTGATCAGTTTGTCAAGTGGGCATGCTAATGTCACTTTTGATCAGGCATGAGAAATGTGTTGTAGATTGAGTTTTATTTTAAACAATGTGACAAGCACATTATCTCAAAGAGGGGAAAAATGTATACACTTAAAATTGGCTTGATAAATTAATTAAATATTTATTATTTAATTAATGTCTACTTTTTCTATTGCTAAAAAAATATTTAATTTATTTAGTATATTCATCTATATTATTCCTCTTATCCTAATTTTCCTAATTAGTCTTATCCTAAGTTTCTTATATGACCAAGTCTAATAGTCCACATCACTTATCCAACTCACTTGACACATCATCCTTGTTAAGATAATTAATTAATTTTAATTGTTTATTAGCATATTTATCCTCACCCATGTGTCCTATTTTCAAGAGTTATGTGGCCTCATGAGACTTGGTCTTATGACCACATGTCCTCTTTGAACTTGGTCTATGTTACATTTCCTATTCCTTAGGAACTTCTTTAGCCATCTCAAGGAGTCAAATGTGAGTCATGGGACACTTTTACCAAGAGTCCTCATGAGGAAAGTGTCTTCCCACCTTCTTCTCAAGGGTCTTTGTCAAACACTTGACATGTGTCTTTCCCTTCCATCTTAAACTCTCTCTTATCAATGTAGGCCGAAAATATCTCCTATTATTTCTCTCACATTCTAACTAAACCCACATTTGTCTCAACTCCTCTAACCATGTCAATTGAATCCCTATGATCCTCCATCTTTTAATCTTGACCCTTAGATCTTGATACTTAGGCTTGAGGTCTTCAAAAATCTATAAAAGGAGCCTTCCTCCTCCTTTGGGGTGATAATAGTAATAGTAATAGTAAGCATTTTTTATATTTGTGAACTAGCATTCTTAACAATCATTTATCAATCAAGAAATCTATTTTTATTGTTATCATATGATAGAATCTATATCCATCAATCATGTATCATCAACCATTTCATAGTGAGCATTCTAGGATTTAATCTACTTTTGCATTGCATTTCCACTATCTCCACACTTTGAAAATATCTTGAAGAATGAGCAGGTCTACAAGTCTGAGAGCTCACGAAATCAAGAATTTAAAGATAGGAGGAAAATGGAGATAAGATACATTAGTAAGTGAAGGTAAAAATCATATTTTTATTTAGTTACTTTTATAATATTCATTGTATGTGCATCTTTAAATGGAATTTGTAGCTAATTAGTGGATTAGTACTTCATGATGAACTATAACTGGTTTAGAACTCAATTGAAGATCTATGATTAGAGATCACCGAGTTACTAATTAGATATGTAATATGATTAAATCAGTAATATGTTGTCATTGATGTCAACTAGTTTGACATCACTTATCTTGTAAGTTACTATACCGAAACATCTGTAGAAAAGGAGTAAAAGAAGATGAAGAATAGAAATATCTACATGAGAAAGATGTATATGACAAATGTGGATTAGGAATACACTGGGTAACTTATTGATGAGTCTATGACCTTATGTTATTGACTTGATTATGTTTCATTCATCTATGATAAAGAAAAGAGCTGAAAGACACAAAACAATGTGGTCGGTTGATGAAGCATTTCAGTATACACCGACAGAGTGTAGTGTATACCCAAAATAGTATTAACTGAGCTTGTGTTCACGGACACATTTCTTTATTAACCAAAAATTAGAAAAGAAATTAAATGATTAGTTTAGCCGATAAGGATTGATGAGCTGGAAAGTGCCTCGAATTCAGTGGTAAAGGATAATATTTGTTACAAAGATTGACGGCTAGCAAAATTGAAGGAAGATCTAAAGGTTGAGATTAAAACATGTTACTAACATGATAGCTGAGGAAGGTTCAAGTGGAAAAATGGATGAAGGAGAATAAGCAGAAAAATCTAATTGAGGAAAAGAAAATGGTTTACTTGTCTATTTAAGAGACTAGAGTTTCACAATGAAATGAATGCTGGAAGAAAGAGACTACAGAACTATCGCATGAACAACCTTCATGTATGCTTGATCAAATAGGTTAAGGAGAACCTAACTATAGAGTTTATTGAGTGTCAGGAAGCTATAATCGAGCGATAATAAGTTAATGGAAATTGATTGAAATAGAATAGATACATTGATCAGAGGATTTTAATGAGCTTAAGAATGGATCTGATAATTTGCAATTGAAGTTGTGTTGTATTCAGATCAAACTGATGTTACATTTTAACCATTGTAAATAGAGAAATCTCTTAACAAAGTGGACTAGGAAATTCTTTTATGTATCATTCATAGAATGAACATTGTTATCCTGTCAACCCCATAGTGAATACTAGTTGGACGATAACGGTTAGTGTTAAATCCTCTAACAAGGTCACACCTAACAGTGTGTTTGTAACCTTTAATAGGGTTGGGTCTTCACCAACCTCACTTTAGAAGAGTGAACAATTTTGGGTTGCCAGTCCCAGGTGTTTTTTCCCTTCACAAGGTTTCCACGTTAAATATTTTGTGTTATATGTTGATTGTGGTGATTGTTAGTTATCATACTTTACATATTGCATATTAGATTTGGTCGGTAATCATTATATGTTATTGACTGGTAATTGATAAAAGCATAGACAGTACAGTATTTTATGTTACCAAGCTGCAGAAGTTTAAGTAATTTGTTTTAGATTATACATTTTGATTTGGGACTGTGGATAACTGATTCACCCCCCCTCTCAGTTATTCTAACAATTGGTATCAGAGTGTTGGTTGCTTGGAATAGATTTTTAAGGACTTTAGCACAAAGGTCTCAAAATGTTTAAGAGGGAAGTGCCAAAGCTTAACAAGGAGAACTTCACAATATCGCAAAGTTGAATGAAGCTACATGTATCTAGAATTGGGAATTCTACACTAGATTTGATGGAAAATGGATACCATGCACCACCCACTAGTCCCCTGACCCTTGATTAGCTAAGAGACATGCATGAACATAATATTACCATGATGTCGATTGATGTTTCCTATTCAGATGCCGAATTTGAAGACATCAAGGACTGTGATACTACTAAGAAGATGTGGGATAAACTTGCACAAATATACGATGGAGATGTGAATGTCAAGAGAGCTAGAGCCGAAAGCTTAAGAGGTAGATTTGATGACATGAAGATGAAAGAAGGTGAAAACATTGTGCAATACAAAAACTAAATAAAAGAGGTAGTTCACGCTATTAGAGCATCAGATGGAGTTATTGATGAAGACACTATGGTAAGAAAAATTCTAAGGACCTTATTGCCTATCTATGCCATCAAAATATCTGCAATTCATGAAAATAGGTCAGCACCAAACACCACACTCACTCTTGATAACCTGATTGGAAAGCTTACAACATTTGAATTGAATAACTATGATAATAGTATGGTATCGAATGTTGAATCTACTTTCATGACTTCTCTGAAGATTGGTAAGTCTAGCAGTAGGAATAATAAGGATGATAGTGATAGAAATACTGATGATGAGCTTGATGAACTTGGAGCTCTTATGGCCAGAAGGTTACCTAAAGGAAAAGGAAGATATAGAGGCTGGCCACATTGTTGCTAGATGTCCACATAAGAAAGATGATGAAAGAACCAAAGACTGATCTGAAGGAAGCTATGTGAGAAGAAACAACAGGAGCTATCGACACAACAATAGAGACAACTGAGACAATAATGACAAAGGTAAAAATGTATGTTACATAGTAGAAAGAAAATGAATCTGAATCTGACTCTGATGATGATGTAGAAGTTGTATTTGTTGCTATGAAAGATGATTCCGAGGATGAAGAAAACCATGTAGAAACAACACTGATTTCAAAAGTTAATAAAAATAATACATGGATCATAGACAGTGGCTATACACATCACATGATCAATGATGATGATAAATTTGATCATCTTGAACAATATAATGAAGGATCTGTTAAGATGGGTAATGACACACCCTGTATGGTAAGAGGTAAAGGATCCCTGATGATAAATGATAGAAGAAAATGTGAAAATGCTTATTGGGTAGAAGGACTGAACTATAATTTGCTAAGTGTGGCATAGTTGAACAATTCAGGTCACCAAGTTGCTTTTGAGAGAAAGAAAGTGAAAATATTTGATGATGGAGGAAGACTAGTTGTTACTAGAGCACAAACAAAAGGTAATTTGATGTATCTTGATAATGATGAGTCTTCTTGCTTGATGATGAAAAATGAAGATGCTTGGTTGTGGCATAAGAGGTTATGCCATGTGAATTTTGATAACATGATTAAGATCAGTAAAAGGAAAAGAGTTAGAGGTCTGCCTAACTTGTCAAAGCCTAATCATGTTATGTGTCATGAATGTCAGAAAGGTAAAATGACTAAATCTAGTTTCAAAAGAAAATATTATTCAACAAAGAAGATACTTGAGTTGGTTCATACTGACCTATGTGGTCCTATGAGAACTCAGAGTTATTATGAGGGTGAACCTACAATAGTGGGTTACACATTTTTGCCTGAACAGACACTGAACTCTACATTTATAGAAAAACTTTCAGACTCAAATGCATATTGTTGTTAAACCATTTGAAATCAGAAGATGAAGTAAATTAGAGTCTTTTAGGATTTTATGTCTAGATTCTAAATATATTTTTTATTCTTATTTTTGAATTTATTTGAATTTTTTTTTCTTTCTCCCACTAAAACTAGTATGTTATTGAAAATGTCATTTTCAAAGTGTTACATTATTTTCATAGAGCATAACTTTTTTTCTAAAATAGATATCAATATGATTCTTTCAAATTTATTTTTGTAACATCAATGTGGAGGGCATGCAATTGGTTTGATGACACTATCATGATTATTGCATATTTTATCAATATTTGAAGTTGACTAAACTGTAATTTTGACATACCTTGACTACATAGCTTATAAATTATCGTGTATTTGTCTAATTTCATTTTTATTTTTTTCAATAGAAAGAGAACTTCAATACCTAGGGCATAGATATTTTAAAGATTTTTTTTTCTCTCATTTACTATTTTTCCATAAGCATCAAACATAGAGGTAGACATACAGTGAAATATCTATGTTTAGTAAAACTAAAAATAAAAAGTCATAATAAACTTAATATATATTAACATTATAATCATTGGAAAGATTTTTTTTAGTAGTACCTTACTACATAGATAGTTTTTTCAAATGGTTTCATTTGATCTACCAAAAGATAAAGTCGAAGTGATTTTTTGTTAGCATTTTAGTAGGTGCGAAGGAGACTCCATTGTAGGTATGAGTGATTAGCATAGATGTTATATGAATGTTTTTTTTATGTAAGAGACTTTGACCTAACCATTTGTAATTAATTCCTTCAAATGGAACCTTTTAAGGCTTAAATCATCATATTTTATCAAAAATGTGTTATTTCAGCAAAAATCAGCATGTCTAAAAAAGTGTAACCCACTATTGTGGGGTCACCCATGAAGATAGATTCTTTATTCTTTTTGTTTATGATTATACTAGGTTGATGACTGTCATGTTCTTGAAAGAAAAATCTGAGGCATTCAAGATGTTCAAGTGGTATAAAGCTAAAGTAGAAAAAGAGACTGGTAAAGAATTGAAATGCTTAAGATCTGATAGAGGAGGTGAATTTATCTCTGATGAATTTACTAATTTCTGTAATGAGCATGGTATTAAAAGATAGGTCTCGACACCAAGGATGCCTTAGTAGAATGGCATTGCTAAAAGGAGGAATAGGTTAATAGTTGACTGCACAAGGACATTAATGATAGAAAATAATGTTGCACAAATATACTAGAGAGAAGCTGTCAGCATAGCTGTTTATGTTCTGAACCGAGTACAACTGAAGAAGGACACTAACAAGACACCCTATGAGTTATGGTTTGGACACAAACCCACTGTAAGTTATTTCAAGGTTTTTGGAAGAAAATGTTTTATTCTGAAAGATGAGAGAAATGGAAAGTTTGACTCAAAAGGTGATGAAGGGATATTTCTAGGATATTTCACTAAAAGTAAAGCATACAAATGTCTAAACAGAGTTACAAATAAAATGATTGAAAGTACTAATGTTCGAGTTGATGAGTTTGATGATAAGAATGTAGAGGAAAGCAGAACGAAACTAGAAGACTATGGTAGATTCACTTACATTGAACAACTCGAGTATCTACCGAAGTCATAGACTGTGACAAACGGTCAGCATGAAAACAACACCAATGAATAGGAAAGAGGAACTAACGAGCAGGATGTACCTATCGAGCAATAAAATGAACCTGCACAGGATGAACAAGAAAGAAGAGATCATGTACTGGCAAAATTTGTGAGAACACATCATCCTGAGACACAAATCATTGGAGACAGACAAGCTGGCATGCAAACAAGGAGTAAGACAAGACAGGGTACATGTCTAGTTTGTGAATATGAACCGAAGAATGTAAAATTTGCATTAGAAAATGATGAATGGGTTAATGCAATGAAAGAGGAAATAGAATAGATAGAGAAGAACAAAACCTCGACCTTAGTACCCAGACCTAAAGATAAGAATGTTATCGGTACTAAGTGCATATTTAGGAACAAGCTAAATGAAAATGGAGAGGTAACAAGAAATAAAGTTAGGTTGGTATGCAAGGGATATGCACAGGAGGATGGAATTGATTATGGTGAAACATTTTCACCTGTTGCTAGATTGGAAGGAGTTAGAATGTTACTTGCATATGCTAGACACAAAAAATTCAAATTTTATCAAATTGATGTCAAGTTAGCATTTTTTAATGGGATACTTGAAGAAGAAGTCTACATAGAACAACCAGAAGGGTTCGTTGATCTAGATAACAAAGACATGGTATGTAGATTACATAAAGCTTTATATGGTTTGAAGCAAGCACCTAGAGCATGGTATGAAAGGCTGCATACTTATTTGTTAAGTATTGGATTTGTAAGAACAAGTGAGAAACAATTTGTATTTGAAAGGAAGTACTGAGAACATTTGGCATGGAAGATGCTAAACCTGTTGGAACACCGATGGCTACTAGATGTAAACTGAACAAGGAAGATGAAACTAAAGAGGTGAACCGGACATTGTACCGATCTATAATTGGAAAATTAATGTATGTAGTGCATAGTAGACCAGATATAGCACATGCTGTGGGAATTGTTGCAAGATTTTTTGTAAATCCTATGGAGTCACACATGGTTTCCACAAGGAGAATCTTAAGATACCTGAAGAAAATAGAAGATTATGGATTATGGTATCCTAAGGAAGGCAAATTTAAACTCAGAGTCTATATCGACGCTGATTGGCCTGGAAATGTGGATGACAAAAAAAGTACCACCGGAGGACCATTTTTATTTGGTGAAAGACTTGTTACATGGACAAGTAAGAAGCAGGGTTGCATTTCTCAATCTACAGCCGAAGCAGAGTATGTTGCTGCTGCTACAAACTATTCAAATATTGCATATATTAAGCAAGTGTTGGAAGGTATGAACAAGGTAATCACTGAGCTGGTGATTATATATTGTGACAACACCAGTGCAATTAATATTTCAAAGAATCTAGTGATGGACTCTAAAACAAAACATATATCTATTAAGTATCACTACTTAAGAGAAGAAGTACAAGAGAAGCAACTGAAACTAGAGTTTGTTACATCAAAAGAACAACTTCCAGACATATTTACAAAACCTCTATCTAAGGATACAGTTCAATACTTGAGGACTAGACTTGGCATTCATTCCCTATCTACTAGTCACTAATGTGATTTGGATGTTGCATCAGCCTAATCTTATCAGAAGATCATTAATGTTTATGCAGCATAGTTCTGTTAGAAATAGGGAATACTGAGAGGGGGGGGTGAATCATTATTCTACAAACTTTATCTTTTGCCCAATTATGGATATAATAGGTTATCTTTATACATGCATAACATAAGAAACTAAACAATATGCATAATGATAAAGAACTCATAACACATGATATGTTCTTGAGGAAACCCTGGCCAAGGGAAAACCCCGGTGGGGATGGTTCCCACAAAGATCCACTAATCAAAAAGTATCTTGTTAAGGATGTTGACCCTGTTAGGAGTCTATTACATATGTATAGTGTATCAGTCCTGGTTAAGGGACTATAGGCCTTGTTAGAAGCCTCAACCCTGATAGGATTTGTAGATACAAAAACTGATTACAAGATGAGCCCACTTCCCAAACAAGTAATATACAATGTATACTGATTACAAAAATGGATTAAGGTACATAACCCTATACTGATTGCATCAATTTCTTCTCTGCTACTCTTACATTCACATCATATCATATCATCACCATATTACACTTCTCTATCAAATTCATTCTTACAATTTACAATTACATATATACAAGTTATTAATGCTAATAACTTTACATGGTTGGCTTCCATATATCATTATCTAAGGGTAAAAATCTAGGATGTCATCCCTTTATATTGTTAAGTCATTATTTTGGTTAACAAAACAATCCATTAACTCTTTACCAATTTCGTCTTCTTATTTTGACCTGTCGGCTTAACACTGTCTTCGGTAAAATTGTCATAACTAATTCCGTACATTCCATACTGACTTGTGCTCTAAGATGGGTCATCAATAGCCATCATAGCATCTATTTTCAAGTGCACAAGCACTGAACTTGCTCCAATCAATGTCACAAACCAAAATTGTATCTTGGTACACTGTGAAAACACTGTCTCACACTTGGACAAATTTGCATTGCGATATGCCATACTTGCTCTTTGACCTGTGCACTCTAAATGTGGATCATATGTTACCATAATGACAACATCTATGTACTCACTTCAGCCAAATTGCCAACAATCTCCCCCTTTGTCATTGGTGGCAACATATGAGAAAATTGGCTAAGTGTACAAGTCAAAATCTCAAAATGTATAACAAAATTCTGGCCATAGTATAGAATATGTATACTATCCTTATAACTCCTCAAAATATACTTTCTGATACAAAACTTCATACAATACTCCCCCTAAGAGTATCAATCCTCATATACATAACAATTTTTTGCTCTACTACAATCACTCCCCCTTTGACAACAATGACAAAATAAAGTAGGGAGGATTACAAAATTGTAACCCAAAAAAATATTATACCTCCATTTACTTATTGCAAAGCTGGTAGGCTTGCAACACAATCTTCAAAATTTACTTTCATGGCTTCAAAATCTTTCTCCCATGACTTTCTAATAGAATCTACCACATTCATAAGTGTGCTTAATCCATAAGCTACTATCTGACAAGCTTGAAGATTCTCAAAATTAAATTTCTAAAATGATGTCTTAGCAGTAAGACATTCTTCTAACTATTCCTCAATAATGCTCAACTTCATAGATGTGTGCTCTCTCAAAAGTTCAAATCTTCTCAATTTCCTATTCTTTTCATCTTGTAATGATCTTATTTCATCATAACACTTCCTAACTTTCTTCTCAACATCACTTACTTTTACATTGGGTCTAGAAAGAAGATTAGATTCATTCTGAATCTCAGCTTCCTTCACCTTGATTTTCTACTCCTCTGCTACTATCAAAATCTCAGGTTTTGTACACTGTATGTACAAAGCTTTTCCAGTCTCCAAATGTTTCCTCAAGTTCTTGATACAAACATCAAGACTAATAATATCATTTCTGATATTCTGACTCATACTTAAATGCATTTCAGCTTCATAAGCTGCTTGAGATCTTACTTTAGCAATGTATGATAAGTTGGTAAACTCATCATCAAAAGTACTTAGTACCTTTTTGGCTCTCTCCAAAGGATTTGCTTCTAAAATATGTGTAGTTACAATACTTTGCAACTTCTCTATCAATTCCTTCAGACTTCCTTCTAGATTCTTTACTTTCTTATTCTTTCCACTAATCTTATTCAAAGAACTAATCAGCTCTAGCTGATCATCATCATCAACTTATTTACCTAAGTCTTCAAAAAAAGTTCCAATTTCTTTCTTCTTTACCTCAGGAGTGGGTGCATGAATTTCTATCTTTTTAGGTTCATCACTCACC
The DNA here is from genome assembly GCA_027943335.1 of Chamaecyparis obtusa. NCBI lineage: Eukaryota > Viridiplantae > Streptophyta > Pinopsida > Cupressales > Cupressaceae > Chamaecyparis > Chamaecyparis obtusa. Next base: position 561,892 of record BSBK01003519.1, on the reverse strand, counting down.
AATTCAATCTGCACTGCTTCTTCAGTCCTATCCGGTTCATCAAGAGCCAAATTGTCAACAATGTTATCTAAATTCTTAACTACATTATCTTCAGTGTCCAAGGTCACCTTAGTACCTTCAATGTCCATTGTATCATCTTCAATGTTAATAGCTGAAAGAGAGGGAATATCCTCTTGTTCAACATCAACTGCATGTCCTGCTGCAACTAAAATTTCTCCAACAATTTCTGTCATTACTTTAATTATTGCTTGCTCTATTTTTGTTCTCACTTGCTCATACTATCTTGCCATGATCTGAATGGTTCTCCTCTTAGTCCTCAAAAGAATGTCAAGGGGCTTCAAAAACTACTTCAAATGATCATCATCTTTCACTTCACAAAGCTTTCTCACAAGATTCTCTCTTATCATTTTGTCTTCCTCAAATGCTCTCTATTTTCTATTAATAAGTTTAGTAAACAATTCATCAGGTATTTGACCTTGAATAGAGTCAAATTTCTTATCTGCCAAAATCATATGCTTCACAATAGCATTCTCCAAATTAATTTTATCAGTATAATCATAAAGATCATAATATTTATTCATTCTTGCAAAATCTCCATTCTCAATAATCTGCTCATTTAGCTTTTCAACTTTTGGTTTCCAAGATTTCTTCTTAGTATCATCTTTAACTTCTACAAACTTTCTTGGTACTGGTTGAACTATAGTCTTCTGTCTCTTTCCTGGTCCAGTAGCAATTTCTTTCTTTCTCTTGCTTGGTGTTATTTGTTCCTTTTCTAGTTCTTCTACTTTCACTTTAACTAGTGTAGGCTCTCTCTGTACTACACTGGATAAAGGTGGTACACTCAAGATTTCTCCCTATCCAACATCTCTCAATGCTATTGTTGTCTGTTTAGCTACCAAAAATTCTCTTTCTATCATCCCTGTGTCTTTCAATATTCTCTTTATGGTACTGTCAACTCTTTTCTTAGACTATTTCTCTTCAATTTTAGCTTTAACAAAATTAAAGTTGTCTTCATAAGTTCCAAACCTGCTGCATTGGGTGTCCAATTTACTTTTCAGCAATCTTCCAACATACTCTTCTATCTCAATCTTAGAAATCTCATAGCCAAGAGGGTCTATGAATTCAACTCTGGGTTCTACTGCTTCAATGTAAGTAAAGTCAGTGTCAATCATGAAACAAATATCATTCTTATATTTCTCCACAAGTGACTGTGGAATCCTTGATCTACTAGTTACCAAATTCTGAAATGTCTTCAAAACTAACACAACACTCTCATTAACTGTATCAATAACATGATTTCTATAAACTTTGTTTATTATTTCCATCGTAGACTACCCATCATTCCAATCATTTCCAATTGTGTAAGGAAATCTTCTGAAAAGGTGGAAAAACATATATGTAATCAAAGATGAGAATCTAAATTATGCATATTTAGACTTCTTAATCTTCTCCAAATTCTCAAACAATTGAATTCTCAAGATCTCACACATATCAATAGAAAATTTGTCTACACACATCAAATAGGCAATGTGAACCATGCCAGCTGCCATATCATCTTCTCTGGAATTAGCACAAAACTTTGTAGTCAAAATCTTACATAGATATCTTACATCATGTTGTCTAATCTTGCTGATAACAATACCTCTACCATTATAGGATGATCCAGTGTTGTCAATGACAATCTTCCTCATGTTTTTCTCATTTAAAGGGATAGCACCAAGTTTGGATAAACTGGTGACTTCATGAATTAGGTCAGCTGTGATGTCTATCAATCTGTCTTCTAACCAAAATTTCCCATTGTGAATCCTAATTAAAATGATCTTTGTGCACTCTTCATTATCGAATTCATATTGTAAACCATACGTGACAATTTCATTGTTTTTCAAATGTTCATAACCTTGCTTCAATGACATATCCTGGTTATATATATTCTAATACTCACATAAAAAATCATTGTCATTTACTGTTTCCAATTTACATCCAAGATAACTCTCTACATTTTCCAAATGCAAAACTCCGTCTGGTACGGATGATAAAGAAAACTCAGGGTTTACTTCTAAAGCTTCTACTGGTTCTTTCTTCAATTTAGGTATATTCTTGTCTCTAATGTTGTGAATCAAAGATGTATCCATGTTTCCTTCCAATTCTTTATACCGATTCAAACATTTGTCAAGATAAATACCTCAAATTTGTGATTCTAGGGTTTGTGAAGATTCAACGCTTAAATTCTTCACAAAATCTCTACAAAACACTTCCAATCTCTACTTTTGATCTCCTTGATACTTTAATTCACTTTGACAATCAAATAAAATTAATCACAACCTTTTATGACTTTAATCATACTTAATTATGACATCACATTCAATTCTTTTGCCACTTCTTTTCAAAAGTTATTCCTATTATCCTACAAAACTCAAAACTTCTTGTGATCTTGAAAAACATAATATTTTCTTTTGCGCTCTTAACCATAGCATTAGTACATCATAATATAGCTTCTATTAACTGTCCAAGACTTAGTTCATCATAAATCTACTTCTAAACTAAATCTAAGTTCCTAATCTACTATAATTTACATAAATTAAGTGATTAAAGATAGGTCAGGTAAGGATTCATTCTTACAACTTAATACTTCACTTATCTGATTACCTTCCATGTTGATTATGCCTTCTTGATCTATTCCTTTAACATACTTCACTTCATCTATATTGCTACAACAATCTTTCTATCTGTTACTTGTATCTTCATTCCTTCTTGCATTGTTTCTAGGGTTAGGGTTTGGATGATAAGTTCCATTGTTCATTCTGCAAAACCTTGCTATATGTCCAATCCTATTGCATATTTGACAAACAATCCCATTGTTCCCATATCTCTATCCTTGCTAATTAATTTGACCTGCAATTTCTAACAATGTGTCCAACTTTGTTGCATCTATAACACACTACTTCATTTCTTCTGTTTATGTCTTTAGTAGGTCTCTTATCTGCATTGTTAGTATTCCTAAACATTCTATTACCATAATTATTTGCAATAGCTTTAGGTCTTCTACATTCAATAGCTCTATGTCCAAAACCATGACAATTATAACAATAACCATTAAGAGGTTTAAACTATTTACTTGTGCAATCTCTTTTCATATGACCAATAGTATTACAAGCAAAACATCTACCTATGAATTCTCTTTGCATACCTTTGGGTGACTCCTCTTGCTTTGATGATTCTCCTTCTTTAGGTGCATCTTCAGATTTGTTGATCTCATCAGGCTTCTTCTCATCTATGCTTTCAGATGTCTTTAGATCTAGTTTCTCGCTTTCATCATTTGTTCTGAATATATTAAATCCAAGTCCAGTGTTATCATAGGATGGTTTCCCAAAAGAAACTTGTTCATCGATCTTCTCACTATTTGAATATAGCCTTTCAAGTTGTTTGGATCAAGTCAGTTCACCTTTCACAATCTTATTGTACTTCTCAAGTTCTGCATACTGCACATTTACTTTCTCAAATTCAGATGTTACTTTTTCAAGTTTAGATTTCAATTCTTCATTTTTAGTCTTTAGACTTTCATTCTCAGATTTTAGATTTACTTCATTTTTTATATTTCCATCTTTCAAACTAAGCTTCAAATTTACTATCTTCAATTCATGCTTAAGGATCTCATTTTCTTTTTCCAAGTTGCTATCATAATCTTCAATAAGAATTTCAGATTCCTTTTCAGATCTCAGATCTTTTATCTTTTTTTTCAATTTCTCAATAAGTTTCTTTGCATCATCATATTTCCTTTTCAGAGTGTTTCTTTCATCAGTAAGCATATCAATCTACTCAAGAGCTTCATCAAGATTCTTCTGTAGTTGATCCATATCCATAGAGATCTTACTCAAGCTGCTAGGCTTTCCTTGAATTATTCTTTTTCGAGTAACTAAGCTCTGATACCAATTGTTAGAAATAGGGAATACTGAGAGGGGGGGTGAATCAGTATTCTACAAACTTTATCTTTTTCCCAATTATGGATATAATAGATTATATTTATACATACATGACATAAGAAACTAAACAATATGCATAACAATAAAGAACTCATAACACATGATATGTTCCCGAGGAAACCTTGGCCAAGGGAAAACCCTAGTGAGGATGGTACCCACAAAGATCCACTAATAAAAAAGTATCTTGTTAAGGATGTTGACCCTGTTAGGAGTCTATTACATATGTATAGTGTATCGGTCCTAGTTAAGGGACTATAGGCCTTGTTAGAAGCCTCAACCATGTTAGGAGTTGTAGATACAAAAATTGATTACAAGATGAGCCCACTGCCCAAACAAGTAATATACAATGTATACTAATTATAAAAATGGATTAAGGTACACAAATTTATAATTCTTGCATCAATGTCTTCTTTGCTACTCTTACATTCACATCATATCATATCATCACCATATTACACTTCTTTGTCGAATTCATTCTTACAATTACAATTACATATATACAAGTTATTGAGGCTAATAACTTTACATGGTCGGCTTCCATATATCTTTATCTAAGGGTAAAAATTTAGGATGTCATCCCTTTATATTTTTAAGTCATTATTTTGGTAAACAAAATAATCCCTTAACTCTTTACCAATTCTGTCTTCTTATTTTGACCTATCAGCTTAACACTGTCTTCGGTAAAATTGCCATAACTAATTATGTACATTCCGTACTGACTTGTGCTCTGAGATGGGTCATTAATAGCCACCATAGCATCTATGTTCAAGTGCACAAGCACTGAACTACTCCAGTCAATGTCACAAACCAAAACTGTATCTTGGTACACTGTGAAAACATTGTCTCACACTTAGACAAATTTGCATTGCAATCTGCCATACTTGTTCTCTGACCTGTGCACTCTAAATGTGGATCATATGTTACCATAATGAAAACATCTATGTACTCACTTCAGCCAAATTGCCAACAAGTTCACACTTTGGATCATGTCTAAGGTTGTGAAAAGCTTGGATAACTGGAACAGATTGACATATCAGTATACAAAGATACAGGGACTGCACCAGACAATAGAGAGTTACATGCCTACTACAGAGCTATATGTTTATTTGTTTCTTTGGCATTGTTGTAAAATGGAGAGATAAATGAATATAAAACAATATGCATTGATAAGAACACTGAAACATCTATCTAAGGGAGAGATAAACTGAAAGAATGGGAGAACACTGAAGATGAGTTACTGAGAACAGAAGCAAAAACCTGAGAACTGAGAAGAGCATATCTACAGAATGTCAAAGCTGAATTTTGTAATGTTGTTGAGTAACATAGTGATTAAACATATTAAGCTAGGGAGAGCTTGTACAAATTAATTTCACAGAGTTGTAGAATACATGTTTGGTATGTGTATGGTATATTTCATATTACTTGTGTTGCCATCAATGCCAAAGGGAGAGATTGATGAACTACAACTAATTTAGAACCTAATTGAAGATCTATGATTAGAGATCAATGAGTTATTGATTAGATATTTAATATGATTAAATCAGTAATATGTTGTCATTGATGTCAACTAGTTTGACATCACTTATCTTGTAAGTTACTATACCAAAACATCTGTAGAAAAGGAGTAAAAGAAGATGAAGAACATAAATATCTACATGAGAAAGATGTATATGATAGATGTGGATAAGGAATGCACTAGTAACTTATTGATGAGGCTATGACCTTATGTTATTGACCTCGAATTCAGTGGTAAAGGATAATGTTTGTTACGAAGATCGACAACTAGCAAAATTCAAGGAAGATCTAAAGGTTGAGATTAAAACATGTTACTAACATGATAGCTGAGGAAGGTTCAAGCGGCAAAATGGACGAAGGAGAATAAGCGGAAAAATCTAATGGAGGAAAATAAAATGGTTTACTTGTCTATTTAAGAGACTAAAGTTTCATAATGAAACAAATGCTAGAAGAAAGAGACTGCAGAACTATCACATGAACAAGCTTCATTTATGCCTGATCAAACTAGTTAAGGAGAACCTAACTACAGAGTTTACCGAGTGTTAGGAAGCTATAACTGAGTGACAGTAAGTTAATTGAAATTGATTGAAATAGAATAGATACATTGATCAGAGGATTTTAATGAGCTTAGGAATGGATCTGATAATTTGCAATTGAATTTGTGTTGTATTCAGATCAAACTACTGTTACATTTTAACCATTGTAAATAGAGAAATCTCTTAACATAGTGGACTAGGAAAGTCTTTTATGTATCATATATAGAATGAACATTGTTATCCTGTCAACCCCATAGTGAATGCTGGTTGGACAATAATGGTTAGTGTTAAATCCTCTAACAAGGTCACACCTAATAGTGTTTTTGTAACCTTTAACAGGGTTGGGTCTTCACCAACCTCACTTCAAAAGAGTGAACAATTTTGGGTTGCCGGTCCCAGTTGCTTTTTCCCTTCATAGGGTTTCCATGTTAAATATTTTGTGTTATGTGTTGATTGTGGTGATTGTTTGTTATCATACTTTACATATTGCATATTAGATTTGGTTGGTAATCATTATATGTTATTGATTGGTAATCGGTAAAAGCACATACACTATATTATTTTATGTTACCGAGTTGCAAAAGTTTAAGTAATTTGTTTTGGATTATACATTTTGATTTGGGACTGTGGATAACTGATTCACCCCCCCTCTCAGTTATTCTAACACTTCATTTCTAGGATAGGATACATAATTTTCATACACTATGCATTTTCTCTTTTTTATGTTGTGAAAATCTTGGTGTATCACCATTTAGTAGATTAATAGTTCTCTTACCCTTTCCCCTTTCATAAAAAAAATGAAGATTCAACTTCTAAAATCTTGGAGGTTGTATTGTGAAGTTGCTTAAGGCTCCCATTCCATGAGCTTCCTATTTGTCTGTGTCTAAAATAAATTTTAGCCATCAATAATACTTACTGGTGACAAACAACATTAACATGGAGGCATAATAGAACTATGAGGAGAGTGGCGATGCTAGGGTGAGGTGGCTTAGAATAATATTTGTCAGTATGCTAGCAGGATGAACTCCATCCCCGATGACATCCATGAGAAGATGAAAGTTTGTCAGAGATGAAACCCTCTGGAGGAACTTTGGAAACTGTACATGGAGAATTACCCCAGTGTTGTAATAACTACTGCAAGTGGGCCACCATCAAGGCCACTTTGTCTGCTAGAACCTGTATCTATAACATCTCTTTATTGCATATGTAAGCTTTAGCATAAATAGTTACATTTTAATCAAATAAGGAGTGTGAGAAAACCACCACATTTATATATTTCCAAATAGAAAAGAGAATGTCTAATATGTAAGTATGCCAAATTTGTAGAAAATGAAATGGAAGACTAGGGTTATATCCTAGAAGAACCATATGCCAAGAAAATAGTTGTAGGCAAAATGGAGAAAAAAATCATGAATCCAAACCCATTAATTTTGAGTCCTATGAAAGAACCAAAACAAGTGGAGGAAGGACTCAAACTAGCCACAAAAGGGACAACAAAGATTTGGAATGCCCAAGTAAGCTAAGAACCTAAAGGCAAGTCTTGGAAAAGAATACGCTAAGAAAAATGTGTTATTTTAAGTTCAGTGATAGAAAAATAGACAGTAATAAAATACAACCTCCAGGAGGAATGGTTGGAATACAAATTCCACATCTTAAAAATGTCCACCATAGGCAAGTGATGAGATAACCATAGATATCCTTGTTGAGGTTGATATCTCTTGAAATATATTTATGGGTTCCATCTCCATTCCTTCCACTAAGGTGTAATATTGGTGATGCCAATTTTTTGCAATAATTCACTTGGAAGAAGAGAAACAAGCAATTCAAAAGTATCACAATGTTGATGGTCTAGGAAAAATAAGTTTGAGAATCCTCCTAGGTATGAAGAGACATTGTAGACCTACATAAAAGGTCCTTGGGGGTTTCAATTCCATTCTTGTGAAAGTGGAGAGCATTTACACCCATAATCTATGCAAGAGGGAGATCTTGATGAACTACAACTGATTTAGAACCAGAATGAAGAATCCATAATTCAAGATTACTGAGGAGTTGATGATTAGATATGCAAGAGGATTAAATCAATATTATGTTGTCATTGATGTCAACTAGCTTAACAGTACTTATCTTGTAAGTTACTATACTGACACATCTGAAGGAAGGTGAAAGAGATGAAGAACATAAATATCTACATGAGGAAGATGTATATGATAGATGAGGATAGGGAATACACTGAGTAACTTGTTGATGAGTCTATGAATTGATGAAATTGACTTTATTATGTTGCATTCATCTATGATGAAGAATAGAGCTGAAAGACACAAAGCAGTGTTGTCGGTAAATAAAGCATTTCAGTATACACCAACGAAGTGTAGTGTATACTGAGCACAGTGCTTACTGAGCTTGTGTTCACTGACACATTTCTTTGTTAATCGAGAAAAATAGAAAGGAATTAAATGATCAGTTTAGCCATTAAAGTGAAGAGTTGTAAAGTGTATGAAATCAAGGTAACAGATAATGTTTGTTGTGAAGATCGACAGCTAACATAAATAAAAAAGGATCTAATAGAGTAGATTGAAACGTGTTACTGACACATCAACTGAGGGAGCTTAAAGTGGAAAAATCTATGAATATGATTAAGCGGCAAAATCTGATGGAGGAAAAGAAAATGATTTACTCGTCTATATAAGAGACATTGGTTTCATTATGAAAAGATGCCAGAAGAAGAAGATATTGTAGAATTATCGCATGGAGAAACTTTCTGATCATACTGGTTAATAAGAACTGAGCTGCAGAACAGTTACCAAGCTATAGAGAGTAATTACCGATGAATAGTAAGTTGATATAGTATTGAATCTGAAGTGTTATATTGATCAAAAATATTTATGAGCTGAACATTGATCTATAAACTGCAAACTAAAGTTGTATTTAGATAGATCATCTATTGTTACACATTTAACCATTGTACACAGTCAAATCTCTTAACCCAGTGGACTATGAAAGTCTTTTGATGTTTCATTCATAGAGTGAACATTGTTATCTTGTCAACCCCAGAGTGACTACTGGTTGGAAGATAACTTCTGGTCTAAAATCCTCTAACAAGATCACACCTAACAGTGTGTTTGTAACCTTTAATAGGGTTGGGTCTTCACTGACCTCACTTCAGAAGAGTGAAGAATTTTGGGCTGCCGGTCCCAAGTGGTTTTTCCCTTTACAGGGTTTCCATGTGAAATCTCTTGTGTTGTGTTGATTGTGATATTTATTTGTTATCATACTTTGCATATTACATGTTAGATTTAATCGGTAATTATTACAAAGTTTAGACTGACAATCATTAAATACACAAATAGTGAAAGTATTATATGTTTACCTACTAGCAGAAGTAGTAGTATTATTTTGGTTTATACATTTTGATTTGGGACACTAGATAACTGATTCACCCCCCTCTCAGTTATTCTAACAATTGGTATCAGAGCTTTGGTTGCTTAGAACATAGTTTTAAGGACTTCAACAAAAAGGTGTGAAGATGTATAAGAGGGAAGTGCCAAAGCTAAACAAAGATAACTTCACAGTATGGCAAAGCTGGATGAAGTTGCACATATCTAGAATTGGGAATTCTACACTAGAACTAATGGAGAATGGCTACATTGAACCGACACCAGATCCCCTAACTCTTGATCAATTGAAGGATAGGCATGAACACAATATTACTATGATGGAACTTGTTGCTGCCTATACCGATGCCAAATTTAATGACATTAAGGGATGCATTACTTCCAAAGCCATGTGGGACAAATTGACTCTAATATATAGTGGAGATGTGAATGTCAAGAGAGCCAGAGCAGAAAGCCTAAGAGGTCAATTTGATGATATGAAGATGAAAGAAGGTGAGAACATTGTGCAATACACAAATAGACTAAAAGAGGTAGTACATGCTATTAGAGCATCTAGTGGAGTTATTGATGATGAAACAGTGATAAGAAATATTCTCAGAACTTTTCTGCCAGTTTATGCGATTAGGATCTCTGCAATTCATGAAACAAGGGCTACATCCAACCTCTACATCCAACCTCACCCTTGATACTCTGATCGGTAAGCTTACAACCTTTGAATTGAGTAACTTTAACAATAGTTTTGTACCTTCTATTGAATCTGCTTTCATGTCCTCTTTGAAGATTGGCAAGTCTAGTAGCAAGAATGATAAGAATAATGACAGTGATAGTAATACCGACGATCAACTTGATGAGCTTGAAGCTCTTATGGCTAGAAGATTGCCCAAAGGTAAGAGAAGATATAGAGGCAAGTTACCTCTAGCATTTTTAATTGTAAAGAAATTGGCCACATCGCTGCTAGATGCCTGAATAAGAAAGATGATGATAGATCCAAAGATCAATCTGAAGGAAGCTATGGGAGAAGAGTCAATAGAGGCTACCAACACAAAAACAGAGACAACTGAGATAGCTATGACAAAGGGAAAAAGGTATGTTACATAGCCGAAGAATTTGAATCTAAATCTGACACTGATGATGATGTAGAAGTAGTATTTGTTGCTATGAAGGATGATTAAGAAGAAGAAGAGAAACATGAAGAGACAACACTGATCTCTAAAGTAAGCAGAAATGATACATGGATCATAGACAGTGGCTACACACATCATATGATTGGTGATATAGAGAAATTTGATCTAATTGATGAATATGATGGTGGATCTGTTTGAATGGGAAATAATGCACCTTGTATGGTGAGAGGTAAAGGTCCACTAATGATTAATGATAGAATAAAATGTGAGAATGCATACTGGGTAGATGGACTGAACTACAATTTGATAAGTATGGCACAGCTGAACAACTCAGGTCACCGACTTTCTTTTGAGAACAAAAAGGTAAGAATCTATGATGATGGAGGAAGACTTGTTGGAACCGATACACAATCCATAGGTAATCTATTTTATCTTGATATTGATCAGTCTTCTTGTTTATTAATGAAACATGAAGATGCATGGTTGTGGGATAAGAGGTTATGTCATGTGAATTTTGATAACATGGTCAAGATTAGTAAGAAGAAAAGAGTTAGAGGATTGCCTAACTTGTCAAAATTGGATCATGCTATGTGTCATGAATGTCAAAAAGGTAAGATGACTAAGTCCAATTTTAAAAGCAAAGACTACTCAACAAAGAAAATACTTGAATTAGTTCATACCGACCTATGTGGTCCTATGAGAACTCAGAGCTATTATGGTGATAGATACTTTATTCTTTTTGTTGATGACTATAGTAGACTGATGACTGTTATGTTCCTGAAAGAGAAATATGAAGCTTTTAAGTTGTTTAAATGGTATAAGGCTAAGGTAGAAAAAGAGACTGGAAAAGAAATCAAATGCTTAAGATCTAATAGAGGAGGTGAATTTATCTCTGATGAATTTACTAATTTCTGTAATGAGAATGGTATTAGAAGATAGGTCTCTTCACCGAGAACACCTTAGCAGAATGGGATTGCTAAAAGAAGGAATAGGTCAATCATTGAATGTGCTAGAACACTAATGCTACAAAAGAATGTTGCTCAAACATATTGGAGGGAAGCTGTCAGCATAGTTGTATATGTGCTTAACTGAGTACAACTAAAGAAGGACACCAACTGGACACCTTATGAGCTATGGTTTGGACACAAACCTACTATAAGTTATTTCAAAATTTTTGGAAGCAAATGTTTTATTCTGAAAGATGAGAGAAAAGGGAAATTTGATTCTAAAGGTGATGAAGGAATATTCTTAGGATAATCTACTAAGAGTAAAGCATACAAATGTTTGAATAAGGTTACAAATAAGATGATTGAAAGTACTAATGTTTGTGTTGATGAGTATGATGACATAAACATAGAAGAAAGAAAGGAATTAGAAGACTATGGTAGATTCACTTACATTGAAATTCCTAAGTATCTACCAAAGTCGCAACCTATGATAACCAGTCAGCGGGAAAATTATAACAGCGAGGAACAAGAAATGGAAACAGATGAACAAGATGGTGCTACCGAGCAAGCAAATGAACCTGAACAGGATGAACAAGAAAGAAGAAACTGAGTACTAGCTAGTTTTTTCAGAAGACATCATCCTAAGACACAAATTATTGGAAACAAACAAGCTAGAATGCAGACAAGAAGCAAAACAATACAAGGTACATGTCTAGTTTGTGAATTTGAACCAAAGAATGTGAAAGTTGCATTAGAAAATGAAGAATGGGTTAATGCAATGAAGGAGGAAATAGAACAAATAGAGAAAAACAAAACTTGGTCCTTAGTACCCCGACCTAAAGATAAGAATGTTATCGGTACTAAATGGATATTCAGAAACAAAATGAATGAAAATGGTGAAGTAACAAGAAATAAAGTGAGATTGGTATGCAAGGGATATGCATAGGGAGAAGGCATTGATTATGGTGAAACATCTGCACTTGTTTCTAGATTGGAAGGAGTTAGAATGTTACTTGCATATGCTACACACAATAAATTTAAGGTTTATCAAATGGATGTGAAATCAGCATTTCTGAATGGTATACTTGAAGAAGAGGTCTACATAGAACAACCTGAAGGATTCATTGATCCAGACAACAGAAACATGGTATGTAGATTACACAAAGCTTTATATGGTTTGAAGCAAGCACTGAGAGCATGGTATGAAAGACTGCACACTTGTTAAGTATTGGATTTGTAAGAACTAGTGAGAATAACAATTTGTACATGAAAGGTGATACTAATGACACTATTATTATTGCTGAAATTTTTGTTTATGATATTATTTTTGGAGGTCAAGATCATGTATGTAAATCTTTTTCTGATGACATGAGGAATGATTTTGAAATGTCTATGTTTGGAGAGATTAAATTATTTCTCAGATTACAAGTGATACAACAGAGTGATGGGATATTCATCACACAGTCCAAGTACATAAAGGAAGTCTTGAAGACATTTGGCATGGAGATGCTAAACCTATGGGAACACTGATGGCTACTGGAAGTAAATTAACAAAAGAAGATGAAACTACAGAGGTAAACCAGACACTCTACCGATCCATGATTGGTAAGCTCATGTATGTAGTTCACAGTAGACCAGATATAGCACATGTTGTGGGAATTGTTGCTAGATATTTTGCTAATCCTAGAGAATCACACATGATTGCTAGAAAAAGAATCTTAAGATATCTGAAAAAGACAGAGGATTATGGATTATGGTATCCTAAGGAAGGTAAGTTTGAGCTGAAAGTTTACACTGATGTTGATTGGGTTGGAAATGTGGATGACAGAAAAAGTACCACTGGAGGAGCATTTTTCTTTGGTGAAAGACTTGTAACCTGGACAAGTAAAAAGCAGGCTTGTATTTCTCAATCTACAACTGAAGCAGAGTATGTTCCTGCTACTACTAATTGTTCAAACATTGCATATATCAAGCAAGTGTTGGAAGGAATGAATGAGGTAATCGCTGACCCAGTGATCATATACTATGATAATACAAGTGCTATTAATATTTCAAAGAATCCTGTGATGCACCTTAAGACAAAGCATATATCAATTATCACTACTTGAGAGAACAAGTGCAAGAGAAGAAAGTAAAGTTAGAATTTGTTACATCTAAATAACAACTTGCAGACATTTTTACAAAGCCTCTACCAATGGACACTTTTGAATATTTGAGGACTAGACTTGGGGTCTGTCCCCTGTTTATCAATCACTAATGTGATCTGGATGTTGCATCAGCCTAATCTTATCAGAAGATCATTCATGTTGATGCATCATAGTTCACACTTTGAATTTTTTTCAAGGTTGTGATTAAGTTTGAAGAATTGAAACAGATTGGGATATCAGTATACTAAGTTACAGAGGAAGTATTGGACACCAGAGAGTTACTTAGCTACTACAGAGCTAATTATTTATTTGTTTCTTTGGCATTATTGTCAAAGGGAGAGATAAATAATACAAAAAGAAAAGGAGATATACACCGATGAGAACTATCTAAGGGAGAGATAATCTGAAAGGAACTTGATAACTAAAAAGGTTATATCCACAGAATGACAAAGCTGTATTTTATAATGTTGTTTTAGTAATGTAGTGATTAAACATATTAAGCTAGGGAGAGCTTACACTACACAACATTTGATCACAAAGTTGTAGAATACATGTTTGGTATGTGTATGGTACATTTCATATTACTTGAGTTTCCATAAATGCCAAAGGGAGAGATTGATGAACTACAACTGATTTAGAACTAGAATGTAGAATCTATAATTCAAGATTATTGAGGAGTTGATGATTAAATTAGTATTATGTTGTCATTGATGTCAACTAGCTTGACAGTACTTATCTTGTAAGTTACTATACTGACACATCTGAAAGAAGGTGAAAGAGGTGAAGAACATAAATATCTACATGAGGAAGATGTATATGACAGATGAGGATAAGGAATACACTGAGTAACTTGTTGATGAGTCTATGACTTGATGAAATTGACTTTATTATGTTGCATTCATCTATTATGAAGAATAGAGCTGAAAGACACAAAGCAGTGTTGTCGGTAAATAAAGCATTTTAGTATACACCAACGAAGTGTAGTGTATACTGAACGCAGTGCTAACTGAGCTTGTGTTCACCGATGCAATTCTTTGTTAACTAAGCAAAACAGAAAGGAATTAAATGATCAGTTTAGCTATTAAAGTGATGAGTTGTAAAGTGTATGAAATTGAGGTAACAGATAATGTTTGTTATGAAGATCGATGGCTAACATAAATAAAAAAGGATCTAATGGAGTAGATTGAAATGTGTTACTAACACATCAGTTGAGGGAGCTTAAAGCAGAAAAATCTATGAATGTGATTAAGCGGCAAAATATGATGGAGGAAAATAAAATGATTTACTCGTCTATATAAGAGACATTGGTTTCATTATGAAAAGATGTTGGAAGAAGAAGATACTGCAGAATTATCACATGGAGAAAGTTTCTGATCATACTGGTTAATAAGAATCAAGTTGTAGAATAGTTACGAAGCTACGGAGAGTAATTACCGATGGATAGTATTGAATCTGAAGTGTTATATTGATCATAAATATTTATGAGCTGAACATTGATCTATAAACTACAAATTGAAGTTGTATTTAGACAGATCATCTACTGTTACACATTTAACCATTGTACACAGTCAAATCTCTTAACCCAGTGGACTATGAAAGTCTTTTGATGTTTCATTCATAGAGTGAACATTGTTATCCTGTCAACCCCAGAGTGACTACTGGTTGGAAGATAACTTCTGGTCTAAAATCCTCTAACAAGGTCACACCTAATAATGTGTTTGTAACCTTTAATAGGGTTGGGTCTTCACCAACCTCACTTCAAAAGAGTGAACAATTTTGGGTTGGCGGTCCCGGGTGGTTTTTCCCTTTAAAGGGTTTCCACGTTAAATCTCTTGTGTTATGTGTTGATTATGATATTTATTTGTTATCATACTTTTCATATTACGTGTTAGATTTAATCAGTAACTATTACAATGTTTAGACTGATAATCGGTAAGTACACAGACAGTGAAAGTATTATATGTTTACTGACTAGCAAAAGTAGTTGAATTGTTTTGGTTTATACATTTTTATTTGGGACACTGGATAACTGATTCACCCCCCTCTCAGTTATTCTAACAAACCTTACATTTGAATCAAAGGAGACCATCAGAGGTTGTGTTGGTTGAAATAAAATCCATCTCTGAATCTTTCACTATTCCATCTTAACCATGGCTTAGCTTCTTTCCAAGAATGCTAGATGCTCTTCACCATAAAAGAACCCTGAATCTGAATTGGCTCACACATGACTAGAAGAGTCTAAAAGTCAATATTTTTACATGTTGAGTGATGTAATGGATTTATAGAAGCTATACAGTGTCAAAGGAGGAATTTACATGCGTCATTTCCAAAGACACTTCACACAACCCATTTGAAACATAAGGCTTGACGTTTCCCCTGAGTAGAAATGTGGCCAAGGCCACCTGATTTCTTTGGAAAATAACAAAATTCCCAAGCAACCTGGTGAAAAAAATGTCTCTCTACATTTGAAGCCCATAAGAAATCTCATAGAAATCTCTCAAGATTCATGTAAGCTTCTTTGGAGGGAGACCAACATGAAGAATAGTAAACATGTGTGGCTGCGAGAACTTTGGAGAAGATTTGAAACTTGGCAACCAAGGAAATAGGATGAGTTAACAAATATGACAATTTGGATTCAATTTTGGTTAGAACAAAACTTGAAAGCTTAGTGGCCAACCCATGAAAATAAAAAGGAATATCAAAAAAATAGAAAACCTGGGCATTCTAAATCCATTTATAGTTATACTAGAGAATCCATTGTGGAGCTGAGAGGAAAGATTGGAAGTAGCAAAGGGTTTTATGCCATTGAATAGAAGAACCATAGGTAAAACAAAAAGTGTGAAGACATTGGAGATCATTTTGAATGTTTTCTTTATCCTCAATGAGGTTAAGGAAGGATACATCAACAAAATGGTCATTGACCAACTACTCATCAGTCTTTGGAGGTGTAATGTGTTGAACTCAACCAACATAAATTACAAAGGCTAGTAAATAACCAAAGCCTTCTATAACAAACATATATAATGAAGGTGTAAGAGGGAAGCCTTAGCAAATTGACCTATGTAGATAAAAAGTGGTTGAATGATGGCCATTAATGGTGATACAAGCATTAGAATTTGTAAAGAGCATTTCAATAGAAAGAACAAAACAAGGGCCAAAGCCACAAGCTTTTAACATTGATAGAATAAAAGGCCATTCGATGTGATCATAAACCTTGACAAAATCTATCTTTAAGAAAATAACATTTTGGTCAGACCTACGAGCCCATTCCATACCTTCCAAACAACTATAATATTATCCAAAATGAAACTGGATTAAATGATGCCAGTCTATAATGGATGAACAATTTGAGGAAGGAGATGACAAATTTTTAGAGAAAGATCTTTGGAAATAATTTTGTAGGAGAAATTAAGCAAGGTGATTGGATGTCGATTATAAATGTCTTATGATTACCTATCTTAGGTATGAATTTTATGTCCCCTCTATTTATTTCTGATCCTAATGTTCTATTTTGAATCACTTCAAGATAAACATGGAGTAGGTTTAGACCAACACATCCCAAAAGAGATTTGTAAAACTCATATGGAAAATCACCACATCCTGGGAATTTATCGTCTGCCATTGAAAATGTCTCTTCCTTAAGATTGTCAATAGTGAATAACTGATCACAAAAAGACCTATGGGATTCCACAATACGAGTAGAAACAACTACAAGAAAGTCCTCAAGAGCCTCTTGACTAGAAGGGGAAGGAGTCTGAGCAGTAAAAACTTGATGGTAGTGATTAAAAAAATCTTGGAGAATATATGGAATTTTAATGAGAAATAAATTACTCTCCCTGATCTTTTTAATACCTAGAGAGGAATTTATTGGGCGTAGACATGAGAAAAATTCCTTAGTAGCCTATTGTCCAACCTTCAACCAATGCAAATGTGCCTTAATCTAAACACCTCCAACTTCATAGCTGTCAGTAATTTGCTTCTGATGACAAAGAGTTTCCATCTTGAACTGAAGTTTATTTGAAAAAGGGTGAGTTGTTGGTGCAACCACAGTTAGAGGGACCTCAAAGAGATTAGTCCAATCATGCATCAAGAGAAAATAGAGTGGAAAAAAAGATAAGGAAATATAGAGAGAACAAGAAAGATCTATATTCATTCACTAATGATTTATTATATTAAGTTGGAAATATACATGCCTTCATATATGCTAGGATACCACAAGCCTGCTTGATTACAATATTCAGTCAGAGACCTTCTTCTAAAGATCATAAATTTGTTAGAATTCGATGAAGGTGTTAGAGATATTTTTTTCATGGGATGCATGTTGGATTGTTTTCATTTCTAGAAATAAAGTATTTTAGGATGAATGAATCTAGTATATTGGTGGTGAAGATAATCGCACGAGGATTTCTCTAAGTATATAGAGTGTTGATAACACAATCAATCGTGGTGAATGCTGTGTAAAATGATGATACAAATAGATCTTGTGGTGCAATTGGAAAGGTATAATCTAAAGGGTCATATTAGCTTACTTCTATGATCGTGTAAGATGATTTGAAGTATAGTTGAATATTTAGAGGAAATACTAGTGATATTAGCTAGAATAGTCAACCGATTCGTCAGTTGATAAAAATCAAGGTGATGGTTGAATTAACGTCTATATATTTTCATTTTTTTAATTGCATTATTGAGAGCTGACATTATGGATCACAATTTCCTATGTTTGTGTGATTTCTTATGGATTTGTATGGATTTTGGAGGTCGATATCAGTAACATGTTATAGAGTTATTCTAACAACCTAAAAGTGTATATAGGAGATAAAATTGAAGGGACTAGATGATGGTTAGATGTTGTGATGGTTATGATCATTAAATGTGAAGTGTATATGATAAGAGAAGCAATTTGAGAAGAGATGAAGTGGATATGTTAGGAAGAAAGTGCTACAATCATATCATTTTATTGAGATCATTCACAAGGTAAGTTCTAACAAGATTGTGGTTAAAATCCTTTAACCAAGTTACTCTTAACAGGGTATGCAAGTGTTGGAAATATTCAGGAATTAACCGAGTTACTGAGAGGGGAGGGGTGAATCAGTAACTCCAAATTTTCTTTCAATTACAGATGTATTAACATGAAATTTACTTTAACCTTTGCATACAAAAAGCATGAAACTTAAAATCATTCACAATAGTGACACATAGATTTGGTTACCCAGAAACCTTCCAAAAAGAAAGTAAAATTGGGGTGGGGATGAAACCCACAAAGCTTTAATACTGCAGAATAAAGTTGGCCGGTTAAGGCTTACAATTTGATCACTTCTGATGATCTACCCTGTTAGGAGAAATAAGGATTGCTAAATCCACCTTGTTAAAGGATTTACAAACATACAATGAAGTATGCACTCAGTAAAGAGATTTTACAAAAGACTGTTAAGTCTACCCGGTTAAAGGATTTAGTACTGATTCACCTGTTAGGATGAAACAGTAGATCTCTTGCTTTGCAACTGGATTGCTGATTGAGATTCGCTGATGTACTGATCACCTTCTGTGATGAATTTGTCTTTTCTGTTCCTTATACTACTGAAGCCCTTTGTAATTCGCTTATCTCTGCCTTTCTTTCTTTTTCACATACATGCTCATATCATTCTTCTTGACATTTTTACAACATTGTTTATATACAAGTCTAAAAAATTAATTACAATTACAATTACAAAGTCGGCTTGACAAATAAACATAAGTGCTACTAAGTCGGCCCAAGTATGGTTACACGGTTCCTGCAAACTAACTCGGTGACTTTCTGATACTCGGCGTCCACTGCATTACTCGGCATCGTCATGCACTCGGTAGAAGTGAAGGCACGGTTCATACTGATCACTTGGTAGGTTTTGAACTCGGTAAATACTGGTGACTCGGTAGACATGATGTTACTCGGTTTACACTGTCCTGCTCGGTTTGCACTGTCTGCTCAGTTTGCACTATCTGCTCGGTTTGCACTGTCTGCTCAGTTTGCACCCAGAATGCAAATAAGTGTTGTCACTAGTGGCAATTCTGCTTAATGCCAACAATCTCCCCCTTTGGCATTAGTGACAAAAACACTTATTGGCCAAAAATTATATACATGAATCATGCTGAGTTTTATTTTGATTTTTCAAAATTTGTCTTTGTTATAGGGCTTTATACATTGTCTCCCCCTTTCAATGTGCTAACTTTTTCTATACAAATCTTTTTCTATACATATATCTCCCTCTATACATATCTCCCCCTTTTTGACGATAATGCCAAAGGTGTATATACAAATGATTTACAGAGAGAATCCAAAATTTGATAGAAAATCAGAATGTACCTTCATTATTAGTGCCAGGGTTCTGTCCCAACTTTCTTGCAGAATCTTGCATGTTTGGATTGCAATTTGGACTTCTGCAGAGAGTTCAATCATGTGATCTGCTATAGAGAACTGATTGTCATGAATCAATGTTTTGGAATGTTCAATGTGCTTATACATTGTATTCATGATGGGAAGGATCATGTGTTGGATGTCTAGCAGTGTGGACCGGATCCTTGTGTCTTCTTTCAGTAGATCTGACTGCATATTTGATAGGTATGAGATTTTCATGTGATGAGCAAAGCTTGAACTTGGTTCAAGTTGTAGCTTCTGTATGCTAATCTTCATATCCTCATCCATTTTATTCATTTTATCCTTAACATCCTTTGTGAACTCGGCAATGTTGCACAATCTGGCCAAAAGAGAGGTAGCATTCGAATAGGTAGATTCAATGTTTGACAAAACTGAAGACAATTCTACTTGGTTAATAGCTATGTGCTGAGCAATGTGCTCAAGCACTTTATTGTTGAATCTCTTCTCAGCTCTTTCAACTAACTTTTCTGTCCCAGATGAGTCCTCATTGTATTTATTAACTGCTTCTACTAATTGTAGCAAAATATGTTGGGAGGAGTCTACTTTAATACCTAATGCATCAGACAAAATGTCCTTAGCATCCTTGATGATTTGATATTCCTTGTCTCTCTCCTCTTTAAGCTTCTTTTGTTTTGCTTTCCTTTGGAGGATCTCACCTATATTTTGCATTTGGTCCGCTGATAGATTTGCAAAATCTAATGTTGGAATCTCTATCTCTTCATCTAGGTCTATATCCTCTACTATATTCTTACCCAAAAATTTTATACTCGGTAGAGCCTTAGGCTTATCTGTACTTAATGCCTTAGTAGTAGTGACAATAGATATAGTAGGGCTGGCTATAGAGACTGGTATACTTTCTACTGGAGAGCTTAAAATATTTACACTTGTAGATTCAAAAACTAGAAAACTTACTGCTGGAAAACTTGATGATGTGGGAGACTACAACTCGGTAGAAGAAATGGTAGTTGCTTCTGTTGTTGCTATAGATGATTGGACAAATGTTGAAGTTGTCACAACCATGCTTGAAGGTGTCTCCGGGCTGGATGTAGAAACTTTTACTGGAAAGGTAGGAAGGGATGCAATGACTTCTGCTGCTATCCTCACAGTATCATCTACCTCAGTGGCTTCTTCTTGTTCATCACTGTCATCTTCAATATCTTTTATTATGAATATTTCAATACTCGGTTGGTGAAGGTGGTATATGTTCTTCCATGTAGCATTTGCAGCCTTCACAACTGATTCGATATTGTTGATCAGAATCAAACAAGTATTGAACCTTAGTGTCATCTTATTTTCATTTTCTTTTAATGCCTTCTTTACTTCATCATTTTTCAAGCTCGGCATTAACTGTCTCAGGGTTTGATCAAATATGTCTATCATAGTTTTCTTTGCATTGCTCCATCTCATTTTTATTGGATTTAATAAGACAGCTGGAACCTGTGGGGCTATTTCATCAGGAGAGTATTTCCACTGTCCCATCTTTTCAATAACAACATCTTCTATTTCCTTCTGTTCTATTTTTGATCTGGTTTCATATTTAAAGGATTTTATGTTACTTACTCCAGATCCTGATCTGTCTCTAAAAAGTTTGATCCTCTCTTGAACGCTTAGAGGAGGCCTTTTGAATACTATGTCTTTATCTGCCTTGTCTGCCTTGCCTCTTGCATTTCTCCTTGTAAATACAGTAGTGGGAGGCTTAGGTGCCTTAGTGATGAATACCTTTCCTTTCTTCTTTGCAGGTTTAGGTTCCTCTATTTTCTCATCCTTTTCCTCTTCTTCTTCATCTTTTTCTTCTTTGTCCTCGGTTATCATTTGCATTTTGGCTATCCTCTTCTTTCCTTTGTTTACCGCCTGTGGAAGCTTTATGCTTAGTTCAATTCTCACCTTAGCTTCATCATATGTTCCAAAATATGGAGCTTTGGGATTGACAGGCTGATTAAGAAGAGCTTCAATGATATTCTTGGTTTCATCAATATTTACCTCATAAGGAAGAGGTTTTACATATATAGTCCTCGGTTTAGCTGCTTGAATATATACATTGTCACAATCCACCATAAAACAAATGTCATCCTTGTAATCTTTCACCAACTTCTATGGAATCCGGAATCTGTCATTCATTTTCTCTTTGAAAGACTCAAAATAATTATCCATGATGCTTTCAAAATTTTCACCCATTTCTGAGATGTATTCATTTATTTCATAAAGTGCTGGCACATCTTTTCTCCATACAACTTTTCCTTTAGAAGGGAAGAATTTCTGAGCATAGAAGAATAAACAGACCAATAAGGATCCAAACTTACATGGATTGTTTTTGGAAGTTTGAATGCTTTCCATATTTTTGTTAAACTGCTTTAACAATAAGTCTGCTAGGTCAAATGTTAAGTTATTCTTGACCACTTTGTATGCTAGGTCGATAGCTTCACAGGAGACACTATTCTATCAACTTGAACTGTAAATCTTATGGGCAATAATGTGTGTACCAAACTTCAGTTCAGCATCGGTAATGCTGCTAACTTTCATGCCTCTACCATCCCATTCGGATAGGGTTTTCTTCTCTAGTTCCGTCCGACCTAGGGTTTTGGTAGTTTTTGCTTTGTTCAACATGGGAAGACCAGTGATTTGATGAATCATCTTCTTTGTGATCTCTATGGGTTGCTCAAGACAAATCTTGCCATCATGTACACGGCTGAGAATGTATCTAACCCATTTCTCCTGAAAGTTTCGAGGTAGATGTGCACTGTGAACTAAACCTTTATCTTCTAGATGTTTGTGCTCGGGTTTCAGAATACCATCCACACATAGTTCCTCACACACAATATCTAGTTCTAGGTTCCCCATTTCATGAATTGAACAGTTGAAATGATTGCGGATATCGTTAATAAGTAGTACCTTAGGAGGAATCTAAGATTGAGCTCCGTTCGGATCTAGGGCTGCTGCAATTGCGGGCACAATCTTGAAATCTGGTGCTTTCCATTCCCCTTGGACTAACATATCTGATCCTCTCTTCGCTGAAGTGCTGGATGATGCCATGGTAGCTCATAGAAAATTCCTTTCGCAAAAGTATTGAATCGCTGGGTTGCTCTTGAAATTTTCTGCTCTTAAAGTGCTAAAGGTTCGCGGTGAAGAATGAGTTCGATTACTTGCCTTTTGTTTACAACTCTGCCATTAATGCTCAGTACAAATTAGGGTATGAATTCTGATAGATTGTTACCCACTAAGAATTAATTGCTCGGTAAAGACTTCGCAACTCGGTGAACTCGAGAATTCATATTGCTCCGACCTCACTCGGTAAAGATGGGTACCGACCTTGCTCGGTAAAGACGGGTACCAACCTTGCTCGGTAAAGACTAATACCGACCTCCCTGTGATCTTACTGCATCTTGTATGCTGATTTAGATCTTTCTTTTAATTCAGTTCTAGAACTGCTTGAGATTGGTCTATGAGAATACAGTTCCAGTGCTTTCTTGGAAATTTAGTTTGAGTCGGTAGAGCCATCCATTCCATTACTTGGACTGGTTTGCTCGGTAGATTTAGGAATCTATTTTTGTCTCACCTGTTTCTTGACCTTAGTTGCTTCATTCTTCTTTCCATCTTCAACTTCACTAGCATTCATGCAGTTTCTGGCTATGTGATCGAGTTTAGTGCATTTGAAGCATCTTACGATAGTATCTCTTTTCCTTAGATGATGTTTTATGCAATTCATGCCAATGTGTCCATATTCTCCATAGTAATGACATCTACACCAGGTGTTGTAGTCCCATCCAAACATTGCTTTCATAATTTGTTCTGCTGGATTGAATGTCTTGGATCTGCACTCGGATGCTTTGTGACCTTGTTTGTTGCACTTGTGACAATTACCTCTGAATCTTGGTTTTTCACTGCATTCATTTTCTTTGTGACCATGTTGATTGCAGTTGTAGCATTTTCTATTGAATTCTTCTTTTTCATTGTTCCAACATTTATTTGAAGTATGTCCTATTTTACCACAATGATTACAAGTAGGTTTTTGATTTCTTTGAGTACCTTGCTTAGAGGATTCGCCTTCCCCTTTGTATCCAAGTCCTGCTTTTCCTTTTTGCCTATGAAGATTTCGCTCATACAGCTGATTCAAGTCTTCTTGACTTTTCAGCATTCCTTCATTGATTTTTTTTTCAGCATTTAGGTCATCCACCAATCTTAGATTGATTTCCTTTTCAGATCTTAGTTCTTCTCTTGTGCTTTCTATCTCTGATCTTAGATTCAGAATTTCCTCATTTGTATGAGAGATCTGATCAATTAGGTTTTCTAGCTGAAGGGTTTTATTTTGGACTTCAATGTTCCTTCCATCTAATTCATCTTTCAACTTGTTTCTTTGTTCCAAGATCTCACAAAATCTTGTAGAGTGTAGCTCTTGTTCTCCTTTTAATTTTCTCACTTCTTCCTGCAGAGACCCATTCTTTTCTAGAAGTTCTTTGACATCATTGTTTGCTTCATCTGAGCTATTTGAGGGAAAAAGATCTTCAATCTTTTCTTCAATGTAATTCTGATCATTCATCTGATTTGCAAGTTCCTTCCTTCTTCTTAGGGATTGGGAAAGATGTTCTTTTGCTTCTTTAAGTTTAGCTATGGCCATTTCCAGATCTAGCTTTTCATTTTCAATCACCTTGTTCAGTTTGAATACCTCCATTGTCCTGGATCTTCGCTCAAGCTAGTTAAGCTTTGTCTTGAGAACCAATGCTGCTTTGATACCAATTGTTGGAAATATTCAGGAATTAACCAAGTTACTGAGAGGGGAGGGGTGAATCAGTAACTCCAAATTTTCTTTCAATTACAGATGTATTAACATGAAATTTACTTTAACCTTTGCATACAGAAAGCATGAAACTTAAAATCATTCACAACAGTGACACATAGATTTGGTTACCCAGAAACCTTCCAAAAAGAAAGTAAAACTGGGGTGGGGATGAAACCCACAAAGCTTTAATACTGCAGAATAAAGTTGGCCGGTTAAGGCTTACAATTTGATCACTTCTGATGATCTGCCCTGTTAGGAGCAATAAGGATTGCTAAATCCACCCTATTAAAGGATTTACAAACATACAATGAAGTATGCACTCGGTAAAGAGATTTTACAAAAGACTATTAAGTCTACCCGGTTAAAGGATTTAGTACTGATTCACCTGTTAGGATGAAACAGTAGATCTCTTGCTTTGCAACTGGATTGCTGATTGAGATTCGCTAATGTACTGATCACCTTTTGTGATGAATTTGTCTTTGTTGTTCCTTATACTGCTGAAGCCCTTTGTAATTCGCTTATCTCTGCCTTTCTTTCTTTTTCACATACATGCTCATATCATTCTTCTTGACATTTTTACAACATTGTTTATATACAAGTCTAAACAATTAATTACAATTACAATTACAAAGTCGGCTTGACAAATAAACATAAGTGTTACTAAGTCGGCCCAAGTATGGTTACACGGTTCTTGCAAACTAACTCGGTGACTTTGTGATACTCGGCGTCCACTGCATTACTCAGCATCGTCATGCACTCGGTAGAAGTGAAGGTGCGGTTCATACTGATCACTCGGTAGGTTTTGAACTCGGTAAATACTGGTGACTCGGTAGACATGATGTTACTCAGTTTACACTGTCCTGCTCAGTTTGCACTGTCTGCTCGGTTTGCACTGTCTGCTCGGTTTGCACCCAGAATGCAAATAAGTGTTGTCACTAGTGGCAATTCTGCTTAATGCCAACAGCAAGATCCTAACAGGTCTAAAGTCTAATTCCTCTAACCAGGCGACTCTTAGGAGTTATAAAATCCCCTAATAGGGTAGTTCCTAATATGAATTTTTAATATCTTTTAACCAGGGTATAGATACTCTTAACCAAGTATACCCTTATTAGGGTCTTGTAATTTCTCCTAATAGGGAAAATCTTATTTGGTGCACTAGGATTACTGGGTGAAAATTCCAACCATGTTTTTTCCCTCTAACAAGGGTTTCCATGCAAAATATTGGTGTTATTATGTTGATGGTTGTGTGGATGTTTTATGTGCTATATTTCTATGTGATATATATGTTTGCATGTTGGATAATCTACATGTTAAGTAAAATTTAATATAGATTTTTGGTTGCATTGATTCATCCTTGATGAAGGGTGCTCCCCTTAATACCACAAACACATAATAGAAACAGAGAAACAACAACAATTTACAAGAACAACAAATGGGCTTCTTATTATCTCCACAAATGTGGAATTAAAAATTTTAGAATTACAATATGCAAAGCCACATGGGCATTCCCTTTACAATATTTTGTAGGACAAGCCTTGAATCATTACCCAGATCTACCCAGAACTACCCCGAACTGCCTAAGACAGCACTACAGCCTTCCTTATATAGGCAATTTTCCACCGCTTGGGAAGGTTCCATAATTTTAGCCAACAAGGCCGACCAAACTTAGAATTATTTTATTTTACAATTTATTACATCAAAGTTGGCTCAAAATAACTTTTGAAACCCAAACATAAATTTTGAAGGAAAATCATTTTCTGCCATTTCAGGTGACCCAACTTCTGAAGACCATAAGTCATCACCAGTTGACCTGATTAACTATTATGACCCCATTCTGGAAAGGCCACAAAGCACTCTATAGGCCTAACTCATGAAAGCACCTATTACTAAAATTTTTGACCTCATCTGGGGCCTCTAAAGCCTTCAAAACTGAGTTCAAAGTTTCTGTACCCTGTTGCCAATACCGAAAATCTTCAATATCTACAAAGCTAGACTTGATATGTCAATGAAACTTTACTGGCAGACTGATATGACCAAAATGAACCTCCAAGGAAGAAATCGGAACATTCTGAGATTGGATGACCAACTTACTAAAAATAGCAAGTTTCCATAAATAGCAGCTCTGCACAAGATAGCCCTTATTGAATACAAAAATAGAAATATTTTTTTGGGTGATGCAAGATTTCTCTTACACTCAGGATGCTCCTGCATCAAACACCAAGGGTAATTTGAGAAGTGACCCTATCATGGCTCAAGTGTGTAGAGGAAAACCAAGATGGTTAACCTCCTCCTTTGTTAGCCATGATGAATCTTCAATAGGTCATCCTTTCCATTTGACCAAATACTCTTCATATGTCCTATTCCTTGTGCTTCTACCAACACAACTATCTAGTACCTCTTCAATCTCCTTGATATCTGAACTGGTTGCTAGAATACTCCATTGTGCTACTGTAACCTCATCTTCAACACCTCCTTCATGATGCTCTGTCAGATCTGAAACATTAAATACTAGTGAAATATTCAGCCCAGTAGGCAACTTGACCTCATATGCATTTCCTAAATAATGCTTCTTCAGTATCTTACATGGCCCAAACTTCTTCATTTTTAGCTTGTTATATGTACCAATTGGAAATCACTCCTTCCGCAAATGAACCATGACTTCATCTCCAACCAAAAATTTCTTATGCCTCCTTTTCTCATCTTCCTTAGCCTTATACTATGCATTCATCTTGGTAATATGCTTCCTCACCTCCTCATGAATGTTCTTCAAGTGCTCTGCAAAATCCTCAACTTTAGCACTACTTATTTCTCCTTTATCTATCTTTCTCAACTCAGATGCATTTCTGGGACTACTTCCATATATAATCTATGGATGATGTGATGAACTAAACTTTAAATCTATCTTCAACTCTTCACTTTGTATTAGTGTCATTCTGTGTGCTGCCTTATTTGGCAAAATGGCTCCTGGGATCAAGTCCATCTGATGACTGATCTTTCTTAATGGTGGTAATCCATTAGGCACATTATCAGATATAGTATCCTAAAACTCATTCAATAATTTTGTAACTTCTACAAGTACATCTTCTACTTCCTCTTTCCCAACCTTTAGAATTAAGGTAAAACACATATGCTCATGCCGCATACCATCTAAGAAATTTCCTCTATCAACAAAATTTATTCTTGCATTACCACATACCTTTTCTTCTATTTCCTTCAATGGTTTTAGCTTATGTTGCACTCAATCCTTTATCAAGGAATAGGTATTTGCACGACCATCATGTACAACACACCTGTCAAACTGCCAAGGTCTACCCAACAACATATGACATGCATCCATAGATATGATATCACATAGTACCTCATCTTGGTACCTACCGATCTTGAACTTCACTGGGCATTGTTCACTGACCATGACCTTGTGGTCATCTTGCACCCAGGCAACCTGATAGGGATGTGGATCTTTCTTCCTCTTGAGCTTCAACTTTGTCACCATCTCTTATGAAACCAAATTATCAGTACTACCACTATCAATAATCACATCACAACATTTACCCTCACACTTGCACCTGGTGTGAAATAGGCTCCTCCTTTGTTCAGGTTCATTCTCACCACTCAGCAGGACTCTTCTGTTAATCAGCGTTTCTCCTCTTTTAGCATCTTTAGAATGTGACAAACTGGCATCTTCATCTACATGTGCAACTCTAGCCTAGCCTTCATTTCTCCTATCTATCCTTCCTTGGCATTGAGGACATTCAAATGCCCTATGGCCTTCTTCCCCATAGTGAAAACATGTTCCACGGAAGCCTCCTCTTCCAGATCCTTGTCCTCTTCCTCTTCCTCTTTGATCTCTATTATTCTGATAATGAAAATGATTGAAATCATCTCCTCTCTAATTCTGACTATTGTTGGCCTCATCTTTCTTTTTCAGATCTTCATTTCAATCTCCATATGACCATCCACCAGATCTTCCATCATGACCTCTTCCACTTTTTCTTCTCTCAAACTTCTTGTTCAGCTTTTCCTCTACTTTTAGGGCAAATTGGTATGCCTCTTCAATATTGTTCATTCGAACCAGATTCAATTCTTCCTAAATGCTCAGCCTTAACCTATTAAGTTAAGGGGAAACTTTCTCCTTGTTAGCTTCTACATGGCATGTTCTCATGAGGATTTGATAGAACTCCTTTGTATACTCCTGAACAGATCTTCCTGCTTGCTTCAAACTTTGCATTTTCCTCAGTAGGTCAAGCTCATAATTAACAGTAATGAATTATCTCTTCAATTTATCCACCATCTGATCCCATCTTGTAATTTTATCTTTCCCTCTTCTATTTTTCTCCAATTGAATCTCTTGCCACCAGATCTTTGCATGACTCTTTAGTCTAGCCTTCACAAATTTGACCCTATCTAGATCCTCAATATATTCATACTCAAAATATTCTTCATATTCATTGATCCAGTCGATCAACTCCTCTGGGTTAAGATTTCCAAAAAATGTCAGAACCTCAATCTTAGGTCTTTTCCCGATCTTTGAAATGGCTCAGAAAAGTCTTTCTTCCTCTTGGTTCAAAATTTTGACTTCTCCTTCTTGATCTTCTTCCTCAGCTTCATCCTCGTTTTCATCTTTGACACTAAGATTCATTCCTCTATGAATCTCCTCTTGCAATGCTTGCACTTGTCTCTATAGTTCCCTAACCTTAGGTGTTACAACACTAGCTCTTCTGCCATGTTCCTTTCATGGAGGCATTTTCATGCTTCTTGATGAAACCCTAACCACAGTCCTAGTGCAAAATGCCTCACAGTCGGCAATCTATTTACACGGAAACCCTAACCCATGGTCTTGGTGCAAACTTCCTCACAATCGATGATATTTTTACACACTCAGGAAATCTTACTCTGATACCACTTGATGAAGGGTGCTCCCCTTAATACCACAAACACATAACAGAAACAGAGAAACAACAACAATTTGCAAGAACAACAAATGGGCTTCTTATTATCTCCACAAATGTGGAATTAAAAATTTTAGAATTACAATATGCAAAGCCACATGGACATTCCCTTTACAATATTTTGTAGGACAAAGCCTTGAATCATTACCCAGATCTACCCAGAACTGCCCCGAACTGCCTAAGACAGCACTACAGCCTTCCTTATATAGGCAATTTTCCACCGCCTGGGAAGGTTCCAGAATTTTAGCCAACAAGGCCAACCAAATTTAGAATTATTTTATTTTACAATTTATTACATCAAAGTCAGCTCAAAATAACTTTTGAAACCCAAACAAAATTTTTGAAGGAAAATCATTTTTTGCCATTTCAGGTGACCCAACTTCCGAAGACCTAAAGTCATCACCAATTGACCCAATTGACTATTATCAACCCATTCTGGAAAGGCCACAAAGCACTCTACAGGCTTGACTCGCACAAGCACCTATCACCCAAATTTTTGACCTCATCTAGGGCCTCTAAAGCCTTCAAAACTGAGTTCAAATTTTTTGTACCCTATTGCCAATAACAAAAATCTTCAATATCTACAAAGCTAGACTTGATCTATCAAAGAAAATTTATTGGCAGGCTGATATGACCAAAATGAACCTTCAAGGAAGAAATCAGAACATTCTGAGATCAGATGACCAACTTACTAAAAATAGAAAGTTTCCATAAATAGCAGCTTTGCACAAGATAGCCCTTATTGAATACAAAAATAGAAATATTTTTTTGGGTGATGCAAGATTTCTCTTACACCCAGGATGCTCCTACATCAATCCCCCTCTTAATGCCTTATAGAATTAACAATAAGTATCATAGTTGTGTTCTATTCAATAAGCCTAATAGCTCGAGGAAGATCCCTAAGACAAATATGGAGACTTTGAGATATCAAAGGTGGCTTCAAAAGAAACTTGAAGATGTAAAAGACTTCATTGACCAATTGAAATACCAACTCGAGCAATCAAGAGCTAAGAGACAAGAAGTTATTGAACAACTGAATGAAAGAAAAGATCTCATTGAAGAATTATTCGAAGGTAGTAGATCGAAGGAATCACAAGAAAATTTGGAAGAATTGTCTCAGGAGAATATGCAGTTGCATAAAGACAATAAGAACATCAAAAGAGAGTTATAGGCTTTGTCAATTAGAATGGGTGAATAAATGGAAGCCAAGAAGATAACAAAAGTAGCAAGGAAAATGGAAGAGGAAGCTCTACAAGACAAACATGAATCCCTAAAAGCCAAGGAGGATGAGATATTCAAATTTCAATAAGAGGTTGGAACATTGCATGCACAACTACATGATATAAATGAAGAGAATCAAAAGATCCTAATGTAGAATGAAAAGACGAGACATGAAAATGAGAAACTAAAAGGGGAATTAAAGACTGCATGTGATTTTCTCAAGAATACTGTAATACTTGATGAACAACTCAAGAATCAAAGAATGCATGGAGAGAATTATGGATTAGGATACACCAGTTACGAGGTTGGTGAATCTTTAGGTACCAAGAGGGCCATACAAGATGAAAAAATTGCACCTAAGGTGAACCAAAGGAAACTTGGTAAGAAACCCTATAAACTAGTTTGTTTCAATTTCCATAAGGTTAGACATACTTCTAATGTGTGCAAGAACATTAGATCTAGTGTTCAAATTTTTAGCTCTAATGCTAGACTAAGCACTTTTCATGGTTATTGTTACAATTACAAAAATATGGTCATAGAGCTAATGAGTGCAGGACACAAGTGAACAATCAATGGTCACCAGTCAACTGATAGAGTCCTTATTAAAGTGAGAGCCAGTGGGATGTTACATGATCAACTTTTCATAACTATGGTCACATGGAGGTCAAATTAAAATTGAGGACCAATAGAGGTAATGCAAGACCTTGGTGATCAAATGGTATGACATATTATCATTGTCATAAGATAGGACACATTGCAAGGATTTGTAGATCAAAGAATAATAAGGTGAACCAACTAGTTAATCAGTTTGGCAAGAAGAATGGAAAATAGATTGTGAATATTGAAGAGACCAAAAGGTATATGATTAAAATTTGGATAAAAAAGAGTGATGAGAAATCATCTGAAGGATTTGCATCTCCATCGAGTGTGGATAATTCATCATCAAACTAAGTCATCTTTGACTTAGGAGGAATACACATTACTAAATCCATTATAAACCCCCTAGATGCATTCTCAATAAGTTCTATTTGAAATGTTGTATAAATATTTGGTTGACCGCTAACAAGATTTTTGGAGACATATGTTATTTTGTTGTCAACTGGTGATGCATTTAATGTTTAGGTGCAGTAGAAGATAAAAGGTGATTTTAAGTCTTATTTTGCACTCACACATTTAAGAACTTAATCTATGAGTGAAAGAAGTGAAGTAAGACCAAATTATTAGCAATTGAAGTGACTACAGAAAGTGTTGAAGTGATTTAGGTCAAGAAACTGATGAGGGTTTGCATAAGACATCGTATGGTAACTTAAAAGATATTTATTGGATCTTTGATCTTATAATTCATTATTTTTAGAATGGATGCTACTATTATTATCAAGATCACAGAGAAACCTAGGCCATTATTCAAGAGACATCCTGATAAATCAATATAAAATGATCCAAAGTGATGCAGGAGCATCCTGGATGTAAGAGCAATCTTGCATCACCCAAAAAAAAAATTATGTTTTTGTATTCAATAAGGGCTATCTTGTGTAGAGCTGCTATTTGTGGAAACTTGCTATTTTTTTTTAGTAATTTGGTCATCTGATCTTGGAATGTTCTAATTTCTTCCCTGGAGGTTCATTTTGGTCATATCAGCCTGCTAGTAAAGTTTCATTGACAGATCAAGTCTAGCTTTGTAGATATTGAAGATTTTTGGTATTGGCAATAGGGTACAAAAAATTTGAACTCAATTTTGAAGACTTTAGAGGCCCCAAATGAGGTCAAAAATTTGGATGATAGGCACTTGCGCTAGTCAAGCTTGTAGAGCTCTCTGTGGCCTTTTTAGAATGGGGTTATAATAGTCAATCAGGTCAACTGGTGATGACTTATGGTCTTTGGAAGTTGGGTCACCTGAAATGGCGAAAAATGATTTTCCTTCAAAATTTATGTTTGGGTTTCAAAATTTATTTTGAGCCGACTTTGGTGTAATAAATTGTAAAATAAAATAATTCTAAGTTTGGTCGGCTTTGTTGGCTAAAATTTTGGAACCTTCCTAGGTGGTGGAAAATTGCCTATATAAGGAAGGTTGTAGTGTTGTCTTAGGCAATTCAGGACAATTCTGGGTAGTAGATCTAGGTATTGATTCGAGGCTTTGTCCTACAGAATATTGTAAGGGAATTCCCATGTGGCTTTGCATATTGTAATTCTGAAAGTTTGTAATTCCACATTTGTGGAGATAATAAGAAGCCAATTTTATGTTCTTGCATATTGTTGTTGTTTCTATGTTTTTGTTATGTGTTTGTGGTATTAAGGGGAGCACCCTTCATCACAAAGGGTGCCCTAACCATAATACCCTATGGTGTAATGCATATGGAGGATGTTAGATCCTATATTCATTGTAAGATCAAAACCTAGGAGAAATTCATATATAATCAATATAGAAATATTTGTGCAATGATTAGGTGCTAAAGGATGAGCACAAGGTGATTACAAATAAAGGTTTTTAGAACATGGTTCACTTTTCTTTAGACTTTGAAGAGGAACATATCAGAATGTGCTGAGTAGGGTGCATGTAAAGTTTATGTGGTTGGATCGACCATACAAGATTACAAAAGAAGCCATTCATGTTGTGACAATATTTTGTGCTACCAGAGAGATATCACAACTTAGATCCATTCCACAAGATGTGGTCACAAAACTGACAAAATTTGAATGGGACAAATGAGTGATGACCATCAATGATATAAAAAATGAAGCTGAGGTTTTCATCCATGGTGGTTGGATACAAAGTATTCTATTCAAGCAAAATAAATAGTGTGCCTATCACAAAAACTCATAGTGCATATCAGATGGTAAAAGAGAATGTGGAGTGTAATTTGTGTGGTACGATGAGAGACTAGTTCTTTCTAAAAATGGAGAAGATAAAGAAAGACAAAAGACAAGTGTTTAAGTAAAATCAATTACTTATAGGTTTGTTTTTCTATTTTCAAAATTTCTTTCCTAGTGTTGGACTGGTTAATTGGGTAGAAGGTAAACTGATGGTAGTTCAAATGTAGAATTGTAGTAGGATTCTTGGAAATCAGTTTTCAGAGAAAGTATGGGGATACTTTAAGGTTTTTTAGAAGAGAATGCACGAGAGAGAAAGGATTCCATCACAAGTTGTTGACAAGTATAAGGATGACATATGTTTTATGGTTGATACTGATATATTTCAAATGGAAGCATCAATACCTAGGACTTCATGGGCCTTACCTATGGGTTATGAGATAGAAGCTGATTTAGCTATTGCTTATGCAAATGAGCCATAAAAGAATCCCATTTATCCTCATGCTAAAATATTTGAAGCTTATAGGGAGAATTATCTTGAAGTTGTTGATACTTTGAATGCACTGCTCATTGGAAAGATAGTAAGAAAAGAGGTAGAGCAATTCTTTCTGCAAAATGGCTTCACTAAGGAAGTCATTGATAAAGAAAGAGAAAAACATAAAGATGAGAAAGATGGATCCTTAGATATTTCTACTACAAAATAAGATGTAGAATTAGTTTCTTCTACAACCGGTAGAGTCTTAACTGGTAGACAAACAAGAAGCACAACAACCAAGAAGAATAAACCCTCTCCCCCTTCCAAAACTCTAGTAAAGAAAATAGTAAAGGAGACATAACTTAAGTGATCTAAGGAAAAATAATCTATTGTTGCAAAGGCTGGTGGTAAAAGGAAGAAGGAGAAAGAAAAAGGGTATAAGGAACCAAAAGAGGAAGAAGGAACAAAGTCTGAATAAGAATAGAGAGAGCTTAAGGCACAAGGTAAGTGTTAGGAATGGGAACACTGAGATGGGGGGGGGGGGGTGAATCAATGTTTTACAATATTAATTTCTGATACTTGAAACTTAACTTAATAACTTAATTACTGAACTGAATATTAAAGCAATTAAAGTAAACAACCATAACACATAACACCAGATATGATTACGGGGAAACCTTGGCCAAAGGAAAAACCCCAGTGGGAATTAATACCCACAAATAATTGCACTTGTGTATTATGAACTTGTTAATGTTCCTTATCCCTGTTAGGAGCTATCATTACAATGCTTTAGTACAATGACCTTGTCAAAAGTCAGACCCTGTTAGGAGTCTTGAAGTCACAAACCCTGTTAGTTGTGGTTGGCTCACTACGAGAGCTCACTGCTCAATAGAGAAGGCTACAACCTCCTAGATATCAGATATATACTATATTTGCAATGGTGAACTACTTCTATGACACTACTTTTTTTATTAGTTCCTTTTGTGCACTAATGCTTTAACCTCTTGCAAAGCTCTATATTATTGTAACTTCTCTTCACATACTTCTTCTCTTCTTCTTTCAACTCTATATCTCATGTTATGCTCAATTAAAAAGGCACATGTCTTATTTATAGGCACAAACAAAACTATTCACTATGTCAGCCTATAACCTATTACATACAATGCTTCCAAATGAATTGGCTCAACTGTTTACATACATTGATATTATCATGTTTGCAACACATGTACAATAGGTGCATAGCCTTTACAAAATAAAATAATGATCGATAATCAAAATCTTGTCTATCGGTTGTATGCTTTGTTTTGCTCTACCACTCACTGACTGTGTCACTTCAACTCGTTGTATCTTCTTCACACTAACTCATCTAACCATGCGTTCTTAACTGTAGCTTACTAACATACTCAAAATCTTATCTTTGAGGTCACATACCAAAACTTTCTCATACACATGTGCATTGACATTCTATTCATCAGGTTCTTTACTGATTGCTCTATCCTCCACACTTAGCCAATTTCTTATCTTCTAAGTTATTGCGCTTACTCCAAAACTCTAAATGACTTTGTTGCCATAATAAAAACACTAAATCTTAGTCATATACACTAGTATAGTCAACTTTCCAACAATCTCCCCCTTTTTCATTAATGGCAACAAAGGAATATGGCAAAGTTACTAAACTGTATCTTACATAAAAAACTTTCTAACATATATCCTTATATTTTTCTGTACATCATATACTCTATCTTATATCTCCCTTCTACTACTCCATACTACTCTATCCTTACTCCATATTTACTCCACTCCCACTTTGAAATTAATGACAAAGGTGCTCAAAAATTAGATCTTCAAGTAATTACACTGAGAGTACATCCGAGTATGCAACCTTAAGGTTTTGGATCTCTTGCTACCAAAATGCCTTGAGTGCATCTACTATTTGGAGATGGGTGCATAATGCATAAGTTAACTTCTCCATCTTTTCTAGATCTGTCCTAGGACCTTGATCATATGTCACAATAGTGGTATCTATCTCCTTGATATTCTGATTCAACACATCTAGGGAGGGTGCAAGTGCATTCGGGTGAACCCACAATAGTGGGTTACAATTTTTCGAAGGAAGGAATTCATCGTGAAAAGTGATTTTGGAAAAAAAAAAATTAATAACTTTCGATAGAAACTATAATCTACTTTCGATCGTAAGGACTAAAATTACGATCGAAAGTCCTTAGACATAGGACTTTCAATCGTAAGTTACTTTTGATCGAAAGTTCCTAAAGAACTTTCAATAGAAAGTTTCTACCAACTGACTTTCAATCGAAATTCCTTAATTAGGGTTTAACTTTGGCAAAAATATAATCACCGAAAGTGACTTTCACTGTCACTTTTGGTGACAGTGAAATCCAACAGTGAAAGCCGTGGACAGCTTCTGAATTTGCAAACATCATTTTGAGGTATTTTCATATTTCATTTTTATTATTTTCAATTTTTGATAGATGCATAAATAGTATATATGCATATATACATGTGTATATATGCATATATACACATGTATATATGCATATATACACATGTATAAATGTGTATATATGCATGTATATATGTATATATATTGTTGGCATTAAGCAGGATTGCCACTAGTGACAACACTTATTTGCATCCTGAGTGCAAACCGAGCAGAACAGTGCAAACCGAGCAGAACAGTGCAAACTAAGCAGGACAGTGAAAATCGAGCAGGACAGTGCAAACTGAGCAGAATAGTGCAAACCGAGCAGAACAATGCAAACCGAGCAGGTCAGTGCAAACTGAGAAGGACAGTGTAAACTGAGTGACATTATGTCTACCAAGTCACAAGTGTTTACCGAGTTCAAAACTTACCGAGTGGTTAGTATGAACCGAGCCTTCACTTCTACCGAGTGCATGACGATGCTGAGTAATGCAGTGGACGCCGAGTATCAGAAAGTCACCGAGTTAGTTTGCAGGAACCGTGTAACCATACTTTGGCTGACTTAGTAGCACTTATGTTTATTTGTTAAGCCGACTTTGTAATTGTAATTAATTGTTTAGACTTGTATATAAACAATGTTGTACAAATACCAAGTAGTATGAATGTGGAATTAAAAAGAAGAGATAAAAGGCAGAAACTAGTGAATTACAAAGGGCTACTATACATAAGGAGCAGCAGAGACAAATTCATCACGGAAGGTGATCAGTACATCAGTGAATCTCATTCAGCAATCCAGTTGCAAAGTAAGAGATCTACTGTTTCATCCTAACAGGTGAATCAGCTTGAAATCCTTTAACCAGGTAGACTTAAAAGTCTTTGTAAAATCTCTTAACTGAGTGCATACTTCATTGTATTTTTGTAAATCCTCTAACAAGGTGGACCTAGCAGTCCTTATTGCTCCTAGCAGGGCAGATCATCAGAAGTGATCAATGTAAGCCTTAACCGGCCAACTTTATAGTGCAGTATTAAAGCTTTTTGGGTTTCATCCCCACCCCAGTTTTACTTTCTTTTGGAAGGTTTCTGGGTAACCAAATCTATGTGTCATTATTGTGAATGCTTTTATGTTTCATGCTTTCTATATGAAAAAGGATAAAGTGAACTATATGTTAATACATCTGATATTGAAAAAAAAATTTGAAGTTATTGATTCACCCCTCCCCTCTCAGTAACCTGGTTAATTCTTGAATATTTCCAACAATTGGTATCAGAGCTGTATTGGTTCTCAAGATAAAGCTTAACTAGCTTGAGCAAAGATCCAGGACAATGGAGGTATTCAAACTGAACAAGGTGATTGAAAATGAAAAGCTAGATCTGGAAATGGCCATAGCTAAACTTAAAGAAGCAAAAGAACATCTTTCCCAATCCTTAAGAAGAAGGAAGGAACTTACAAATCAGATGAATGATCATAATTACATTGAAGAAAAGATTGAAGATCTTTTTCCCTCAAATAGCTCAGATGAAGCAAACAATGCTGTCAAAGAACTCCTAGAAAAGAATGGGTCTCTGCAGGAAGAAGTGAGAAAATTAAAAAGATAACAAGAACTACACTCAACAAGATTTTGTGAGATCTTAGAACAAAGAAACAAGTTGAAAGATGAATTAGATGGAAGGAACAATGAAGTCCAAAATAAAACCCTTCAGCTAGAAAACCTAATTGATCAGATCTCCCATACAAATGAGGAAATTATGACTCTAAGATCAGAAATAGAAAGCACAAGAGAAGAACTAAGATCTGAAAAAAAAATCAATCTAAGATTGGTGGATGACCTAAACATCGAAAAAAAAATCAATGAAAGAATGCTGAAGAGCCAAGAAGACTTAAATCAGCTGCATGATCAAAATCTTCATAGGCAAAAAGGAAAAGCAGGACTTGGATACAAAGGAGAAGGTGAATCTTCTAAGCAAGGTACTCAAAGGAATCAGAAACCTACTTGTAATCATTGTGGTAAAATAGGACATACTTCAAATAAATGTTGGAGCAATGAAAAAGTAGAATTCAATGGAAAATGCTACAACTGCAATCAGCATGGTCACAAAGCAAATGAATGCAGGGAAAAACCAAGATTCAAAGGTAATTGTCACAAATGCAACAAACAAGGTCACAAGGCATCCGAGTGCAGATCCAAAACATTCAATCCAGCAGAACAAATTATGAAAGCAATGTTTGGATGGGATTACAACACTTGGTGTAGATGTCATTACTGTGGAGAATATGGACACATTGGCATGAACTGCATAAAACATCATCTAAGGAAAACAGATACTACCATAAGATGTTTCAAATGCACTAAACTCAATCATATAGCCAAAAATTGCATGAATGCTAGTGAAGTTGAAGATGGAAAGAAGAATGAAGCAACTAAGATCAGGAAACAGATGAGACAATAGTGGATTCCTAAATCTACCGAGCAAACCAGTCCAAGTAATGGAATGGGTGGCTCTACCGACTCAAACTAAATTCCCAAGAAAGCACTGGAACTGTATTCTCATAGACAAATTTCAAGCAGTTCCAGAACTGAATTAAAAGAAAGATCTAAATCAGCATACAAGATGCAATAAGATCACAGGAAGGTCGGTATCAGTTTTCATCGAGCAAGGTCAGGAGCTATCTAATATGATTACCGAGCGAGGTCAGAGCAATATGAATTCTTGAGTTCACCGAGTTGTGAAGTCTTTACCGAGCAATTAATTCATAGTGGGTCATAGTCTGTCGAAATTCATACCCTAATTTCTACTAAGCATTAATGACAGAGTTGTAAACAAAAGGCAAGAAATCAAACTCATTCTTCACCGTGAACTTTAGCATTTTGAGAGCAGAAAATTTCCAGAGCAATCAAGTGATTCAAATACTTTTGCGAAAAGAATTCTCTGTGAGCTACCATGGCATCATCCAGTGCTTCAGTGAAGAAAGGAACAAAAATGATAATCCAAGGGGAATGGAGAGCACCAAATTTCAAACTCGTGCCCGCAATTGCAGCAACCCTAGACCCGAACGGAGCTCAATCTGAGATTCCTCCTAAGGTACTACTTGTTAACGATATTCGCAATCATTTCAATTGTGCAATTCAAGAGATGAGAAACCTAGAGCTAGATATTGTGCGTGAGGAACTGTGTGTGAATGGTGTTCTAAAACTAGAGCACAAACATCTAGAAGACAAGGGATTAGTTCACATTACACATTTACCTCGAAACTTTCAGGAGAAATTGGTTAGATACATTCTCAGCCATGTACATGAAGGCAAGATTTGGCTTGAGCAATCCATAGAGATCACTAAGAAGATGATTCACTAAATCACCGGTCTTCCCATGTTAAACAAAGTTAAATCTACCAAAACCCTAAGTCGGCCGGAGCTGGAGAAGAAAACCCTAGCCGAGTGGGACGGTAGAGGCATGAAAGTAAGTAGCATTACTAATGCTGAACTGAAGTTTGGAACACACATCATTGCTCATAAAATATACAGTTCAAGTCGGCAGAATAGTGTTCTCTGTGAAGCCATAGACCTAGCATACAAAGTGGTAAAGAATAATTTATCATTTGACCTTGCAGATTTATTGTTAAAACAGTTTAACAAGAACATGGAAAGCATTCAAACTTCCAAAAACAATCCATGTAAGTTTGGATCTCTACTGGTTTGTTTATTTTTCTATGTTCAAAAATTCTTCCCTTCCAAAGGAAAAGTAGTATGGAGAAAGGATGTGCCAATTCTTTATGAGATAAATGAATATATTTCAGAAATGGGTGAAAATTTTGAGAACATCATGGATAGTTATTTTGAGTCTTTCAAGGAGAAAATGAACGATAGATTCTGGATTCCACAGAAGTTGGTGGAGGATTATAAGGATGATATTTGTTTCATGGTGGACTGTGACAAAGTATACATTCAAGCTGCTAAACTGAGGATTGTACATGTGAAACCTCTTCCTTATGAGGTAAACATTGATGAAACCAAGAATATCATTGAAGCCCTCCTTAATCAGCCTGTTGATCCCAAAGCTCCATATTTTGGGATATATGAAGAAGCAAAAGTGAGAATTGAATTAAGTATAAAGCTTCCACAGGTAGTAAATAAAGGAAAAAAGAGGATAGCCAAAATGCAAATGCTAACCGAGGGCAGAGGAGAAGACATTGAAGAAGAAGAGAAAAAGGATGAGAAAACAGAGGAACCAGAACCTGCAAAGAAGAAAGGAAAGGTATTCATCACCAAGGTACCTAAGCCTCCCACTACCGTATTTACAAGGAGAAGTGCAAAGGGTGAGGCAGACAAAAAGGACAAAGATATAATATTCAAAAAGCCTCCTCTAACCCTTCAAGAGAAGATCAAACTTTTGAGAGAAGGATTTAGAGTAAGTAGTATAAAATCTTTAAAATATGAAACAAGATCAGAAATAGAACAAAAGGAGATTGAAGATGCTATCATTGAAAAGATGGGGCAGTGGAAATACTCTCCTGATGAAATAGCCCAACAGATTCCAGGAGCTTTATTAGATCAAATAAAAATGAGATGGGCCAATGCAAGGCAAACTGTAAAAGACATATTTGATCAAACCCTGAAAGAGTTAATGCCGAGCTTGAAAAATGATGAAATAAAGAAGGCATTGAAGGAGAATGAAAATAAGATGACACTGAAGTTCAATACTTGTTTAATTCTGATTAACAATATTGAATCAGTTGTGAAGAGTGAAAATGCCACATGGAAGAACATATACCATCTTCACCAACCGAGTACTGAATCAGTTATAATAAAAGACATTGAAGATGACAGTGATGAACAGGAAGAAGCCACTAAGGTAGATGATACCGTGAGGATAGCGGCAGAAGTCATTGCATCACTTCCTACCTCTCCAGCAAAAGTTGCTACATCTAGCCCGGAGACATCTTCAAGCATGGTTGTGACAACTTCAACATTTGTCCAATCACCTATAGCAACAATAGAAGTAACTACCATTTCTTCTACCAAGTTGCAGTCTCCTATTTCATCAAGTTTTCCAGCAGTAAGTATTCCAGTTTTTTATTCTACAAGTGTAAATACTTCAGCTTTAAGTTCTCCAGTAGACAGTATACCATTCTTTATAGCCAGTCCTACTATGTCTACTATCACTACTACTAAGGCATTAAGTACCATAATAGATAAGCCTAAGGCTCAACCGAGTATAAGATTTTTGGGCAGGAATATAGTAGAGGATATAGACCTAGATGAGGAAATAGAGATTCCAACATTGGATTTTGCAAATCTATTAGCGGATCAAATGCACAATATAGGTGAACTCCTCCAAAGGAAAGCGAAGCAAAAGAAGCTTAAAGAGGAGAGAGACAAGGAATATAAAATCATTAAGGATGCTAAGGACATTCTGTCAGAAGCATTAGGTATTAAAGTAGACTCCTCTCAACATGTTTTGTTACAATTAGCAGAAGTGGTAAATAAGTACAATGAGGATTCATCTGGGATAGACAAGATAGTTGAAAAAGCTGAGAAGAAATTCAACAATAAAGTGCTTGAGCACATTGCTCAGCACATAGCTATTAATCAAGTAGAATTATCTTCAGTTTTGACAAAGATTGAATCTTCCTAATCGAATGTTACCTCTCTTTTGGCCAAACTATGCAATGTTGCCGAGTTCACCAAGGATGTCAAGGATAAAATGAATAAAATTGATGAGGATTTGAAGATTAGCATACAGAAGCTACAACTTGAACCAAGTTCAAACTCTACTCATCACATGAAAATCTCATTCCTATCAAATATGCAGTCAGAACTACTGAAAGAAGACACAAGGATCCGGTCCACACTGCTAGACATTCAGAACATGATCCTTCCCATCATGAATACAATGTATAAGCACATTGAACATTCCAAAACATTAATTCATGACAATCAGTTCTCAATAGCAGATCACATGATTGCACTCTCTGCAGAAGTCCAAATTGCAATCCAAACATGCAAGATTCTGCAAGAAAATTGGGATAGAACTCTGGCACTGATAATGAAGGTACATTCTATTTTTCTATCAAATTTTGGATTCTCCCTATAAAACACTTGTATATACACCTTTGGCATTATCGTCAAAAAGGGGGAGATATGTATACAAGAAAAAGTTAGTGCATTGAAAGGGGGAGATAATTTATAAAGCCCTATGACAAAGACAAATTTTGAAAAATCAAAATAAATCTCAGCATGGTTCATGTATATAAGTTTTGGGCAATAAGTGTTTTTGTCACTAATGCCAAAGGGGGAGATTGTTGGCATTAAGTAGGATTGCCACTAGTGACAACACTTATTTGCATCCTGAGTGCAAACCAAGCAGAATAATGCAAACCGAGCAGAATAGTGCAAACCAAGCAGGACAGTGCAAACCGAGCAGAATAGTGCAAACTGAGAAGAATAGTACAAACTGAGCAGGACAGTACAAACCGAGTAGGATAGTGTAAACCGAGTGACATTATGTCTACTGAGTCACAAGTGTTTACTGAGTTCAAAACTTACTTAGTGGTTAGTATGAACCGAGCCTTCACTTCTACCAAGTGCATGACGATGCCGAGTAATGCAGTGGATGCCGAGTATCAGAAAGTCACCGAGTTAGTTTGCAGGAACTGTGTAACCATACTTTGGATGACTTAGTAGCACTTATGTTTATTTGTTAAGCTGACTTTGTAATTGTAATTAATTGTTTAGACTTGTATATAAACAATGTTGTACAAATACCAAGTAGTATGAATGTGGAATAAAAAAGAAGAGATAAAAGGCAGAAACTAGTGAATTACAAAGGGCTACTATACATAAGGAGCGGCAGAGACAAATTCATCATAAAAGGTGATCAGTACATCAGTGAATCTCATTCAGCAATCCAGTTGCAAAGTAAGAGATCTACTGTTTCATCCTAACAGGTGAATCAGCTTGAAATCCTTTAACCAGGTAGACTTAACAGTCTTTGTAAAATCTCTTAACCGAGTGCATACTTCATTGTATGTTTGTAAATCCTCTAACAAGGTGGACCTAGCAGTCCTTATTGCTCCTAGCAGGGCAGATCATCAGAAGTGATCAATGTAAGCCTTAACTGACCAACTTTATAATGCAGTATTAAAGCTTTGTGGGTTTCATCCCCACCCCAGTTTTACTTTCTTTTGG
Organism: Chamaecyparis obtusa; assembly: GCA_027943335.1. Taxonomy (NCBI): domain Eukaryota; kingdom Viridiplantae; phylum Streptophyta; class Pinopsida; order Cupressales; family Cupressaceae; genus Chamaecyparis; species Chamaecyparis obtusa. The sequence goes on along the minus strand of BSBK01003519.1, from coordinate 517,988 downwards.
AAGGTTTCTGGGTAACCAAATCTATGTGTCATTATTGTGAATGCTTTTATGTTTCATGCTTTCTATATGCAAAAGGATAAAGTGAACTATATGTTAATACATCTGATATTGAAATTTTTTTTTGAAGTTACTGATTCACCCCTCCCCTCTTAGTAACCTAGTTAATTCTTGAATATTTCCAACAATATACATGTATACATGTATATATGTGCATATATATATATGTATATATAGATGTACATACATGAGTATATATATATATACACATGTATATATGTATATATACATGTGTATATATGCATATATATACATGTATATATGTGTGTATATATATGCATATATACACATGTATATATGCATATAGACACACATGTATATGCATGTATATATGCACATGTATATGTGTATATATATGCACATGTGTATATATTATATATAGATTTTTCATTATTATATATATGCATACAATATATGTATATATATATATATACATGTATATATATGTATATATATATACATGTGCATGTATATGTATATATGCATATATATACACATGTATATGCATGTATATATGCACATGTATATGTGTATATATATGCACATGTGTATATATTATATATAGATTTTTCATTATTATATATATGCATACAATATATGTATATATATATATATATACATGTATATATATGTATATATATATACATGTGCATGTATATGTATGTATATATATACATGTGCATGTATATGTATGTATATATGTATGTACATGTATGCATGTATATATGTGTGTGTGTGTGTGTGTGTGTGCATGTATGCATGTGCATGTATATGTATGTATACATATGTACATGTGTATAAATAGATTTTTATGTATACATGTGTATGTACATAAGACCTAGATAAGACTAATTACACCTAATAAGACCTAGATAAGACTAATTAAGACTAATAAGACCTAGATAAGACTAATTAGACCTAATACTTGACTAAGAACACATAATTATATACCTAAAATTAGACCTAATGAGTAAATTGTGACCCATTAAGACCTAATTTTTAACCTATTACCTGACCTAATATGAGTAATAAGACCCAAATTAGGACCTAATATCATTAATAGGATGGGCCTCAAAGATGTAATTAGACCTAATAAGACCAATTAACACCTAATAAGACATGTGTAACTAGTCCCAAGTATACCTAATATGAGTAAGAGGACCCCTTAAGATCTAATTACACCTTTAATTAGACCTAATTAGACCTTTAATTAAGACTAATTAACACCTACTATCATGAGTAATAGGACCTGCTAGTACACCTAATATGAGCAATAGGATCCCTTAGGCATAATTAGACTAATTAACCCATAACAAGACTTTTAAATTATACCTAATTTTATACTATTTAATTTACCTTTAAATACATGTGAGTAATACATACCTAATATAAGTAATAGGAACTAATATTGAATAGTAATAATGCCTAATTAGGGACATATTTATGAACTTAATAGGACCCCTTGGACCAAATTAGTCATAATAAGCCCTAATTATCTATGTAATATGAGTAATACGACCCCTTCTAACCTTGTAATTAGATCAAATTTAAAGACTAATTAACACCTAATATACTTGTACTACATGACCCTTATAGACCTAATTAGACTCAATATGCTTAATATGAGCTCTTAAGACCAAAGTAAACCTATTAGAACCTAATTAGACCTGCTTAGATGCAATTAGACCTATTAGGACATCATAATTCCTATTTATCTAGGTCTATTTTAAGAGGTCTGTGATAGGTTATATGACCCCTTAAAACCTTTTAGGACCTAATTAGACCCAATTAGATGTATTATGACCTAATTAGACCTATAAGACCTATTACAATGGAATTAGACTCAATTAGCACCTAAATAGACCTAATTAGACCTATTAGGACCTAGTTCGACCAAATTAGACCTATTAGGACCTAATTATACCCAATTAAACTAGTTATGTCCTAATTAAACCTATTAGGACCTATGATAGGTTATATGACCCCATAAGACCCCATTAGACCCACTATGAGTAACATGACCCCTTAAGACCTATTAAAGCACCTAATTAGACCTATTAGTACCTAATTAGACCCAATTAGTTGGTATGACCTAATTAGACCTATTAGGACCTATAATAGGTTATATGACCCCTTTAATACCGAATTAAACCCACTATGAGTAATATGACCCCTTAAGACTTATTAGCACCTAATTAGACCCAATTAGATCAATTTTGTTATAATTAGACACAATTAGACCAATTAGGACCTAATTATAGCCAATTAGACCTAATTATACCTAATTAAACCCATTATGACCTAATTGGACCTATTAGGACCTATGATAGGTTATATGACCCTTTAAGACCCTATTAGACCTATTAAAATGTAATTTACATTTAAATGTAATTTATGTAATTGATTTTACTTTCAAATAATGTAGTGAAATGTGCATAGTATTTAATTTTATTTTTATTTAAATTAGGAAAACGTACATATATATGTAGACTTTATTTGACAATAAATAAAATCTTCCAGGTACATACATATTCTAGTTCTATCAAACATATGATTGCACATCACACATGGCAGATGCACCGATTCCCCCTGCAAAATTATTTTCACGCACTAATAGAGAGATTGAATAGTTGCAAGAATCTATAAATAATCTGTCTAGCTCTATTATCTATAAGAGCATGTGTCAGTCCATCCTTAATAGCTTGATTAGCATTAGGGATAAAATTCATGGTACCACTCCCTATGCCCGAAATATTATAGAGGCCATACTTGAGAGGAAGAGACAAAAGGTTGGCTCTGGTCTTTCTCTTAAGGAGGTACAGGCTTTAGTGCCTAAAGTGACCCTGAAATCTTGAAAGGGGAAGTTTTCCCATCTTATGCAGATAAAAATTATGTGAAGGGGTATCTAGTTACCAGGCGTGAGGATCCTACCATATCAGCATTGATATACCCTATATTTCTAGTTGTCCATGGTCGTTATCTAAATAATGACCAAATTCCATTGTACTTTGAACAATAGATTTTTGTTGAGGTTCATTTAGGTCATGCTGTTAATTACACTGATTTGCTAGCACATCTAGGATAGGGGTGTGGAAGGCTTGCTAATAGAGATTTTTTCGTCGAGTTGATCGATAGAGACCAATACACAGGGCCATTGTTGGTCAGAGGGAACATGCTATAGATCCTTCATTAGGCCTTATTGCAGATGATGTTATTCATAGCACCCAGCTTTGAGTTACAATTGATAGTGTGGGGGACATTGCAGCAGCTACCACATCCATACCTAGTGATCAAGTTGGTCAATACCTGATGTCTCGATGACACTCTAGATCATCAGGTGGAGCATCCACTAGCAGGACTACAGATAACATGTACACTACAGTAGGCATCCCTTCACTTTCTATCCTGGAGGGACTTAGAAGAGAGATGACATGTGTGACACTAACTAGCGTGGTTGAGGATCTATTAGATGCATATGCATTTATAGCAGCAGAGCGTGATATCCCCATATCAGAGATTAGATCTCATGTGGGTACTGTCAAATATGCTCAGCCACATCCTTCTCACCTAGACCGTGGCCATATTGGTAGTGCTCATGAGAATCCACCTACTGACCACTCTATTGCTACACAAGGAGAGGCACAACGTACAGACCCTTCAGTTAGTACAGGGCATCAGTTCTCTGATGTTGGCCTTGATGATGTTGAGTTCAGCATGACCACTATAGGTTATCTAGATTTGTTGACACATGATGATACAACTTCCATTCCATCTCATCTATTTAGTCCATTGCATTCATCATTAGAGAGGCATGTGCACTCTACTCATGTTGTAGATGTAGATTTGAGCTTGGACCAAACACAACAAAATCTTGATACCTTGGTTGATAGGATTGAGGCTAGGGAATCTGAGTACTATCAATTTCCACCACCTACACAGGTATAAATCAGATTATATACATGTATTTAATGTTACAATTAAACTTAAATTTATTTTCAAAATTTCAATCAGTTGATATATATGTGTGTGTGTGTGTGTGTGTGTGTGTGTGTGTGTGTGTGTGTGTGTGTGTGTGTGTGTGTGTGTGTGTGTACATGCACGTATATATATGATATATATTTTTTGTCTACCAAGATATGCCTCTTGTTACTCCTTTGGGTACTGATTGTCTACATCATCGGGACTCACTCGATGATGACATCAGTAGTGGATAGGTGAGTTTTTAATTTATTGTCTATGTACACACTTTATAACATGTTTTCTTGCACAATATTTTAAATCAAACTTAAGAGATCTTTGTACAATGTTCATATATTTTAATTTATATATCTCTTTCTTTGTAGGGATATGCACATCCTTCATAGCATGATAGTCACTCTGGGTGTGACCGCTTAGTGAGGAGTCAACATATATATATATATATATATATATATATATATATATATATATATATATTCACATGTGTTTGATGAACTATATTTCATTTCTAGGTGGGCTTTTGATAGAATGTTTGACACATGATTGATTCATATGTTTCATATTTACAGTACTTGATCTACACACATGATTGATGTTTCATGCATGTTATATATATACTTTCTCTCTAGATACGTGTGCATGTGTGATGAACTTGTAAATTTTCAATACTTTCAATAGATTACATACACATGTACATGTTTAATTTAAATTTGATGAACTTGATTTCAATAGATTACATACATGAATGATGTTTGATTGTACACATGTTTATAATGAAAGTTATGAATGATGTAAATTTGACACATGTGAGCTATATAATTGAGTTCCCTAGATGTTTCATTGAATCTTACTTATATTTAAATGTACATTCGATAATAGTTGTGAATGTACTTTTAATTTAATGTTGTTGTACTTCAAGTAGATTTTATATTTAAAACATGCATGTCCTAATGTAACACATGCAAATTCAATACATACACACATTCATATTCCAAAGTTTGTGTACTTCATATTCAGGTAGATAATTAATATATCATATCCACTTGTAAGACATAAAATTGAGATCTATATATTCTTAATTTTTAATTTAATTCAAGCTCCATTCACTATGGGCACTAGTAGGAAAGAATGGAGCTAAGAAAACCTTTGGTCTCGCCCATGAAAAATCTAGTTCAAATCATAAATTTCATGCGTGATTTAGTCCACATTATGTGGTTCATCTCTCTCTTGAATAACATTTAATATTCTCTCATGGTCCTCAATATCAAGTCTCCACTTACGAATGTCATGTCGCTTCATAGGAACAAGAGATAGAACGGTGGAAATTACAAGATGACTATACTAATAAACCTTATTGTTAGGTTGATAATTAATAAAATGAATCCCATGTTTAAGTATTTTGGTTTGCTTCAAATATGTTCCTTGCACGACAACTGAACCTGCACAGTGTTCCTCAATGTTAAATATATAGATGTGATAAATACTAACCATATAAACAAACTTAAATATAGTACTAGATCTAGTTGTTTTCCCAATGGAATGCAAACCTTCCTTAACATTGTCAACAATATTTTTTTGTACGTTACTTGATTTTAACTTTTTCAAACTTGCATCTACACCCAATAATTTTAATGGCTCTTTTAACTCATCTTTAAAAAGTGCAATTGATAACAATTGAGTTTTTTCAAGTGTACCAAGATTCTCAAATTGTTTCATTATTTTCTTAGACTTTTTTTTCAATGCCCTCTTCGTAATATTTATGGGTTGTTTAGCATAATCTCTCAATTTTTCCACATCCATTTCAATTAAATGATCTATGCTTTTACGATTAATTTTTCTCTTCAACTGTTGGAGTAGACTATCATTCACATATGTTTCTTGCACTTCCACTGCAAATAAAATAAAATAAAAAATCTTAATATCTCATCTTTAGGGGACCTTCATGAAATAAGTATTTACAAGCTCTTGAACATGTTCTACCTATAATAATGTATACATTAATGAGAGAAACACATACTTGTTTAACCTTGGGTTGATTCAACTTGGGATGCCCCTTGTCCAACATTTTCATCATCAAATGTTTCATGTACACAACAAAAACAATAACTTCTTCTTAGGGGAAAGACCCAAAATGTATATTCACTAATAAGAGACTAAATCGAGACAGTGACTAAATCGAGAGAGTCAATGAGAGAAATTAAGAGATGTGTACTTATTTGATATGCTGAGAATTATGCTTGTTGAGCTTCTGATGACCCTTCTCCAACTTCTGAAGGTTGGGCAACTTGTTGAGCTTGTGATTCTTGAGCATTTCCTACACATGTATGAAGTATAAATTAGTCCTAATTGAGTCTAATTAGGTGCTATTTGGTTCTAATAGGTCCTATTAGGTCCTATTAAGTTCTAATAGGTGGACTATTGGGTCCTAATAGGTCCTATTGGGTCCTAATAGGTTCTATTAGGTCCTAATTAGTCCTAATAGGTTCTATTAGGTTCTAATTAGTCCTAATTGAGTCTAATAGGTCATGTTAGGTCCTAATTGGTCCATATTAGGTCCTAATTGGTCCTAATTGGTCCATATTATGTCCTAATTGGTCCTAATTGAGTCTAATTAGATCTAATAGGTCATAATTGAATCTAATAGGTCCTAATTAGGTCCTAATTGTTCCTAATTGGTCACAATTGAGTCTAGTTGGTCCTAATTGAGTCTAGTTGGTCCATATTAGGTCCTAATTGGTCATAATTGGTCCTAATAGGTCCTAACTAGTTCTAATAAGATTTAATTGAGTCTAATTGGATCTAATTGGTTCTAATTATGTTTAATTAGGTCCTAATTGGTTTTGATTACATCTAATTAGGTCATATTAGGTCCTAATTGGTTCTAATTGAGTCTAATTAGGTGCTATTTGGTTCTAATAGGTCATATTAGGTCCTGTTAGCACCTACAAAAAAATTTCATGGCTATATAATTTCTTCTCTAGCCCCTGCAAAGTTTTCCTGGCCTCTTGCCTTAAACCCTAGGTCTTTATTTCAAAATTATAGTCGTTGGAAGGAGAAAACCCTAAATTGTCTTGGCTAGGTTCTAATTTGTCATTACCTTTTTCGGGCCACTTAAGTGATTTATAACACATGTGCACTTTTCCCTCCTAGTTAGTCACCAGTTCTCTGAGTTTCCAGGTGGTTAGTAATTCTATTCGGCAACTTCAATTTTGTTGTTGTCGTAAGATCTCTTGTTGTTAGTGATTAAGTCCCATACATTCAGTGACTCTACTAGCGGCTTATATCTTCTCTTCAGTCGCTAAATCATGTGATGGTAAGCCCATGTCATAAGGAATGATACAAGTGGATATATAGTCAGATGGAGCTGAGGTGGCGGCTGGTTATTGGTTGCAGGACAGTGAGTTGGATATGTTGTTAGTGGGCATGAGGTCTTCGATCTATGAGGTGAAGTTAAAGCTCAGATTGATCTCATGGTTGTTGTTATACCATTGATATAAGATGCATGATATTTAAGCTAGTGGAATAGCGATAGCCATCTGATTCTCTTTAGGGAATGAAATGCGAAGTGGGATCTCCTTGCCAGTGGGCGCTGACATGCTCTTTCCTGATTGGCCACGGGTGTGGTGACATGGAGTGTTGTGAGTGGGACCGGTGTTTTAGAGTTCAAGCATGATTAAAGATTGACTTGATCTCATGGTTGTCATTATACCGCTTGGATAAGATGCACAAGGTTTAAGCTTGCAGTATAATGACAGTCATTGATCTCAGTGTGCTCAGAGTTTATAATGTATTTGATGATCTAGCAACTATGTGGTCGCATGGTCTCGGGTTCTTGATGGTTAAGTGCCTAACCTCCAGCGATTCAGCAACACAGTTAGTCTCGTGGTCACTGAATCAAATATTTAAGTCAATAATTCTTTTGTGACTTAATATAGACAGTAGGATGAAGTGAAGAAGAGGATTGATGATGGTCACGAGATCTCAGAAAGAAAGTTGAAAAGTCAAAAATTTTCCATGACTACAAGACTCTCTTGCTTGTCACCAGATTGCCAGATGGAAAAATTGAAGATGGCTTATGGTCACGTGATCGCTAGATGAAAGAAAAGTTAAGGGTTTCCTACAGTCACGTAATCACTAAGGTAATTAAGGTTAAAGAAGATGACTGCACAATCTCGCAACTAAAGACAAATGTAAACCAGGATTCCTATAGGGTTAAACTTGAGAAGCCCGGGAAAGATGAATAGATCTGACGGTTGTGATATAAAGTGAGCCCAAATTTGAATGCTGACCATTGATTTTCTATCTTGCACCATGAAAGTAGCCATTTCTTTCAGATTTGAATATTTTAAGGTTTTCTCAGTGACAAAGGATTGGTATTCAATGTTTAAGTGGCTAGATCAGGTAGTTGTGATTTTGTCAACTGCTGCGGCGTGGTCTAGAGAGTTTGATGATTGATTGCAGAGGGTCTATACCATGAAGGAATGGGTAGGTAGTTGCTTGAGGCATGTTTTAGGGGATGTGATCAGACTAATAAACATGGTGAATTCATGATCTTCGGTACATCACTTAGAGATTTCTCATAAATGAAGATCATTCTTGGATCTGATCGCTTGGTTTTCTCCCCTGTAATAAATTCTTGATTAATCTAGTTGGTTTGGTGGGTGAAAACCCTAACTTTTTCTCTAAATGATTCGTAGCTTGTTGCAATCCTTTTTCCTATAAAAGGATTGTTAGAGTTTTAGGTGACTCTACAACACCCCTAGGATCGAATGCAAGACCAAGATAACTTCCACAAGACAATTGCATTAAGATGCAAGAATGATATTATTGATCATGGACATGATTAAAATGTACATAATAGCCCTCCTTATATAGGAAAGGAGATAAGAGACAACGATAAGGAGCTGATAATCTATTACCTATGCTAGGTGTAATCACATGTCCACCAAATGTGGATCATCCTCCATTATGTAATAAAGTATGTGCAATGGATTAAGATGATAATCTGATAAGAGCACTAAAGGTGGATCTAGCACCAAAAGTGGAATTTCTCCTACACCATGTGCTTAATAGATGTGCACACTCCTAGGTGTCTCAATCACAAACTATTATGCAATGCATTATCCTAAGTAAGATTAAGTAAAGTATAATTAAAAATATTTAATTACACCAACACCCCCCCTTAAGTGCAACTTAGGGGAATGCACTTAAACTCACAATGCAAAATGGGTTCCGGCTACTAGGCCATGTTAGGTACCCATGTACAAAATGCATAACTCTCATAAAGTGGAGAAAGAGGGAAAACCTCATGGGAAAAACCCTCCCCCAAAAAGAGAGAAGAAAACAAGATGCGTGGATGGATGGAGTGCTCAAGACCCCCCAAGAACTACATACATCATGTATATACAAAGAATTATCCCCCCATAAGAAGGATAGTTGGAGACATGATATCCCCCCCATAATGAAGAATCTCCTACAAAAATGGTGAGTACTTGAAGACAAAGTATAGTCCAATGACTACAAACGACATTTCTCCCCTTGGGAAGAAGATATACCAAGTAAAAATGTAGGTGTGGTTTCCATTCTAGATAGGAACTAGGAAGTGGAATCCAAATGAAGTATGATGATGATGCCATGAACCAATCCATATCCAAATGAAAGAAGGAAGAAGGTCTCCAAATATGCATTTTTGAAGACTGAATAGGCCTCTCCAATCTCAAAGAATCTATCACATCATGTGACAAACCAAGTGAAGAAGAAGAATCAAGAATGTCAATCTCCAAAGAATTTGAAGAAGTATCTCCAACTGTGATGAAACTATCATCAAAGAGAAGAGAAACCCCCTCAAGTATGTCTCCCAAATCTGAAATATGAGACTCCACAAATAATGAACCAATATTTGGCAAGTAAGAATCCCAATCAGGAAGACAAATAGATATCTCTTGCAATGAATCACTGGAATCACCAACAAGAGATGATTGTGTGATCTCAACTAGAGAAGTAGGAGCTGCAGGAGGAGCCACTGGATCATCCTCACTCTCAATTGATGCAAATTCTTCAATTGCATCTAAAGTATAATCATCATAGGGAATATTATCTACATCATCAAGAGGAATGAGGCAATCTGAAGCAAGATCATCTGGGAATGGAGGAACATGTGGATCACCAATAATCTCCCAAATGATTATCCAAATTATGTGTGGACATTGAACACCTCTAAATCTGGGGTAGATGTCATAGAAGAGACACAAACTGATGCTACTAATAATCAAATTTATAATATGACCATTTTTTTCTCCCCAAACATATTGCTTCCCCTATGACTTTGGCTCAGGAATGAGTCCATAAAGATGAGGCAAGAGATTAAGCCATCTACAATGTGTGATGATTCCTTTTGCCCATGACTCATAATTATCCTTAGTCAAAAGTACTACTATAGGATGTGTTTCATAACCCATGATTACATTAATGATACACTTCTCTCATTACAAATTGAGATCAACAAATTATTACACTTCAAAATTAGGCTATAATCGACTTAGATCATTATGCAAAAGACCAAGCTAAGGCTTATGCATTACAAATGAAAAAACTAAGCCAATTTTTGAAAGTACAATTTTTGGTCACAGTCACTAAAATTTAATTCCAGATCTAGAAAATACAAAAAAAATTATGCACTTTAAAAAAAATTGCACCTAAAAAGGAGTTCATATGAGCTCAAACGAGGCTTTGAAAGTTGCAAAAATTGAGATTTGCGATTTTAAAAAAACTTCAGAAATAGAGATCAAAAACCACCCAAACCATTGTGTAGATCATGAAATTCTACCCCAAAACAAAAAAAATTGCTCAAAAAAAGGAGTCCAGATGACTTAGATATCGTTGTTTGAAAATCGTCTCTGAAATTATTATTTTTGAATCGCCGCCGCCGCACTTCCAAAATTTAAATAGCTCTAGATTTGGCCTCAGGTGTCCGATTTGGATGAAATAAAATTTGATTTAGGGGTTTTTGGACCTCCTTAATATGATGCCAACCTCTGATTTGTACCAACAAGCACCAATATTGACCTGCAATAGAAAGCCACAAAATACAAAACTCCAAATTTTCTCCAAATAGACTATGCAATGGTGATATCTAAATACCTTTATTCTACACCCACAATTGAATCAAGCCAAGATTGCACTTTTTGAGAAGAGGTCTTCACACCTTGAGAGCTCCGATACCATGTTAGAGTTTTAGGTGACTCTACAACACCCCCAGGATCGAATGCAAGACCAAGATAACTTCCACAAGATAATTGCATTAAGATGCAAGAATGATATTATTGATCATGGACATGATTAAAATGTACATAATAGGCCTCCTTATATAGGAAAGGAGATAAGAGACAATGATAAGGAGCTGATAAGCTATTACCTATGCTAGGTGTAATCACATGTCCACCAAATGTGGATCATCCTCCATTATGCAATAAAGTATGTGCAATGGGTTAGGATGATAATGTGATAAGAGCACTAAAGGTGGATCTAGCACCAAAAGTGGAATTTCTCCTACACCTTGTGCTTAATAGATGTGCACACTCCTAGGTGTCTCAATCACAAACTATTATGCAATGCATTATCCTAAGTAAGATTAAGTAAAGTGTAATTAGGAATATTTAATTACACCAACAAGGATTTTCAAGATCATTTAGAAGGGTTCCAATTTTTGGTAATCTAAGGGGTTCCAGATCTTGGTTCCATGAATGGTCTACCTTGTAAATATTTCCTTCTTCTCTTCATATAAGGTGTTCCCTCTTTCCTTTCTGGTTTGGAGAAGATAATATAAATTGTAACAGTCTGTCTTATGTATGAGATTTCAATATATTTGTACTGCTATCAGATTGTCTCCATTTGAGTTTTAGGCTTATTGATTGAAGCATCAAGGGTGTTTCAGCCTTTCTATTTGCATTTCCTATGTGTCTGCAATAGAGTTGTTTTCACAGAAACAACTAAGTTTAGGACTGGTTTTCATATGTGTATGAGCTGGGGTATCAAGGGTATTTCATGCTTGTCTTTTAGTGGATGTTGATTAATGTATTACCTGTTTATAGGTCTCTTCTAAGGGGAGGGTTAAAATATTTTGAATAGGTGATAGCATATCTAGGTACACAGGTGGATTGTTGAAGTGAGATCTGATCAGTGGTGTATGTTTGGTGTAAGGCACTAACATATTAGGATGTATTGTCTTCTTGTTTCATAGCTCTTTGTTGCAGTGAGGTATTTGACTCTGCTGTCCATTGGATAAGGCACTAGGTTATGAGAAACTTAGGGTATTTCAGGGGTCCATTCAACCCAAAATTTAGATCATTCAAATTAAAGCACCACATTTCCCTTTCATGTTGTTAGAGTAGGTTTCTAGTTTTTAGACTCATTCCATGCAAGTAGGTTATTGCATAAGGTTATGGTCTCATTGGGGTACAAGATACCTATATAGGGGTCTGATAACTATTCCACAATAATCTATCTACAGGCCTTTTGTTTATCAAGAAGAGTCATGAGTGTGTAGATAAGGCAATACCCGCCTGAGTGATGTAGAGCTCAAAGAAGGAGGATGCTCTTTGTCCTCATCAATTAGCCCTTTTTCCCTGTCAGACTTTGGAGTGGAGACTAACTAGTTTGTCATCATAGTGTAAACCTGACACTGTGTGGAAAAAGAAAAGCCAATAGGTCCTATTAGGTCCTAATAGGTTCTATTAGGTCCTAATTAGTCCTAATAAGTTCTATTAGGTCCTATTAGGTCCTAATTGGTTGTAATTGAGTTTAATCAGTTCTAATTGAGTCTAATTGGATCTAATTGAGTCTAATTAGGTCTTAATTGATTCTAATAGGTCATATTAGGTCCTAATTGGTTCTAATTGAGTCTAATTGAGTCTAATTGGTTCTAATTAGTCCTAATAGGTCCTAATAGATCTTAATTAGTCCTAATTAGGTTCTAATAGGTCCTAATAGGTCCTAATTAGTCTTAATAGGTCCTAATTAGTCCTAATAGGTCCTATTAGGTCCTACTTAGTCCCAATAGGTCCTATTAGGTACTATTTGGTTCTAATTAGTTCTAATTTGTCCTAATTGGGTATAATTGGTCCTAATTGAGTCTAATTAGGTGCTAATTTATTATAATTGAGTTTAATTGGGTTTTAATAGGTCATAATTGGTTTTAATTGAGTCTAATTAGGTGCTAATTGGTTCTCATTAATTCTAATTGGGTCCTAATATGTCCTATTAGTCCTAGAATAGGTCCTAATTAGTCCTAATTCTAATTGGGTCCTAATAGGTCCTATTACTCCAAATAGGTCTACAGTTAGGTCTAGTTAAGTCTAATAGACCTACAATATCACATTTACATGAACATTAAGACAAGTCTTGACCATCAACTTAAAATATCTATCTAGAGACATCTTAGACATACCTTGTTTCTGACGATGATATCTTTTTCATGATTCTTCACGTAGTCTTTGTTAAGTCTCTTCTGAATAATGTCGTGTACTTTTGTTTAGCCTTCTCTTTTTATTTCCCATCACAACTTAGAAAATTATTCTGTGCCAAAATGTCTTCCTTCTCCTAAATGTGAATTATTTTACAGCTTTCAGATTTATGAAATGAAAAAATAATACATTTATTTATACCTAATTCTTATTAACCGAAAATGCCACCAAAAAGGCTAACATAGGTTTCTATCGAAAGTCAAACTTGACTTTCTATCGAAACTAAATAACTTTCAATTGAAACTGGCTTAGTAATGACTAAATTTTACATTTTTCAACAAAGTAATTTCAATTGAAAGTCAAAACTTTCGATTGAAAGTGCCTGGTTTGGGCCATGGTTGCAAGTTTTGAAGAAATTTTGAGAATTTCATGGCTTCAGGCCTCAAGCGCGCTAATCAAATGGATGAATAAGAAGACATCATTTTTCATACAACAAGTTCTCAGAACTAGCTTTCTAATGATTATATATTTGACTATATTTAAAGTTATTATGTGTATGGTTTTTGACGTTAAATGAAAGTAGGTTTTTTATCAAATATAAACCTCTGAGTTTGATGTTCAATGAAAAATAGTAAAACAAGGAATTTTTTTTTGAAAAATAAATGTGCCCTCTGTATTCGAGTCTACTTTCTATTAAAAAAAAATTAAAATTTGATAAATACACAATAAGTTATAAGCTATGTAGTCAGGGTACGTCAAAATTTTGGTTTAGTCAACTTCAAACGTTAATAAAATATACAATAATAGTGATAATGTCATCAAACCAATTGCATTCCCTTTGTATGGATGTTACAAAACTAAATTTGAAATAATCGTATTCGTATCTATTTTACAAAAAAAGTTATGCTCTATGAAAACAATGTTACTATTTGAAAATGACGTTTTCAGCACCATACAAATTTTCATGGGAGAAAGAAAAAAGTATTCAAATAAATTCAAAGAAAATAAAAAATAAAAATATTTAGAATCTAGACAGAAAATCCTAAAAGACTCTAATTTACTTCATCCTCCGATTTCGAGTGGTTCAACAGCAATATGCATCAGAATCTGAAAGTTTTTCTCAAAATGTAGAGTTCAGTGTCTGTTCAGGCTAAAAAATGTAACCCACTATTGTGGGTTCACCCATTCCTTAACTGAGTTTTCCTAGCTCTTATCTTAACCATTTTTTTTTCTGCCTTCTCAATTTTGTCTAACTGACCTTGATAGACATTATTACACGTGTTTACATCTTATGAGGATTCTAGCACTGATTTTATCACAACTTCCATTAGAGATTCAGCTTCCTGAATTTTCTTTGAAAGGTCTGATGTAAGTTTGTCTTTATCCATACAATCAGCTATTATCTTTCTTACTTTAGCTGCTAAATCTTTCAAAAAAGCTTGACCAACTTTTAGAGAACTAAGGTCAAGTGCAAAATTTTCTATCAGCTCATTCAATCTTTTCTTGAGATATTTTTCTTTTGCAACCTTGGATGTTGATTCTTCTAGGCTTCAGAAGTTTGCTTTGAAGTTTGAAAGGATGTTGCTTACATCATCCACTGAATGAACATTTACTTTTCTTTTCCTCAGGTAGTAGGTGTAATACCCCAAAAATGGGCTATAGGTTCATTAACCTCCTACATCTTCAAATCGAACGAAATCGACATCAAAGTCCTAACCTAAGGCACATCTGCACATTATCGAATCCTAATTAATTATCCTAAATTCAGCATTGGGGAATATTCCTAGCAATATTCCTATTTATCCTAATTATCTTTAATTTAATGATTATTTGGCAATAAATCTTATTATCCTAAAGTCAATTAATTGAATATTCTAAATATTTAATTAATTAGATTTAATACTGCCACTTAATTATTTAGTTAGATTTAATTATATTTATCCCTAAATTGTATTATTTAATTTTGACAATAAATCAAAATATCCTATGACTAATTGATTAAATTGTTATTTAATTAATTAAAGTCAGTTGTCAATTTTTAATAATATAGTTTTTGAATAAAAGTTTGATTTAATAATTGATTAACCCATAAATCAATTGTTTTATTTCAAAAATCAGTTAAGTTGAAGATAAATCACTTTATTTATTTAAATAATTCATAATTATCTATGCACATGTGAAAGAGCAGTTAAAATTTAAATCAAAAAATCAATTCAAGTTGTTATCTTTTGGAAACTCAACATCTATTTTGAGTTGAAAGCTGGTCTAAACTTCTAATTTGAATTAAAAGGCTATTTTTGCATGATTTGCATGATTTTGTGAGTTAATCTGATTCTGATTTCTTGTTGACTCAAAAATCAACCTGAGTTTATCAAGAGTGATTTATGGCTTTTCTCATGCACCCTCAAAGCCCTGGATTTCTATAAAATCAAAGCTCAGCTCTTCACAACAAACCCACCTCAAATTTGCACAATTACTCTAGCAAATTTGCGATTGAAAAATTAAGCACTTGTGACAGGTGATTTGTGAGATCTTTCATAGTTGGTCATAGTTTTTCATAGTTTTCATATCATAGCTTTGCATTCATAACTTTCATATCATTCTTAGATTAATTTGCATATCATCTCAATTTCATTTCTAGATTAGATTTCATATCAGTTTTTCATCTTATTACATATAAAATCCAAAAAAAATAAATTAAATCTATATTCATTTCATATCCATCTTCTACATTCAAATCCTTCATTTATATGTTGCATTGTCACTGATCTTGGTCTGATCAGAGAATACATACTCGCACTACTAGAAGGTAGTAAATTGCCTAGTTAGCTTAGTTTCAATTATTTGCAGATTTCAATTTTTGCTAACCTCTAATGTTTTACTGAAGTGTTGTGTCCGCAGCTAGGTACAATTTTCACACACACATTTCTGGTACCCACCATGGGGCCCTGAAATGGGTTTCCATTTGACTTCTATCAATTTCTTATCATTTTCTGGTTAAAATTGCAATCTTTTATTTTCTATCTGTACATTTTTTGTATGACTTTCTGACAAAAGTCATACCAGGAAGACCCCACTATCATACGACAGTTGAAAATTTTAAGGCTCATATTAGAACTCACCCATTGTCATTTGGGAGCTCGATTATCATATGAGAGGACACCCACTGTCGTATGAGTTTCCCAACTATCATTTGGGAGGTAACCAACTATTGTACAAGTTTCAGTGCCAGAATTCAATTGTCATTTCAAATTTTTTTGGTAGTTTTTCAGATTTGGACTAACAGCTAACCCTAACAATTGAAATCTTTTGTTTTTGACTGATTTTTGTTGAACCTGATTTGGAAAGCACAAGAAAATTGCTAAAACATGTAAAAATATACTAAGCGCATTGTGAGGAATTTAGGTATTCTTCTCAAGCTGATAACTTTTCAATTTGGATTAAAAGGAACTCTCACGTGTCAAGCTTGTGTGACCTTTACTATTTTCATATCACAGACTTCATTTTGGGCTATAAAACGAACATAGATTTTCTTTCTGCATATTCATTACACATAGTAAATAGGCCCTATGAACACTTTTAAAGATGATCTCAAGAGAGTGGGCTTCTTTCACTTGTTCATGCATGTGAAGCTCTTCTTGATGAAGGATCCCCTTGTAGGTAGGGAGGATACTGAGATTGTCTTGCATTCTACTGGGTTTGTAGTCCTCGACTTTTGATCGATACATTCTCTCTCTGGGGAGGTTGATAGATCTTGAGTTGTTGACATCACAGATCTTGGTGAGATAAATTTTAGTCTTAGCATGTTGGATTAATCTGTCTGCTTTGTTTTGGTGAAGTGAAGAGGCTAGGGGATTATGCTCTACTTCCTTTTTGGATAGTACCAGAAACCCAGATCCTTGAATCTAATCTAGTCCCCCTTTAGTATCTTTTGTGAGTCACCTTTAGAGAGGGTTAACTGTAGTGGACATTCCCTTAATTGGGTCAACCACATGGATAGAACCTCAAGCGGTAATAGCCATTTTCACCGTGGTAGCAATAGTCGCTATATAAATGTCCTTGTGGAGGAAATTTTCACAGGTGTGATCTCTTGTTGGGCTATCAGATCTCCCTAGCAGCTCCTGATGTATTAAATTCTTAGACTGTTAAAACCCTGGTGCCCCTGGATTGGAGTTCACCCTCTTGAGATCACAAAAGTTGCAGTCACACCATTACTACAAACCCTAGTGAGGCCAAATTTTCATTTTCTAGGACTATGTGTGTTATTGAAAAACTTTTTGGAACATACATAATTAGCACTCCTAGGGATTGGTGCATTAAGTCACTTGATTGTTCATGCACAGGGTTTCTTTGTCCTCTGTTCATTATTTTCAGTGGCACTTGAAATCACTTGCTTGTTGTTCTGCATGCTTGCTTTCTTATTTGGTTATTCAAAATGAACGATCCTAGAATAATCTTCAAACCTGGACAGAAAAATTTGCAAACAATCTGAAATTGAAAACCTAAAATTTATAGAATCTAAAGTAAAATTTCTTTCTGGAGTCAAAATTTGTCCCACGAGGTTAGATTATTGTACGAGTTTTGGCAATTGTCATTTGGGAACCCCTGTATTGTCGTATGAAAACTTGTATAGTGTTGTACGAGTTTTGTCACTAGTCAAAAGAAAAAAGTCAAAATCCTTCTATCAATTGTCGTATGAGCCTGCAAAAATTCATTTGAGAATTTTTGAAAAATTGCAAGAAAGTTGTCAAAATTATCAGAGACCTAGCTTTTACAACCTATGTCTAGAATTTGTCAAACAAATCACTGTGTCAGGAATAGAGCAAAAACTAGAAAGAATCTGATCATTTTCCTAATGTGGCCTTTTGAGTCTGATCTAGCCTTCTATTTTATCGATTTGAGTCTTTTTTATCTTGTGTCAAAAACCTTGTCATAATTATCAATCTTCAATCAATCTTCAAAATGGCTTAGTGTTGTGAACTCATGCCTGCTATCTTTTGGGTGTCTACCCATATTATCAAGGCATAGTATCCTTCATTTACATCCAATCTAATCTTCAATCAAACCAATCTTGACAACGTTGCATCATTTGATCTTCTTGAGTCAAGTCATTCTTCAGTCATCTTCATCTTTCTCTCTTGCTTCATCCAAGTTTAATGGCCGAAACTAAAGCTTCCTCACACAATAAATTAGGACACAATACTTTACCTTTGACTTCTCATGTGGGTCCAACCTTCGAACAACTCTACAATTCAAGTATTTATGAAGATGACGGTCTTGGCAATCTTTGATTGAAAACTGGTTACGTTCCTCCCCCTCCATCAACTCAAGGAGGTAATCAACAAACCCCACATTAATCTATCCCAGGGATTCCTACAACTCCTAACATGTCTCATGGAGGGACAAATCATGGGTCTCAAGGACCTCACTCTCAACATGGTGTGGATCAAGAACCTACACCTGAAATTACTCAATATCAAAATGATGATAACTTCAAAAGAATGATGAAACATTTCTTGAAAGAAGACAGAGAGGCATATTTCCTAGAGTTAGCTCATCAAGGAGCTAAACTTCATCCAAACTTTAATGTCGAAGATATCATTACTCATGAGGAAGAAACTCCTATCATGGCTATGATGAAATAGATGCATGCCATGCAAGTCAAGCTCAACAAACTAGAGAAAGAAAAGGAACCTAAGGAGTTCTCCATGGAGGGCCTATGCCCTTTTCCATTTGATAAGGACTTGTACATGCCACCATCCCCAAAAAGAGTGGAAATGCCTAAATACAATAAGTATGATAGAAACTCTGATCCTCAAGATCATGTTAGAGAATTTTGTACTCAATCTATGGAGTTCATGCATGAACCTGTTAGAGTAGTCTTATGTTAGCTAATAATTAAATCATTTAATTATTAGTTTATCATACTCTAGGCTTAAGTTTCACTTAGGCGCTTTATAATTCTTTAGGGTTTTAGCCTTTAGGGTTTCGTGTTTCCTTTTATAAGGATTCACTTCTTTCATTTCAATAAGGAGATTGTATTGTAATTTCATTTGGTCAATAGAAGCTTTTTCTATCACAATGATTTTCCTGTCTCTGGCCTTTTGGCCGCCATAGCTTTCTGTCTTGTTGCTTCTTCTTTGTGACAGTCTTGCATGCAGGTGTTCTTGGGATGATTTGCGTTTGTCAAATCTAACATGGTATCAGAGCTCTCCTGTTGTTCGCTGTTCGAGTTTCGTTGAAGCACAGAGGGTTTCAGAAGTTTTTTTGTGGATCTGGGGGGAGCCGAAATTTGGCTCACCTTGGGCAAAAATGGACACCACCATTGTGTCCGGAAGGCCCAAGAACCCCTAAATCCATATAAAACTTGTCCATTTTGGACACAGTGGCATCTGAGGCAAAAAATTTTTGCATACCAAGGCCGTACGGCCCTGGCACGCACTCCGAGGCGGGTACATGGCGATTTTTTTTTAAAAAAAATTATATTTGGGGCCGCCGCTCAGCGGCCACCCCCGCGCCGCCCCGCAGCCACCGCAGCCGCGGCCACCGCCCGAGCGGCCACCGCAGCCGCGGCCCCCTCTGCTGCAGCGCCTCCCTGCGGCCTCCGCCGCCCTCGGCCCCGCCGCCCGCGCCCTCCGCTCCGCCGGCCCCGCCCACCGCCGGCACCAGCGCCCTCTGCTCCGCTCCGACGGCCTCCTCCCGGCTCTGCCGCCTCCCGGCTCCTCTGCGGCCTCCCCTCGGCTCCGCCAGCGCCCCCGCGCCCCCGCTCCGCTGGCCCCCGCCGCCGGTGGCGGCCCATTTCAGCCCCCGCGGGCTCCTTTCATAACAGTGCGGTCATATGACCGACCAGGGGCTGCGGCCCAGCCCCCGGAGCGCGCCATGCGCCCGGGGGCCTATTTTTTTTAGCCCCTGGGGCTCTTTTTTGGCCTTTTTGGGGGTACCTGGGCCTTTTTCGCTCTACAGGGAGCATACGGGGGTCTTTTTCTGACTTCTTTATATCGTCAGAAAGCTCTTTCTGAGCTCTTTCCGATGATGGAGGTTAGGGTTTTGGGTTCTGCCGTTTCAACAGTGTTTTTTGCTGTTGAAGTCTGATATCTCTTTTTTGCCTTCCGAGAGTCATATCTGGCTCATCCGGACTCCTTTTTTGGCAAACGAGATATCGTCGGAAAGCTGTTTCTGTGTACTATTCAGTGGCAGAGGTATTTCTTCCAGATTCTACTCCAGGTTTTCACTCCTCCGAGTTATGCAGTTTATGCCCTCTGGTGGTGTGCTTGGTTCTACAGGTCCGGGGATCTCTTTTTTTGGTTTCTTAGTGCACTCTTCTTTCTGACTTCTGAGCTTGCATGCTCTTTCTGATGTATCTTTGTTCTATAAACGCACTGAGATAAAGTGCCCTCTTCTTCTTTTTTGGGATCTTTTTCACCTGGTTCAGTTTTAGTATTCGCACTCAGTTATAAAGTGCCATGGGGGGATTCTGATGCATTTGCCACTATAGGCGCATCCACTCTTGTCAAGTGAGCGTACCTTCCATGACATTAGCCCATGTAGACTGTGTCTATGACACCGCCCTTTATCCTGTGTGTGTGCTTCTGTTGCACTGTTGGTGTTCCTGGTTCTTCTTCTGCAGCAATTTCTGGCATCGCATTTCAGTGTTCCTGTCACCTCTCCCAGTTCAGCATTATGGGGGGGTTCACCTATTGGTTCTATTGCTTCCTGGTTTGATTGATCAGCTCTTCAGACACTTGTCTTCTCTACCTGGTCATGCACTTCAGTGGGGGTTCCAGCAGTATCTTCTGACAGAGTTTTCAGACATGCTTCAGAGGAGTTTCTTGCTCTCTTCTTGTTCCTTTCTCTGGGACATCTTTTGCTTTATGTTTGGGTACCTGATCAGGCCTAGTTGCCGGGACCCATCTTTCCTGCTTTCTGCAGTAGTTTAGCTTTTTTTTCTTCTCCCTAAGTTACACTTAAGGGGGGGTGTTAGAGTAGTCTTATGTTAGCTAATAATTAAATCATTTAATTATTAGTTTATCATACTCTAGGCTTAAGTTTCACTTAGGCGCTTTATAATTCTTTAGGGTTTTAGCCTTTAGGGTTTCATGTTTCCTTTTATAAGGATTCACTTCTTTCATTTCAATAAGGAGATTGTATTGTAATTTCATTTGGTCAATAGAAGCTTTTTCTATCACAATGATTTTCCTGTCTCTGGCCTTTTGGCCGCCATAGCTTTCTGTCTTTTTGCTTCTTCTTTGTGACAGTCTTGCATGCAGGTGTTCTTGGGATGATTTGCGTTTGTCAAATCTAACAGAACCAACCTACTTAATGTGTCTCTTCCCTTGATCTCTAGGAGGAGTAGCCATTCATCGGTTCTCTAGGATGCCTCCAACTATCAAAAATTTTGAGGAGTTGATTAAACTATTTTATCAGCAATACTCCTACAATATCCAGCATCTAGTCACCGTGATCAACATTTGCAATTTGAAACAATATCCAAGAGAACCATTCCTGACATTTGTCAAAAGATGGAAGAAGAAATTTTCTCTATATGCTAGACCCATTCCAAAAACTAACAAAAATGGAAAT
Source organism: Chamaecyparis obtusa (assembly GCA_027943335.1). Classification (NCBI taxonomy): domain Eukaryota; kingdom Viridiplantae; phylum Streptophyta; class Pinopsida; order Cupressales; family Cupressaceae; genus Chamaecyparis; species Chamaecyparis obtusa. The sequence continues at coordinate 495,912 of BSBK01003519.1, read as the reverse complement.
CTTCATCAATAATCTTGTTCCAGAAATCAACTACCCTCCACAAATGCAAAATCATACATCTTTTGATAAGATGGTAGATAATGCGATCAAAATTGAGAAAGTACTTGTGAAAAAAGGAGACATCACACTTCAAAAGGACAAGTATGAATCTGGATCTAGTTCTAAGGATAAGAATAAAAACTAGAACAAGAACAAAGGTGTTGTCACAAATGGTGTTGTTGATACTCTTTGTGCCCCATCCAAGGCACCTACTTCCAATCTTACTGTTGGCACCCAAGCCATAAAAGCTTCTAAATCAAAAACCATAGAGTCTAACAAAAAGTCATCTGAATATAAACCTTGGGCTTCAGATCCTAAACGCAAGTTTACTCCTCTTGGAGAGTCCTTGGAATCCGCTATGAAAAATTTGTTGGTGAATAACATCATCTCTTTGCCTTAGATCCAAAAATTTGATCCCGAACCTAAATCGAAATGGTGGAAAGAGAATGACTTATGTGACTTCCATCATAGTAAGGGTCATAAAACCAATAACTGTTTGCGCTTGAAACATACCATTCAAGACAAAACTTATAGTGGAGAAATCATGATTGATAATCATAAGAGTAATAATGACCATATAGCATTCACGGAGCCATTTTTGAAACATAGTCAAGGAGATTCATATTCTCAACCTAATGTGGGTGCAAGGTCAATTATGCTTATTCTAGAAATAATGTTGTTGTCAATATGGTTGAACCATGTCTATCTGAGCATTGCAATGTCATAACAATTGTAAGAAAAGATAGAGAAAATCAATCAACTAATGCAGTTACTCGATCACAAGCTTAGGTGCATTTGCAAGGACAAATCCCAGACTCATCAAATGTCCCTAAGGTGTCTTTCAATCTATCTTCCACTTCTAAATAGAAGGCTACATCTAAATCTTCAAATCCTAAAGACATGAGGCCTACATCCTACAGTATTATTCAACAACTCCAACATACCAATGCAAAAGTCTCCATGTTTGAGATGCTTCAGATATCTCTAGCTCATAGAGTCATTCTAGACAAACCTTTGCTCGGATTCAATGTTCCTGATAACCTTCATTAAGACAGGTTCCAAACTATGGTTGGTCATCTTACGTCTCCACAATATATTTCCTTTTCAAAGGAAGATGATAACTCCTTGAGTCATCTGCATAACCAGCCCTTGCATATTGAAGTTTTGATAAAAAATCATCATGTCAAACATGTGTTGATAGATGGGGGCACTAGCCTAAATATCTATTCTTTCAGATTGATCACATAATTGGAATTTTCAGAAATGGCTATTGATCCTAGAAAGAAGATAACTATCAAGGCATATGATGAAGAAGAAAGATCCTCCAAGGGAACAATTGTCTTGCCTATCAGAACAGGTCCTATCATCAGAGATACTACATGTCAAGTTCTTGATATACCTTTAGCTTACAACATCCTTCTAGGGAGACCCTGGATACATGAAATGAAAGCTATTCCTTCTACATACCATCAGTGTTTGAAATTTTCTTATGAAGGAGTAGAGGTAACCATTCTAGCTGACGTGTCTACAATTTGCAATGCATTGAAATAAAGTGTGGATAAACTTGTTCCTAATAATAGAGAATCTTCCACTAGGCAAACAGATGTAGCATCCACATCCAAAATGGAAGAAATTGCTAAAGAGGTCACAATCAAAGAAAATGGTATGGGAGAATATACTATGGAGCTAGTCTTATCTTTGACATCTCTCCCTATCTCACCTAATTCTTATGGGAAAATTCTAAAACAATCCAAACCAGAATCTAATGAACCTCTTGAGGCATATAAAGGAAATTTTGTTGTAGAACAAGTATCTAAACAATAATTTGAAGAGGATGAAGTTGTGCTTACATGGCTATACAAGGATGAACCTAAATCTCAAATTGATCAAACATGTGATTCTAAAACATCGAAGATCCCTTCTAATTCATATGGTCCAGGGGACAGATTGATCACAAAGATGGGGTATATAGGGAAAGGACCTCTAGGACTACAAGGTAAAGGTCTTCTATCACCTCTTGACCATCATGGTTGAGAAAACAAGAATATAATAGGTTTAGGGCACAAGAAGAAGTCTTTCTATCTTAGGAAAAACATGATGCAGGAGCATCTTGCATCATAAAATAAAAGGGGGCATGATAAAGGAAAAAAAAAAGAAAAAGAGGAAAAAAAAGAGAAAAAAAAAAAGAAAAAGAAAAGGAAAAAAGTTATTTCGTTTACCAAGGTGCATAGGTGGGAAAAAAAATAAAAAAATCATTTCATTTATCGAGGTGTGTAGGTGGCATTTTAAAAATTTGTAGAAAGTTCTTGCATTTAATATTTGTAGCTAGGTAGTTACACCTTTCTATTTTCTTATTGGCCCACAAAGGCAATGTAATTTTGTAATTAGTCCACATGGTGGTGCTTAATATTAATTGGGTGGGTATTTAATATTTGTATTAAGGTAGTTATAAATATATTTTATCCCACATTGGTTGTGTTGTAATATCTTGGGTGGTAAATGCCTATATAAAGAAGGCATAGGAGCATTCATAAGCAAGCTCAAGTTGTAGAATCTTGTATTGTAGAAAAAGCTCTCTCATTGCAAGCTCTTAGATTGTAAGCTCTTGGGTTATAATTTTGGAGGATGTAAAATCTCTCATTTTGTAGATCTCATATTTGGAGAAAGCTCTCATGTTGTAAGATCTCTCAAGTTGTAATGATTTTCAAGTATTAATGTATGCTTTGTAAAGCATTTTGCCTTCTCTTTGTCTCCATGTTGTTATGTATTTGATTATTATTTGGTAAGGGTGGGGTGGCCCTTCATCAGTGGTATTAGAGCAGGTGTTCTTCATTGTGTAAACAGATCACCGACTGTGAGATAGTTTGCACGATGACCGTGGGTTAAGGTTTATGTGTAAACAGATCACCGACTATGAGGCAGTTTGCACCAAGACCATGGGTTGGGTGAAGTTTTCCTTAAGAGGATGTGGGTATGGAGAAGAGAATGAAGAAGATGACTTTTGTGATTAGATGGATTCTTAGAATTCCTAGACTTGAGAAAAATAGAGAGAGATATCAAGAAGAGACAAGAGTTGCAATATTGGATTTGAAGAAGCAAGTGGCTGAATTAGAAGTGGAGCTAAAAAAGAGAAGAGTGACTCATCAGAAAAGAGATGATGGCAATTCTTTGGATGCAGGAAAGAAAGAGGATGTGGTGGAGTATCATGTAAACGATACAAAAGAAGAGGAAGAGCATGAAGATGAAAGGATTTGTGAACCTGAAGTTGATGAAGATGATTTATTAATGAAGATTGCAGTAGTTGAGGAAGAGTGGAACATATTGGTTGGAGGTCAAAAGAAAGAAGTTGTTACATGCCTTGTTGAAGACACGAAGGAAGAAAATAAAGATGAAGATGTGAAAGAGGTAAATTTTTATGAATCATGGGATGCTAACTATGAGATAGATTTGAAATATAATGATGATGGTTTGTATGAAGACCTTGCAAGTGATGTTTGGTATGCAATAGAATATTTTTATGGTGTTCTAGAGTTTATTACAAGTGTATTAGATCCTAGAAATTTGGAGGAGATTGAGAGTTACAGATGGACAAAGTTGATTGTAGAGGAGTATTATCAGCAACAGATATTTGTTCCAGCAAGGTGTTGGAAGAGAAGAAAAAAATATATATATCAACAGTGGATACTTCATTTTGTGAATCTATATCCACAAAATTTTTCCTACCTTGGATGTCTGATGCAGGAGCATCTTGCATCACAAAATAAAAGGGGGCATGATAAAAAAAAAATATTAAAAAAGAGAGAAAAAAAAAGAAAAATCATTTCATTTATCAAGGTGTGTAGGTGGCATTTTAAAAATTTGTAAAAAGTTCTTGCATTTAATATTTGTAGCTAAGTAGTTACACCTTTCTATTTTCTTATTGGCCCACAAAGGCAATGTAATTTTGTAATTGGCCCACATGGTGGTGCTTAATATTAATTGGGTGGGTATTTAATATTTGTATCAAAGTAGTTATAAATATATTTTATCCCACATTGGTTGTGTTGTAATATCTTGGGTGGTAAATGCCTATATAAAGAAGGCATGGGAGCATTCATAAGCAAGCTCAAGTTGTAGAATCTTGTATTGGAGAAAAAGCTCTCTCATTTCAAGCTCTTAGATTGTAAGCTCTTGGGTTATAAGCTTGGAGGATGTAAGATCTCTCATGTTGTAGATCTCATATTTGGAGAAAGCTCTCATGTTGTAAGATCTCTCAAGTTATAATGATTTTCAAGTATTAATGAGTGCTTTGTAAAGTATTTAGTCTTCTCTTTATCTCCATGTTGTTATGTATTTAGTTATTATTTGGTAAGGGTGGGGTGACCCTTCATCAAAAATCCACAGATGTCTTAGAACAAATTGAACCAAAGGAGGAAGCTATACAATAGTTTGATACTGATGATTTGGACACCACTGAAGACCTCATTCCTTATGAGCATTTTCTTAAAGAAATAAACGACCTCCTTGACATTGAAGATGATCCAATAAAAAGAATCAATGTAGTAGAAACACAAGAACCTACTATGGAAAAAGAGATAGTTGCAACACAAGAACCAACTAATCTTGAAGGCAATCAAATAGACAAAAGGGAAGATAAGCCTATCACTATAGCTGAGCACTTGGAGCATTCCAGTGATTTTGAGACAGATTCTCATGAGTTTGAATTCAAATCAGAATCTGAGGGTAACCCTTCTTGGGGTATTCGCCCTGACTTTACTCATGTTCTTAAATTTCCTAGAGGAATAGATGAGGAATTCAATGACTATGAATGGGGAGCGATTCCAGAGGAAGATGAACTTATTACAAAGAAACATATTGATTTTATTCACCAATATGCACCTACACCCAACGTAAGTCTAGAGAAAAATAATAAACATAATGAGTCTAATCCACTGATGGCTAAAGTAGACTCCCACAATGACATTGAGCTTATTCATGAATTAAATGTCTTAAGTTTTAATATCACCTTCAAACTCGAGCATCGGGTTAGGACCAATGATGACAGATCCATATCCATAAACACTATCTCCCAATCCTTTCCTACTTTGACTATCCAACATCCCAAACTTCTTGACCAAACTTCCACAAGTTCAAGCCAAGGTATCTATACTTTTCCAAATGACTATGCCCTTTCTTGCTACCTAAATGTAGTTGAGCCTATGAGGACTTCTATCAGTGAACTGAGTGTCAGCATGATGGATTTGGACATCAAGTATCTAAGTCAAAATAATAAAAGTAAAAAGAAAAAGAAAAAGAGTTCTGAGGGTGAAAACCACTTTGTGGAAATCTTAGAACCTACAAAAGTAAAAATAAAAGACATATCTGAAAGTGAAAACCTCTCTGAGGCACCTAAGGATGAGATATTTGATATCCTTCTGAGTCATTTATAGGATAGATCTCCAGCTCTAATTGAGCCCACTCAATCAATCAACTTGGGTACAAGAGAAGAACCATAGTTGATCCATCTAGCACAATCCTTATCAAAAGAAGAAAAGAGAAAATTTACTACATTCCTAACAGAGAAAAAGATCAACTTTGCATGGAAATATTCAGATATGCTAGGGTTAGATCCTGATCTTATAATGCACCATTTATATATAGCTCCAGGGGTTAAACCTGTTAAGTAAAAATTGAGAAAGATGCATCCACATGTTGCACTCTTGGTCAAAGCTGAATTAGAGAAACTACTAAAAGTCAGATTCATCCATGTTATTGACTATGCTAAATGGATCTCAAATATTGTACCTATTTCTAAACTAGATAAATCAATCAAAGTGTGTACAGACTTTAGAGATGTGAATAAAGCATGCCCTAAGGATGATTTTCCACTACCTAACATTGATATGATAGTAGACATGACTGTGAATTTAGAGATGTATTCCTTGAATAATGGTTTCTCCAGATATAATCAAATAAAAATTGCTCCAAAGGATCAAGAGAAAACTACTTTCACATGTGCATGGGGTACCTTTTGTTGGAATGTCATGCCATTTGGGCTTAAGAATGCTGGTGCTACATATCAGAGAGCTATGACATCTATTTTTCATGACATGATGCATTGAACTATGGAAGATTATGTTGATGATATTGTTACCCTAATTTTCATATGCATGAAAATTTGGCTAATTCCCATTTCAAGGTCTGTATTTTTATCCTCCCAAGTGCTCTGTAAAATTTCATGGCTTTATCTTTTTCCCTCTGGTCTCTGCAACTATTTCTAGGTCTCTAGCTAGGTGCAAAAAACCCTTAAAAATTCATAAAACTAGCTGTTGTGTCTAAAACCCTAGAGCTCTATTCTATTTTGTAGTTACTTTATCAGCCACTTAAGGTTCCCTTTTAGCATGTGCACATTTTAAATCCTTCACTCACCAAATCTCTGATTCCCAGCGGTTAACCCCTTAACCCTTTGCAATTTGGCGAGCAGTTACCATTTCATTTGGCGGTCTTGGTCCAGCAGTCTTTTATGTGGGGTCTTAGTTTAAAGGAATCAATGGTTGTCTGATGATCTAAAGGGTTTGTGTCAAAGCATCATATCATGCACCCACTATTGATTCCCTTTCAATGAAGCACTGCAGTGTGTCAGTGGGTCCACTACCATGGTGTCCTACTTGGAGGCTTTTTATTGGTCGAGGGATGATGACTTGTTTTTTTGCCAATGGGCCCAGGGATGTCAGAAGCTTGGAAATCTATGGCTAGCATGTGTTCTCATGAAATCTGTCAAAGGTATGTGATTATAAGACAACCATTGATTCTCCTTGGTGACGTAACTCTTCATGCCTAGTGGGTCCACTACTACGTGTGCACAAATGGTGGCTTCTCATTGGTCCACATGGTAGTGATTCAATGATGTGTCAGTGGGACTAGGTTTCTAGCATTTTAAAAGGCTCTGACATCTATAGAGGATCAATGGTTGGTGCATGTCTGCAAGGAATCTTCCTGACACATGCGATCATGCACCTATCGTTGATCTTACTTTATCTCTGTGCTTTGTCAGGTGGGTTTACATTGTCAGATGGGCCGATGTGTGAAGCATTTGATTGGTTGTTACATGCTGATGAGGACTTCCAAGTGGACTGACTTGTCAGTGGGGTCATGGCTTAAATGAAATCTACGGTGGGCATATGATCTAAAAGAATATTTGAAGGGTATGAGATCTTGTGCCCATCGTTGGATTAGAATCTTGTCTTAAGTGGGTCCGATGTCAGGAAAGAGCCAAGGTGTTTGTTGATGGGGAAAATGAAGTGAATGAGGGTTTGACGTGTGGCAATTCTAGGCCTAGGGTTAGTAATATTTTTGAAAATCAATGACTAAGGGTTTCTCGTGTTCGCTTAATGTAACTTGGGGTTATTAAAAGATTCAGCTATTCAATGACTGCAGTGTTTTCTGAATTGCTTGACCCAACTAGAGTTAAGAAATGTATTTCATGACTTAGAATTCTTCAGTCACACAGTCACCAAGTGACTTAAAAGAGAAAAGGTCAAGGCGGATCCAAGTATGCTGACGTGCTCGATGCTCATTGGTTGGGACTTCCTAATGTGGACTCAAACTTTTCAAAGGGTTTCATGACCATTTCAAGGTTAATTTGAGCCGTTTGTTTTCTGAGAAGAAAAGGATATCAATGACTATGTTTTAAAATGACTGGCTAGCCATTACTTTTCAAATTCAAATGTGTCTAAGAGGATTTTTGCTAGTATTTGATTTGCAGGCCCCAAGCGGTGAGGTAGTTCAAAAAATTTATGTCTCCAGGACATTTGTAGTTGAAGGAGGATGATGAGGAGGTCTGGGCAGCTCTCATGGGTCAATTATTGTCTTAGGGAGGTACCATTTTGGCATTCATGGTGAGACTTTGTGCGGGAAGGTTGATAAGTCCAGGTTGGTTGTCCGCAGGCAAATGAAGTACAAAGATGGGCACGCAAACTTGAAGTCTGATCGGCCATAATTTTGTAGAAATAACATTTATGATCAGACTTGATTGAGCTAGGGCTTGATTATTGTATTGTAAAATATTGTAACCCTAGTTAGGTTTTGATCCCGCTTGTTTAGAGGAGATGTATATATTGTATTTGAGCTCAGATTTGGACAATTGTAAAAGAAATTCATCTTTCTTAAGGGTCATCTGTGGCATTTTTCCTACCCTCTGGCTTCTACAGTTGTATTTTTCTTTCATTGATTATTCAAACATTGCAGAGGTATTTTGTGACAATCCTTCATGTCCCTATGCTTCCTTGTTTGTATTATCTCTTATTAGATTAAAGCATATGATTTTTTCAATGATATCTTAGGGTTCTTGATCCCTCTTATTTTCTATAACTATGTGTGTTATTGTATTTGATTTGATTTAGATGTTTTTGTGGGTATACTTCAGCCCCCTAACAGTCTTGTCTCATTCCTACACCGTGCTGCAGAAGTGAATGTCTGTTTGCAGGTCATTGGTTGTGTCTTATGTTCAGGCCCTCTTATGAAATACTTATGCAAGCCTATTCATTAAGTTGTGACCCATTAGACCTGAGTCTTTCATTGATTTCACTCCTCTATACTGAGATCCAAACCCTCATTTCGGTGTATCACCTAGTAGGTAGTTTGCTTTCAGTCATTTCCCTTTCCAAGCGTTCCTTCTGTCCCTTTCCCTCAAAATTTTTACTTTTCATGTCTAGAAGCAAATTAGGGTGATTATCCAAGAGGAACCAGCCTAGAACCTGGAGGTCTCATCTTAGTTAGCATAGGTCCCACAACCTAGAGATGATTCCCATGTTATACTAGGTTATCAAGACTACGAGAGCTTGAGACAAGGGTGAAAACTTAGTGTATAACAGATACCTTAGCAAAATCTATGATAAGAGCTGAACATCTAAATGATTTGAGGAAAATACTAGACAGAATGGAAAAATTTAGTCTCAGACTGAATCCTAAGAAGTGTGCTTTTGGTGTCACTTCTAGAAAGCTCTTAGGATACATAGTTTCAAAGAAAGGCATTGAGGTTGATCCATCTAAATTCAAGGCCATAATGGAGATGCAACCCCTGAAGAACATTAGTTAGATGAGAACATTGCAAGGGAGAGTACAATCTATAAGCCATTTCATATCACAACTAGCTGACATATCACAGCCTTTTACAAAAACTTTACATAAAGGTGTGACATTTGCATGGAGCAAAGAATGTGAGAAGAACTTTAACAATATCAAGAAATATCTATCAATTCCTCCTATTTTGATGCCTCCTATACAAGGGAATCCATTGATCTTGTATGTCTCCACAACAGATACATCACTGGGGGTATTTCTCACACAGCATGATGAGAATAAAAAGGAAAGATCTATATACTATATCAGTAGAACATTGGTTGCATATGAGAAAAACTATTCAATGATTGAGAAATCTTGTCTAGCTGTGATCTCTGCATCATAGAAACTGAGACATTATATGTTAGCCCATACCACTCTTTTGGTAGCTAAGATTGATCCACTCAAGTACCTACTAAGAAAATCTACCCTCACAAGTAGATTAGCCAAATGGGTCATGCTCTTAAGTGAATTTGACATTGAATATGTTGAAAGAAAAGATATTAAAGGCCAAGTTATTTCTGATCAATTGGTGGATGAACCTATGTTTGATGACACACCAATTCAAATGGAATTCTTAGATTCCTCTATCATGAATCTTTCTTCTAGAGAATGGAAATTATTCTTTGATCACTCCTATACATAGAATGGATCTGGAGTAGGCATATTATTTATCACACCTCTAGGATACTCAATCCCTAAAGCATTTAGAATCAAGTTCCCTTGTACAAATAATATTGCTGAATATGAAGCCCTTCTTAATGGTATGAAAATAGCAATTGAGTGGAGAGTGACAAAGATACACATTCATGGGGACTCACAACTTGTTATCCATCAAGTCAATGATGTGTACCAAATGAAAGATGAAAATCTCATTCCATACAAAATAATGGTAGATGATCTAAAGAAATATTTCATATCTATCACATTTGAGAAAATTCCTAGAATAGAGAACAAGGTTGTTGATGCAATGGCAATGCTATCTACATTATTAGAGCAGCTAGAACATGAGCTATGCTATGAGTTCCTGGTGGAAGCACTATCTTATCCTGCATATGATTCCCCCAAAACTTGAATGATCTGCACTATTGTAGGCCATGATTCATCCTGATACAAAAACCTTTTTTCCTATCTCCAAGACCAAATCATTCCTGATACCTTCAATCACCATGAAAATTAATACCTTATCCACAATGCATCCTGGTATGTCATCATTAGTAATGATCTGTACAAATGAGGTCTAGATGGTACACTACTTAGACGTTTAGAATGGGAAGAGTCTCAATGTGCATTAGAGGAAGTCCACAAGGGTATATGTGGGTTACACTCGAATGGTTTAACACTAGCTCAAAAGCTTATTAGGGTTGGGTACTATTGGCCTGAAATGGAGAAAGATGCAATCAAGTTTGCTAAGAACTATCAAAAGTGCCAAGTAGATGGTAACTTAATTCATGCTCTAGGGAGAGATCTAATTCCCTTTACTACATAATGGCCTTTTCATCAATGGGCATTTGATCTTATAGGATCCATACATCCTCATTCTTCTAATGGACATACCCATATCATAATAGCTACAGACTATTTTACAAAATGGGTAGAAGCAGTCCCCTTGACTCAAGCAACCGGAAAGAAAATTTCTATGTTCATTTTGAACTAGATCATATGTTGGTATGGTATTCCACACTCTATAGTCACAGATAATGATGGACAATTCAAGAACAAAGACTTAGATGATCTATGTTCCAAATTCAAAATTACACAACATTGGTCATCTATCTACTATCCTCAAGGGAATGGACAAGCAGAAGCTTCAAATAAGAACCTATTGAAAATCTTGCACCAAACAATTAATAAAATAGGAAGAGACTGGCATCTCATGATCAATCTAGCTCTTTGGGCCTATAGAATAAGTATCAGAATGCCCACTAGGGCTACACCTTTCACTTTAGTTTATGGGTCTGAAGCGGTATTGCCTATTGAGGTTGAAATCCCATCACTAAGAATCAGAATGCATGGCCTAGTAATTGATGATGACTACAAAGTGTCTAGGTTGCAAGAACTTGAACTACTAGATGAGCAAAGAAAAGAAGCATATGATCATCTCAGAGTATATCAGAAGAAAATGTCTAGAGGTTACAATAAGAAAGTAAGACATAGAGAATTTTAGGTTGGTGATCTAGTCTTGAGAGAGAATCCTAAAAATCAATCACATAGAGAATGCAAGGGGAAGTTTGAACCCAACTAGCTGGGTCCCTTTGTTATCACTGCTACTTTTGGCTCTGGTGTCTATCAACTCTCAATGACTGAAGGAGAACAGCTCTAAGAACCAATCAATATTCTCCATCTGAAGAAATTATACACCTAAGGCATTCAGTCTATGGTAAAATGTCCTAAAAAAATTATAAAAATTAGAAAAAGTCTTGAAAAAATGAACATCCTAGTGAAAACCTAGAAATAGGTGCCTTGATGATTCACAAAAAAATAAAAAAATATCAAAAGTACAAAATAATTGAAAAAATGAAAAATACAAAAAAAATGAGAAAAAGAAAAAGTGCCTTGGTGAAAACCTAGAAACAGGCACCTCGATAGCAAAAATAGAATCTCTGCCAAGATGATGAAAACTTGGCAAATGAGCACCACTTGTTCCAAAATGCTACATCTATCAATGCAATCTTGGTCTTTCCCAGCTTCCAGTCTTTCTTTAGTTTGTACATATCTCTCGGTTTGTTTCTGCATTCTTGTTTTCAATAAGTCAGTTTGTACACTAATCAGCTCAAGTATCTGTATCCTATCAATATTTCAAACTTGGCGGCAATCAAAGTCATATCCTATGGTCTCCAGTATACTTTAGACATGTCATATCTAGTCAGAGTCCTTTGAAGCTTCATCTGAGTTAGTCAGTCAGTCTCCTCTCCAAAAAGGATTTTGCATCTACAACAATGCAATCAAACATCAACACAAACTAAAAACAATTTGTGCTTTTACATGCTTTTATCTCCTTGTATGATTACTGATTTGCATTGAGATTTCTGCATATTGTGTCCTTTCGAGCTCTTTGATGATGACCTTTACAAGATTTAGAGAGTGATGACTGGGGGCATAATCTTTTCTTTGTCTTCTTCTTGTATGTGAAAATCTAACAACTTTGGAAATTCTAGTTTGAAATGGTGTCCGTCTGTAAGAGCCTCCATCTCGTATTAGATGGCCATGAGTACCTCGACTATTGATACCCAAAAAATTCAAGGACATTTGATTTAACTATTGTCTTTTTGAGTGAGTTCTTTCTCCGATTGTGAAACATGATCTTACCTAAGGAGGTGAACGATAAAGGGTCACTACGAGTAATTCACCTTGGATTTAGAATGATCTCTTGACTATTTGATGTGTTTGTACTACAAGGCATATTATGGTCATCGTGACATTTATGTTTTGATGCTTATACAAATTGCTATATCAAAATGGACATGATATTCAGGTCATCCTGGGATTTGTGCCTTGGTGCTTATATCTAATCTGACATTCCGAAAATAAAATCAATATTCATATGTCCATGGTTGTTTGACTAGTGGGTGTTGTATTGATTCTTGAGCATACAAATCAATATTCATATGTCTATGGTTTCATAACTAGTGGGCATTGTATTGATTTATCCAGTTACCTAAAAATTCGATGATGACAAATGACCAACACATGATCAGTGACTAGAACCTAGGTCTTAGGTTTGCATTTCATTTTGCATGTCATTTTTGCCTTTTGCACTTTACATGATCTCACACTTTGTTGAATGAACTTGAACACTTAAAAAATCTTTCAAAACTGAACTTAAACTTGAGTCAAAAAGTTGACTCTCACACAAAGGTTTCTTCATAGAATCTCAAGCAGTCACTACCCCGGGTTAGACATCCTTTTTGACATAAGACTAAGTACTTGTTTTCATCAATACCTGCAAAACATATCATGTGTATCCTTTCATTTCATATCATAATCCTTCCATCTGTTGCATTTACATTGCATAAATCCGTACATACATTCTACACTACTCATAGCATTTACATCACATGATATCATCATAAATCAAAACATGACAAGTACAAATGAATTCATAACCAAAATCTCGATCTCATATATATGTCATAAAACTCAAACTAGTCAGGGGTGCACTACTAGCATAGTGTACAAAAGAATGAGCTCATGTGAGCTATCAGAACTCAGAACAATATCAACAAAAAGAGAAAAAATATCAAAACATCTAGACAAATCAGTTGTCTGCCTGATCCTCTACATCTGGTGGAGGTGGTGGTGGTGCATCAGGTACTACCTCAGCTCTGGGTGCTCGGGCTACCTCTGATGCTATCATATACTAAGAGTATGTAGGAACTCTCTGAGTAGCAGGAACAACAACATAATAAGAAAACACATAATACACAGCTCAGGAGGTCTGATGGGTCACCTCTATCTATAATCTCCTACACTCCTCTCAGAGCTCAGATCTTTATCTATCTTCCTCAGTGAATCACTCCTCCCAACGAGTACTCTACACCTTTAGGTCCCTGACTTGTAATCTCAGCCACCTAATAATCTTCTATGGAGTAAGTGGTACACTAGGATCTACATCTATTGTGGGCATCTCTTTATCCATGGCTAGCTGCTCAGTAGTCCCTATTCTTTGTGCCTTACAACATCTAACCTCAACACCAAGATCAAAATTGGTATCACCTTGTAGAGGATCCTGACCAGCACCTACATCCTACTCTGCACCTAGTACATCATCTGGATCACCCACACTACCTAGAGTGCCACTCTCTCCCCTAGAAGATCTCCTATGTAATACTGTAGGCCTACCTACTGAAGAACTAGTGGGATGTGGTGGTGGTCTCATATGTCCTAATGATCTCGTATGGCTAGCTGGTCTCTGTGGTGTCATAACTACTCTCAGCCTAGGAGGTGTAGGCTGGGGCATATATGCCTGTGCATGCCTGTGTCCTCAATGTGTTGGGGCACCTATAACATCCATGGCCTCCTCCATCGAGGGTATAAGCTTTATCAGATCTGAAAATCTATGTATTGGATGCTCTGCAAGCCATGCAATAAAAACATCTGTAACACCTACATCCAGAACATCTACCCCCCTGTAATCCTAATCTCTGTCGACTATACCACTGTACTCCTGTGTACAAAGAGCATATGATAGTCGAAGGCCCCATCCTAGTCCAAGATCTCTTAGAATATTTGCATAGGCCACATGCTCTTGTAGTGCATCTTGGATGATGTCATACTACCTCCATACCCTGGTAATCAGGAAGCACTCGAGAACTATGGTGGAACACCCAATCAGTATGTGACTAACAAAAATAATTGAACTTCTCCCTCACAGTAGGCCAAGCCTCTATAAGAAAATAAGGTCTCCATACTACAAATATCATATCATTGAGGCATCACCTCTAGTACTTTATATGGCCCATACAGACCTGAGTAACATAACCAGAATAAGTATAAATCACCAACTCCTATGGCTGGCATTGTGACTATCAAACTAGTCTATAAACTGGGATGTGCTCCCAGGCCCAAATCTGAAGAACCAAAGCACCAAAGTCAAATGACTTGCTCTCCTGATACAAGATCACGTGCATCTTAGAGAACATATGTGCTAATAGACATTGACCCCAAGCTAACTCAGAAGGATTCACCATCAATCGTGCCACCATCGGGGCCCAGCCCATCAATAGACCATTTTGCTGATGGTCGGACATGATGATACCTCATATCATGCCTACTCATATACACTCTAGTCTATGGGGCTTCCCATAGCTCTACACTAATGTCTCCCAAGAAATAGATCCAGTCAATTGTGTGTCATCTCCAAACAAGCATTTGAAAGCATGCAGACCTGAGTTCCCCGAACTCATGTAATCAGGACAAGGGCCATGAAATGGAATGTATAGAATCTTGTACATGTCCTCAGGTGTGACAGTAATCTCTCTAGTTGGTAAGTGAAATGTCTGGGTCTCTGAATGAAATCTCTCTATCAATGCAATCAATAGTCCATGGTTTACCCTAATCTCAGGAAACTGAATCAGATACTCAAACCCACAGGCAGCGAGATGTACCCTCATAGGGTCAGGCAATGATACACAAAGTCTCTGGGTCACAGGATGAGAGATGTGTACATGAACATTGGGATAGATAACCTACATAGCACAGAAACAGGGGATCCTATCAGTCATTTGATTGAAAAATAGGCTAATAGTATAGAAATTGAAAAGTTCACTATCTTAGAAGGTGCATTAAATGCTCAACAATCAGCCTAAGGAATCAGAAAATCAAAAATTTTAACCTAAGATGGAGTTTTAAGCTCATTGTTTCCCATATGACAATTCAGACTGGCATTAAAACTTGTATGAGTTTTTGCAAGGTATCATACGACAAAGCATAGTCATACGAGTTTCTAAGGCATCCCGTATGACAAAGGAGGGACCTGACGAAATGTCATATGACATTTGGGTCCCTATCATATGAGTTTCAAGGGGTTCTTAAATGATAAAGGAATGGAAATTAGAAAGTCATACGAGTCACGGAGGACAGTCGTAGAAGCTTTCATGCATGCGATGATTGAAATTTCAAAACGTACGAAAAACAACCTAAAAATGCTACATACATGCAAAAATTGAATTTTCAAAGAGGCACAGAGGTCCACTTACTGGGTGTCCATACTGATGAGGTCTCTGATACCACCAGCTATGCTCAAATTGATGGGAAGAGATAGCTACCTTCATCTTGGCCATTTTCTCACTCAGAGGGCTCCACAAGGTTTCAAAAGTTAAATGTGAATAATGAATTGAAAATGACCCTTTTGGCCTTTATATAGCTTTTGACCTAATTTTCAAAAGTGCTCCATTTTCCACAAAAATTACACCCCTAGCTAATTTCAACGTTCTGAACCCATTTTTGGGATCAAAATTGAAATATGAGATCATTTACTATGTCAAAATCATGATTTAAAAATTTTTGGACCTAGGACAGACAACTGCTTGCATAATCAACCTTCAATCTTCATAGAAATCCAGTATTCAACTTAACTGATTATTTTACATCAAACTATTGAAATTTCAACTAGGTCAACCATGGTCAAACCTAGTCAAACTTGGTCTCCAGGACCTTCAAATGATGTAGAATGCATTCTCAGATGTGTACAACCAATTCTCAAATCAATTAACATGCTTCTAAACCATTTAACACTGACTTTTCTTATCAGATTTCCATTTTAATCCTGAAGGGGGCATGGTATTTCACATCATTCAAAGTCTATAAATCTAATTTTGTTTATCTAAATCTTTCTTCCAGTGATCAAGACAACAACCACATCTATTTGCTGACTTATCTAAAGACCTCATCGCTTGGGGCACATCACTTGGGGCATATCAGATTCATCGAGATCCATATCAATCTGGTATCCTAATCTATCTTGTAAACTATATCATCTTTTCGTAACCATCAGTTCATTAGTGTTATTTCCTTTGTTCTTCGTAACTGAAGGGTTCGGATGTGATACCACTATGATTATTATTGATGATTAGGTCTAGAATCGGTCACTCACTTATTTGTAATCATAAGGTTCAGAATTAGGCATTTTGACACTCTTTCGCAATCATTGGTTCAATGTTGCTATAGTTAACATTATCTTTGGTCAGTCAGGACCTAATATCTTCAAATCTTTCAATCGGTTTCTGTCTCGAAATTGGTTAATCTTTCAAATCAATCTCAAACATTTTTATCATACACAGACTAATCTTTGAACCACTGCACTTCGCACAGTAATTCAAAGAGGGGAAAAATGTAATACCCCAAAAATGGGCTATAGGTTCATTAACTTCCTACATCTTCAAATCGAATGAAATCGACATCAAAGTCCTAACCTAAGGCACATCTACACATTATCGAATCCTAATTGATTATCCTAAATTCAGCATCGAGGAATATTCCTAGCAATATTCCTATTTATCCTAATTATCTTTAATTTAATGATTATTTGGCGATAAATCTTATTTATCCTAAAGTCAATTAATTGAATATTCTAAATATTTAATTAATTAGATTTAATACGACCACTTAATTATTTAATTAGATTTAATTATATTTATTCCTAATTGTATTATTTAATTTTGACAATAAATCAAAATATCCTATGACTAATTGATTCAATTCTTATTTAATTAATTAAATTCAGTTGTCAATTTTTAATAATATAGTTTTTGAATAAAATTTTGATTTAATAATTGATTAACCCATAAATCAATTGTTTTATTTCAAAAATCAGTTAAATTGAAGATAAATCACTTTATTTATTTAAATAATTCATAATTATCTATGCACATTTGAAAGAGCAATTAAACTTTAAATTAGAAAATCAATTCAAGTTGTTATCTTTTGGAAACTCAACATCTATTTTGAGTTGAAAGCTGATCTAAACTTTTGATTTGAATTAAAAGGTTGTTTTTGCACGATTTGCATGATTTTGTGAGTTAATATGATTCTGATTTCTTGTTGACTCAAAAATCAACCTGAGTTTATCAAGAGTGATTTATGGCTTTTTCCATGCACCCTCAAAGCCCTGGGTTTCTATAAAATCAAGGCTCAGCTCTTCACAACGAACCCACCTCGAATTTGCATAATTACTCTAGCAAATTTGTGATTGAAGGATTAAGCACTTGTGATAGGTGATTTGTGAGATCTTTCATAGTTGGTCATAGTTTTTCATAGTTTTCATATCATAGCTTTGTATTCATAGCTTTCATATCATTGTTAGATTAATCTACATATCATCTCAATTTCATTTCTAGATTAGATTTCATATTAGTTTTTCATCTTATTGCATATAAAATCCAAAAAAATAGATTAAATCTGCATTCATTTCATATCCATCTTCTGCATTCAAATCCTTCGTTTAGATGTTGCATTGTCACTGATCTTGGTTTGATCTGAGAATACATACTCGCATCTACTAGAAGGTAGCAAATCACTTGGTTAGCTTAGTTTCAATTATTTGTAGATTTTGATTTTTGGTAACCTCTAATGTTTTACTGAAGTGTTGTGTCCGCAGCTAGGTACAATTTCACACACATAGTAGGTTGTTCCGTATGCTTACTGATTCAACAAATAATGGATTTCTCATTACTTTTTTTTCCTTGGATTTATCCATTGCTAACACACTTATTTTTATCAAATCTTATTCTCCCCAAGAGTCTAAACTTTTTGTATCAGGGGTCAAACTTGACAACAATGTTGAAATTGAGGGCTTAGGGGTAAGGAGTGTACTGTCCATAACTTTACTCTTTACATTCACTGGGATTTCTTCTTTATGCTCCTCTTCCTTCTCACTTTCATGTCATGTTAGGTCTTCAACTTCCTTTTCTTTTTGTTGTCTAGTTAGGTCTTCAATTTGGACTTGTTCTTTCTGCATAGGTGTGTCATCACCACATAGTATCTTAGCCTCTTTTGTGTTCACAAAGGCTTCCTCAAACTTATCTAGGTCTTTATCTATTTTTTCCATTGATATTTCAACATTATCAATCATGATAGTGTCATCTTTTGTTTCAGGCATGGGTGAAGACTCCATTTCTTTAGTAGGCACTGTCACTAAGGGTGCAGAATCCTATGGACTTGTCATTGGTGGATTGGGAATCTCAGCTGCTTTTACTTTCTCAGTGGAGACTTGGGTTGCAGGCGTAGTGGGAGGATACATGTGTCTATCCAAGAATACCTTCTCAAACACTTTTTCAATCTCCTTCCCTACCAACTCATAATCCTTGTTCATAATTTGTAGAGTTCTTAGTTTACTTCTTAGGTGCGGCTTCACCAAATCCAATAACAATGATTTCTCTTCAAATGAACAAACTAGGAGGCTTTCATCCAATATCTTTTCTCTTATCCTGAGATCTTCTTCTATAGCTTGTCTCTTCAAAAAGTCTAAAATATTCCATACATTATCTGATATAACTACATTAAGTCCCAGAACTATTTTCTTGAACTTAATCATGTGCTTGATCATCATACCATGGATCTCTGATGTATCTATCTCACTATATTTTACATATAATTTTCCTATTTGATCAATTCTTCCTTCATCTACTACCCTAGTGCTCAAAACTTCAAGATTCAGTCTGAATCCTACCTCTGGAAGTGCTTGGGTGTTTCTTCCTTTACTTCTTGTTGTTCTAAAGGATGGGTGGCTTGTGTCAATTTGCTTCTTTCTCTTAGGCATCTTGCTAGGCTTAGGAGGTGGTGTGGACTCTAGATCAATAGTATTAATGGGCACATGAGTGTTTTCTTTTATCTTTTTCTTCTTCTCCTTGGGATCATTAGTCTTCTCTATTTTCACTTCAAAAGAGGGTGCGCTCTCAAGTTGCATTGCAATCTTGGCTTCCCTTACCTTATCTAGGTCTTCTTGTGTGGTTCCATGGATTTTTAGTATGTCTGATGTTATCTGTTAGGGTCAGTCAGAGTCACCATGTAAAAAGTGTCTTTGACCCTTTCTTTGTTTATCCTTTAAAATATTTGTTTGGCATTTTTTCCTTTTCACTCTTTTGTTAGTAGTTCTCTAAGGTTCATCTAGCCTTTAAATCACCAAGATGTCCCCTCCAGACTCATTTAGTTCAAAGTCATCTTTCCTCGGTCAAGTTTTTCCAAGTCCAATCCTTCTCATGAACCACTTTGAACCTCTTTGAACTCTATTTAAAAGTAGTTCAAAGTAGTTCAACTAAAGATTATTTTTCTAACTTTGTAAAATGCAGGTGGGGCCCTAGCATGTGTCATCATCTTGCAGTGAACCACTTTGATCCTATTTGAACCTTGGTTCAAATTAGTTCAAAGGAGTTCAAGAGGAAATAACGG
Organism: Chamaecyparis obtusa; assembly: GCA_027943335.1. NCBI lineage: Eukaryota > Viridiplantae > Streptophyta > Pinopsida > Cupressales > Cupressaceae > Chamaecyparis > Chamaecyparis obtusa. Next base: position 475,887 of record BSBK01003519.1, on the reverse strand, counting down.
TTAAATCAAGGAATGATGTGACAGCCTAATCGGTGGACAATGTGATTGGGTGGCGAAGTCATTACTGAGTTTTGAAGTATAGACAACTTTGAAAAGATGGAAACCATGAGGTAAATCCAAAATGAAGATTTGAATTGCGGTGAAAGGGATCCTAAACATGAGTGAGGGGTGTCACTTAAAGGAAGTTAATGTTATTTTAAAGGGATGCATATTTCAAGGACACTTGGTTGTCAAATCATCATTTCTCACCTCATCCTAATTAATACTATCATTTAATGCCTCCAAAGTCAACTCTTTGTGGTAAGATTTCTGAATTATAAGTACTCATATAGCTTTCTTATCTTTATTATAAAATTGTGGAGTCTCAGCTACGGAAGAAGGAATTTCTTTTCTTAAGTATTCAAAATAAAGGTAGCTACTACAAGCCCTCTTTTGTTTACTATTCCTATTTGATAATATTTTTCCAAGCAGGGAGTTGCTTTCTGTTTGATTTTGAAAAGAGAAAATGAGGTCTAGTATGCATTTCTTTAGAAATCTTACTAACCAAGGATGTCCTGCTCCTGTAATTATGGGCACTGACTTATTATGGGTTGAGGTAGAGAAAATGGTGGGTAACCTCACAAATAATGCAACAAAAGATTATAGTCTTGAGTTTTTGTCAAGTGGGTTATTAGAAGCTATAGCTTTCCCTCCAGTAGTAGTGAGTCCGGAGCTAATTCACCAATACATAAATTGGTATGACGTTAAGTCCAAATGAATAGTGAATGTTGGAGGTCACACCCTTTTACCTGTGACCAGAGAAACTATAATGTCTATTTTCAAAATTTTGGATGAATCCTTTGCTATTTTTACCCCCATCCAGTCACTTGCCTAGTTCTGGGAAAACAATGATAAAAATTGCAGTCACATGGCCCAAAAATGGACCAAGATTTTCTATAAGGGAGGATCCCATTTACCTAAAGTCTTACCCAAGGACCATATGAAGCTCCCTATTCATGATATAATGGTTTTGCTTCATCGAGTGAAAGGTTCTGAACAGGTTCTCCTTTTTGAAGACTAGATGTACCACTTCATATAAATAGCTTTGGAGGGAAAACAACATCTTGACTGGGCAGAAATCATTGCTGGCTCTTTGAGAGATCAACTTAAACAAGCTCAAGTGAAAAAGAAGGAATTCTATATGTCCTCTTATTTAATTTATGATCTTGCATGCACTCAAGACTTGGGACCTATCCCTCATGAACCATGGATTGAGGACCTGAATAATTATGAATATTGTCCCTTATTAAGGAAAGATAAGGTCCTTGAAGATTATAGGAGAGTTCATGATGTTTTCCTTGGAAAACTGTGTCACCAGCTGGCGGGAACCCCAAACCAAAGGATATCATTGGAAGTTCAGAAACTGATTCAAACTTACGATAGTTTCTATATTAAATTTCCACATTTCACCTATATCAGGATAGGAGGTTTTGACAAAGAACTCCTCAAGCTAGCCAAGTTTTCCTTTAACTATTTCATTTTGGCCAAATTCTATAGGCATATGTTTACAGTAATTAAAAATGGTTTACCAGAGGAAAAATGGGCTTCCATGTTTCTAATTAAGTTGGAAACTTTGGTCTACAATAATATGATTGACACCTCAATAATAGGCAGTAATATGGTAAGTTTTCATATGCAATTCTATGACTCAAGGAGAGGATTTGATAACAAAGGTTTTGCCAAATAGGTCCTGAGTTTACGAAATTACCCATCACCAAATTCACATATTGAAGATCTATGGGAAGATCTTAGAGATGAAGAAGCCATCAGAAAAAGAGACTATTCTAGACTTTTGGTTCCACAGCTCAAGCTTTTGCAGTTAAAATTTGATACAAATGGAATAAATGAAGATACTATTGAGATTTCAGGTTTAGAAAGTGACATTCTAGGAACAAAAGGTTCTCTAGATATAGATTGGGTGAGGGAAGAAGAAGATAACATAAAGCTAAGAGCTAGGTCCATTTTTGGAGTCACGAAAGCCTGGCTAGAAAGGAAAAGGCAGGAGAAAACAAAGAGCCCCCCTCTTGAGAAACATAATGCAGACTCTGTCTCAGTGGATGTGAATCATGTTTTATCTAATGTTTCTCCTTTGACTACTAATGTAGGTAAAATTACTCCTTCCAATTTAGAAAAACAACACCTGGTGGACACCCTACCGCACCTCAAATGAGGCCTGGAACTAGATCAAAAAGTCATGCACAGATGGTGTCTCGGGGTTCTGATTATATTGGCATCAAGACTAATGACGAAGAGATCTTGTTTTCACTTGAACACCAAGAAAAGGATCAAGATATTTCTTCTATAAATCCTGAGGTTCAACAGGTCAATTTTACTCCCTCTAAAGAATTTGAAAATAGGATGGTTTCTAGCTGAATACCCCCATGGCTAACTGACTTAGTAAATAAGAAGAGAAGCTTCAAAGCTGTCTCCTTGTTAGTAAAGGAGATCATCACAAAATATGTCATCTATGCTCCTAAGGCAAAGAAGATGAAGAGTAATGCAAGGTTGTCCACTGATCCCTCCAATGGGAAAGTAACTGTAGAGATTGCTACCTTTAAGCCCAAGGAAGGAGTACAGAAACCTGAAGCAAAAGACTGCGAGATTACAAAGATGGAGCTTGGTTAATAACTAGAGATTCCAAGGATCACCTTTTCAAATTCTCAGTCGATTATATGCTTGGGAAATCATAGAAAAATGGAAGTGAAAAGCGTGAACTTAATCAACTAGTTGTTACTATGGTAGAATTTCTTACTTCACTCAATGATGTTGGTGCATTATCATTGGCCCAATCTCCACAGGATTTTGATCCAAACTCAACCAAAAGTAAGAGGCTATTGAATCAAATGTAGCAGAGCAAAGTTCTAATGGAAGCAATGAAGACCTTGGTTGAGAGTATAATTGAAAAAGGAACCACCTTCATTAGAGAATTTGTGTCCACCTGCATGGATGGGGAGGTGTTTCTTGGTGAAATTCAAACTCTAATCCCTAGCTGGGAGTTAGAGGAGGAAAAATGTGTGGCTATTGTCACTCAGGTCTAGGAGATAGAAGCATATGGAGTGGCCCAATTCTTATTTGAGAACCCCATGAAATTAGTCGACCCCTACATGTTGTTTATCTTAAAACAAAATCTTGGTTGGAAAGGTTCACTGATTAAGGCTACAATTTCACGCATCTGAGAAATGGAGAAGGAAATTAAAGACATGTATACCAATGCCCTCAAGGATATTAAGGTGGTAAATCCTTCTAGCATACTTCATATCAATGAAGGGAGTTGGGATGCAAATGTTGTAAGGAAACTTAGGTGCGGAAACAACTTCCTACACTAATCTCTAAAGGAAAGTATTGTGCAAATTCTTTTTAAATCCTTACAACTTCGGATTCATTAACTACTTTAACAAATATATTGCAGCCATATACCATGCATATAGAAAATAGATAGAGAAGATTGAAACACATAAACACAAAGATATGTTGGTGGGGAAAAACCTTTCTGTAAAACAACCCCACCCCTCCAAAACCTGCACAATGTATTATCTTCAACACAAAGACTACAACACACTTGCAATGCAAGTTCTTTCAAGAGATGAGAGACTAGTAAAACTTATTGTATCTCTCCCATAGAAGCAGCATCATATATATAGACTCCCCAGGACACAACAAATACCCAAAAAGGAGTTTGGTATCCAACCACCAAGACCCATGCACAAAGCCACATGTACACAGCTGTTACATGCAATCCCAAGAATAGGCATCCATCCCTAGAATAGACTATGATAGCTTGTCATAGAATCTACCAAAAATAATGGTCACAAGAGAAGTGTAAGAGAATCTGTCATACCAACCTATTTTTAGCATATTCTCTTACACACACCAACCACTTCTTCTTGGGCACCCAAATAGGCCCAAGTCATAAGATGCTCTTACACCTATCATAGCACATTCCTTAAATAGTTCTTACACATCATAGGAATCTGTCATGACCATTTCAGTCATGATCTCCTTATGCACAAGATGCTGACACATCAAGTGGAGTGACAGGTCAACATGCCAACTAGACATGTACACTCACACTTCATTATTTGCAAAAAATACATTTAAAAAAAAAATAATAAGAATAGGAATTATCCAAGGTTGAGACACCTTATTCCTAACATTCTCCCACTTGTCAAACACCTTGTAAGAGCAACATGACCATAATACGAACATTAACCGCTATAGGCCAAAAGGCCCATAGACTCTGGACACCATCTAAACTTCTCAGTGTCCACTAGTTTCATTAATTCATCTGCAACATTCTTCATAGTATCTACCTTCTCCAAATTTACCTTTCCATCTTCCACCATATCTCTCACAAAGTGAAACTGCACATCAATGTGCTTCGTTCTGGCATGGAAAGTTGGATTTTTTGCAAGGCAAATAGTGCTCTAACTGTCACACCAAATAATAATCTATTATGCATCAACACCAACATCAGAACATAGTATCCTAAGCCAAATGGCTTCCTTACAAGCATGAGTAGTAGCCATGTACTCAGCTTCTGTAGTGGACAAAGCAACCACAGGTTGTCACTTACTCATCCAACTAATGGCACCACCAAACATAGTGAACACATAAGCACTGGTGGATCTCCTGCTATCAATATCACCTACCCAATCTGAATCCACAAACCCATGAATACAAACTGAATGCAGAGATCCAGAAGAGTTACCATGATAACATATGGAGTAATCTGATGTACCCCTCAAATATTTGAATACTCGCTTAACTGCATCCCAATGTACCCATCTAGGGTTAGCCATAAACTGACTCAGGACTCCCACTACATGGGAAATGTCTGGTCTAGTACAGACCATAGCATACATAAGACTGCCAACTGCACTAGCATAAGGTACTCTACTCATGTCCTCCACCTCACTAGGAGATTTTGGACAATCATCTACAGATAACTTTGTTCCCACAGAAAAAGGAACACAAAGTGGTCTACAATCTGCCATGTTGAACCTATCCAACACAGACTTCACATACTTACTCTGACTCACCCAAAGTTTTCTGTTAGACCTGTCTCTACCGATTTCCATACCCAAGATGTACCTAGCTGCCCCAAGATAAATCTCTTCCTCCAAATCACCATGAAGGAAAGTTGTCTTCACATCCATCTATTCTATCTCTAAATCATATGATGCAGCAAGAGATAACAAAAATCTAATGGATGTCAACTTTGCAATAGGAGAGAATATTTCACCATAATCTATTCCCTCTACCTATGAATACCCCTTTGCAACCAATCTAGCTTTGTACCTTTCAACACTGCCATCTACATAGAATTTCTTCTTGAACACCCATTTACAGCCAACAGATTTTCTCCCTTTAGGAAAAGGTACAAGGTCCCAAGTTTTTTTTTGCTCCAATGAAGCCATCTCATCATCCATAGCCTCAATCTAGGAACCTACATCTTCCATGCCCAAAGCCTCTTTCATAGATCTAGGCTCATCAGTGTTAGTAATCAAAGCAAAAGCACAACTGGAATCTAACATAGAATAACCAAACCTTTTTGGTTGCTTTCTTTCTCTCATGGATCTCCTCAAGGGCTGAGGTTGAGGTTGTTCTTCCTCTTCTTCTAAACTATTAGAGCTACTAGATCTCTCCTCATCATTAGACCCAACATGGTCCCTCTGTTTAATCTTCTCAGGGGTAGGAGGCAACTGAACAACATCTTTTTCCTTTTCTTTTTCATATGGTTGTAGCACAATAGGAGAAGATTTTATCTCTCTAAAAATAACATTTCTACTATACAACACCTTACTAGTCATAGGATCCCAAAGCTTGTATCCTTTCACACCAACACTGTATCTGATGAAAATACATTTGACAACTTTTTTTTCCAACTTAGATCTTTTCTCCTTTGGAACATGTGCATAAGCTTCACAACCAAAAACATGAAGATTTCTAATTGAAGGCTTCTCACCAGACCACAACTCCATGGGTGTCTTACCAACAAGAGCTGATGTAGGAGATCTATTAACCAGATAGCAAGCAGTGGCCACAGCTTCAGCCCAAAACCTTTGTTCTAAACCAACTCCACTAAGCATACCCCTAGCCTTCTCCATCAGTGTCCTATTCATTCTCTCTACAACTCCATTTTGCTGTGGGGTATAAGGAGTTGTCTTATGCCTCTCGATACCTTGTTCTTTACAGAACTATTCAAACTCTACTGAGAAAAAGTCACCACCATTGTCAGTTCTCACACACTTAATCTTCTTACTACTCTGATTCTCTACAAGGGCTTTAAATTCCTTGAACTGACTAAAGACTTGTGTCTTACTTTTAAGGAAATAAATCCAAGTCCTACTGTAATCATCTATGAAAGATACAAAAAATACAGACTTGGAGATTGAAGGAACTTTTACAAGACCAAATACATCAAAATGAATAAGATCCAAAACATCAGAAGATTTGTGAGAACTAGAGTAAAACTAAACATGATTTTGTTTACCATAGACACAGTGTTCACAGAAGTCAAACTCGAGATTGAAATCATTTAACCCCTCAACAAGGTTTTTATTCTTCAGGGTCCTAAGACCCTTCTCACTAATGTGGCCAAATCTCATATGCCACAACATCATCTTTTTTGCAAGAAGCTTTCCTTCCAAAGTGTTTACACCCTTAGGTACACTTACTGCACTGCCATCGGAACCCATTTCCACAGTCTTCTTTACTGCTTGTTCAGATGGTGGGGATGAAGTGATAGCCACTCTCTTCTTTGAAATAGAAGAACTATTGCATTGAGCAATGCATGCTTCAAGCTGAAATAAAGTACCTCCCCTAGTACCTCTGGCGAGCACCATAGAACCTCTCATCATCTTGCATCCATCTTTTGAAAAGACAACTTGCACACCTACATCATTCAGCATACTTATAGATAATAGGTTTTGTGCCAAACCTAGAATGTGCATAACTCCATTGATTCCCTTTACTCATCCATCAGGAAATCTGATAGTGACCCTTCCACATCCAACTATCTTTAGGTGAGAATCATCACCCAAGTACACCTTTCCACCATCGAACTCTTCATATTTTGAGAACCAGTTTCGATGAGAGGTCATGTGAAAAGAAGCACCCGAGTCTACCAACCACACATCATCAGATGCATGGGCTGCCAAAGTTGCAATAAAAGCATCTCCATCTTCTTGAGATTTTTTGGAAGTTGAATCTGAGCCTTTCTTCTTCTTCTTTGATTCTTTACAGTCCCTCTGAAAGTGCCCAGTTTTATCATAGTTCCAACATTTCACCTTGGACTTTCTAGGAGTCTTAGAACTCCCACGGGATTTGGATCTACCCTTTTTTGACTTGTTGTCAATCTCCTTTCCTCTGTCATTAGATCTCCTACGAATAGTAAGGGCTTCCTTAGATGAATCCGAAGTCTTTCTTCGCATCTCCTCAGATAGTAGCAAAGACACCACATCATCCATATGGAATGTGACTATATTAATTCTAAGAGCCATCACAAGATGGTCCCATGAATCTGGCAAGGAACAAAGCAGGGTCATACAACGATCCTCCTCCTTGATCTTGGCACCGGATGATGCCAACTATGCAATTAATAAATTGAATGTGTTGAGATGATCAATTATGGATCCACCTTCCTCCATTCTTAAAGAATACAACTTCTTTCTTAGGAACAACTTATTCACTAGAGATTTGGCCTGATACATAGACCCAAGTCATTGCCACAAAGAATTATCAGTAGTCTCACCAAGAACATTCAAAAGAATGGCATCTACTAGATAGAGTCTGATGAGACCCTTAGCCTTCCGCTCCTTGATCTCCCAATTTTCTTGAGATATCACTGTAAGTTTCACATCAAGTGAAGTAGCCTCCCATAGATCATGGTCTTCAAGCATGTCTTCCATCTTGAGTTTCCACAACTTGAAATTAGTGCCATTAAATTTCTCCACCTCCATTCTACTATATGAGGAACTCGCCCCCTCAATCTACAAATAAGATTCAGAATGCTCTACACAAAACTCCCACTCAACTTGAGATTAGCTCAAAAAACCCTACCCAACAACTAGGATCAAAATTTTATTAGGCTCTGATACCACTTGTAAGGAAACTCAGGTGCAGAAACAGCTTCCTACTCTAATCTCTAAAAGAAAGTATTATGCAAATTATTTTTAAATCCTTACAACTTCAAATTCGTTAACTACTTTAACAAAGATATTGCAGCCATATACCATGCATACAGAAAATAGATAGAGAAGATTGAAACACATAAACACAAAGATATGCCAGTGGGGAAAAACATTTTGGTAAAACAACCCCACCCCTCCAAAACCTACACAATGTATTATCTTCAACACAAAGACTACAACACACTTGCAATGCAAGTTCTTTCAGGAGATGAGAGAATAGTAAAACTTATTATATCTCTCCCATAGAAGCAGCATCATATCTATAGACTCCTTAGGACACAAAAAATACCCAAAAAAAGGAGTTTGGCATCCAACCACCAAGACCCATGCACAATTCCACATGTACACAACTGTTACATGCAATCCCAAGAATAGGCATCCATCCCTAGAATAGACTATGACAGCTTGTCATAGAATCCGCCAAAAATAATGGTCGTAAGAGAAGTGTAAGAGAATCTGTCATACCAACCTATTTTTAGCATATTCTCTTACACACACCAGCCACTTCTTCTTGGGCGCCCAAATAAGCCCAAGTCATAAGATGCTCTTACACCTGTCATAGCACATTCCTTAAATAGTTCTTACGTATCATAGGAATCCATCATGACCATTTCAGTCATGATCTCCTTATGCACAAGATGTCGACACATCAAGTGGAGTGACACATCAACATGCCAACTAGACATGTACACTCACACTTAATTTCATTATTTTCAAAAAATACATTTACAAAACAAATAATAAGAATAGGAATTATCCAAGGTTGAGACACCTTATTCCTAACAGATGCTATGATTAAGGTTTTCTCAGACACCATGAATGCCTTGAAAGAAAATAAAGGACCATCAACTCAAGATTTCACCAGGATAGCCAATGTGGAATCTATGTTATTTATGAACAGGGTACAACTACCCAAGTAGTTACAGAGGATTTGGGAGCTCAAATGGGAGAAAAACATGTGGTGAGTGAAGCTAATTAGTCTAAAGGGCTTGCACTCACATCTGGCTCAAGAGTTAGTGAATGCATTTAGAACCTGGAAGTTAATACAAACTACCATAGTGGAGGATCAATGAAGAAGGATGGTGCATTTCTGGGCATCTTTTTAGCTTTACTATTTTCAAGACATTTGTCATAAAAGCTTTGGCTTCAAGCCTAAAACTATTTATTTAACTATTTTCGATGTATATCTGAGAGGCCAGGTTTTAAGGGAGGCTCTCTCAAATTAAGAACTATAAATGCTGGGGCATTAAACAATTGAGGAGTTAGAAATTTTGGATAGATAGTTAGATTATAGATATCTTTAAGTTCCTTTTTGTTAGTAAGGAGAATTGATCGAAAGAAACAGTAATTGGTGCTTTTTTATTAGACTTTGATCGAATCAAGTATAAATATAGAAGTGCAAAGTTTGGTTTGAATCTTTGAGTTGAAATCTATGGTGTATTGATTACTTTATGGATTGATATATCTTATTCCTTGCACTGATTTTTTATGCATTGTCATTATTCATCTTTCCTGATATTTCTCTTTGTAGTTTTCTCTTACAAGTCTATTATCTTAGAAATTAGAGGAAACTTTTCTTTCCTGTTGATTCTACTTTATACCTTCATATACTTTAAAATACCTCAATACCAAAGAGTATCTAAGTGATCCTTCCACACTTTCTGGTTAAAAGTGTATGTATTTGTTTTTATGTTAAGGAATTCATTGAATATCTTAAGAAGGAAGTTGAACCTTGAAAAATCCAGAGGGAAGCAATCTTTTATACTTACCCAACTGTTGATGGATTATTTATCTTCAAAGGCATATAGTATTTATAAAATTCATTTAGAAAGAGGAGACAAATATGTTCACCAACATTATCTTTGTTGCTTTCCTTTTTGTAGCTGCACTATACAAGACTCAATCTACTTGTCTTGTCTTCTCCTCATAAGTACCCCATCTTGGTTCATTGGGATCCTTTGGTGTTGATAGGAGGACTTGTGCATATGATTCTAAAACATTTTCCTCCACTTCATAACCAAGTGGATGAATCCACTTAGTTCTAGGTTCCATTGCTTCCATGCAATTGATGTCAGTCTCCACCATGAAACAAATGCTATCCTTATACTTTTCCACTATAATTTCAAGTATCCTATACCTTCTTTGCATCTTGATTTCCAAGTCCATGAAATTTTTGTTAGGAATGAATTCTAAATGTTTGGTAGTCATTCTGTAGTAGTTATTGTTGCATTCATGACTATGATTATCATTGATGTCAACACAGTGATCTTCTGGAGACTTGTAGAGAAGCAGACAAAGTTTGAATTAGTGCACATGGATTATTGTAGTTGGAGCTATGAGATGTTAAGGGTATACTATTTGATATGTTATATGTCTATGGTTAAGAGCATAGATAGTAATTCTTTTATTCATGGAAGTTATGAGCATTTTGGTGTAAGTATTATTCAGGCAGTGTTCCTGAGTATCGATTTATGGAAATCGGATGATATCTCCTAATCAGGATGGAATCTAGTTTTGTGAAGTTAAAGGGAAGTTGAAGACACATTGATAGTGATGTGGATGACAGGATAAAATTTAAGGTCACATGAGTGAAGATTTATTGTATTTGGAAGCTGACAATTTTTGTGTATTTTTTATGTAGCGTGTGGAAACTTTTATTTTGTAATTGTATGTCGACTCATTTGTAATTATTTGAGTGTGGTATAAAGGAAGGAATGTTTTTCCTTGTTGTAAAATGAGAGAATGAGTGGATGAATATGAAGTGAAGAAAAGAGCTAAATGTGAAAGTGAATTGTGAAGGAAGACATGCGAAGTATAGAGATCTGAAATTGAGATATGGTTTAACAGTGAGTGTGGTTTGGCATAGTCAAAGAAGTGCTAACATATTATTCTATTGAGTAATACAAAGATTATTTGGATAGTGTGTTCAGTGATCTTACCCTGAAGTTGTTTGGGCAGTGGGTTCTTCTATCTTCCATAACTCTTAACAGGGTTAGAATCTTTTAAGAGGAATTTAAAATCTCCTAACAGGGATTCATATGTACTGAATGTATTTCATAAGACTCCTAATAGATTCCATCCTTTCACAAGGAATATTCATATTAGTGCATCTTTTTTGGGCATCATTCCCACTGGGGTTTAATCTTTGATCAAGAGGTTCCCTAGTCAACATATCTTGTGCCATTGTGTTATTGTGTATGAATATCTTTCTATGGTTGGTAATTATATTGCTTACATGGTTTAATGTTGTTGAAGATGATAAAAATTATAATTATCTGATAACTAATTCACCCCCCCCACCCTCTCAGTTATCTTGGTTGAATTTACTTTCTAACAATTGGTATCAAAGCGGCAGGTCCTTGAAAAAGAAGTTTAACAGCTTAAGGAGAACCATAGCGAATTTTAGGAAAGAAAGCCCTAAGTTTGATGGAGTAAATTTTGACAGCAGGAAAGAAAAGATGAAGACACACCTATTGTGTTTAGGACCATGTTATTGGTTGATTACAAAGAATGATAAGACTATCATTAAAGAGGACAATCTTGAAACATGTATTGTTGATGAGAGAGATCTATTCATGTGTAACATACTTGCAAGAGAAGCACTTTTATAGCCCTTCTAGAGAATGACTATAGTCAGGTAAAATGTTTGAAAAAATCTCATGAAATGCTTTACACTCTACTTTTGAAGGTGATGAACATGCAAAAAGAGTTAGATTACATAATTGGATATGTGCATTTGAAGATATAAGAATGTTGGAAGATGAATTTGTTAGAAGCTATATTGGTAGAATGTTAGAAATTGTTACAGGCATAAAATCTTGTGGAGGAACAAAGACAAAGAATGAAGTGATATGGAAAATTCTAAGGACATTGACTCCTATATTTAAGTAGACAACACAGATGATTGAACAAGTTATACCTTGTACTACAAACTTTACAAGAGAGACCCTTCTTGGAAGATTCGAAGCAGTAGAGATGAACCTGAGGTTATCAAGAGACTTACCTAGAATGGAGACAACATTTAGTGCTCTTAGTGTTCACCCTATTTTTTCAAGAAGCATCAATGTGAGCGAATATTATGTTGGCAGCAGTAGATCTAGAAATGAAGAAGACAAGAAGATTAAAGAAGGTATTGCCTTGCTTGTGAAGAGAACTAGATGGTAAGAAAATATTTAAATGTTGGACTTGTCAAGAATATGGTCATTTTGCATCTAAATGTCCTAAAAGAGTTAAAAGGTACAGAAACAATTTCAAACCTAGAAGATCTAAGGAATGTTATTATGCTAATGATGAAGATCTTGAAGCTAGTATAGAGAGAACTTTGTGAAAGTGATAATGAGAATAATGATGACGTAAGATTTGTAGCAATTAAAGAAGAAAATTCTGAAACTAATGTTAAGGAAGAAAAAGCCTTAGTTTCTCAAGTTGAAAAGAAATCTGATTGGATTATAGATAGTGGTTGTTCACATCATATGACTGGAGACATGAAAATTTTCATAAAGTTAAATGAATATGATGGAGGAGTTGTTAGAGTTAGAAACAATGCACCTTGTTTGATTAAAGGTATAGGATCTATTACTCTTGATGGGAAGACTAATACTGATGATGTTTATTTTGTGGATGGATTGAAACATAATCTTTTGAGTGTTGGATAGTTAGTTGATAAGGGATATCAAGTTTGGTTTACTAAGAAAACTTGTGTGATAAAGGATAGAGATGGAAATCTAATTGGAACTAGATCTAGAACTAGAGGTAATGTATTTCAATTGAATCCTACTAAGATGACATGTTTGATTACTAAAATTGATGATAGTTGGTTATGGCATAGAAGGTTTTGTCACATAAACTTTGACAACATTGTGAAAGTAAGTAGTACACTTTTAGTAAGAGATTTGCCTAAAATAATGAAGCCTACTAACATGATTTGCAAAGAATGTGTGATGGCTAAATAGAAGAGAAGTTCTTTTCCCAGTAAGAAGTTTACATCTGCATAAAAGTGGGATATTTTTCATATAGACTTGGGCGTTCCTACCAGGACTAGAGGATTCTATGGAGAAAGGTATTTTATGATTCTTGTTGATGATTTTACAAGAATGATGTGGATTGCATTTCTTAAAGAAAAGTCTCAAGCATTTGATAAGTTTAAAATTATTAAGAATAAAGTTGAGAATGAATCTGGAATGAAGATTAAATGTTTGAGATCTGATAGAGATGGAGAATTTACATCTAGAGAGTTTAACACCTTTTGTGAAGAAAATGACATTAAGAGATAGTTCTCAGCCCTTAAAACACCTAAATAGAATGGTATTGCAGAAAGAAGGAATAGATCAGTGACTGAAGTAGCAAGAGCTATGTTGTTTGAAAATGATTTGGTGAAGATATTCTAGAGAGAAGCAGTGAACATAGCAGTGTATACAATGAAAAGAGTACAAATCAGAGCAGACACAGACAAGACACCCTATGAATTATGGTTTGGACATGCACCCTCAGTTAAGTATTTTAGAATTTTTGGAAGCAAATGTTATTGTAGACTAGGATTTGAGCGTGCACCTAAACCTGTTTTGAAGGCCAAAGACAAACAAACATCATAGCATATTATCAAATCAAATTTAATAGTAAACAAACTAAAATCAAAGCCACCTCAGTTTAAGCTTAAAACGGATGCGCCCATGCACCGTTTGATATGCTTAGATATAGAGGGATGTGGGTGTGCAAACTCAAGCACTTGGAGCATGCAAAGTAGGATGATTTGAGGATCAAGAAGACCCAAAATGACACAAAATAGGTATGAGGAACCTATTTTGCCTCAAAGGCCTCAAGAACACACAAATATGCAAAGCTAAATAAATGAACTAAGATTAAAACAAGAAATGAATCTATGTTAATCCATTTAAGCTAATTTAGATGTGATTTAAGCTTGAAAATGATCTAAAAAAGATGAGCTTATGCTTATGCTAAAATGAAAATGGCATTATAACTTTGCTATTGAGTTTGAGAGTTGAGAGATGATTTGCCTTAGGAAGTGAGGGTATTTATAGGAAAAGGGAAGGGCTTGGTTAAAAAGGGTGAGTCAGAGTTAGGGCTAAGGTTAGGGTTGAGTCAAGGACAAGTGTCCTGACAAGTGTCAAGGGAGGATTGAGTTGAAAGTTTGAGGGCATGTGCACAATTTGGTAAATGTGCCCAAGGCCAAGAGGTGGCAAGGAAGGGATAAGAAGGTCTTAAATGCATAATGAATGCATGTAAGAAAGATAAGGAAGGCTTAAATGCATCCTTAAATGCATTTTCAAGAGGTGGCCAAGAGGTGGCCATCTTTGTTGACTAAGGAGGATGACTAAGAGGAGGTTAGCATAAGTTTTGGTAAACCTTTTGCTAATGGAATGTGACAAGATTAGAAAGGGGATTAGGATTAGGATTAGGGGATTTTAGGATTAGGATGGGTGAAGAGGTTGGGTTGAGAAGTTTCTAGAAGAGTCTAGAATTCTCCTAGGTTTTATGGAATAAAAGTTTATTCATTCCAAAAGCTTAAGTTTGGGAAAATTTATTGAAATATTTTCAATAAATATGAAAATTAAATATTTAATCTTAATTAAATATTTTGAGTTGAGATTAGGGTTAGAAAAGGTGGGATTAGCCTTTTAATCGAAATTAAGAAGGGATTAGAAGATTTTGGAAGAGGTTAGTGGTCTTAAGGAAATTGGCCAAGTTTTGGTCAAAAAATAAATTAATTATTTTTTGGGGGATTTTTGGTCAATTTATTAATTAAAATAATTAATAAATAGGGGATTAATGTTTAAATAAGATTTAAACATTTTTGGGAGGGATTTCTTAATTAAATATTTTTAATTAAGAAAAAGGGATTTAATAACATAAAAATAAATTAATTAATTAAATAAATAATTAATTAATAAATGATGATGTCATCAGAGATTTTTCAGAAAATAAAAATACTTTATTTTTTAAAGGATTTTTAGGTGTCTACATTTTGCCCCTCTTTGATGCGATGCCGCAAGTGGCATGGCTTCAAAGACAAGAAAATAAGATGCCCAAGGCTAGAATTAGAAGAAGAGGGTACGACACCCGGGTGGACTAGAAGAAAGAGGAACATGCCCCGGTGGGACAAAATCATGGAAGATGCGCCCAGTGGGACAAGGAGAAAGAGGGATTACGCCCTGGGACAGAGTGTGCCCGGCAGGACGAGAAAGGAAGGGCCTAGGAAGAAAGGGGAGATAAATAACCTCACTTCTAAGAACAAATATGGATGATATGCAAGATGAGATGGAAATGCAAGATGTAAGATGCAGCTGTATGCAAAGATTAATCTATATGATAAATGCAAGGGACCAGATAGCTCCAAGTGCAAACGGGAATGCACAGCCTAGATTTAATATAGCAATGCTAGAGACCTGCCAAGGATACTGGGATCACGAGGCCTTGTCACCAGTGTTGCAGAGGACTGACGAGGACTGACGCTAAACAAACACACAGGGTTGCCCCAACATCACACATGAAGCGCAGAGGCGACATGGTGGAACCGATGCTGAAGGAACCACAAACACACAACTGACTCACAAGCAGAAGCGAAAGATCAAAAGACCTTGCCCTAGATTATCCGCACATGCAGCACACCGTGATATAATGAATCGTGGTGACCCTGGTGGGATAATGAGAAGCCAAAAAAGATTAACAAGACCCAAAGGACAAAATCCCAAGATCAAAATGATAACTCCAAAAAGACATCCTTTGCCAAGGAGAGAGATTAGGTTTGATTGATGGTGGGAAGATTGGTCGGACAGGAGGAACGATATATCCTCAAGCACCAGGATGGAAGATTAGGTCAAACAGGAGGAATGATATATCCTCAAGGACCCATGAGTTGGTGAGAGAATAAGTGTAGTTGTTCATTGCCAAAAGCTGAAGTTCAAGGAATAGTCAGGATAAGCAAGGATAAGTCGACAATTGATGTTGCTGAAGCACAAGGCCCGAGTGGGACTACAAATTTTCTGAGGCTGGGGATGGGACAAGATATTTGATCAAATGTTGCTGCAGGATGGACAAAGGTTATGTACAACAAGGAGGAACGATATGCACAAGGGATATGTACAGAAGCTCAGGATTGGGGATAGGAAGATCACACTCAGCGGGACTCTCACTAGGACGGAGACAAGAAGGATAAATACAGAGAGGAATGCGTTGTACAGGAAAGGGAAAAGGATATGGTACAAGATATGGTACAAAGCTTTGGAACAAAATATGGATTGCAGATGGGTTGGAGGAAGATGGGAGCTGAATGCGTGGAAGATAGGGGAGATGGAACTGCTGGGAGATCTGTTATGGATGGAGGAGGAGGACGGTAACTGAAAGGACTACTGTATAGATAAATAGCTCAGTTTACTATGTTGGTGCCTGTTTGCCAGGTTTTCACCAACATACTTGTCCAAGGTGCTTGAATTGCCAAGTTTTCACCGTTGGACGATTATTTTCTCTTTCTCTTTTCTTTTTTGCTTTTTTGCTTTTTTGCTTTTTTTTGCTTTTTTTGCTTTTTTGCTTTTTTGAATGTTTTTTGGATTTTCTGATGTTGCTGGTTCAGGTTCAGGCATAGAACCTCTTCAGATGGATGATGTTAATAGGATCATTCAAGGGCTCACCTTCTGGTGTTGATAGCTGATAGGCTCTGGAGCCAAAGGATGCGGTGACAACATAGGGTCCCAACCAAGTAGGCTCAAACTTGCCTTTCTTTTCTCTATTTGCTAGGACCTTCTAATTTTCTTTAAGAACCATGTCACCGACTTGGAATTGTCTAGGATGGACCTTTTTGTTATAATTCCTTTTGAGTCGATTCTGGTATGCAACCAGGTGATCGTAGGCTTGCTGTCTCTTTTCATCTAGCAGATCTAGCTGTGTGAGCCGGGCCACACGATAGTCTTCATCAGTTGTATAGTTCTTCATGGAGACGCGCAAGGATGGGAGCTCAACCTCGATCAGTAGAACGGCTTCAGCACCATATACAAGAGAGTATGGGGTGGTGCCTGTGGGAGTGCGATAAGAAGTGCGGTAGGCCCAAAGGGCAGGATTGATTTGGAGGTGCCAGTCACGACCAGAATCATTGACAACCTTCTTGAGGATTTTCAAGATAGTTTTGTTAGTTGCCTCAGCTTGGCCATTTCCTTGAGGGAAATATGGACTGGAGAAACGGTGATGGATGTGGAGTCTGGCACATAGATCATCCACATGCTGGTTTTCAAAAGGTGTGCCATGGTCTGTGAAAATGGTAGATGGTATGCCGAAGCGGCAAATGATATGGTAGAGGATGAACTTGGATATTTGGATGCCAGTAGTAAGGGTGAGCGGAATCGCTTCAACCCATTTGGTAAAATACTCTGTGGCTGTTATGATATACTTGTGTCCATCCGAAGAGAGATGGGTGATCAAGCCAACGAGGTCGAGGCCCCAACATGAAAAAGGCCGCGGTGGTGCAATAGGCTGTAGATCCTGTGCTGGTGCATGTATCAAATTGGCATGCTGTTGACATGGGAGACATTTCTTGACAAATTCACATGCATCATGTTCCATTGTTGGCCAATAATACCCAACTCTAAGCAGCTGCTTTGCTAGAACCATGCCACTCGTGTGGGCACCGCAAATTCCAGCGTGAACTTCTTGTAAGGCCAGGATGGCCTCGTTTGAGTCTAAACATCTAGATAGGACATTGTGATACCCACGACGATATAGGGTGTTGGCTACAAGAGTGTAGCGGGAAGCTCTGCGAATAAGGTTTTGGCATTGGTTATTGGTGAGATGGGGAGATATGATACCATTTTTTAGATATGCATGGATTTCGTGGTACCATGGGGATTGGGGACCAACCAAGACACACACCATGTTTGCATCGGTGTTCTCATAAGCTGGTGAATGTAGCTGCTCGACTAGAAATTCATACTGTGATGCATCTCGTGGTATTTCCAATAAGGATCTGATGGTTGCCATTGCATCTGCTGCTTTGTTCTGAAGCCTTGGGATCTGATTGAATTGTAGATGTAGGAAATGCTCTTTCAATTTATCCACCAGTTGCTTGTAGGGTAGAAATTTGTCGTCCTTTGTCTGATACTCGTCAAGGACTTGCTTGATAATGAGCTGTGAATCTCCAAAAACTTGTAGTTCTGTGATGTTCCATTGGATAGCTATTTTGAGACCTAAGATGAGTGCCTCATATTCTGCAATGTTGTTGGTACAGGGGAATCCCAACTTGAATGATTTTGGAATATAGTCACCTTGAGGTGTGATGAATAGGATTCCTGCCCCAGAGCTATGGGATGTGTTGGAACCATCAAAGTATAGTTTCCACATGGGCTGCTCTTCAATCATGCATAAGTGTTCATCAGGGAATTCCATGATTAGTGGATAGGCATCCACCAGTGGTGCTTCTGCTAGTTGATCGGCAATGACTTGCCCTTTGATTGCTTTGCGATCTACATACTGAATGTCAAATTCGCTGAGTAACATGACCCATTTTGCCATACGGCCTGTGAGGGTTGTCCTTGATAACAGATACTTAAGAGGGTCCACCTTTGATATGAGCTTGATTGTGTGGCTAAGCATGTAATGTCTAAGTTTTTGAGTGGCAAAGACCACTGCTAAGCATGCTTTCTCCATGGGTGAATAGTTAAGCTCATAGCCCACAAGAGTGCGACTGATGTAGTAGATAGCTTGTTCTCTATTTTCATCATCATGCTGTGCTAGAAGTGCCCCTAGTGATGTAGCTGTTGTTGAGATGTAAAGGATGAGTGGGCATCCTAAAACCGGTGGTACTAGGATTGGAGCATTAGCTAGATACTCCTTGAGCTTATCAAAGCTTCTTTGACATATGGGATCCCACTTGAAGTTGGTGTCTTTGCATAAGAGATGTGAGAAGGGTTGACACTTATCTGCTAGCTGAGAGATGAATCGCCGAACTGATTGAAGCTTGCCCTGTAGGCTTCTGAGCTGTTTGAGATTTCTTGGTGGAGGCATCTCTGTTATTGCTTTTACCTTTTTAGGATCGATCTCTATGCCTCGTCTAGAGACGATGAAGCCTAGAAGCTTGCCAGATGTTACGCCGAAGACACATTTCTTAGGATTTAACTTTAAGCCATAATGATTCAGACGATCAAATACACGCTCTAGGATGTCGAGGTGCTCATCTCTTGTTTTGGATTTTGCAAGGATATCATCCACATAGTCTTCAAGAATCTTGTGGATCATGTCATGGAAGATCGCTGTCATTTCTCTCTGATATGTTGCTCCTGCATTCTTTAGCCCAAATGGCATCATGTTGTAGCAGAAGGTACCCCATGGGGTTGTGAATGCTGTTTTATGTCGATCTGCTTCCGCTATATGAATCTGGTTGTAGCCGGAAAAGCCATCCATTAATGATAACATCTCATGACCCGCTGTGAGGTCTACAAGCATGTCTATGTTTGGCAATGGGAAGTCATCCTTAGGACATGCCTTGTTCAAGTCCCTGAAATCAGTACAGATTCTGATGTCGCCAGAAGGCTTTGTGACTGGCACCATGTTAGAGATCCACTCTGAATAATCTATTGCTCTGATGATCTTAGCTTGGAGGAGCTTCTCAAGCTCTACTTTGACGAGCAATGCTACCTTTGGATGCATTTTCCTTAGCTTCTGCTTCACTGGCTTGACGTTTGGATCTACTGATAGGTGATGAACAACAAGGTTTGGATCAAGCCCAGGCATGTGGGCGTATGACCATGCAAAGTTGATAATGGATTCCTTGAGCAAGGCACTGAGAGTGATTTCTTCTCCTTCTATTAGGTTGACTGCAATGTAGGTGATCCTTGGACATTCTTCTGTTCCCAAGTTGATTGGCTTGGTTTCCTCTATGATGATCGGCGACTGCTCTGGTCTATAATCTTGGATAGGGGGAAGAGGCAAGGCTTCATCTTCTAGCCCCTGAATTGCCAGGTTTTCACTAGAAGATACGCCCTTTATTTTTACTATTTTAGAATCAGAATGTGCCCTAAGGGGGTTTTCACATAAAGACTCATGATGTTCTCTTGCTATTTCATTTTTGTGACTAAAGCTTTCCTCTTCCCCAAAATATCCTTCTGGGTGAAGCTGATAGACAGAGGTTGATGTTGGATCCTGGTTGACTGCTGGACCTGATGCCCCCATGAATTCTAGGAGTGCTTGTGCGCTTTGGAACTGGTCGATGTGTGCGATGCTTGGTTGGTCCCAATCTATGAGGTCAGGGTTTGTGAGGGGAAGATCTATGAGGTTAATGGAGAGTTGTTGGAGAACAGAAGTCCCCAGGAGGGTGTCGTCGGCAAAGATATCGTCGTAGGATCGGATGTCTTTCTCTTCGGGGATGTCTTCAATTTCCACGAGGTCATCTCGGCTATTCAAAAAGTTCACGTTGGTCATGTTAGTGCCCGCAGTTGTGGTATTGGGCTCTTGTTCAAGCAAGCGAGGGGTATTAAAGCCAAGTCCTTGTTGTTCTGGGTTCTGGGATGGTATGATAGGAAACAAATTTCCATCCTCTTGTGGTCCTAGACCACCACCTTGATAGTTATAGTGTTCTGTGACATTTTTGAAGGGGATTGGATATTTCTCTTTGAAGTACTCAAGAAGTTGTGTGT
Organism: Chamaecyparis obtusa; assembly: GCA_027943335.1. Taxonomy (NCBI): domain Eukaryota; kingdom Viridiplantae; phylum Streptophyta; class Pinopsida; order Cupressales; family Cupressaceae; genus Chamaecyparis; species Chamaecyparis obtusa. The sequence goes on along the minus strand of BSBK01003519.1, from coordinate 455,021 downwards.
CACGTGATGGGGGATCTTTGTATAACCATTTGTTAATATCTGGATCCATTTCTTTGCTGTTGATGGTACCATGAGACTCAAAAGTCATATTTCCTATCTGCTTGAGCTTATGATGTTCCTTAACATGCTTGTTTTGACAACTTGGGCGCCCTTGAGTATGTGGATCACGTGGAAGAGCTCCTACAGCAAATGCATCACTGAGGCTGTATTCGCCACAACCCTGGTTGTTGATCTTGATGGATGATAAGGTGGAAGAAAGGATGGTCTCTAGATCGCGATGGGATCGGGATGAGCTAGCAATAGAAGTACCAATATCGGTTCCAGGACAATGAGTAGAATGAGGGAAAGATGCTTCCATCGCAAGGCAGTATGCGAAGGGGTTAGGGTCAGCGTGGATGGTAACCTCAGTGCCTTGATGTGGAAACTTGATGCACTGATGGTAAGTAGATGGTACGGCCTTAATGGAATGGATCCATGGACGACCAAGGAGGATATTGAACGGTACGTCAAGATCAACAACGTGGCAGAGAGTATCTTGCGTTGCTGGGCCTAGCTGGATAGGCAAAGTTATAGTACCTTCAGAGGTACGCTCCAAGTTATCATATGCTTTGATAGTGATTTGCTCATGTTGTATGTTGGCCTCCGTGAACCCGATCTTCTTGATGAATTTTAATGTGCACAAGTTGAGGGCTGAGCCATTATCCACTAGAACTCGTTTGATGGCGAAATCTCTGACCATGACAGCAATGCGGAGAGGGAGAGTATGGTCAGGAGCGACATCTGGTATATCAGATTCTTTGAAGGATAAGGCACATGCTGCAGATAGGTGTCCCACAAGAGTTTCAAACTGAGTTGTGTTAATGTCCGTGGGGACATGACCTTCTTTTAGAGCTTTGTCCAGGATCTCCTGATGGATGGGTGATGTGCGGAGCAAATCCAAGATAGATATTTGGGATGGCATGTTCCCAAGATGCTCTATGATATTGTATTGTGCTCTTGGTGCATTATGCTGTGTTGCGCGTGCATTTGATGCTGGCCTGGTGTTAGACTGTGCTGTGGATGCAGTAGATGTTGGCCTTGGAGGAGCAGCTGATCTCGGAGGAGCACCGGCAACAGTTATCCTACCACTGCGAGTAGTTGCAGCACATTGTCGATCCGGCCCTCTGACGTGGATGGTATTGATGGTGGGCTCATCTTGGATGGGCTCAACTTGAGTTATGCATCCGACATACTTGTCATAGTTGATGTAGGCCGCTGTGTGATCTTCTTGCTTGCCTTTGCCACAATTTTGGGGCTGATTGGCGCTGGCTTGATTCTTCCCGGCATCGTGTTGAGGGAACACATTTTGATATATTTGCAAACCGGCATTGGGTGAAGCTTGAGTTGGTGCATCGACCTGGATTTCCTTGTGATCGATGAGATCCTGGATGTAGTGCTTAAGCCGCATGCACTTCAATGTTGTGTGCCCCTTCACACGATGGTAATCACAGTATTCATGTTCTTTATACCAATCAGACTTTGGTGCGTTGTCATCCTTCTGTGGGATGGGCGGATATGTGATCATATTTGCCTTGGCTAGCCGATAAAAGATCTGATCCAGAGGCTCACCCAAAGGTGTGAAAGTCCTCTTTGGATTGTTCTGATTATTGGGTTTGTTCTGCCTTGGGGCAACGTTAACTGCATTAACAGGATTGCCTTGACGTGCTGGCTGTTGCTGTTGGTATTGCTGCTGATACTGTTGCACAGGCGGTTGATGAGCTTGAGGAGGCTGCTGATAAATAGGTGCTTGATATGCGGGAGTTGGTGGTTGCTGATAGATGGGTGCTTGTGGCGGTTGGTATGTTTGAGCTGGTGTAGGACTAGCCACAACGAATTGTACATTCTTAGTGTCAGTGGCTCCATCTGTAACAACATTCTTGTTACGATTCCAGTAACAGGATTTATCATTGTTGGGTTTGTTTTTGGAATCATCCTTGAAGTGACGAATAGTGCCTTCGTCTAGGAGAGCTTTCTCGATGCCTATGCCTTTGCTCTTGATGTCTTGGTATGTCTGGAGACAGTTCATTCGCATGTGATGGGATAGCTTTGGATGTAGGTTATCAATGAAGATCTTTGTTAGATGCTTCTCTGGTGGCTGATATGATAACCTGGTTGTAAGATTCTGCCATCTTTGCAAGTATTCTACAAGGCTTTCTCCATCTTTCTGCTTTGAGTTGCATAGGTCTAGCAAGGACAACTCATTCTCCACATTATGGGCATAGTGTGTAATGAACTTCTCAGAGAGTTCAGCAAAGGTGTTTATTGTCCCATGTGGTATTTTGTAAAACCACTCAACAGCAGTTCCTCCCAAGCTTTTGGGAAACAGGCGCAGGAGATAGTTATCACTGTAAGCCACTTCTTGGCATGCCATGTAAAACTCTTTGATATGGTTTACTGGATCTCCTTTCCCCCGATACTTGTCGAACTTGGGCATCTCAAAATGCTTGGGGAAAGGGATAGTTGCTATGGACCGATCGAAGGGATATGAGCACACCTCTTCGAACTTGTATGTTTTATTCTCTGTTCCACTTTGTAGCTCTTTTAGAGCATTTTTCATTGCTTCCCACTCAGCATTGAGTGGCGAGGGAACTGGAACTTCTGTTTGTGATGGAAGCTGTGGAACTAGATATGGCGTTTGCTGTGGATAAATGGGTTGGAACTAATTTTGGGGCAATGGTTGCTGGGGATATTGCTGGTGTGGCATAGGGGGATATTGTGGTAAATGATATGGAACCTCTTGATGTTGTTGGGCTGCTTGCTGTTGTTGAACTGGCAGTTGTTGTGGGACTGCTTGCTGATATTGGACATTTGGACCTTGCTGTTGTAACTGATGGGTGGGAACTTGTTGCTGGGGGATGATAGGGATTTGTTGCTGAGGCTGATAGCAAGGGACTTGCTGTTGTTGAGGAATGATGGGTGTTTGCTGAAAGGGGACATGTGGTTGCTGTGGGGGAGGCTGTTGGAACGATGCTGCTTGCGGGTATGATGGTGGTAGTTGCTGAGGTTGGCTTTGGGTGTGGCTTATATAAGCTAGGTGCATGCCTGCGTTACTTAGAGGTGGAACAGATGCGGGAAAGCTAGAAGCAAAGGGTGATGGGGTAAGATAGCTGGGGAAAGTTGGCTGTTGAGGTGGTGTAACTTGCTAGAAGGTATTTGGGATTTGGGACGAATAGCTTGAAGCTGGCGGTGGTTGGGGTAGTTGCTGCTGTGCTGCTTGGGCGAAGGCGGTTTGTTGACTTGCAACCATAGATGTAGGGGATTGAGATGGGATCCCCCATGCCTTCATTTCTTCTTGCGTAAGGCCCCATTGAGAGCTTGTGTTAGGGTGCACTGCAGTGGATGATGGAATGGTAGGAGCAACGGGAGCTTGGGACACGAATGATGGTTGAGAGAAAGGAGCTTGTTGAGGTTGTGGTTGAGCGGATGCTTGTGAGGAGGAAAATGAAGGAAACACCCAAGAGAAAGATGAGGTTGGAATGGGGAGTGATTGCGCTAACCCCAAAGAAGAAGGTACAAGTGCTTGGGGGGTGAAGGGTGACGGTGCTCCTTTGATGGTGAAAGGCGTTGCTTGACTTGCAGATGGTGGCGAAGCTTTTGGTGTAAAAGCTTGTGTGAGAGGTGGAAGCTGACTTTGGGTTAAGTGTTGGATTTGGGCTTGGGCAGCCATAGTAGATGATGAAGCAAAAGGGGTATGAGATGGAGCGAATGGTGCTGCAGCTTGTGTTGTGGGACTGGCGAGGCTTCCTTGCAAGAAAAGGGGAATGGTGGAAAGCTCTTGGGATGTTTGCATGATAGGATCGGGAAATGGAGAATATGCTTGTGCTGGAACTTGGATTGTTTTGATGGGGATGCGTGGATAGAGAGATGGTGGGATGGAGATACTTTCTGGTAGATAGTGGGCAAACATACTTTGCTGATGTTGTGGTACAAGGGCATTGGTTGCTGGTGGGCTTTCTGGAGGATTTGCGAATGCTTGGATTGCCAACGGGGATGAAGGGATGTTTGGATCTTCACATGGGTTACTGGCTTGGATCTGGGGATTGTAGGTCATCATGGCATTGGTGAAAAGGTTGGGATTGGATGAGGTTGTTGGTGGATAAGGATTCATGCTTCTTCTTTTCCGAGATCTGGTCTCAACAGGCATGGAGATGCAAGTGCTAAATGGATGCAAGATGTTTGGCTAAAAGATGTTGATGGATGCAAAGTTGATGAACTTCTAAAGATGATGACTTTCTAGGATGCAATGCAAGGATGGATCAAGATGGCGATGATGGAAGCTGGATGGAACTGATATGGATCAAGATGGTGGAGGAAAGATAGGTTGCTGGTGGAAAGCTGGTGAAAGATTACTGAGTGGTCAACAAATGAGCTGCTATTTTTCTCAAATGGAGGATCAGAGATATGATGGGGTCAACCTAAGATAGACTGATGATCTTCGGTCAATAAGTTTCTTATCAATGCACTCCAATCTCTTGCTCGAGATGATGGCTATGCAAGGACAAGGTTTGATTTCTTTATGACAACACGTTGTGCCAAAAAAGAAGATGATGGTCTCTGATCTTGGATATGGGATAGGAACAACTCAAAAAGGTAGAACACTAAGTGTTGGTGGATCTCTGGATTTGGAACAAAGGATGATGGATCTGCTAGAAAGATATGGAAAGCTGATGGGTGGATGCTGGTGGAAAAGGTATTGAAGGGTGAAGGGACAATGCTTTATCTAAAGGGATAATGCAAATGACAAGGATTGATTCTAGAATGCTGGTAGGAAGACGAATGCAAATGCAACTTTATGATGTTTTGAAATGCAACTAAGGTTTTGATGCTGATGCAAAGGATGAAACTAGGATGAAACCAAGATGCAAAGCTGTTTGAGACAAGATTTCAAGATCTGAAGATGGAACAAGACATGAACAAGGATTGGCTAATTTTCTGGCTCAAGGTTGATGAAACGATGGTTAACTCGAAAACGGAAGGCGAACTGTTTGATACGGGCGTTATGGGCAATGTTCTCAAGTCTGGCTTGGGATTTTTCCTCTGCTTGGGTTGCTTGGATAATGGATTGATAGGTCTTGGTGTTCTTCTTGGCAACTTTTCGCTCTTGATAGGCTTGGGATTTGGGCAACTTCGCTTTAGGATGTTTGCTCTTGTTGGGCATCACTTTGGAAAAGAGGCTTCTGATTTTGAGGCAAAGGTTTCCAATGGCAAAAGTTAAAGTCAAAGCAATCTCCGCAAGGGACAAAGAAACCCTGCGGGATACAAACAAAGACAACTGACTCTGACAAAGCTTTGAAAGTGTATGTTTCAACAAGTGTTTTCACGGAGTCTTTGACTATCAAGCACTTCAAACAGATCTACCTAAGGAAGGTGAGTATCAAAATCGCTTGCCCACAGCTTGGTATCCCCCAGAAGGGAATACAAATGGTGAGTAATCTTGAGGCGACCCGATAAACCCCTTGGAATCGGTCCTTGCACAAGGATTTTGATACTTTCGGATGTAGATAGGGTAGCCTCTAGTTTATCAGGTTGCTAATGATTCCGTGGAGTCTCCATACCCGGTTATGCTGATCATCCGTGACTCACTTAAGAGCCTTGCCAATTATGCTGGGGGAGAGGAATGTTTACCATCCCCAGACACGTGTTTGGCACGAACGCCCGGCGATTAGGAGATGTAAGTGATTCTTTTGGTATTCACTTATTTGTATACCGGCCGGGGGGGATACCGGTTTGAGGTCGTTCTCTGAGGAGGAAGCGCTTCTCCTTGGACAGGCCTCGCTAAAAGTAGAACAAATGAACTTGTCCAAGTTCAAATGTTCCACGTTGCTTACTCTAACAAGGATTATGCAAGAATTAAAAAAAACTCCTACATGCACATCAACCAGATTTTGTTCATTTTCCCAAATTTGATTAAGTTTGTTTGAACTTTGAAATGAAGACACTTGTGTTTAGCTTTTGATTTGTTCTTTTCCTCAAAATGTAAATGCTTTGAACGGTTGCAAGTTCTTTCCTTTTGTGCATTCAAGATTTGATTAGCGAGTTGATTTAAGAACTTTGAAAAAGCTTTGTTTTGTCCCTTAGATCACTCAAGATTGAATTTGTTTGCTTGCTTTGGAATTTGAAACGAGATAGGGAATAGAGTTGTTTGTTCCTTTAGTGCATTCGAGATTTGGTTTGCTTTTCAAATTGACAATGACACTTAGGACCTAAGTTCTTCCTTTTAGCTTCATTCAAGATTTTGTTTTGACTCGTTTGAATGCAGATTTGATGTTCTTTTTATGCCCAAAAAGATATGATCATTCCTACTTTGCATGAATGCATTGTTAAAAATCCTTGATGTTGCAAGGATGCAAATGCCTTGATTAATTTTTTTGTTTTGTTTGTTAGAACAAATTTTGCAAATTTTAGTCCTTAATGCATTCAAGAATGATTTGGGGGTTCATTTTAAGCACTAAAATAAGGTGTGTATGATTTTGCTTCCTTATGGATTTTATTATTATTTTTGAAAAAAAATGGCCATGACCTCCTTGCTAGAAGAAGAAGAAGAAGAAGGAGATGGAATAGAAGAAGAATATAGACAAGAAGAGGAAGAAGAATATAGACAAGAAGAAGAAGAAGGGATCGAAGTGCTCCGTCCACCTATAAGCTTGAAAAATCTAAAAATGGTCTAAAACCCATCAGAATGTTTGCAAAGAACCCGTGAAGTGGGTCCCACCGGGCGTGCCAGAATGTAGACTAGGATTTGAGCGTGCACCTAAACCTGTTTTGAAGGCCAAAGACAAACAAACGTCATAGCATATTATCAAATCAAATTTAATAGTAAACAAACTAAAATCAAAGCCACCTCAGTTTAAGCTTAAAACGGATGCGCCCATGCACCGTTTGATATGCTTAGATATAGAGGGATGTGGGTGTGCAAACTCAAGCACTTGGAGCATGCAAAGTAGGATGATTTGAGGATCAAGAAGACCCAAAATGACACAAAATAGGTATGAGGAACCTATTTTGCCTCAAAGGCCTCAAGAACACACAAATATGCAAAGCTAAATAAATGAACTAAGATTAAAACAAGAAATAAGTTTAGAATTCTCCTAGGTTTTATGGAATAAAAGTTTATTCATTCCAAAAGCTTAAGTTTGGGAAAATTTATTGAAATATTTTCAATAAATATGAAAATTAAATATTTAATCTTAATTAAATATTTTGAGTTGAGATTAGGGTTAGAAAAGGTGGGATTAGCCTTTTAATCGAAATTAAGAAGGGATTAGAAGATTTTGGAAGAGGTTAGTGGTCTTAAGGAAATTGGCCAAGTTTTGGTCAAAAAATAAATTAATTATTTTTTGGGGGATTTTTGGTCAATTTATTAATTAAAATAATTAATAAATAGGGGATTAATGTTTAAATAAGATTTAAACATTTTTGGGAGGGATTTCTTAATTAAATATTTTTAATTAAGAAAAAGGGATTTAATAACATAAAAATAAATTAATTAATTAAATAAATAATTAATTAATAAATGATGATGTCATCAGAGATTTTTCAGAAAATAAAAATACTTTATTTTCTAAAGGATTTTTAGGTGTCTACAGTTATATAAAGAGAGATAATGATATTGGAAAGTTTGATCCTAGAAGTGATGAAGGTATATTTCTTAGATATTCTTTGAAAATCAAATCCTATAGATGTTACAATAAAAGAACTAAGACTATTGTTGAAAGCGCAAATGTTAAAGTTGATGAAAATTTCAAAATTCAAGAAAGAATGCTTGATTATGAATTAGATGAAGAAGCTCATCCTAAACCTAACACTGGATCTACTAAATTATTTTATGAGACTGACATTGATTTGTTGAATGAAAGACACATTGAAGTCATTGAAGAACCTACACCTAAAGTGAGATCTGAGACAGTGACACCTAGCAAGAGTTTGCTAAGAAATCATCCTATTGGACAAATTATTGGAAGCATCAAAAGAGGAGTTCTAACTCAGAATAAGGTACAAGAATAGTTATGTTTGATTTCTCAAATTGAACCTAAAACTACTAGTGAAGCTTGTGAAGATGAAAGTTGGAACAATGCTATGAAAGAAGAACTAGATCAGATTGAAAAGAACAAGACATGGGAATTGGTCCCTAGACCTAAAGACAAGAATGTTATTGGAACTAAATGGGTATTCAGAAACAAGATGAATGAACAAGGAGAAGTAGTAAGAAATAAAGCAAGATTGGTATGTAAGGGATACTCACAGCAAGAAGCAATTAACTATGAAGAAACCTTTGCACCTGTTGCAAGAATTGAAGTAAGAATGTTTTTGGCTTATGCAGCTTACAAGAAATTCAAAGTATATGAGATGGATGTGAAGTCAACATTTCTGAATGGAGAATTGGAAGAAGAAGTCTACATTGAGAAACCTGAAGGTTTTCTTTTGACTCAAGAAGGAGACATGGTATGTAAACTGAAGAAAGTTTTATATGAACTAAAACAAGCACCTAGAACTTGGTGTGCAAGATTGGACAAGTATTTGTTAAAGTTGGGATTTACAAAAGGAACAGCTGATAGAAATCTATACACAAAAAAAATTGAAAATGGTTTGTTGGTTATAGTTATTTTTGTTGATGACATTATTTTTGGAGGAGAAGATGAAGCTAGTGACAAATTTGTTGATGAAATGAAGACTGAATTTGAAATGAGTATGATTGGTGAAATGAAATACTTTTTGGGATTATAGATAACATAGAACAATGATGGTATCTTTGTAAGTCAAACAAAGTACCTAAATGACTTGTTGAAAATATTTGGAATGGAGAATTGTAAACCATTTGGAACACCTATGGTAACTGGACATAAGTTGTCTAGCACAGATGAGACTCCTGCAGTGGAACAGAAGAATTATAGATCTATGATTAGAGGACTATAGTATTTGACACATACAAGACCTGATATACCACATTCAGTTGGAATTGTAGCAAGATTTCAAGCTGAACCTAGAGAATCACATTATGTAGTAGTAAAGAGGATACTGAGATATTTAAGAGGCACAATAGACTATGGATTGTGGTATGAAAAATCTGATGATTTTACACTATGCGCATATACAAATGTTGATTAGGGAGGCAGTGTTGATGATAAGAAAAGCACCAGCGGTGGAGCATTTTTCCTTGGAGGAAGATTGGTTTCTTGGTTAAGCAAGAAGTAGAATTGTATCTCACAGAGCACAACAAAAGTAGAATATGTAGCAGCAGCAAACAATTGTAACCAGATAATTTGGATGAAGCAAATGCTGAAGGATATTTGAATAAAGTTTATTAAACCTATTGTCATACATTGTGACAACACTAGCACAGTTAGTATGTCTAAGAACCTTGTATTACATTCTAAGACAAAGCATATAGAGATCAAGTATCATGTTGTAAGAGAGAAAGTTGTTGAGAAAGAAGTCAGACTTGAGTACATAAGTACAAAGGAGCAGATAGTAGATATATTTACAAAGCCTTTGCCTAAAGATACATTTAAGTATCTAAGAGGTATACTTGGGGTTATGCTCCAGCCTAATTTTGAAAAGTGATGTAGTTAGTTGCATCCGTCTAGTGGTATATGAGCCTTATCTTTCTTCTAGACTAGATGTTGGTACTTCCTCTATGGGGGAGTATGTGTATCTGAGCTGAGTCATGAGGACTCTAGTGAATGCATTTTCTGAATAGTGTCATTTGACATTGTAGTTGTTGTTGACATGATGATGAGATTTTTTTCATTGATCTCAATGGGGGAGAAGTGTACATGAAAAAAACTATTTGTACTATCTGAATAGGAAAACAAAGCAAGATTTGATTGATGAAGAGGATTTGAAGCAGCAGTGTTGCAGTATTGGATTTTTGGAACATTGGATTTTTTTATTTTTATTTTTCATCTATGTTGCCATCAATGCCAATGGGGGAGATTTTTAGGAATGAATTCTAAATGTTTGGTAGTCATTCTGTAGCAGTTGTTGTTGCATTCATGACTATGATTGTCATTGATGTCAACACAGTCATCTTCTGGAGACTTGCAGAGAAGCAGACAGAGCTTGAATTAGCGCACGTGGGTTATTGTAGTTGGAGCTATGTGATGTTGAGGATATACTATTTGATATGTTATATTTCTATGGTTAAGAGCACAGATAGTAATTCTTTTATTCATGGAAGTTATGAGCATTTTGGTGGAAGTAGTATTCAAGCAGTGTTCCTGAGTAGCGGTTTGTGGAAATCAGATGATATCTCCTAATCAGGATGGAATCTAGTTTTGCACAGTTAAAGAGAATTTCAAGACACATTGATAGTGACATGGATGATAGTGCAAACTTTGAGGTCGCACGAGTGAAAATTTATTGTATTTGGAAGCTGATAGTTTTTGTGTATTTTTAATGCAGCGTGTGGAAACTTTTATTTTGTAATTGTATGCTGACTCATTTGTAATTATTTGAGTGTGGTATAAAGGAAGGAATGTTTTTCATTGTTGTAAAATGAGAGAATGAGTGGATGAATCTGAAGTGAAGAAAAGAGCTAAATGTGAAAGCAAATTGTGAAGGAAGACATGCGAAGTACAAAGATTTGAACTTGAGATCTGGTATAATAGTGAGTGTGGTCTGGCATAGTTAGAGAAGAGGTAACATATTATTCTATTGAGTAATACAAATATTATTTGGATAGTGTGTTTAGTGATCTTACCCTAAAGCTATTTGGATAGTGGGTTCTTTTGTCTTCCATAACTCTTAACAGGGTTAGAATATTTTAACAGGGATTCAAAATCTCCTAATAGGGATTCATATGTACTAAATGTATTTCATAAGACTCCTAACAGATTCCATCCTTTCAAAAGGAATATTCATATTAGTGCATCTTTTGTGGGCATCATTCCCACCAGGGTTTACTCTTTGATCAAGAGGTTCCCTAGTCAACATATCTTGTGTCATTGTGTTATTATGTATGAATATCTTTATGCGGTTGGTAATTATATTGCTTACATGGTTTAATTTTATTGAAGATGATAAAATTTATAATTATCTAATAACTAATTCACCCCCCCCCCCTCTCAGTTATCTTGGTGGACTTTACTTTCTAACAATCTTTCAAGGTGATTTCAGATGTTGCCTTCAATGAAATCTGTGGCATTGTAGGTATGCTCCTGTTTAGATAGAGATTTGATACTTTTCCAACAATATAGAAGTACATTTAGATGATCAATGACCCAAAACTGAATTTTTTTCTCTTATCATGTTTGATAGCCCTTATATTATCCATCAACTTTGCGTGCAAGATCTCACACAAGTTGAACTCTCCATTTCCCTTTACAATTCTAATAACTACCAAAATAGTGGTCGTGGACACACTATTTACTCTATTTGCATGTTGGAATTTGTAACCAAGTATCATCTCCATGAGCTTGATATCCTTCTCCTCAATTGGCTCTATGGTCATGTCGCGCTTATCACTCTAGGGTTTGCAAGACTGCTCCACCAATTTCCTAAAATCCTTGCCAGTAGGAAGAATGGTGCCTGTCTTAGGAAGTCCATTCATCTCATAAATGAGGTTAGTAGTTATCCGAACAGGGACTTCTCCAACCCAAAACAAGTCATCATATATTCTTCTAGGCAATATCTTAATCTATTCTGATTCATAGAACTCATACGCAGTCGCATACTCTATGATAGGGTTATTTTCTATGTGTGCAAACTCATCCATGAATGTCATGTCATGTTTCATGATTGACTCTAAGTGCAACCTTAATCTATCCAATCCTATCAGTTCCTTCTAGTAGTAAATGTATGCGCATATGTGTTCTACGTGCATCACTCCCATAGGAGTTCTAGAAAATGCCCCTTCAAGGTCATGTAGGACTGACTTGAAAGGATGCTTCTTAAATATGTACCTCTTCCTTTCAGTAACATCAAAAAAAATTGGAGTGGCCATTACTTACTTGATTAATTGCTCAAATAGGTTTCCAAAGGGTTTCTGAATCATTATGACCGAACTACGGTTCCACAACAATTTTCACACTTCTTCACTAATAAACCAACTTCAATCTTTCAACAAAAACTACTTTGATCTCCTGTGCTCTCCAAAGGCTTAATATTGAATGAAAATATGTGGATAATGGATCTCCGGTGACTAGTAAAGAAACTTTATGCCATTAATGCTTGCCACCATAACATGAAATGTAACAATGAATTTCAATCTCCATCTCTACTAAAAATCAATTTGTGTGCTCTTTCATATAGCATCAACTAGTATCCAAACATCTAAAACCAAAGGCACATACTCTAAGGGTGAGTATACCAGCTGCATAGGGGTGTAGAGCTAATCTAGCTCCCCCTATGACCACCAGGGTCATTCATCCAAAAGTAGAAGGTGTGTCCATTATAGATGCATCCACTACATAGTCATCAACATTATCTTCTCTTTATCTTCCATTATAGATGCTTTCACAAACTTGACTTCTCCAGATTCATCCAAAATTGATCCTTGAGACTTATTAGGTCTTTCTTGTCTTTGCGCTTGTGATCCAAAAATATTTGAGATGTGTCCAACCTTTTTGCAAGAGTGAAAAATAACTGGAGGCCTTATATTCCTTAGCGCATTGATGTGAGTTACCATACTACATTATCTAGTTGTGTGACCATTATAATTGCATATCTGACATGTAATGTTCTGAGGACTTATAACATTCTACTATGGATGATTTCTCTAATTTTTCTAAGTCTGACTTCTTTGATTTGATCTACAATTCATAGCTCTATGACCAAACTTATTGCATGAATAATAATAAGCATTGAAAGGTCTTACCTCTTTATAATCTCTTGCTATATGTCCATGCTTGTTACAGGCATAACAAGTTTAGTTTACTGGCTTGTGCTCATCCTTAGATGGTTCAAGTTTAGCTTCAGTATGATTTCCAGTCTTCTTAGCTTTTGTAGATTCTTCTGGTGCTTTCTTTCTTTCTCACATATCATTGATTTGATTTTGTGCTTCATTGAATCCAATACTAGTGGTATCTCCTTTAATATTTTATGCATACAACTGTGACTCTATTAGATCCTTACTTGTGTGCAATTTGTCCCTATGATTCTTTGCTTCACTCAATTCAAATTCTACCTTTTTCTTCATGTTTTCTAACTCCAAGATTTTCATGTTTTCTTGCCTCGGTTCTTCATCCAACTTCTTGTTTTCTTTACCCTGTTCTTCATAGGCTTCCTAATTGTTAAATAGCTTTTCATCCAACTCTTCAATCTGATCCTTCAGAGATGTGTTTTCCTCATTCATCTTTTTGACCATTTTTCCTAAATCACTTGTAGAAAAATCTTTCAAATATTTTCTCAGTTTCTTGATGAATACTTGAGAACCACTAATCTTTAATTTCAATTCTTCAATTTGTTTTTCAGATCTTTCAAGATCTTCAAGAGATGCTTCAAGATTCTTCTTTAGATGTTTCACTTCTCCTATGTCCATGATCTCCTCAAGTGGTTAAACTTATCTTCAGAGGACTAGAGCTCTAATACCAATTGTTAGCAATGGAAACAAGGAGAGGGGGGGGGGGGGGGTGAATCAATGTTCTACAATATTAATTTATGATACTTAAAACTTAACTTAATAACTTAATTGTTGAACTGAATATTAAAGCAAAGTAAACAACCATAACACATAACACCAGATATAATTATGGGGAAACCTTGGCCAAAGGAAAAACCTCAGTGGGAATTAATACCCACAAATAATTGCACTTGTGTATTATGAACCTGTTAATGTTCCTTAGCCCTATTAGGAGTTGTCATTATAATGCTTTAGTATAATGACCTTGTCAAGAGTCAAACCTTGTTAGGATTCTTGAAGTAACAAACCCTGTTAGGGGTGGTTGGCTCACTGCCAGAGCTCACTGCTCAATAGAGAAGGCTACAACCTCCTAGATATCAGATATACACTATATTTGCAATGGTGAACTGCTGCTATGACACTTCTTGTCTGATCAGTTCCTTTTGTGTGTTGATGCTTTAACCTCTTGTAAAGCTCTATATCATTTTGACTGATCTTCGCATACCTCTTCTCTTCTTCTTTCAACTCTATATCTCATGTCATGCTCAAATACAAAGGCACATGTCTTATTTATAGGCACAAACAAAACTATTCACTAGGTCATCCTATAACCTATTAGATACAATGCTTCCAAATGAATTGGCTCAAGCATGTTTACATGCATTGATATTATCATGTTTACAACACATTTAAAATAAGAAAATATCCTTTACAAAATAAAATAATGATCTCTAATTAAAATCTTTCCTATCGGCTGCATGCTCTATTCTGCTCTGTTGCTCACTGACTATGTCACTTCAACTCGATGTATCTTCTTCATACTAACTCATCTGACCATGTGTTCTTAACCATAGCTTACTAACATACTCAAAAGATTATCTTCAAGGGCACATACCAAAACTCTCTCATACACACGTGTGCTGACATTTTGTTCATTAGGTGCTTTACTGACTGCTCTGTCCTCCATACTTAGTCAATTTCTTATCTTCTAAGTTATTGCGCTTACTCCAAGACTCTATATGACTTTGTTTCCATAATGAAAACACTAAATCTTAGTCATATACACTAGTATAGTCAACTTGCCAATAGTAAGAAGTCCAAAGTGGTTGGTGCTTCTACCACTAAATCTGTTAAACCAGATCTTAGTAAGTTTATCCCAATTGATAAAATTTTTAATGAAGTCAAGAAGTGGGGTATACTTGGTGGTGTTAAAAACTATTATGATAAGTTTAATGAAGAAGATCAAAGGAAAGTTAAATAAGTTTAGTCAGGTTCTTATGTAATTACAAGGAAAAATTCCTACTTCTCCATATATAAAAAATTGAAGCTAGTTGGAAGGGTGATTTAAAGAAAGACAAGGAATTGATTGAATATTTATTGATACATTTAAAGCTCGAGTTAAATTCAGAAGAGATAAAATAAATTATAGATAAAGTGAGACTGACTTTCAAGAATAAGACAAGAGTTACAAGACTGTTGATTGGTGACTCTCAATCAGTACAAGATGAAATGGAAAACATCTTGAAGAATAATTTCAGCCTTATAGAGGAGAAGAAGGATGAAGTGGAGAACGGAGAAGAGAATGAGGAAGAAGTATTTTCACTTACTAATGATTGATGGAAAATAAATGGTGTGAAGGTCACACTTGATAATGATATTCTACATGATCCCAAGGAAACAATGGATACTACAGGTGATGTTTTGGTCGTGGAGATTCATGAGGAACAAAAGGACACAATAAAGGAATCGGTTGAAGATCCAAACAATACACTAGAGAAACTAGAGAAAGAAATAGAAGATAGTGGACCTGGTCAATATTTAACAAAAGATACATTAATTGACAAGAAACATGAAAAGGTAACAATGGCAACATCATGTAGAAATGAAGAAGAAAAAAATGTAAAAGACTGCAAACATGGAGAGTGAAAAGGTAACCACTATTCGGTGTATGTCTTCAAATGTCATTGAAATGGATGAAGATATTCCTACTATTCAAGGGAAAATTGAAATAAGCTCCATGAGAC
Source organism: Chamaecyparis obtusa (assembly GCA_027943335.1). NCBI lineage: Eukaryota > Viridiplantae > Streptophyta > Pinopsida > Cupressales > Cupressaceae > Chamaecyparis > Chamaecyparis obtusa. The sequence goes on along the minus strand of BSBK01003519.1, from coordinate 439,400 downwards.
CAAAATAAATGATGAATATTACAAATACAATTAAGTCAAAAGATAAGAAAAATAAATTGAAGCAAGAGGCACAAATAATCCTAAGTGCTAGAGACATTTTGTCTAATCTAGTGCTTGATGTAGATTTTGATGAGAAGGCTACACCAATTGAATAGTTGGGTTAGTTGGTTATAGAAATTAGTGATAAAATGAAAATTTTAGAGGATGCAACTACTTTGAGAGAAGATAATGATTATGAGAAGAAGAGGACTAAGAAACTAGTTTAGTCTATTGCATGTAAAAAGGTAAACTTAACACCTGTAGTAAGCAAAGTGAAAGAAGCTTTGACTAAAGGAGGTTAAATTATCACCTCTACATTATATTTTTAACAAATTTTGAAATATGTTGATAGGTAGAGATGTGAAGCTCAACATGAGCTAAGGGTATTGACTTCAAATTTTGATCCTATCAATGTTTTGGTAACCAATTTTGGAGCATAAGTTAGTGTAATAAACCATGAGCTTAAGGTTTATAGAGATGAACATGACAAGAAGATAGCTAATTAGTTGATAATATAGATTTTACTTATCCATAAGGTCGACATCTCATAGCAAGGAGTGAAAGAGGTAGATTAGTTTTTTACTACCCTAGAAATGTGCTAGAAATGTGCATTGTGGATGGGTTCAAAGAACTTGCACATCAGCTCCATGGAAAAAATTTGATCACAAAAAACTTACAAAAAATTTGGGTTAATGATTTATAGGTTTTGAAGGAAAACTTCATTGATATATTCAATAGATTGTAACATATATATGCTACTCCATACTTAATAAATTTTTTACTTTTTGCATATCATTTGTATACCTTTGTCATTGTTTTCAAAGGGGGAGTAGTATATGATGAAAATTGGATAAGTCTTGTAAGGGGAGAAATATTATTAGATTTATGTTTTTTTATGCTCTAAATTTTTTATGCTTTAAATGTTGATTACATTTTTTGCATGGTTTGACACTTAGTAATTTTTCTTTAAGTGTTTCCATCAATGCCAAAGGGGGAGATTTTTCGCATTTTATGAAGGTGTTGGAGAGGTTGTTTTCATGGGATGCATGTAAGAGTGTTGTCATTGCTGAAAAAAAGTCTTTTAGGATGAATGAATCTAGTATAATGGTGGTGAAGATGATCACACAAATATTTCTCTAAGTATATAGAGTGTTTGTTGATAATACAATCATTCATGGTGAATGCGGTGTGCAGTCATGATATGAAAAAATTGTTGGCAATTTGGCTGTTTTGATTTCATAGATGTTGTTATTATGGAAACATATGATCCACATGAAGATCGCACAAGTCAAAGAGTAGGTATGAAAGAGCGCATTGCAAATTTGTCCAAGTATGAGACAATATTTTTACCAATGTACCTGGACATAGTTTTTGTTTGCGACGTTGACTGGAGTGAGTTCAGTGCTTGCGCACTTGAACATAGACTCTATAGTGACTAATGATGACCCATCTCAAAGAGAAAGTAAGTATAGCATGTACGGAAGAAGTTATGATAGTTTTACCGAAGACAGTGTGAAGCCGATAGGACAGAATATGAAGACAGAACTAGTAAAGAGTTAAGGGAGTATTTTGTTTATCAAAATAATGACTTAACAATATAAAGGGATGACATCCTAGATGTTTACCCTTAGATAAAGTTATTTTGTAATATGGCAGCCGACCAAGTAAAGTTATTAGCCTTAATAACTTGTATAAATATAATTGTAAAAAGAAAAGAAAGAGAGTAAAAGAAAAGTGATATGATGCGAGATATGTGATGTAATAGTGAAAGATCAATGAAGAGATATTGATGCAAGTAGTATAAGGTTATGTACCTTAACCTCTTTTGTAATAAGTGTATATTGTACATTACTTGTTTGGGCAGTGGGTTCAGCTAGTAATCACATTTTGTACTACCAACTCCTAATAGGGTTGAGGCTTCTAACAAGGCCTATAGTCCCTTAATCAGGACTAATACACTATATGCTTGTAATAGACTCCTTTTTAATCTCTATTGAGCATTTAAGGTTGTCATTAGTATCAAAGGATAGTAAAAAGGTCAGTCGGTTACTTATATTGAGTTGATCAGTAACTAGAAGTAAGACAGAGCAGTCGGTAAAGCCTTTACATCAAGCATCACACAATTAACCGAGCACCAGCAACACTGACACTGACGGTCAGTAAACACCGAGCATCGCAGTATACACTGAGCAGATTATACAGTGTTTACCAATGGTCATAGAAAATGACATAGTAATCTGAAATGGTACATTATTCTATGTAAATGGTTATAACAAATCATAAAATGGTTTACCAAGATCGAGGAGCATTTATTGTAAATAGATACTCATTAAATGTAATGTTTATCTTATTGTAATAGTTGATCTAGGTTATTTTGCACCATAGATCTTAGGGTTATGATTATTTTTGTAACCTAATTTTTTGCTTAGGCGGCAAAATAGAACACTATATATTTTGTATGTTCACACCATTTTTATGATGTTGGGTGAACTAATATATATGAATCAAGGAGCACTTGAAGACATTTCCTATCTTCAAGACAATCAGTTTACTGAGCAGAATAAAGTACAGAGGATATCAAATTAAGCAGAATCAAAGAAGGCTACCAAGCACAGCAGAGCAGAAAACCATCACAGATAAGGTGATATTTTGGTGAGCACTTATAGATATATTTTAGACAATTGAGTTGTCAACTAGCAGATAATTACCTATTACTTTCTGACAATTGTGATAGAGTTTTTTGATAAATCTCTTAACAGAGTAGACTTAACAGTCTTATGTAAATCTCTTAACCGAGTACACACTTCATTAGTGTTGTTTAAATCCTATATCTAGGTAGATCTAGCTGAGCTAATATGTTACTCCTAACAGGGTAAGATTACCATAAGTGATCAAAACTTGTAGCCTTAATAGGAAAACCTTTTCTATCTGCTGCAATGAAAAATTTGTGGGTGTCATCCCCACCACAGTTTTTACCTTCTAACAAGGGTTTCTGCATTACCAAAATACTTGTGTTATGTGATTGTCATATTGATTTCATGTTGTTTACTTTCTTAAGTTAACTAGATGATTGATTTATACAATTGTATTCAAGTTATTTTGATCGGTTATCACAGTATTCAGTTATAGATTAAAAAGGTTTTACAAGTAAAAGTTTTGAAGGCACTGATTCAACCCTCCCCTCTCAGTACCTATCTCCCCTAATTCCAACAATTGGTATTAGAGCACAGTTCTCTTGTTGAATAGTCTAACCACTGAAGGGTAAAGATCTAAGTCATGGAGAGATACAAACTTGACAAGACTATTGAGAATTAGAAGATACAAATACAAGTGTTTATGGAATAGTATAAACAAGCCAAGAAAGAACTGAAGAAATTACTGGTTGATAGGAAGAACCTTGCAATTTAGCTGAATGAAATTAGTTATCATGAAGAACCTATTGATGAAATATTTGATCATATTGGATCAAACTCTGGAAGCATCTCTGACGGATCCGAAAGCATAATCTCTGAGTTATCTCAAAGGAATCAGCATCTATCTAAGCAAGTGAAAGCACTTCAAATCGGTCATGAATCTCAAATGGTGAGAATGGTGGAAATCATGAACAATGCTAGACAAGCTGAACAAGATTGGAATCTGGCTATTGAAGACCGAAGATTGATGACTGAACAACTTCAAGCAAAAGAAAGTGAAATACAGAGACTCATTGATCGTCACTTCCAAGTATCAAATTAGATGATGACAGTTAATCAAGAAATGAACCGAGTAAATGAAGAATTATCAAGAAGACTTGAAGATGTTGCAATACTCAGAGAAGATAATGAAAAATTGAGAAATGAAATAAAGATACAAAAGAAACACAATGAAATGATGAAGATATTTGATGATAGTTATAAAAAGATTAATGATTTCCTCACTAATCAGAGGAGATTTGAAAGCAGAACTGGTATAGGGTACACCGATGAAGGAGAAGCATCACAACAAGATGAAAAAGTCAACAAAAATCAAACTCAAAAACCTAAAGTGATGACATGTTACCACTATGGAAAATCAGGACATACATCTAATGTGTGCAGAAGCAAAGCACAAGGTAAACCTCCTATCATTCCAAAATTCAATGGATATTGTTATTATTGTGGTAAGTTTGGACATCCAGCTTATGAATGCAGAGCTAAGAAGAATGACATTGCTAATAATACTACTGAGGAGAAAATATGCTATACTTGTAATAAGCATGGACACACTGCAAGGGACTGCAAGGCAAAAATGAAACAAGTCTAGACACCTAAGGAGAAACTACAACGAAAGCCATATCAACCAAAGAGACAAGGTAACTCATATGTTTGGGATTATAATACGTGGACTAATTGTATTGCATGTGGTCAGTATGGACATATTGCAGCAAAGTATTATAGAAAGAATCAGATTGGACAATTAAGAAACTGGACAAATACAGGAATGACATGTATGCACTGTCACAAGGTCATTCATACATGTAAGCAAGAACTGCAAAGACCGAGCACCAAATGAAAACCATATATTTGAGAGTGGATATTGTTAGAAATAGGAAATACTAAGAGGGGGGGGTGAATTAGTATTTCACAAAGTTTTACTTTTGCCCACTTATGGATATAACAGATTACTTTAATGCATACAAAACATAAGAAACTAAATAGCATACACGACAGTAAATGTAAAGAACTCATAACACATGATATGTTCTCAAGGAAACCTTGGCCAAGGGAAAACCCCAATGGGGATGGTACCCACAAAGATCCACTAATCAAAAGATATTCGGTTAAGGATGTTGACCCTGTTAGGAGCCTGTTACAATCGTATAGTGTATCAGTCCTGATTAAGGGACTATAGGCCTTGTTAGAAGCCTCAACCCTATTAGGAGTTGTAGATACAAAACCTAATTACCAGATGAGCTCACTACCCAAACAAGTAATACAAATTTTTACTGATTACAATATGGTACTGCTTACAACTTTGCATCAACAACTTTCACTGCTATCACAATTTACATATATTACATGTTACATTTCAAGTATGCTCGATACATCTTTATTTATACAAGATACAAACATAATATCTTTCTCTTTTCATCTTTCATATCTTTATCCAAGAGTAAACATCTAGGATGTCATCTCTTTATAATATTAATTCATTATTTTGACAAGCAAAATAATCCCTTAATTCATTTACTAGTTCTGTCTTCAAAATTGCACTATCGGCTATACTCTATCACCGGTAAAATAGTCATAACTTTGTTCATAATATCCAGACTCTTTTGTACACTAAGATGGGGTATCCTTAAACACCATAGAGTCTATGTTCAACTGCGTAGACTCTGATCATGCTCCAGTGAACGTCGCCAAAACAAACTGTATTGGGTGCTTTGTCAAAATCATTGTTTCATACTTAGACAATTTTAGTCTACGATCTTCCATACTTACTTTCTATCTTATGCACTCTTCATAGGGAACATATGTTTCCATAATGACAACATCTATGTACATACCTCAGCCAAATTTCCAACAATCTCCCCCTTTGTCATTGGTGGCAACATATGAGAAAATTGGCTAAGTGTACAAGTCAAAATCTCAAAATTTGTATCAAAATGTGGCCATAGTATAAAATAAGTATACTATCCTTATATCTCCTCAAAAATATATACAATAATCTATAACACTTCATAATACTCCATAGAACTCCCCCTATGAGTATCATTCCTTATCATATAGACAATTTTCTAAGTATCTCTCCCCCTTTGACAACAATGACAAAATAAAGGGTGGAAAGGGATATACAAAAATTGTGTCAAAACTTTTACTTTACTGTCTTATTGCAAAGCTGGTAGGCTTGCAACACAATCTAAAAAATCTATCTTCCAAGTCTCAAAATATTTCTCCCATGCCTTCTTTATTGATTCTGCTACATTGAGTAAAGTACTCAATCTGTATGCTGCAATCTGACAAGCTTGGAGGGACTCAAAATTGAATTTCTGAAATGTTGTCTTAGCAGTAAGACATTCATCTAGCTGCTCTTCTATTATGGTCAACTTGATTGAGACATGCTCTCTTAAGATGTTTATTCTGATAGATTTCTTACTCTTCTCATCATTTAAAGTCCTTATTTCATCACATAATTTTTTGATCTTATTCTCAACTGTTCTGATCTTCATGTTTAGGCTAGCCAAAGAGTTTGTCTCTACTGCAATCTCATCTTGCTTCTCTTTTATCTTCTTTTCTTCTTCAATTAAAATATTCTCAAATTTTGTACACTAAATGTACAAACACTTTCCAGTCTCAAGATGTTTCCTTAAGTCCTTAATGTGTCTATCAAGGCTGTCAATGCCATTCTTGATATTCTGACTTATGTTCTGCAACATCTCAACTTCATAAGCTCCCTGAGCCTTAACCTTAGCAATATCAGTTAAATTAGTGAATTCAACATCAAAAGATTTAATTACCATATTTTCTCTTTCAAGTGGATCTGAATCAAAGACCTTTGTAGATATGACACTTTGTAGCTTCTCAGTCAAATCTTTCAGACTACCTTCTAAATTCTTAACTTTCTTGTTCTTTCCAATAATTTTGTTTAAAGAAGTGATCAACTCTATTTGATCATCGTCATAAAATTCCTTGCTCAAATCTTCAATCAATGTTTCTATTCCTTTCTCCTTTCCAGTCTTAGGAGTAAGACTGATGTCTTCTTGTGTTTCAGTAGGTGTATGGGCCTCTGTTTCCATTTGCACTTCAATATGTGTAGTCTCTATTTCAATAGACTTTTCTTGCTCTCCCAAATCCAAATTGTCAACAATGTTATCCAAACTATTGAGTTGTTGGAAATATAGATGTAGTAACTGAGAGGGGGGGTGAATCAGTTAACCACAAAAATATTACCACTGATCCCTTAAATATCTTAACAAATTATTTACTGTGCCACTTGGTAAATATACAGAGAAATGTTGAAAACTTGATCCTTGAAGTGTGTAATAATTAAACTGTTCTTAAGCATTCATCACTGATTAACTTGCATGAATAAAGAAAATAACATGAACACAAGAGACACTAGATTTACCTTGGAAACCCAATATGGGAAAAACCACCAATGTAATTAGTTACTATTTTTCACTCTTCTGAAGTGATGCCTGGTTAGAAGCCAACCCGGTAAAAGGTTACAAAACACACTGTTAGGTGTGACCTTGTTAGAGGATTTAATCACCCTGCTAGGAGTGGCCTTGTAAGAGGTCTTGAAACAATTCAATAGAACTGTTACCTTGTTAGAGGATTTACAAAATGGTTGTTAAACCAACTCGGTTAAGAGATTTTGATATCACTGCTACAATTGCTAGAGAGTAACAATGAAATAACCTGCAACTGAATTGTTGAATATAGATCTCTGTTCTATTTCACTAGATCCTTACTGAACAATTAAATCTTTACTGCTCCTCAAGGATATCTGACCATTCTTCAAAATTCACACACACCTTTCTTCAAAATGATTTCTGCATGTTGTCTATATTTTATCCACCATTTGACCTTCTATATATATATTCCATTTCATAATCATTTAGATTCACAAGTCGGCACTAATAATTATTATAACAGTCGGCTGGGATAAATAAACTATAATAACAAAATTCTTTGAAAGGGTCAACCATGCTCGGTAAACATTAATCCTGAAAAGATTTCCTTCAGTGACCGAGAGAACTCAGTAACCACAGAGAATTCTGCAACATCCTTTGGAGACCAAGAGAGCTCGGTAACCACTAATTTCCTTCGATAACCGAGGAGGCTCGGTTAACACTGACATCCTGTCAAGTTTTCTTTAGACACCCGAGAGAACTTGGTAGACACTAAAAACTGCCTAGCTGACCAACTGAACTCGGTAGATACTGAGAACTGCTTAGCTGACCGACTGAACTCGGTAGATACTAAGAGTGATAATTGATATGACATTTGTGTGACATCAACGACAACACATAGCTAATCCAACAATGTCCTTCAGATAATTGTATCCAACAATCTCCCTCTTTGGCATTGATGGCAACACAACATGTCATAGCATAATGAAATTTCACAGATAAACCAAGAGTAAGAAAGATATCCTTAGCTTCATTCTGATTCTCATCATCTTCAAACTTCTTTCTCTGACTGAGAACTCTCCCTCTTAACTTCTCAAATTATTCTTCTTAGAAATTTCTTGAAATGATAGCAAACTCTCCCTCTTTGACAACACATGCCAAAGACAATTAACATAGTTTCGGTAAATATCAATGTACCTTATGTACTAATTCATATGCAATGATTTCCTAACTATGCTGCATCAACTGATTGATCTTCAACATGTTCTAGTTGATGCATCACTAAAACTTTATTTAGTGAACCTCGGATAGGGGAGTGACCCCTAGCTTGCCTCTTAGATACAAGAATGCATCCTTAGGTAGTGGTTTGGTGAAGATATCTGCAATTTGTTCTTTTGTATGAATATATTCCAATCTGATTTCCTTGTCCTACACCAATTCTCTGACAAAGTGATATTTAATTGCAATGTGCTTAGTTTTGGAATGCATTACTGGATTCTTTGAAATATTTATTGCACTTGTATTATCACAAAACATAACAACTGGTTCTTTGATCTCAACCTTCATGCCTTCCAAAAGTTGTTTAAACTATATAATATTAGAGTAGTTTACTGCTGCAGCAACATATTCTACTTCTGTTGTGGATTGGGATGTGTAGTTTTTCTTTTTACTAGTCCAAGATACTAACCTCTTGCCAAGAAAAAATGCACCACCACTTGTACTCTTTCTATCATCAATGTTTCCTGCCCAATCAACATCAGTAAACACTTTTAAATCCAGATTGCCTCCAAATTTATACCACAAGCCATAATCTTCAGTTCCCCTTAAATACCTCAAGATTCTTTTGATTGCCATCATGTGATTTTCTCTGGGTTTAGCCGAGAATCTTGCCACAATTCCAACTGCTAAGGCAATATCAGGCCTTGTGTGTACTACATACTGTAATTTTCCAATCATTGATCTGTATAAGGTCTGATCTACTTCTTTTGAATCATCATCTTTGGTAAGCTTCAGTCCAGTACACATGGGTGTACCAACTGGTTTTGAATCTTCCATACCAAATTTCTTAAGTATTTCCCTAATATATTTAGACTGATTAATGTAGATACCATTTTTGTTCTGTTGAATTTGAAGTCCAACAAAGAATTTTATCTAACAAAACATAGACATTTCAAATTCTTTGTTCATAAGCTCTAAAAATTCTTTGCACTGATCATCATTTCCTGTAAATACAGTATCATCCACAAATATTTCTGCCAAAATAATTTTGTTATCTAATCCTTCTTTTATGTATAAATTGTTGTTGTCATTAGCCCTTTTGAAATTAATCTGAGTAAGATAGTTATGTAATCTTTCATACCATGCTCTAGGAGCTTGTTTCAGACCATACAATGCTTTTTGTAATTTGAAAACCATATCCCTTTTGTCTGGATCAATAAAACCTTCAGGTTGCTCAATGTAGACTTCTTCCTCAAGAATACCATTGAGAAAAATAGATTTGATATCCATCTGATATACCTTAAATCCTTTATGTGCTACATATGCAAGTAAAGTCCTCACACCTTCTAATCTTGCAACAGGAGCAAAAGTCTCTCCATAATCTATTCTTTCTTCTTGAGAATATCCTTTACATACCAATCTTGCTTTGTTTCTTGATACTTGACCATCTTCATTCAATTTATTTATGAATACCCATTTTGTCCCAATTACATTTTTATCTTTATGCCTAGGTACAAGAGTCCATGTCTTATTTTTCTCTATTTTCTCTATTTTCTCTATTTCTTCATTCATAGCCTCAATCCAACTTTCATTTTCTAATGCATCTTTGACATTTTTAGGTTCAAAATCAGCAAATAAACATGTACCTTTTAGTTTACTTCTTGTCATAGTACCATCTGATTTGTTTCCAATAATCTGATCTGGTTTATGATGCCTTCTGACATACTTGGCTAATACAGGTTCCTTGCTTCCTGAATGAGTTATATTGTCATCTTCTTCATCTTTAGGTTCAGATTTCTCGGGCTCAGTAGATACTTTCTTGGTAGCTTCAGACTGAGACTTGGTACTTTGTGACTCGGTTAGAACTTCTTCTTATGACTCGGTTACTGTACTGGGCTCGGTAGATGTAGTCTCCTTACATGTGTCTGGCAATGTATCAGGTTTGATGTAAACAAATTTTCTGTAGTCCTCTAGTTCTTTTTTGCTTTCTTCTTCAATCTTTTCTGCAAACTCATCAATTCTCACATGTGCACTTTCTATGATTTTGTGAGTAGACAAATTTAGACATCTATATGCCTTAATTTTGCAAGAATATCCCAAAAATATTCCTTCATCACTTTTTACATCAAATTTTCTTTTTCTAGATTCTTTCAAGATGTAACATTTACTACCGAATACTTTTAGGTAACTTACATTTGGTTTGTAGCCATACCATAGCTCATATGGAGTCTTGAATGTGTCTTTTCTCAACTGTACTCGGTTCAAGGTATGAACTGCAGTGCTGATAGCTTCCTTCCAGTATTTCATAGCAATGTTTTTTTCAATCATTAGAGTCCTTGCATAGTCCATGATAGATCTGTTCCTTCTTTCAGCTATTCCATTCTGCTCAGGAGTTCTCGGGGCTGATACCTGTCTTTTGATTCCTCTTTCAATGAAGAAATTATTGAATTCATGGGAGATGAATTCACCACCTCTGTCTGATCTCAAGCATTTTATTCTTTTTCCTGTTTCCTTTTCTACTTTTGCTAAATACCATTTGAACTTCTCAAATGCTTCAGACTTTTCTCTTAAATACATAACAGTCATCATTCTAGAATAATCATCAACAAAGAGAATAAAGAATTTTTCTCCGGTATAGCTCTCAATTCCAATAGGTCCACATAAATCAGTATGCACAATTTCCAAAATATCTTCAGACTGATAGTTTTTACTTTTGAAACTAGACTTTCCCATTTTACCAATTTGACAATTCTTGCATAGACCAACATCAGGTTTCTTCAAAGTAGGAATACCTCTTACTTTCTTGAATTTGCTTATTTTTATCATGTTGTCAAAATTTACATGACACAACCTTTTGTGCCATAACCAACTTTCTTCAATTTGAGCAATAAAACATGAGTAATCACCAAGGTCAAGATAAAACAGGTTACCTTTGGTTTGTTTGCCTGATCCTATCAGTTTTCCTTTGTCATCCAACAGTCTTGCTTTGCCATTCATGAATTCAACCTTGAATCCAATGTTGATTAGCTATGCTACACTTAGAAGATTATGCTTTATTCCTTCGACCCAATATGCATTATCACATATAAGTTCTTTGGTTAATGAAATTCATCCCTTTCCTTTTATACAATAGGATTCATTGTTTCCAGACCTTACATTACCACCATCAAAGTTTTCAAAGTGTTCAAACTTGGTCTTGTCACCAGTCATATGATGTGAACATCCATTGTCTATAATCCATGTATCATTCTTTCTTATATGAGAGATAAGTGCCATCTCATCTTCATCATTATCAGATTCATCTTTTACAGCAATGAAAACAATTTCTTCTTCACTATCATCCGAATCTTTAGCTAAAAAACATGTTTTCTTACCTTTATCCTTGAATGATTTGAAATTTTTCTTGCCATTGTACTTGTAATTTTTCTTCTCATCTTTGCTTTGCTTGTTTGGACACCTAGCTGCAATATGACCAATTTCTTCACATGAAAAATAGATTAAAGGAGTTTTACCTCTGTATTTTCCTCTGCCTCTTGAATACTTCTTTGCAAGTAATTCTTCAATAACTTCAAGATCACTATCAGAACTTTCCTCTGATTCTTCTTCACTTTCTGATTGAATTTTCTTCCCTTTCTTGAGTGAAAGTTTGGCCTCAAAAGCTGATTCAATATTTTTAGAAGTTGGAACATAGTTGTCATAGTTATCCAGTTCAAAGGCTGTCAATCTTCCAACTAAGGCATCCAAAGTTATATTGTGATTTTCTTCACATCTTCTTTCTTGAATAGCAGAAACTCTTACTGCATAAATAGGGAGTAATGTTCTAAGAACCTTACTTATAACCATTTCATCATCAATTTTTCCTCTAGAAGCTCTGATTGCACTAACACTTGTCTTGATTCTTTCAACATATTTTGCAATATTTTCTTCTTCTCTCATTTTCATTTGATCAAATTGTCCTCTTAGGCTCTCTGCTTTGGCTCTCTTCACATTGTCATCACCGCCATAGATTTTCTTCAGCTTGGTCCACATTTCATGAGCAGTTGTGTAGTCTTTGATTTCATCAAATTCTTCATAGCTAAGAGCTAATGCAATATCTATCATCATAGTGTTATGGTTCTTCTTCTTTGCAATATCTTCAACAGTTAATGTGCCAGTAGGAATTGTATATTCTTGATCAATATATTTGCATCCTGAATCACCAATGGAAGCCAGATGTAATCTCATGAGACCTTGCCATGCTGAAAATTTATTTTGTTAAGCCTTGGAATTTATCTTTTGTAAGACATCCTGATCTTTAGCTTAGGTCCTTGAAACCCTTCCTGCAAGCACCAAATGCTCTGATACCAATTGTTGGAAATATAGATGTAGTAACTAAGAGGGGGAGTGAATCAGTTAACCACAAAAATATTACCACTGATCCCTTAAATATCTTAACAAATTATTTACTGTGCCACTCGGTAAATATACAAAGAAATGTTGAAAACTTGATCCTTGAAGTGTGTAATAATTAAACTATTCTTAAGCATTCATCACTGATTAACTTGCATGAATAAAGAAAATAACATGAACACAAGAGACACCAGATTTATCATGGAAACCCAATATGGGAAAAACCACCAATGTAACTAGTTACTATTTTTCACTCTTCTGAAGTGATGCCCGGTTAGAAGCCAACCCGGTAAAAGGTTACAAAACACACTGTTAGGTGTGACCTTGTTAGAGGATTTAATCACCCTGCTAGGAGTTGCCTTGTAAGAGGTCTTGAAATAATTCAATAGAACTGTTACCTTGTTAGAGGATTTACAAAATGGTTGTTAAACCAACTCGGTTAAGAGATTTTGATATCACTGCTACAATTGCTAGAGAGTAACAATGAAATAACCTGCAACTAAATTGCTGAATATAGATCTCTGTTCTATTTCACTAGATCCTTACTGATCAATTAAATCTTTGCTGCTCCTCAAGGATATTTGACCATCCTTCAAAATTTGCACACACCTTTCTTCAAAATGATTTCTGCATGCTGTATATATTTTATCCACCATTTGACCTTATATATATATATGCCATTTCATAATCATTTAGATTGACAAGTTGGCACTAATAATTATTATAACAGTCGGCTAGGATAAACAAACTATAATAACAAAACTCTTTGAAAGGGCCGACCATGCTCGGTAAACATTAATCTTGAAAAGATTTCCTTCGGTGACCAAGAGAACTCGGTAACCACAGCAAATTCTGCAACATCCTTTGGAGACCGAGAGAGCTCGGTAACCACTAATTTCCTTTGATAATCAAGGAGGCTCAGTTAACACTGATATCTTGTCAAGTTTTCTTTAGACACCTGAGAGAACTCGGTAGACACTAAAAACTACCTAGCTGACCGACTAAACTCGGTAGATACTGAGAACCGCTTAGCTGACCTACTGAACTCGGTAGATACTGAGAGTGATAATTGATATGACATTTGTGTGACATCAAAGACAACACATAGCTAATCCAACTAATGTCTTCTTGTGTTTCAGTAGGTGTATGGGCCTCTATTTCCATTTGCACTTCAGTATGTGTAGTCTCTATTTCAATAGACTTTTCTTGCTCTCCCAAATCCAAATTGTCAACAATGTTATCCAAACTATTGAGTACTGCATCATCTAAATCTAAAGTAACTTTAGTTCCTTCAATGTCCATAGATTTTGTGCCAATGTTTATGGAAGAAGAGGAAATATCTTCAACTTCAACTACCTCTGCTATTGCCTTTGCTTGTTCTGAACTCTATTTCTCTGCTGGTTCTGCAACTACTTGATCTTTTCTATCTTTTCCTGCTACCAAGTTTGCTAGCACTTGCACAACTAACTATTCAGTTTCAGTCTTTACTTTCTCATACTGTCCTCCCATTATTTGTATAATTCTTCTTTTGGTTCTCAATAGGGTCTCAAGTGGCTTGAGGATCTATTTAAGATGGTCATCATTTCTTATCTCACAGAACTATCTAATCACATTCTCTCTCATTTTAGTATCTTCTTCTTGTGCTCTAATCTTTCTTCTCACAAGTCTGTTGTACAAATCTTCTGGTATCTTTCCATGAATAGTATCAAATTTCTTGTTTGACAAAATCATATGTGTAACCATTGCATTCTCAAGATTCAATCTATCAGAGGATCCATATAAATCATTATATTTATTCATTTTTGTAAAGTCTCCATGTTGCATTATATCTTCATTAACTCTTTCTATCCTTGGTTTCCATGATTTCTTCTTTGTTGTCACTTCATCATCTTTTATTTCTGCAACTCTTCTAGGTACTGGTGGAACAATTTTTTTCTATCTTTTACCTGGTCCTGAAGCACTTGCTTTCATTGTTTTGCTCGGTGAGGAAGAAAAGGGTTTCTCTGTCTGATTGATTCCTTGTTCCTTCTCAGGTTCTTCAACCTTTACCTTTACTTGAATAGGTTCTGCACTTGATGCCAAAGGTGGGACTGATAATATCTCACTTTGCCTTATTGCTTCTGCAATCTTCTTTGCAATATCAAATTCCTGCTCACTCATACCTGATTCTTTTAGAATTTTCTTTATTGTAGACTCCACTCTCTTCTTTGATTGTTTCTCTTCCTTAAGTGACTTTGCTGAACCAAATTTTTCATCATATGTTCCAAATCTATTGCTATGAGCATCAACTTTACTTTTCAACAATCTACTAACATAACCTTCTGTTTCAACTTCAGAGATTTCATAGCCAAGAGGGTCTATGAATTCATGTCTAGGTTCTACAGCCTTAATGTAAGTGAAATCAGTATCAACTATAAAACATATATCATCTTTGTATTTCTCAACTAGGGATGGAGGAATCCTTGATCTGTTTACCACAATGTTCTGAAAAGTTTTCAATACTAACTTTACACTGTCATTAACTTTCTCAATAAGATGTTTCATATAGACTTTATTGATTCTTGCCATAGTATTCTCACCATCATTCCATTCAATGGTGTAAGGAAATCTTCTTAACAAGTGAAAGAACATGTAAGTAACCAATGAGGAAAATCTAAAGTGAGTGTATTTAGCTTTCTTTATCTTCTCCAAATTTTCAAACAACTGTATTTTCAAAATTTGACACATATCTACAGGCTTCTTCTCCACACACATCAAATAAGCAATGTGTACCATACATGCTGGCATATCATCTTCTCTAGAGCTTCCATAGAACTTTGTTGTCAAAATCTTACACAAGTATTTTACATCATCTTGCTTAATTTTACTAATGACTATACCTCTGCCATTGTATACTGAACCGGTGTTTTCAATCACAATCTTTCTCATGTTTTTCTCATTCAATGGGATTGCACCAAATTTTGATAATCTAGTCACATCATGAATTAGGTCTATAGTTATGTTTATAACTCTGTCTTCTAACCAAAATTTGCCATTATGTATCCTACTCAAAATGATCTTAGTACACTCCTCATCATTAAATTCATATTTCATAGAGTACTCAATGATTTCATTATTTTCTAGATGTTCATAACCTTGTTTCACTAACATGTCTAAGTTGTACAATTTCTTATATTCACCATTAAAATCATATTGGCCTAGGGTTTCATACTTGCATCCAAGATAACCTTTAACATTATCTAAATGAAGAACTCCGTCTGGTATGGCTGATAAGGCTAAACTAGCATCTCTTTCTGAGGCTTCAACTGGATCTTTATTATTTCTAGGTCTGTTCTTATCCTTAATGTTGTGAATCAATGACACATCCATGATTATATCTGATTTCTTAAGCTGATTCAAGATCGTAGTTGGATAAATACCTTAAATTCACAAAATTGGGGCTTTCACTAGATCGGCCCTTCAAACTTCTGCAAATCACTTCCAAACTTCTTTCTTCACTTCCAAATCACTTCTAATCACTTGATAATCATAATAACTTTGATTTCAATCTTTTAACACTTAGCATTTACTCGATCTGACATCGCATTCAATAATTTTGCCGCCAAAATGCCAAAAAGTTGATTCTGTAAACCTACAACCATAAATCTTTTTGCGACCTCGCAAAACACAATATTTCTTTTTGCGCACTTAAACATAGCATTAATATAACATTAAAAACCTTCATCTAACTATGTAAAACTTAACTCATTCAAAATCTAACTCTATGCTAATTCTAAGTTTCTAAACTATAGAAATTTACATAATTTAACTTCTTAAAGAAGGGTTAGGTAAAGACTCATCCTTACCTTTAGATACATTACCTTCCTGATTACCTTCAATGATGAATATACCTCCTTGATCTGTGTCTTTAAAAAATTTTACTTCATCTTCATTGCTACAACAACCTTTCTCTTTGTTTCCTACAATTTCATTCCTTCTTACATAGTTTCTAGGGTTAGGGTTATGTTGATAACCTCCATTGTTCATTCTGCAAAATCTTGTTGTGTGTCCAATCTTGTTACATATCTGACAAGTGATTCCATTGGTTCCATATTGATGAAGGGTGCTCCCCTTAATACCACAAACACATAACAGAAACGGAGAAACCACAACAATATGCAAGAACAGAAAATTGGCTTCTTATTATCTCCACAAATGTGGAATTACAAAATTTTAGAATTACAATATGCAAAGCCACATGGGCATTCCCTTACAATATTCTTTAGGACAAAGCCTCGAATCAATACCCAGATCTACTACCCAGAACTATTCTGAACTGCCTAAGACAATAATACAGCCTTCCTTATATAGGCAATTTTCCACCGCCTGGGAAGGTTCCAGAATTTTTAGCCAATAAGGCCGACCAAACTTAGAATTATTTTATTTTACATTTTATTACATCATAGTCGGCTCAATATAACCTTTGAAACCCGAACAGAAATTTTGAAGAAAATTATTTTCTGCCATTTCGGGTGGCCCAACTTCCGAAGACCATAAATCATCACCAGTTGACCCGATCGGCTATTATAACCCCATTTCGGAAATGCCATGAAGCACTCTACAGGCTTGACTCGCGCCAGCGCCCGTCACCCAAATTTTTGACCTCATCCGGGGCCTCTAAAGCCTTCAAAACTGAGTTCAAAGTTTTTGTACCCTGCTGCCAATACCGAAAATCTTCAATATCTTCCAATATACACTTGATCTGGCAATGAAACTTTACTGGCAGACTTATATGACCAAAATGAACCTCCAAGAAAGAAATAAGATCATTCTGAGCACATATGAAAATTACCAAAAATAGTAACTTTCCATAAATAGCAGCTCTGCACAAAATAGCCCTTATTGAAAATAAAAAAAACAGAAATGTTTTTGGGTGATGCAAGATTGCTCTTACACCTAGGATGCTCCTGCATCAGACACCCAGGGTAATTTGAGAAGTGACCCTGTCACGACTCAGGTGTGCAGAGGAAAACCAAGATGGTTAACCTCCTCCTTTGTTAGCCATGATGAATCTTCAACAGGTCGTCCTTTCCGCTTGACCAGATATTCTTCATATGTCCTGTTCCTTGTGCTTCTACCAACACGACTGTCCAGTATATCTTCGATCTCCTTAGTGTCTGAACTAGTTGCTGGAATACTCCACTGTGCTGCTGTGATCTCATCTTCAACACCTCCTTCATGATACTCTGTCAGATCTGAAATGTTAAACACTGGTGAAATATTTAGCTCAGTAGGCAATTCTACCTCATATGCATTTCCTGAATCATGTTTCTTCAGTATCCTACATGGTCCAAACTTTTTCATTTTCAACTTGTTATATGTACCAATTGGAAACCGCTCCTTCCGCAAATGAACCATGACTTCATCACCAACCTAAAATTTCTTATACCTACTTTTCTCATCTGCCTTAGCCTTATACTGTGCGTTCATCTTGGTAATATGCTTCCTCACCTCCCCATGGATGTTCTTCAAGTGTTCTGCAAAATCCTCAGCTTCAGCACTACTTATTTCTCCTTTATCTATCTTCCTCAATTCAGATGCATTTCTTGGACTACTTCCATATACAATCTGGAATGGTGATTTACCAGTGCTCCTATTGACAAAATTATTATATGCAAATTCTGCCTGTGGTAAAATCAAATCCCATCCTGTTGGCTTATCTCCAACCAAACATCTCAGCAAATTTCCCAAACTTCTATTCACCACCTCTGTCTGTCCATCAGTCTGTGGATGATGTGATGAACTGAACTTCAAATCTGTCTTCAACTTCTTCCACAACGTACGCCAGAAATATCCAACAAACTTAGTGTCCCGATCTAAAACTATGGTCTTTGGCAAACCATGAAGTCTCACTACTTCTCTGAAAAACAATTCTGCTACATGAACAACATCATTAGTCTTCTTGCAGGGAATGAAATGTGCCATCTTCGAAAATCTGTCAACCACTACAAAAATTGAATCATGTCCCCGTTGTGTCCTCGGTAAACCAAGAACAAAGTCCATACTGATATCCTCCCAAGGCTTCTCTGGTATAGACAATGGCTGATACAACCCTGTATTCTGCTTCACTCCTTTCGCCATCTGACATACTCTGCAACTCTGTACAAACTTCTTCACATCTTGCTGCAACTGTGGCCAATAATAATTCTCACTAACCAAAGAAAGGGTTTTATCACGACCAAAATGTCCAGCCAATCCTCCGCTATGTTTCTCCTTGATGAGATTCTCCCTCATAGAACTTCATGGAATGCACAACTGACTCCCTCTGAATAGCATATCATCCTGGATGATGAAATCTAACCATTTCATCCTGTCTAGAGTAACAGGTTCTGTACAAGCTTTCCAAGCTTCACCAAAATCAGGATCCTCTGGATACAAATTCTTGAGTTCCTTGAACCCAACCACCTCAATCTGCATCTCTGTCAGCAATAGTTGCCTTCTGCTAAGAGCATCTGCAACCCTATTAGACTTTCCACTTCTGTGTTTCAAAACAAATGTATAACTCTGCAAAAACTCAACCCATTTCAAATGCCTCTGATTCAACTTTCCTTGACTATTCAAATATTGCAAAGCTTGATGATCAGTATACAAAACAAACTCCTTAGGAAGCAGATAATGTCTCCACTTCTTTAATGCCTGAACTATAGCATAAAATTCCTGATCATAAACAGAATATTTCCTCTTGGCATCATTTAACTTCTCACTAAAATAAGCAATAGGTTTACCTTCTTGGCTCATAACAGCTCCTATTGCAGTACCACTAGCATCACAATCTACTTGAAACACCTTATTAAAATCTGGAAGTGCTAAAACAGGTTGTTCTGTAACTTTTTGTTTCAACAATTGAAAATTCTTTTCTGCCCCATTAGTCCACTTAAATTCTTTTCTATCCCCTCTCATTGTTTCAGTCAAGGGTCCACAAATACTGCTAAAATTTCTGATAAACTTTCTGTAAAAGCTAGCTAGACCCTGAAAAGATCTTACCTCAGTAGCACTCCTTGGAGTAGGCCATTCAAGAATAGCATGTACCTTCTCTGGGTCCATTTTTAGACCTTCTCCTGAAACTACAAATCTCAAATACACTAACTCTTTCTTCACAAAACTGCACTTCTTCAAGTTAATCAATAATTTTTCATCTCTCAACTTCTCAAATACCATACGAATATGCATCATATGCTCATCCAATGTCTTACTAAAGATCAAAATATCATCTAGGTAAACAATGACAAACTTACCCAGAAATTCTTTCAGAACCTCGTTCATGAGCCGCATGAAAATGCTCGGTGAATTGGTTAGCCCAAAAGGCATGACTAACCACTCATACAGTCCTTCCTTTGTCTTGAAAGCAGTCTTCCATTCATCTCCTTCTCTGATCCGAATCTGATGATATCCACTCTTCAGATCTATCTTTGAGAAATACACAGCTCCACTCAAACAATCCATAATATCATCCATTCGTGGCAATGGAAACCTGTACTTGATTGTGATCTTGTTTATTGCCCTAGAATCCGTACACATCCTCCATTCTCCATTTTTCTTTGGTGCCAATACCACTGGTACAGCACAGGGACTCAGGCTCTCACGGATCAATCCTTTCTGTAACAACTCATGTACTTGTCTGTTCAACTCCTCACTTTCTGCAGGTGTCATTCTGTGTGCTGCCTTATTCAGAAAACTCGCTCCTGGGATCAAGTCCATCTGATGACTGATCTTTCTGAGTGGTGGTAATCCATCAGGCACGTTATCGGATACAATATCCTGAAACTCATTCAACAAATCTACAACTTCTACAGGAACATCTTCTACTTCCTCTTTACTAGCTTTTGGAATTAAAGCAAAACATACACGCTCATGCCTCATACCATCTAGAAAATTTCTTCCATCAACAAAAGTTATCCTTGCATTACCACATACCTTTTCTTCAGTCTCCTTCAATGGTTTTAGCTTATGCCGCACTCCATCCTTTGTCAGGGAATAGGTATTCGCACGGCCATCGTGTACAGCACATCTGTCAAACTGCCATGGTCTACCCAACAACATATGAAATGCATCCATAGATATGATATCACACAATACCTCATCTTGGTATCCGCCAATCTTGAACTTCACCAGGCATTGTTCATTGACCATGACCTTGTGGTCATCCTGTACCCAGGCAATCCGATACGGATGTGGGTGTTTCTGTCTCTTGAGCTTCAACTTTGTCACCATCTCTTCTGACACCAAATTGTCAGTGCTTCCACTATCAATAATCACATCACAACATTTACCTTCACACTTGCACCTAGTGCGAAACAGGCTCCTTCTTTGCTCAGGTTCATTCTCACCACTCAACAGGACTCTTCTGTTAATCAACGTTTCTCCTCTTTCAGCATCTTTAGAATTTGATGATCTGGCATCTTCATCTACATGTGCAACTCTGGCCTGGCCTTCATTTCTTCTGTATGTTCTGCCTTGGCGCTGAGGACATTCAAATGCCCTATGACCTTCTTCTCCACAGTGAAAACATGTTCCACGGAAGCCACCTCTTCCAGATCCTTGTCCTCTTCCTCTTCCTCTCTGATCTCTATTATTCTGATCCTGGAAGCGATTGAAATTATTTCCTCACTGATTCTGACTGCTACTGGCCTCATCCTTCTTTTTCGGATCTTCATTTCGGCCACCATATGACCGTCCACCAGATCGTCCACCGCGACCTCTTCCGTTTTGTCTGCTCCCAAACTTCTTGTTCAGCTTTTCCTCTACTTTTAGGGAAAACCGGTATGCCTCTTCAATACTATTCATTCGAACCAGATTCAGCTCCTCCTGAATGCTTGGCCTTAACCCATTAAGGTATCAGGCAACTTTCTCCTTATCAGCTTCTGCATGGCCTGTTCTGATGAGAAGTCGATAGAACTCCTCTGTATACTCCTGAACAGATCTTCCTGCTTGCTTCAAACTCTGCATTTTCTTCAGTAGGTCAAGCTCATAATCAACAGGAATGAACTGTCGCTTCAATTTATCCACCATCTGATCCCATCTCATGATTTTATCTTTCCCTCTTCTATTTTTCTCTAATTGAATTTCTTGCCACCAGATCTTCGCATGACCTTTCAGTCTGGCCTTCGCAAATTTGACTCTATCAGGATCGTCAACATCTTCATACTCAAAATATTCCTCACATTCATTGATCCAGTCAATCAATTCCTCTGGGTTAAGATTTTCAGAAAATGTAGGAACCTCAATCTTAGGTCTTTTCCCAATCTTGGAAATGGCCCGAAAAAGTCTTTCTTCGTCCTGGTTCACAATTTCAACTTCTCCTGCTTCATATTCTTCTTCGGCTTCATCCTCGCTTTCATCTCTGACATTAAGATTCATTCCTCTGCGAATCTCTTCTTGCAATGCTCGCACTTGTCTCTGCAACTCTCTAACCTCAGGTGTCACAACACCAGGTCTTCCGCCACGTTCTCTTCGTGGAGGTATTTTCGCGATGCGCGCTGAAACCCTAACCACGGTCCTGGTGCAAACTGCCTCACAGTCGGTGATCTATTTACACACTCAAGAACAACTTACTCTGATACCACTTGATGAAGGGTGCTCCCCTTAATACCACAAACACATAACAGAAACGGAGAAACCACAACAATATGCAAGAACAGAAAATTGGCTTCTTATTATCTCCACAAATGTGGAATTACAAACTTTTAGAATTACAATATGCAAAGCCACATGGGCATTCCCTTACAATATTCTTTAGGACAAAGCCTCGAATCAATACCCAGATCTACTACCCAGAACTATTCTGAACTGCCTAAGACAATAATACAGCCTTCCTTATATAGGCAATTTTCCACCGCTTGGGAAGGTTCCAGAATTTTTAGCCAATAAGGCCGACCAAACTTAGAATTATTTTATTTTACATTTTATTACATCATAGTCGGTTCAAGATAACCTTTGAAACCCGAACAGAAATTTTGAAAAAAATTATTTTCTGCCATTTCGGGTGGCCCAACTTCCGAAGACCATAAGTCATCACCAGTTGACCCGATCGGCTATTATAACCCCATTTCGGAAATGCCATGAAGCACTCTACAGGCTTGACCCGCGCCAACGCCCGTCACCCAAATTTTCGACCTCATCCGGGGCCTCTAAAGCCTTCAAAACTGAGTTCAAAGTTTCTGTACCCTGCTGCCAATACCGAAAATCTTCAATATCTTCCAATATACACTTGATCTGGCAATGAAACTTTACTGGCAGACTTATATGACCAAAATGAACCTCCAAGAAAGAAATAAGATCATTCTGAGCACATACAAAAATTACCAAAAATAGTAACTTTCCATAAATAGCAGCTCTGCACAAAATAGCCCTTATTGAAAATAAAAAAAATAGAAATGTTTTTGGGTGATGCAAGATTGCTCTTACACCCAGGATGCTCCTGCATCACATATCTAGGTATTTGCGGATTGATTTGTGTCCTGCAATTTCTAGCAATATGTCTAATTTTGTTGCATCTGAAACATACTATTCCATTTCCTCTTTTCATGTCTTCAGTTGATCTTTGATCTGCATTGTTAGTATTTCTAGGCATTCTTCTATTGTAATTATTCTCAATAACTTTAGATCTTCTACATTCAATAGCTCTATGTCCAAAACCATGACAATTATAACAATAACCATTTAGAGGTTTGAATTGTTTACCTATACAGTCTCTCTTCATATGACCAATAGTATTACATGTAAAACATCTACCTTTGAATTCTCTTTGCATACCTTTGGATGATTCTTCTTGCTTCGGTGGTTCTTCTTGCTTAGGTGCATCTTCTTGCTTTGGTGATTCTTCTTGCTTAGGTGATTCTTCTGATTTGTTCTCATCTAACTTCTTTTCTTCACTACTTTCACATTCATTCAGATCTGGTTTCTTGCTTTCACTAACTATCTTCAATATGTTAAATCCAAGACCATTTTTTTCATAGAATGGTTTTCCATGAGATACTTTCTTATCAATCTTTTCATTGTTTGAATATAGCCTCTCAAGTTGTTGTTTAGATTGAGTCAATTCACCTTTCACAATTTTGTTGTATTTCTCAAGTTCATCATACTGCAGTTTGACTTTATCAAATTCAAATGTTACCTTGCCAAGTTTAGATTTCAGATCTTCATTTTCATTCTTTAAACTTTCATTCTCAGATCTCAAATTTTCATTTCCATCTTTCAAGCTAAGCTTCAAATTTTCTATCTTCAATTCATGTTTAAGGATCACATTTTCTTTTTCTAAGTCTTCATTATCTTCAACAAGAATTTCAGATTCTTTCTCAGATTTCAGATCTTTTATCTTACCTTTCAATTTGTCAATAAGATTCTTTGCATCATCATACTTCCTTTTCAAAGTGTTTCTTTCATCAGTAAGCATATCAATCTTCTCAAGAGCTTCTTCAAGATTCTTCTGTAATTGATCCATATCCATAGAGATCTTACTCAAGCTGCTAGGCTTTCCTTGAATGTTTCTTCTCTGAGTAACTGTGCTCTAATACCAATTGTTAGAAATAGGAAATACTGAGAGGGGGGTGAATCAGTATTTCACAAACTTTTACTTTTGCCCACTTATGGATATAATATATTACTTTAATGCATACAAAGCATAAGAAACTAAATAGCATACACAACAGTAAATGTAAAGAACTCATAACACATGATATGTTGTCAAGGAAACCCTGGCTAAGGGAAAACCCCAATGGGGATGGTATCCACAAAGATCCACTAATCAAAAGATATCCGGTTAAGGATGTTGACCCTATTAGGAGCCTGTTACAATCGTATAGTGTATCAGTCCTGATTAAGGGACTATAGGGCTTGTTAAAAGCCTCAACCTTGTTAGGATTTGTAGATACAAAACCTGATTACCAGATGAGCTCACTGTCCAAACAAGTAATACAAATATTTACTGATTACAATATGGTACTGCTTACAACTTCGCATCAACAACTTTCACTGCTATCACAATTTACATATATTACATGTTACATTTCAAGTATGCTTGATACATCTTTATTTATACAAGATACAAACATAATATCTTTCTCTTGTCAGCTTGCATATCTTTATCCAAGATTAAACATCTAGGATTTCATCTCTTTATAATATTAAGTCATTATTTTGACAAGCAAAATAATCCCTTAATTCATTTACTAGTTCTGTCTTCAAAACTGCACTGTCAGTTGTACTCTGTCATCGGTAAAATAGTCATAAATTTTTCTATATTGTCTATACTCTTTTGTGCACTGAGATGGGGTATCCTTAGACACCATAGATTCTATGTTCAACTACACAAACTTTTATCATGCTCTAGTGAACGTCGCCAAAACAAACTGTATCGGGTGCTCTGTCAAAATCACTATTTCATACTTAGACAATTTTAGTCTGCGATCTTCCATACTTACTTTCCAGATTATGCGCTCTTCATAGGGAACATATGTTTCCAGAATGACAACATCTATGTACATACCTCAGCCAAATTTCCAATAGATATAACATTGCAAAAATTAAGAAGCTAAGGAACACAATGTGGAAGAAGGCATCTAATGAAAATGTTGAGTCAAGTAACACTGTTGGTGAAACCTCATCCACTGGATTGGGTGACATCAGTACCTCCACTTAAGTTGAAAAAGGTATGTTTGGAACTGACATTTTAAATGATCACATGTTATATACAGTTCCTTATATATGATGTACAAATACCAAATCTATATGAATAAAGATGCATTATGGTTTATGTGTTATAAGTTTACAAATGTTATATAGTTAGTAAAAGAAGAAACATGAGTTGGTTACCCATCGATAATCACTATATAAGGTTAACCGACAATAGTACAAACCAATGAAGAAATTCTATGTTAACCGAGTTGACATCTGTTTCATATCAAAAGTTAGGTCACGCATTTAATGCATCAAAGTTTGAGCGAGAATACCGAAAATTCTATATATACATGAAAATAGAGTTCATTGTTACATTGCGACTTCAAAGAATAGTGATTTTATAAAGAAGAGTTTGAGCTAAAGATTTTTAGAATAGATTCCAAGCTACTGTAGATCGAACCGATGACAAATCTTTGACGATAACGAGTAAGTTCATCTGCCTACCATACACTAGTTATCTATTATTTGCCAAAACCCTAGAAACAATTTATGGCATTGACATCAACCGCAAGCAAATCATAGAACATTGAGGAGGAAGTGGAATTAATTGTTAGGGCACATTTTTCTGAGGAGAAATTCAAACCTCATCCCAAGGTCACAGCATAAACAGATGATATGGGTGCATTTTCTAGTATACCAGATAGAGTTTTGTTAACAGAAGATGTTAGGGCTTACATTCACTGCAAGATCGGTGAAGTATGTGATTTTGAGACCATTGTTTCTTATCTACAAGTCTGTGGACCAGATGGTAAGATTAAATCTGAATATAAGAAGATTGAGGAGTCAGGGTTACGGTGTTTTACATTCTTCCCGCAATCCTTTCACAATGATTGGATAAGAATTGTACTGAGCAGATTTCATGATGGAACATTTTGGTTGGATAAACCTATTGAGGTCACTAAGAAGATTATCAGTAGGGTTACTAGATACCCTACAACTAACAAAGCCAAAGCATTTCAAAGTTCATCTCATCCCGATGTAGAAAAGAACACTAGAGCTCAATGGGATGGTAGGGCACTGAAAATATCAACTATCAAAGATCCAGTAGTAAAATTTGCAGCTCATGTCATTGGGTACAAGATATTCCAATCAAGTAGACCAAATAGTGTACCTTGCAGCACCGTGGACATGGCTTACAAAATTGTGAAGAAAGATCACTAGGTTGATCTTGCCGAGCTACTACTACACCAACTGCATGACAACATGAAGACAATAAAAGCAAAGAAGTCCAATACATGTAAGTATGGATCACTGCTTGTCTGTACATTTCTATATCTACAGAAATATGTACCAGGTATCGGTAAAGTAAACTGGTAATCAGACAAACCGATAACTGCTCAAATCAGTGAAATGATGAAAAGTTTAGGAGATAATTTGAATAAGGAATTCAATGCATATTTCAAGGAATTTCAAACAAAAATGCAACAAAGGAGTAGAATTCCAAGGGAATTAGTAAGTAAATTTGAAGATGACATATGCTTTGTGGTAAGCACAGACCACTCAATGATAAAGGTAGTAGAACTGAGAACAAAATGGCTAGCACCGATGGGATATGAAATGAATCATGATTTCTCTTTGAAATCTATCAATACATTGCTGGCATTACCGATAGACATCACTACCAGTAGGTTCGGTGTATATGAGGAAGCTAAGTCTAGAATCACAATAGACATAGAGATCAGTAAAATGTCAAGAAGGGAAAAGAAAATGAGAAAAGATCTCTCAAAAAAATATGGAAATGTATCTGACTCACCTAAGGAGTCACTGGTTGATGAAGCAACCGAAGGTCAGCTACAGTTGGCCGACAAGCCCTATGATAGCGAGGAAACCGAGTCAGACAAAGAAAAGGATCACACACTGATTCCTCCCACCAATGATGAAGAGGAAATTCAACTACCAGAACCTGAAGGAATGAGGACACGTTCTTCAATTATTGCATAATCCACTAAGAAAGAAGAAGCAGTAAAAGTAACAAAAAGAAGAGCAGCTACACTGACAAAGAAATACATAAAGAGAAAGAACAAGAAGGTAGCTGAGCCATCGAAGAAAAAGAGGAAATACATAAGAAGTAAAGAAGATATAGAGGAGACTGACACCGAAAATGATCCTAATCAATTCAAGTTATTTCGTAACAGGGAAAGTATTATAGAAGAAATAATTGAAGATATAATTGAGAATGGAAATCTTACCAATCCAGGCATAGGCAAATTTGACAAAATGTCAATTGAGGACAAGACAAAGATAGAACATGCTATCATCCAAATGATAATAAAATTCAAGAGAGTACTGATGCAATTTGCATGTCAATTGCCAAAAGAACTTGATGACAAGATAAGTGAGAGATGGGCTATTGCACTAGATACAGAGAAAAGAAAAAGAGAATGGTCACTAAGTCGTGCAGCCTCACACTTTAGCTATTCTGTGGTAAGTGAATACATGACAAAATATCAAGCTAGATTTCTAGTCAAGAATAGACCTATGCAGATCATGGATGAGAATGTGGATGATATGGATGTCATATGTGATTCTCTATGGACATCAATTTTGAAAGCAGAAGAGAAAGCTGAATAGGAAGCCTTCCTGAAACTGTCTAAGAAGAGACACAGTTCAAAAGATAAAGGTATTTTCATTGATGATAACAAAGGTAAGAAAATAGAAGACACCGGTATATCAGTTACCCAGGTAATTGATATCACCGAACAAAAGGAAGAAATCAAAATTTCACAGGTTGCACCGAATCAAGTTAAGATCCACTTACAAAAGAAAACTAATGATGATGCACTCATTGAGGACATCACTAACGGTGATCCTGATGATGAGGATGATGAAGATGTGACAATTGCACCATACAAAGATGAAGCATTAGACACTGCTAGTGTGCTCACATCACTATCGGGTGAACTACTTGTACTTGCAGAGGTAGTTGAAATAATTTCACAAGTACAACCCAATGTGCCTCATCTTGAGCCAAATAAAGATACTACTGAGATTCAAGCACCCGAGCAACCTGCAAATACAAATGAGCCTAACAAACTAGAGGCACAATATATAGAAACAAAGGAACCAAAAGAAACATAGTCAACTGAGGTGAACCCACCTGACACTACAACCAAGACTCCCACACAATCTACCGAGGAGCAGAAGAAGGATGATACAGTGTCAACTAGGAAGGATACTCCAAGAAGTGAAGAAAAAGCTATTGTCATAAGTGAGAAGAGGTCACCTCTTGCCCAAAAGAAGAAGAAGAAGAAAGCCAAAGGGCCGGTCACCATTGATGAAGTTATTA
This sequence comes from Chamaecyparis obtusa, assembly GCA_027943335.1. Taxonomy (NCBI): domain Eukaryota; kingdom Viridiplantae; phylum Streptophyta; class Pinopsida; order Cupressales; family Cupressaceae; genus Chamaecyparis; species Chamaecyparis obtusa. The sequence continues at coordinate 410,661 of BSBK01003519.1, read as the reverse complement.
TTATACCCGAATGTGACCCGAGAACCCTAAGCCCCAAGGAAATAAGTAGGTATGGGGAATTATGATCAAGGAAAGTGGCACAAGAGAAGTTAAGGAAAGAACACAAACGTAAAGAAGTGTTAAATGATGTATGAGATATTCTACAACAGATAGTACCAGAGACAAATATTGATGAGAATACTCCCATCTTAGATCAACTTGCCACCCTCGCCGACAAAATCAATGCCCCTGATACAGATGCAGACAAAAGAATAGAAGAACGGGCAGAATCAAAGATTCAGAACAAATTGGTAGAAAGGATAAGCACAGAAATAGCACTAAACAAGGTAAAATTATCTGAGGTCATTACCGAGGTAAAAACTATCACCCAGATAATCTGTCAACTTCTAATCAAGCTTTGTACTTCAGACACCTTCACTATAGAAGTTAGTGAAAAGATAAAAGGTTTAGAAGTAGAGATACAGTTGAGTACACAAGAAGCTATTGCCAAGCCAATTGCTTTCTTAAAGCATATTCACCAAGTTCTGGGACTCTGGTGGCTGATAGCAGATTTAAGGAAACAAGAAGCACACATTACTGATTAGGTTACAGAGTTACAAAAAGAACTCACTCCTTACCTGAAAATTTTTGAAGCACACATTGTCAAAGCTGAACAACTTGTGGCCACACCATAGATTTTGATATTGGATAATATCTTTGACATGCATGCACAAGTCGGTCTTGAGCATATTGCTCTTACCAACTTGAAAGAGGAATGGGATAACCTCTTGGAGTCTGTACAGAAAACCCATCAGAACATTTTTTATAAGATGTAAGTATACATTACATACTTTTTGGGTATTAGGCATTATTATCAAAAAGGGGGAAAACCATGTATATGCCAAATAAGTATACTTTGATATGTATATTACAAACTATCGAGAGCATGCATCAAGGGGGAGTACTCTGTACTTAGAAGTTTTTTGTTGTGGATATGTATATGGCAGAGACATAAGACATATATAGAAACATTTTGTCTATATACATTCGAAGTTTTGATACTAATGCCAAAGGGGGAGATTGTTAATCTCTATTGAGCATTTAAGGTTGTCATTAGTATCAAAGGATAGTAAAAAGGTCGGTCGGTTACTTATATTGAGTCGGTCGGTAACTAGAAGTAAGATAGAGCAATCAGTAAAGCCTTTACACCAAGCATCAAATAGTTAACCAAGCACCAGTGACACCGACACCGACGGTCAGTAAACACCGAGCATCGCAGTATACACCGAGTAGATTATATAGTGTTTACCAATGATCATAGAAAATGGCATAGTAATTTGAAATGGCACATTATTCTATGTAAACTAGGGATAACTTTAAGAAACCCCCTTTTAGGAAAAAGTGTAAAGTCCTAGCGAATCGTACATTATTTTAGGGGGTAATTTGTTTTAATCTAGGCAATTTTTTTTTTCAAATCCATGATTTTTCATAGTTTGTATTGGCGATTTTTTCCCCCCGGATTGAAAATTTCATAAATTGCTGGCGAATAATTTTCTTTTCAAGTAAAAAATTATAATATTTGAGGCAAATAATTTTCTTTTCAAGTAAAAAATTATAATATTTGAGGCGAATCATTTTCTTTTCAAATAAAAAATTATAATATTTGAGGCGAATAATTTTCTTTTCAAGTAAAAAATTATAATATTTGAGGCAAATAATTTTCTTCTCAAGTAAAAAATTATAATATTTGAGGCTCGAATACTTTTCTTTTGAAGGGTGAAAAAATAATTGTATTGGCTAATCATTCGTTAATTATGGAAAAATAAATAAATTATTTTTTAAATAAATTATAACTTATAAATAAACTGTTGGTTAACAGTTTGTCCTCCCTTAAGATTTTCTATCTCTGACTCTCTAGATACCCAAGGTGAGAGAACAAAAGGATGTTTACCAACAAATGGGTCAGTGTAAGTTTACTATCACTTCCCTCTAAATTAATAGGTACAACTCCCTGATTGTGTTTGATAGTCAATGAATTTATTTTTATACATCATTAGATACTTTGAATAATGGAGATTTTAACCAAATCACTTGTAGGCACAAGCAATTTAGGCAAAGATAAGAGGTAGATAACTTATAACCCCCAATAGAATGTTGTTTACAAATCATCAAAGAGTTTCAACATGAACAACTAACTCTAATCTACCTTAATTTATGAATGCATAACCTACTGAGTGAATAGAAGTAGATTCATACATGAGAAGCAACTAGAATTACTTATGCTGCAATTACTAACATGAAATAGAATTCAAGAAGGAATTGTAGTCTCACATACAAGTGTACTTTCTATTCAAAATGCAACTGAACTACTGAATGAATAGAAGAAGAATCATACATGAAAAGCAAATAGAATTACTCATGCTGCAATCACTAACATGAAATAGAATCCAAGAAGAAATTGCAGTTTCACATATAATTGTCCTTTCTATTCAAAATGCAACTAACCTGCCTACGGCACAACAAACATAACACAAAGCTAAGAAAATGGAATTACTCATGCTCCAATATCAAGTTTGCTGACCTCATTATTATCAGAAAAATGTACATTTATAGTTCACTGTGCCAAGAAGTTCATCAGTCACAAGCATTCAACAGTCCAGAATATCAATTTCATCTTCCAGAATCAAAAGGAGAACATTAGAATATGAAACATTTCTAAACCGATCAGTTACACGCACAAATTTATCATTGGCGCCATCATTTGAATTTGAAAATCCTCAGAATGCTTCAACTTTGAACTTGCACCATCGATCTACAATTGGACGGTCATGATCATAACCTTTTCAATGGTCATCTCAGCTTTCCATTTCGCATGATCGCATAGCACTTTATTAATTCATGTGATCATGCGACCGCTCTATTATTGGTGCATGATATAATATTAAATGTTAAACCTTCACTTGCCCGGTTTACGTTGTCGGCTCTATGCTGTTGGCGTACGTGGGTCCCAGCAGAGCACATTCTCCTGCCCGAGTTTCCATTGTCACATGATTGCATAGCATTTTCTAATTCCTTGCGATCATGCGACCGCTCTATCATTGATACACGTAGATCCCAGCCTAGCAACGCTAATCTTCTCTGTCCTACTCGGGCTTCATTGTCGCATGATCGCATAGCATTATTTTATTCCTTATGATCATGTGACCACTCTATTATTGGTGCACATGGACTCCACTATTGGCATACATGGGTCCCAACAGAGCGCATCTATTTAGTCTCCTTTTTCATTGACTTTTCCCACCACTCGAGCTCCATTTCGCATGATCGCATAGCATTATTTGACTCTTGTGATCATGTGACTAAACACAAGTAGAGCATCTTCCTTGCCGGGTTAGGATCTATAACTTACCCAATATAAATAAATTATGGGAAATAAGTAGCCTAACCTAACATACATAAATTATTGGCAATTGGCAAGTGATGGTTTAAAGACATGGTTGTTTGACCTTATATTATGGAAGCATAATGTATTATTTTCCACTACCACTGTAATTATGTTAAATGTATTATTTGAGAACTCAGACTGTCTGATGATCCAAGATCAATGGCTGAGGTTTAATTTTGGCCAACATTTCTTGAAGGAAGAAGAATTGTCGAGGTAGTCACCGGAATGTTGACACGTATCAAGGTAAGTTGTCTGCAGAGTATTAAAAGCACTTAACCGGGAAAGAATTAAATGCCATGTCAGTGACAGCGACATTCTTTGGCTACCACACACCACTTCCCAAATTGTATAGCTGATTTTTGATATTTTTTTATCGATAGAAAAGATTTACTGCCAGATGTGAAAGATTAAGGACAAAATTTTCAATTCTCACACGCATGTATTTAGGGAAAAGATTTTTGTGCAAGATTTAGAGGCATATCAAGGACAATGTATTTAATACCATTAAGATAGAAATAATTGATTGGTAAGTAATGATCAAGGATTCAAGGGCTATTTATAGATGATCTAGCTTCATTATTCATCGACATTGATTGACTGTTTGTTTAGGGTCTGCAGTGACGCATTCTGCAAGTAATTTGTTTTTAAATTTTCTAGTTTTATTTTTTAAGTTTTACAGTCTACAAGTAATCTAAGATGGACACTCCCAATCATCTTAGATGCACTTCTGAGGAGGCCCAAAAGGCCTTTCTGGGTTCCTTTTCTGATGAATTTTTAGCATCAATTTGTAAGGATGGTGGGCCTTTCGTTACAGAGGCTATCAGAATGGTGTTGGGTTGAGATTTTCTTGACAATGAAGATAGGTACCAGGTAGCCACGGACATTACATCCCATTTTTTGGCTTCCCTTCTGGACCTTGGAGGACTGAAGGTTGACATGGTGATGTTGCTGAGGAGGGTATTCAAAGAGGAATACCTGGGGGATGACGTTCAAGTTTTCGCCTTCACTGAATTAGGGGTGGGGATCCCTAGGGAAAGTCAAATACCCCAGCTTCTCCTCCCAGGCCAGAATGTGGCCATGCAACCTTTTCTTTTATGCCTGACTGCTGGGCAATTGAAGCGCCATAGGAAATGGGCGCTGATTGCTAGGGGTTTTCTCCGTGAGTGGTTTGAGCTTGACACAGAGGAGGCTCAGGTGGGGCAATTTGTGTGTCTTGACGAATTCATGTAGCTAATCCTCTCTACAGAATTCTACATAGAAGGGCGCAATTGATTTTTCTTTATAAAAACTTTTTTTTTGATAAATATTAAAAGCTTACATTGTACTGGTACTAGTACTGTAGTCATTTACGGTTTTTTTTTTTTTGTTTATAAACATAGTATCAAGTATGTTTCTTTTTGTTTATAGACATAGTATGAAGTTGAGAATGTAAATATAATTTTATGAAAAATACAATGGAAATTTTGCAAGCTTTACCTCATTTCAATTTGTGCTTTGTGTACAAAAATGGTTTTTAATATTTTATACTTCTCTATAACCGTGATTGCAATATTTTAATTACTTGCTTCAATGCTTTATCAGTTATCTGTAGACTAGCTTATTTATATTGATTTTAATATATATAAAATACACCGACAAATACCCTCCTTCAAATATCTATTACAATTAAACTTCACTAATTGAAACTATAGTTTAATAATTTTTTTAAAATGGTGTCTCCCACATTTAATTTATTACATAGTCTGAAGTACAATTATATCTCTACAAATGAGATTGATGTTTAAATACTTAAATAATTACTCTCCATTAAAAAATATTCACAAATTATAATATAGAATTTGAACATTACTTTTCACATGTAATTTTTTTAACTCTTATTATGGTAAACTAACATAGTATAATTTAAACATATATAAATGAAAAAAACTTATATCTTATATTTATAATTTGTAACATCATAAAATATGAAATATATTTCAACTTACATAATGATTATAATTCTTTCATTTTATTAAAAGATTAAAGTTGTCAAATTGAGTCTCTAAGTTTTTAACAATGTGAAAAATAAATCTAAAAAATATGTATAATAATAAGTATATTTTAATAAATAATCCCATAGAAAATATAAGTTTACTATAAAAAATAATATAAAGGTTATGTGCATAGTTATAAGATAATATAAGATAAATATAATAATAATATAGTTAAAAGATGATATAAAAATAAAAATAACTAAAATATAATACTATCATAATGATAATATTATAATAACAATATCTATATATATATATGTATTTCTAAATATATTATAAAAAATTAATATTAATTAGATGATACAAAAATAAAATCAATTAAACTATAGTACTATTAAAATGATAATATAATAACAATTCTAAAATATATGTGTTTTAAATAAAAGAATGTTTCCAAATAAAATTAAATAGTAATATTATCTTAAATTAAAAAAAATTAATCACTACAAAAAATAGTACACTAATACCATACAGTACACCAATACCATTCACTGTTGTCGTTGGATTATTATACATCAACAACAGAAGTTGAGTTTCGGGCCGAAAGGGAAAAGAAACCCCATCTTTTCAAACACGTCCCGAAATCATGACATGTGTCACTTAACACCTCATACAGTCGTCGGTCTACCAACAAATAACATTGAACAATGTTGTTTCAATTTGGTGATGACGTGAGACTGACATGTCTAACTCGTGATGTGAGTCATCCTGACTAGATTAGTTAATGGGACCCACGTTCCACACGGCCACCACACCGTTCACCATTGTTGTTAGATGTTTATAGATCAACGACCGAAGTTGAGTTTCGGGCCGAAAGGAAAAAGAAACCCTATCTTTTCAAACGTGTCCCAAAATCATTACACGTGTCACTAAACTCCTCGATCGACCAACAAATAACAATGTCATTTCAATTTGGTGATGATGTGACACTGACATGTCTAACTCGTGATGTGAGTCATCCTGACTAGCCTAGTTAATGGGACCCATGACCCAAGGGGCCACCAGTACCAGACCATTCACCGTTGCCGTTTGATGTTTATAGATCAACGACTGAAGTTGAGTTTCGGGCCAAAAGGAAAAAGACACCTTATCTTTTGAAATGTGTCCGGGAATCATGACATGTGTCACTGCTTAGTTAACACATTGACATAATCACATTCCACTTATAGTTAACAGTGACATTATGAATGAGAATGACATTAATACATTATGAGTCATGACGGGTTAGTTAACAGTGACATTAGCAAACCCATTCTGGATTCATGACGCGTGTCTAGTAACTAGTGGTCCACGATTCCACTCACATTTAAACTAAAAGTGACACATGACAGGGTGTGACGACTATAGAGTACAGATTGTACAATTTTGGCACTTTAAGTTTCTTTAATTTTGCAGTTATACATGGTCTGCAGATTTAGAAATTAGAAAGGGGTTACAATTTACAAACTTATAGTGCAACAAAGTTACGGATTCTTAATTTCTAGGTTGAGGATTGAGGTCCGAGGAAAGCAACAAACTACAAAGTCTCTCAGCTCTCTGCAAAAATTGAAGCTAAGGGCAACGTGAACATCAACGGGTAAGTGTAACTACTAAAATCCTGAAAATCTATGTCCCACATTTTAAATTTTTCAAGTCTCTTGATTTACAACTTTACTGTTTATATTATATAAAAAAAATTAGTCTATTAGGTTTTAATTTTGAATCACCATTGTAGACTTGTAGCTACAAATACCAAGAATAACACAATGGGAAAAATAATAGAATTCCACAATATGCTTAAAACACCAGGTTTCAGTGATTTATTCCATGATATACATGATCTTGTTATTCATGGAAATAAGGGTATAATGCAGATTAGATTTGCACTTGAAAACAAGTGGAACCATCCAAATAAGGCTTCAAAATTTTATTCATTTAACCCTAGGGTAAATGCAACTGCAAATAAAATTGCACTGTGGGAAGCTGGGTCAGCACACATGGCGTTACCTCAAGTATTCCCTTGCCCATAAATTGTTATGCTCTGCACCGAAAATTATGATGAAAATAGAAAAGCAATTGTGAATAAAAATACTCAGGAGGAAATTTTGTCCATAACTGAGAGTGAATTTGCTAGTCTATTGAACCTAGGGTTTCAACAACACTCAAACATACACATTAACTTGGGAAAGCTGGCAGAGGATTATGAAAAATTAGATGCAAAACAGAGAGATTCTTATATCAGAGGAATAACAAGTGGTTGTAGTCTGAGTCCAGATCATATGCCTCCTTATGATTTTGAATTTTTTGTGCCATGGGCACAGGACAGTATTTCCTTGCTAGCATTTTGTTTGGGATTGGATAGTAACAAACAAGTGGGTGCCAACATTCTTGAAATGCTTTATCATATTCATTTTGAAAAAGAACCAGTAAAATATTGTTTTATTGAGCACATTGTTCGTTGCATGCAAGATCAATTACTAATGATTCAAAGAGGTTCAGAGAAGACATTTAGATTCACAACCTACTTGTGCTATCTTCTCCTAGCAAAGCATCGTGCATTATTTCAGGCAAACAAGATTTACAGTCAGACTCAAGGCCAAAATCTAATATATGAGTGGACACCTCAGATAAGGATGATTGATAACAGAAGGAACTACAACAATTTTGTAGACTTCTTTTTGGCACCAATGTACCATAAAATTACAGGCACTCCAATGCCTAGATTGCCTGTTACTTATAGAAATTGCATTCAACTTGAAAGTCAACTACAATTGGCTGACTGGTACTTAATGGAAGAGTACACTGTGTTAAGGTTTTACGGTTCATGGCTACAACCCTACAAACTTCCAATACATGTAACAAAGAGGGTATTTGCATTGGAATATGTATGACAAATGGAGAGCACAGATGTACTCTTTAATGGTCAGCAAAAGAAAATGATATTTCCCTCCTTGTCATTCTACTTTGGAGGGTTTGCATTTGAGAGAAGAGGATTCAAAATGGCAGAAGCCTTTTTTTCAATTTTTTGATTTGATGTTGACAGTCACTGGCAGTATGATCCATTGAACATAATTGGAGCAAGGCTTAAAGATAATGGGAACTCTGCAAGAAAATATCAACATGAAAGTATGCCTTTGATTGAAAATTTTAAAAACATGAACTCTTGGGAGGAGGTCAAAAAATAGATGGAGAAATATGCTGCTGAAAATAATATGTCAATACAGGAATTGTCATCACAAATAATGGCATTGCACAAACAGAAAGGAAAAGTGCAGGCCATGACATCGTCCAATTTCTACAAGAAATTTGATAAACCATCTACAAAATGTATTCCAAAAGAGCTAATGAATGAATGTATAGATGCTAGATGGAGTCGAACCAAAATTTTTGAATTTTGGGAAATGAGGAAGAATCTCGGTGAGCCAAAGACCTCTGCAGATCTTAATGAGGTGGAAGAGGATACAATGTTTAACAAATTGTGGAATAAGGAGCATCCAACTAAAGCATATCACAATGATACTGATGATGATTACGATGACCAGGATTCTTTGAATCTCTCATCCAGTACAGCAATTAAGAGAGGAGTTGATGCATCCACCAAACTTCTATATAGAAAAGGGGCAAAAATTGTAGAAAAAATGGGCTGCCAAGGTTCTAGTGGTCTGGGTCCCAGTGGAGAAGGGGTTTGGTATGCACTTGAACCACCAGCTGTAGCACCAAAATGTGGTCAGAAACCAGGCCTTGGGTATGGAGATCAATCATCAACTCAGTCAATTCCATTCACATTGGTTTCAACTTAGTTAATTCCATCTGTTTCTACTTCAAATACAGTTCCACTTCCAGCTGTTCCAAGCACTCAGATTCAATCTAAATCAATTGTCACTCCCACAACTGGCAATATCATTTGTACAAATAAAAGTAGTGGTCTGAAAAGGATATTATATCAATATGTAGATGCAAGAAAGGTTGGTCCTGAAGGTCAAGAAAGTGTAAAGAAGCAAAAGGTTATGACAAGTATTAGTAGTACTACTAGTACCAATGGTGACTGTGAGTCCAACAATTGCCCATCCTTCAGAACAAAACCCTCAGAATAGTCCACAAACCCCACTTGTAATGGGTCTAGGTGTTGGTAATCCTCATGGTATTGGTGGAAGCTCATGCATCAGTGCAAGTGCTATTTCACCATTCAAACATTCAATTGTCTCACAAAATCTTAATTTTCGTTACAATGAATTTGTAACTAACTATGAAAAATCAAAAAACAAGAATAGACAAAATAGTAAGACAATGAAGATGGAAGCAATTGCTACAGCTCGTGATGCAGAACCTGCATCCAACGGGTTATTGACCACATATGACCCGAATAAAGATATGATGAAATTCATGGTTGTTATGCCCCCAGCTAGAGATAACAATCCACCAGAGAGTTAGTTAGATCCATCTGAATTTCAAGTTAGCACCCTCCAAATGGATTTATCCAAAATTAAAAATGTGGACAAGATAAATGTGTCCAAAATGACCAACCAAGTGGTCTATAGTTCAGTGATGAAGTTGGAGAGAGAGAAAGGAAAGCTTTAGGGCACAATAGATAAGTTAAAGGAAAACCTGGCAAATGTAAAGGCAAGTGAGAAAGCAGCAATAAACAGGTGCAAAGAATTAGAGAAAAGGATAAAAAATTCATCCTCTGGCTCTAAAGAAGCAATTGAACAGCAAGAACATATGGACACAGAACTGAAAACTCTGAGGGAAAAATTGGAAAAAAGGGATAAAAAATTTCAGGATGAAAAAGCCTCTTCAGTAAATTTATACAAAAACTTGGAGAATGCTGCACAGGTAAACAATGAGTTTGTTAGTGCCTTTTCCCAACTCTGATTTTCTCCCCAAAATTTTGGAGAAATTTTTCATCTTTTGAAGTACCTATTTGATAAAAGAACCACTATAAGGAAGTTTCAAGTAGGTGATTTGGTTCTTCAATGGAATGCTAGGGCAGAAGATAAAGGAAAGCACAAGAAGTTTGAGTCTCTATGGCTTGGTCCTCTTGTTGTCTATCAGAATTTTGGTAAAGACTCATATCTTCTAACCAATATGGATGGAGAAGTTTTTGAATTGCCAGTGCATGGGCAATTTTTGAAGCCTTTTTTCAGTTAAAGCTTTTGTTTCTATGGAAATTTCTTGTAATCTATGTATATATGTCTGCTTCCCTTTTTGCCTGTTCTTTTTGTAAATAGGTCACTTGCTTTTGGTCTGCGTCCCAGAGATCTGTGGTTCTTAGTTGAACTTGCATTCAAATATCCTCAGTTAGAGCCACTGTTGGTGCCTTTTCCCAACTCTGATTTTCTCCCCAAAATTTTGGAGAACTTTGTCATCTTTTGATCATAATAAACCCTCTATAAAAAAATTTTGAACGATATTAGGGTTTATTATGTCTTTGTATCAAAAGAGAAAGAAGTTAGGGTTTAAAGTCTTGGAACTAGCCATTGTATTTTAAAAAGTAACCCTAGTTTTTTTTTTTTTAGTGACTTTCTATTTCTTTGTTACTTTTTCGAAGTCACTTAAACTTTCAAAAAGCATGTGCATTTTAATATTTACCTTGGTCGCCAGGTCGCGTGATATTCTTAGCATAATTCTCTTTATCTCCCGATCATGAGAAATCCTCTAGTCTCCAGGTCGCCAGATAAAAGAAGCATATTCTCTATCTTCCTAAGACCTAGCGGTGAATATTAGTCGCGCAATCTCCAGATGCTTTATAATCTTCTCACAACTTAATTTATTAAGTGGATAGATTATAGTTACCAGATCTCTGAATCAGAAGTTGCCTAAGTCAGGTGATCTCAAAATAAAAGACTCATAACATAAAACATCTAGCGATTACGAGTTCTACTATAGTCACTGATTCTCCAGAAGAAAAATCAAATGACATTTCCCTTAGTCACCAGATCTCAGAAAAAAAGTCAACAAGTTATAAAGATTAAAAAGATCTAGTGACTACCGCCCGATCTCTATAATGAACTTCTCATCTAATGGTTATCCTTTAGTCGCTAGAAAACTCGTGATGTCACTATTTCTTTCTAAGACCTAGCGACTACTGTTAGATGAAGATCAGGTGGCTCATATTTAATCTCGGAGAAGGGGATGAGTTATTCAGCGATCAGGAGACTTCCTTTAGTCACCAGTTCGCTAGATGTCTACTTCAGTCGGGTGATCGCTGAATAAAACTTAAAAAGAAATAATCTTCTTGCGACTTGGAGAAAACTATAATCGCATAATCTCAGACAGCTAAAAATTGAAAGATGAACTAAGCTTAGTCGCCAGATCTCAGATAGAAGAAATTTTGTCTAGCGACTTAGAAAACTTTAGTCACGTGATCGCTAAGAGAAGTAAATTAATAGAAGGAAAGGCTGAGTCGCATGATCGCTAAAAAAGAATTGAGAGACATAAAACATCTGGCGACTCCAAGAAACTATAGTCACCATGTCTCAATTAGAAAATTATGTGGTAATGGCTTAGTCGCTTAATCTCAGAATGAGGAAATACTTTCCCACGACTAGAAGGAGAGACTATAGTTGTTGAATCTCAGAATATTTAGAAAGGCGCCAGATTTATTACGAGACTTCAAATTTCCTTTAGTCGCTAGGTTGCTAGAAGATGAAATTTAAAAATATGTCACCTCTCGATGACGGCTGAGACATTAAGTTGCAGAGCACGCTGTCTTAATTACAAAAGTGACATTGTTGCAGGGAACCAAGTTGTAATCAATTATTCACCGTTAAAACTCAGAAGTTGGTCATTATCTCATTTCTACCAAGCGTTTGAGCAATCAGAGAGCAGAGCATTTCCAGAGTGAAGAACATTTGAGCAACCAAAGCTTTTGGCGATCACAAAGCTTACGGAAGACTAGAATTTGCAGAGTGAGCAAGAATTTTCAACAGCAATCATCATGAGTCAGACTACAGTCGGCACCCCATCAGCCAGTAGGGCAACCACACAACAAAAGGTTAGTTTTTCTAATGAATTCATCGAATTGCTGCCTGGTTCCACCCAAAATAAGAAGATTAGTGATGATGTCTTCTCTGATGTCTATTCACAATGTGGGGATGCTAAGACTCACAATGTACCGGCCATGAATTTGTTCTACTACTTCCAAAAGAATCAAGATAGGCCTATCCCTGTGTCTAACCCGTGGACTTCAGGGTTTGCAAAGATGATTGTCCTTGATGTATTTTTTGATGTTGATCTTCTTGTCTCCTTGGCTGAATGATATGACCCCCTCTCTAAGACAATTAGAAAGATAGATGGTTCTTCTTTGATAACCCTAGACAGAGGAGCGTTCATGAGGACTTTCGGGATAGATGTCCCTATGGCCACAGAGATTAACCTGCAATCTCTGGCAAACAGATATGTGAGGGAGTCTGGGGGTGTTGCAACTACTATTCAGTCCCATGTCCCTAAGGGAAATAGAAACTATATTGCACCCATGCCAAGAGGCCTCCCCTATGCATTTAAAGATCTAAAATTCTATATGAAATAAATTGCATATGGGTTATGTAGAGTTCTGGGTATTCATGCTCCTAAAGAAAGGATTTCCCTTGAAATTTTGATGTTAGTAATGGATTCCCAATCATGCCACACTAGTCATGGGTATGATTACATTGGATACTATATCCACAAGATGCATGAGGGTTTAGAAATGATAAGAAAGAAGCAATACCCTCCCAAATTTTTGCACTACTCCATGCTGATGCATCTTATCTTCTACCATAATGTAAATATGTTTAGTCTGCAACATTTAAAACCTAAGTTTCAATGGAATGGCCAGCCTAACCCTGTACAGTCCTGGTTAGATGTCTGGAGTCCAACGGCCCTTAAGCATAATTTTTGTATTTTTGAGAATATAATAGTAGATGCTATTCTTATCCACTTGGGTGTGAATTCTTCAAGAATTCCTATCAGAACCTTGCAACTTCTTAGACCGATGAAATATGTAGACAAGTGGAAAGATAATCATGATCACAATTGGGGTGATTTCTATTTGAGAGAAGGGTATACATTAATAAGGGTCTATGGATGCCCACAACCACCCCACATTTTTCCTAATAATGTTCCCCCTAGGATTGAAGCCCTTGAGTTCATTTGGCAACTCATGCTTGTAGATAAAGAGCATCTAGTCCCATACAGAAAAGGTACATTCACCCCTAGGCATTTCAAATTAGCCAATTTAACAATTGGAAAAGGGGCTTTTGAGAATATTAACACATATTTGTTACAGTTTATGATGCCTGCTACACATCCTAGATTTGTTGATCCCGAGGGATTTTTGGCTACTGCTAGGAGATATTACACTCCTACCATCCCTCTTAATAAAACTCATGATGTGTCCTATGAGGAGGATGTAGTTAGAAATATTCTTGATGAGGATGAGGCTAAGACAAGGTCTTGGCAGCTGGATCAATTATTCCAGCTAGAGAAATCCATGAGAAGAAAAGATGTCAATTTTGGAGGATTTTACCCTACTCTGCCATATCTCCAAAGATTAGAGATGATGATGAAGAATTACAATGTTCTGATGGAGTAAGGGGAACAACTGATTGAGGATAAATTAGAAACTTTAAAAAAGAAGAAAAAGCACTCCTCATCAGAATATGAAGAAGATAGTGAAGGGGGGTATTCTATTCATAGTTACCCTACTCAAGAACTTCCTCCTGATGCCCCTGAAGAAAGAGGGGATGAAAATGAGATAGTAGATTTGACTGAGGTTCCTAGCTCTCATAATGAGGTAGAACCACCTACTAAAAGGTAGAAATTAATGGTAGGAGAGTCATCATAGGCAAGGCCTGCTGAAAAAAGAGATATGGTTGCTGCTGTCATCCCTGGCCAAACAACTTATGACCATGATATTAGAAAAAGGGTCAGGGAGGAAAAGAAGAAATAGAAGGAGATAGTTGAGGAAGTAGAATTTCCTCTTGCTATGTGCATAGATGAGAGAATCCAGTAGCAAGAGGATTTTCTAAAAGATGATGAATTCATCAAGACTCATGAATTCAAAGACTTCCTCCTCTGGCACAAATAGCGGCAAGTAGCCTCCATAGTGCAGATTGGGGAAGATGGCCAGATTCCCATCGAGGCCTTAGAAGCAATAAAAGATTATGATCCAGAGAATGAAGATATAACCCCTGAAGAGGCTAGGAGGTTAGTAAAAGATAGTAATATGTTATTATTACCTGGATGGGATTTGGCCTCTGCATTTATTATTGATCAAATAAGGAGATAGGAAGATATTACCCTAACTTCAGAAAAGAAAGTGGGAGATTTAATAAAAGGGTTCAGATATAGCCCAAAGAATAAGGCATTAGCCATGTGGAGCCTCTACCCCAAGGACAAAAAGCCATCAATTTTGAATATAAAAGAGCAGATGGATGGGGATAAGATGATTTGGTCTATCCAAAATACAGGGGACTTAGAAATTTCCCAAATTTTGACTAATTTTGCCAAATTAAATGAAGACAAGACCAAGCAACTATCAGAAAGACATCAGAAATTGTATGATGATTACACTGCTTTGGTCAAAGACAGGGAGTTGCATATAATAAAGGAGAAAGAATTTGAAAAACTAATTGATGAACTAAAAGTTAAAATAATAAATATGGAAGCTACACCTCCACCTCCTCCTAAAGAGGTTGTAATTGAGAAAGAAGTACAAGTAGTACGTGAAGAAGGTATTGCTTCTTCAGAAGAAATTGAAGAAAGTAAAAATAAAGCAATTGTACAGACATTGCTAGAAATTTTGCAGCATAGGATTTTGAAGTTAAAAGAAAAGGTTGAGGCAATCTATGCTGCCTATCTCAAGTTGCCAGAGTTGCAACTAGAAGTAAATAATTGCATCTCAATTTTGAATTCTTTTTATGTAATTTGGTCAGTAAGGACTCCACTTTTTGAAAGGTAAGTAGCGGTACAACCTTTTAGGCCAGATATACCTGAGGAAGTACTGCAGGTAGGGGAAGAAATAAATACAATAAAGACTCTTCTCCCATTATTCAAAGGAAAAGCCAAGTTAGTGGAAACAAAATTAGCATTTTTGGAAGAAGAGGCCAATAAATTCATTCCTAAGATAAAGGATGACAATGGTACTTTGAAAACCATAGATCAATGGAGATCAAATTTTGATCTCAGATTGCCTAAAGGGGAAAATTTTGTCAAAAAAGGTGGTGGGGTAGATATGAATAAATTTAATGACTTTTTGGATGATGCAGTAAAGGCAGAGGTAGAATTTTCTAAATTCTTGGCAGATGTCAGAATAATGATGGATGCTAGATGGGAGAGGCAAAAGGCACAATTGCAGATAGTACAGAATTTCCCATGGCCTTCAGAAGATAAAGTAGCTACATGGGATGAATCAACAAAGCCTAAAATACCTAAGTCCACTGCAGTAGACCTTGATCTTCTAGATGATTAAAAAGGCATCCTGATGTTGACACATATTTTGAAGACAGGGGTCATCAATTTTCTTGAAGATTGGTGAGGGTTAGCCAAAGTTGGCGGTCACCAACTTTCTTTATGGCTACTGCAGGGTTATTAATGCTTTCAAGCAAAGGTGTCAACAACAACAGCGGAGGATGCTGCAAGTCAAGGATTCTTTGCCTTTCCCATCTTTTTAGGGGAATTCCAAGATGGTCAGACCATATATATATAGTTTTATGAGTTTCTTTTAGAGAGGTGAAAAAATATAGAACAAAAAAACTTGTTGCTCCGAGATAGACTTTTACAATTTTTGTCTAGTTTCTTCGAGTAGAGAAGTTTGAATATATTACTGTAAATTTGATTTCAATATGAATACAGTGCAATTTCTGCCTTATATTGTTCTTGTCTTTCTATCTTGTATGCTTACTCTTGTATGTTTTATGTGTTAGGCATTTAAAATATATCTGGTGTGGCACAGATTTATGAGTTTCTTTCAAGGAAAGAATTAAAATTTCTCATAATTTGTTCCTAGGAGTAATTATATTTGTGGAAATTTGATGATAATGATATCAGGTTAAAAGAATGGTTTGTAAGGCAATCTGTTTGAAATTGTATGATATGCAAGGCATGTTAATGTATTGTTCTTGAATTTCTTTTGCAGGTATATGTTTAGATTCCTTTTGCCCAATAGATAAGGCACTGGTCTAGATTGTCTGTTTCAAACTTTACATTCTATCTTTCGACTCAGAAGTTAAAATAAATTTGAAAATCTTCTATGATTTATTATTTTGATGTTTAAAAGTTTCTTGAATATGATTGATTAAGGTTGTTTCTAGGATTCAATCTTTTATTCTACTGATTCTAAAAAGAGAGAATCATAAAGGTTATCCCTCCTTAAAAGGAAGAAGGATAAAAGTCCTTATACCATTGATTTCTGCTGTAGTTTCAAGTCATAGTTTCTCAAAATAGTTCAGTAGGGCTATATCAAGGTAGCAAATCAGTGTCCACCTTACAAAACTGTATTTAGAGTCATTTATCAAGGTAATACCTACCTGGGTGTGTGTGGAACTCAAAAATGAAGAAGGATCTTATCCAATCCTTAGCAATTAGGCTTTTCTTGTAAACTTGGAGCCCCTTTTATCTAAAATCTATCCTAAGACAAGAAAAATCCCTAACAGAGTTAAAGAAAGAATTGGAAAAAAGGGATAAAAAACTTCAGGATGAAAAAGCCTCTTCAGTAAATTTATACAAAAAATTCGAGAATGCTGCACAGGTAAACAATGAGTTAAAGAAAGAATTGGAAAATGAGAGGGTAAAAACAAAAGAGTGGGAAGAGAAAGCAGAGCAAATAAGAAAACATAGTGAACACGAGTACTCAGAAATGAAAGAAGACCTAAAGAAGGCAAATAATACTATTAAAAATTATGAAAACTTATTGAATGACCATGTAAATAATATAGTACAACAAATAAAAAATTACTTCTAGTGGCAAATAAAGACTTCTGCTGATAGGTTGTGTGATTGGTTTGAACTCTATGAAGCTCTTACAGATGTTTTTGAGAAGGTGAAAGAGCAACTTGAGGAGAACAAAAGTTTTGGTCAGAGACAGAAAACTGCAAAGCAGATTATGCAAGAAATCAATAGCACTGCTGAAAGGCAATTGGCAAGCAAGGGAATTCAGGACCGTGTTGGTTCAATAATAAAGGTGACCTCTATATTTCATAAATGTTAGAAACTAACAGAAGCAGAAGAAGTTCTTGCTTTATTTGGGCCAAAGCTCACCAAGATGAACAATAAAATAGCCAAATTGATATCTCTTGGTTTACCGAGTCCTGGACCTGATTTGTCAACAACGGGTTTCGTTGGAAGAGAAGCTTACAAACAAAAGTTGGAGGACACAATAACCTTTGATTTAGGCAACCTTCCTCAAGACAGAACTCATGAAGGCATTGCAAAGTGCATCAAAACATTCACAAATTTGCATGCACTAATAGAAGGAAAATTGCTTCAAACTCGCTCTTCCAAGTATGGAATTCTGACGAGAATGCAGGTCATTTACCATACCATCAAAAAATTTTCCTTTCCAACTGAAGAAGAATGGAGCATACTATAGAAACTTATAGAATCATCTTGAATCATAGTATGTGAAAGTACTTTCAGTTTCAATCATCTCTATATCTTTACTATATATCTTTCATATTATCCTACATACTACAGTCTAGACTCTAGAATTGAGTTTAAAGTAACAAGTTTGAACTTTTTTTTTTGAACAGGATCAATGTTGCAGTCTTGCAGATGCTATTGCCTATGCTAATTTACTAAACCGGCCTATCAAATGCAGAAATGTACAACTAAAGTTGTAGAGATGTTTTAGACTTGTAGTCTTGTAGTTGTCTTACTGATTTAGATTTTGAGACTTCACATTAGGCAAATCGACCTAAAGCTATTGTTGCTCCCTTGTTTCTATAAAAGGGAATTCAGGGTCATTGGCTTACTAAATTGCCAATGGGAATTGAGTCATTGACTTTTGTAAACAGAATCAGAGAGTTGTGTTCTTACTAGTATTAATAAATGAATGGATACATTATATCATATTTGTAATTAAATTAATGAGAATCAGTATTTCTAACTCTAAGAATTGTAACATACGAATTGCTATGTTGTCAAAAAAAATAATGAAAAAACTACAAGAATTGTACCATATTAGCTGAATATTGCGAATGAAAACCATTAATAATTATTAATTGTGGAATTGAATCTTGAATCTTGATGACATTATCAACCACATTCATATTTTTGACATTGGGATATGCATGATTGATGATGAAATATAGAAACTGACAGTAGACTTCAGGGAAAAAGTTAATAAATACCTAGGACATGCTAATTCTTCAGTGCTACTTCTACAATGGT
This sequence comes from Chamaecyparis obtusa, assembly GCA_027943335.1. NCBI lineage: Eukaryota > Viridiplantae > Streptophyta > Pinopsida > Cupressales > Cupressaceae > Chamaecyparis > Chamaecyparis obtusa. The sequence goes on along the minus strand of BSBK01003519.1, from coordinate 391,857 downwards.
TCAATTTCAAGTTGCCACACCATATCATCATTGAGATCATCGGATTCATCGGCATCAACTTCATAGCTTCCTTGGTTCTTTGATATGTTTTCTTCACTCTGCATACCTTCACTTAACTGATGTTCACCACTAGCAGTACCAGTGCCAGTACATGGGTCCCGGTCAATGACATAATTGTCTCTTGCATTCCCACTCCCACTCCCACTTTGGTTTGACATGTTTCCCACCCCTCTTCTTTGACATTTCTTCCTCCACAATTTTAGTGCCCTTTCGTAAGGAAAAGTATTGACTTCATACCTGGATGTATAGAGCCTCAAGCAATTTTCCAAATTATTGTCAAGTTTGTTTCTTAGCTTTGACTTTAGGAATCCCAAAGCACTGAAAACTCTCTCATCCTCCACCGACCCCAATATCATGGTTAGACATAATTCAGCAAGCTTGAAATATTCTGATATTGAATCAATCAACAATTCACTCTCAACTAGGTTTTTCCAAAGCCTTGTTACTGATCCATCTTCCATAGGGTTCTCCATAAGATTAAATTGTTCCCTCATTGTCCATGAAAAATGAGTTGATTTCTCTCTCAACTGATTTGCATCTAAAATTCCATTTAGAGTTACTCCATCTAACTCTTTGGTTTTGCAAAAATGATCTATCAAAGTTAGTAGCCTACTTTTAAAATCTTTTGGATTGTTCATACGCCAATAATGAGGAAACACAATAGCCATGGATTCAAGTAGTTTGATTGGAGGGAATCTTGCTCTAATCTGTGAGGAAAGATCAAAGGTAATGTGCTTCACTGAAGCTGTTACAAACTCAAAAATCTTGATAAAGTCTTCCCTTTTAACACTTGATACTCGCCTCCTGGGGTTCTTTCCTGGTTCCTCAGACTCGATCCTAGCATTGTAGTGCATTGGTATCTCAACTCCGTGAAATTTTGCACATAACTCCCCATTTGAATCAATTTTTAAAAAGTTATCAGGATTGTCCAAATCTATGATTTTCAGCCAGCTGGCAAATTTTACTTCATCAACAAATAAATGATAGAGATTATCGAGTGTCATGCATGTCAACTTACGTAGTGTAGCATATTCTGCGATATACATAGCTCTTTGCTAGGCCTTTTTCATTAAATTTCTCATTTCCTCAAGCATGGGGAGAAGACCTGATAATGTTAACAGTGTCTCTACATTACTTAACATTGACAGCAGTGCAAGAAAATTTGGTTGCCCTACTTCGTCACGACTTGAGTTCATTAGACCAAGCAATGATTGATATTCTAAAAAAACACAATGTGTTGGTCCATCCAAAGAGATCCATCTGGTATCATTATCCTTAAGAAGCTTGTTCTCGTCGGTTAGTCCTTTAGCAAAGTGTTGAAATTCCCTGAATCATTTCGTACTTCGACAGAAGTATTGGTAGATCTCTTTGATTAAAACTTCAATTTTTTGTACTGGAGCATGCTTGCTAACAACTCCAAAAGCTAGATTCATTCTATGGGCCATGTAGTGAATGGGACTAACGTAGGGTGCACAAGAAGATTGTATCTTTATGCAAAGACCACCCCTGTGGCCTTGCATTACTAAAGCTCCATCAACTCCAACACACACCAGCTTTCTAGCAATGGTCATGTCATCTATACCTCCGTATTCAATTAGAGAACTCTTTACTAGTTGAAATAAATTTTCCGCTGTCACATTATCCCTCATTTTAGCAACAGTTAGTAGATGAGGTTGGTGAACAAAATTCTGTACAATATAAACATGCATGCATACCCAAGAAGTATTGTCTACTATTGTGACCTCATCTAAAGACAATGCAATAAAATTTGACTCTTTAATTTTTGCCTTCAAATCCTCTTTTTCAACCTCGGCAAGACAACTTGCCCATTCCCATCCACTATTTACTGACCAGTGACTATTAGGATAGTTATGAACTTTCAGAAAGTGTAATAAAGCACTCAATGATGGGTAGTCTATCATTGGACACCCTCTGCTCAAAATATTAAACACAACACTTAACTGAATAGCTTTTCCCATTAGTTCTACTTCTAATGCTTTTCCAAAACAAGCTTCAATAGAGCCTTTAACTTCACCAGGCTTCGTCTTTATATTATGCTAAAATTCATATAATTCTGCATTCCTAATATGCTGAGATTCCTCCTTTGTTTTCCATCTTATCACTGATTTTTGAACTCTATCTATGGTTTTCTTTTCGTAAACTTTACCAATATGGTTTTCTATGGTGTCAATTTTTAGCTGCAACTTCTTTTCCTTCTTATTTATCACGCTGCAAATCTTACATCTGCATTCTACCGGAGGTTCCCCTTCAATTGGATTAGGCACCAATTCAATAAATGGATATGTTGACACCTAATCTTTTTGAAAATTCCTCGACATATCCCATAGTCTATCATTCTTTGATTTGGATTTTCTTTTCTTCCTTGCAGTTGCACCATCATCTTTTCTAACATTCTCAGTCTCATCCAAGTTGATTATATCATTATGGCTACTCTGGGTATTTAACTAAAAATCTTCTTCAAGTTCATCGTGATCTAAGATATCAGGTTCATTGACTTCTTCAATATGTCGTGAAAGTTTAGCCTCAAGTTTAAAATCTTCTTGTAATGAAGTAACACTAGCTTCCCTATTTTGGCCAGAAACATTTCCACGACCATGACCAATGTATGATGATAAGGTTCTGCATTTTGTTGGCCTCTCTTGGCTTTCCCCATCTGCCGGAGCCTTACCCTTATTCTTGTTCGACATCTCGATTGGCTACCAGCCTAGTGATAAAAATATGTAAAAAAAATGTTTACTTGTTGAAGAAGTGACAAATGAAAACATAACTATAATATATAATGTTTACATAGTCACAGAAATTTAGAATAATAATCACTTACCTTTGACTCGCCAAAGTAGTTGAGACTCAACAGTGAGACAGTCTGAAATTTGCTATTGATCAAATTGAACTGATCTAAGATTCCAAATTGTGTACAATAACACTGATGTATGAATGTATTTATACTAATCTCTTTTGGTGAATTGGGCGGGAGGTATTAGGTCAGTGTCCAAATATTTGGCGAGGCCCGCGTAATGATAACATGTCTTGTGTTATTTCCTAGGTGATTATGGGTCACCAATACCTTGGTATGATTAATAAAGGTGGTGATTATGGGTCACCTGTACCTTGGATGTGTTATTTCCTAGGTGATTATGGGTCGCCAGTACCTTGGTATGATTAATAAAGGTGGTGAAAATCCATCAGTTTGAGACACATGTTCATAAAATAAATGGCGAAGTTGGGGCCGCCTAAAAAATATTTATATATAACTATCGGTGAATATAGGCCGTCCATTTGGGGTTGCGTTGAAATTATAGGTGAATTTTTAAAATATATCATGCCCAAGACGTATATGCCATTGGCAAAAATGTGCAAGAAATGGACAAAATTTAATATAGCATTTGGCGATGGACCCGGGCAATGGACCCAATTTTCATAAATGTGGGGCGATGGGGTCAGTCCCATATGGGCAATTTATTCACCAAATCACGGGATGCCGATGGGCGACATTCGCCAAATGGTGAATAATTGCCACTAAAGTTTTCTCTGATGTAAACGGTTATAACAAATTGTAAAATGGTTTACCAAGATCGAGGAGCATTTATTGTAAATAGATACTCATTAAATGTAATGTTTATCTTATTGTAATAGTTGATCTAGGTTATTTTGCACCGTAGATCTTAGGGTTATGATTATTTTTGTAACCTAATTTTTTGCTTAGGTGGCAAAATAGAACACTATATATTTTGTATGTTCACACCATTTTTATGATGTTGGGTGAACTAATATATATGAATCAAGGAGCACTTGAAGACATTGCCTATCTTCAAGACAATCAATTTATCGAGTAGAACAGAGCACAGAGGATATCAGATTGAGCAGAATCAAAGAAGGCTATCGAGCACAAAAAAGCAAAAAACCATCATAGATAAGGTGATATTTTGATGAGAACTTATAGATCTGTTTCAGACAATTGAGTTGTCAACTAGCAGATAATTACCTATTACTTCTGACAATTGTGATAGAGTTTTTCGATAAATCTCTTAACAGAGTAGACTTAACAGTCTTATGTAAATCTCTTAACCGAGTACACACTTCATTAGTGTTGTTTAAATCCTATAACTAGGTAGATCTAGTTGATCTAATATGTTACTCCTAACAGGGTAAGATCACCAAAAGTGATCAAAACTTGTAGCCTTAACAGGCAAACCTTTTCTATCTGCAGTAGTGAAGAATTTGTGGGTGTCATCCCCACCGTAGTTTTTACCTTCTAACAAGGGTTTTTGTGTTACCAAAATACTTGTGTTATGTGATTGTCATATTGATTTCATGTTGTTTAATTTCTTAAGTTAACTAGATGATTGATTTATACAATTGTATTCGAGTTATTTTGATCAATTATCACAGTATTCAGTTATAGATCAGAAAGGTTTTACAAGTAAAAGTTTTGAAGGCACTGATTCACCCCTCCCCTCTTAGTACCTATCTCTCCTAATTCCAACACTCCTAACAGGGTCAACATCCTTAACATGATACTTTTGATTAGTGGATCTTTGTGGGTACCATCCCCACCGGGGTTTTCCCTTGGCCAGGGTTTCCTCGAGAATAAATAATGTGTTATGAGTTCTTTATTGTTATGCATGTTGTTTAGCTTCTTATGTTATGCATGTATAAAGATAACCTGTTATATCCATAATTGGGAAAAAGATAAAGTTTGTAGAATACCGATTCACCCCCCCCTCTTAGTATTCCCTATTTCTAACAATTGGTATCAGAGCTTAGTTGCTCAGAAAAGAATCATTTAGGGAAAGCCTAGCAGCTTGAGTAAGATCTTTATGGATATGGATCAACTACAGAAGAATCTTGAAGAAGCCCTTGAATAGATTGATATGCTTACTGATGAAAGAGACACTCTGAAAGGAAAATATGATGATGCAAAGAACCTCATTGAGAAATTGAAAAACAAATTGGAAGATCTGAGATCTAAAAAAGAATCAAAAGTTTTTATTGAAGATTGTAATGACAATGTAGAAAAATAAAATGAGATCCTTAAGCATGAATTGAAGATAGAAAATTTGAAGCTTAGTTTGAAAGATGGAAATGGCAAGAATGAAGTGAATCTGAAATCTGAGAATGAAAGTCTAAAAATTGAAAATAAAGGACTGAAATCTAAACTTGAAAATGTAACATCTGAACTTGAGAAAGTCAATTTGCAGTATGCTGAACTTGAGAAATACAACAAGATTGTGAAAGGTGAACTGACTCAATCCAAACAACAACTTGAAAGGCTATATTCAACTAGTGAGAAGATTGATAGACAAGCATCTTTTCAAAAACCATTCTATGATAAGACTGGTCTTGGATTCAACACTCTTAAAGAAAATGATGAAAGCAAGGAACCAGATCTGAAGGTATCTGAAAGCTTAGATGAGAAGAAGTCTGATGAGATCAAAAAATCTAAAGATACACCTAAAGAAGAAGAATCACCGAAATAAGAGGAATCATCCAAAGGTATGCAAAGAGAATTCAAAGATAGATGTTTTCCTTGTAATACTATTGGTCATATGAAGAGAGATTGCACAGGTAAGCAATTTAAACCTCTTAATGGTTATTGTTATAACTGTCATGGATTTGGACATAGAGCTATTGAATGTAGGAAACCTAAATTTGTTGAGAATAATAATAATAGTAGAATGTTTAAGAATAATAACAATGCAGATAAGAAATCTACTGAAGATATGAACAGAAGAAATGGAGTAATATGTTATAGATGCAACAAGGTTGGACACATTGCTAGAAATTGTAGATTGCAGATTAATCCACCTGGACCAAGATATGGAAACAATGGAATTTTTTGTCAGATATACAACAAGATTGGACATACAGCAAGGTTTTGCAGAATGAACAATGGAGTTTTTCATCCTAACCCTAACCCTAGAAATCATGAAAGAAGAAATGAAGATGCAAGTAACAGATATAAAGGTTGTTGTAGCAATACAGATGAAGTGAAGTTTGTTAAAAGCATAGATCAAGGAGACATATTCAACATTGAAGGTAATCAAAAAGGTGAAGTATCAAGTGATAAGAATGAATCCTTACCTGACCTATCTCAAAGCACTTAATTTATGAAAATTATAGTAGATTAGGAAGATAGATTAGTGTAGAAGTAGATTTATGATGAATTGAGTCTTGCACAGTTAATGAAAGGTAGTTTATGATATTCTAATGCTATGGTTAAGAGCGCAAAGAAAAATATTATGTTTTGTGAGATTGCAAGAAGTTTTAAGTTTTGCAGGATAGCAGAAATAACTTTTTGGAAAGAAACAGCAAAAGAATTGAATGCGATGTCAGACCTAAGTGAGATTGAAGTAATAAAAGGTTATGATCAGTGTTATTTGATCATCAAAGAGAATACAAGTGTTAAGGAGATCAAAGAGCAGTGATTGGAAGCTTTTTGCAATGATTTGGTGAAGGATTTGAGCGTCGAATCTATGCAAGCCCTAAAATCATGAAATCGAGGTATTTTACTTGACAGATCTATGAATCGATAAAAGGAATTTGAAGTAATCATGGATGCATCTTTAATTCACAATGTCAGAGATAAAAATAGACCTAGAATGAAGAGGGAACTAGTAGATCCCTTGGAAGAAGACCCTAAGTTAGCTTTATCATTCATACCAAACGGAGTTTTGCATTTAGAGAATGTAAGAAGTTATCTTGGATGCAAGTTAAAAACCATCAGTGATATGATTTTACAAATGAGTATGAGAAGATTTACAACTAGGACATGTCATTGAAAGAAGGATATGATCATTTGAAATACAATGAGATTGTTAAGTATGCATTGCAATATGAGTTTGATAATGAAGAATGCACTAAGATAATCCTTAGCAGAATTCATAATGGGAAGTTTTGGCTAGAAGATAGAGTGATAGACATTACAGCTGATTTGATTCATGAAGTCACTGGACTATCTAAATCTAGAGCTATTCCTTTAAATGAGAAGAACATGAGAAAAATAGTCATTGATAACACTAATTCATCCTATAATGGCAGAGGAATTGTAATTAGTAAGATCCAACAACATGATGTTAGATAATTATGCAAAATCCTAACAACTAAGTTTTGTGAAAATTCAAGAGAGGATGACATGGAAGCTGGAATGATACACATAGCTTATTTGATGTGTGTTGACAAAGTGTCAGTTGATATGTGTGAAATTCTGAGAATTCAATTGTTTGAGAACTTGGAGAAGATTAAGAAGACAAAGTATGCATAATTTAGATTTTCATCTTTGATCACTTACATGTTTTTTCATCTTTTGAGGAGATTTCCTTACACCATAGGAAATGATTGGAATGATGGAAAAACTACAATGGAAAGGACTAATGTAGTATACAAAAAGCATAGTATTGACAGTGTTAATGAGAGTGCAGTACTTGTTATTAAGACATTTCATAATATTGTGTCTAGCAGATCAAGGATTCTACAGTCTCTTGTAGATAAATACAAGAATGAAGTATGTTTTATGGTTGACACTGACTTTACATACATTGAAGCATTTGAACCTAGAATTGAGTTCATAGACCCTCTTGGCTATGAAATATCTGAAACTGAGACAAAAGAATATGTGAATAGGCTACTTAAGTGCAAGGTTGACACTCATAGTAACAGATTTGGAACTTTTGAAGAAAATTTCAACTCCGCAAAGGCTATACTCGAGGAGAAATTGTCTAAGAAAAGAGTTGAGAGCACTATTAAGAAAATATTGAAGGATACAAGAATGACAGAGAGAGAATTCTTAGTGGCAAAGCAGACAGCAACAGCAATCAGAGATATTGGATAGAAAGAGATTTTGTATGTACCTCCCTTATCATCTAGTGTAGTACCAGTCAAGGTGAAAGTAGAGGAACCTGAGAAGGAACAAGTAGCAAGAAAACCTACTAGATCTACCTCCTCCACACTAAGAAAGAGAGTGAAAGAAACTGCTATTGGACCTGGTAAGAGGCAGAAAACTTTGGTACCACCAGTACCTAGGAAAATTATAGAAATTAAAGATGATGACACTTCTGTCAAGAAGAAAGCATGGAAACCTAGAGTTGAGAGAGTGAATGAAGAAATTATAAAAGATGGAGACTTCACTAAAATGAATAAATACTATGACCTTTATGACTATTCTGATAAATTGAATCTTGAAAATGCAGTGGTCAAGCATTTGATTCTGGCTAATAAGAAGTTTGACACTATTCAGGGACAGATACCTGATGACTTATTGAAGATACCTGATGACTTATTGAAGAAACTTGTTAACAGGAAGATGAGAGCACAAGAAGAAGATAAATCTATCAGAGAGAATCTTGTGAAGAAACTATGTGATGTAAGAGATGATGAACATCTTAAACAAATTTTCAAGTCCCTTAGCACCCATTTAAGGACAAAAATGAGAACCATTCAGATCATGGCAAGACAATATGAACAAGTGAATGCAGAGACTGAACAAGCAATAATTAAAGTTATGACAAAAATTGTTGGAGAGACATCAGTTGCAGCAGAGCAAGTAGAAGAAGCAGAACAAGAGGACATTCCCTCTCCACCGGCTATAAACATTGAAGAAGAATCTATGAATGTTGAAGGTACAAGGATCACCTTGGATACTGATGATAATGTATTCAAGAATCTAGAGAACATTGTTGACAATTTGGCTCTTGATGAACTGGATAGAACTACAGAAGCAAAGCAGACCTAATTTATTGTTGAAGAACCCAAAGTATTAGAAGTACAAGCACCTATACCCTCTATAGAAGAAATTAGTCTTACTCCTGAAACTGGAAAGAAGAAGCAAACTGGATCTTTGTTTGAGGATTTGGGAAAAGAATTAGATGATGATGATCAGATGGAATTGATCACATCTTTGAACAAAATCATTGGGAAGAATAAGAAAGTTAAGAGTCTTGAAGGATGTCTAAAGGACCTAACTAAAAAGTTACAAAGTATTGTGACCACACAGATTGTAGAAGCAGACCCTATGGAGAAGGCAAAGAAAGTGATGAGCACTTTTGATGATGAGTTCACTAACCTAGCTGATATTGCAAAAGTGAAAGCACAAGCAAAATATGAGGCTAGAATGCTGTTGAACATCAGTCAGTACATCAGCAATGATATCAATACTCTTGATATATGTATCAAAGATTTGAGGAAACATTTGGAAACAGGAAAATCTTTGTACATACAGTGTACAAAATTAGAGACTTTGACAGCTGAGGAAGATCAAAAGATTAAATTGAAGGAAGCAGAGATTCTAAATGCAACAAACCTTCTATCTAACCCTAATGTGAAGGTCTGTAATGTTGAGAAGAAAGTTAGGCAACTGTATGATGAAATCAAAATTGTACAAGATGAGAAAGACAAGAAATTAAGAAGATATACTCTTTTGAGAGAGCATGCTTCTATGAAGTTAAGTGTTATTGAAGAGCAGTTGGAAGATTGTCTTACAACTAAGATGTCTTTTCAGAAATTTAACTTTGAAAACCTCCAAGCATGTCAAATAGCATCTTATGGACTGAGCGCACTACTCAATGTGGCAGATTCCATTAAGAAATCATGGTAAAAGGAGATAGAAATCATGAAGATAGATTTTGCAGATTGTGTTGCAAGCCTACCGGCTTTGCAATAAATAAATTGAGGTATAACTTTTTGTGATACAATTTTTAGCCCTCCCTATCGTTATTTTGTCATTGTTGTCAAAGGGGGAGAGATATTTAGCAGAAAATTGATAGCATATGATAAGGATTGATACTCTTAGGAGGAGTATTGTATTAGAGATAAGATTTTTAAGGAGTTATAAGGATAGTATATATATGTTATACTATGGCCACAATTTTGACAATTTTTTTAGAACACTTAGCCAATTTTCTCATATGTTGCCACCAATGATTGTTGGCAATTTGGCTGATTTGATTGCATAGATGTTGTCATTATGGAAACATATGATCCACATGAAGATCGCACAAGTCATAGAGCAAGTATGATAGAGCGCATTGCAAATTTGTCTAAGTATGAGACAGTATTTTTACCAGTGTACCCCGACACAATTTTTGTTTGTGACATTGACTGGAGTGAGTTCAGTGCTTGAGAACTTGAACATAGACTCTATGGTGACTAATGATGACCCATCTCAGAGTGCAAGTCAGTATAGCATGTACGGAAGAAGTTATGATAGTTTTACTGAAGACAGTGTGAAGCCGACAGGGATAGAATATGAACACAGAACTAGTAAAGAGTTAAGAGATTATTTTGTTTATCAAAATAATGACTTAAAAATATAAAGGGATGACATCCTAGATGTTTACCCTTAGATAAAGTTATTTTGTAATATGGCAGCCGACCAAGTAAAGTTATTAGCCTTAATAACTTGTATAAATATAATTGTAAAAAGAAAAGAAAGAGAGTAAAAGAAAAGTGATATGATGTGAGATATGTGAAGTAATAGTGAAAGATCAATGAAGAGATATTGATGCAAGCAGTATAAGGTTATGTACCTTAACCTCTTTTGTAATCAGTGTATATTTTACATTACTTGTTTGGGCAGAGGGCTTAGCTAGTAATCACATTTTGTACTATCAACTCCTAACAGGGTTGAGGCTTCTAACAAGGCCTATAGTCCCTTAATCAAGACTGATACACTATATGCTTGTAAGACTCCTAACAGGGTCAACATCCTTAACAAGATACTTTTGATTAGTGGATCTTTGTGGGTACCATCCCCACCGGGGTTTTCCCTTGGCTAGGGTTTCCTCAAGAACAAATAATGTGTTATGAGTTCTTTATTGTTATGCATGTTGTTTAGCTTCTTATATTATGCATGTATAAAGACAACTTGTTATATCCATAATTGGGCAAAAGATAAAGTTTGTAGAATACTGATTCACCCCCCCCCCCCCCCCCCCTCTCTTATTATTCCCTATTTCTAACAAAAATATGGTGGTTCAACTAGAAAGGTAGAATATACAGAGTTATATTAGCCTACTTCTATGATTGTGTAAGTTGATTTGAAGTACAGTTGAAGGTTTGGAAGAAACACCAGTGATATCAGATAGAATAGTCAACCAGTTTGTCAAAGTGATGAAATCAAGGTGGAAATTGAATTAACATTTATATTTTTTTTGTTTTTTTAATTGTATTATCAAAATCCAACATTGTGGATCACAATTTTCTATGTTTATGTGATCGCTTATGGATTTGTATGGATTTTGGAGGCTGACATCGATAACACATTTCAGGATTATTCCATAGACCTAAAAGTGTATATAGGAAATAAAATTGAAGGGATTAGATGATGGCTATATGTTGCAATGGTTATGATCATTGAAGGAGAAGTGTGTATGATCAAAGAAGAAATTTGAGAAGAGATGAAGTTGATCTGTCAGGCAAAGAGTGCTACAATTAGATCAACTTATTGAGTTCATTATCAAGGCAAGTTCTAACAGGCTTGTAGTTAAAATCCTTTAACCAAGTTACTCTTAAAAAGATATGAAAGATCCTAACAGGTATAAAGTATAATTACTCTAACAAGGGACTCTCAAAAAGAGTTATAAAATTCCCTAATAGAGTAGTTTCTAATAGGACTTTGTAATATGTTTTAACTGGGCTATATATACTCTTTTTCGAGTATACCCTTAGAAGGGTGTTGTAATTTCTCCTAATAAGGTAGATCTTATTTGGTGCACTAGTGAGATTAGTGGGTGATAATTCCTACCATGATTTTTCTTTCTAACAAGGGTTTCTATGCAAAAGATTAGTGTTATTCTTTTGATGATTGTGTGGATATTTTAAGTGTTATGTTTCTATGTGATATTTAATTTTTCATTATGGATATATGCAAGTTAAGTAAATGTTTATATAGATCTATGGTTACATTGATTCACCCCCCCTCTCAGTTCCTTATAGCATTAAAAAAATTGATTCCTTACTATTCACTACTTCTAGAGATGTATTACATTATATATATAGGCATCTAGACATGTAGGTCAACCCAAGAAATAGATAACATTTCCCGAGAACAAGAAATATGTTAAAGAAAATAGGGTAGGTCCTCATAAGTAACTCAATCCATAAACTGTGCAAGGCCCAATGAACTAAGATTTAGGTCCACACATGATCCAAGATTAAAGATGTATGTGCCATCAATCTTTGTAAGTCATAGATTTCTATCGCAAGATCAGAATTCATCAATGGGCTGTAAACTATGAAGAACATGCTACCCAGGGAGAACCAATCATGAATCAATAAACAATAATCCAATAGATCCACAAACCTAGGAACATGATTCAAGATAGGACCTAAATACAATCTGATCGTCGCAAACACTATCTCAAACATATGATGAATTTTAAACTTGATCTCTCAGACTAGAAAACAAGAACAATACTAAACAAAAATATCTTTTGTTGATGTAAGATTTCTTCAATCCCAAGATTCTCTTTCATCAGTTGCCAAGATCTTGAATACTACATTTAATTCCTTGGTGGTCTAATCATAAGACCAGTGGTGGGATTGTGAAAGATATTTCCCATAGAAGTGAAGAAATTTAGTTGTTCAAAGAATAACATATATTCCACCACAAAATCCAACTAGTAGGTTGAGTAGATTGAGGCTGTAAATTCCAATTTCTTTGTATGTGGGATATTGTAGGTGGATGACCCAGGAGTGATGTGTTAAAATAAACTAGGACTATTGAGGATGTGGTAGGACAACATCCCACTCAATTGAAAATTTAATGGGAAAGTGGTTTGACAAGGTGACATCAAATAAAGGTAAAAATGGAAAATATTTATTTGTCCCAAAAGAAAAAAAAAAGATTGCAAAGAGATCATGGCATGATCTAAGAATTTATGAACCCTATCAGAACCATTCATAAGATTACTCCAGGTATGCCAAACTACATGTGGGAGGTGGCAGTTGGTATTGGGATTAAAAAGGCACAATTTATTACCCATGTAAAAGCAGGCCACACGTTCACCAATTTTCCAACGGAATGGTGAAGTGCCATCCTTATCAGAAGTCACCTCAACTATATTAAAATAACCACACAAAACCCAAGTGGAAGGAGGTAGAGAATCTACTAACCAATGCCACAAGTAATCTCTTTCTACTGCATCATTAGGGGCATAAATATTGACTATACCAAAAGGATGATTCTATAAATTAAAAAGAATATTCCAAACCACTCGGTGCATGAGGTCCTTGCCTTGATTAATAACTGAATTCTACCACCATGGCATGAACAAATTGACCACCTATCCCATACCAACTTCATGGGTGGTGGAAAAAACAAAACTATGAGGCCAAATTACATGAAATTTCACAACAAACAAAAAACCAACAATTTTAATTTCCTCAAGGATAAAAGCATTTGTTCAAGGAAACCTACAAAGGACATCTCAAATGAAATATTTGTGAGAGAGATAAGTAAGATCTTACATTCTAAGAAAAATAATTCATTGGAAATGATCATGCATACTATCCTCATCCCCAAGGGAGGAGAAATTGTTATACAAGAAATATGACCTAGAATGGAAGACTGGATAAAGGTCTCCTAAGATCATTTTTCCTTTGTCATCTATTTCCTCCTTTCCAAGAGGGCTATGAGAATGATGAAATAAAGGAACCATAGAATCAAAAACCACTAGAGTTGATGGAAGAGATAAATTTCCTACCACAAGTCCATGTGAAACAATGGAGGAATCTGTGAATGACATAGAATTCCCCTAAGAAATAGGGGTTGAAACTCCTATGCAGAGGGGGAAGTCTTGGAAGATATGGAAGGTGTATAGTCCTTTGAAGCCATTTTCAAAGTAGGTGAGTTCTATTTACTATGAGGAATAGAGGGTTGTTTTCCCCTACAGACTACAACAGTCCAAGAGTCATCTTACTTTGTGGGTTTTGGGTGGAGAGAAGATAGAAACTCCTTAAGAGAAGTCTTAGTCCTAGGAGTAGCCAAGGGGAAATCCTTAATCTAATGGTGTACAAACTAGCAGTGAAAACATGTATGTAGAAAATCCAAATACATGATAGGCTACAAAAAATAATGCCCCAAAAATGTTAATGTCAATTGAATCCTTGAGGTATTTGGCAAGATAAATTTCAACACAAACCCTCTTTTGAGGACATGCACACAAAAAGTGTTCTGGTTCAATACAAATTACCCAACCTAAAGTCTAGGAAATTGTTTACAAAAATAGCCAACAAAGAAAGGGAAAACTAGGAAACTCAATCTAGATAGGAACTTTAAACTTCTTATCATTAGAGACTACGAATTTTGTAGACCAAGGCTGAAAAATGATAAAGGAGGAAAAAACAAACCAATGACCATTTTTGAGAACACCCTCAACATGAGAGGGATCTCCAAAATGGAACAGAGAAAATCATTTGGTCAAATTCTAAATACCATAAAGGTGGACCCCATGTGGGAGCCATGACTTGGTCACCCATTCCCTCAACATACTTTTGGTAGGGACACAACCAACAAAATAGCCAATTAAAGTAAAAATTTTAAGCCATTCATAGACTTGATCAAAATATGGCAATAGAAAAATAACGTAAGGGGAAGCAGAGACCTTACCTCATGTAAAACCTAGGGAACAAATTTCCTTGGTCGCTTGATTGGAGGAGGTTCCATAATCTACTAAGGCCAACGCTCCAGCATTAGTTGAAATTGTTGGGCTAAAGCTAGCTCTAGCCAATAAAAATGATTGTTAATATCGCATAATAAATATTTATGCCCCTAATGATTGTTAATTATGTCCGTTGGCATTTTTGTATTGCAAATTGCGACAGAAGTGACCATCGTCGGTCTTCTGACATCTTAATCTGTCAGAATCTAGCACATGAATACCATCTTTGTTATGGAATTTCTTATGGTAGACCTATTGGAACTCTAACAAATCATGCGGGTATCCCGTTGGACCCAACTATCGGAATAGTGACACCTATGCAATGATTGTCTGACAGGAAAACCCATCGAAGATATAGCATGCTTGTCGCAATCATCTGTCGAAAAGGAGTTCTCTCTTATATTATACCTGTTAGAATAGCGATAGATTTTAAATGAATATTTGACAGGTACACCAATCAGTGGTATAGCATTCCTGTTGTAATGATATGTCAAAAATGAGTTATTTCTGACATTTTACCTGTCAGAAGAGCGACGAAGATGCAGTCATTGTTCGACAGGTAAACCGATCAGTCATATAGCATTCCTATCATAATTATCTATCGAAAAGTAGTTCCCTCTGACATTATAGCCATCAACATAGCGATGGTCAGTAGTAAACATTTGACGAGAAAGCCCGTCGAAGGTATAGCACCACCGTCGAAAGAGTTTTCATTTGTGTCGAAAAAGTGATGGATATGCATATTAAAGATAACAAATCTCAACAGGCCATCATAGGTTATCTCTTTCTTTGGTCTATATTATTGACAAAATGTTTTACCTTTCATTATCTCATCAAATCCAGGGATTTGAAAGAATTTAATAGAATATTTTCATGATAACTTATATTATTTAAGTTGACGTTGCACGAATTTATCTACTTCATGCACTTGTAGACTATGAGGACAGCGATAAAGAAGTGTCTCCTCCCATGGCCTACATTACTCAAGCCACATGAGGGGATGCTTCTTTATGGCCATCCTTGTAGTATATAATTCCATGAAGTATATAAATTCATTCAGTGTCAAACTAAAATAATGTACGTTATACATGAAAATATTATATTAAATTCTTTCAAATCCCTACATTTGATGAGCTAATGAAAGGTAAAACATTTTGTCAATAATATAGACTGAAGAAAGAGACCAACTATGATTGATGCAGGAGAATCCTGGGTGTAAGAGCAATCTTGCATCACCCAAAAACATTTCTATTTTTTTGAATTCAATAAGGGCTATCTTGTGCAGAGCTGCTATTTATGGAAAGTTACTATTTTTGGTAATTTTTGTATGTGCTCAGAATGATCTGATTTCTTTCTTGGAGGTTCATTTTGGTCATATAAGTCTGCCAGTAAAGTTTCATTGCCAGATCAAGTGTATATTGGAAGATATTGAAGATTTTCGGTATTGGCAGCAGGGGACAGAAACTTTGAACTCAGTTTTGAAGGCTTTAGAGGCCCCGAGTGAGGTCTAATTTCGGGCTGAATGAAGCTTGCTTAATTCAAGTGTTGTAGAGCTCCTCGCGCCCTTTCCGAAATGGGGTTACAATAGTCAATCGGGTCAACTGGTGATGACTTATGGTCTTCGGAAGTTGGGTCACCTGAAATGGCAGAAAATGATTTTTCTTCAAAATTTCTGTTCGGGTTTCAAAATTTATTTTGAGCCGACTATGATGTAATGAAATGTAAAATAAAAATAATTCTAAGTTTGGTCGGCCTTATTGGCTAAAATTCTGGAACCTTCCCAGGCGGTGGAAAATTGCCTATATAAGGAAGGCTGTATTATTGTCTTAGGCAGTTCAGAATAGTTCTGGGTAGTAGATCTGGGTATTGATTCGAGGCTTTGTCCTACACAATATTGTAAGGGAATGCCCATGTGGCTTTGCATATTGTAATTCTGAAAGTTTGTAATTCCACATTTGTGGAGATAATAAGAAGCCAATTTTCTGTTTTTGCATATTAATGTTGTTGTTTCTCTATTTCTCTTATGTGGTTGTGGTATTAAGGGGAGCACCCTTCATCAGGTGGTATCAGAGCAAGAGTTCTTGAGTGTGTAAACAGATCGCCGACTGTGAGGCAGTTTGCACCAGGACCGTGGCTAGGGTTTCAGCGCGCATCGCGAAAATGCCTCCACGAAGGGAACGTGGCGGAAGAGCTGGTGTTGTAACGCCTGAGGTTAGAGAGCTGCAGAGACAAGTGCGAGCATTACAAGAAGAGATTCGTAGAGGAATGAATCTTAATGTCAAAGATGAAAGCGAGGATGAAGCCGAAGAAGAATATCAAGAAGGAGAAGTTGAAATTGTGAACCAGGAGGAAGAAAGACTTTTTCGGGCGATTTCCAAGATTGGGAAAAGACCTAAGATTGAGGTTCCTACATTTTCTGGAAATCTTAACCCAGAGGAATTGATCGACTGGATCAATGAGTGTGAAGAATATTTTGAGTATGAAGATGTTGAGGATCCTGATAGGGTCAAATTTGCGAAGGCCAGACTGAAAGGTCATGCGAAGATATGGTGGCAAGAGATTCAGTTGGAGCGAAATAGAAGGGGAAAGGAGAAAATCACGAGATGGGATCGAATGGTGGATAAATTGAAGCGACAGTTCATTCCTGTTGATTATGAGCTTGACCTACTCAAGAAAATGCAGAGTTTGAAGCAAGCGTGAAGATCTGTTCAGGAGTATACAGAGGAGTTCTATCGACTTCTCATCAGAACAGGCCATGCAGAAGCTGATAAGGAGAAAGTTGCCCGATACCTTAATGGGTTAAGGCCAAGCATTCAGGAGGAGCTGAATCTGGTTCGAATGAACAGTATTGAGGAGGCATACCAATTTGCCCTAAAAGTAGAGGAAAAGCTGAACAAGAAGTTCGAGAGCAGACAAAACGGAAGAGGTCGCGGTGGACGGTCATATGGTGGCCGAAATGAAGATCCGAAAAAGAAGGATGAGGCCAGTAGCAGTCAGAATCAGCGTGGAAATAATTCTAATCGCTTCCAAGATCAGAATAATAGAGATCAGAGAGGAAGAGGAAGAGGACAAGGATCTGGAAGAGGAGGCTTCCGTGGAACATGTTTTCACTGTGGAGAAGAAGGTCATAGGGCATTTGAATGTCCTCAGCGACAAGGCAGAACAGACAGGAGAAATGAAGGCCAGGCCAGAATTGCACATGTAGATGAAGATGCCAGATCATCAAACTCTGAAGATGCTGAAAGAGGAGAAACGTTGATTAACAGAAGAGTCCTGCTGAGTGGTGAGAATGAACCTGAGCAAAGGAGGAGCCTATTTCGCACCAGGTGCAAGTGTGAAGGTAAATGTTGTGATGTGATTATTGATAGTGGAAGCACTGACAATTTGGTGTCAGAAGAGATGGTGACAAAGTTGAAGCTCAAGAGACAGAAACACCCACGTCCATATCAGATTGCCTGGGTACAGGATGACCACAAGGTCATGGTCAGTGAACAATGCCTAGTGAAGTTCAAGATTGGCGGATACCAAGATGAGGTATTGTGTGATATCATATCTATGGATGCATGTCATATGTTGCTGGGTAGACCATGGCAGTTTGACAGATGTGCTGTACATGATGGTTGTGCGAATACCTATTCCCTGACAAAGGATGGAGTGCGACATAAGCTAAAACCATTGAAGGAGACTGAAGAAAAGGTATGTGGTAATGCAAGGATAACTTTTGTTGATGGAAGAAATTTCCTAGATGGTATGAGGCATGAGCATGTATATATTGCTTTAATTCCAAAAGCTGGTAAAGAGGAAGTAGAAGATGTTCCTGTAGAAGTTGCAGATTTGTTGAATGAGTTTCAGGATATTGTATCTGATAACGTGCCTGATGGATTACCACCAGTCAGGAAGATCAGTCATCAGATGGACTTGATCCCAGGAGCGAGTTTGCCGAATAAGGCAGCACACAGAATGACACCTGCAGAAAGTGAGGAGTTGAACAGACAAGTACATGAACTGTTACAGAAAGGATTGATCCGTGAGAGTCTAAGTCCCTGTGCTGTACCAGCAGTATTAGCACCAAAGAAGAATGGAGAATGGAGGATGTGTACAGATTCTAGGGCAATAAACAAGATCACAATCAAGTACAGGTTTCCATTGCCACGAATGGATGATATTATGGACTGTTTGAGTGGAGCTGTGTATTTCTCAAAGATAGATCTGAAGAGTGGATATCATCAGATTCGGATCAGAGAAGGAGATGAATGGAAGACTACCTTCAAGACAAAGGAAGGACTATATGAGTGGTTAGTCATGCCTTTTGGGCTAACCAATGCACCGAGCACTTTCATGCGGCTCATGAACGAGGTTCTGAAAGAATTTTTGGGTAAGTTTGTCATTGTTTACCTAGATGATATTTTGATTTTTAGCAAGACATTGGAGGAACATATGATGCATATTCGTATGGTGTTTGAGAAGTTGAGAGATGAGAAATTGTTGATTAATTTGAAGAAGTGCAGTTTTGTGAAGAAAGAGTTAGTGTATTTGGGATTTGTAGTTTCAGCAGAAGGTCTAAAAATGGACCCAGAGAAGGTACAGGCTATCCTTGAATGGCCTACTCCAAGGAGTGCTACTGAGGTAAGATCTTTTCATGGTCTAGCTAGCTTTTACAGAAAGTTTATCAAAAATTTTAGCAGTATTTGTGGACCCTTGACTGAAACAATGAGAGGGGATAGAAAAGAGTTTAAGTGGACTAATGGGGTAGAAAAGAGTTTTCAATTGTTGAAACAAAAAGTTACAGAACAACCTATTTTAGCACTTCCAGATTTTAATAAGGTGTTTCAAGTAGATTATGATGCTAGTGGTACTGCAATAGGAGCTGTTATGAGCCAAGAAGGTAAACCTGTTGCTTATTTCAGTGAGAAATTAAATGATGCCAAGAGAAAATATTCTGTTTATGATCAGGAATTTTATACTATAGTTCAGGCATTGAAAAAGTGGAGGCACTATCTGCTTCCTAAGGAGTTTGTTTTGTATACTGATCACCAAGCTTTGCAATATTTGAATAGTCAAGGAAAATTGAATCAAAGGCATTTGAAGTGGGTTGAGTTTTTGCAGAGTTATACATTTGTTTTGAAACACAGGAGTGGAAAGTCTAATAGGGTTACAGATGCTCTTAGCAGAAGGCAACTATTGCTGACAGAAATGCAGATTGAAGTGGTTGGGTTCAAGGAACTCAAGAATTTGTATCCAGAGGATCCTGATTTTGGTGAAGCTTGGAAAGCTTGTACAGAACCTGTTACTCTAGACAGGACGAAATGGTTGGATTTCATCATCCAGGATTATATGCTATTCAGAGGGAGTCAGTTGTGCATTCCACGAAGTTCTATGAGGGAGAATCTCATCAAGGAGAAGCATAGCGGAGGATTGGCTGGACATTTTGGTCGTGATAAAACCGTTGCTTTGGTTGGTGAGAATTATTATTGGCCACAATTGCAACAAAATGTGAAGAAGTTTGTACAGAGTTGCCGAGTATGTCAGATGGTGAAGGGAGTGAAGCAGAATACAGGGTTGTATCAGCCATTAACTGTACCAGAGAAGCCTTGGGAGGATATCAGCATGGACTTTGTTCTTGGTTTGCCGAGGACACAGCGGGGGCACGATTCAATTTTTGTGGTAGTTGACAGATTTTCAAAGATGGCACATTTTATTCCCTGCAAAAAGACTAATGATGCTGTTCATGTAGCAGAATTGTTTTTCAGAGAAGTAGTGAGACTTCATGGTTTGCCAAAGGCCATAGTTTCAGATCGGGACACTAAGTTTGTTGGATATTTCTGGCGTACATTGTGGAAGAAGTTGAAGACAGATTTGAAGTTTAGTTCATCACATCATCCACAGACTGATGGACAGACAGAGGTGGTGAATAGGAGTTTGGGAAATTTGCTAAGATGTTTGGTTGGAGATAAGCCAACAGGATGGGATTTGATTTTACCACAGGTAGAATTTGCATACAATAATTCTGTCAACAGGAGCACTGGTAAATCACCATTCCAGATTGTATATGGAAGTAGTCCAAGAAATGCATCTGAATTGAGGAAGATAGATAAAGGAGAAATAAGTAGTGCTGAAGCTGAGGATTTTGCAGAACACTTGAAGAACATTCATGAGGAGGTGAGGAAGCATATTACCAAGATGAATGCACAGTATAAGGCTAAGGTAGATGAGAAAAGGAGGTATAAAGAATTTCAGGTTGGTGATAAAGTCATGGTTCATTTGCGGAAGGAGCGGTTTCCAGTTGGTACATATAACAAGCTGAACATGAAGAAGTTTGGACCATGTAAGATACTGAAGAAACATGATTCAGGAAACGCATATGAGGTAGAATTGCCTACTGAGCTAAATATTTCACCAGTGTTTAACATTTCAGATTTGACAGAGTATCATGAAGGAGGTGTTGAAGATGAGATCACAGCAGCACAGTGGAGTATTCCAGCAACTAGTTCAGACACTAAGGAGATTGAAGATATACTGGACAGTCGTGTTGGCAGAAGCACAAGGAACAGGACATATGAAGAATATCTGGTCAAGTGGAAAGGACGACCTATTGAAGATTCATCATGGCTAACAAGGGTGGAGGTTAACCGTCTTGGTTTTCCTCTGCACACCTGAGTCGTGACAGGGTCACTTCTCAAATTACCCTGGGTGTCTGATGCAGGAGCATCCTGGGTGTAAGAGCAATCTTGCATCACCCAAAAACATTTCTATTTTTTTGAATTCAATAAGGGCTATCTTGTGCAGAGCTGCTATTTATGGAAAGTTACTATTTTTGGTAATTTTCGTATGTGCTCAGAATGATCTGATTTCTTTCTTGGAGGTTCATTTTGGTCATATAAGTTTGCCAGTAAAGTTTCATTGCCAGATCAAGTGTATATTGGAAGATATTGAAGATTTTCGGTATTGGCAGCAGGGGACAGAAACTTTGAACTCAGTTTTGAAGGCTTTAGAGGCCCCGGGTGAGGTCGAATTTCGGGCTGAATGAAGCTTGCTTAATTCAAGCATTGTAGAGCTCCTCGCGCCCTTTCCGAAATGGGGTTACAATAGTCAATCGGGTCAACTGGTGATGACTTATGGTCTTCGGAAGTTGGGTCACCTGAAATGGCGGAAAATGATTTTTCTTCAAAATTTCTGTTCGGGTTTCAAAATTTATTTTGAGCCGACTATGATGTAATGAAATGTAAAATAAAAATAATTCTAAGTTTGGTCGGCCTTATTGGCTAAAATTCTGGAACCTTCCCAGGCGGTGGAAAATTGCCTATATAAGGAAGGCTGTATTATTGTCTTAGGCAGTTCAGAATAGTTCTGGGTAGTAGATCTGGGTATTGATTCGAGGCTTTGTCCTACACAATATTGTAAGGGAATGCCCATGTGGCTTTGCATATTGTAATTCTGAAAGTTTGTAATTCCACATTTGTGGAGATAATAAGAAGCCAATTTTCTGTTCTTGCATATTATTGTTGTTGTTTCTCTATTTCTCTTATGTGGTTGTGGTATTAAAGGGAGCACCCTTCATCAATGATGGTCTCTTGAGCTATGTTATCTTTAGTCCTAGCTACTAGATAAGACCTGGAAGACTTATAAATGTCGATCGTTAAGAATAATCAATGCCTTGCCTTCATGTACACTGCACAGTATCCAATATAATTGATCCTAGTCTCGCAAAAACATTTTACACTTGTGCAGCTCATCAATATTGGAGGCCTAAAGTAATTTTATATGATCACTAGCACATTTTGTGCATGGATGAGAAATAGTATCCAAATTTTCTAGATTCTAAGAAGAGGTATGAGTGGAGGCCAAAGAAGGGATATTTGTGAAGGTTTTATAGACGTAGGTTACTAAATCATCATCTCTCCACTGGTACTCAATCTAGAAACCCTCGTATGTATATATCCACTCTAGAAAATCTCCACAAAAATCCCTTCTGGCCTCCACTACATATACGTCTTCTCAGAATCTAAAAACTCTCCATCATTGATTCCCGTCATTTTTTCAGCATCTCCTTGGACTAAGACCTTAAATTATTGAGCTTCTCTTTGTTTCGAGAATAGTTTAACATTCTCTACTTAACAGGGCCAACCACGTGACCCTTTACGACATTTTAAGACCTCTAATATGTATTTTTAGGGATCGTAAAGGGTTGTAAAGGGTCATAAGGAGTCCTGGGACACAACATTTGAGAAACATAAATGTAGGCATCATGGTCACAATTTTTTGGAGGCACAACATAATTGAGTGGTATACCCAAATGATGCAAAGAAACCACTACTCCTCTAGTTCCAAGTCGATACTGCGGGATCCAAAAACTATAGGTCTCTCTCTCTCTCACACACACACACACACATCACCCTCTCTCTCTCTCTCTCTCTCTCCCTCTCTCCCTCTTCTCTCTCTCACCTTCTCACCCTCTCTCTCCCCCTTCTCTCTCTCTCTCTCTCTCTCTCTCTCTCTCTCTCTCTCTCTCTCTCCCACACACACACTCTCTCTCTCTCCCACACACACACACCACTTTTTTGTTTCTTGCAAAGGGCACATGCGCTATGCAAGACTATGCATGTTATGCTTTTCTAGTTTTTGCATAGGGTGCATGCATGTTAGCTTTTTGCATAGTGCATGCACCCTATTGGGTGCACACGCTATGTTTTGAATTGCCCAAGCCATAGCGTGTGTGCCCTATAGCTTTAGTGCATACGCACTATGGTCGTTTGGGGGCCAAAAAGGAAAGTGGCACCTTTTTGGTCCCCCATCTTTGTGCATATACCCCATAAAGCATATAAAACACAATACGCAATGAATACCATATTTTACCATAGAAAACCCAAGATGGGAAAAATAACAGAGAATGTTGATTCTCAATTATGAAACATTGGTTAAGGTGATTTTTACAAAGGTTAGCTCATTAGCAAGTTTCTCACTACAGGTGGGTTCATTGCCTAGGTATCACAACCAATAGAAACAAGGCTCAGTACGAAAAGATTAATAATGAAAGAGAATCCACCACTAAAATAACTATCACCAACTATAACATCAGAAGAACCCTACAGTTTGTTGCCTTTGGTTGCACACTTTTGCATACTTAACAATATCTAAATTTTTCCTTTGAAATTTACATCCTTCCACACACAAGAACATCAAACAAAATCATCTTTTTCTTATACCATTACATGCCTTCATAATCTTCTGAGTCATTCAAACACAATTTGAATTAGGTCACCACAAAAAATTCCCGCAATGGAAAGGAATGAAACATGGACCATATAGAAACTCCTCACACAAAATAATATTGATGCAACCATGGAAGGAGAGTCCTCAAAGAGAATAGTCTAGATTGTGCAATAGCATAAATTCAAATTACAACAGGGTCTAAAACATGTAGATTTATAAATAGGCTCACAAACCTAGTCACAAATCAATTCAGATTTTATGCTTGTTT
Source organism: Chamaecyparis obtusa (assembly GCA_027943335.1). Classification (NCBI taxonomy): domain Eukaryota; kingdom Viridiplantae; phylum Streptophyta; class Pinopsida; order Cupressales; family Cupressaceae; genus Chamaecyparis; species Chamaecyparis obtusa. The sequence goes on along the minus strand of BSBK01003519.1, from coordinate 367,644 downwards.
TGGACCTAAAAGCATTATCTAGTTGAGGGATACCAACTTAAGAAACACATACATTGATATATATGATATCTACAATGCATCTATGTTAGCCAAGAAAGATCACCAACCCCAAAGTGGGAAAACGTAACGTGTGTAAAATAGGTTAGACCCAAATAATGAAGATCTCCTCCAAGAGTTGAAATGAAGTAAGAACCAAAAGGGAGGTCAACCACTAATATAGGAACATCACATGACAAGCCAAATAGATCCACAAGTCAAGGAAACTACCCAAGAATGTAACTTGTAAATAGGTTGGCCCTAAATCATGAAAAAATTTACACCAAGAATTGGGATGAAGTGCAGACCCAAAGAGAGGTCTACCAAGAGACAAGGAGCCATCCAAATAGACCCACAAGAGAAATTGAGAAACTGTAGAAGGATGTTGAGAGAAAAACTAAAATCACAAAGATGAGAAAAATAGGAACAAAACTAAAAGCAAATATTTTTTTTGTTGATGCAAGATTGCCAAGAACCAAGGATGCTCCTACATTAAACATGCTACATGTTGACGCCTAAGATTTCTCCTAGGTGCCACGACCTTATGGGAATCCATAGTGAATGGAGGAACTTTCTCTTATTCGCCGGGAAACCTCTCAGATTTCATAAGTTGAAACTTTATTTTATGCTGAGGGGAAAAGAGAATAAAGATAGTCCTACTAATGTGATTTGCCAAAGCTTTTGGAATACTTTAAAATGCACATGCTAACTCTTAAAATGAGATAGCAAGACAAACCTCTATATTAGATAAAGGAATAGTGACAAATATACAAACAACTATCTAAGAATGAGACATAAAGATAGAAACATATGGTAACCACACAAAGAGAAGCTTGGAGCATAATATGCATAACAGAGATCGAAATGCAACTGCTCAAGTCAGGAAATGCACAAAAAAAATTCATGAAACAAATGGATCCCTAAAAGACAAAGGGATAAAAGCACACTTGTTATTTTTCATTGATTTAAAATGCTCGCTACATTGTTAAGGATTTCTTGAATAGCCTTTTTCATAAGAGTTAAAGTCCTAAAATTCCTCTATTCTACATTACAATGTCCTGCATATATAGCCAAGGCATAACTTCAAAACTCTAAAAATTAGATCAGATATATTTATTTGTGCTATCATTCCCAATAATCTTTATGGATTGGGTTGTCTTACTGGCCGTAAAAATATGACATCCAACCCCCTTTTTTAGAAAAAGAATTAGGTTCCCATAATTGTACTGACTGCCACCTCATTAATTATGGTGGTAGTTTCATTGAGAACTATTTCCATATCAGAAGAATGATGAAAGTTCAGAGCTAGGCACATGGAAAAATACAGATATGATAAAGGAAACTCAAAGCTTGATAGTGTTGAATGTTGCAACTAACTGAGACTGGGCTCCTTGAAAAGCTTGCAAGACCGCCATGTGTCAAGTTTTGAAAAAGAATCGGGGCTGCCATTGGAGGATCCGTGCTATCCAGAAGGAAGACACGTGGCATCCGCGTAGGGAAACTACCTTTAAAGAAAGTCATAACATTTTTTATTACCCACAAAGAGGTCAGATGTCCTATTAAAATAAATCTTGGACCCACCATCAGATGATGAAACTACTTAGTGCTTGAGTGACATATGGCATGTTGGCAAACATTTTGGTGCAACGAAGGGTAGATCATGATTAAAATGCACACCATGTTGACAAATGGTGAGGAGTGGTGCACTCAATCTTGAAATGTTGTACAGAGTAAATGAATGAGGCACTCACACCAACTTCCACACACGAGGTGAATTTTCTTTCACAGTTCTGGCAACTTTCAAGGACATTCTACCTGCGGGATGTGGACCTAAAATATCTGGTGTCACAAATCACTATCTTATCCATTGGGCTCAAAGAAGATAAGCTTAGATACAATAGCATTTTTCAAATACAATAGCATTTTTAATTTGCTAAACAAGACCCTCATTTTTTAAGTTTATTTTTTACTTGCTGAAAAATACTAAAAAATGAGGGTCTTGTTCCCACTGAAAAGGTATATGCAAATAATCATTTTTTCCTTTGATTTCAAAATATGTTATAGATGAAATGTATAGCTAGTGCAAAAAAGAAAAAAATTTGGTTTTCAATGTATATTTTCTCTTTTATAACTACTCAAAGTCGAACATACCTTAAATCGACAGTTTTCATCTCCCACCAAATTTTCCCTATCAAATCTACACCATTCAAAAAAAAAAATTACACATTCTTGAAGAGAGCTCTCTCCTCTAGTGTTAAATATAAAATGTCAATTTTTTTGATAATATTTACTATTTTTTTCTATTTTTGAAGCAACTTGCTCTCGAATGTTAAAATATCTGCTTGTAGTATTTTGAAAATATAATATATTAGATCTATTCAAAATACTAAAAAAATTATATGATGATAATCTTGACTCTGAGATCTTAAAAAGGGTATTTTTATATTTCTTAAAAAATATCATTAAAAAGAGTAGGAGTTATTGAAACGTCGCTTTTCTAAAATAATTTTATTTCTTTAGTAATTGGTATAAAACATGCATTTAATAGATATTTCCAATTGGAAAAGTTAAAGAACTTATCTAACTTAGCTAGAATGAATCTAGCTAGACCATATGTTCAAGACGAAAATTAATTTTAGTTAGAAATACTCAAATTTAGCTGTGCTGATAAGTTAGCCTGAAACGTGACACAACTTTGTGCTTTTACCCATCTAAGCATGAGACATAAAGCTAGAAATATATGATAACCACACACAGAGAAGCTTGGAGCATAATTTGCATAGCAAAGATCAAAATGCAACTATTACAATCAGAAAATGCATAGAAAATATTCATGAAACAAATGGATCCTTGAAAGACAAAGGGCTACAAGCATGGTTGTTGTATTTCACTGATTCAAAATTCTCACTATAGTTTTAAGGCTTGCTTGAATAGCCTTTTGTAAAAGATCGAAAGTCCTAAAAATCATCCTCTGTTCTACATTATAATGCCCTGCATATATAGCCAAGGTGCGGCTTCAAAACCCTAAAAAGTGGATCATAGATATTGCTTTTTGTTTCCATTCCCCCCAAGAGTTTTGGGTTGGGTTTCATTACTAGTCATAAAAATATGATAGCTAACCCCCTTTTTTAGAAAAAGAATCAGGTTCCCATAATTACACTAACCGCCACCTCAGAAATCATGGTGGTAGTTTTGTTGAGAACAATGCCCATACCAAAAGAATGATGAAAGTGTAGAGCTCGGTGCATGGAAAAATACAATTGTGATAGAGGAAAATTACAACATGACATCACTGAAAGTTGCAAATGATTGAGACTGGGCTTCTTGAAAAGCCCGCGAGACCATCATGTGTCTAGAATTGAAAAAGAACTAGACCCTCCATTGGAAGGATCTACGATAGCTGGAAGCAAGATGTGTGGCATCCACATGAGGAAATTACCTTTGAAGAAAGTCATAATTTTTTTAAGTTTTCATGAAGAGGTCGTGTGTCCTATTAAAACAAAGCCCAGACCCATCATCAGACAATGAAATAGCTTGGCGCCTGAGTGACGTGTGGCATGTTGGCAAAAAATCTAGCACAAAAAAGGGTAGATCATGATTAAAATGCACATTGTGCTGACAAATGGTGAGGAGCGGTGCACTCAATCTTGAAATGTTGCGCAGAGGAAATGAATAAGGCACTCACACCAACTTCCCTGCGCACAGTGAATTTTCTTTCACACTACCTATTTACCACAATATCCAGATCCAAAGATTAGAATTTACATGTTATAATGCATACTATGTTTCTGAAGCACGCTGATCAATTTCTAGATCAGACCAGACCCAAAAGAGTGAATATCATTATGTTACAATATGAATGGGACCAGGATAAACATGACTAAATATAGATAATTACAACACAACATCCAAAGTGCACCAATCTAGATCACCAAAGCATCAAAATAGAACCTCATCCAATCAGCTAAGGTATGTTGAAATCAATGACAACCATTAATGACAATAGCAACAACAACATCACATTTGCAACGATACGTAGGTTTGGTCAACCTATTAAGCTCATAGGTGTTGCACAAGTGCACCACTCATTTTTTGTATAGGTGACTATTTCTCTCAGCCTGTAGATGGCTTCATGTGATCATTTTGGAGTCACTTGAAGTAGGGCTACCTAGATTGTACATATTGTAGGTAGAAGTATTTGTTGTGCGCTCAATTTTTGTCTTGCCTACAATTTCTCCAGTGACTTCCATTTTTGTGTCCTCTCCTTGACTCTATTGCTCTTTGTGGATAATGCATTGGTCCTTGATTGAAGCTCTAGGTTTATCCTACATCCTTTGTAGTCCTTGTCCCCAATCAGAGCCAGCCCTACTTTTCAAACATGACCCAATTTTTTTTAAATTAGAATATATATATATATATATATATGTGTGTATATATATATATATATATATATATACATATATATATATATATATATATATATACATATATATATATATATATACATATATATATATATATATATATATATATATATATATATATATATATATATATATATATATGTATATATATATATATATATATATATAGCCTTGAAGTTATCACGAGTCACAATGACATTCTTTGGTCTTGAAGATGAGACGACATATTGGCGAAGGTGCAAAAAGTGACTGTATCTAGAAGATGTCAACATGTATTTGTCAAATCAAGTCATAGGACATATCTTGATGACACTCTTAGAAACATCACCAATTTCTAAAATGATCTACTTTGCGGATTTTGAGATGTGACAACTTATATTTTTCATGGCCTAATTTTAAATTACATTTCAATCAAGCTCTTGATGGCTCGTGAGATGCTTATTTTCCTATATTTGTCTCGCAATGCTACCATAATCATCTCAGTAAAATTTTATCACAAAGGGTGTGATGGTAGAAAGTTATCAATGTTCCAGTCTTTTGATGCCCCCTCAATTCTAGTCACAAAATATAAAAAGCACATACATCTAGCTACTATGATGCATCTTTGAATTTGTGACTTCACGAAGAGCTCTTAGAAATGTGAATTATTTCTGCCATTTTATTAATGAGCTACGTCTTTATGAAAGTTTGAAGTAATGAGTAACTAAATGTATCCATAGCCAAGAGAAGAACAAGTTATAATGACAATATTTGTTAAAGTTTTAGAATTCTAAAATGGTGAGCAATGTTCTTTAAAATACCAATATGGTTTTTAAGAAAGGAAAAGCAAATGTCTTTTTATAGTCCACGACACCAGCCATATATTTTTGGGTCTACATATGGTGACAGTGATATGGGACTATCTCGTACATCTTGTAGGAGGCACCTAATTGCACTACAAATTAGGTGTATATTTTTGTGTCTACATATGGTGATAGTGATATGGAACTATCTCGTACATCTTGCAAGAGGCACCTAATTGCACTACAAATGAAGCGTACATACCCCTACCCCCTTGTGGGATTTGAACTTGTGACCTCTCTTTCAAGAGTACAAGTTCTCCACCACTAGACCAACTCAGACTGTACCAAAGTTTGCCAAAGTTCCTACAACCACTGATGAGATCGTGGACAAGTTGAGGGATTATCAAAACAACAAAATTGGAAGGCTCCATATTATGCAATCGGTATTTTTATAAAATTGTCCAAGTAAGTGAAAAGACTAATGGACTGAATTTTCCCACATAATGGTCGGTTGAATTGAATCAAACAATATGCTGATGTTCATTATTCCACCAAATATGGAGAGGTTGTTATCAGAAAATTGAAGCATTTTCTAAACCACGAGACGTGCACGATAAATGCAAGATGTTTGGTAGCTCTACAAACACTCAAGCAAAGATACATTGACGAATGTAAAACCCCCTTTCACAACCTTCATCATTGAATAAGGAATAGCAATTCATTGAAACATGATGAAGAGTTTTTATCAGAGACGTTAGTTGATACATTACTATGATATCCATGCAGCTGCGTATGGAATTGCAGCAATGAAAGGGAGCAGTTAGCACAAGGAGATGTCACCACCAGGAATGAAATGAAATAATTACATATGTCAACAAATGGACTCTACAAGAAAGTTCTCATAACCTCCGAATCAATGGAGCACGATGGAGAACACCCTTACATTGAAAGCTTTTTTCGTGTTTTATTCAGTGGAGACGACTGTACATATTCCAGTGATGTAATTTGCATTACATATTTCATAATTAAGCAGTAGGCGTCCATGGTTGACCTCATGTTCATGATGGTTATTTTGAGAGCACCCAAAAACTTATTGTTGAGAGGTCATTTTTTTTGGGTATGTGAAGTTCAACAATCATTTGACCATTCACCTTTCAAAATTTTTACTTGATCTCTGAATGCATTTGTATAAATATATGTGTACATGCTATGGACATATGTATTGGCTAAACATTAATAAGGGCCTGTTTGGTGCATGGAATATGGGCTCCAATTTCGGAATTAGATTTTTGGATTATTGAATTCCATATTTGTGTCCATCCAAACAAGCAGGAATTGGAATTTTGAAATTTCAATTTTGCCCACAAAATGGTCATTTCATCTTCCACTTGAAAAGTTGGAATTAGAAATTCAGGCTCTAATTCCATTTTCAAATGCCAATTTTATGCGTCCGTCGGGTCTGCTTGATGTTTAATTCATTTTCATGTCCGAAATTTTCGTTCATTTTCGCTGAAATTTTCGTTCGCCAATTTTCGCGAGGGCGAAGAATGCCCAGAACATCTTAGCGACTAAAGATGCACCATTTGTCATGAGGCGTATGATGAATACAATCTTGTGTAGATCCATGCAGTTTCTGTGTGACCGATTGCCTTTGGCGATGAGGAGGTGGGTGTATTCTTGGGGGAACTAGGTGGAGAATTTGAAGCCCAACAACGACTTGTTCTATTTTTTACCAGTTGGTTACACTGCTCTGAGGCCACTCCGATTGTAGGAAACCAACCAATTCAAATATCCATTAGCTAGCAAGCGTTGTTCCTTTCTTTCAAATAACATATACAAGGCCAAGATATGACTGGTCTCCTCATGTCCAAATACGATAAAGACGACGAGGGGTAGGTTGCTGGTCCGATGGCAGTCCTGATCCGATTCATGAGGCTAGTGAGTCCTGGTTCAATTTCGGACTAACTCAAAGTGTTAGCGAAGAAAGCCCTAGCTGCTAGATTGCTTGGTTTGGGCTTGGCAGGTGAGATAGTTCGCCTGGATAGATTGCTTGGTTGCTTGTTGCTGCAAGTGCAAAACTTGACTCTGAATGCTTTGCTGACTGTGAACCCTTGGATGGCAAGAATAGTTGGATTTTCTATCTTGAAAAGCCTCAGATACCATGAATCCTTTGGCAATAATACTAAAAGATTTGCATACAAGGGCTTTCTCAGATGATGTGTTTGGAAGATCTGAAACCCCATGGATTCTAACATGTGATCTTTTTCATTTTTGCTTTCAGTCATCTTCCAGGTGAACCAAACAGTTCCAAGCATATTCTGAAAATCATTTTGAGGATATGTATCTTCGAGAATTGCAGCATCTTCCAGAATTGACTATATCCAGCATTCCGTATTCCATGCACCAAACGGGCCCTAAGAGATTTCCTTGCTTTGAGAGTGGACTTAGACAAATTTGTTGAACCACTATAATCTTCTATGTTATGTGTTGTGTTCTATTTTTCTATCATTGTCTTAAATATGTTTATTAAGTTTATCTATTGTGTTCTATTTTTCTATTGTAGAATGTGTTTGCAACATGGATTTTTTCAAAGACATTCCTCTATAACCCAAGCCACGATTTGTAGAGGAAAGATGAGGTGAGTGAAATGTTAAAGAGAATGCCATGAAGAAATACTATCTCATGGCAAGATATGGTTGCAAGAAATGTACAAAATGTGTTGATTGAAATGACGCCTTTAGAAACTCCAAAGTAAATGCAAGTGGCAGATGTAAAGTTGAATTTCCCAATGTTTTGTAGAAACTAAAGAGCAGCAATCACAAAACAAAATAGAACATAACAGAGGATATTCTATATTATGATAGCAAAAAAATAACTAACATTTATTGCAACATGCTTCTTGTATATAAATTACATTTTCAGCTTATAGCTTTATTCAAGCTTAACAAAAATAAACTAACCCTATCTTCTAGTTAATAATCTATGGTCGAATCTACCAATATTAAGTGCTTGTAAAAACAGCATTAATTTCTTATTTTAAAACAGTCTAAAAAGGAACTAATAGATTGCTGGAGGCAATGAAATCAACATCATTATCCTTCATACTCCCCATTGATGCTGAGAGGACTCACAATTTGATCTCTGAGAGCCACAAATTGATCTTTTGTAACAACCTTCGTGAAGATATCCGCAATTTGATCCTTTGTGTTAACATACTTCAATTCAACCACTTTCTTCTGTACCAAATCTCTAATGAAGTTTTGTTTCAAATCAAAGTGTTTGGTCCTGCTATGATGAACCGGGTTCTTGGCCAATTTAATAGCACTCATGTTGTCACAAAAAATTATAATAGGTTGAGCTTGTACCTCTCCAATTTCTTCAAGAAGCTTTCTAAGCCATAAAGCTTGTGTGCCAGCTGAAGTGACCGCAACATATTCCACTTTTGTAGAAGAGAGAGCAACCATACTTTGCTTCTTTGAACTCCATGTGATTGAACCAGAGCCCAAAGAAAAACAATTACCAGATGTAGATTTCTGATCATCCAAACTACCTCCCCAATCAGAATCACTAAAACCAACAAGCTCAAATTTTTTAGAAGAATAGTGAATTCCAAAATTGAGAGTGTTTTTCACATACCTCAAAATTCTCTTGGCTGCCTTCATATGTTCTTGTGATGGATTTGTCATATACCTTGAGACCAATGAAACTGAATAAGCAATATCAGGTCTTGTGTGAGTTAGAAACATCAAATTTCCAACAATGCTTCTGTATGATGTCTCATCAACAATTTCAGCACCATCATCTCTACATAATGTAACTCCATGAGCAATTGGAGTAGAAAGAGGTTTACAATCAGCCATATCAAATTTCTTTAGTATATCCTTTGCATACTTTGTTTGACAAACAAAAATTTCATTTTCACATTGATAAACCTCCATTCCCAAAAAATACTTCATGAGACCCAAATCTTTCATCTCAAATTCATTCATCATAGCAACTTTGAATTCCTCTTTCATCTTAGAACAACTACCCATATATAACAAATCATCAACATACAAACTCACAATGATAATATCATTACCTTCTAGTTTGTAATAAAGGGTAGGTTCACTCTTACTTCTTTGAAAGCCATTCTGCTGAAAATATCCATCAATCATTGCATACCATGCACGTGGTGCTTGCTTGAGGCCATACAAAGCCTTCTTTAGCTTATAGACATGATCTTCTTTGCCTTGAACTTCAAAACCTTGTGGTTGTCCCACATATACTTCTTCTTCTAAGTACCCATTCAAGAAGGCACTTTTCACATCCATGTGATGAATAGTCCATTTCTTTTGAGCTGCAAGAGAGATTAGCATTCTAATAGTTTCTTGTCTTGCTACAGGTGCAAAATTTTCTTCATAATCAATGTCATACCTTTGAGTGAAACCTTTAGCAACCAATCTTGTCTTGTATCTTTCTACACTCCCATCACTGTTATACTTGACCTTGTAGACCCATTTCATGCCAATCTTCTTTTTCTCATGTGGAAGCTCTACAAGCTCCCAAGTCTCATTCCTATCAATGGAATCCATCTCTTCATTCATTGCTTGCATCCAAACCTCATTAGTACATGCATCTTCCAAACATGATGGCTCAAAATTAGCTTTAGCAAGTAATGCAAAATTTATTGTCTCACCTATTGGATCCTCTTCATATGCTTGATTTTGACACTTTTGATAAATATCACTTAATCTTCTTACCTTTCTTGTATTACTTGGGCTTGAGGATGGACTTCCACTTGGAATTGAAGAGGGGCTACTTGGTGGACTTAGAGATCTTATAATAGATTCATTAGATGACTGTTCATTATTATTATCAGCAATAATATCATCATCCAAAACTGATTTTGGCTTTTCAACATGGCCTTTTTGATGACCATAAACTCCCCCTTCATCAAAAATCACATCTCTTGAAACAACAAGCTTATTAGTAAGAGGATTATACAATCTATAAGCCTTGCTTTCCTCACTATAACCCACAAAAATGCATGATTCACTTTTAGCATCTAGCTTTTGCCTATTTTGATTAGGGATACGAACATAAGCCAAACAACCGAAAACTTTAAAATGATTTACTTTAGGTCTTTTCTCATACCATGCTTCATATGGAGTCATCTTGTCTAAGGCATTTGTAGGACTCCTATTGACAATACAGACTATTGTAGCAACTGAATCAGCCCAATAGGAATTGCTCAAACCCTTGGTTTGTAACATACTCCTTGCCATTTCTACCATAGTACGGTTCTTTCTTTCAGCCACACCATTCTGTTGAGGTGTGTATGAAGTTGTTAATTGCCTCTTGATCCCATTTATCTCACAAAAATTCTAAAAAAAATTTGAGCCAAACTCTCCTCCACGATCTATTCTCAAACATCTGATTGTGTTTCCTTTCTCATTCTCTACACGAGCTTTAAACCTCTTGAAAGTAGCAAGGGCTTCATCCTTAGTCTTCAAAAAATACACCCAACACATGCGTGAGTAATCATCAATAAAAGTAATGAAATATGATGACTTACCCAAACTTTGTGTTTGCATAGGACCACAAATATCTAAATGAATAAGTTGTAGGGGGTGCTAAGCCCTCCATGCATTGCCTTTTGGAAATGAATCTCGTGTGTGCTTTCCTTTTGCACATCCTTCACAAATCTTGTTATGTTCTTCAACCTTAGGCAATCCAAGAACCAATGCATTGGATGTTAGAACCTTCAAACTATGAAAATTCAAATGGCCATATCTAAGATGCCACAACCAACTTTTATCCTCATATGCCACATTAACAAGCTGGTTATCATTTTCGCCAAACTTCAAGGGGAACATCCTATTTTTTGTCATAGGAACAATTGTAATTACTTTATTGTCGTGATTCTTATCATAGATAGTACATTTCATATTCTCAAATACTACTCTATAATTCTTCTCACACAGCTGCCCAACACTCAATAAATTATGCTGCAATTTTGGAGTATAATAAATATCCTGAACACTTTTCGTACCTTCCTTTGTCTGAACATCCATGGCTCCTTTGGCTGCGACCTCTACTACATTGTTATTTCCAAGAGTAATATTGGATTTATAGCCATCATCAAGCTTTGAAAAAATATCCTTGTTACCAGACATATGGTTAGAGCACCCAGAATCTAAATACCAAATATCATTCTTATTTTTTTCTGCTTTGTCATAACACAAGAATAAATTACTTGAGGAAGGATCCTCATCTTGTTGAGCATAATTTGCATTATTGTTACCTAATTTCAGTCTACACTCTCTCTCTCTCTCAAAGTGTCCATACCGACTGCAATGGTAACATTGAATGTTTCTTTTATCAAATCTACCTTGGCCTCTTCCTCCTTGAGCACCTCCTCTTCCTCTACTTCCTCTTGAAAAGTTATGATTTTGACCCCTTCCTGAGCCTCTGTGGTTGTTATTGTTGTTGCTAGCACCATCATTCTTTAAAATTTGCAATTGGGAAGCAAAAGCCTTCTCATTAATGCTGGTAGAAGTGTCCCTTATTCTATCCTCATGTGATATGAGAGATCCAACTAGCTCATCAAACTCTAAGGTGGCTAAATTGTTACTTTCTTCCATAATAATTGCTATAGTATTCCATTTTGGGGTTAGAGATCTCAATACCTTCTGTATCACATGCTCTTGGCTCACAGGTTCACCCAAAGTGGCCATTTTATGAACCACATTCTTGATTCTTACACAAAAATCTCTCACATTCTCACTTTCCTTCATCTTCAAATTCTCATATTCTCTCTTCAAGGTTTATAGTTTCACAACCTTGATCTGGTCATTGCCATGGTAAGCATCTTTTAGAGTCTTCCATGCATCCTTTGTTGTCTGTGCATCAGCAATTCTGGGAAACAAGCTCTTCTCAAGAGCCATTTGAATGTGAAATAGAGCCATTACATTCTTCTTCTCAACTTTCTTCTTCAATCTCCTCTCATTAGTTGTGAGATCATCCCAATTCTCAGGTTCTTCATATCCTGATTCAACGATCTCCCAAAAATCTTTTCCTATCAAAAAGGTTTTCATCTTGATTGACCAACATTGATAATCAACTCCATCAAATTCTGGAATTTGCAAATTATTTGTCATGTTGAAAGCTTCACAATCCTAAAACTTTGATACCAAATGTAGAAACTAAAGAGCAACAATCACAAAAAAAAAATTAAAAAAAATAGAGGATATTTTATATTATGACAGCAAAAAAACAACTAACATTTATTGCAACATGCTTCTTGTATATAAATTACATTTTTAGCCTGTAGCTTTATTCAAGCTTAACAAAAATAAACTAACCCTATCTTGTAGTTAATAATCTACGATGGAATCTGCCAATATTAAGTGCTTGTAAAAACAACATTAATTCCTTATTTTAAAATAGTCTAAAAAAGAACTAATAGATTGCTGGAGGCAATGAAATCAGCATCATTATCCTTCGTATGTTTACCAACGTATCATTTGCTAAAGTTCTCATGGTTGATATGAATGGAAAAATATTGATGAGGCATGTAAATGTTTGACAAAGCTGCTCGACAGCTTAAGCCAAAATGGGAACTTTGGGGCAATGGTTGTTTAGTTATAGCTTCTCGGGCTAACATACAGATGATGTGAACGTTAAGTTTGAATAGATGATGTATCAATTAAAAGAAGGAATAGTTCCTACTTCAATCAAACTCGTAATTTGACTTGATTACAGGTTTCTAGTTAGTTTTGAGAAAGTGATTTATGTTACTTATTGTATCTGAAGTTAGTTCTTAGGCTCTATCATTGTTAAAGTTAGGTAAGTCTTAACTTGTATTCAAATATGTAGTTAATCTAAGTCTTGCTATGTATTTATTCTAAGTAACTACTCCATGGTGGTTATCCTAAGTGACTACTTTGGGTAGTTATCCTAAGTAGCTACCCCAAGAGTTATTCTATGTAGGTATGCTAAGTGGTTATGTGTTAGTTATTCATTGAGCCTATAAATACAAGGCTTTTGCATTGTAAAAGAGGAGATTCTTCCAAAGGGGAAAAATTATGGAGAAATTTTCAAAGAGACTTTTATTTTCACATTATGTACAAAGGGTTTTTAATCTTGTATATTTTCAAAGAGATAATGAAGGATGCATTTAGTTGTATGTCTTGAATGTGTTCATCAATTACTATTACTAGTTTTTCGTATGTCAAATTGGTAATCTCTTTATATATTGATGGAATCCAATGGGCTTCCTAAACTACGTAATTGATTAGACAAAATGTATTCATTTCTTGATATCTTGGTGTGAATGTGTTGGAATAGTGTATCTTTTCATATGTCAAGATTTGTTATCCATATTTTGTAATCATTGTATTCTATGCTTAAACCCCTCCTTTGTAATCATTATCTTTTGTGAATCTCAACCAGTATTCATATGTCTACTACTGGGGTTTATGTTATCAATTTCCTTTAGTTTTATTTTGTATCCTTTTTGTAAGTTTTTAGGTGAAAAGTACACAAAAACCACAATACTCCTATCATGTGAGGGAGTTGTCTCTCTCAAACACAGAGGAAGATTGTGATCTAATTGCAATCTCTCTAATTGTTGGCACTATTGTCACTACTCACATGGAAAACTGGACCAATTTTGAAGATGAATTCATAGTGACAAGTCTATTTTCCAACAAGCCTTTAACCTTTTCCTTGCACTTTAGAAAATATCCTTATTTTACTAACAAATTGTGATAAGATTATCAATGAAATTGTAGAAATGATATGTGGAAGGGTAAATAAAGGAGTGATAATAATGACATATTTTCACCCTCATCAAATATAATAGAGGTGATTTTTCCAAGCATGCGGAGGTGTTTATCACAAATCAGATATCAAAGGCCATGCGTGAGGGCACTACATAAATGCTCCCACTAAAAAGATTTGCATTATGAGAGGAGTAGTAGCAGTAACAAGGAGAGTTCTACTAATGTGAAGCATACAAGAAAAAGCAAAGGATTCATGACCGCATCAATGCAATGAATGTATAAAATGACAACTAGATCATCACCTCATACACATAATGGTTGATCTAATTTTAGTTGAATATATCTTTATTTTAATGAAAAAATCTCAATATAATTGCTATACCATATTAAAACAAAAAGAAACATTCATCTCTATATTTTGCACATGGTTGGGAATGATTATAGAGCTCAATGTCATATAATATGTCTAACCCATCAATATCTTCCAATAAAAATGCAATCCCAAGCATATAAGTGATACATCTTACTTTGCATAAACTACTTTCATGTCAATTGCTTTGATACCAAATGAAAATGGAATAGTGAAAAACTGAATTGTACTCATTCAATGATGTGAGGAGGATAAATAAAAAGAAAATGTTGTGTAGTTCACATAATTATATAACATTGTAACTACACTAGTATACACACCAATGTAATACAATTACATTAACATTTTTTTTCAATTCAACATGTTTCTCCTCTTGCACTAGAACTTAATGATCATTCACTTAAAGAGACAATTTCAGGGATGATGTGGCTAGTTCACATTGATGTCATCTTGGTTTGTATGGTGTTTTTGGTTTCTATTCAATGGTGTGAAGACAAAAAATTAATAGTTTTGTTTATGGCATTGTTACTTGGGATGACAATTTGAGTTCCTTCATTTGTGGTAGATCTTGACGTATCTCATTTATTTTGGATGATGTTTTGAGATGTGTACGACCTGTATAGTTAAGCTCTAAGATGATCCACACCACATAATATTTCTTGACGCATGTATTAAGAGTGACTGGTAAGGTGTTGTATGCTTGAGCCAACCTAATTAGTGTTTTTGAGTTGTGGATGATTCCTTGGATCTTGTATCAAGTGTGCCAACATAATGATCTACTATATTTGCACTGGGAACCATTGTGTTCTATGTTTCATGGTTTAGTTGGTTTAAGACTGACCTATGTGATACTATGTAAGATCCTTCTTCATCCTATTAGTATCGGCCTCATTAGTGGTTTGAGATGTGGTAGAGGATATAAATGGAATGATAAATTACTTGTGAGTTGTATGGTGAATATGTGGCAAATTATGGAGTATGAAGTGTGCAAAATTAGTTTGATGAAGTAGTTGTGCAAAAGGGGTACTACCGTATCAACTTATGTTAGTTGCACTTATAGTTGGAGTTCATAATCATATTTTTCATTGTAAACTTCATGTGTCTTTTTGTTAGATAGTTTATCTATTCAACAAGTCCATATAACTTTTTATCTCTCTCAACATGTCCATTAGCAAGCTGTGAGCTTCCTTAGGTGGTGAATCTTGTTTAAAAAATTGTAATACATGTTTGATATAGTATGATTTGACTCTCATCATGGTTTCTCACTCATTGGTGTTTCCATATGAAAATTCTAGTGTCTCTATGCTGAGTATTGTAGTGCATGCTTTTCTTTCAATTTCTTCATGCAATTATGGATTTTTTATTTTACAATTGCACATGGATTAAGTAGATTTTTTATATATCAATTCAACTGTCTCAGTATTCTAATATGTTTAACATTTGGTTGAATCTCACCAACTTGACTTCATTCATTTGATGGCTCTATATCAAATTTCTCTATGTAAAATCAAATTATGTTCTATATCTAATATATAATAGGCTAAATACCTTTTGTCAAAAAAAACCTACAACACTTCTTTCATTTCCTAAACATAATCTATTCTTCTTCTAGGTATATACTTTTATTTTTATTCCACTTTCTAATAAAATACAATTTAATTTTACATATAAAAATAAATAATAGTAACATAAATTCTAATGATTTTATTCATTGACAATGCTTATTTTTTAGATATAATTTTTATTCATGATGAACAACTAAATAAAATGGGTGTTTTTTAATGGTAAATGTATCATTTTTTTCTAGATTTTGTTAGTAAGTTTACAAATAAAAGTATATTTCATATAACTAATGAATATGTAGTATATAAAAGCTATAGGCAAAGTAACTAAAAAGGAGACAGGAAAATTGATGTGGATAGAATAAATTCAAATAAAAGTGTGATAACTTTAGTAAGTTTTGAAATTGGTTTGTAATAATTGATTACAATCAATAGACTTATTTAAGAGCTTTAAAATACTATTTCAAGAAAATTTTTTAACAATCTCTTAATCCTATACTAGAAGGCAACCATAAATATAAGCATACAACATGCACAAATTCCCCCAAAACATGAGCTCTAACAACTACTCAAGCATTACTAAACATGTCTCTAACTTGCTATGTAGAACTTCAAGCCAATACTATAAAGAAAATTAGACAACTTAGCATTGCTTAATGAAATTTCTTCTTTCATAACTATATATGTATTACAAAGATTTTAGAAAACATTCTCACCTATCTTTTTTCTTTTTATCAATCAGAATTTACACACTAATATAATAACTAATTATACATCTTCTAACATCGTATAAACCGAACAATTTAATACAAATCAAAATGAAAACTTAATAATCAAATTATATCATACCCATTCATTAAACTATGGACGTGGCTAAGCTCCAGACATAATACATCGTTGACTGGATTTCAAAAAATGGAAAACACAACAAATTTTTGCAAAATTTTCAGCATCTGTTATTCATAATCTGAACATTTTATGGCCCAAAACCACAAAAAAACTATCTAGAACTTAGTCCACGCCTTAAACTATTCCCCCTTATTTATTTTCATTGAACCTGTTTTACAATTTTTTTATTAATATTTATTACTGTACATTATTAAATTTTATAAGATGCACATCCAATCTCCATAACAATAACCTACTATTTAAGCCAACCATACAACAATAACAATTAAATGTAGCCGAATGTTACCCATTAACCAAACCATAATAAACCAAGTGGGTTACACACTATGATGTAATAATAATTACCCAAATCTTAATCATAATTATATCAGACTATTTAAAAAGCACCATCTTCAAAGTACTACGGCTGTGAAACATCGAATAATGTGAAAGTCTGAGACAATTGATAAGACATTATCATTGACACAGTTGGCTATGGACTCCTGGACTTCTCACCTTCTGCTCCAGTGTTTCTTTAGTAGCAATTTACCTATCGATTCTACCCTCGTAAACTTTTCCCTCTGATAGGGGATAAAATATTGAACACCATTAAAATCTCTAAACAGGACAGCAATCTTCAATAGCTGCCGTGACAATCTTGCGATTTCAAATTTATTGATAAAAAATTACAGAAATAACAATTGCAAGCCCGAGATCAAACTAATAAATGGCCTATTAAGATCAAACTAGGGAATGAACTATGAAAATGAGTTCCTTCTGGCTGAGCATGCTCGTCTCTCTAAATTTCGAAGTCGCCAATGGCTGAACCAACAGTTTTTTCAATCTTCAATCCGCTGCGAACTTTCCAGCGAAATTGAGATTTTCAGACTTGATACCGAATAGTGAGTACTGACTGATATAGTCAGTCATTACAGATCACGCTCGTGTGGACTGTGGAATAGATTTGTTTGCTATCTCCCAACAGGAGGAACATACATACCATACCTAGGCTATAATTATACAGAAATCGAGAGAGTTGTTATGATTATAATCTGAAATGAGCATTAAATGCAAGAATGGCCGATCGCTGACCTGCTGGGTAGTCAAACGCTTATACAAACAATGCACACGAGTTTTCAGTACTTATGTTAAGAAAAGTTTGTCATAATAATGAGTACCTACCTGGAACCTCTGCTCCATTCAGCTTTTCAGACCTATCATCTGCGCTGTGCCAGATTTGGATCTCGTCACGCTTACGCCGATGACATTGCCATTCAAAAAAAATCCCTCTTCCTTCAGCACAGTCACCTCTTTTTTCCATTCTAAAGGATACCTAGCTAAGCTACGATAGCCCTTCACTGTCATTGCCATATTTTAAACGGGGCTACTCTCATCAATGCATATGCAGTCAGCATGGGCAAATCTGATCCGGAAAAATGGAATCTTTGGGCTTCTGTTTAAATGTGGCAATGAAATGCTCTCTGCATGCACAAACTATACAGAATTTATAACAATGGCAGGAATCCATGGGTGGAACCCGAGATTACAGCACTATAAATTGAAAGAGACACGACCAGGTTGCAGAACGAAATTAAACCACTTGTTTTACTCCTACTCTTCTACACATTTATTGATCATTTTTCAGTGGAGTACGGCCTCGGGCAAATTAAATGTGTTACCTGCACATTTATTTCAGTAAACATGTGGACATCTACAACTTCAGTTTTTTGAGATGTGGAGAAAAATGTGTTAGGTTAGAGTGGGCTCATTCAACACAAGATGTACGGTGCTTTAAACAGAGATGGATCTAACATAAACGTGTATAAGCATTGGGTTGAATTTGTTAGATTAACATTCCCATTTTTGGGAATTGATCTCATGGATTAACTTCTATTTTGGAAAAGTAAAGATGTCAGATTGAAAACATACAAACACCTGTCAGGTTTTTAGGTTGGTTGTGTAAATTTTTTTCATAAATAAAGATCCACCAGAATGGTAGAAAGCTAAAAGAGAACATAAAAATAGAAGAAGTTATTTGTGTAAAGACAATGAATTCAGATTTGATTTTTCTGAATTACCATTAAGAAAGAAGAGGTGTATGACTAATTAGCGCACCTTACAAATTTATCTGATGAACTGAGCAGCACCCTGAAAAATTAATGAAGATGCCAGTTCAAAAATTTAATGACACAGATGAAAAAACAAATCTACAGAACCTAATGTACCCTTCAATAATCAAATATAAAATAATGTACTAAATCACATTGATTATTAATAAAAAAATAGAGATTCTTTTGAATTAGAGTTTATTATAATTCACGTGAGGCTGATTTTCTACCAAATTGTAATAAAATAATGGTGAGGGGATAAATTGCATCTTACGCTATTGACAGTATAAAAAGGGTAAGCTGTAACACCCGCTAGTCATTCACATTTATCAAAGTTCTGCTAAAAGATGCTTAAAATAAGTAGATAGGGAAATTTTGAAATTTTTCTCTTTCAAAATTCGTGCAATCATGTGGCTCAGTTGTCAAGGTACATGCATTTTTAGAGTTGTTATATTTTCAGTTTATGTCACTATAATATAATTCTTTTTGGTCAAAATTTGTATGGAATTTTTTAATCAATAGTTTAGATTTTACTTTGTGATTAAGAAGATGCGAGAAAATGGAATCACAATTTGAAATAAGCTATGAAGAATTTACTATCTTAAATTTTTAAGAGATATTGATCATTTCAGAATTTATGACCATTCAATAGCAGAATGATTTGATTAAGTATATATAAAAATAATAAATTTTGTTAGTCATTAGAGTTTGATATTGATATTTCTCAATTTATGTGATTAGATTATAATCTTATAAAAAAATTGTGTAAAATTTTCTTTAGAAGATGAAGAAAATAAAGATCATCATTTGAAATGTGATTTAATTATTAAAAATTCAATATTTTAAAACAATTAAAGAATGTCTTTGATTAAAATTCAATATGATACATTTATAATTAATAACAGAATGTCCTTATTAAAATTATATAAAAAATTAGTAATATGAAAGTCATGTAATCCACCACCAAAATAAAGAAAACAAAATACAAACTACTAAAATGTATTGACACATTAAAAAAAAAAAATTCAAGAAACATTTTATAGATCTCACATACAATTTAAAGTTTTTTATATCGTATTCAATAAAATAATAAAATAAATAAATATACACGTATTATATTAATTTTGTTTTATACATACGTAGCACAAAAACATGGAGCTTGAGAACTGACATTTATCATTTAAGTTTTTAATGTTTCAGTAATATATCAAATATCCAATTCAATATAAAAAATGATAAAAATAAATATACACTAGCTTAAAGATTACCTGATATGTACCAGGTGGCCCTGAAAAAACAAACCAGAATAATGAAATGGGATAGGTTATAAGACACTACCATATCTAATTAAATGCTGTAAAACAAAATGAAACCTACAAATAAACAAATAAGTTTCCACAATCAATATTGTATTTATAAAAATGTTTTGAAAAAATTATAGTTTTCATGTTGCAATCAAACAATCCATCATCAAAAGAAGTCTGATCTTTAATAGTTCTCAACCCTATACCGAACTTTTTTTTTTGTTAACCCCTGGACCTTGCCTGGGTGTCTTTAGCAAAGTACTTAAGGCTTTTTCCCCTAAACAAATAATGGTTTGTATTTTTATGTTTAAATGATATCATAATTTGGAAACCTACCGCTTATTTGTGGCCATCAACTCTAGAAGCAAAAAAATTGAAGGCAGGTCATTACTCATCTTTGAAGCTGAGTCATTCAAGGGAACAAAAACAAGCTTTGGAAAAACACAACTATTTCTCGCTAACTGGTTTGAAACTTAGTTGTGCAATTAACTGCATAAAAGAGTACATTCCTAAGCTATTGTTTACTTGTGAGTTCACATACTTAAACCCTGTCCAACAACGATCGATACCCTTTAACAATTCTTCTTGAAAGGTAAATTAAAAGCCATCTAAACGATGTTAACTATCATGAAATTTCTAGTTTGACCGTTAGGAGTGGCCGTCAAGCTGACCAGTCAGCTTTGTGCTCACCCACAATCTTACATTTCATTCACTAATAATGCTGCAAAAGTGAAGTAATTAATGATCGCCTGAAAGAAGAAACCAGTGAGAATGTTAGATGATGAAACATGAAGCTCATTTTGGTGAGGAGTGAACTTTCTGCTACCAAAAACTAAAACGAATGTTCATTTAGTGCATGATTTGCCTAAATGTGATCGAGAATGGTGATACAAACATTGATGATTTCTTGTGATCCAAAATGCTAATGGAAAAACTTACCAAAAAAATTCGTCCAAAATCTTATTTGCTTAGTATGGTATTCAGCGATTTTACATATCAAAGGAGCTGATTGAAGAGACAGGCTTTACATATTTCTCGATGGACAAATAGCAGATATGTGTATTTCAGATTTTAAAAAAACTGAAGCATAGTATATAAGTGATTATTTCTTTGTGATATGTTTCCAAAAGAGTTGTAAACAAATTGTTTTCTTATTCTGATGGATCATAGAATGTAATCTAAAATAATGATGCAGATAAATTTGATACAGTTTAATTCAAAACATAACATAACATTAATCATATTAGAAATATTTAACATCTACATTTCAATCTCTGCTTTAACTTAAAAAAAATTGAATAATAGGAGTGATAGGCATTAATCATATCAGAAATATTTAACATCAACATTTCAACCTCTGCTTTAACTTAAATAAATGAATAATAGGAGATATTTTCAGGGCTTGAAATACTGTATTTGAGATTTGAGATACTGAATATAAATGTGAACCCTTATTTCAAAAGGCTTGGTTAAAGCTATATTCTTCTGAGCAAGTAAACCCACAACATTGATGAAATGAATCTGTATAAGGAAAGAATGGTACCAGAGAGCTATAGAAAGGAGAATCTGAGTCAAACATAGAGAGAATGTATAGCAATTTGTGAGAAAAGGCATTGTACTATTAGGTAGAAATTGTCAAGTAATGCACAAAAGTAAGGAAGTAAGCGTACAAGACAAAATCATTGCAGTGGTGAAAAGGCAGCCATTATAGGATAGATCAGCTAACCAAAAGCTTCAACACTTCCGTCTTTTTCGCTTTGCACTGTTTTGCAGTCAGCAATGTAATGTGTATATACCAACAAAGACCGCGTTTGTAGCTTCTTTTGTCTGATGTTCTTCTATGCATGCCTGTGTAAACATGTTTTTCCGTCAGGAATAAGCAGTAGTTCGTTATATTTTGTTTCCTGCAAACTGTTTTCATGTGTTCACGTGATCAAAAGCCTTTGCAGAGGTCTGAGGAACTATTTACCTACCCATACTACGGAAACTAGTCTTCCTCTCATGATTCCATGCGCGATACGCGGGCTACAAACTTCGTACCAACACAAGGATGCTCTCTAAATCTCTTAATATATATCTAAATGCAAACAAATATGTAGCATCTCTCATTTTCAACAACGTTAGATATTCTCTTTTGCATTCTGGTCTACAGAGGTTTTGCACTGTACGTCAAACTCTTTGCTGCTAAGCTGTAAACATTACATTGGTCTGCCTATTAGAGTTGAAAAAATGAGTGTGCAGACAGGTAAAGATGAGTTAGACGTACTGGAGATCACACAAGTCAATGTGAGCCGCAAGTGCAACCCACCATTTCTGCATGATTTTCCTCGGAGTTCAGTTCAAAACAGTGCAGGAACACAATGTCAAAAAGTGATGAAAAAGATTCGATTGTAAACAGTAAAGCTGTTGAAATGTTCTACGTAGGTGATTGTGAAGTGCTTTAAAAGTTTCTGGGTCGCCGAAGCTTTTAAACAAATGATGAAAGATTGGACTTTAGTTGGAAGCGGGCTAATATGATCATGACAATATTTCCTGAAATGAAAGAGAGTAAAAGTTGTTATTGAGAACTCATCGACAGGCTACAAGGGATACGGTAAAGATCAAAGCGGTACAATGATGTAAGGAAGGAATTTCACTGAATTTGAGCTTCCAAAAAACAAGAACGAATAAGCAGATCAAGAGTCCATCAACACAAATCACCAAGCACATTTGATCAACGACCCAATCTCGAGTACCCACCAATCAGACTTACAAAGAAATGATTCATATGATTAAAGACCAACAAGAAGCGATTTTCTTAAAGTTTCTTCAATCAGGATGTAATTATTTTTTTTATACCACAAAGTCCATGTATGATATAACTAGAAGAATATGAACCCTGTACTGCAAAACCAATATGAGGTCAAAATTCTAAACCAAGTAGACATTTTCTATCAAAAAATCCATGTTTTAACCACTGTTGATCTTCGTAATGAAAAGCTGGTGTTGAAAAACATCAAAACGATGTGATCGTACCTCTGAGAAATGAGAAGGCGCTCCTCCGTGTTGCAAACATACTTTGGCTTAAAGTTGGGGGGAATGAAGCCTGGTCCGGCGTCACTTAGTGCAATAACCCAAATGACCTCGAGCCAGACAACAGTCCCCACAACTCATAATCAACAAAGACCTCGCGCTGAAATCTCCATAGATTGATTACTACCGAAGCAAGCCCTGGGAAGAGAAAACTGTGAAACCTAGAAATCAGCAGGACAGACCTAGCGATACAAGGAATCTAAAGGAAACAGTTAATAGGGCAAGTACGGCAAAGGTGAGAGCCAATCAATGAAAAAACTTGAAGAAGAAGCAAGATACAAAATCTAGGGCTAGGTCGGAATTGTATCAGAAGAAGGAACTTACAAGACAAGATTGAATTAAGGCCTCAAATTTGAAGTGCCATGGAAATCCTGGTTGAGGGGAATGAAGCCTGGTCCGACGGCGAGCGAATGGATCAACGCCCTCGAGCCAGACCGCAATCCCCTCACCCGTCACCTCCTTCCTTCATTTCCTTCCCTTCCCTTCCGATACAGTGAATGATAATAATGGATGATTCTTCCATTCCAGGAATCCTTTATTTCAAGGCAGGAGAAACAGAAGGGAAGAGAAGAGAAGGGGATTCTTGTTTCTCACTGACTCGAATGCCCATTTTGAAGGGCTTCAGGCAAACCCCAATTCGAACCCCACTAGACTCACATTGATGTCGGTAGCAGGAGGCGCAGTAATAGAGATAAATACAAACGACCAGTTGGATCCGGACCAGAAGAAGCAGAGCAGACAGAGAGGCAGAAGCAGGACCCACAAACCCCAATCCTCAATCCTCAATCCCGCCCACTTTCCTCGCCGTCGGATGCCCTGATCGCCCGTCGAAGGCGTGGGCCGTCAGATCCGTCGGCCTCCCGCATCCGACGGCCGCGGAGGGCGCCACGGGGGCATGTTTTGCGGTGAGGTCGGGAGTTCGAGTCCCGAGGGAGGGGTCTCGGTCCCTTAAAGGCAGGACGGCGACGACTCATCTGGTTCTGTGGACTATGCATTAAAATAATGAAGGCCGCGTCCCATCGCTCATGTGACACCACGCTGTACAAAGTCAGACAGATATACACATCTCCAAACCCTCTTTCAATTCAACGTTGTGGTAACCAAAGCAAACCAAACCCTGGTTCACTTGCCTCCCTCTCCCTCAACTCTCCTCTCGCCCAGAAATTTTGCAGAACAAGCACGTGGTCACATTAAATGCATGGGTGTACACTGCAAAATCTCCGACAGATTTTAAAATTTTTGTGTATTATTTTATCCAGTCATTTCATAGCCATCCGTTCACGTGCACCATTTTCCTGGTTTGCAATTCCCATAAAAAATTCAACGCGCCCCACCTAAACTCAACTTAGCCTTAATTCTTTATGCGGTGTAAATGGAGTTGTTAAACCAACTTGACTTGCAACGCCATTATCATGGGTTCATCATCACCAACACTAAATTATTACCACCTTTTTCCTCCCATCATACGTAGAAAACAAATTTGCAACTGCTCAGTTGACTCCCATGCCGGCACCTTTTCAACCTCATCTCATCTCATCTCATCTCATCGGTTCCATCAATCGAATATCATTTGGCTTTTGTCTTCACTCTTTCAACTTACATGTAATCATATTCATGTATACAACTTTATTGATAATCGAACATCCTTGGAAATGACTCACTCCAAACAAAAACAGGTCATAATTGTTTCTTTATTTGGGACTGTAAAACAACATTTTCACCTCCTTCACTGTTCGTCTGGTCTGTCGATGTTGAAAATGTAATGGGCCGAATGTGAAGGAAAAATACAGGGCCTTCGAATTATTTAAGAATAATGAGGAGAGAGTGTGGTGAACAGCTGATTTGGTATCAAACAAAATACATGGAGACAATTGATATCAGACACAGTTAGGAATCGTATTTAACCATGCGTACTCTCGCAAATTTCTCCACTTTTCAATTTAAAACTTTCAACATCTTTGGTTTTCGTTTGGCTTTAGCGATTCCGTACTGCAATTTTTAATTTGTTTCCTCGTCTCGTGACCATAAAATTAGGTGCTTACAATACAAAAATGTCCAATTCCTTTGCTTGGGTTAAGCTTATATGTTGACTAACTACCAGGTTACCGTTTATGTGGATCCAAAAGATAAAAGCGCATAGTTTTGAGTGAATTTGTATGTAGCATTTGATTTGATTTGATTTATTTGGTATATGAATTGACTTCTACCAAACATTCATCAATCATTTTTCTTTACCATTATTCTAGCTTTCAGTATTTTGATCATTCTAGAATAAAAGTTAAATGGGTGGTAGGCCTATGGACTAAATAACATGATACAACCTAATCATTGAGGTATAATTAATTTTAATTTGTTTTTTCATGTTCAAAAGTCAGTTTATTCAAAAAATAATTTGTACATACATTGACCCTTATGTCAAAACGTTTCAAATTGGGATTCTTATTCATGTGTTAAGGACACCTCATATATCATTTCAAACAACTTTGGAGCAAGCAAGAGAGATCCATCAATCTAAGAATGACAAATTTGATTCAAAAAAGCATGCAAAGCTAGTATTTTTCTTATAAGGATTACACAAATACACTATGTTTGCATCAACATAACATACTTGTCATGAATGCGACAACTTGAACTCTTACATGAGCTTATCTATGATTGAGACAAGCGAAAGAACTTGTATTCCTCTGTAATAAAGTCCCAACATACTTTTAAACACAACTAAAATCAGCAAAATAACCAATGAAGTGAAGGCAGCTGATTTCTTTAAAAAATTTCGCCAACATAAGACAAAGTTACACAATTTTGACTTAGTTGACACAACAAATTCTATTTTGTGATAGTATAACTTTCTATACAAATTTGTCTCATCTTCATGATTGTAAAATTACATCTAGATTATTGCTTTAGATCCAAATGATATACTTGTACCTATAGCTTACTTTTAACTTCATTAATTCTAGCATTAATTTATTTTTTAAAAGCAAATTTTTTAAAAGTAATCAATATCATATATCTTGAATATGGAGTTCCTCCATTCATTAAAGTGCATACCTAAAGTTATTCATTGTATACTCAATCTACAAACATAAAAGTAATGTTTTTTACCCATAGTATTATCACAAGTGGACATATATAAATAGAAGGTTATGATAATTACCAAAATGATGAATTATTTTATCATAGTCTCTCATTACATTTGGGGTATGTGCAGAATCATGAGAGGCCAAAAAGTGGTGATGTGAAAAAAAATGCATTTCTCATCCACCCAAAAATGCGAAAATTCGTGTTAACTTTATAGTAGGTCTAATTGTCAATACACCTGACCATGGCAAACACCTAAGTTGAAAGGTATCACATATTTGATATTTATGCATATAATACTATATATATAATATAATATATAATATATAATAGATAATAGATAATAATATATATTTAATATTATTATATATAATAATATATACTATATATAATATTATAATATCATAATATACATACACACATATAATTCCCCTATCATTATAAAAGAATGGGGTGAATATATTATAATATAAATTTAGGTTATTGATATAATTAATTTGCAAACTTTTAAAAATAATGGACTAATATA
Source organism: Chamaecyparis obtusa (assembly GCA_027943335.1). Classification (NCBI taxonomy): domain Eukaryota; kingdom Viridiplantae; phylum Streptophyta; class Pinopsida; order Cupressales; family Cupressaceae; genus Chamaecyparis; species Chamaecyparis obtusa. The sequence continues at coordinate 340,720 of BSBK01003519.1, read as the reverse complement.
TTCATACAACTAACCAATATTTTATTTATGTAAATGTTCAACATAGTAGCAAAGCAATTTTCCCCAAAAGTAGCCTATATTAAATTTTTCAAATTTTGGCTGCCAATTATTTTTTAGTCTACATTGAATTTTCAATCTTTGGGCACGTCACAATAGTGGGGAGAAATTATTTCAGGTGTAGAAAACACATTTAATTTTCCCATCCGAGGGATAGAAAATTGTCACCCTGATGTGAGTATGTTGGTTTGTTGGAAAGATCGTTACATAACTCCTTTTGACAATTGGGTGTCTCACTAACAAAGGCAGGCTAAAAACTATGTGCTAAAATGTTGACACACTTCTATGAGTCATTATATCCAAGATTGCTCAAGAATGAGGTCTCAAATAGCGACTCATAACTCTCTATTCATGGAGTGCAAGGGTTTGTAATGGAGGCCCTCATATTAGACTTAGTTTGTGCCCATGCAAGTACACCATAAAATGAGAGATTCAAAAAGAAAAGCAAGAATGCTAGTCTCCATGATCATCAAGTATGCATGCAAATGAAAATGGAAGCTAATCTAAATGATAACAATGCATGAAAGCAAACTAATCTATGAAAGGAAATGCTTATGCAAGATTATTCTATGAAAGGAAATATGAATCTAATCTAATATGCAAGTGCAAGAGTAATCTAAATGGATTGTCATGGAGGCATGAGAGAATAAGATAAGAAAAGAGAAGTTGCAATGTCCAACCTCAAGTGTTCAAATTCTCCTCCAAAATCGCTCTCCAAACTTGCATAACAATAACATAAATCTTGATCTCTAAAATCTTCATGAATAAAAATGAGAAGGAGAGGACTCCTTATAAAGGATTTTAGAAATGAATGGACGGTCAAGATTAAGAGGCAAAAAGAAATGAGCAATGGTGGAGATTAAATCTTGGTTGATCCATGTTCTCAAGATTCTCAAGAGGCAAAATCAATGGACATGGTTAAGAGGCAAAAAGATGTGTGGAAGAGATTAAGAGGCAAAAGGAAATCCACTCATCTTGGAAAGTGTGCATTCAATGTGAAGACAAAAAGTCTTTTTCTTTTTATTTTTATTTTATTATTTATTTATTATTTTTAGCAAAGTGGTTTCCATTATTTAATTAAAAGTTTTATTTATTTATTTAAAAGAGATTTGTTCTTTTAATTAAATGTGGCTTAGGATAAAGTGATTTTATTATTTAATTAAAAAGGATTTATATTTAATTAAAAGAGAGCATGTTCTCTTAATTAAATAAGATTATTTTATTTTTTATTTTTTATTTTTTTAATTAAATAAGGCTTAAAATAAAATGACCAAACCTTAGGAAATATTAAAATATTTGAATTAATTACGATTTGATCAAGAAAATTGATTTAAATTGAAAATATTGCAAAGCATTGATTCAAGAAATTGATAAATTGATGAATGGGGGCCGAAAGTCTAAGCGACCATTTTAGGGGGCATATACAAAAACTTGATGTTTTATTAAATGAATGGGTGTTGCATTATATAGGTGGTATTTATAGTTTGGTAACTACATAACACTACTAAATCAATATGAATTATATTGTAACTAATAGACAGTTACACCAAATCAATGGTATTACAGTAACATTCCCCTCCTTAATATATTGATCCTAAAGACATCAAAATCACCTTTCCTTAGGGACCCCCCTTAAGGCTTACATAACAAAAAAAGGTTAATTACATGATATGAATACATATGTTGAGAAAATATTATTCCAAAGTAGAAAATCATGAATCATGCAAGGCTCCATTAAGTTGTCTCTTGACCCTCTGAAAGGTGTAGCTTCGAGTTGTATTCTTAATCTCTCAGTCTCAAACTCTTGAATCACAAAGTCTTGAATTATTCAACAATGATCCCTAAGAGATGCGACATATCTTTATAATTGTCTAGTGACCATGAAAGGGTATAATTCTTGATCATATACTCTGAATCTCATTGGAAAACAATCCATATTGAGCACAATATCAAGTCCCAAACTTGTCTCAAAAATGAAGCTTCACAAAACATGTATTCTTCAAATTTGTCAGCGTTAGAAAACAAAACAAAGTAGAAAACCAAAAACTCCAAAAATGCTTCTCATACAGAATACCATCTCAGAGCAAGAAGTTGACTTGAGATTATGGAAGTTCCTTCATCCTCTGATGGCGCCAACCTCCAAAATTGAAGGTTCAAAGCATAAAATTGTGATTAATAGGAGAATCATTAACTATCTCTCCATCATCTGAAGTATCTTCATCTTCAATGCAAGAAACATTGCCTTCATCAAATTGTTCTTTCATTTTTCCTTTAAGAACATCACTAGCTCTAGTTCTACAAACCCGACCATTTTTCTTACAGTAAAATCATTTATTGTCTCTTCTATTTTTTATCTGACCATTTCTTATTACTTCGTGAATATAATGCTTTGTCTATTTGATGGTCTTCTTCTATAACTTACTTCATCCTCTTTTCTTCAACTAGAAGACTTGAAATCATATAATTGATTTGACTGAGCATAAAGACAACATTACTATATTTTGAAGATAAGCTATTTAACTGGGTGGCCTTATGATGCAGGAGCATCCTGGGTGTAAGAGCAATCTTGCATCACCCAAAAATATTTCTATTTTTATTTTCAATAAGGGCTATTTTGTGCAGAGCTGCTATTTATGGAAAGTTACTATTTTTGGTAATTTTCATCTGTGCTCAGAATGATCTAATTTCTTTCTTGGAGGTTCATTTTGGTCATATAAGTCTGCCAGTAAAGTTTCATTTCCAGATCAAGTGCATGTTGGAAGATATTGAAGATTTTCGGTATTGGCAGCAGGGTACAGAAACTTTGGACTCAGTTTTGAAGGCTTTAGAGACCCCGGATGAGGTCAAAAATTTGGGTGACAGGCGCTTGCGCGGGTCAAGCCTGTAGAGTGCTTCATGGCATTTTCGAAATGGGGTTATAATAGCCGATCGGGTCAACTGGTGATGACTTATGGTCTTCGGAAGTTGGGCCACCCGAAATGGCAGAAAATAATTTTCTTCAAAATTTTTGTTCGGGTTTCAAAGGTTATCTTGAGCCGACTATGATGTAATAAAATGTAAAATAAAATAATTCTAAGTTTGGTCGGCCTTATTGGCTAAAAATTCTAGAACCTTCCCAGGCGGTGGAAAAATTGCCTATATAAGGAAGGCTGTATTATTGTCTTAGGCAGTTCAGAATAGTTCAGGGTAGTAGATCTGGGTATTGATTTGAGGCTTTGTCCTATAGAATGTTGTAAGGAATGCCCATGTGGCTTTGCATATTGTAATTCTGAAAGTTTGTAATTCCACATTTGTGGAGATAATAAGAAGCTAATTTTCTGTTCTTGCATATTGTTGTTGTTGTTTCTCTATTTCTGTTATGTGTTTGTGGTATTAAGGGGAGCACCCTTCATCAAGTGGTATCAGAGCAGGTTTTCTTGAGTGTGTAAACAGATTGCCGACTGTGAGGCAGTTTGCACCAGGACCGTGGTTAGGGTTTCAGCACGCATCGCAAAAATACCTCCATGAAGAGAACGTGGCGGAAGACCTGGTGCTGTGACACCTGAGGTTAGAGAGCTGCAGAGACAAGTGCGAGCATTGCAAGAAGAGATTCGTAGAGGGATGAATCTTAATGTCAGAGATGAAAGCGAGGATGAAGCCGAAGAAGAATATGAAGCAGGAGAAGTTGAAATTGTGAACCAGGAGGAAGAAAGACTTTTTCGGGCCATTTCCAAGATCGGGAAAAGACCTAAGATTGAGGTTCCTACATTTTCTGGAAATCTTAACCCAGAGGAATTGATTGACTGGATCAATGAATGTGAGGAATATTTTGAGTACGAAGATGTTGACGATCCTGATAGGGTCAAATTTGTGAAGGTCAGACTGAAAGGTCATGCGAAGATCTGGTGGCAAGAAATTCAATTGGAGCGAAATAGAAGAGGGAAAGATAAAATCACGAGATGGGATCGGATGGTGGATAAATTGAAGCGACAATTCATTCCTGTTGATTATGAACTTGACCTACTGAAGAAAATGCAGAGTTTGAAGCAAGCAGGAAGATCTGTTCAGGAGTATACAGAGGAGTTCTATCGACTTCTCATCAGAACAGGCCATGCAGAAGCTGATAAGGAGAAAGTTGCCCGATACCTTAATGGGTTAAGGCCAAGCATTCAGGAGGAGCTGAATCTGGTTCGAATGAACAGTATTGAAGAGGCATACCAGTTTGCCCTAAAAGTAGAGGAAAAGCTGAATAAGAAGTTTGAGAGCAGATAAAACAAAAGAGGTCGCGGTGGACGATCTGGTGGACGGTCATATGGTGGCCGAAATGAAGATCCAAAAAAGAAGGACGAGGCAAGTAGCAGTCAGAATCAGAGAGGAAATAATTCCAATCATTTTCAGGATCAGAATAATAAAGATCAGAGAGGAAGAGGAAGAGGACAGGGATCTGGAAGAGGTGGCTTCCGTGGAACATGTTTTCACTGTGGAGAAGAAGGTCATAGGGCATTTGAATGTCCTCAGCGCCAAGGCAGAACAGACAGGAGAAATGAAGGCCAGGCTAGAGTTGCACATGTAGATGAAGATGCCAGATTATCAAATTCTGAAGATGCTGAAAGAGGAGAAACATTGATTAACAGAAGAGTCCTGTTGAGTGGTGAGAATGAACCTGAGCAAATGAGGAGCTTGTTTCGCACCAGGTGCAAGTGTGAAGGTAAATGTTGTGATGTGATTATCGATAGTGGAAGCACTGACAATTTGGTGTCAGAAGATATGGTGACAAAGTTGAAGCTCAAGAGATAGAAACACCCACATCCATATCGGATTGCCTGGGTACAAGATGACCACAAGGTCATGGTCAATGAACAATGCCTGGTGAAGTTCAAGATTGGCGGATACCAAGATGCGGTATTGTGTGATATCATATCTATGGATGCATGTCATATGTTGTTGGGTAGACCGTGGCAGTTTGACAGATGTGTTGTACACGATGGTCGTGCGAATACCTATTCCCTGACAAAGGATGGAGTGCGACATAAGCTAAAGCCATTGAAGGAGACCGAAGAAAAGGTATGTGATAATGCAAGAATAACATTTGTTGATGGAAGAAAATTCTTAGATGGTATGAGGCATGAGCATGTGTGTTTTGCTTTAATTCCAAAAGTTGGTAAAGAAGAAGCAGAGGATGTACCTGTAGAGGTTGCAGATTTGTTGAATGAGTTTCAAGATATTGTATCTGATAATGTACCCGATGGATTACCACCGGTAAGGAAGATCAGTCATCAGATGGATTTGATTCCAGGAGTCAATTTGCCAAACAAGACAGCACACAGAATGACACCAGCAGAAAGTGAAGAGTTGAACAGACAAGTACACGAGTTATTGCAGAAAGGGTTGATTCGAGAGAGTCTGAGTCCCTGTGCTGTACCAGCGGTATTAGCATCAAAGAAGAATGGAGAGTGGAGGATGTGTACAGATTCCAAAGCAATAAACAAGATCACAATCAAGTATAGGTTTCCATTGCCACGAATGGATGATATTATGGATTGTTTGAGTGGAGCTGTGTATTTCTCAAAGATAGATCTGAAGAGTAGATATCACCAGATTCGGATCAGAGAAGGAGATGAATGGAAGACTGCCTTCAAGACAAAGGAAGGACTATATGAGTGGTTAGTCATACCTTTTGGGCTAACCAATGCACCGAGCACTTTCATGCGGCTCATGAACGAGGTTCTGAAAAAATTTCTGAGTAAGTTTGTCATTGTTTACCTAGATGATATTTTGATTTTTAGCAAGACATGGGAGGAACATATGATGCATATTCGTATGGTGTTTGAGAAGTTGAGAGAAGAGAAATTGTTGATTAATTTGAAGAAGTGCAGTTTTGTGAAGAAAGAGTTAGTGTATTTTGGATTTGTAGTTTCAGCAGAAGGTCTAAAAATGGACCCAGAGAAGGTACAGGCTATCCTTGAATGGCCTACTCCAAGGAGTGCTACTGAGGTAAGATCTTTTCATGGTTTGGCTAGCTTTTACAGAAAATTTATCAAAAATTTTAGCAGTATTTGTGGTCCCTTGACTGAAACAATGAGAGGGGATAGAAAAGAGTTTAAGTGGACTAATGGGGCAGAAAAGAGTTTTCAATTGTTGAAACAAAAAGTTACAGAACAACCTGTTTTAGCACTTCCAGATTTTAATAAGGTGTTTCAAGTAGATTGTGATGCTAGTGGTACTGCAATAGGAGCTGTTATGAGCCAAGAAGGTAAACTTGTTTCTTATTTCAGTGAGAAGTTAAATGATGCCAAGAGGAAATATTCTATTTATGATCAGGAATTTTATGCTATAGTTCAGGCATTAAAGAAGTGGAGACATTATCTACTTCTTAAGGAGTTTGTGTTATATACCGATCATCAAGCTTTGCAATATTTGAATAGTCAAGAAAAATTGAATCAAAGGCATTTGAAATGGGTTGAGTTTTTGCAGAGTTATACATTTGTTTTGAAACACAGCAGTGGAAAGTCTAATAGGGTTGCAGATGCTCTTAGCAAAAGGCAACTATTGCTGACAGAAATGCAGATTGAAGTGGTTGGGTTCAAGGAACTCAAGAATTTGTATCCAGAGGATCCTGATTTTGGTGAAGCTTGGAAAGCTTGTACAGAACCTGTTACTCTAGACAGGACGAAATGGTTGGATTTCATCATCCAGGATGATATGCTATTCAGAGGGAGTCAGTTGTGCATTCCACGAAGTTCTATGAGGGAGAATCTCATCAAGGAGAAGCATAGCGGAGGATTGGCTGGACATTTTGGTCGTGATAAAACCCTTGGTTTGGTTAGTGAGAATTATTATTGGCCACAGTTGCAGCAAGATGTCAAGAAGTTTGTACAAAGTTGCAGAGTATGTCAGATGGCAAAAGGAGTGAAGCAGAATACAGGGTTGTATCAGCCATTACCTATACCAGAGAAGCCTTGGGAGGATATCAGTATGGACTTCGTTCTTAGTTTACCAAGAAAACAGCGAGGACATGATTCAATTTTTGTGGTGGTTGACAGATTTTCAAAGATGGCACATTTCATTCCCTGCAAGAAGACTAATGATGTTGTTCATGTAGCAGAATTGTTCTTCAGAGAAGTAGTGAGACTTCATGGTTTTTCAAAGACTATAGTTTCAGATCGGGACACTAAGTTTGTTGGATATTTCTGGCGTACGTTGTGGAAGAAGTTGAAGACAGATTTGAAGTTCAGTTCATCACATCATCCACAGACTGATGGACAGACAGAGGCGGTGAATAGAAGTTTGGGAAATTTGCTGAGATGTTTGGTTGGAGATAAGCCAACAGGATGGGATTTGATTTTACCACAGGCAGAATTTGCATACAATAATTCTGTCAATAAGAGCACTGGTAAATCACCATTCCAGATTGTATACGGAAGTAGTCCAAGAAATGCATCTGAATTGAGAAAGATAGATAAAGGAGAAATAAGTAGTGCTGAAGCTGAGGATTTTGCAGAACACTTGAAGAACATCCATGGGGAGGTGAGGAAGCATATTACCAAGATGAACGCACAGTACAAGGCTAAGGCGGATGAGAAAAGGAGGTATAAGGAATTTCAGGTTGGTGATGAAGTCATGGTTCATTTGCAGAAGGAGCGGTTTCCAGTTGGTACATATAACAAGCTGAAAATGAAGAAGTTTGGACCATGTAAGATACTAAAGAAACATGATTCAGGAAACGCATATGAGGTAGAATTGCCTACTGAGCTAAATATTTCACTAGTGTTTAACATTTCAGATTTGACAGAGTATCATGAAGGAGGTGTTGAAGATGAGATCATAGCAGCACAGTGGAGTATTCCAGCAACTAGTTCAGACACTAAGGAGATCGAAGATATACTGGACAGTCGTGTTGGCAGAAGCACAAGGAATAGGACATATGAAGAATATCTGGTCAAGTGGAAAGGACGACCTGTTGAAGATTCATCATGGTTGACAAAGGAGGAGGTTAGCCGTCTTGGTTTTCCTCTGCACACCTGAGTCGTGACAGGGTCACTTCTCAAATTACCCCGGGTGTCTGATGCAGGAGCATCTTGGGTGTAAGAGCAATCTTGCATCACCCAAAAATATTTCTATTTTTATTTTCAATAAGGGCTATTTTGTGCAGAGCTGCTATTTGTGGAAAGTTACTATTTTTGGTAATTTTCATCTGTGCTCAGAATGATCTGATTTCTTTCTTGGAGGTTCATTTTGGTCATATAAGTCTGCCAGTAAAGTTTCATTTCCAGATCAAGTGCATGTTGGAAGATATTGAAGATTTTCGGTATTGGCAGCAGGGTACAGAAACTTTGGACTCAGTTTTGAAGGCTTTAGAGGCCCCGGATGAGGTCAAAAATTTGGGTGACAGGCGCTTGCACGGGTCAAGCCTGTAGAGCGCTTCATGGCGTTTCCGAAATGGGGTTATAATAGCCGATCGGGTCAACTGGTGATGACTTATGGTCTTCGAAAGTTGGGCCACCCGAAATGGCGGAAAATAATTTTCTTCAAAATTTCTGTTCGGGTTTCAAAGGTTATCTTGAGCCGACTATGATGTAATAAAATGTAAAATAAAATAATTCTAAGTTTGGCCGGCCTTATTGGCTAAAAATTCTGGAACCTTCCCAGGCGGTGGAAAAATTGCCTATATAAGGAAGGCTGTATTATTGTCTTAAGCAGTTCAGAATAGTTCGGGGTAGTAGATCTGGGTATTGATTTGAGGCTTTGTCCTACAGAATGTTGTAAGGAATGCCCATGTGGCTTTGCATATTGTAATTCTGAAAGTTTGTAATTCCACATTTGTGGAGATAATAAGAAGCCAATTTTCTGTTCTTGCATATTGTTGTTGTTGTTTCTCTATTTCTGTTATGTGTTTGTGGTATTAAGGGGAGCACCCTTCATCACCTTAGCATCATCATCATCAATAGGAACTTTAACCTCTACAGGTTTCCTAATAAGAGATCTTAAATTGCTTATATGATTTGACATTGTTATTCCATCTTCTATTTTGAACCTAAACGAGTGAAGCTTTAAAGAAAACTTTGCATTAACTTCTTTTGCTCCAAACAACTTATTTAGATCATCCCAAACGTCTGCAGAAGATCTATCTAAACATATTTGATGAACTTCAAAATCTACAAGAGCAAGACCAATATTAGATTTGGCTTTGTCATCTCTACCATTTCAATCCAACAAATTGTTTACATCTATAGGTGGTTTTTATTTTCCACTTACTATACCCCGTTAATTTTATTCATTAATTTTATTTGAATCTTAATCTCAATGTATGAAAGTAAAAACTAGAATATTTATCCATTAGAAGCTCCATTTCAAAACAATACAATCCAAGTTAAAGCTATACTGGAACAAAAACACACATGATGCAAAGACTCACCAAGTTCTGCACACAGCCACGTTGAGACAAAGGGAAGCATGATCTCAAAATATTATAAATTCCATCAAGCCTATATGATCATTTCTAAGTCCAAACAAATATCACCCACACACGCTCAAAGGATGGCAATGACTCAAACTTCAAAGGTGCTTTAATGATGATTAACATTCAAAGATATAATATTTAAAAACCAGAGGTATGTTGGATATGATATTTTTTTGGAGTAGCCTCATAGTACATCATACTATCACTTTCGCATGATCACATCATAATTGAAAACTCTTCTTTCAATATTGCATCACACTATCATAGATAAAACATCTTTCTCTTGTAGGTTATTGCAACCTCCATAACAATGGCGTCACCATTCTTGAAACTATGGTCCACTTCCAAATCATATTTGGAATCCAAATGAGGTTGGTCACCGCACCACCTCTTCACACCTTCTATATTTCCCTTATTTTTTTGCAAACAAACAAGCACTCCCATCATTGTAGAGGTATTGGAACACTAATTGTGCTATGATACCACTTAAAGGTGGGCTAAAAACTTGATGTTTTATTCAATGAATGGACATTACATTATATAGGTGGTATTTGCAATTTGGTAACTGCATAACACTACTAAAGTGATATGAACCATATTGTAACTGATAAATAGTTAGACCAAATCAATGGTATTACGCCAACAAGATGCCGATTATTTTTCAAAATTGAATTTTTAGTCCTCAAGCATGTCACAATAGTTGGGAAAACAATTTCTCAGGTGTAGAAAACACACTGAATTTTCTCATTAGAGGAACAAAAAAATGACACCCTGGTGTGAGTACGTTGGTTTTTCAAAAATACATTGTAAAACTTTCTCTGACAATTAGGTGTCTCATTGACAAAGGAAATGAACCCTATTTCTTTTGAAAAGACCATCAAAGAGATAAGAGAGATGTGTCCCCAATGGTTGTCTTATGTTATATCAGACATAGTAAAACATAACTCCTACCAACATGTATTTGTCTTGTTGATGCTGAAAATACACATTGTTTTCTAGAAACCTCCATCAGGGAGACAATAGAAGAAGTTCATCTGATGGAAGCCTATCTCACTAAAATTGAATTTTCATTGGGGGACCCATAATAAGTCTTCCCAACCAAGGATCGAATCACTAATGGAAATGGTGGTGTTTTATTATATTTGACTTGGTATATATTTTTTTAAATGTTACTTTTAGTATGGGACATATCAGATATCTGATACATGTAGATATGAAATCCAAATATACAACAGTTGTGGGTCATTTTAACCCATGAATTTTGCAAAAATGAATCCAATATCTAAAGCTTCTCTGATATCCAATCTGGTTGAGGGTAATTCTTGGTGAAACCAATGTCCAAGTATGATTTGTTTTGCATTTTTATCCATTTTTTGTTAGTTACTTGTATTTTTTAGTGAGATTTTTTGTTTTTTGTTTAAATTAAATTATTTTAATGTGAAATTGTTTAGTTTATTTAAACTACATGTTAATTATATGAAATTACAAATTAATCAGGTATGGTAGATAATATTGTTAATCCTAAGCTTGGAAATCCACACCTCGAAAATCCACAGCCCACAAACCCATAGGCACAAAACCCTCTAGTCGTAACCCTTAACCTATAGAAGACCTTATAACTGATAATTTGAATCAATTAAGGGTCATTAGAGATATGTATAATAGGATCCCTAGATTATCCCCAATGTTTAATACATTGGATTCAATAATACAAAATATAGAGACCCTCCCCACACAACATAATGTTGTACTTTGAAGGTGAGATGCCATGCATGCCCAATTTAATGATGGGTTGGATTATGATGGGGTGGAGGTCCTTGGAATCATGAAAGAAAAAATACTTTCCCTATTTGTGAATTCCTATATTGGACAACCATGTGATCACAAAAAATTGAAGTTTTCCATGAGATGGTGTACACATGCTAATATGCAAGACAACTTCTAGGATTGTTGGTGGATGGTTTTTAATAAACCACCAAACAACAATATGGATGTTCCATTTTAGAATATAAAAAAAACTATATTCTAAGTTTGTGTTGGGTCATCACACAAAGTACTAGAGTATGAGATCATTTATGTGCGTAGACAGTGGCATGCCCTAGGATACACCAGACATGTCAAGTAGTGCACGACCCATTTATTCCCCCTCCTCTAATTTCTCCCCCTCCTATAGTGCACCATCCATAAATTATTCCATGGGCTGCTTCGCAAACCATTAGGGATGTTTTCACTCTTTGATCAACCATTTGATTATGCAGATTGTGCCACTAGTGCAACCACATGTTGATGATGTTGGCCATGGATCTAGTGGTGCTGACATATTCTCCTTGGGTGCACATATTTGTGTGCCCATACTTGCACTACGTATGCTTGGGTCCCCTCGATTACCTTGTCGAGGAACCTATAGACACATCAGAGTATGAGGTGCATAATATGGTCACATGGGCTTAACTTAGTGAACTTGGGTTATAGAACATGTGTTTGTGTCATACTAAACAATCCCCCTATTTTGAAAAAATATTGCCCTATACTCCTTTTTTGCCACTCCCTCCTAATACAAAGTCCAAATAAAAAAACTCCCCTATTTTCGGCCAGAATAATTTTTTTCTTTAGCATTTTTCATACCCCATTATATTTCTATCTTATCTTATGATAAAAATTTGGCTAGGTTTTAAGAAAAAGTATAGAGATTTTGTTATAAATAATGTATTTTCTAGCCTGTATGTTTAAACCTACAATTCAATAGGTTATGTTGTTTTAATGGTCAAAATAGTCACCACTAAGATTTTGTATTTGATCAAGTCCCTCCATAGGCTAAAGCTACTGAAGTTTTCTTTACCTAATGACCCATGCAGGGATAACTTTAAGAAACCCCCTTTTAGGAAAAAGTGTAAAATCCTGGCGAATCGTACATTATTTTAAGGGGGAATTTATTTTAATGCAGGCGAATTTTTTTCAAATCCACGATTTTTCATAGTTTGTATTGGCGATTTTTTCCCCACCGAAAGAAAATTTCATAAATTGATGGCGAATAATTTTCTTTTGAAGTAAAAAATTATAATATATGAGGCAAATAATTTTCTTTTGAAGTAAAAAATTATAATATATGAGGCGAATGATATTGTTTTGAAGGGAAAAAAAATAATTGTATTGGCAAATTTTATGTACTGTTTAAAAATTTATTTATTTTATTGGCTAATCGTTCGCTAATTATGGGAAAAAAAATATTTTATTGGTGATTTTTAAAAGATGGGACATAACACGGACATGTAACCTAACCTAACATACATAGTCATACTTTATTTTATAATGTTAAATGTATTATTTGAGACCGTTTGATGATCCAAGATCAATGGCTGAAGTTTAATTTCGGCCCCAATTTCTTGAAGGAAACAAAGTTGTTGAGGAAGTCACCAGAATGTTGACACGTAGCAAATTAGGGTTGTCAACTTGTCTACAGACTATAGTGTACACATGTTGGTATCGATAATCATGGTCCTATTACTATAGTGCAACTTTGAACCTCTTAACTCGGTAAGAAATAAATGCCTTGTTAGTGACAAGCAACATTCTTTAGCTATCACAGACCACTTCCAAATTTGTACAGGCGATCTAACCAATTTTTGATAGTTTTGCATTTATGGGAAATATTTATTGCCAGATATGAAAGATTAAGGACAAAATTTTAATTTCTCACACGCATGCATTTAGGGGAAAGATTTAGAGGCATATTAAGGACAATGGATTTAATACCATTAAAGACAAAATAATTTATTGCTAAGTAACGATCAAGGATTGAAGGGCTATTTATAGACAATCGAGCTTCATTATTCATCGATTCGTCTTTGGCCTTTGCTAGATAATTTGTTTGTTTAGGGTCTGCAGTCTACAAATAATTTATTTTTAAGTTTTCTAAAGTTTTACTGTTTCAGATGGACACTCCAATTAGGCTTAGATGCACATCTGTGGAGGCCCAGAAGGCCTTTCTGGGTTCCTTTTCTGATGAAACCTTAGAATCTATTTGTAAGGAGGGTGGGTCTTTCGTAATAGAGGCTGTTAAAATGGTGTTGGGACAAGAGTTTCTGAACAATGAAGATAGGCACTGGGTCAACATGGACATTACATCTCATTTTTTGGCATCTCTTCTTGACCTCGAAAGAGAGAAGGTGGACATGTTAATACTGTTGAGGAGGGTTTTTAAAGAAGAATACCTGGGGGACAACGTTAATGTTGTCATGTTCATAGAAATAGGGGTGGGGATCCCTTGGGCAAGTGAAATACCCAAGCTTCTCCTCCCAGGCTAGAATGTGGCCATGTAACCTTTTCTGTTGGGCCTGACTGCTGGGCAGTTGAAGCGCCATAGGAAATGGGCGTTGATTGCCAGGGATTTTCTTCGTAAGTGGTTTATGCTTGACAAAGAGGAGGCTCAGGCGGGGCAATACGGGTGGCTTGATGAATTCTCATAGTTAATCCTCTCTGCAGAATTCTACTTAGATGGAGCCGAAGGACAAAATCATTAGTGGAGTACTAGTGGTTTTTTTTTATAAAAACATACCTTGTTTATGGGTTTTTTTTTGTTTATAGTAGGTTTCTCTTTGTAGTATTGTACTGGAAGTGGACAATGTAATTATAATTTTATGAAAAAGTACAATGAAAATTTTGCAAGCTTTAGCTCATTTCAATTTGTGTTTTATGGGTACAAAAAATGGTTTTTAGACTTCTCTGTCACTGTGATTGCAATATTTTAATTAGTTGCTTTATCTGTGTATTTGACATGTATGATGTAACTTGTAAGTATGTTTCAGTAGAAATAAGGAAATGTTCAAATGATGCTGATGGTATTTCCATTTTTAAATCTGAATATTTAAAATGTATCACAGTTGTACAATGTAGATAGTTGTAGTTAATATGAAAGATTTACAGAATTTTGAAGGACAAATGAATTAATAAGGTTTGAGAAAGAATTTATGGTTTTCTAATTATAATGTATGAGAGTTATATGTGATTATAATTATCAACGTTAAAGTTATAATCAATAAAAAATATCATTTTAACATTAAGTATACTATATAATCAATTTGAAGGACAAATGAATTAATAAGGTTAGAGAAATAATTTATGGTTTTCTAATTATAAGGTATGAGAATTATATGTGATTATAATTATCAATGTTAAAGTTATAATCAATAAAAAATATCATTTTAACTTTAAGTATACTATATAATCAATAAAAAATATTACTTTAACTCATGTTTGGGAGAATTGTTACTATTCAATTAAATAACTTTAAATGTTATTAACTTATTATCCATTATTAATTAATATCTATAAAGGAAATAATAACAGTATAACATTTAACAATGTCTATTGCAAATAACTACTGTTGGATGAGCACAGATCGACGATGTACAATGGACTTTGGGATGAAAGGGAAAAGCAACCCCATCTTTTCAAACCCATTTCAGAATCATGACACGTGTCACTAAACACATTCTACTCATAGTCTCACACAGTCTACCAACAATGTCATTTCAATTTGATGATAACATGACACGTCTGACTCGTGAGGTGAGTCAGGCCAACTAGGTGAGTTAATGGGACCCACGGGGCCACCACACCACTCAGTGCACTCCCAAGATAGTGACTAACAATGATATAATGATTGTTGGATGATTGTAGATCAACAACCGAAGTTATATTTTAGGCCAAAAGGAAAAAGAAACCCCCATCTTTTCAAACCCATTCCGAAATCATGACACGTATCACTAAACACGTAACATGTTCCACTCGCAGTCTTGCATGATCTACCAACAATGTCATTTGATGATGACATGACATGTTTGACTCATGAGGTGAGTCAGTCATCAGGTGACTAGGTGAGTTAATGGGACCCACTGGGCCACCACACCAGATAGTGACTAACACTAACATTATGACCATTGGATGATTGTAGATCAATGATCGAAGCTATATTTCAGGCTGAAAGGGAAAAGAAAACCCATTTTTGCAAACCCATTACGAATTCATGATGTGTGTCTAGTTGTCCACTCACACGGTCAGTGAAAGTGACAAGTGTGACGACTATAGATTGTACAATTTTGGCGCTTTAAGTTTCACTTTGCAAGCTAATTTTTCATTTATAAGTATAAGTAGTATGCAGATTTGGAAAGGGGTTACAACTTACAGATTCTTAATTTCTAGGTTGAGGATTGAGGTCTAAGCAAAGAAACAAAGTCTCTCAGCTCTCTTCCCATTCATAGTCTGCAAAAATTGAAACTAAGGGCAACGGGTAACTACTAAAATCCTGAACACCTACGTCCCGCATTTTAAATTTTTCAAATCTCTTGATTTATAACTTTACTGTTTATATTATATATAAAAAATTAGCCTGTTAGGGTTTAATTTTGAATCACCCCTATAAATTGTAGGCTTGTAGCTGTGTATAAATATTTGAATTTTCCTACAAGTAAATATTGATACTGGATACCAACTTACCACGATGGGCAAAACAAATACCAAGAATAAGACTATGAGTAAAAGGCCAAGTCAGATAATAGAATTCCACAATCTGCTTAAAACACCAGGTTTCACTGATTTATTCCATGATATTTATGATCCTATTATTCATGGAAATAAGGGAATAATGGAAATTAGATTTGCACTTGAAACCAAGTGGAACGATCCAAACAAGGGTTCAAAATTTTATTCATTTAACCCCATGGTAAATGCAACTGCAATTAAAATTGGACTGTGGGTTGTTGGGTCGACACGCATGGCGTTACCTCAAGTATTCCCTTGCCCAAAAATTGCCATGGTCTTTTCCGACAATTATGATGAAAATAGAAAAGCAATTGTGAATAAAAATACTCAAGAGGAAATTTTGTCCATAACTGAGAGTGAATTTGCTAGTCTGTTGAACCTAGAGTTTGAACAACAAAACTCAAACGTGCACATTGACCTAGGAAAGCTGGCAGAGGATTATGAAAAATTAGATGCAACACAGAGAGATTCTTATATCAAAGGAATAACAAGAAATTCTAGTTTGAGTCTAGATCATAAGCCTCCTTATGATTATGAAATTTTTGTGCCATGGGCACAGGACAATATTTCCTTGCTAGCATTTTGTTTGGGATTGGATAGTAACAAAAAAGTGGGTGCCAACATTCTTGAAATGCTTTTTCATACTCATTTTGAAAAAGAACCAGTAAAATATTGTTTTATTGAGCACATTGTTCGTTGCATGCAAGATCAATTACTAATGAATCAAAGAGGTTCAGAGAAGACATTTAGATTCACAACCTGCTTGTGCTATCTTCTCTTAGCAAAGCATCGTGCAATATTTTAGACAAACAAGCTTTGCAGTCAGGGCCAAAATCCAATATATGAGTGGACACCTCAGATAAGGATGATTGATAACAGAAGGAACTACAACAATTTTGTAGACTTATTTTTGGCACCAATGTACCATAAAATTACAGGCACTCAAATGCCTAGATTTCCTGTTACTTGTAGAAATTGCATTCAACTCGGAAGTCAAATACAATTGGCTGACTGGTACTTAATGGAAGAGTACACTGTGTTAAGGTTTTATGGTTCAGTGGTAGAACCCTACAAACTTCCAATACATGTAATAGAGAGGGTATTTGCATTGGAATATGTATGGAAGATGGAGAGCACAAATGTACTCTTTAATGGTCAGCAAAAGAAAATGACATTTCCTTCCTTGCCTTTCTCCTTTGGAGGGTTCACATTTGAGAGAAGAGGATTCAAAGTGGTAGAAGCCTTTTTTTCAATTTTTTGCTTTGATGTTGACAGTCACTGGTAGTATGATCCACTCAACATAATTGGAACAAAGCTTAGAGAGAATGGGAACTTTGCAAGAAAATGTCAACATAAAAGTATGCCATTGATTGAAAAATTTAAAAACATGGAGTCCTGGGATGAGGTCAAAAGAGAGATGGAGAAATATGTTGTTGAAAATAATGTGTCAATATAGGAATTGTCATCACAAATAATGGAATTGCACAAATAGAAAGGAAAAGTGCAGGCCATGACATCATCCAATTTCTACTAGATAGCTGCTCAACCATCTACAAAATCTATTCCAAAAGAGCTAATGGATGAATGTATGGATGATAATTGGACTTGAACCAAAAAAAATTATTTTTGGGAAATGAGGAAGAATCTCGGTGAGCCAAAGACCTTTGCAGATCTTTATGAGGTGGAAGAGGATACAATGTTTAGCGAATTGTGGAATAAGGAGCATCTAGTTGAAGCATATCACGACGATGATGATGACTATGACCAGGATTCTTTGAATCCCACATCCAGTACAGTATATTCAATTAGTATAGGAGTTGATGAGTCCACAAAACTTCAATATACCAAAGGGGTAGATATTGTAGAAAAAATGGGCTACCTGGGTTTTGGTGGTCTAGGTCCCAGTGGACAAGGGGTTTGGTCTACACCTGACCCAACAGCTCCACCAAAACATGGTGAGAAACCAGGCCTTGGGCTTGGAGTTCAATCATCATATTCATCAACTCAGTCAATTCCATTTGTTCCAGCTTCAAATACAGTTCCACCTGTTCTAAGCACTCAGATTCAATCTGAATCAATTGCCACTCCCACAACTGTGGATATCATCAGTACAACTACAACTAGTGGTCCAAAAAGGACATCACAGATAGACATGAAAACAATGGTTCCCAAAGATTAAGGCAGTGTAAAGAAGCAAAAGGTTATGACAAGTATTAGTACAACACTGCCAATGGTGATTGTGAGTCCAACAATTGCCCAACCTTCCAAACAAAACCCTCAGAACAGCCCAAAAACTCCACTTGTAATGGGTCAGGGTGTTGCTAATCCTCATGGTGGAATTAGCAGAACCATAGGCAACATAGGTGGAAGCTCATACATCAGTACAAGTGCTATTTCACCATTCAAACATTCAATTGTGTCACAAAACCCTGATTTTTGTTACAATTATTTTGTAACTAACTATGAACAATAAAAAAATAGGAATAGAAAAAATAGTAAGACAATGAAGATGGAAGAAGTTGTTGCAGCTCATGATGCAGAACCTGCATCCAATAGGTTATTTCCCACATATGGCCCAAATAAAGATATGATGGAATTCATGGTTGTTATACCCCCAACTAGAGATAACAATCTACCAAAGAGTCAGTTAGATCCATCTCAATTTCAAGTTAGCACCCTCCAAATGGATTTATCCAAAATTAAAAATGTGGACAAGATAAATGTGTTGAAAATGACCAACCAAGTGGTCTACAGTTCAGTGATGAAGTTAGAGAGAGAGAAAGGAAAGCTTTAGGGCACAATAGATAAGTTAAAGGCAGACCTGGCAAATGTAAAGGAAAATGAGAAAGCAGCAAAAAATAGGTGCAAATAATTAAAGAGAAAGATAAAAAATTCATCCTCTAAAGAAGTAATTGGATAGCAAGAACATATGGACGCAGAACTGAAAACTCTGAGGGAACAATTGGAATAGAGCGAAAAAAAACTCGAGGATGAAAAAGCCTCTTCATTAAGTTTATACAAAAACTTGGAGAATGCGGGACAGACAAACAATAACTTAAAGAAAGAATTGGAGAATGAGAGGGTAAAAACAAAATAGTGGGAAGAGAAAGCAGAGAAAATAAAACAACATAGTGAACACCAATTCTTAGAAATGAGAGTTGACCTAAAGAAGGAAAATAATACAATTAAAAATTATGAAAACAACTTGAATGACCATGTAAATAATATAGTCAAGAAAATTAAAAAATTCTTCTGGGGGCAAATAAAGATATTTGGTGATAGGTTGTGTGATTGGTTTGAACTGAATGAAACTCTTACATATGTTTTTGGGAAGCTGAAAGAGCACATTGAGAAGAACAAAAGTTTTTGTCAAAGATAGAAAATTGCAAAGCAGATTATGCAAGAAATCAATAGAACCAGTGACAGGCATTTGGCAAGCAAGGGAATTAAGGACCACGTTGGTGCAACAATAAAGGTGACCTCTATCTTTCAAAAATGTCAGAAACTAACAGAAGAAGAAGAAAATCTTGCCTTATTCTATCCAAAGCTCACCAAGATGAATAGTAAAACAACCAAATTGATATCTCTTGGTTTTCTGAGTCTTGGTCCTGATTACTCATCAATGAATTTCATTGGAAGAGAAGCTTACAAAAAATGTTGGAGGACACAATGAATTTTGATTTAGGCAACCTTCCTCAAGACATAAGTCATGAAGGCATTGCAAAGTGCATCAAAACATTCACAAATTTGAATGCAGTAATGGAAGGAACATTGCTTTCAACTCACTCTTCCAAGTATGGATGGTTGACGAGGTTGCAGGTCATTTACTATAACATCACAATTTTTTCCCTTCCAACCAATGAAGAATGGAGCATACTAAAGAAATTGACAGAATCATCTTGATCTCATCAATCATAGTATGTGAAAGTACTTTCAGTTTCAATCATCTCTATATCTTTAGTATATATCTTTGATATTATCCTAAATACTAGAGTCTAGAATTGAGTTTAAAGTAACAAGTTTGAACTTTGTTTTTTGAACAGGGTCAATGTTGTAGTCTTGCAGATGCTATTGCCAATGCTAATTTACTAAACCGGCCTGTCAAATGCAGAAATGTACAACTAAAGTTGTAGAGATGTTGTAGACTTGTAGTTGTCTTACTGATTTAGATTTTGAGACTTCACATTAGGGAAATCAACCTGAAGTTGTTGTTTCTCCCTTGTTTCTATAAAAGGGAATTCAGGGTCATTGGCTTGGGGTAATGAAATTAAAATTGGACAATGTGCCAAATTGCCAATGGGTATTGAGTCATTGACTTTTGTAAACAGAATCAAAGAGTTGTGTTCTTACTAGTATTAATGAATGAATTGTTACATTGTATCATATTTGTAATTAAATTAATGAGAATCAGTATTTCTAACTCTAAGAATTGTAACATATGAATTGCTATGTTGTCAAAAAAATAATAAAATAATGTACAAGAATTGTACCATATGAGCTCAATAATGCAAATGAAAACCATTATTAATTGTGGAATTGAATCTTGAATCTTGATGACATTATCAACCACATTCATGTTTTTGACATTGGAATATGCTATTATGCATGATTGATGATGAGATATAGAAACTGACAGTAGACTTCAGGAAAAGTTTAATAAATACCTAGGACTTGCTACTTCTAAAATAACTCAACTTCAAGCTCCCACATCATATCATTATTGAGATCGTTAGATTCATCGCCATCAACTTCATAGCTTCATTGGTTCTTCGATATGTTTTCTTCACTCTGCATACCTCTGCTTAACTGATGTTCACTACTAGCAGTACCAGCACCAGTACATGATTCAACTACATCATTGTCTCTGGCATTCCCAGTCCCACTTTGGTTTGAAATGTTGCCCAACCCTCTTCTCTGACATTTCTTCCTCCATAATTTCAGTTCCCTTTTGTAAGGAAAAGTATTGACTTCATACTTGGATGTATATAGCCTCAAGAAATTTTCCAGATTCTTGTCTAGTTTGTTTCTTAGCTTTGACTTTAGGAATCTCAAAGCACTGAAAAATCTCTCATCCTCCACTGACCCCAATATCATGGTCAGACATAAATCAAAAAGCTTGAAATATTCTGATATTGAATCAATCAACATTTCACTCTAAGCTATATTTTTCCAAAACCTTGATACCAATCCATCTTCATGAGGGTTCTACATAATATTATATATTTCCCTCATTGTTATTGAAAAATGACCCGATTTCTCTCTCAAACAATTTGCATCTAAAATTCCATTTAGAGTTACTCTATTTAACTCTTTGGTTTTGCAGAAATGATCTATCAAAGTTAGTAGCTTAGTTTTAAAATCTTTCAGACTGTTTAGACTCCACTATCGAGGAAACACAATAGCCATAGATTCAAGTAGTTTGACTAGAGGGAATCTTGCTCTAATCTGTGTGAAAAGATCAAAGGCAATGTGCTTCATAGAAGTTGTTACAGACTCAACGATCTTGGTAAAGTCTTCCCTTTTAATACTTGATACTCACCTCCTAGGGTTCTTTCTTGGTTCCTCGGACTTGATCCTGGAAAAGTAGTGCATTGGTATCTCAACTCTGCAAACTTCTGCACATAACTCCCCGTTTGCATCGATTTTTAAAAAGTTATCAGGATTGTCCAAATCTGTGATTTTCAGCCAGCTTGCAAATTTTACATCACTGACACAAGATCGATAGAGATTATCGAGCATCATGCATGTCAATTTATGCAACGCAACATATTCTGCAATATACATAGCTCTTTTCTGGGCCTTTTTCATTAAATTTCTCATTTCCTCAAGCATGGGGAGAAGACCTACTAATGTTAAGAGTGTCTCTACATTACTTAACATTGCCAACAGCGTAGGAAATTTTGGTTTCCCTGCTTCGTCATGACTTGAGTTCATTAGACCAAGCAACAATTGATATTCTAAAAAAATTTGATGTGTTGGTCCATACAAAGAGATCCATCTAGTATCATTATCCTTAGGAAGCTTGTTCCCGTTGATTAGTCCTTCGGTGAAGTGTTGAAATTCCCTCAATCATTTTGGACTTCGACAGAAGTATTGGTAGAGCTCTTTGATTAAAACTTCAATTTTTTGTACTGGAGCATGCTTGCTGACAACTCCAAAAGCTAGATTCATTATGTGGGCCATGTAGTGAATGGGAGTAACGTAAGGTGCACAAGAAGATTGTATCTTTGTGCAAAGACCACCCTTGTGGCCTTTCATTACTGAAGCTCCATCTGCTCCAACACACACCAACTTTTGGGCAATCGTCATGTCATTTATACCTCCATATTCAATTAGAGAACTCTTTACTAGTTCAAATAAATTTTCCATTGTCGCATTATCCTTCATTTTAGCAATAGTTAGTAGATGAAGTTGACGAAAAAAATTGTGTACAGTATAAACATGCATGCATACCCAGGAAGTGTTGTCTACTGTTGTAACCTCGTCTAAAGACAATGCAATAAAATTTGACTCTTTAATTTTTTCCTTCAGATCATCTTTTTCAACTTCAGTAAGACAACTTGCCCATTCCCATCCACTGTTGACTGACCAATGACTGTTAGGATAGTTACGAACTTTTAGAAAGTGTAATAAAGCACTCAATGATGGGTAGTCTATCATAGGACGCCCTCTTCTCAAAATATTAAACACAACACTTAACTGAACAAATTTTCCCATTAGTTCTACTTCCAATGCTTTTCCAAAACAAGTGTCAATAGAGCCTTTAACTTCACCAAGCTTTGCCTTTATATTATGCTGAAATTCATATAATTCTGCATTCTTAACATGCTGAGATTCCTCCTTTGTTTTCCATCTTATCACTAATTTTTTAACTCTATCTATGGTTTTCTTTTCGTAAACTTTACCCATATGCTTCTCTATGGTGTCAATTTTTAGCTGCAACCTCTTTTCCTTCTTATTTATCTAGCTGCAAATCTTACATCTGCATTCTACTAGAGGCTCCCCTTCAATTGGATTGTCCATTGGTTCAATGAATGGATACTTTGACACCCATTCTACTTGAAAATTCCTTGACAGATCCCACATCCTATCATTCTTTGATTTGTATTTTATTTTTTCTTCCTACACCATCATCTTCTCTGACATTCTCAATCTCATCCAAGTCGATTATATCATTATGGCTACTCTAGGTATTTAACTAAAAAGCTTCTTCAAGTTCATCGTGATCTGAGATATCAGGTTCGCTGACTTCTTCAATATGTCGTGTAGGTTCAGGTTGTGAATCTTGAAAATCTTCTTGTGATGAAGTAGCTTCGCGATTTTGGCCAGAAACATTTTCAACACCATGACCAAAGTACAAGGATTTAAAATGATGAAAGCGATTAAATATGAATGCAAATTAATCTATTTTTTTGGATTTTGATGCAATAGGATGAAAAACTGTATGAAATTAATCTAGAATGAAATTGAAATGATATGTAAATTAATCTAAGAATTCTATGAAGATGAATGCAAAAGTATGCAAAAGCTATGAAAAACTATGAAATGATCTCACAAAATTGCCTATCGCAAAAGCTTTGTTCTTCAGTTGTAAATTTGCCAGAGTAATTGTGCAAATTCGAGAGATTTAGAGATTGAAATCTTGAGGGATTTTGAGAGGGATTGAAAGCTTGAGAGATTTAGAAAGGGATTTGTGAAGAGTTGAGCCTTGTTTTTATAGAAATCCAGGGCTTGAGGATGCAGGAGAAAAGCCATAAATCACTCTTGATAAACTCAGGTTGATTTTTGAGTTAACAAGAATAATTAATTCATAAAATCATGCAAAAGCAATTTTTATCTGAAAATAGAGTTTTAGTTCACTTTTTAAACTCATCATCATATGTTGAGTTTCAATTTTAAAATTGATTGTTAATTTCTAGTTGTCTGCTCTTCTGATTGTGCATGATTTAATTATAAATTAATTAAAAATAAAGTGATTTATTCTCAACTTAACTGATTTTAAAATTAAAACAATTGATTTATGGGTTAATCAATTATTAAATCAAACTTCTACTCAAAAACTATATTATTAAATATCGACAATTGACTTTAATTAATTAGTCATAAGATTTTTGATTTATTGTCAAAATTAAATAATACAATTTAAGAATAAATATAATTAAATGTAATTAAATAATTAAGTGGCAGTATTAAATCTGATTAATTAAATATTCAGAAAATTCAATTAATCAAACTTTAGGATAAATAAGATTTATCGCCAAATAATTATTAAATTAAGAATAATTATGATAAATTAGGAATATTCCCCGATGCAGAATTTAGGATATCAATTAAATTCGATAATGTGCAGATGTGCCTTAGGTTAGGACTTTTGTATCAATTTCATTTGATTTGAAGATGTAGGAGGTTAATGAACCTATAGCCCATTTTTGGGGTATTACATTTTGCCCCTCTTTGAATTACTATGTGAAGCACAGTGGTTCAAAGATAGTCTACGTATGATAAAGATGTTTGAGATTGAAATTGATTTGAAAGATGAATTGATTCCGAGACAGAAACCGGTTGAAAGATTTAAAGATGCAAGATTTAGGTCGTGGTTGACCAAAGAATTATAATGATGTCAACTATAGCAACAATGAACCGGTGATTACGAAAAAGTGTCAAAATGCCTGATTCTGAACCTTATGATTGTGAAGAAGTGAGTGACTGATTCTAGACCTGATTGTCCAAAGAGAATCATATTGGTATCACATCTTGAACCCATTAGTTACGAAGAACCAAGGAAATAACACTAATGAACCAATGGTTACGATAAGATGATATAGTTTACAAGATAGATTAGGATACTAGATTGATATGGATCTCGATGAATCTGATATGCCCCAAGTGATGATAGATTTGCCCCAAGTTGTACACACTAAGATGTGCACTTCTCTAAGTCTTTACTTCCAAGGGAATCCATGAATGGAAAACCTTGAAAAATGACCTAGAGCTCCCTAGGCATGGAGTGCAAGGATATTAAGAGTGCTCTCAGCTAGAGCTATTAAGCCTATGACCTTACTAGTAAACCATGCAATGGGACATTCAAATGGAGACAAGGGAAAGAATGCCAATATCTTCAAGAATCAAGATGAGAATGAAATGAAACTATGCTAGAAATGAGAATGCAAGCTAAGCTATGAAAAGAAAGATGCAAGTGTTACAATCTAAACTAATTAATCTATGTGAGCTAATGTAGAGCATAGAAATGAAGCTAATCTAGGAAAGCATAAACATGAAACTATGATGCAAGAAATGAAAGATGGATGCAAGAATGTCTTCAAAAAGCTCCAAAGTCTTCAAGCAATCCTGCACCATAAGGTTAGTATTTAAAAGATGGATCCTAAAATGAGAAGAGAGCTCTCCTTTTATAAGAAATGAAAAAGAATGGACCATGGAGATTAAGAGGCAAAAGATTTAATCAAGGGTGGAGCTTGAAAGAGGAGAAATCCATGTGCACAAGTATCCTCCAATGAGAAAATAAGAGTTGACTTTTGTGTCCATATGAGACAAAAAGTGCTTTTCTTCTTTTTATAAAATAAGAATAATGTTTTATTTGTGCAACTTAGGATAAGAGGAAAAGTGGGGGATTTTATTTAATAAAAGGGGAGGAGATTCTTTTTAATTAAATAAAGACTTAGGATAAAATGGTTAGCCCATAGAAAATAATCGAATAAATGATAGAACTAGGATTTGACCAAGAATAAGCAATTGATGATTTTAGCAAAAGGGGCTAATAGTCTAGATGACCATTTTTTGGTGATTACATTTGCCCCTCTTTGACTAATGTGTGATCGATCTAAGAACACATTACGTCAAAGAATAGATCAACCAAGAAGGCAAATAGATAGAGATCTGACTCCAAAGAATGAAGTGCAGAGAGATAGCAAATCCTGCATGGTCAGCCTGGTAGCGATAGTACTAAACACTTTAGGAAAGAGATGGATAGTATCGAGACTCAAGATGAGAACTAACATGTCAAGCACAAAGATAGATCGATCAGAGAAAATGGAGTGGTCAAGCATATGTTCTAGAGAATAGCCAATAGGATATGATGTGTCTGCCCCCTCGGGATTGAAATCAAAATCAGGTAGAGGCAAGGCAGAAGCAAGAGCAACATGATCAAATCACTAAAAATCATAATCGAAGATGAAAGATGATAGAATAACCATCAAGCAGTGAAGATATGCCCCAGTTAAGACCTCATAGAGATGAAAGACTAAAAGGGTGAGAGAGATGGAGATGAAGAAGGAAAGGATGCCCCAGTGAAGATCGAAGGATCATGCCTTAAAAGATTAGCCAACTGCGCGGAAGAAGGAGAAATGCGATTTGACGATCAAGGTGAACTCAAATTTTAGTTTCGATCCCAAAATGAATAGAAAATGATGTGATATGAAAGACAAGAAGCGAAAGACATGATCGAGAAGAAGTGAAAGGTGAGCATAGTTTGACTAATAAGTCCGCAAAAGATGAAAGGAGAGCTCTCTCCATATGCAAGATGCAAAACTAACTATCATGAATTTAAGAATGCAAGCTACTATGAAAAGTGGTTTACTTGCAAGGTTACAAAGCCATTAGTATCTAATAATCATCATCGAGCATTATTGGTAGTGTCGCAAGATCATACAATACACACTAGTATAGCTGTGTGAATCTAAATATGATCTATATCAAATAGGAATGTGGAAATCCCACCTAGGCATCAAAGACATGTAGGTCAAGAAGACTAGTGCAGTGGGGTTCCCTAAGTTTGATATAGCAAGATTATGCTTGCATCGAGACACAAGAAGGTCAAGATGACTATAAGCATGCACATGTGGAAAATAGTCAAGGATAATACCTTGTAGACCCTAATGCCAAGTGGTACAAGCATAAATGCTCATGATAGTGAGGATTAACAAGATATACCCACAAGCAGAAAGTAAATAAAACATGTCCTCATGCCCCCAGTCTTCTAGCTCGACATCATAAAAAACTATCAGGGAGAGAACACTCATCAAAGAAATCATCATAGATAGCACACAAAGAAATAAAGTCAAACCAATCTCAGCAAGTTGAGTGTTTAAGTGTGTGTGTGTAGGTCAAAGAGTCAAACTTTGAGTATCGCATCTGCCAAGGAGAAATATTGCATCATTCGAGACTACGGGTAGGATATCTGATAAGTGTTGAAAAACACTCGACGCTAGGGAAGAGTTGAAAACTACAGTTGGGGTGGTGTTGAAAAACACCGTTGGAACTAAGTGGCCCAAGAAACCCGAATGCACAAAGAGACCTAAAATAAGCTTAAAACAACATATGCCCCCTAGACTAAGACAAGAGTTAATTCTAGGCTAAGAGAGGCAAATCGAGAAGTGGAGCGAATGAGCACCACACAAGACTGATAGACATAGGTGCAAGGGTCTCAAGCAATGCCTGTTTCCAGGTTTTCACCACTTGATAGATTTTTTCAAGACTTTTTTTTTCAATTTTTTTATATTTTTGCTACCAAGGCGCCTGTTTCCAAGTTTTCACCAAGGCACTTTTTCTATTTTTTTGAATTTTTTGTATTTTTTGATTTTTTTTGGTGAGACATCAAAGTGCCTATTGCTAAGTTTTCACTAGGATGCTCATTTTTTCAGTACTTTTTATGCTTTTTAGGATTTTTTCAGCATCATATATGAATTTTTTAAAGATTTTTTCAGGATCATAAAGAATATCTACAAAGAGCTCAAGAACCTTAGGCATATAACTTTTTCAGATGTAGAACATTGATAGGCTTGGTAAGCTCTTCTCCCTCAAGTGTAGATAGCTGATAGGCCCTAGACCCAAATGCCACTATGATGATATAAGGACCTAACCAATTTGGCTCAAACTTGCCTTTCTGCTCTTGATTTTGCTGGTTTTTGGGATTTTCTCTGAGAACTAGCTCACCCACTTGGAACTCTCTAGGATGAACTTTCTTATTGTAATTAGTAGACATTATCTTCTAATAAGTGCGCATGTGATCAAAAGTAGCCTTGCGGCATTCTTCCAAAGTGGTAAGCTCATGCACTCTCATGGCCCTTTGGTCTTCATCAGTAATCAAACCATGGAGAGAGACTCTTAGTGAAGGTATTTCAACCTCTAATGGTAAGACAGCCTCAGAACCATAGACCAAGGAAAAAGGCGTTGGACCTATAGGAGTGTGGATAGAAGTTCTATAAGCCCATAGTGCAGGATTGATTTGTAGATGTCAATCCTTGCCTGATTTGTGTACTATTTTGTGGAGAATTTTCAATAATGTTTTGTTTGAGGCCTCAGCTTGGCCATTCCCTTGAGGGTATTAAACAAAAGACCAATTTTGTTTGATTTTAAACTTTTTGCACAAGTGCTTTAGGTATTTTTTCTTAAATTGGATGTCATTATCCATGACTATGGAGGAAGGAATACCATAGCAGAAAATGATGTGATTCAAAATAAACAGGGCAACATGTTTGCTGGTAGTTGCAGACAGTGGGACAACTTCAACCCATTTGGTGAAATATTCAGTAGTTGTAATGATGAACTTATGCCCACTCAAAGAACTTGGACAAATCTTGCCTACCAAGTCAAAGGCCCATTGTTGAAATGGTCAGTAAGTAACAGAGGGAATGAGCTCACGTCTAGGAGCATGAATGAGATTCCCATGTAGTTGACATTTTTTGCAGGACTTGGCATATCGAATAGCATCAGCTTGCATAGTAGGCCAATAGTAGCCAGCCCTAAGCAATTTCTGAGTGAGCACAAGACCATTAGAGTGTGACCCACATATGCCATCATGAACTCTGGCTAGCACCTTTTCTAACTCCTCTATTTCTAGACACCTAAGGAGAGTTTCTTCTAGTAGACTCTTCCTATACAAGTCACCAGAGACAAGGGTAAAGTGTGAGGCATTACGGATGAGCTGGCGCTTCTTATTATGTGTTAGATTTTCAGGGATAACTTGATCGCAGAGATAGGAAATGATGGTGGCATAGCGGGAGGAGTCATGACCGACCACATTGTAAATGACATGGTCATCAAGGTAATTGTAGGTAGGATAGCACAATTATTCCACCAGGAACTCAAAGTGTGATTCATGTTCTTCTAGTTGTAGAATGGATGCCAAAGTAGCCATGGCATCAAAAACTTTGTTCTCAGCTCTAGGAATTTGTTGAAATAAAACAAAGGTGAAATAGTTCCTAAGTGAGTCTATCATCCTCTTTTAGGGAATCAACTTGTCATCCTTTTTTTGGTAATCATCATTTACTTGGTTTATGACAAGCTGAGAATCTCCAAAAATATGCAACTCAAAAATCCTCCATTCAAGGGCAAGCTTAACACCATTTAGCAAGGCTTCATATTCAGCTATGTTATTGGTGCATGGAAAGAGAAGTTTATAGGATTTAGGAATGGTGTATCCATGAGGGGTAACAAATAGGATTCCAGCACTAGCGCCATTCTGTGTATGAGAACCATCAAAAAACATTTTCCATGTACGCCCTGTGATATTCATGATTGAGGCATTTGGGAAATCTATATGGAGAGAAGCATTATCAATCATGGGAAACTCAGTCAATTGATCTACAATTTCTTGCCCTTTAATAGCTTTCCTCTCAATATACTAAATGTCAAATTCTGAAAGAATCAACATCCACTTGGCAAGTCGTCTGGTAAGCACAACTTTACTTAGGAGATATTTTAAAGGATCAATTTTGGCAACCAACTGTGTAGTATGTGCAAGCATGTAATGTCTGAGTTTTTGAGATGCAAACACCACAACAAAATAAGCCTTTTCAATACTGGTGTAATTGAGTTCATAAGCAACCAAAGTGCGACTAATATAATAGATAGCTCATTCTTTTCCCTTATCATCATGTTGTGCAAGGAGAGCCCCTAAGGAATTTGTTGTAGCAGAAATGTACAATATCAAGGGTTTCCCTTGGATAGGTAGCATAAGAATAGGAGGTCATGCTAGGTACTCCTTGAGCTGGTCGAGGTTCTTTTGACACTCCTCATTCCATATACAAGCAGCTCCTTTATGAAAATTCTAATTGAATGGTTGAGCTCTGTCAGCTAACTGAGAAATGAATTGCCTGATAGATTGGAGATGGCCTTGAAGACTCCTTAATTATTTGATGTTACGAGGAGGTGGCATCTCCATGATAGCTTGCACCTTTTCTGGGTCTACTTCTATTCCTTTTGTTGATACGATGTACCTTAGTAGTTTCCTAGAAGTGACACTAAAAGCACATTTTTAAGGATTTAATCTGAGTTGGAATCATTCCATGTGGTCTAATATCAAACTCAAATCAGATAAATGAGTGCTTCTTTTTTGTGATTTGGCGAGCGTGTCATCAACATAGTCCTCCATGTTTTTGTGCATCATAGCATGAAAGATGGTAGTCATGGCTCTTTGATAGGTTGCACTAGCATTTTTAAGCCCGAACGGCATGACATTCCAGCAAAAGGTACCCCATGCACATGTGAAGGTTGTCTTCTCTTGGTCCTCAGGGGCGATCTTGATCTGGTTATATCTGGAGAAGCCATCCATAAGGGAATACATTTCATAGCCCGCCATCATGTCTACTATCATGTCAATGTTTGGAAGTGGAAAATCATCCTTAGGGCATGCTTTATTCAGGTCTCAAAAATCAGTGCATACACGAATGGACTTGTCGTGTTTGGAAACAAGGATAATGTTAGAAATCCACTCAACGTAGTCAATGATGAAATTGGCTTTTAGGAGCTTCTCAAGTTCAGCCTTAACCAGTAATGCCACATGGGGATGCATCTTTCTCAATTTTTGTTTGACAAGTTTTACCTCTGGAGCAATAGAGAGATGATGCATAATAAGCTCAGTATCTAAACCCGACATGTCTGAGTATGTCCATGAAAAATTGATCTTTTTCTCTTGAAAGAATGTAGCAAATTGTTCTTTTTCTTCTATTGAGAGGGACTAAGCCACATGTATGATTTTAGGAGATTCTTCTATCCCTAAGTTGATGGGATGTGTAGTTTCTATTAGAACTAAAGACCTTTCTTGAAAATAGCTCAGCAGACTACCAAGTACCTCATCCTTGGGTGCCTCAACAAGGTTTTCACCTTTAGATACATCTTTATTTTTACTATTTTGAGGTTTGGATACTGCCACAATGTGGTTTTCGCCATCTGACCATTGCTTTTTTCTTTTAATTTTATGACTGAGGTACTTGATATCTGATTCAGTCATGTTTGTTGCTGGTTCACTGGTGGAAGAAGTAACAGGTTCAACGACATTGAGGTAGCAGGTGATCTCATAGTCATTTTGGAAGGAAGGTAATATAGGTCTTTGATCTTGGGTGGACCAATCTATGAGATTTGAGTGTATGAGGGAAAGTGAAATGATAGGTTCAATGTTATTGATGTGAGGGGGATCATCTCTGGTGACAAGAGAAGTCGAGCCTATAGGGTAGGCTCCAAAAGTATCAAGATCTAAATTTGTCATGGAAGGACTAGCGTGATCCATTAAAGCAATATGTGGATTGAACTCGTCAGACCCTACGCTAGAATCATCAACTACGTCAGGTTGGTTACTATAGGTATGAATCACATCAACGTCCATATCTACTGTGGAAGATCCATCTGAGAGAGTGTCCCATTCATACTCATTTGAATCGGTCATGGAAATTTTGATGGGATTTTTTCACCAAGAAGACTTAGGATGCCTAGAAGTAGAGGTACTCTTGTCATTATGTGTGAGATCTCCTCTTTCCATCAACCGTGCAATATTTCTACGCTGTCTATCAAAGCTCAATGACTCATTAGGCACAAAATTTCTAGATGTGGAGGCTTCAGCTGTATCATCAGTAGGCATGCATTCTCCTCCCTAAAGAAGTGAAGTAGAAGGAAGACAGTCTTCCATTTGGGCCATAGTGCATAGTGGTGATTCCTTGACGTCTGTATTTGAGTCACTAAGTACAGGCATATTTCTAGAATATTTAGGGATGTTGTTGTCAACACCATATCCTAGACCTGTGGTATCCTTAGAAGGCCGGCCATCAGTATGACTCAAAGGTTCAAATAGAGCATGCCCATTGTTATTTAAAGGTCTATGACCTTGATAGCCCATTTGTTGTAGAAATTTATAGCCTTTATCATAGCATTTAGGAGAGATGGGAGTAGCAACTATCATATTGTCTTCTTCTTCTCTATAAATCCACTCCCTAACAACTTGTTTTTCTTTTTTTGTCTCTAAGGGTATGGATGATTGAACAAATGTACTAAAAAATGTCATGGTAGAAGCAAAAGGCTTTGTCTTGTTTGAAGGTCTACCATAGGACTTAGGAGAAGCAGGCATAACAATAATAGAGTCCAATGTATATTCCCCCATACCAATACTCATCATCTTTAATTTTTACTTAGCAGCAATAAGGGATGCATTATGATCATGAGAAGGTTTGATGTGAGGAAAAAATGTCTCAGTAGTAGTTAGAGTATTGATAGCGATAGCATTGTCCCCAGGAATCACAATCTTAGCTCCATTGTGTGGAAACTTGACACATTGATGATAGGTGGAAGGGAAATCTTGCATTTCATGGATCCAAGGTCGACCCAGAAGAATGTTATATGTGAGTGGGATATCCAACACTTGGAAAAAAACATCTTTCATGATAGGACCCACTCGAACATGCAGCACAACAAGACCTTTGGAAGATCTTTCCACTTCATCGTATGCTTTTATGGTAATCTTTCACCTGGGATCTATGGCTAATTCAGACAATCCTAGCTATTGCACCACATGAAAAGAAACAATATTTAACCCAGCACCATTGTCTATCAGGACTTGGTGGACTCAGGTATGGTAGACTAGGACTTCAATGTGTAAAGACAAATTATGAGGGTGAATAAGAGATGTGTCATCTTCTGCAGAAAAGGATAGGTAGTGGGGAGACACAATGTGGTTGACCATAGCCTGGAATTGATCTGGATCAATATCATTGGGAACATTTGTTGTACGAAGAGCTTTCTCAAGGATCTCTTTGTGCAAAGGGGATGGCTCAAGCAACTCAAAAATGGATATCTGAGTGGGTGTTCATTGTAATTGGTGCACAAGGTCATAGCTAGACAAAACTAAAGGAACCGCCTATTTGGAAGAAGATGCTTGCTTGGGATCATGTGCGGTTTTAAGACAATTTTGGCTTGTCCCCTAGTAACAACATTTAGTGTCTCACTTCAGGAAGATGAACCATTCAGTGTTTGCAAGACCAACTTTGGCATACCATGATTGGTGTTATTATCATCCTAAGATCTCATCATAAGAACACTCTCAACAAGCTCTACCATGTTGATCACATGTGAATCAGGAGTATATGTATAGTTGATCTTTGCATCATGGTTCTTCTTATTTGCTTGAGAGTATTCTACTTTCTCATACTTAGGTAGAGGAGTTTTAAAAGCTTTGTGATTAGAATTTTTAACTAAGCCATTTGTGAGAACCGTGCCTCCATCAATAAGATCTTGAATGGCATCTTTAAGCTTAAAGCAATTGTTTGTCTTATGTCCCTTATTTCTGTGATAGTGACAAAAATGATCTTCTCTCCACCAATCAGGTTTAACCAGTGGGTCATAGGGACAAGAATTGTTAGGAAGTGTAAGATACTTGTTGGCAACTAAAGTCTTAAGAATCACATTGTATGGCTTAGCCAACTTGGTGTAGATCCATCGGTGGTATTGCTTCTTTGGTTTGTCTGCATGCTGAGGCTTAGGAGCACTGTGAGTGTTGGTAGCCTCTTGTTGTTTGGCTACGTATATAGCATTAGAGAGGTTGAAAGTAGGATCTTTGGCTTTTGGGACATCCACAACACCATCATTAACAACATACTTGTTTTTATTCCAAGGTTTGCCTTTGTCCTTTCCATTGCCCCTAGTATCTTTATTAATAACAATATCCCCCTTTCTTATGGCCACATCCTCAATCCAATATGCACTTTCAACCATGTCATTGAAAGAGGAGAACAATTATTTCCTTAGATCATAATACAGTTCTGGCACAAGAGTATTGATGAAAATGTCAATCTTTTCCCTTTCGGGTAGCTGTCAAGGATATCAAGAATACAATGACCTCCAACATTGTAAGTAAGTGGCAAATGGCTCACCTTGATTTTGCTTTAGAGCATTGAGATCTATCATGGTGATAGGTTGTTGGATGTTGTATGAATAATGATGGGTGAAGCACCTAGCCAACTCATCAAAAGTTTTAAGAGGTGGTGTCAACTTCGCAAACCATTCTAGAGCTTGTCCTCTTAGACTTCTACGGAACAATCATAGAAGAAATGTGTCTTTATGAAGGAAGTCCATGCTAAGAGCATAAAAGTGATGTACATGGTCATGGGGGTCACTGTTTCCATCATACTTGTCATATTTGGGAACCTCAATATCCCTAGGAAATGGGACTATGTATAGACTCCTATCAAAAGTAAGAGCACAAATAGATTCTATGAAAGAAACCTTTGGAGGTTCTTTTTCTATTGCAAGTTGAGAAAGACATTGATTTTTTTGTTGTAATTCATCTCTAAGGATTTCCAATTTAGTTGGTACTCTTTCTTGAATGATCTGGCATACATCATAGCCAAGAGGGAGCTTGTATCCCCTATAAGTCATGTATTGAAAGTATTGATCTCCATTTCGCTCTAAAAGTTTAAGCATCATACGTTAGGAGGCTTCATCTTGTTCAAATCTCATAAGTTCTTCACTAGAAACCTCATCATTGGCTTCTTCCTCCTGCTGATGGGGAGGAGGTCTAGGAGGTGAAGAAGGAGCAGCAAAAGTTCATCTTGGAGGAGATCTTGGTGGTGTGTTGTTTCCATAGTTTCCAATAGTACCAAAAGGAGGGGGTCTATATTCATAACCACTAATCTCAAGTTGTTCTTGAGACATTCCCTTCATAGCCATGCACCTAGTAGCATCCATTTTGTCTAAATGTGCTTGGTTATCCTTATGCTCAAAATGTTCTTGCAAACGGTGGAACTTTTCTTGTTTAGTCAGAGTGAGTGAGACACTATCTATGCTTTTGGAGGTCTTGAATGCAGAAAAAAGGAAGCCTCCTTTGTACCATGGGGTGACTTTAGAATCCTCGGATTGGTTAGGACTAGAACTGTCATTGCTAACTGGTGCTCATGAGCATCTTGTAGGTGAGGGTAACTATGTATAGTTGAATGGAGGGTGACTCCCTTGCTCGAATTGAGACCGAGTTGAAACCGGCATGAAAAAGGAATGTTGGTTGACTAATAGAATGAGACAAAGTTTTTCAGATATTGAGATAAGCAAATCCAAAGAAGATCACTTGTCAAGATAGAACAATAAAGATGGTTGGTCAAAAGTGCTCAAGAACTTACAATAATCAATTGACTCAAGCTGAGATATGAGCAAGAAGCTCGATTAGCGAGTAGCTAGAGAGGTAATCGTAATGTGATAAGTGATCAAAAGTAGCATTTGAGAAGCTCAAATCCAATAGTTTTAACTCATTTTCTCAGTCTAGAACAGACTTAAACATGCAGATAATAGACCAGGTTCAAGTAAGAATAGGAAAAGACACTCAACAAACTAAATTTCAAATTCGGCAGTAGTGAGACAGCAAAAGGATTCTGGGTGATAGTTTGCAAGGTACTAGGGTGACATAATTTGACCAGGCAATACTTTTGACTCAGGTTGGGCAATACTTTCTAGGTAGCCTGTGTGATAGAATGTAGGCAAGTAGGGTGATGAAAAATCAGTAGCGAAATATCACACAATACATTTTGAAATAGTGTGCAATTAGTTTTCAGTGTCGTATGACTCTTGACTAGTGAGTGTAAAAAGTCTCTATTTCTGAAGGTGATTTTGTCAATTTTGCAATCTGATGGGTGATTTGTTGATTTCAAACATAGTGACAACAATATTCAGGTAGGTTTGCAAATAGTAGGTGATTGAACATGTCATCAAACAATTGTGCAAGAGCAAAAGCAACCTTGCCAAGACAAGCAATTGTGATATCAAAATGAAAAAATTCTATGAGCACTATCGTGAGGTTTGTATGTTCGAGAATTTTCACATAGGTAGATCACAGTAAGAACACTTCAAGCACTTACTAGCCTAGAAGGACAAAGGCTCAATACTTAGCAAATTGGCCCACACTTGATGTCCCATCACCTCACACAAAGTGGTTTCCCAAAATAGATGTTGGCTTTGTCATGGAGGTGTCAATGAGACAACCAAAGGAGCATAGATGGTGAGTAATCTTGGGGTGATCCGAGTTAGTCCACTAGGATCAATCCTTGCACCAAGATGTTAAGCGGAAAAATAAGGTGGCCTCTACCTATGGTTCTTAGTAAGGGCTTCCATTTGTAATACCCCCCTTGCTCCCTGAAGAGACTCCTTACCTTGCGGCAAGTAACGGACCTCACGGCCACAAGAGTACCTTAAGCATTCTTGATCAAAAATTTTCTCACAGTCACAATCCCACAAGTACTCACATTAAGCAAAGACAAGTACTACGTCTACCAAGGTTTTGTGTCCTTGATAGCCTTGAGTTTATAGTGGGTTGGAATAGCTGGCAATAAGCTTGTCCCCACTTGGGTCGTTCCTCTTGATTTCTCAAGAGTAGGCCCGCTAAAGGATCCTAATGATAAACAAAGAGTGGATTAAATTTTGAGTGTCAGGATTTCTAGTTCACCTCAAGGGTGAAGAGCATAATCTCCTAGCTCAAAAATCTCTCCCAAACACACCAAACAAAGAGTTCAATTACCCTCTTGCTTTCAAAATCCAAAGATGGGTCAAGATTTTTGTTTCACCACAAGGGTGAAGAGCATACTCTCCTACCACCAAAATATTCCTGCAACAAGATCTTAAGTGCCTAAGAAATGAAACAACTAGTATATGCCACACTTAAAAAGAAAGTAATAAACAAGCACTTGTTTGTTTTTAGGCATTGGGTAGCCCTGCAAAACACAATTAGTAACCCTTTTGCCTTTGGCGCTTTGACATGCGATCTTTTTTTTAGCAAATTTTTCAAGCAATGGAGGTACCTACAAGCACAACTTGTTAGCCCCAGAAAGAGTTAGCACAATAAAAGAAAGTAAAATCTGCAAATAAATCACTATCTAGCTACAACAAATCAGAAAACTGAAATGATCAAACCAAACTTTGCAAAGAAATGATCAAAACTAGTCGCTGCCAGACTTGGGTGATAGTTCAGTCACCAGAAGAATCGTACGATACTTTTTAGTGTACTGGTGTGAGATTTCCTTTTTAGGTGACACTTCTCACTGTGCTCAGGCAACAGAAAAATGTATGACTGGGTGACATAACCTACAAGGCCACATGATATTTTTACTGGAAAAATATTGCACAGTTATAGAATGAATTATCCCATGATACTGGCAGACTGTCGCATGATAATCTGTAAAAAAATAGAGAGCCAAAAATAGCAAGCTAAAAATAACGAAAATAAAGTGCTAAAATGCATAGAAAGAAGGACAAAACAAAGTTGTTCTGTCCCATGGTGGGTGCCAAAAATGTACACACTAAGATGTGCAGTTCTGTAAGTCTTTACTTCCAAGGGAATCCATGAATGTGAAACCTTGAAAAATGACCTAGAGCTCCCTAGGCATGGAGTGCAAGGATATTAAGAGTGCTCTCAGCTAGAGCTATTAAGCCTATGACCTTGCTAGTAAACCATGCAATGGGAGATTCAAATGGAGACAAGGGCAAGAATGCCAATATCCTCAAGAATCAAGATGAGCATGAAATGCAACTATGCTAGAAATGAGAATGTAAGCTAAGCTATGAAAAGAAAGATGCAAGTGTTACAATCCAAGCTAATTAATCTATGTGAGCTAATCTAGAGCATAGAAATGAAGCTAATCTAGGAAAGCATAAACATAAAACTATGATGCAAGAAATGAAAGATGGATGCAAGAATGTCTTCAAAAAGCTCCAAAGTCTCCAAGCAATCCTGCACCATAAGGTTAGTATTCAAAAGATGGATCCTAAATGAGAAGAGAGCTCTCTTTTTATAAGAAATGAGAAAGAATGGACCATGGAGATTAAGAGGCAAGATATTTAATCAAGGGCAGAGCTTGAAAGAGGAGCAATCAATGTGCACAAGTATCCTCCAATGAGAAAATAAGAGTTAACTTTTGTGTCCATATGAGACAAAAAGTGCTTTTCTTCTTTTTATAAAATAAGAATAATGCTTTATTTGTGCAACTTAGGATAAGAGGAAAAGTGGGGGCTTTTATTTAATAAAAAGGGAGGAGATTCTTTTTAATTAAATAAAGACTTAGGATAAAATGGTTAGCCCATAGAAAATAATCGAATAAATGATAAAACTAGGATTTGATCAAGAATAAGCAATTGATGATTTTAGCAAAAGGGGTTAATAGTCTAGATGACCATTTTTTGGTGATTACACAAGCGATGAGGACTTTTGATGAGTCAGCAACTAGATGTGGTTGTTGTCTTGATTACTCAAGAAAGATTTGATTTACAGATTTGATTGATGTGTAATACCATGCCCCCTTCGGGATGAAAATCAAAATCTGACAAGAAAAGTTAGCGTTATATAGTTTAGAAGCATGTTAATTGATTTGAGAAGTGGTTATACACATTTGAGAACGTGTTATGCATTGTTTAGAGATCCTGGAGACCAAGTTTGACTAGGTTAAACCATGAGTTGACCATAGTTGACCAAGTTGAAATTTTGATAGTTTGATGTAAGATAATCAGTTAAGTTGAATTCTAAATTTTTGTGATGATTGAAGGTCGATTATGCAAGTAGTTAATAATATGAATGATCTCAGATTTTGATTTTGACCCCGAAAAAGGATTCTACTTGTTGTTTCATTGGAGAAACCTTCATACAATGCTCAGTCCTTGTGTCATGTTTAGCATTTTTGGTTTTGAAGAATCATTTAAGTGTTCAAGCAATTTGTGAGATCATGCAAAGTGCAAAATGAAATGAAAACCTAGGACCTAGGACCTAGTCACTGATCATGTGTCGATTTGTTGTCATCATTGAACTTTTAGGTAACTGAATAAATCAATACAATGCCCACTAGCTATGAAACCATAGACATGAATATCGATTTGTATGCGCAGGAATCAATACAACACCCACTGGTTAGGCAACCATGGACATATGAATATTGATTTTATTTTCAAAATGTCAGATTAGATATAAGCACCAAGGCACAAATGCCAGGATGACCTGAATATCATGTCCATTTTGATATAGCAATTTGTATAAGCATCAGAACATAGACGTTGTGATGACCAGAATACGCCTTGCTTTACAAACACATCAAACAGTCAAGAGATCATTCTAAATCCAATGTGAATTACCCATAGTGACCCTTTATCATTCACATCCTTAGGTAAGATTGTGTTTCACAGGAGGAGAAAGAACGTACTCAAAAAGACAATAGTTAGATCAACCTTCTTTAAATTTTTTGGGTATCAATGGTCGAGGTACGCATGGCCATCCAATTCGAGATAGAGACTCTTATAGACGAACACCATTTCAATCTAGAATGTCCAAAGTTGTTAGATTTTCACATACAAGAAGAAGACAAAGAAAAGATTATGCCCCCAGTCATCACTCTCTAAATCTTGTAAAGGACATCATCAAAGAGCTCAAAGGACACAATATGCAAAAATCTCAATGCGAATCAGTAAGCATACAAAGAGATAAAAGCATGTAAAAAGCATAAATTGTTTTCAATTTCTGTTTGATTGTGTTGTTGTAGATGCAAAATCCTTTCTGGAGAGGAGACAAATTGACTGATGGGTAAAAGCATAATAAGCTGCTACCCTTTTACAAAGGAAGAGGCTAACAACACCAAAACTGAAAAAATTCAAGGGCATAAAAGTCACATTTCTGTTGAGAATTTGAAGATGATTTAAACTGATGAAATGTGGAAAATAGGATGAATTTTATGCTTATAATTTTTTAAAATTAATTTGAGCAAAAATTAATATGTTTTTTTAATTTTTTAAGGATAATTTACATATCCTGAAAAATACTACAAATCAGGGAGTTTACTTCCCGTCAAATCATTATAAGTAAAACATTATTTTTCCCTCCAATTTTAGAATATGTTTTAGATGACATGTATATCTAGTGCAGGAAAAAAGAAAGATGTGTTTTTGATCTATAGTTTACCCGTTATAAGTATTCAAAGTTGAACTTACCTGAAATCAACAGTTTTTTTCGCCTGTCACTTTTTCCCTATCAGAACTATGCCAAAAACCAAATAAATTACATATTCTTGAAGAGGACTTGCTCCTCTAGTGTCATATATGATTTTAAAAAATTTCTAAATTGATTTAGCATTTTTTTATATTTTCCGAAGCAACATCTTCTCAAGGTTTAATATACCTACATGTAGTTTTTAGAAAATTTGTTTAATGTTTTGTAGTTGAAACAATATAAAATTTATATGTCTAGAATCATATTTCTGAGATCTACAAAAGGGTACTTTTAGTTTTTTAACATTTTTTATTTTTATTAGAGAAAATTACAATAGAAGTGCAAAATTCTAGTTTTTTATGTCTTTGGAGGTTTGGCTACCAACATGGCATGCCACCTAGGTAGACTCGGCCGAGTCTGATTGGGCTGAGTCTGACTAGGTTGAGTCTCCCTAGGGGTCGGCCCCACACATATAGCTAAATAGTGTACAAATGAGGGGTTTCAGATAGTTTTTGATATTAAAAATATGATTTAGACTCAGTCAAGTCCTACTCAGCCCAGTCTACTGGGCCAGGTAGATGCCATTTAGCACCATGTGGTGCCTATGTGTACTCAGCCCAGTTAGACTCGACCAAGTCTAACTGGGCCGAGTTATATGAGTTAGCCTAAAAGGTGACACTTAATTATGCTTTTACCCTGACTCAGATGAAGCTTCAAAGGACTCTGTCTAGATATGACTCATCTAAGATGTACTGGAGGCCATAGGATATGACATTGATTGCCCCCAAGTGTTAAGCATTGATAGGATACAGACACTTGAGTTGATTGGTGTACAGACTGACTTTATTGAAACAAGGATATGTAGAAACAAATTGGGAAATATGTACAAACTAAAGCAAGACTGAAAGCTAGGAAAGACCAAGATTATGTTGATAGATGGAGCATTTTGAACAAGTGGCACCCATTTTCTAGGTTTTCACCATCTTGGCAGAGATTCTATTTTTTCTACCAAGGTGCCTGTTTCGAGGTTTTCACCAAGGCACTTTTTCTTTTTCTCATTTTTTTGTATTTTTCATTTTTCCAATTTTTTTGATTTTTTTGATATTTTTGGTATTTTTTTTTTTTTGTGAATCATCAAGGCACCTATTGCTAGGTTTTCACCAAGATGTTCATTTTTTAAGGACTTTTTCAAAATTTTAAGATTTTTTAAGGACATTTTACCATACATTGAATGCCTTAGGCATAGAATTTATTTAGATGGAGAATGTTGATTGGTTCTCAGAGCTGTTCTCCTTCAGTCGTTGAGAGTTGATAGGCTCTAGAGCCAAAAGTAGCAGTGATAACAAAGGGACCCAGCCAGTTGGGTTCAAACTTCCCCTTATGTTCTCGATGTGATTGATTTTTAGGATTCTCTCTCAAGACTAGATCGCCAACCTGAAATTCTCTGTGTCTGACTTTCTTGTTGTAGCCTCTAGACATTCTTTTTTGATACACTTTGAGATGATCATACGCTGCTTGTCTGCGCTCATCTAGTAGTTTAAGTTCTTGCAACCTAGACACTCTGTAGTCATCATCAGTTACTAGACCATGCATTTTGATTCTTAGTGATGGGATTTCAACCTCAATAGGCAGTACCACTTCTGAACTATAAACTAAAGTGAAAGGTGTAGCCCCAGTAGGTGTTCTGATACTTATTTTGTAGGCCCAGAGAGCTAGATTGATCATGAGATACCAGTCTCTTCCTGTCTTATTAACTGTATGGTGCAATATTTTCAATAGATTCTTGTTAGAAGCCTCTGCTTTTCCATTCCCTTGAGGATAGTAGATAGATGACCAATGTTGTGTAATCTTGAATTTGGCACATAGATCATCTAAGTCTCTATTCTTGAATTGTCC
This sequence comes from Chamaecyparis obtusa, assembly GCA_027943335.1. Taxonomy (NCBI): domain Eukaryota; kingdom Viridiplantae; phylum Streptophyta; class Pinopsida; order Cupressales; family Cupressaceae; genus Chamaecyparis; species Chamaecyparis obtusa. The sequence goes on along the minus strand of BSBK01003519.1, from coordinate 298,565 downwards.
ACCATTATCTATGAATATAGAGTGTGGAATTCCATACCGACATATGATGTAGTTAAAAATGAACATAGAAATTTGTTTGCCAATTGCTTGAGTCAAAGGGACTACTTCTAGCCATTTTGTGAAATAGTCTATAGCTGTTATGATATGGGTATGTCCATTAGAAGAATGAGGATGTATAGATCCCATAAGATCAAATGCCGATTGGTGAAAATGCCATTATGTAGCAAAGGGAATTAAATCTTTCCTTGGAGCATGAATTAAGTTGCCATGTACCTGGCACTTTTGACAGTTCTTAGCAAACTTGATTGCATCTTTCTCTATTTCAGGCCAATAGTACCCAGCCCTAATAAGCTTTCGAGCTAGTGTTAAACTATTTGAGTGTGACCCACATATACCTTCATGGACTTCCTCTAGTGCATGTTGAGACTTTTCCCAATCTAAACATCTAAGTAGTGTACCATCTAGACCTCATTTGTATAGATCATTACCAATGATGACATACCAGGATGCATTGCAAATAAGGTATCTATTTTCATGGTGGTTAAAGGTATCAGGAATGATTTGATCTTGGAGAGAGGAGAAAAGGTTATTATATCAGGATGAATCATGACCTACAAAAGTGCAAATCATGTAGGTCTCAGGGGAATCATATGCAAGATAAGATAGTGCTTCCACTAGGAACTCGTAGCATAGCTCATGTTTAGGTTGTTGTAATAAGGTAGATAACATTGCCATTGCATCGACAACCTTATTCTCTATTCTAGGTATTTGCTCAAAGGTGATAGATATGAAGTATTTCTTTAGATCATCTACCATTCTCTTGTATGGAATGAGATTTTCATATTTTTTTTGATACACATCATTGACTTGGTGTATTACAAGTTGTGAGTCTCCATGAATGTGTAATTCTGTTACTCTCCACTCAATTGCTATTTTCATACCATTAAGAAGGGCTTCATATTCAACAATATTGTTTGTACAAGGAAACTTGATTCTGAATGCTTTAGGGATTGAGTATCCTTGAGGAGTGATAAACAATATGCTTGCTCCAAATCTATTCTGTGTATAGGAGCCATCAAAGAACAATTTCCATTCTCTAGAAGAAAGATTCATGATAGAAGAATTTGGGAATTCCATTTGCATTGGAGCATCATCAAACAAAGGTGCATCTGCTAGTTGATCAGCAATAACCTATCCTTTGATAGCTTTTCTTTCAACATATTCAATGTCAAATTCACTTAAGAGCATGACCCATTTAGCTAGTCTACTTGTGAGGGCAGCCTTGCTTAGTAGGTATTTGAGTGGATCAATCTTAGCTACCAAATGTGTGGTATGAGCTAACATGTAATGTCTCAGTTTCTGTGATGCAAAGATCATAGCTAGACAAGATTTCTCTATCATGGAATAGTTCTTTTCATATGCTACCAATGTTCTACTAATATAGTATATAGCTCTTTCCTTTTTATTCTCATCATGCTATGCTAGTAATGTGCCCAGTGATGTATCTGTTGCAGAGACATATAAGATCAATGACTTCTCTTGAATAGGAGGCATCAAAATGAGTGGATTTGATAGATATTTCTTGATATGGTTAAAGTTATTTTCACATTCCTCATTCCATGCAAAGGTCACACCTTTATGTAAGGTCTTTGTGAAAGGTTGTGATATGTTTGCTAGTTGAGATATGAAGCGTCTTAGAGATTGTACTTGTAGACACCGAAAAATCCTTTAGAAAATAAATTATTTTTGTTTTCTAAAAATCTTTGATGACATCATCATTTATTAATTAATTATTTATTTAATTAATTAATTTATTTTTATGTCATTAAATCCCTCTCTCTTAATTAAAAATCTTTAATTAAGGAATCTAGCCTAAAAATGTCATTTGGACATTATCCCTAATTTATTAATTATTTAATTAATAAATTGACCATAAAACTTCAAAAATAAATTAATTTATTTTTAATTTATTTTTTATCCCAAAGTTGGCAAAAATTCTAAAGAGCACTAAACTCTTCTAGAAAGTCCTAAACCTTCCTCTAAATGGGTCAAAACCCTAATCTAGTCCCTTCAAACCCTAAGTCTAGATATTTAATATTTATTAAATTTACCTTTAATAAATATCTAAATCTCACCAAAAGCCACTTGCCCATCCCTTTCTCCTAATCCTAATCTTAATCCCCTTTCTAATCTTGTCACATTCCATTAGCAAAAGGTTTACCAAAACTTATGCTAACCTCCTCTTAGTCATCCTCCTTAGTCAACAAGGATTGCCACCTCTTTGGCCACCTCTTGCAAATGCATTTAAGGATGCATTTAAGCCTTCCTTATCTTTCTTACATGCATTCATTATGCATTTAAGACCTTCTTATCCCTTCCTTGCCACCTCTTGGCCTTGGGCACATTTACCAAATTGTGCACATGCCCTCAAACTTTCAACTCAATCCTCCCTTGACACTTGTCAGGACACTTGTCCTTGACTCAACCCTAACCTTAGCCCTAACTCTGACTCATCCTTTTAAACCAAGACCTTCCCTTTTCCTATAAATACCCTCACTTCCTAAGGCAAATCATCTTTCAACTCTCAAACTCAATAGCAAAGTTATAATGCCATTTTCATTCTAGCATAAGCATAAACTCATCATTTTAGATCATTTTCAAGCTTAAATCACATCTAAATTAGCTTAATGGGATTAACATAGATTCATTTCTTGTTTAATCAATCTTAGTTCATCTTTTAGCTTTGCATATTTGTGTGTTCTTGAGGCCTTTGAGGCAAAATAGGTTCCTCATACCTATTTTGTGTCATTTTGGGTCTTCTTGATCCTCAAATCATCTTAATTTGCATGCTCCAAGTGCTTGAGTTTGCACACCCACATCCATCTATATCCAAGCATATCAAACGGTGCATGGGCGCATTCATTTTAGGCTTAAACTGAGGTGGCTTTGATTTTAGTTTGTTTATCATTAAATTTGATTTGATTATATGCTATGACGTTTGTTTGTCTTTGGCCTTCAAAACAGGTTTAGGTGCACACTCAAATCCTAGTCTACATTCTGGCACGCCCGGTGGGACCAAAACCACAATCAACTTGATCAAAACACACTTTTCATTCTTGCTGTCGTAGGAATTAAAAGAAATCACGCCTTCAAGCAAAGAAATCTCGCCTACAGCAATTAAATGTCACCTTCAAACAAAGAAATGTCGCCTTCATGAAAAGAAATGTCGCCTACAAACAATCCAGTCACGCCTTCTTGCAATGAAATCATGCCTTTGAGGAAAGAAATGACGCCTATGACCTCTGTTTTCACGCCTGCATAACTGAGATTTTCCTGTGATCGATAACTTCTGTTCCGTCTTAGAATTCTCTTCTGTCGCCTGCATGTAAAGAAATCACGCCTGTAACGAAAGAAATCACGCCTCTTCATTTTTATTTGTCGCCTTTTGAGGTACAGAATGTCGCCTGTAAGAATTGAATGTCACCTCTGAACTTTCCAGCGTCGCCTATAAGCTGGACAGTGTCGCTTTTTGGTTTTTTGTCTTGAGGTTCTTAGGACTGTTTTTTTCATTTCTTTTATTACAGCAAAGGTCAAAACAAAATCTTGAATGACATTAAGGAAATGAACTTAGGTCCTAGAATGTCATTGTCATTTTGAAAAGCTAACTCAATCTCAAATGCACTAAAGGAATGAACAACTCTATTCCCTATCTCATTTTAGATTTCAAAGCAAGTAAACAAATTCAATCTTGAGTGATCTAAGGGATAAAATAAAGCTTTTTCAAAGTTCTTAAATCAACTCGCTAATCAAATCTTGAATGCACAAAAGGAAAGAACTTGCAACCGTTCAAATCATTTACATTTTGGAGAAAGGAACAAATCAAAATCTAATCACGAGTGTCTTCATTTCAAAGTTCAAACATCACTTAATCAAATTTGGAAAAATGAACAAAATCTGCTTGATGTGCATGTAGGAGTTTTTCAATTCTTGCATAATCCTTGATTAGAGTAAGCAACGTGGAACATTTGAACTTGGACAAGTTCACCTGTTCTGCTTTTAACGAGGCCTGTCCAAGGAGACGCGCTTCCTCCTCGGAGAATGACCTCAAACCGGTATCCCCCCGGCCGGTATACAAATAAGCGAATACCAAAAGAATCGCTTACATCTCCTAATCGCCGGGCGTTCGTGCCAAACACGTGTCTGGGGATGGTAAACATTCCTCTCCCCCAGCATTATTGGCAAGGCTCTTAAGTGAGTCACGGATGATCAGCATAACCGGGTATGGAGACACCACAGAACTATTAAAAACCTGATAAAATAGAGGCTACCCTATCTACATCTGAAAGTATCAAAATCCTTGTGCAAGGACCGATTCCAAGGGGTTTACCGGGTCGCCTCAAGATTACTCACCATTTGTATTCCCTTCTGGGGGATACCAAGCTATGGGCAAGTGATTTTGATACTCACCTTCCTTAGGTAGATCTGTTTGAAGTGCTTGACAGTCAAAAACTCCGTGAAAACACTTGTTGAAACATACACTTTCAAAGCTTTGTCAGAGTCAGTTGTCTTTGTTTGTATCCCGCAGGGTTGCTTTATCTCTTGCGGAGATTGCTTTGACTTTAACCTTTTCCATTGGAAACCTTTGTCTCAAAATCAAAAGCCTCTTTTCCAAGTGATGCCCAGCAAGAACAAACATCCTAAAGTGAAGTTGCCCAAATCCCAAGCCTATCAAAAGTGAAAAGTTACCAAGAAGAACACCAAGACCTATCAATCCACTATCCAAGCAATCAAAGCTGAAGAAAAGTCCCAAGCCAGACTTGAGAACATTTCCCATAACGCCCGCATCAAACAGTTCACCTTCCGTTTCTGAGTTAACCATCACTTTGTCAACTTTGAGCCAGAAGATTAGCCAAATCCTTGTTCATGTCTTGTTCCATCTTCAGATCTTGAAATCTTGTCTCAAACAGCCTTGCATCTTAGTTTCATCCTAGTTTCACCCTTTGCATCAGAATCAAAACCCTAGTTGCATCTCAAGAACATCATAAAAGTTGCATTTGCATTCATCTTCCTACCAGCATTCTAGAATCAATCCTTGTCATTTGCATTATCCCTTTAGATAGAGCATTGTCCCTTCACCCTTCAATACCTTTTCCACCAGCATCCCCCCATCAGCTTTCCATATCTTTCCGGCAGATCCATCATCCTTTGTTCCAAATCCAGAGATCCACCAACACTTAGTGTTTACCCTTTTGAGTTGTTCCTATCCCATATCCAAGATCAGAGACCATCATCCTCTTTTTGACACAACGTGTTGTCATAAAGAAATCAAACCTTGTCCTTGCATAGCCATCATCTCGAGCAAGAGATTGGAGTGTATTGATAAGAAACTTGTTGACCGAAGATCATTAGTCTATCTTAGGTTGACCCCATCATATCTCTGATCCTCCATTTGGGAAAAACAGCAGCTCATTTGTTGACCACTTAGTAATCTTTCACCAGCTTTCCACCAGCAACCTATCTTTCCTCCACCGTCTTGATCCATATCCGTTCCATCCAGCTTCCATCATCGCCATCTTGATCCCTATCTTTGCATTTACATCTTAGAAGTCATCATCTTTAGAAGTTCATCAACTTTGCATCCATCAACATCTTTTAGCCAAACATCTTGCATCCATTTAGCACTTGCATCTCCATGCCTGTTGAGACCAGATCTCAGAAAAGAAGAAGCATGAATCCTTATCCACCAACAACCTCATCTGATCCTAACCTTTTCACCAACGCCATGATGACCTACAATCCCCAGATCCAAGCCAGTAACCCATGTGAAGATCCAAACATCCCTTCATCCCCATTGGCAATCCAAGCATTTGTAAATCCTCCAGAAAGCCCACCAGCGACCAATGCCCTTGTACCGCAACATCAGCAAAGCACGTTTGCCCACTATCTGCCAGAAAGTACCTCCATCCCACCATCTCTCTATCCACGCATCCCCATCAAAACTATCCAAGTTCCAGCACAAGCATATTCTCCGTTTGTCCAATCATTCCCCGATCCTATCATGCAAACACCCCAAGAGATTTCCACCATTCCCCTTTTCTTGCAAGGAAGCCTCGCTAGTCCCGCAACACAAGCTGTAGCGCCATCCGCTCCATCTCCTACCCCTTTTGCTTCATCATCTGCTATGGCTGCCCAAGCCCAAATCCAACACTTAACCCAAAGTCAGCTTCCACCTCTCACACAAGCTTTTACACCAAAAGCTTCGCCACCATCCGCAAGTCAAGCAACGCCTTTCACCATCAAAGGAGCACCGTCACCCTTCACCCCCCAAGCACCCTTACCTTGTTTGAGGTTAGCGCAATCACTTCCCATTCCAACCTCATCTTTCTCTTGGGTGTTTCCTTCATTTTCCTCCTCACAAGCATCCGCTCAACCACAACCTCAACAAGCTCCTTTCTCTCAACCATCATTTGTGTCCCAAGCTCCCGTTGCTCCTACCATTCCATCATCCGCTGTAGTGCACCCTAACACAAGCTCTCAGTGGGGCCTTACACAAGAAGAAATGAAGGCATGGGGGATCCCATCTCAATCCCCTACATCTATGGTTGCAAGTCAACAAACCGCCTTCACCCAAGCAGCACAGCAGCAACTACCCCAACCACCGCCAGCTTCAAGCTATTCGTCCCAAAACCCAAATACCTTCCAGCAAGTTCCACCACCTCAACAGCCAACTTTCCCCAGCTATCTTACCCCATCACCCTTTGCTTCTAGCTTCCTCACATCTGTTCCACCTCTAAGTAATGCAGGCATGCACCCAGCTTATATCAGCCAAACCCAAAGCCAACCTCAGCAACTACCACCATCATACCCGCAAGCAGCATCATTCCAACAGTCTCCCCCACAACAACCACATGTCCCCTTTCAGCAAACACCCATCATTCCTCAACAATAGCAAGTCCCTTGCTATCAGCCCCAGCAACAAATCTCTATCATCCCCCAGCAACAACAAGTTCCCACCCATCAGTTACAACAGCAAGTTCCAAATGTCTAATATCAGCAAGCCGTCCCACAACAACAGCCAATTCAACAACAGCAAGCAGCCCAACAACATCAAGTGGTTCCATATCATTTACCACAATATCCCCCTATGCCACACCAATAATATCCCCAGCAACCATTGCCCCAAAATTAGTTCCAACCCATTTATCCACAGCAAGCACCATATCCAGTTCCACAGCTTCCATCACAAGCAAAATTTCCAGTTCCCTCGCCACTCAATGCTGAGTGGGAAGCAATGAAAAATGCTCTAAAAGAGCTACAAAGTGGAACAGAGAATAAAACATACAAGTTCGAAGAGGTGTGCTCATATCCCTTCGATCGGTCCATAGCAACTATCCCTTTCCCCAAGCATTTTGAGATGCCCAAGTTTGACAAGTATCGGGAGAAAGGAGATCCAGTAAACCATATCAAAGAGTTCTACATGGCGTGCCAAGAAGTGGCTTACAATGATAACTATCTCCTGCGCCTATTTCCCAAAAGCTTGGGAGGAACTGTTGTTGAGTGATTTTACAAAATACCCCATGGGACAATAAAAACCTTTGCTGAACTCTCTGAAAAGTTCATCACACACTATGCCCATAATGTGGAGAATGAGTTGTCCTTGCTAGACCTATGCAACTCAAAGCAAAAAGATGGAGAAAGCCTTGCGGAATACTTGCAAAGATGGCAGAATCTTACAACCAGGTTATCATATCAGCCGTCAGAGAAGCATCTAACAAAGATCTTCATTGATAACCTACATCCAAAGCTATCCCATCACATGCAAATGAATTTTCTCCAGACATACCAAGACATCAAGAGCAAAGGCATAGGCATCGAGAAAGCTCTCCTAGACGAAGGCACTATTCGTCACTTCAAGGATGATTCCAAGAATAAACCCAAAACTAATAAATCCCGTTACTGGAATCGTAACAAGAATGTTGTTACAGATGGAGCCACTGACACTAAGAATGTACAATTCATTGTGGCTAGTCCTACACCAGCTCAAACATACCAACTGCCACAAGCGCCCATCTATCAGCAACCACCAGCTCCCGCATATCAAGCACCTATTTATCAGCAGCGTCCTCAAGCTCATCAACCACCTGTGCAACAGTATCAGCAGCAATACCAACAGCAACAGCCAGCATGTCAAGGCAATCCTGTTAACGCAGTTAACGTTGCCCCAAGGCAGAACAAACCCAACAATCAGAACAATCCAAAGAGGACTTTCACACCTTTGGGTGAGCCTCTGGATCAAATCTTTTATCGGCTAGCCCAGGCAAATATGATCACATATCTGCCCATCCCACAGAAGGATGACAACGCACCAAAGTCTGATTGGTATAAAGAACATGAATACTGTGATTACCATCGTGTGAAGGGGCACACAACATTGAAGTGCATGCGGCTTAAGAACTACATCCAGGATCTCATTGATCGCAAGGAGATCCAGGTCGATGCACCAGCTCAGGCTTCACCCAACGCCGGTTTGCAAATATATCAAAATGTGTTCCCTCAACATGATACCGGGAAGAATCAAGCCAACGCCAATCAGCCCCAAAATCATGGCAAAGGCAAGCAAGAAGATCACACAGTGGCCTACATCAACTATGACAAGTATGTCGGATGCATAACTCAAGCTGAGCCCATCCAAGATGAGCCCACCATCAATACCATCCACGTCAGAGGGTCGGATCGACAATGTGCTGCAACTACCCGCAGTGGTAGGATAACTGTTGCCAGTGCTCCTCCGAGGTCAGCTGCTCCTCCAAGGCCAACGTCTACTGCATCCATAGCACAGTCTAACACCAGGCCAGCATCAAATGCACGCGCAACACAGCATAATGCACCAAGTGCACAATATAATATCATAGAGCATCTTGGGAACATGCCAGCCCAAATATCTATCTTGGATTTGCTCCGCACATCACCCATCCATCAGGAGATCCTGGACAAAGCTCTAAAAGAAGGCCATGTCCCCACGAACATTAACACAACTCAGTTTGAAACTCTTATGGGACACCTATCAGCAGCATGTGCCTTATCCTTCAAAGAATCTGATATACAAGATGTCGCTCCTAACCATACTCTCCCTCTCCGCATTGCCGTCATGGTCAGAGACTTTGCCATCAAACGGGTCTTAATAGATAATGGCTCAGCTCTAAACTTATGTACTTTAAAATTTAGTCAGCAGATTGGGTTCACGGAGGCCGACATACAACATGAGCAAATCACTATCAAAGCATATGATAACTTGGAGCGTACCTCTGAAGGTACTATAACTTTGCCTATCCAGCTAGGCCCAGCAACACAAGATACTGTCTGCCACGTTGTTGATCTTGACCTACCATTTAATATTCTCCTCGGTCGTCCATGGATCCATTCCATTAAGGCTGTACCATCTACTTACCATCAGTGCATCAAGTTTCCACATCAAGGCACTGAGGTTACCATCCACGCTGATCCTAACCCCTTCGCATACTGCCGTGCGATGGAAGCATCTTTCCCTCATTCTACTCATTGTCCTAGAACCGATATTGGTACTTTTATTGCTAGCTCATCCCAATCCCATCGCGATCCAGAGACCATCCTCTCTTCCACCTTATCATCTGTCAAGATCAACAACCAGGGTTGTGGCGAATACAGCCTCAGTGATGCATTCGCTGTAGGGGCTCTTCCACATGATCCACATACTCAAGGACGCCCAAGTTGTCAAAACAAGCCTGTTGAGGAACATTATAAGCTCAAGCAAATCAGAAACATGACTTTTGAGTCTCATGGTACCATCAATAGCAAAGAGATAGATCCAGATATTAACAAATGGTTATACAAAGATCCCCCATCACGTGACACACAACTTCTTGAGTACTTCAAAGAGAAATATCCAATCCCCTACAAAAATGTCACAGAACGCTAGAACTATCAAGGTGGTGGTCTAGGACCACAAGAGGACAGAAACTTGTTTCCTATCATACCATCCCAAAATCCAGAACAGCAAGGACTTGGCTTTAATACCTCTCGCCTGCTTGAACAAGAGCCCAATACCACAACTGCGGACACTAACATGACCAATGTGAACTTTTTGAATAGCCAGGATGACCTTGTGGAAATCGAAGACATCCCCGAAGAGAAAGACATCCGATCCTACGATGATATCTTTGCCGATGACACCCTCCTGGGGACTTCTGTCCTCCAACAACTCTCCATTAACCTCATAGATCTTCCCCTCACAAACCCTGACCTCATAGATTGGGACCAACCAAGCATCGCACACATCGATGAGTTCCAAAGCACACAAGCACTCCTAGAATTCATGGGGGCATCAGGTCCAGCAAGCAATCAAGATCCAACATCAACCTCTGTCTATCAACTTCACCCAGAAGGATATTTTGGGGAAGAGGCAAGCTTTAGTCGCAAAAATGAAATAGCAAAATAACATCATGAGTCTTTATGTGAAAACCCTTTTGGGGCACATTCTGATTCCAAAATAGTAAAAATAAAGGGCGTATCTTCTAGTGAAAACTTGGCAATTCAGGCGCTAGAAGATGAAGCCTTGCCTCTTCCCCCTATCCAAGATTATAGACCAGAGCAGTCGCCGATCATCATAAAAGAGACCAAGCCAATCAACTTGGGAACAAAAGAATATCCAAAGATCACCTACATTGCAGTCAACCTAACAGAAGGAGAAGAAATGGCTCTCAGCGCCTTCCTCAAGGAATCAGTTATCAACTTTGCATGGTCATACGCCCACATGCCTGGGCTTGATCCTAATCTTGTCATTCATCATCTAGCAGTGGATCCTAATGTCAAGCCAGTGAAGCAAAAGCTAAGGAAAATGCATCCAAAGGTAGCATTGCTCATCAAAGCAGAGCTTGAGAAGCTCCTCCAAGCTAAGATCATCAGAGCAATAGATTATTTAGAGTGGATCTCTAACATGGTGCCAGTCACAAAGCCTTCTGGCGACATCAGAATCTGTACTGATTTCAGGGACTTGAACAAGGCATGCCCTAAGGATGACTTCCCATTGCCAAACATAGACATGCTTGTAGACCTCGCAGTGGGTCATGAGATGTTATCATTAATGGATGGCTTTTCAGGCTACAACCAAATTCATATAGCAGAAGCAGATCAACATAAAATAGCATTCACAACCCCATGGGGTACCTTCTGCTACAACATGATGCCATTTGGGCTAAAGAATGCAGGAGCAACATATCAGTGAGTAATGACAGCGATCTTCCATGACATGATCCACAAAATCCTTGAGGACTATGTGGATGATATCCTTGCAAAATCCAAAACAAGAGATGAGCACCTCAACATCTTAGAGTGTGTATTTGATCGTCTGAATCATTATGGCTTAAAGCTTAATCCTAAGAAATGTGTTTTTGGTGTTACATCTGGCAAGCTTCTAGGCTTCATCGTCTCTAGACGAGGCATAGAGATCGATCCTAAAAAGGTAAAAGCAATAACAGAGATGCCTCCACCAAGAAATCTCAAACAGCTCAGAAGCCTACAGGGCAAGCTTCAATCAGTTCGGCGGTTCATCTCGCAGCTAGCAGACAAGTGCCAACCCTTCTCACATCTCTTATGCAAAGACACCAACTTCAAGTGGGATCCCATATGTCAAAGAAGCTTTGATAAGCTCAAGGAGTATCTAGCTAATGCTCCGATCCTTGTACCACCAGTTCCAGGATGCCCACTCATCCTTTACATCCCAATAATAGCTACAGCACTAGGGGCACTCCTAGCACAGCATGATGATGAAAATAGAGAACGAGCTGTCTACTACATCAGTCGCACTCTTGTGGGCTATGAGCTTAAATATTCACCCATGGAGAAAGCATGCCTAGCAGTGGTCTTTTCCACTCAAAAACTTAGACATTACATGCTTAGCCACACAATCAAGCTCATATCAAAGGTGGACCCTCTTAAGTATCTATTATCAAGGACAACCCTCACAGGCCGTATGGCAAAATGGGTCATGTTACTCAGCAAATTTGACATTCAGTATGTAGATCGCAAAGCAATCAAAGGGCAAGTCATTGCCGATCAACTAGCAGAAGCACCACTGGTGGATGCCTATCCACTAATCATGGAATTCCCTGATGAACACTTATGCATGATTGAAGAGCAATCCATGTGGCACCTATACTTTGATGGTTCCAACACATCCCATAGCTCTGCGGCAGGAATCCTATTCATCACACCTCAAGGTGACTATATTCCAAAATCATTCAAGTTGGGATTCCCCTGTACCAACAACATTGCAGAATATGAGGCACTCATCTTAGGTCTCAAAACAGCTATCCAATGGAACATCACAAAACTACAAGTCTTTGGAGATTCACAGCTCATTATCAAGCAAGTCCTTGATGAGTATCAGACAAAGGACGACAAATTGCTACCCTACAAGCAACTGGTGGATAAACTGAAAGAGCATTTCCTACATCTACAATTCAATCAGATCCCAAGGCTTCAAAAAAAAGTAGCAGATGCAATGGCAACCATCAGATCCTTATTGGAAATCCCACGTGACGCAACACAATATGAATTTCTAGTCGAGCAGCTACACTTGCCAGCTTATGAGAACACCGATGCAAACATGGTGTGTGTCTTGGTTGGTCCCCAATCCCCATGGTACCACGACATCCATGCATATCTAAAAAATGGTATCATATCTCCCCATCTCACCAATAACCAACGCCAAAACCTTATTCGCAGAGCTTCCCGCTACACTCTTGTAGCCAACACCCTATATCATCGCGGGTATCACAATGTCCTATCTAGATGTTTAGATTCAAACAAGGCCGTCCTGGCCTTACAAGAAGTTCACGCTGGAATTTGCGGTGCCCACATGAGTGGCATGGTTCTAGCAAAGCAGCTGCTTAGAGTTGGATATTATTGGCCAACAATGGAACATGATGCTTGTGAATTTGTCAAGAAATGTCTCCCATGTCAACAGCATGCCAATTTGATACATGCACCAGCATAGGATCTATAGCCTATTGCACCACCGTGGCCTTTTTCATGTTGGGGCCTTGACCTCGTTGGCTTGATCACCCCCCTCTCTTCGGATGGACACAAGTATATCATAACAGCCACAGAGTACTTTACCAAATGGGTTGAAGCGATTCCGCTCACCCTAACTACTGGCATCCAAATATCCAAGTTCATCCTCTACCATATCAATTGCTACTTCGGCATACCATCTACCATCTTCACAGACCATGGCACACCTTTTGAAAACCAGCATGTGGATGATCTATGTGCCAGACTCCACATCCATCACCGTTTCTCCAGTCCATATTTCCCTCAAGGAAATGGCCAAGCTGAAGCAACTAACAAAACACTTTTGAAGCTTCTCAAGAAGATTGTCAATGATTCTGGTCATGACTGGCACCTCCAAATCAATCCCGCCCTCTGGGCTTATCGCACTTCTTATCACACTCCCACAGGCACCACCCCATACTCCCTTGTATATGGTGCTGAAGCCGTTCTGCCGATCGAGGTTGAGCTCCCATCCTTGCGCGTCTCCATGAAGAACTATACAACTGATGAAGACTATCGTGTGGCTCGGCTCACACAGCAAGATCTGCTAGATGAAAAGAGACAGCAAGCCTACGATCACCTGGTTGCATACCAGAATCGACTCAAAAGGAGTTATAACAAAAAGGTCCATCCTAGACAATTCCAGGTCGGTGACATGGTCCTTAAAGAAAATCAGAAGGTCCTAGCAAATAGAGAAAAGAAAGGCAAGTTTGAGCCTACTTGGTTGGGCCCCTATGTTGTCACCGCATCCTTCGGCTCCGGCGCCTATTAGCTATTAACACCAGAAGGCGAGCCCTTGAATGATCCTATCAACATCATCCATCTGAAGAGGTTCTATGCCTGAACCTGATCCTGCATATATCAAAAAATCCAAAAACATTCAAAAAAGCAAAAAAAAGAAAAAAAAGCAAAAAAGCAAAAAAGCAAAAAAGTAAAAAGAAGAAAAGAGAAAGAGAAAATAATCGTCCAAACGGTGAAAACTTGGCAATTCAAGCGCCTTGGACAAGTATGTTGGTGAAAACTTGGCAAACAGGCGCCAACATAGTAAACTGAACTATTTATCTATTCAGTTGTTCTTTCAGCTACCGTCCTCTTCCTCCATCCATAATCTCTTAACAGATCTCCCAGCAGTTCCATCTCCCCTATCTTCCAAGCATTCAGCTTCCATCTTCCTCCAACCCATCTGCAATCCATATCCTATTCCAAAGCTTTGTACCATATCTTGTACCCTATCCTTATCCCTTTCCTGTACAACGCAATCCTCCCTGTATTTATCCTTCTTGTCTCCGTCCTAGTGAGAGTCCCGCCGAGTGTGATCTTCCTATCCCCAATCCTGAGCTTCTGTACATATCCCTTGTGCATATCTTTCCTCCTTGTTGTACATAACCTTTGTCCGTCCTGCAGCAGCATTTGATCAAATATCTTGTCCCATCCCCAACCTCAGAAAACTTTTAGTCCCACTCGGGCCTTGTGCTTCAGCAACATCAATTATCGACTTATCCTTGCTCATCCTGATTATTCCTTGAACTTCAGCTTTTGCCAGTGAACAACTACACTTATTCTCTCACCAACCCATGGGTCCTTGAGGATATATCGTTCCTCCTGTTTGACCTAATCTTCCATCTTGGTCCTTGAGGATATATCATTCCTCCTGTCCGACCAATCTTCCCACCATCAATCAAACCTAATCTCTCTCCTTGGCAAAGGATGTCTTTTTAGAATTATCATTTTGATCTTGGATTTTTTTGTCCTTTGGGTCTTGTTAATCTTTTTTGGCTTCTCATTATCCCACCAGGGTCACCACGATTCATTATATCACGGTGTGCTGCGTGTGCGGATAATCTGGGGCAAGGTCTTTTGATCTTTCGCTTCTGCTTGTGAGTCAGTTGTGTGTTTGTGGTTCCTTCAGCATCGGATCCACCATGTCGCCTCTTCACTTCATGTGTGGTGTTGGGGCAACCCTGTGTGTTTGTTTAGCGTCAGTCCTCGTCAGTCCTCTGTGACATTGTTGATAGGCCTCGTGATCCCAGTATCCTTGGCAGGTCTCTAACATAGCTATATTAAATCTAGGTTGTGCACTCCCATTTGCACTTGGAGCTATCTGGTCCCTTGCATTTATCATATAGATTAATCTTGCATCTTTGCATACAGCTGCATCTTGCATCTTGCATTTCCATCTCATCTTGCATATCATCCACCTTTTGCTTATAGAAGTGAGGTTATTTATCTCCCCTTTCTTCCTAGGCCCTTCCTTCCTCGTCCCAGCAGGGCACTCTCTGTCCCAGGGCGTAATCCCTCTTTCTCCTTGTCCCACTGGGCGCATCTTCCATGATTTTGTCCCACCGAGGCATGTTCCTCTTTCTTCTAGTCCACCCGGGCGTCATACCCTCTTCTTTTGATTCTAGCCTTGGCATCTTATTTTCTTGTCTTTGACGCCATGCCACTTGCGGCATCGCATCAAAGAGGGGCAAAATGTAGACACCGAAAAATCCTTTAGAAAATAAATTATTTTTATTTTCTAAAAATCCTTGATGACATCATCATTTATTAATTAATTATTTATTTAATTAATTAATTTATTTTTATGGCATTAAATCCCTCTCTCTTAATTAAAAATCTTTAATTAAGGAATCTAGCCTAAAAATGTCATTTGGACATTATCCCTAATTTATTAATTATTTAATTAATAAATTGACCATAAAACTTCAAAAATAAATTAATTTATTTTTAATTTATTTTTTATCCCAAAGTTGGCCAAAATTCTAAAGAGCACTAAACTCTTCTAGAAAATCCTAAACCTTCCTCTAAATGGGTCAAAACCCTAATCTAGTCCCTTCAAACCCTAAGCCTAGATATTTAATATTTATTAAATTTACCTTTAATAAATATCTAAATCTCACCAAAAGCCACTTGCCCATCCCTTTCTCCTAATCCTAATCCTAATCCCCTTTCTAATCTTGTCACATTCCATTAGCAAAAGGTTTACCAAAACTTATGCTAACCTCCTCTTAGTCATCCTCCTTAGTCAACAAGGATTGCCACCTCTTTGGCCACCTCTTGCAAATGCATTTAAAGATGCATTTAAGCATTCCTTATCTTTCTTCCATGCATTCATTATGCATTTAAGACCTTCTTATCCCTTCCTTGCCACCTCTTGGCCTTGGGCACATTTACCAAATTGTGCACATGCCCTCAAACTTTCAACTCAATCCTCCCTTGACACTTGTCAGGACACTTGTCCTTGACTCAACCCTAACCTTAGCTCTAACTCTGACTCATCCTTTTAAACCAAGACCTTCCCTTTTCCTATAAATACCCTCACTTCCTAAGGCAAATCATCTTTCAACTCTCAAACTCAATAGCAAAGTTATAATGCCATTTTCATTCTAGCATAAGCATAAACTCATCATTTTAGATCATTTTCAAGCTTAAATCACATCTAAATTAGCTTAATGGGATTAACATAGATTCATTTCTTGTTTAATCAATCTTAGTTCATCTTTTAGCTTTGCATATTTGTGTGTTCTTGAGGCCTTTGAGGCAAAATAGGTTCCTCATACCTATTTTGTGTCATTTTGGGTCTTCTTGATCCTCAAATCATCCTAATTTGCATGCTCCAAGTGCTTGAGTTTGCACACCCACATCCATCTATATCCAAGCATATCAAACGGTGCATGGGCGCATCCGTTTTAGGCTTAAACTAAGGTGGCTTTGATTTTAGTTTGTTTACCATTAAATTTGATTTGATTATATGCTATGACGTTTGTTTGTCTTTGGCCTTCAAAACAGGTTTAGGTGCACACTCAAATCCTAGTCTACAGTACTCTCCCTTGTAATGTTCTCATTTGATATTTTTGGGAGGTTACATCTCCATGATAGCTTTAACTTTAGCTGGATCAACTTCAATTCCTTTCTTTGAAATAATGTAGCCTAAGAGCTTTCCAGAAGTGACACCAAAAACACACTTCTTAGGGTTCAGTCTAAGACTAAACTTCTCAATTCTATCTAGTATTTTGCTCAAGTCATTAAGATGTTTAGATCTTATCATAGATTTTGCTAAAGTATCATCAACATAATCTTCCATAGTTCGATGCATCATGTCATGAAAAATAGATGTCATAGCTCTCTGATATGTAGCACCAGCATTCTTAAGCCCAAATGGCATGACATTCCAACAGAAGGTGCCCCACGCACATGTGAAAGCAGTTTTATCTTGATCCTTTGGAGCAATTTTTATTTGGTTGTATCTAGAAAAACCATCCATCAAAGAATACATCTCAAAGCCCCCAGTCATGTCCACTATCATATCAATATTAGGTAATGGAAAATCATCCTTAGGGAATGCTTTGTTCACATCTCTAAAATTTGTGCACACTCTTATAGATTTGTCTAGTTTTGAAATAGGTACAATATTAGAGATCCATTCAGCATAGTCAATAACACGGATCAATCCAGCTTTTATTAGTTTCTCTAATTCAACTTTGACCAAGAGTGCAACATGTGGATGCATCTTTCTCATTTTTTGCTTAACAGGTTTGACTCTTGGGGCTATAGATAAATGGTGCATTATAAGATTAGGATCCAACCTTGGCATATTTGAATATTTCCATGCAAAGTTGATCTTCTTTTCTATTAAGAATGTGGTAATTTTTTTCTTTTCTTCTTCTGATAAGGATTGTGCTACATGGATCAACTGTGGTTCTTCTGCTATTCCCAAGTTGATAGATTGAGTGGGCTCAATTAGAATTGGAGATATGTCCTACAAATGACTCAGAAGGACATCAAATATCTCATCCTTAGGTGCCTCAGAGTGGTTTTCATCTTCAGATACATCTTTTATTTTTACTTTTGTAGGTTCTGAGACTGCCACAAAGTGGTTTTCACCCTCAGAACTCCTTTTATTTTTATTCTTATTCTTATTTTTTTGACTAAGATACTTGATGTCTGACTCTATCATGCTAACGCTCGGTTCAATAATGGAAGTCCTCATAGGCTAGTCTTGAGGTAGCAAGAAAGGGCATAGTCATTAGGAAAGGTATAAATACCTTGGCTCAGATTCGTAGAGGTTTGGTCAAGAAGTTTAGGATGTTGGATAGTCAAAGTGGGAAAAGATTGGTAGATAGTGTTTACGGATATGGATCTGTCATCATTAGTCCCAACCTGACACTTGAGTTTGAAGGTGATATTACAACTTACGACGTTCAGTTCGCGAATAGGCTCAATGTCATTGTGGGAGTCCAATTCAGCCATAGGTGGATTAGACTTGTTAAGTTCATTATTTCGCTATAAAATTATGTTGGGTTTAGGTTCATATTGGTGAATAACATCAATATGTTTGTCTATGATAAGCTCATCCTCCTCTGGAATGACTCCCCATTCATATTCATTTGATTCCTCATCTATGCCTCTAGGAAAATTGAGAACATGAGTAAAGTCAGGGTGAATACCCCAAGAAGGGTTACCCTCAGATGATAATTTGAATTCATACTCCTGAGAATCTATCTCAAAATAACTACCACCTCCCTCTTTATCTATTTTATTATCTTTGAGATTAGCTGGTTCTTATGTTGCAACTATCTCTTGTTCTATAGTAGGTTCTTGTGTGTTTACTACATTGATTCTTTTTACTGGATCATCTTTAGCTTCAAGGAGGCATTTTATCTCTTTAGGAAAATGCTCATAAGGAATGAGCCCCTTAGTGGTGTCTGAATCATCACTATCAAACTTTTGTATTGTTTCCTCCTTTGGTTCAATCTATTCTAAGACGTGTGGAGTTCTTGCTAAGATAGAAAGGCTTCTTCTTATATCCTAGACTTTTTGTATCCTTGTTGGTTTGACCATGATGGTCAAGAGGTTATAGAAGACCCTTACCTTGTAGTCCTAGAGGTACTTTTCCTATATATCCCATTTTTGTGATCAATTTGTCCCCTGGTCCATATGACTTCTGAGGAATTCTACTTGAAGTGGAGTCACATTTTTGGACTGACTGAGAGTTAGATTCCTCTTTATATATCCATGCAAGCACAACTTCTTCTTCTTCAAACTCTTGTTTAGATACTTGTTATGGAACAAAGCTTCCATTGAATAGGACTTGGGATTTTTTAGCATTAGGTTTCACTTTGTCTAATGGTTGCCCATAAGACTTAGGGGACAACGGGAGATATGTGAGAGATAAAACAAGTTCCATTGTGTAGTCTCCCATACCATTATCTTTGATTTTGACCTCTTTTGCAATGTCTTCCATCTTGGATGTGGATGCTACATCTGTTTGCTTAGTGGAAGATTCTATGTTATTAGGAACAAGTTTATCTGTACTTTCTTTCAATGCATTGCAAGTTGTAGATATGTCTGCTAGAATGGTTACCTCTACTCCTTCATAAGGAAATTTCAAACATTGATGGTATGTATAAGGAATAGCTTTCATTTCATGTATCCAGGGTCTCCCTAGAAGGATGTTGTAAGCCAAAGGTAGATCAAGAACTTGACATGTAGTATCTCTGATTACTGGACCTATTTTGATAGGTAAGACAATGGTGCCTTTGGAAGATCTTTCTTGCTCATCATATGCTTTGATAGTTATCTTCTTTCTAGGATCAATAGCCATTTCTAAAAATTCTAGTTGTGCGATCAAGCTAAAAGAACAAATGTTTAAGCTAGTGCCCCCATCTATCAACACATGTTTGACATGACAGTTTTGGATCAAGACTTCAATATGCAAGGGCTGATTATGTGGATGACTCAAGGAGTTATCATCTTCCTCTGAAAAGGAGATATAATGCAGAGACCTAAGATGACCAACCATAGTCTGGAATCTATCTAAATCAAGGTTGTTAGGAACATTGGATCTGAGCAGATCTTTGTCTAGAATGGCTCTATGAGCTGGAGATATCCGAAGTAGCTCAAACATGGAGATTTTTGCATTTGTATGCTGGAGTTGTTGGATAATATTGTATGATGTAGGCCTCATTTCTTTAGTATTTGAAGATTTAGATGTAGCCTTTTGTTTAGAAGTAGATGAAAGATTGAAAGGCATCTTAGGGACATTGGATGAATCTGGGATTTGTCCTGGCAGATGCGCCTAAGCTTGTGATTGAGTAACTGCATTAGCCGATTGATTTTCTCTATTTATTCGTATAATTGTGATGATGTTGCAACACTCAGATAGACATGGTTCAACCATATTGATGACATCATTGTTTTTAGAGTAGGCATAATTGACTTTAGCACCCATATTAAGTTGAGAAGAAGAATCTTCTTTACCATGTTTCGAAAATGGCTCCATGAATGCTGTATGATCATTATTGCTTTTATGATTGTCAATCATGATTTCTCCATTATCAATTTTGTCTTGTATGAGGTGTTTCAAGCGTACACAGTTATTGGTTTTATGACCCTTATTACGATGGCAGTCACAAAAATCAGTCTCTTTCCACCATTTTGGTTTAGGTTCAGGATCAAATGGTCGGATCTCAGGCAAGTAAATGATGTTGTTAGCCAACAGAGTTTTCATGGTAGATTCCAAGGACTCTCCAAGAGGAGTGAATTTGCGGTTAGGATCTATAGCCCAAGGTTTGTAAGTAGATGGTTTCTTGTTAGATTCTGTTGCTTTAGCTTTAGAAGCTTTTATGGCTTGGGTGCTAATAGTGAGATTGAAAGCAAGTGCCTTAGAAGGGGGACATATATTATCAACAACGCCATTTGTGAAAATGCCTTTATTCTTGTTCCATTTTTTGCCTCTATCTTTAGAACTAGATCCAGATTCATACTTGTCCTTTTGAAGTGATGTCTCATTTTTGCACAAGTACTTTCTCAATTTTGATTACATTTTCTACCATCTTATCAAAGGATGTATGCTTTTACATTTGCAAGTGGTAGTTGAGTTCTGGAACAAGATTGTTGATGAATATTTCCAGCTTCTTAGTTTCTGGAATGGGTCTAGCATATAGAGAAAACTTCTTCCTCCATCTTTTGAGAAAAGTCAGGAATGGTTCTGTTGGGTATATTCTTAATTTTTTAAGGCTCTTGTCCAAATTTTGATTTATTTTCCTTGCAAGTGTTTTTGTCTGGTCTAGGGTCTATAAAAATTTCATCAAAATTGCCATGACCAAGTGCAAAAAACCCTTACCCTAGGTCTTGCCCTTAAGAAATCTGAATTCATGTGAAAACCCTCAAAACATCCCTAATTCTTATGTCTCATCATTACTTTTGGGTCACTTAAGTGTTAAACCATGCACGTGGTTATTTCTTTCAATTGTTCGCTAAATTGTGAAATGTCATTTCATATCTTTAAGTTATTCGATGAATTGGCGAATGTGTTAAAACCTTGTTAGGTGTCATGTTCAGTTGCGTAGTCTCTAAATCTTTCAGCGGTTACCTCAATCATTCAGCGAGTTGGCAAAAATGTTATCTTCTATTTGCTTGTTATTTGGCGGTTTCCTACAGGCTTCTAGCGACCTAGCGTGGTAGTGATCGCTTATTTTCAGAATCAGGCAGTTAAAGTTTGTACTACCCAATGATCTGGTGAACATCGTTGATTATCTGAAAGATCAGTGGTTGTGTTTTAATCTCTAAATGTTTGGGTCCTACATAAAGTGATTTGGCGATCTGGTGACTGTGCTACAAGTTTCATGTCTTCTAAGTTTGGTGGCTCCAATAGTTTGGCATGATGAATTTAGCAAAGATGTTTTCCCTTTTGTTCATGTATTCTCGTAATAAGTAGGTAGGGTTCCTAATGTTCTAGTGATTGGGCGAACAAAGTAGTTGCAAGCTCTCTTAAAAGATTGGTTAAGGTTAGAAACATTTTGCGAATGGGAAAAACAAGTGATTAGGGAAGGTATTAAGCCTTCAGTCGCTTAGTCACATGATCAAGTGGTCAGTGTTTTAAGTATTGGGAAATTCAGTGGACCCTTTGTTCGCTGAGTTTAGTAATCAAAAGGTGATTGTCTTATTGTTTCATCGAATTAGTGAGGACCGTCAACCGCATGTAAGATCAATGGTTGAATCAAAGTCACAGATTAATGCAGGCGGTTAGGAAAGAATTCAGTGACTTAGAGGAAAGCTTGTTCGCTAGTTCCCACATTAAACATGCAGTTAAGTTTCCCTTTCAGTGATTAAGCGAAGCCTTTAGTCGCCAAGTCTTAGAGTAAATTGGCAGTTAACCGGGACATTCAGTGAATAGGAGATAGCCTTTGTCACTAATTCTCTGAATAAGTGACTATGGTCTAGTGTTTAGGTTATGTTTGCTGGTTCGTTGAACAAAGCTTGAGTTAAGAGATACATTCGTGAATGAGCAAAGCAGTCAGTCGCTAGTTCTTTGATTGTGAGCTAGGGTTAACTTTTCATTCAGCGATCACGAGAGCCTTCAGTCGCTGGTTCGCTGAATGGGCCCAATTAGAAAAAAGTAGTAAAGAAAAGGCTTGAGACCGTTGCTACATGGATAACGTACACTGTTGAGCTAGAGAGAAAGCAATTAGCCATCCAATCAGTTTTAAAGGAGGATTTCATGACGTAAATAGGGTTTTAAAGTACAGAGCTATGATTATTGCCTTTTTGCCTTGTTTTTGAATTTTTAAATATATCTATCAGCATCCTGGCATCGGCTAGCTCTGATTTGAAAATTGGTGATATGTGAATTGAATGTGGATGTAATTAAGGATGGATTTGCAATGATTTTGGTAGCTGTACGCATCCAATTTGCATCAATAAATAGGTTGGACTCATTGTTTTCTATGTTCAAAATTATTTGAAGAGAATTATGTTTTCTGAAGCAATCATCGAGTGCTAAGAAAGTGAGTTTACAGAGTTAAGAACAATTGTGCAGTAGAAATGAGTCAGCCAGAGTGAAGTGTAACTTCTTCCAGTGGTGAAGCCAAAGCCAAGGGTGGTGAAGACAAAAGCAAGCCAAATTATTCAGATGAGTTCATGAAGTTATTGCTTGGTTCTAGCCAGAACAAGAGAGCTCCTGATGATGTTTTTCAAGATGTTCTAGGTCATTGCAAAGATCCTGTCACACCAGATTACTCAGGTTATACTCTCTTCAGTTATTTTTATGGAAATAGGGGTAAACATGTTCCTGTTTGTAATGGTTGGACTTTGGGTTTGGGGAAATTGGTTGTCCCTGATGTGTTCTTAGATGTGGACTTGATTGTTGCATTAGCTAGGTGTTATGAACCTATTTCCAAGACAATTAGGAAAGAGGACCGGTTTCCTTTGGTCACTCTTGACAGGGGTTCTTTCATGAAGGCCTTTAATTTTTATACGTCCTCCTCTACTGAAATTAATTTGAGTCAAGAAAGAGAGAGGTACAAAAATAATATAGGGTTAGTTAAGGACCAGATGATGAAACATATCCCAAAACAAGATAAATATATAGCTCCCCTCTCGGCTAGCATGAATGCTCCTTACCAATTTACATCCCTCAATCATTATATGAAGCAAACTTGCTATGGGTTGTGTAGAGTTTTTTGAATAGATGGGGATGCAAAATTCTTGCCAGTTGATCTATTGATGATAATATTAGACATCCAGAATTCCCTAGTGAACACAGATTATGACTATATCTAGTATATAATTGATAGGATGCATGAAGGGTTGATATCTGTCAAAGAGAGTAAGGAATCTATCAAATTTTTACATTATTACATGTTGATGCATTTGATTCTATTTTTCAACATTAATAGTTTTGATTTTAACATGCTAAAGCCAAGGTTCACTTTCAAAGATCAGCATAATCCATTACAATTATGGGTGAGGTTATGGAATTCTACTTCCAATGAGGAGGATTTTTGTGTTTTCTAGAATTTTATGGTTTTTCCCATTATAAAAATGTTAGGCATCAATGTTACAAGGTTATCACTGAGGATCCTTAAACTCCTAAGACCTAAGCAGTTTGAAGACAAAGGGGAGGGAAACCATAATTGGGGTGATTTTTACTTTGGGGAAAATTCTATAATCTTGAGAGTCTACAATTGTCCCCAACCCCCACATTTGTTACCAAAATTTGTGCCACCAAGAGTTGCTACTTTGGAATTCATTTGGCAGCTGATGGGGATAGATAGAGAACTCTTGGCCCCTCATAAAAAGGGTACTTTCACACCTAGGTAGTTCAGGATTGGTGATTTCTTGATTGGCAAGAGGGCCTTCCCACAAGTTACTGCTTGGCTAAATCAATTCAAGATGGTATCTGGTGCTTGCAGGCATGTGGACCTTGAGGACTTCATTAGGACTACAAGGTTGACCCTAATCCCTAATATTGGTGTCATTAAGGAACATGAAGGCCTTGATGAAGAGGATGTGATCAGAAATATTGTGGAGAAGGATGAAGTCACTAAGAGATGGAACAGGTTTTTTGACTTGAAGGATTTGTAGAATCAATTGAAGGCAGCCTAAATTCCTTTTGAGGTTTTCTTCCCTGACCTCCCCTACTTGAGGAGAATTGACAAGATGATAGAGATGCATGACACTCTGTCAAATCAATTAGAGAGAATGCTTGATCAAAAGAAGCCCAAGAAGGGGAAAGATTACTCATCCTCTAATTATGAGGAGTTTTCTAATGAATCAAAAGAAGGAAATATCCCACCAAAAGTTGGGGATTTACCAGTTGTTGAGCTTGTTCAAGACCAGCTAGAGGCAGAAGATCTTCCAGAGCCACCATTGAAGAAACATAGACTTGAGGAGGGAGAGTCTTCTAAGAAAGGAAAGCAAAAAAGGGGGATTGATAGAGCATCTGCTCTTGTACCAAGTGATAGGGCTTACCATCACCAATTGAGGAAAACAATAAGAGCTAGCAAGAGGGTGGCCACTAATAAGGAAAGTGAAGAGCAGTCCCTGTGGTTAGGATAGGATATCAGAGAGGTATATTAGGAGGAGTTTTTGAGTGATGACCAATTCATTAAGAGTGATGAATTCAAGAATTTTATTATTTGGAATAAGAAACAAGAAGTAGCTAAGGCCATGCCTGAAGGGGTGGAACCAAGTCAAGAGACTATGAGGGCTTTAGCCTCTTATGATCCTAGCCTTGATCCTATAACTATGGATGAAGCTAGAGAAATGGTTAAAGCAAGTGGAATGCTTCTAACTCTAGGATGGGATTTAACTTTTGCCTTTATTATAGATCAAATAAGGAAGCAACCACAGGTCAGTCTATCCTATGAAGTTCATATTGGTGATATGATCAGAGGAAGTGGCTATGACCCTAAGAACCAGGCTGTTGCAATGTGGTCTATTTCCCCTAAGACTAGAAAGCCATCTCTATTGAGTATAGAGGATCGCATGGAAGGAAATAAGATTATATGGACTATGAAAAATACAACTAGTCTTGAGGTTTCCAAAGCAGTGACTCATTGGGCTAACTTGAATGAGGCAAAGATAGCTCAATTATCTGAAAGGTATTCAAAATTGTTTGAGAGTTCAAGCATGATGGCCAAAGATAGAGACCTAAAAATGAAGAAGGTCAAGCAATTGGAAGATGAGTTGGTAGAATTGAAGGTTAGGATTGAAGAAGCCTCAAAGGTAGTTCCTCCCCTCCCATTAAAGATTGAGGCCCCTCTTCAGATTGATGTAGAAGTACCTGATAAGCCTACTGAGGATTTGGAAAAGATAAAATTGGATGCATCTCTGGACACTATAGCAAGAATTGTGCAATATAGATAGGGTAAAATAAAGGAAAGAATGGAGTCAGTCCATAAATCAATCAGTCTATTACACCAGGCCAATGGAAAAGTGAATGAATCTTTGATCACTTTGGAGCCACTTTATAGTGTATGGTCAGGAAGGAGCACATTGTTTGATAAGTTGGATGATTTGCAAGAACACAGGTCTGACATTCCTAAGGTAGTAACTAAAGTTTATGAAAAGATTGGTTTGGTAAGTGCTGTATCCAGTTTCTTTAAAGGTAAGTCTAACCAGATAAAGGCCAAGTTAGCTATGTTTGACAAGAATTACAGCAAGTACTTACCTTCTATGTATGATGATAGTGGAAGTGTGGTCAATTTGGAAGAGTGGAAGGTGTCAATGGATCAACTAATAATTAAACAAGATGTTTTCCTTGGTAGTGACAATGCTTTAGATTTGGAAAGATGCAACAATATAATTGATAGTTTATTTAAGATTGAAAGTGATTGCATAAAATTTGCAGAAAAAGCCAAAAATATAACTGATTCCACATGGGATCAATAGATCAAATCATTACAAGAGCTACAGAGTTACAACTGGCCATCCGATGATGATGTAGCAGCATGGGGCTAGTTGACAAAAAAGAAGAAGAAGAATCCAGCTGCTTAGACTACAGAGGAAGAAGAATAGAGTGCACATGGCACCTGATCCAAAATTTGAGGGGGAGTGTGTTCAAATAGAGGATGATGTAAGTTAGCTAGATGGTGGTCATCATTCATGTAACAAATTTAGCAACTGCTCTGAAATATCTTTAGACGAAGGTGCCACCTGCAAGGTTGTTGGGAAGTTGAGAATTACATTCTGTTGTTGTAATCAAATGTCTTTCAGTTTGTATTTTTGTTTTTAGTGCAAGATCTTTTCCCAGCCATTCGAAGCTTGTTGCATCCTTTAAGGATTCCAAGATGGCTATAGGTATATATAGCAAGTTTTTGCTCTTTTTTGATATACATTTTGTAAAGAAGTTCTAAGATATAGAACCTTGTTTTCTTTGAAGTCAAGAGAATACTGTATTAATACATTTTGATTATTAATACAAAGATGTCGAAACTCTATTACTACTACTTGTTGTCTTTGTGTATGGATACTTTAGTTTTCTTATGCATTTAAATTGTAAGGCTTTTTCAATGCATTGTTCACAAGGTGAATACAGGGGTTAAACTTAAATTTCTTTCAAGGGAAGAGTAAAATCTTAAGGGAGGTCTCTGTGAATTAATGGTCCATCTATGAATTTGATAACAGTTATAGGAATTAGAAGAATGGGATGTTAGGCATGCCATTTGGGTTCTAGTATATTTGTCTTGATAGATTTTTGTGGAGATAGGGTTTGACTCTGATGCCCAAGTAGATAAGGAACTAGTTTGAGATACATTTGCATCTGTTGCCACCAGAAAATATAAAAAAATGATTCATTTTACTTTCTTTGCATGATCTTTATCTGAATCGTTCTATGATAAATTCATGGATGTATATTGTAATGCTTTACAGAAGCACTGAATGAGGTTAGCCTTCCTTGAGTTTAACTCTTAAAAAGAAGAAGGATGAATGTCCTTAAGCCATTGTTCCATGTTGTTGCTTTCATAATTTCCATCATATTGTTATGTATCAGAATACTTTGGGCTATACTAAGAGTTGTAATGTCTTATTGAGTTAATTTTGAAAGGGACAACATAACAGTGAAGGAGCTAATTCACAATTCAAAGCTCATTCAAATAGTGAATTGTTATAGGTAAACTCACCTGAGTGTTTACACTTGAAGTGAAGAAGGTTTTACAACCTTAGTACCTTAGTGCTTACATTTCACTAGATGCATCTATTAGGACTACAAGAGTTTATGAATTTTTAATCATCTGCAGATTTGAGCACTAACAGGTTCTCCTGAGTATTGTTTCAGATTACAGATGGTGATCATGGTGACTGGATGTTGTATGTTATAGGAGTATTGTTGATCGAACAGTTTGATTAAATCCTAAAAAAATTTGATAGTTGGAGGCATTTTTGAGAGCCAATCAATGGATGACCCTCCTAGAGATCGAGGGAAAAGATGCATTAAGTAAGTTGGTTTGTGCATAAACTCCATAGATTGAGTATAGAATTCTCTGACATGATCTTGAGGATCAGAGTTTCCATCATACTTATCATACTTAGGTATCTCCACTCTTTTAGGGAACGGTGGCATGTAAAAGTCTTTATCAAATGGAAAAGGGCATAGAGCCTCCATGGAGAACTCTTTAGGTTCCTTTTCTTTTTCAAGTTTGTTAAGTTTGACTTTCATGGCATGCATCTATTTCATCATAGCTATGATTGGAGTTTCTTCCTCATGTGTAATGATATCTTCAACATTAAATTTGGGAGGAAGTTTAGCCCCTTGACGAGCTAGTTCTAGAAAGTATGTTTCTCTATCTTCCTTCAAGAAATGCCTCATCATTTTCTTGAAGTCATCATCATTTTGATATCAAGAAATTTCAAAAGGTGTGGGTTCTTGATCTAAACCATGTTGAGAGTGATGTCCTTGAGACCCATGATGCGTCCCTTCGTGAGACATGTTAGGAGTTTTAGGACTCCCTAGAATAGATTGATGTAGAGATTTTTTATTGACCCCTTGGATTGATGGAGGAGGGGGTATGTAACTAGTTTTTAATCGAAGATTGCCAATACCTTCATCTTCGTAAAGACCTAAATTGTAGAGTTTTTCAAAGGTTGGACCCATGTGAGTAGATAGAGGTAAGGTATGAGATGCTTCTCCGGATTTCTTGTGTGATGAAGCTCGAGTTTCGACCATTAAACTTGGGTGAAGCAAGAGAGCAAGATGAAGACAACTAAAGAATGACTTGATTCGAGAAGATCGAATGATGCAACCTTGTCAAGATTGAATTGATTGAAGATTGGATCAGACATAAATAAAGGATACTATGCCACAGTAGTATGGGTAGACACCCAATAGATGGCGGGCATGAGCTCTCAACACTTAGCCATTTTGTAAGAAGACTGAATTTTGAAGATAATTTTGAGAAGGTTTTGACACAAGATGAAAAAGACTCAAATCGATAAATCAGAAGGCTAAATCAGACTCAAGAGACCACCTTAGGAAAATGGATGGATTTGTTATAGGTTCTACTTTGTTTCTGACACAATGATTTGTTTGACAGAATCTGGAAGTAGGTTGTAAAAACTAGATTTCTGACAAATTTTGGAGTTTTCTGACAACTTTGACTTTAGCTTTGATACGAGTTTTGAAATTTCAGGATGACTTTTGACACCAGAAAGGATTTTTTCTTTAGATTTTCACTTTTCAATTTTCAGAACCAGTTTGTTTGCAAGTTTTTCTCTGTTTAGGTTTGCAGATTCGTGTAATAGTTTGGGATCATTCATTTTCAATAACCAAGTAGATAACAAACACATAGAATATCAAGCAAAGGGAAGAAATCAATCATCTATGAATAATGAACAAGGGAAAAAGCAACCTTGCGCATGAACAAGCAATAGTGACTTAATGTGCTAATCCCTAAGAATGCTACTTGTATATGTTCCAAAAAGTTTTTCAATAATGCACATAGTCCTAGAAAATGAAAAATTTGGCCTCGCTAGTGTTTTTAGTAATGGTATGACTCTGCAAATTTTGTGATATGAAGAGGGTGAACTCCAATCCAAGTGCATTGGGGTTTTGACACAGTCTGAGAATTTAATCAATCAGGAGCTGCTAGGGAGATCTGACAGCCCAACAAGAGACCACACCTGTGAAGATTTCTTCCACAAGGACATTTATATAGAAAATGCTGCTACCATGGTGAAAATGGCTATTATCACTTGAGTTTCCATCCACATCGTTGACCCAATTAAGGGAATTTCCACTATGGTTAACCCTCTCTAAAGGTGACTCACAAAATATACCATAGGGGGACTAGATTGGATTCAAGGATCTAGGTTTCTGGTACTATCCAAAAAGGAAGTAGAGCATAATCCCCTAGCCTCTTCACTTCACCAAAACAAAGTAGACAGATTAATCCAACACGCTAAGACTGAAATTATCTCACCAAGATCTGTGATGTCAACAACTTATGGTCTATCAATCTCTCCAGAGAGGGAATGTATCAATCAAAAGCTGAGGACGCAAATCAAGGGAACGTGAGACAATCTTAGTATCCTCCCTACCTACAAGGGGATCCTTCATCAAGAAGAGCTTCACATGTAAACAAGAGAAAGAAGCCCACTCTCTCAAGATCATCTGCAAATAGTGTTCATAGGGCCTAATTACTATGTGTAACAGATATGCAAAAAGCAAATCTATGTTCATTTTAGAGCCCAAAACTGAAGTGTGAATTATGAAAACTCAAGCTTGACACAAGAGATTTTTTTTATGTCCCAAAATTAAGTGTTATCAAATGTAATATAATACTTGAGTTCCTCGCAATGCACTTAGTAGATTTTACCTATTTTAGTAATTTTTGAGCATTTGTCTTCTATCTTTTGTACCCACAGGAGGTACCTGCACCTGCACCTGCAAACCACTGTTATGAAAAAATTACCTATTCTTGTACATGAAACCCACTGTTATAAAAATCCATCAAAAAAGAAACACAACTTGCAACCCCACGTGGTAGAAAATTAGGTTAGTCAAAGATAATATGTCATTTGATAATCGAAAAACCTGTTGTCATAAAAAATTAGATTCTGACCAGTCTGCACTAAATCAATCATAACATTTTCAAATCAAAATTAAATTAATCCAAAATAATAGAAAATGAAAGATAACTCAAATACCTTTCCAGAAATATAAATTTTAGATCTTTATCATGTCATATGCGCATGTACCAATAAAAACATCAATCGGATTTCATAAAATCAGGTTCAGACCAGTCTTCACTAAAATGATCATAACTTTTGCAAATCAAAATGAAATTAATCCAAAACAATAGAAAATGAAAGCTAACTCAAATAAATTTCCAGAAATATAAATTTTGGATCTGTATCATGTCATATGTGCATGTACCAATAAAAACATCAGTCAGATTTTTGGGAAAACAACCTAGAAATTTATCACAAAACTCAAAAAAATTAACCTTGTGGTCGTGGGTTCGAGAAAAATGATAGAAATTTGATAGAATAGAATGAAAACCCATTTCAGAGCCCCATAGTGGGTGCTAGAAATGTGTGTGTGAATTTTGTACCTAGCTGTAAACACAACACTTCAGTAAAACATTAGAGGTTAGCAAAAACCAAAATCTGCAAATAATTGAAACTATGCTAACCAGGTGATTTACTGCCTTCTAGTAGGTGTGAGTATGATGTTCTCAGATTGAAATTGAGATCAGTGACAATGCAACACCTAAACGAAGGATTTAAAATGATGAAAACAATGAAATATGAAAATTAATCAATTTTTTTTAATTTTTGATGCAATAGGATGAAAAACTATATGAAATTAATCTAGAATGAAATTGAAATGATATGAAAATTAATCTAAGAATGCTATGAAGATGAATGCAAAAGTATGCAAAATCTATGAAAAACTATGAAATGATCTCACAAAATTGCTTGTCGCAGAAGCTTTGTTCTTCAATTGTAAATTCGCCATAGTAATTGTGCAAATTCGAGAGATTTAGGGATTGAAAGCTCGAGGGATTTTGAGAGGGATTGAAAGCTTGAGAGATTTTGAGAGGGATTTGTGAAGAGTTGAACCTTGTTTTTATAGAAATCTAGGGCTTGAGGATGTAGGAGAAAAGCCATAAATCACTCTTGATAAACTTAGGTTGATTTTTGAGTTAACAAGAAATCAAGAATAATTAATTCATAAAATCATGCAAAAGCAGTTTTTATCTCAAAATAGAGTTTTAGTTCACTTTTTCAACTCATCATCAGATGTTGAGTTTCAATTTTAAAATTGATTGTTAATTTCTAGTTGTCTGCTTTTCTAATTGTGCATGATTTAATTATAAATTAATTAAAAATAAAGTGATTTATTCTCAACTTAACTGATTTTAAAATTAAAACAATTGATTTATGGGTTAATCAATTATTAAATCAAACTTTTATTCAAAAACTATATTATTAAATATTGACAACTGACTTTAATTAATTAAATAGGAATTTAATCAATTAGTCATAAGATTTTTGATTTATTGTCAAAATTAAATAATACAATTTAGGAATAAATATAATTAAATGTAATTAAATAATTAAGTGGCAGTATTAAATAAGATTAATTAAATATTCAGAATATTCAATTAATCAAACTTTAGGATAAATAAGATTTATCACCAAATAATTATTAAATAAAGAATAATTATGATAAATTAGGAATATTTCTAGGAATATTCCCCGATGCAGAATTTAGGATAATCAATTAAATTCGATAATGTGCAGATGTGCCTTAGGTTAGGACTTTTGTATCGATTTCAGTCAATTTGAAGATGTAGGAGGTTAATGAACCTATAGCCCATTTTGGGGGTATTACAAGTAGGTCCCTTTTCAATATTTCCCTAAGTCTATAGTTCCTGACTGAATAAATTTTCCTAAGTCATAACATGTGGTAAATGCAGTCTGATCTAATTTAGATCTAACAGTGTGTGTGATCCCACTTAAAGGAGTTGAAAGGTCTTTATTATTGGCAAATAGCGACTGTGTGACACTTGGAAGATGGTGGACCCAAGGAAGAACTCAAGACAAATGATAAGTATCGATTAGATCAAAGTTGATCTAACGACTGGTGCATTACAGCTATGAAAAGATGTTTGAACTTCATCCTTCATGACATTGCAACTTTGTGACATTTGTCCCTGGTGACATCACAATGGAGTTGTGAATAAAGTAAAATCAATGACCATGTCAAAGAAGATCCAATGGTTGTTGCAAGCCCATGATTAAAAGATGCAAGACCATTTATATTTGTAGCTTCACAAATAAAGTCCACATGTTCAAAGATTGAGGAGTTAAAGATGATGAAGTCAGATGTTGATTTGATGGTTTTCGTGAAATTGTGATAATAATTTGAGAGGTTTTTATTTATTACGGCTTCATGATGAAGTGTCGCATGCCATAGGTGATGACATGTTGCTCGGTCCTTAGGGCACCTAAAGAAAGGTTAGATCAAAGAATATTTGACGGTTGTCATAAGCCCGCAATGAAAATTTGAAAGGTCTTTATTATTCGTGGCTTCGTGACTAAATTACACGTAGCCCTGGGATCTTGCAGAGCTGTAATGCTTGATCAGGTAAATTTAGATAAAATCTGATGGTTTTCCTAAGCCTGCATTGGAAAATTGTAGGATCTTTAGTCATCATGGATTTGCGACTGACTGATGCATGTCCAAGGTGGTAAAGTAAAAAGGTGCTGACATTTCCTTGCCAGGTGGTTACCATTTCTTTCTTTCACATTGGTAGACTTTCCAGGTGGGATTCTAAAGTGGAACTAGCCTTAAATAATTTGATTTGGGCTAGAGGATTTGTTTGCATAAAAATTTCATCGACGACCAGAATGCTAATTTTTCAAAAAAGAACATTTCGACCACTAGAAACATTCAATTCAATTTCTGTAAAACTTATTATGAAGTCTAGGATAATTGTAGCTCTTGGGTAAATAGTTGTTTGATCAGATTGTATTTTCACATAGCAGAGAAAAATCATTTCCTGAGAGCAGTGCAACTGATAATTTGTAGACAATAAGAGCTTCAAGGGTTTCAGAGTTACAATTTTAGTGGAAAAGAAGTAAGTTCTTTCTATAAATTTTTTGTCTTAATGGTTTTGTGAATTGTGTGGAATATTTCAAAGTAGAAACCCTAGTTAGAGGTATTATGGCACCATAAAGGGATTTCACTGGCAAGATTGAGTATAAGGATAGTGCAATATACGATGACTTCTTGGTGCAATTGGATCATTCTATGAATGATGTGGTTGCAAGAAAGAAATTGATTCCCAATACACCAGGGTTGAAGGTTAAAAAGGGGTTATATGATAAGATTAATTGGCTGAGGCATGCCCACACAACCATAAATGGTTTGAATATTTTCAAATTTTGGTTCAGTAAGAGAAATTCATACGCTCTGCATTGTAATGCATGGGAGTTGGAAATGGGTCAATTAGTTGTTCCAGGGGTGTTCATGGATGTAGAACTCTTGATGCTAGTGCTAAATTCTTATGAACCAATTTATAGGCTTGTCATAAATAAGACTGGGACTCCTTTTTTGTCCATTATTACAGATGAAATTTGATCTATTTTTAGATGAAGCACACCAAGAGACTACCATGAGCCAATTTAATTCAATAAATTTAAGGAAACATATAAGGCAAAGAGGATTTTCATCAGGAGTGGGCCATTGAGGGAACATTTTGTAGTCATTCAGGGTTTGATGCTAGCGGGACCTAAAACTCCAGAGGCCTTCTTAAAGAAGTATTTTAGTTCTTGTGCTATAGGAGTATACATGTCCCTATGCAAAAAATTTTGTGAGGATGAGACTGACCCAATGCCCATCCATTTCATGTTCATGATGGTTCAGATTTTGCATCATGTGGTAGGAGTTAACTTTGATTTTTCTCCTTACCTGGCTGATTGTATTCACAATAGATTAATTAGTATTGAAAAAGCTAAGATGGATCAACACTTTGGGTGGTACTCGTTGTTGATGTATATGTTCTTATTTAAGGGAGAGTCTTTCTTTGAGAAAGAAATGTTGGGATAATGGAAAGATGTTTATTGAGAGGGGAGGGGTGAATCAGTACCCTTAAAAAATTTCAAACTAAATCTTTGTAAGCATGAATATCACTAACTGACTAAATCCATTGCATGTAACATACATTCAAAATATTACTAAAAATATAAATGAATGTAATCTAGTCAATAAACCATTCATGAAACTTCATACACATAACTCAAGTATTTTGGTATTGCAAAAACCCTTGTTAGAAGGTAAAAAGTGTGGTGGGGATGACACTGTTAGGAATGAATGTTGAATATATCCTATGGGAGTATTAGAAGCCATTCTATAGCAGTTGTCATTGCATTCATGACTGTGATTGTCATTGATGTCAACACAGTGATCTACTGAAGATTAGCAAAGGAGTAGATAGTGTTTGGGTTAGCGCATGTGGGATATTAAAGATCAAGCTATGCGATGTTAAGGAATTATTCTATGATGTGTTATATGTTCATGGTTAAGAGCATAGATAGTAATTCATTCATTCATGGAAGTTATGAGCATTTCAGTGGAAGCAGTATTCAGGCAGTGTTCCTGAGTAGCAGTTTGTGGTAATCGGATGATATCTCCTAATCAGGATGGAATATGGTTATGTGTAGTTAGAGAGAAATTGAAGACATGTTGATAAAGACATGGATGAAAATGCAAACTCTGAGGTTGCACAAGTGAAGAGTTATTCTAATTGGAAGCTGATAGTTTTGTGTAGCGTGTGGAAACTTTTATTTTGTAATTTGTATGCTGACTCATTTGAAATTACTTGAGTGTGGTATAAAGAAAGGAATTTTTTCCTTGATGTAAGATGATGAAGTGTGTAGTAATGTAAGAGTGAATGAAATTGTGAAAGTGAATTTGTGGAAAGAGGATATGCAAGGTACAAAGATCTGAAATTGACATCCCATGTAGCAGTGAGTGCGGTTTGGCACAGTCAGAGGAGAGGTAACATATTGTTGAGATCAGTAATATTTTGATATTATTTTGTTGAATAATCTAGAGATCATTTGGACAGTGTGTTCAGTGATCTTTCCATTGAAGTTGTTTGGGCAGTGGGTCATTCTATCTTTCAAAATTCCTAACAGAGTTAGAATCTTTTAGCAAGGATTCAAAATCTCCTAACAAGGATTCATATGTACTGAATGTATTTCATAAGACTCCTAACAAATTCCATCCTTTAACAAGGAATATTCATATTAGTGCATATTTTGTGGGCATCATTCCCACCGGGGTTTACTCTTTGATCAAGAGTTTCCATAGTCAATATATCTTGTGTCATCGTGTTATTGTGCATGAATATCTTTCTATGGTTGTTGGTTACTTTTCTTATATGGTTAAAATCTATTAAAGTTGATAAAGGTTATAATTATTTGATAACTGATTCACTCCCCCCCCCCTCTCAGTTATCTTGGTGGACTTTACTTTCTAACAATTGGTATCAGAGT
This sequence comes from Chamaecyparis obtusa, assembly GCA_027943335.1. Classification (NCBI taxonomy): domain Eukaryota; kingdom Viridiplantae; phylum Streptophyta; class Pinopsida; order Cupressales; family Cupressaceae; genus Chamaecyparis; species Chamaecyparis obtusa. Next base: position 262,682 of record BSBK01003519.1, on the reverse strand, counting down.
AGCAGGTCCTTAAAAGAAAAGTTTAACAGCTTAAGGAGATCCATGGTGAATTTTAGGAAAGAAAGCCCTAAGTTTGATGGAGTGAATTTTGACAGCTGGAAAGAAAAGATGAAGATGCATCTACTGTGTTTAGGACTAGGTTATTGGTTGATTACTAAGAATGAGAAGACTGTCATTCATGAGGATAATATTGAAACATGTACTAATGATGAAACAAATCTATTCATGTGTAACATACTTTCCAGAGAAGCACTTTTGTCAGCCCTTCCGAAGAATGAGTACAGTCAGGTAAAATATTTGAAAAAAATCTCATAAAATTTGGTTTACTTTATAGTCTACTTTTGAAGGTGATGAACATGCAAAGAAAGTCAGATTACATAATTGGATATGTGCATTTGAAGATATAAGAATGATGGAAGATGAATCTGTTAGAAGCTATATTGGTAGAATGTCAGAGATTTTTGTAGGTATAAAATATTGTGGAGGAACAAAGATAGAGAATGAAGTGATATGGAAAATTCTGAGGACATTGACTCTTGCATTTAAGCAGACAACACAGATGATTGAACAAGTTATACCTTGTACAGTGAACTTTACAAGAGATACTCTTCTTGGAAGATTGGAAGTAGTAGAAATGAACCTGAGGTTATCAGGAGACTTACCTAGAATGGAGATAGCATTCAGTGCTCTTAGTGTTTGCCCTACTTTTTCAAGAAGCATCAATGTGAGCAGAGATTATGCTGGTAGCAACAGATCTAGAAATGAAGAAGACATGAAGATTGAAGAAGGTATTGCCTTTCTTGTGAAGAGAGATCCAGATGGTAAGAAATTTTTTAAATGTTGGACTTGTCAAGAATATGGTCATTTTGCATCTAAGTGTCCTAAGAGAGTTAAGAACAACAGAAAAAATTTTAAGCCTAGAAGATCTAAGGAATGTTATTATTCTAATGATGAAGAACTTGAAGCTAGTATAGAGAGAACCTTAAGTGAAAGTGATACCGAGAATAATGATGATATAGGATTTGTAGAAATTAAAGAAGAAAATCCTAAACAGAGGTTAAGGAAGAAAAAGCTCTAGTTTCTCAAGTTGAAAAGAAAGATGATTGGATTATAGATAATGGTTGTTCACATCATATGACTGGAGACATGAAAAACTTCATAAAGTTTAACAATTATGATGGAGGAGTTGTTAGAGTTGGAAACAATGCACCTTGTTTGATTAAAGGTATAGGTCTATTACTCTTGATGGAAAGACTAATACTGATGATGTTTACTTTGTGGATGGTTTAAAACATAATCTTTTGAGTGTTGGATAGTTATTTGATAAAGGATATCAAGTTTGGTTTACTGAGAAAAATTGTGTGATAAAAGACAAAGATGGAAATTTGATTGGTACTGGATCTAGAACCAGAGGTAATGTATTTCAGTTGAATCCTATTGAGATGACATGCTTGATTAATAAGATTGATGATAGTTGGTTATGGCATAGAAGATTTTGTCATATAAATTTTGATAACATTGTAAAAGTGAGTACTACACTTGCGGTAAGAGATTTGCCTAGAATTATGAAGCCTACTAACATGATATGCAAGGAATGTGTGATGGCTAAACAAAAGAGAAGCTCATTTCCCAGCAAGAAGTTTACATCAGCAGAGAAGTTGGAGATTGTTCATACAGACTTGAGCGGTCCTACAAGGACTAGAGGATTCTATGGAGAAAGGTATATTATGATTCTTGTTGACAATTTTACAAGAATGATGTGGATTTCATTTCTTAAGGAAAAATATGAAGCATTTGATAAGTTTAAGGTCATTAAGAATAAAGTTGAGAATGAATCTGGAATGAAGATTAAATGTTTGAGATCAGATAGAGGTGGAGAATTTACTTCTAGAGAATTTAATATCTTTTGTGAAGTGAATGGTATTAAGAGATAGTTTTCAGCCCCTAGGACACCTGAAAAAAATGGTATTGCAGAAAGAAGAAATAGATCAATGGCTGAAGCAGCAAGAGCTATGTTATTTGAGAATGACTTAGCAAAGATATTCTGGAGAAAAGCAGTGAACACAATAGTGTATACAGTGAATAAAGTATAAATCAGAGAAGACATGAACAAGACACGCTATGAACTATGGTTTGGACATGCACCCTCAGTTAAGTATTTTAGAATTTTTGGAAGCACATGTTATATAAAGAGACATGATGACATTGGAAAGTTTGATCCTAGAAGTGATGAAGGTATATTTATTTGATATTCTTCGAAAAGAAAAGCTTATAGATGTTAAAATAAGAGAACTAAGACTATTGTTGAGAGTGCAAATGTTAAAGTTGATGAAAAGTTCAAAATTCAGGAAAGAATGCTTGTTTATGAATCAGATGAAGGAACTCATCCTAGATCTAACAATGAGACTACTAAATTATTCTATGAAACTGATAGTGATTTGTTGAATGAAAGCCATACTGAGGTAATTGAAGAACTGACACCTGAAGTGAGATCTGAGAAAATGACACCTAATAGGAATCTATCAAGGAATCATCTTGTTGAGCAGATTATTGGAAGCATAGATAGAGGAGTTCAGACTCAAAATAAGGTACAAGAATAGTTATGTTTGATTTCTCAAATTGAACCTAAATCCACTAGTGAAGCTTGTGAAGATGAACATTGGATTAAAGCTATGAAAGAAGAGCTAGATCAGATTGAAAATAACAAGACATGGGAATTGGTCCCTAGACCTACAGATAATAATGTTATAGGAACAAAATGGGTATTCAGAAATAAGATGAAGGAACAAGGAGAAGTAGTAAGGAAAAAAGAAAGATTGGTATGTAAAGGATATTCACAACAAGAAGGAATTGACTATGAAGAAACTTTTGCACCAGTAGCAAGAATTGAAGTAGTAAGAATGTTTTTGGCTGATGCAACTTTTAAGAAGTTCAAAGTATATTAGATGGATGTGAAGTCAGCATTTTTGAATGGAGAGTTGGAAGAGGAATTCTACATTGAGCAGCCTGAAGGCTTTCCTATAACTCAAGAAGGAGACATGGTATGTAAACTGAAGAAAGCTTTATATGGACTAAAGCAAGCACCTAGAACTTGGTATGCAAGATTGGACAAGTATTTGATAAAATTAGGATTTACAAAAGGAACAACTGATAGCAACCTATACACAAAATAAATTGAAAATGGTTTGTTGGTTGTAGTTATTTTTGTTGATGATATCATTTTTGGAGGACAAGATGAAGCCAGTGATAAATTTGCAGATGAAATGAAGACTGAATTTGAAATGAGTATGATTGGTGAAATAAAATATTTTTGGGATTGTAGATAACATAGAACAGTGACGGTATCTTTGTAAGTCAGACAAAGTACTTGAATAATTTGTTAAAGATATTTGGAATGGAGAACTGTAAACTAGTTGGAACACCTATGGTAACTGGACATAAGTTATCTAGCACAGATGAGACTCCTGCAGTGGAATAGAAGAAGTACAGATCTATGATTGGAGGATTACAATATTTGATACATACAAGACCTGATATAGCACATTCGGTTGGAATTGTAGCAAGATTTCAAACTAAACCTAGAGAATCACATTATGCAGCATTGAAGAGGATACTAACATATTTAAGAGGCACAATTGAGTATGGATTGTGGTATGAAAAATCTGATGATTTTACCCTATGTGCATATACATATGCTCATTGGGGAGGCAATGTTGATGATAAAAAGAGCACCAGTGGTGGAGAATTTTTCCTTGGAGGAAGATTGGTTGCTTGGCTAAGCAAAAAGTAGAATTGTATTTCACAAAGCACAACATAAGCAGAGTATGTAGCGGCAACAAACAATTGTAACTAGGTAATTTGGATGAAGCAGATACTGAAGGATATTGGAATAAAATTTTTTGAGCCTATTGTTATACATTGTGACAACACCAATATAATTAGTATGTCTAAGAACCCTGTATTACATTCTAAGACAAAGCATATAGAGATAAAGTATCATGTAGTAAGAGAGAAATTTGCTGAGAAAGAAGTCAGACTTGAATACATAAGCACAAAGGAGAAGATTGTAGACATATTTACAAAACCTTTGCCTAAGGATACATTTGAGTATTTGAAAGGTATGCTTGGGGTTATGCCCTAGCCTACCTTTGAGAAGTGATGCAGATTGTTGCATCCATCCAGTAGTATATGAGCCCTATCTTTCTTCTGGACTGGATGTTGGTACTTCCTCTATGGGGGAGTATGTGTATCTGAGCTAAGTCATGAGGACTCTAGTGAATGCATTTTCTAAATAGTGTCTTTTGACATTAGAGTTGTTGTTGACATAATGATGAAATTTTTGTCATTGATGTCAATGGGGTAGAAATGTACATGAAAAACCATTTTTACCATCTATTGGAGAGAACTGAATAGGAAAATGAAGCAAGATTTGATTGATGAAGAGGACTTGAAGTATTTTTTAGAGCAACAGTATTGCAGTGTTGGATTGATGGAACATTGGATGTTTTTCATCTATGTTGTCATCAATGCCAATGGGGGAGATTTTTAGGAATGAATTGTAAATATATCCTATGGGAGTATTAGCAGCCATTCTATAGTATTTTTTGTTGCATTCATGACTGTGATTGTCATTGATGTCAACACAGTGATCTACTGAAGATTATCAGAGGAGAAGACAATGTTTGGGTTAGTGCACATGGGATATTAAAGATCAAGCTATGCGATGTTAGGGACTTATGCTATGATGTGTTATATGTTCATGGTTAAGAGAACAGATAGTAATTCATTTATTCATGGAAGTTAGGAGCATTTCAGTGGAAGCAGTATTCAGGCAGTGTTCCTGAGTAGCAGTTTGTGGTAATTGGATGATATCTCCTAATCAGGATGGAATCTGGTTATGTGCAATCAGAGAGAAGTTGAATACATTTTTATAGTGACATGGATGATAGCACAAACTTTGAGGTCATACGAGTGAAGAGTTATTCTAATTGGAAGCTGACAGTTTTGTGTAATTTTTGTGTAGCTTGTGGAAACTTTTATTTTTTAATTTGTATGCCCACTCATTTGTAATTACTTGAGTGTGGTATAAAGGAAGGAATTTTTTCCTTGATGTAAGATGATGAAGTGTGTAGTAATGTAAGAGTGAATGAAATTGTGAAAGTGAATTTGTGGAAAGAGGATATGTGAGGTACAAAGATCTGAAATTGAGATCTGGTGTAGCAATGAGTGCGGTTGGCACAGTCAGAGGAGAGGTAACATATTGTTGAGATCAGTAATATTTTGATATTACTCTATTGAATAATCTAGAGATCAGTTGGATAGTGTGTTCAGTGATCTTGCCATTGAAGTTGTTTGGGTAGTGGGTCCTTTTGTCTTCCATAACTCCTAATAGAGTTAGAATATTTTAGCAGGGATTCAAAATCTCCTAACATGGATTCATATGTACTGAATGTATTTCATAAGACTCCTAACAGAGTCCATCCTTTCACAAGGAATATTCATATTAGTGCATCTTTTTTGGGCATCATTCCCACCGGGGTTTACTCTTTGATCAAGAGGTTCCCTAGTCAACATATCTTGTGTCATTGTGTTATTGTGCATGAATAGCTTTCTATGGTTGTTTGTTACTTTTCTTATATGGTTAAAATCTATTAAAGTTGATAAAGGTTATAATTATCTGATAACTGATTAAGCTTCCCCTCTCACTTATCTTGGTGGACTTTACTTTCTAACAGACACCCACAAAGCTTCACTACTATAGTAACAAAGTTTTTGGTTAAGGCTACAAATATTGTGATCACTTATGGTGATCTTACCCTATTAGGAGTAACAATGAGGTTAGCTAGATCTACCTAGTTAGAGGATTTTAGCAACATAATCAAGTGTGTACTTGGTTCATATATTTACAATAGAACTGTTAAGTTCACTGTGTTAAGAGATTTAAAGTCTTCTACAATGGTTAAAGAGTAACAGTAGGATTTATCCGTAAATAGAAACTCAAGCTTTCCTAATTTAGATCTATAAAGTACTTATCTATTATCACCTGAATGTGATTGATCTCTTCAATGAATACTGCTTGGTAGCCTTCTGTTTCTGATAGAACTGAATAGTCCTTCAATTCTTTTCCAATAAAAAACCTTATCTGATCATCATATGTCTTCCACTGCGATGGCTACTTCATGTGTGATACTTTTCAAAATGAAATCCTTACAAATTTATATCAAATTAACTTTGACCTAATTAGGTTTTTACAATATCTTAGAAAACCTAAGATTTGTGGTAGAAATAAATAACCTAGATCAATAATACATAAGAATCATCAGCAATTCAATGATTACATCAATATTAAATTTTGACTCAATCTTGGTAAATCATTTTCCTAATCAGTGTAAACCATTTGCATTGTAGTTTGTGCCATTCCAAACTGCTATGTCATTTCCTTTTTCACCCGGTGTATACCGCATTCATCGCTTGATAATTAACTGGTTCTTGGTTCATATGAATGCTCGATGATTACTATGTTCGGTACTCGGTAATCATCTGGCTCGGTAAGTGTTCTCGGTCAAAGCTATTTTTGGTTAACTTAGAGATCTACCTTGTGTCCTGCTTAGTGTACAAAGGCTTTGTGTATTGACTGACTGTCCTGTCTTGTCTCCTTTACTAACTATATAACTAAATGATACTAATGAAAACCATTAATGCTCTTTAGGAGTAACATTCTCCCCCCTTTTGCATTAGTATAAAAAACTTTATGAATATGTATCGACTTCAAAAAAATTTAACTTATCATATGTGAACTCCCCCTTTGTACATGCTCTCAGTGTGAAGTACATACAAGAATATATATATACATATATATTCCCCCTTTTTTCAAATTAATGCCAAAAATAATGTACTCACTTTTTGTCAAAAATATTCTGATGGGTTTCCTTCAATGTCTCCAAGAGGTTGTCCCATTCCTCCTTAAGATTCTCAAGAGCAATGTTCTCTAATTTAACTTGTGCATGCATATCAAAAAATATTTCTAACACTAATATCTCCGGGGTGGAAACTAAGTCTTTTTCCTTATTCACATGCCTTTGCATTACCTTGAGTTGTGGAAGTAACTCTGCCTAAAGCTTGGTTACTTGATCTCTTATTGTATCCTCTTGTTTCCTCAACTCTAATTTTAATCGTTGGAGTTCTTGAACATTGGCATAATGTTTATAAAAATCATTGGGCTTGGTTAAAGAATTATTTGCACTAACCTTTATATCTACATCTAGCTTATTTATCTTTTCACTAATCTTGGTAGTAAAGTGGTCTACAGTGCATAACCTATACAAAATTGTAATAACTTGTTGAGTAATAGTGTCAAGCTTAGTTATTACCTCTGATAACTTGACTTTATTTATTGCCACTTCCTGGCTTATTTTCTCTTCTAACTTCAATTGAATTTTGTCCTCTGCTTGCTCTTCCATTCTCTTCTCTACATCTATATTTGGAGCATTTATGTGGCCATTTAGAGCATCAAGTTGATCAATTATGGGAGTTTCCTCATCAACATTGATATCAGGGACTACTTGCATAATAATATCTCTAACATCCTCTAAGACTTGCTTATGTTTACTTTCTTGTCTTAGTTTTTCCCATGCAACCTTCCTTGTGCACAAGTCTCCATATCTTCTCAATGCTTCAAGGTCTAAATTCCTCAGGTCACATTTAGGGATTTATATGATTTCATATAATGTGACTAGACTCTTACCATGTTTCTTCTTTTTATTTTTCTCAGGTGTGGGGGATTTTCTATATGGTAGTAGAGCTTTGGCCTTTGGATTTGATTTTTCTTTCTCAGTAGACACACTTTCTTCCTTATCCTACCCTTTGTCTTATGTCTCGGTGTCATTTCCTTGGGCTTCTTTCTTGGTTTCTATTGTAGATGTATCTACATGTGTATCTTTCTCAGATTCTTTTCTTTCTACCTCTTTACTTTCAGGCTCATTGGTGTCTTTTTTCTCTTTTTCACCATGTCCTTTGGTTGTGTCCTTCTACTTCTGGGGTGTAGAGCCCTCAGGTTCCCCTTGTGTAGAAATCTCAATTTATTGTACTAATATTAGTAAATTACCCGGTAGAGAAACTAATGTTGACTTAATAGGTTGATTCTCTTTGGTATTATCTATAGCTATGGTGATGAATTAATCTTCCTTTGCATCATCATCAGGATTTGCATGTGTTGTGTCTTCTATCAAGACTTCATTTGTCTTGGTTATTACTAATTTCTCGGGAGCATCCTGTGTATCCTCTTCAGTATATCCTATCAGGTATGAATCCATGACATATGTGTCATTTGGTATCTCAGTGTCAGATATATGAATTGGTTCCTTGGTGGCTATGTCAGCATCATCTAAGCAAACTCCTTTTCTTTTTCTTTTATCTTTCTTTTCGGGTATAATAGCCAATGCAAGGTGATCAACTTCTACCCTTGATTCCAAAATTTTAGCCTATAGAATCTTATTGTTCTCATCAAGCTCCTCAATTTTACCTACCAAAATATTGAGTGCTCTACCCTTTATTAAAAATAGATTGGAGTACTATTTCATTAGATCATCAATCTCAGTAACTATAAGAGTAGGCTTTGCCAAAATTAGAGAATGTTCCCTCATTTTCTTTTCTGTATGCAGAGCATATGTCCACCTTGCTGATACCTTGTCATGTAGATCTTTAGGGATATATTTTATAAATTCTATCGGTGGTCTCTTAAACTTAATCATCATTTGAATAATAGCCTCTTCTACTTTCTCTCGATCCTCAGTTGACATGTATGAATATTGATTCATCTTAGGGTGAGCTAGCCTACCCATTTCCCTTATGTTTTTAGCTATTTCATCTACTAAATGACTCTTATTTACAAAAAAATTTAACTTACTTGACCATCTTCTTCTTTAGAGTCTACATCATCTTTTTCATGTATCAATCTTCTCCTCTTCTTAGGTTTCTCAGTGGTGACTTATGCACCTCTTTTCTTCTTCTGATAAGTCTTTGTGGTAGAAGGCCTTGTGATTTTGAAAATTCATTTCTTCAAGGGTGGAGAAGTGATTGTGGAGGATCTTTTCCTCACTCATGCATGTGTGTCTTCTTGTTTCCTCTTCCTTGTGGCCTTTACCGGTACAGGTTGAATTTCCTTATCTAACTCAGTGTCTTCATCATGTTCATTATTCCTGATCAAAAGTTGTTCCTTGATTGGTTCATCAACTGACTTATCTAATGCTTCTTCTTCTTCATCTTCTCCAAATTGTTTCACCAAAGTTTCCATCATCTTCCTAGATTTCCTACTCACTTTTTCTCTGACTAGATCCATTTTTATTCTTAACTTGGCTTCTTCATAGGTTCCAAACCTAATAGCTTTTGGATATGTGGGCTCATCCAACAGTGCCTTAATTGACCTAGAGGCTTAGTCAATGTCCAGTTCATAGCCCATTGGTGCTAGCCAAGAAATTCTTGGCTCAACTACCTTAATTAAGGTGGTGTTGGTATCCACTAGAAAACATATTTCATTCTTGTGTTTCTCTACCAGGTGACTTGGAATCTTGCTTCTTCTATGCATTCTATCCTTGAATTGTCCAAAGTAATTATCCATGATAGTTACAAAATTTTGACCTAAATTTTGAATAAACTCACTTATTTGTATAATCACTGGTCGGTTGACATCCTAGTCAACATTACCGATATATGGGAAGTAGTTTTGCAGGTAGAAATTATATAGACTAGTAATGAACCAAACTTACATGTATTTGTCTTTGCTACCTGAATGGTTCTCATGCTCTCTTCCAGTTGTTTTGGTAGTAACTCAGCTAGGTCTAACTATAGATATTTATTAACAATCTTGTATGCAATATCTACAACTCCACATGGTACAATGTTTGGCCTACTAGATTGAAATATCTTGTAGCCAATAACATAGGCTCCAAACCTTGTTTCTAGATTAGTTATTATGTTAACTCTCATTCCTCTACCATCCCATTTAGCTCCTGTGAGCTTCTCAGTCTTTTCCCTTGGTGCATTCCTTATGGCCTTAGCTTTTTCAATAGTGGGGTAACTGGTAACCACATGAATGATATCCTTAGATAGTTTCACTGGTTCATCCAACCACATTTTTCCTTCATGCACATGACTAAGAACATCCCTAATCCATTCATATTTGAACTCTCTTAGGAAATATAGGGCATTAGTCAATCCCTTGACTTCCAGGTGTTTTTGCTCATCCTTGAGCTTTTCATTCACACTCAGCTCCTGGTAAGTAGATTGAAGTTCCAAATCTTTGATTTCACTGATTTTACAGTAGATATATGCACATATATCCTGCACCAATAAAACCCTAGGCAGTATACTAGAAAATGCACTTGCTTGATCAATCTGTGAAGCAATCTCAGGGTGTAACTTGTAATTAGGTTCCTCATAAGTTGTGGACTTGATTAGTGTGACGTTCTTGTCACTCTCGGACTTAGATTTCACAACCTTGGATGAAGACGCCATCATTTTCTTAAATTTAGGGCTTTGCAAAATCTCAGTAAATTAACTTGGTGGCTTAGGAGCTTACTTGTAATGATGATAAACTACATGGAAATTTCACAAATCTTTGTTGAATGCTCAAGAAAATCTTTCTCAAATTCTCTCAAATTGCTCTGGTTCTACTTGTGATCTCTGTGCATTGAAATGACTTGTATTGTGGTGTATTTTTACCAAATTTTTCTTTTCCCACTCAAACTTCTACAATAAATGCTTTACCTACCTTAACTCGGTAAACATAGTGATGATCAGTTATCACTTTTGTAACTTCCTCTTGGTCAACACTCAATATTGCTCAGTTGATACTTCAACTCAGTAAACCTTTCCATCTTCATCAACTAACAATATTTTATTCGGTCATGCTTTTACTGACTATACATATGTTAAGCTCAAAACATACAATACCCTAGTGCATCTTATTTCATGTTGTTTTGGTATTAATTCAATAGATATAAGGAACTATTGTAAGATATAATTGATTGAGATTCAGTTCCATACATACTTGAATTGTTTAGGTAGAGGTGGTGATATTACCTAATCTAATGGACGAGGTATCATCGACTGCAGTGCTTGATCCAACATTGTCATTTGATGCTTTTCTCCACATTTGATTTCTTATCCTGATGATTTATTCAATTGTATTGCCATTTTATATTTGCATTTACCTCTAGTGCTCAATCTCTACAATCATTACTTAAGTGACCAACCTTATGATAGTACAAACATGCCATTCCAGAATTCATCCAATTTCAAGTCTTTCTCTCCAATTATTCCTCATACAATTTGTTGCAATATGTCCATATCTTCCACATGTTGTGCAATTAACCCATGTTGTAATCCCACGTATATGCATTACCTTGCCTTCTCAGTTGATATGTCTTGTTCTGTTCTTTCGATGTCCAAACTTTCTTCATCTTTGTCCTGCATTCCTGTGATATGTGTCCATTCATATTGCAAGTGTGAAAATACTTTTCCATATCAGGTTTCTTAGGTGTCCTATTCAAATTTGATCTATACTCATGTGCTTGATGTCCATACTTATTACAATTATAGCAATAACAATTAAATCTAGTAGTAGATTTAGGAATACCTTTTTCTTTTCTTCTACAAACATTTGATGTGTGGCCTAGTTTTCCACAATGATAGCATGAGAGCTTCTTTGGCCTTAGATTATCATAGGCACTATTCTGTTCAACTTGTCTTGATGACTCTCCCTACTCAGTATAGCCTAAACCAATAGTGTTTTCAAGTCTTTTCTGATTGATTAGGAATTCATCCATTCTTTTTGTACTTTCTTTAGCTTTCTTAATCATATCATTATGTTGTTGTTGAATCTTTACTTCATTCTTCAATCTTTCATTTTCTTCTCTTAATTCACCAATGTCTTCCAATTTCCTAGTAAGTTCACTATTTACTCAGTTGACTTCCCAACTCATGACAACCATCTGATTAGAGATTTCAAAGTGATTCTCAGTGAGTCTCATTATCTCGGATTCCTTTTCTTCTATCTTTTCAGTCATTTGCCTCCTATCTTCAATGGCTAAATTTCTTTCTTGTTCAACTTGCCTTGCATTTTTCATTACATCAATCATTCTAACCATTTGTGACTCTTCACCAATCTGTAGTGCTTTCTCTTGTTCAATAAGATGTTGATTCTTTTCAGGATAGATCTGATATGGTTCCTTCAGATGCATCATATATGCTACCAAATCTAGATCTAGATGCCTCAAACAGATCATCTATCTCATATTCATGATAATCAGTCTCATTATACCAAAATGTCATATCCTTCCTTTTGATTAGTAACTTTCTTATTTCTTCTTTGGATTCCTTTAATTTTTCAGTAGATCTGCGTCTATATTCTTTGTTTCTCAATAGTCTTATCAAGCCTATACCTTTCCATCCTTAAGATATTTTCTCTTTAGTGGTTAAACTTTCTAAACAAGAGAACTAGCTTTGATACCAATTTTTGGGATAATGGAAAGATGTGTACTGAGAGGGGAGGGGTGAATAAATGCCCTTAAAAATTTTCAAACTGAATCTTTGTAAGCATGAATATCAATAACTAACTTAATCCATTGCATGTATCATACATTCAAAACATTACTGAAAAATGTAAATGCATGTAATCTAATCAATAAACCATTCATGAAACTTCATACACATAACTCAAGTACTTTGGTATAGTAGAAACCCTTTTTAGAAGGTAAAAACTATGGTGGGGATGACACCCACAAAGCTTCACTACTATAGTAACAAAGTTATCAGTTAAGGCTACAAATAAACCAAGTACTTTGGTAAAAACTAATCAATAAACCATTCATGAAACTTCATACACATAACTCAAGTACTTTGGTATAGTAGAAACCCTTTTTAGAAGGTAAAAACTATGGTGGGGATGACACCCACAAAGCTTCACTACTATAGTAAAAAAGTTATTGGTTAAGGCTACAAATATTGTGATCACTTCTGGTGATCTTACCTTGTTAGTAGTAACAATGAGATTAGCTAGATCTACCTAGTTAGAGGATTTTAGCAATGCAATCAATTGTTCACTCGGTTAAGATATTTACAATAGAATTATTAAGTTCACTCTGTTAAGAGATTTAGAGTCTGCTACAATGGTTAAAGAGTAACAATAGGGTTTATCTATAAATAGAAACTCAAGCTTGCCTGATTCAGATCTATAAAGTATTTATCTATTATCACCTTAATGTGATTGATCTCTTCAATGAATTCTACTTGGTAGCCTTCTATTTCTGATAAAACTGAATAGTTATTCAATGCTTTGTCAATCAAAAACCATGTCTGATCTTTATATGTCTTCCACTATAGAGGCTACTTCATGTGTGATACTTGTCAAAATGACATCCTTACAAATTTATATCAAACTAACCTTGACCTAATTGGGGTTTTACAATATCTTATAAAACCTAAGATCTACAGTAGAAATAAGTAACCTTGATCAACAATACATAGGAATCATCAATAATTCAATTATTACATCCATATTAAATTCTATCTTGATCTTGGTAAACCATTTTCTTAATCAGTGTAAACTATTTTCCTTGTAGTTTGTGCCATTCCAAACTATTATGTCATTTCTCATTTCACTTAGTGCATACTGCATTCATCACTCTATAATTAACTGGTGCTCAATTCATATGAATGCTCGGTGACTATTGTGCTTAGTACTTGGAAATCATCTGGCTTAGTAAGAGTTCTCACTCAAAGCTATGTTCGGTTAACTTAGAGATTTGCCTTGTGTCCTAATTGGTGTAAAGGCTCTGTGTATTGATCAATTGTCCTGTCTTGTCTCCTTTATCGACTATATGACTGAATGATACTAATGACAACCATTAATGCTCTTTAGGAGTAACAAGAAATAGATTTGTGATGCAGGGGCATCCAAGGTTAAGGCATGGGCATTCTTTGTCCTTAGTGAAACTGCATAGGGTGTTGGTATTTTGGCTGGTGTTACTCAGTTGCAACCTTGACTGACAGGCTCGGTCATTGAAGGAAGCTCGGTCACTAAAGGAACTCGGTAGTCTCTGGAGCTCAGTGAAATTGTTACTCAGTCATGCCTGTGGTGCTCGGTCAACATTGGTGCTCGGTGTGTTAGAATAACTGAGAGGGGGGTGAATCAGTTAATCACTATCCCAATTCAAAATGTATAATCCAAAAAAAATACTTTAACTTCTACTGCTTGGTAACTTAAAAATAATTTTACTGTATGTGTATTTACCAATTACCAGTCTAAAACATATAGTAGTTACCGCTCAAATAAAATATGCAACATGCAAATATGACATCAAACAAATATCACAATCAACACATAACACAAGAGATTTAACGTGGAAACCCTATGAAGGGAAAAACCACCTGGGACCCACAACCCAAAATATTCACTCGTTTGAAGTGAGGTTGGTGAAGACCCAACCCTGTTAAAGGTTACAAACACACTATTAGGTGTGACCTTGTTAGAGGATTTAAGACCAACCATTATCATCCAACCAACAGTCACTCTGGAGTTGACAGGATAACAATGTTCATTCTATGAATGATACATAATAAGACTTTCTTAGTCCACTCGGTTAAGAGATTTGACTATGTACAATGGTTAAATATGTAACAGTAGGTGATCTAATCTATTACAACTTCAATTGCAGATATACAGATCAATATTCAGCTCATACAAATCTTTCTGATTAATGTAACATTTCTGATTCAACAAGATATCAACTTACTGTCTGTCGGTAATTACTCTTTGTTGCTCGATAATGCTTTGCAGTAGGGTTCTCCTTAACCAGTATGATTAGAATGCATGAAAAAATTTTCACGTGATGATTCTATAGTTTCCTTTCCTTCCAACATCACACTCACTTATGAAATCTCCAGTCTCTTATATAGACATGTAAACCATTTTCTTCTGCTCCATCAAATTTTGCTGCTTAATCTCATCCACTGATTTTACCATTTTAACCTTCCTCGGCTGATGTGTCAATAACACATTTGATTCTCATCCTTTAGATCTTTCCTAAATTTTTTTAGCCATCGATCATCATAAAAAACTTTATCTATTACCTTGAAATCATACACTTTCCAGCACATCAATTCTTATCGGCTAAACTAATCATTTAGTTCATTTTGTTCTTGTCGATTAACAAAGAAATGTGTCGGTGAACACAAGCTCACTTTACACTGTGCTCGATATACACTACACTCCGTACGTGTATACTGAAATGCTTCATTAACCGACAACATTGCTTTGTGTCTTTAGACTCTTTTCCTCATCATAGATGAATGCAACACAATCAAGTCAATATCATAAGGTCATAGACTCATCAACAAGTTGCTCAATGTATTCCTTATCCTCATCTGTCATATCCATCTTCCTCATGTAGATATTTCTATTCTTCATCTCTTTCACTCCTTTTCTACAGATGTTTTGGTATAGTAACTTACAAGATAAGTGTTGTCAAACTAGTTGACATCAATGACAACATAATACTGATTTAATCATCTTACATATCTAATCAATTAGCTCGGTGATCTCTAATCATAGATTCTTCAATTAGGTTCTAAATCAGTTGTAGTTCATCACAGTGATGCTTGGCATCCTCGATTAATTCACTGTCTCTCAGTAGTTCTGGCTTATTGACTAGATTTCTGTGTGATTTGTTGAACCAACTTGGTGAATTTATTGTTGGTAGCTATTTTTATAGGCTGACATGCTGAATTAAATGTTTGTATACATTTGTAAGCTGACTTGTATGGCATTTAATTATTTGTTTGGGAGAGTTAAGGGTTTCATCTTTCTGACTTGTGGCTGATTTTTAGTATTTAAGGAGTGCTTGGGTAGATGTTTAGAGACATGACTTAGTAGATTTGGGATATCAGATGTGAAGCTTGAAAGCTAAAGTTGGCGAAGTTGTGGAAAAGTTCTTGATGATCTTGCAGATCAGATGGATATCTGATAGTTGTTTGTAGCAGAGCTAGTGGTTGCATACTAGGAGACAAGGAGATTGCTTAGAGGCTTGTAAGCTCAATTTTAGATTTGCCTTAGGGTTTCCATTAGCTTCTGATTATCTTCAGAGCTAAACTAGCTGAGATTGTATTAGATCTATTGTGGATCTTGCAGAATTGTTTCATTTTGTAATTGGCCCTAACCTGGAAGGCCTTACATTTGGGCATGTTAATGAAAATTACTTGAAACATTTGTGGTGTTATCTATTGTGTTGAGTATTCCACTGTGTAATTATGTTGTTTGCAAGGTTTGGAATATATGGATATATATGGATAATATATGATGTTATTGTGTACTTCCTTGTAAATTTGATAAAACTAGTGCCAGTGCTTATGTTGGGTGTTGTGTATACCAATAATTATTTGAGTTCCATGGAGTGGTGCAATATAAGTGCTCATCTACAAAAGTTATGTTTTGGATAAGGGTATGGGAGAAACATACCACTCGTGTTGCTTTCTTGTTTGTCACCCTACTAAGTGCCAACCCTTGAGTGTTGGTAATTTAGTATGTGAAGGGGTAGTAGTGTCACCATTTCCTTGGGTAGTTATGTGGCGTACGTATAATGGTGGTGCAAAGTGACCTTAACTTCCACTACTCGAGGGAAAAGTGTAATCAATGCTTCCCCTTATGATTAACCTATACATGTGGTTCATAAGTTTTAATCCTAATTTCCAAAGTTCTTGAACACAATAATAGTACTTGATATGAGCCTCTATGAGAAGATATATGATTTATGGATATGTACATTTCTATATGGTCCAACATGTGGAGGGAGATTCTTTTAGCCCATGCTCTGATGGATACCATATTCGCACATGTTTTGACATGATGCAATGAATATGATGCCACACCCCACTAATGTTCTGACATAATGTGAGTTGATGATGCTGTGTTGCTGATGGTAGCGAGCTAAGCTCAAGAACACAATGCCACATAAATAATTACGTGAAGGCATAGTATATTTATGTATTTTTTACCTACTTGATGCAGAGTGAATTGGTGATGCTTGCATGCTTGTAGAGGGGCACCCATGGATGCTCGATTTTGTAGATGCGGTAGGCATATGGGTGGGCCCTAGCCATGTATACCTCTAGCTACGATAATGATCTATGAGAGATATTGTTATGTGGGGTGTGTCTTGTGTGTACCTACTCCACAAGGAACACTGCCATGTGACATACGACCAATGTGTTCTTACTCCACTTGGTGTATGGTCATGTCGGGTGGGTTGGCATGCTTATTCTACACCATCTGATGTAGGGGTGTTGCCAAGGTGAACCCCCTATGCCATGTGGGTAGTGTTTCCTAGGCCCAACCACATGAAGGGCTATTGCGATAGCTAGACATTGTTCCCTCCTTCCTTGTGAGGTGACTAGATATAGTCACATAGTGATGTGATGTGCAATTTATAGTGATTTTTTTTATCTTTATTTATGTAGACCAACAATTATCTCATCTTTTCCTATGATACTTTAGCCAGGACTTATGAAAATTATCTTGGGTGTAATTTATTGTTGTAATATCTTGGATTCTTCTTATCCTATTGTTGAGATTGATAATTCTATTTCTATTATTTATGAACTTTGGTGGCTAAACTATCTTCTTTTGGAATTTTCTAATGTTGGTCTTGTGTTGTGTTGTGATTCATCACTAAAGACACATGAGATGGACTTGGTGAGTGTATACAAGGAAGTAGACATAGGGAACCCTTGAGGATGGGGGTATGTGAGGCTGTTATGCAACTAGTATCCACTACCTTCCTATGTGTGGTGTCTTTTCCTTGGAGGCTAACCACCTTACACAAACAAGGGATATGACATGTGGACTTGTATGGAGGGCCTTTGTAGCAATGACCCAAGACACCATCAAGCCACTATGTGAGGTATTAATTATGGATTTTGGATATAGATGAGATTGGTATTGTATCCCAGAGTGAGAGCTTGTCTAGAGAGGCATATCCACTCATGATCCTTGTGATGTATAATCCTAGTGATGTGGACTGATATGATTGTTTATAAGGCACGTTTGGATATGCCCAATGTTTTATTTTAGATTGAAATGTATTATTATATCGGATGAAAGTAAAAATTTGATTTATATGTGTTGAAAGAGAAGGAATTTGTAATATTTCAATATATTTTAAGGAAAATTGAGTGGTCCAAGCTATTTACCTTGGTTCTTACTTTCTAAGTAAAGGGAAAATTCTATTCATACTAATATTTGTTCAAGTTGAAGTTATCCTTGTTGGTGATAGTAAAATTGATTGGGATATATATTTCATGCTTAACCATATTATGAGGATTATTCTCTATATAGTGCATGGATTCAAGGATATGTTATGCATGTGATATTAATTAAAATGTGTTTAAGAGATAATGTTTGATGTATTTCCATTTCTAACTTTCTGACTTCCAGGAGTAAGTCTCATCTTAGGGGGGGAGGATGTAATACCCTCTCCGATGATTATACTTTGACTCTTTGATTTGGACATTTTGCATTATGATGATTAGAACTATATGTTCACATTTATGTTTATGGATGATGATATGCTTATCAGATAGTTAGATACACTCATTTATGATTATTGTTTAATGTTTATTAATCATCTATCTTTATATGTTTATGAGGAAGTAGAGCAAACCCAAGGATTTGAATCTAACCATTACTATCTATGATATCTCATGTTTAATATGTGATTGATGTGTTTTCATGACTCAGGACGAAGTCATAGTTACTCACTTAGTTGAAGTCCACACGATGTATCGGTCCTAGTCATCTATTTGCATATGTCTTATTATGCATCTATGCACATGTATCTCTTCTCGGTGATGCAAGCTTGTAGGTACCAGAAATTGTCTCCACCTAGTCTCACAAGTTTGAGCAAGCCCTCAAAAATCCTTGATCATTGTTGTTGTTATGGAGATATCACCAAGGTTCCATGAGAAGGAACTCTACCTCTGACCCTTTTTAATCCTTAGGTGGGAAGTTCTTGAGTCAGTCTCCTAAATGGATGATGCATCTTTTTTGTGGATTTGTTGCTTACTTTTCTGAGAGATTTATGTTGTGATTGGCATAATGTGTGTTAAGGAATATTTTATTTATGATAGTAAATATATCCATATATAGATGCATATATATATTATATATATGTATATCATGATTATATTATATGGAATGTGATTTAGTATTTGACTTAAATAATGTATTTGATTAAAATAATAATATTCACAATAAAATAAATATTTATAATATTAGTAATAATATGTCTTACTATGGTATATGTACACATAAGCATATGGGTGCACACATATGCCTATGATTACATATATATTTATATAATTATATGTGTGAAGGAAATTATTATAAGATAATAATGAAACTATGTTATTTTCATGGATGCTAAATATGTTTGGTAAATTCTATTACCTTAGTTAAGTAACTTAGTAAATTTATTCTTAAAATTAAATTATCTATTGTCTTCCTTGAATTAAGGGGACATAAATCTAAAAATATTATTAATATTATTTATCCCTTCATGGGAATAGATCTACTAATTAAATTTATCCTAAACTATTAACTAATAGATAGTTGGGATAGTTGCATCGGTTGATTTTCCCATGCAAGTACTCCCTCCAATCTATTTACAGGAGAGATTCATGTGAGAGAGGGGAGTTGATATAGGAAATTGGATTTGAGGAGAGGCCATTATTTTTTTTGGATAGAATAAGAAAGCTATAGTTTTGAGAAGAAATAATTTATTATTCTAAGAGAGGATCATGAATTAGATTGCTCGCTGAAGAGACTGGAGTTTGTTTGTAGAAGGAGTCTGAAGAAGTGATTGAATTAGGCTGAGACTGCTTGGATCTTCCTCTCCCCAACAATTGTTGCTTCGTAGGACCCTAGATAGGATCTATCCTGGAGATGATCCTTCTATTTGTTTATTTGTCTACATTTGTATTATTGTCTTCTATGTGTTTTCTATCTAAAAGAGGAATTATGCTGTTATACTATGTGAGAAAGAATTTCTATGTTGATTTATTATTAATTTATGTAATTTAATAATTTGATTTTATTGAGCACTATTTCTTTATGTTTTAGATATTGTAATGAATTGCCTTTCAGATTAAATAAGTGAGTTTTGTTGCAGAGAAATCTGCTCGCACTTGGTTATGATATTCTAAAATTAATTCTAGATTTCTCTTCTTCACATTCTCCCCTTTCTGAAACATATTTAAGTTTTTAATTTGGTTAACGTATGTGAACGTTATAGCTATTTTAAGTGAGTGTTATTTTATTGAAATGTATAAGCAGCTAGATATTTAACTTTGTCTATTAGAAATTTTTAAATTTAACAATTACCACAAATTTTAATAGACTATGAATATTTAGAAACATGGTTATTTTGTTTAATATAAATTAACACTAGATAAAAAGAAATATTATCTTTTAGATATTTACAAATGACTTGGCATAATAAGAAGGTGCTAGAATATATATATATATATATATATATATATATATATATATATATATATATATATATATATATGCAATAGCGGTATTGGTTGATTTTGAGTTTTATTTCTTTAAGTGAAATAAATCTTTTTCTATTAATAAGAATTATAGATATATAGTTATAAAATTATTATTTTATTTATATGATCAACAATTTTCAAATTAAAATAATGAGGAAATCCTATGTCTTGAGGCTTTGCTTATCTCATAAGTTTAGAAAGATAATCTTTTAAGTCATATCTTAAAAATTTGAAAGTTATTGAAAGATAATCTCTTAGGTAATGACTTGTGCTAATAAATTGATTGCACCTTAAAACTATTATTTTTTAACTATTTTAATTTTGTAACTAATGTCCACATATTGGTTACTATATAGTTTAAAGAATATTCCTTGCACGAATATGGTAAATAATCTATTTAGTACACTCACTTGTTATATTATAATGGAAATTTATTTGTCATTCATTTCTGAATGCCTTATAGAATAGTCATATTTATTGAATTATTATTTTGATAGGGTTGCTAAGTTCACACTATTATGAAAATAATAATAATTATTACCAGTGGTGAATCTTGCAAAGATATTGACTTTATTTTTAATTATATAAGAAATGACTATTAGAATTATAATAAAATGGTTGGACAAACCTCCCTTGTATCTTTCTTGTTTATCCTATAAGTTATGATGCAGGATTGGTACTTTATAAACTAGATACCTAATAAAGGAAAATGATATATTATGTTATAATAGTATGATTTTAACTCTACCTTGAGTTGTGGAATTAGTATCAGGTTATGGATTAAGTATAGGACTTTATTTAGGTTCCACCTAAGTGGGTGGTAGCCGATGGAAAAATTGTCTAGGGAATAGGGCCCTAGAAAGGGTTGCGTACCCGCTTTCTTGATTTTATAAATAGATAGTCTAGAATGGGGAGAGTCAAACTACAAAGTCTCTGAGCATGAACGTAGGCAAGGCCATCGATGATGAGCCCCTGAGGCCTAGGTACAGTCCCTTAGGGTTTGTCTTTAAGTTTCTAATGCAATGATTTCACTTCTTCTTAATAATGATTCTCATAGCTAAGCTATCAATAAAGAATTTATTTATGATGGAATATATCTAATGTTTGCATCTAGTTATTTAGACACGTGTGTAGTTACAGGTGTTGGACATGGTGGTCATCATGTAAAATAAAGTTAGCGATATTCAGGTATGCAAGAATAATAATTTATTAATTGAGCAAGACAAGTAGTATAATCTCTTTATTCTCTTGACTTTTAGTAACATTAAATAAATCAAATTAGATTATGTTCTACGACTTTATTAAAAATATATATATATATATATATATATATTGTGTATGACTTAATGAGTATAATGTCCTTGAGCCAAGGGTTCCTTGGCGGGGCATTACATTTAGTATCAGAGCCCTAGGTTTCTACACTGGGAACTTTGGGACTCTTAGCTCACTTATTGCTCAGTATTTTGCATAGTTTTATTTTGATTTTATCATTGTATTAGTAAGATAGGATCCTAGATATAAGAATTATGTTCTTGGTATTCATGCTATATTGTTTTATAAAAGTGTACCCATTCTTCTATGATTAGGTTTTCTCACATTGATTACTTATATGTTGCTTTCTAGAATTAATGAATGAGTCTCCTAAGTACTTTCATAGATAGTGGATATCTTTCTAATAAATAAATGTTAATGAATACCTCATACTTTTATGTCACCTTCTTGTTGTACTCCTGGAAAGACTCAAATTAGTATTATAAGTTATTATGTACCTTAAGTGTTGATAGTAGCTAATCATATCTCCTCTAAAACTTGTCATCATGAGTGCTTGTTATAGTGATTCCAGGTTACTTGATTGATTTGAAAAGACTTAACACTCTTTTTTTATTATAAATGCTAAATTTACATCATAATAGATATGTCTGATCGATTATTCTAAGTTAATGATGATTTTACAAGTTGGAATTGAATTACTTGCATTGATAGAAAGGAGTAAGACATCACCATGGTAGTACTCCTTCTTATAGATTCAAAATGAAGAATTTATGCAAGGATTAAAATATTGCATCTCTCTCCTTCCTTTTCCCTATTTTAGAATAGAATTGAAAAACAAAGCTTTGTACAAAACATGAATTTAGGACCTTATTAATTAGGTTGCAACATCAGAATTCTTGGGTAATCCTTTTGGCCATGTTATTGTTGAAGAATTACAAATAGTGGGGAACATTTGCTAAATTAACATTGTGAGTATTTATCTTGGGATATATATGCAAATGATAATGTGACATGATGCATGATTGATTTTGTTTTTATAACACATGAATTACATTAGGGTTATTTGATAATAATCACCACAAATTAAAAATAAATATCTCTTGTCTATTTGTGATGAATGACCATCAAATGATGTTATCTATGTAAAGTAAATATATGATTTAATTTGTTGATTTTGGAAATTCTTGGCTAAAGGACCTAAGTTCCCAAGGTCCATTTGTGACTATAAGCCTATGTAGGGATTAACCATAGAGATGAAATTAGGAGCTTTTATAATGAAAGGAATGTGTGTTCTTTTGGTACAATTATTGAAGGAAGAGCTAGGGTTGATGTAATATTTTCTTGACTATCTTTCTGAAGTTGTTTGTTCTTCACTTGGTGAATAGGTAATATTTAGATGAAATATAAATGCTATGGTAAGTTTAGTAATGATGTGATTATCCTCCCCAAATTGTAATATTAGGCAATTGAGACTTCAATGTATTTCCTTATCAGTATTGAAGTCATTATGTTAGTGAATACTAGTGTCTTGAAATGTCTATATGGTTTGTTGTGTCTTTATTGGAGGGATTTATCATGTGTAATGAAAGTACCTAACTAATTCATTTATTTGAAAAGATGATACTTGGTCCACTCTTGGTGTCCCTGATTGGGTGAAAAGTGAATATCCATAATGGTTTATCATGACTAGTTGTGAATTGATTATGTGACTAATAAATGTATGTAGTATAGGTTTATTGTTTCCTTTCCTTAATTAATTCGATGACTCTTGAAGAAATATAATGTATCATTTCTCTTTGGGCCTTATTTTATATAAGTTAAAGTCATATTGCAAATAGATGTTATTGTCTCATATTATGTGAATGGAAGAGATTGATATGTGTACATTAGATATTGGCATATGCCCATGAGGAGGTGAAATGTGATTAAGTATGTCATTGGTATTTTGTACCAGGTATAAAAAAGTAAATTGTGAAAATAAAATAAAATAAAAATTGGAATATATGGATAATATATGATGTTATTGTGTACTTCCTTGTAAATGTGATAAAACTAGTGCCAGTGCTTATGTTGGGTGTTGTGTATAACCAGTAATTATTTGAGTTCCATGGAGTGGTACAATATAAGTGCTCATCTACAGAAGTTATATTTTGGATAAGGGTATGGGAGAACCATACCACTCATGTGTTTCTTTCTTGTTTGTCACCCTACTAAGTGCCAACCCATGAGTGTTGGTAATTTAGTATGTGGAGGGGTAGTAGTGTCACCATTTCCTTGGGTAGTTATGTGGCGTACGTATAATGGTGGTGCAAAGTGATGTTAACTTCCACTACTTGAGGGAAAAGTGTAATCAATGCTTCCCCTTATGATGAACCTATACATGTGATTCATAAGTGTTTATCCTAATTTTCAAAGTTCTTGAACACAATACTAGTACTTGATATGAGCCTCTATAAGAAGATATATGATTTATGGATATGTACATTTCTATGTGGTCCAACTTGTGGAGGGAGATTCTTTTAGCCCATGCTGTGATGGATACCATATTCGCACATGTTTTGACATGATGCAATGAATATGATGCCACACCCCACTAATGTTCCAACATAGTGTGAGGTGATGATGATGTGTTACTAATGGTAGCAAGCTGAGCTCAAGAACACGATGCCACATAAATAATTACATGAAGGCATAGTATATGTATGTATTTTTTCCCTACTTGATGCAAATTGAATTGGTGATGCTTGCATGCTTGTAGAGGGGCACCCATGGATGCTTGGTTTTGTAGATGTGGTAGGCATATGGGTGGGCCCTAGCCATGTATACCTCTAGCTACAATGATGATCTTTTTAATTGTAACAATAACCATCAAATTTTAAAAAAGTGTTAGTAGTACCTTTGGCTTTACTTCTATAGAAATTTTTTGTATGACCTAGTTTTCCATAGTGATATCCTTAGAGCTTCTTTGGTCTTGGATTTTCATAGGAATTATTTTGTTCTACTTGATTTGATGACTCTCCCTGCTTGGTATAACCTAATCCAGTGGTGTTGTCTAGTCTTCTCTAGCTTATTAAGAATTCATCCATCCTTTTGGTACTTTCCTTAGTTTTCTTTATCATTTCATTGTGTTGTTTTTGCATCTTCACTTTATTTTTTAGTCTTTCATTCTCTTCCCCTAATTCACCAATGTAGTCCAGTTTTATAGCAAGATCATTTTTTACTCATTTGACTTCTTGACTCATGAAACTATTTGATTGGAAATTTCAAAGTGATGCTCAATCAACCATAGTATTTTAGATTCTTTCCCTTCTAACTTTTCAGTCATTTGTCTTATGTCTTCAATAGTCATGTTCCTTTCTTGTTCATCTTGTATTTTGTTGTTCATAATTTCAATTCT
The DNA here is from genome assembly GCA_027943335.1 of Chamaecyparis obtusa. Lineage (NCBI taxonomy): Eukaryota > Viridiplantae > Streptophyta > Pinopsida > Cupressales > Cupressaceae > Chamaecyparis > Chamaecyparis obtusa. The sequence continues at coordinate 237,406 of BSBK01003519.1, read as the reverse complement.
TACCATTTGAGTATCTTGTCCAATTTGCAGTGCTTTCAGTTGTTTGGTGAGGTGTTGATTCTTTTCAGACATATCTGAGATAGTTCCTTAAGATGCATCAACTATACTTCTGGATCCTTTAGATAATTATTCTATCTCTTATTCTCAATACTAAGTCTCATTATGCCGAAATGCTAATTCCTTTATTTTATTCAATGACTCTCTCATCTTTTCCTTGATGTCCTTAAGCTATTCTAGAATAATCTACATCTCCAATTTCTGATTTTCAATTGTCTTAACAAGCTTATACCTTTCCATCTTTAAAGATCTTTCATCTTCAATGATTAAACTTCTTAAAGAAGAGAACTAGCTTTGATACCAATTGTTGGGATTATGGAAAGGTGAGTTATTGAGAGGGGAGGGGTGAAATAGTAACCCTAAAAACTTTTTTTTCTTTATCCTTAAGACAATGTAACTCATTCATCAATTGTCATGTTATCATTTCCATTCATTCTTAACATCACTGAAATAAGAAATGTTTTCTAATATAACATGTAAACATTCATGAAACTTCATACACAATACACAAGTACTTTGGTATCGTAGAAACCCTTGTTAGAAGGTAAAAACTATGGTGGGGATGACACCCACAAAGATTCACTACTGCAATAATAATTTTTTCCTATTAGGGCTACAATGTTGATCACTTCTGATGATCTAGCCCTCTTAGGAGTAACAATTGAGACCTATTAAGATCTACTTAGTCAAAGGAATTAAGAAACACTATTTGTAATCACCTAAAATTGGTCTAGTAGAACTTGAGGCCCCTTCTGATAAAATCATCTCTTTGCTAAGCATCATTGTGCAAAGTAACCCTTAAAATCCCCTTTACAGAATTAAATGAAAAATCTTATATCAAGCTTATACTATGGTCTAATTTCTAGAGCTTTCATATTTATTTAATTACTAAAACCTTACTTTTAATATAAAGTTCCTACATTTCTATTAAAAGAACACATTCACATGTGTGCACCCTCTTAATCTTGATTAATTAGAAATTAAAAGGGATTTGTGCTCTCAAATGCTATTTTGTCTTATCTTACCTAACATCTATTTTTTCCTCTTAATCCTCACCACTCATTTCTACCTAACCTTGCATCTCCTTGTATCTCCTTTTGCCTCTTCATCTCATCCACTCAATATTTTTCCTCTTAATATCCACCCTTAATTCTCTAGGAAATTATTTTAAAAGGAAGCTCTTCCCTTGCTCAAGGGTCCTGAATCCTAATGCTTTTCATCTTGTTATCTTGCATATTCTAGTCCCATTCTCTTACATTCTAAGTCCTAATCTAGAAATCTTGTACTCTTGTGATCTTGTATTCTAGCTTTCTTGCAATCTTTTTAATTTTAATTCTTAGCTTAGCTTCATTTATACTTAATATTGCATGTCTAATCTAGTTTCTTTCTTGAATTGTTTTTGCATCTCATTCTTATATTTCTAGTTGTTTGCATTCATCTTAGCTCAATATCTCATTTCTAGATTGCACTCTTGTATTCTTATCTTCATCTCTTAGCTTTGAATCTTCTATTTAGGAGTAGTCAAGTCACTAATCCTTCATGCCAATTTGATGAGCATCTTGAGAAGGATTAAACTTGTTTCAACTAGGAAGATATGAGCCGCTTCTTGGGATATCCTCTTCCATGGGTTTCTCTCAAGAGTAATGGTTCATAGTGTTAGAAAGTAAAGTCCACCAAGATAATTGAGAGGTGGGTGGGGTGAATCATTTATCAGAAAAATATAACTTTTATTAACTTCAATAGATTTTAACCATGTAAGCAATGTAACCAACAACCATAGAAAGATATTCATACACAATAACACAATGACACAAGATATGTTGACTAGGGAACCTTTTGATCAAAGAGTAAACCACAGTGGGAATGATGCCCACAAAAGATGCACTAATATGAAAGTTTCTTGTGAGAGGATGGACTCTATTAGGAGTCTTATGAAATACATTCAGGACATATGAATCCCTGTTAGGAGATTTTGAATCCTTGTTAAAAGATTCTAACTCTATTAGGAGTTATGGAAGACAGAAGGACCTACTGCCCAAACAACTTCAGGGTAAGATCACTGAACTCACTATCCAACTGATATTTGTATTACTCAATAGAATAATACCAAAAGATTACTGATCTCAAAAATTCAATACTCCTTCTCTGACTATGCCAAACTGCACCAACTGCTTCTTCAAATCTCAATACCAGATCTCAATACTTCACATATCCTCTTTCAACAATTTTGCTTTCACAATTTATTCATACAATATTAAATTCATTACACTCCACTACAACAAGGAAAAAATTCCTTCCTTTATACCACACTCAAGTAATTACAAATGAGTCGGCATATACATTACAAAATAAAAGTTTCCACACATTACATCAAAATTACAAAAAACTGTCAGCTTCCAATTAAGATAATTCTTCACTCGTGTGACCTCAGATCTTGCATTGTCATCCACATCACTATCAACATGTCTTCAACTACTTTCTAACCATGCATAACCAGATTCCATCCTGATTAGGAGATATCATCTGATTTCCACAAACCGCTACTCAGGAACACTGCTTGAATACTACTTCCACTGATTTGCTCATAACTTCCATGAATAAGTGAATTACTATCTATGATCTTAACCATGATCTTATAACACATCATAGAGTAAGTCCTCAACATCGCATAGCTTCATCTTCAATATCCCAAGTGCGCTAACTCAAACACTGTCTTCTTCTCTGGTAATCTTCAGTAGATTACTGTGTTGACATCAATGACAATCACAGTCATGAATGCAACAAAAAATGCTATAGAATGGCTATAAATACTCCCCCATAGGATATATTTAGCATTCATTCCTAACAACCTCCCCCATTGGCATTGATGGCAACATAGATGAAAAAACATCCAGGTTCTATAAATCCAACATTGCAACACTGCTGCTCTGAAAATGCTTTCAAGTCCTCTTCATCAATAAAATCTTGCTTCATTTTCCTATTTAGTTCTCTCCAACATATGGTTTTTCATGTATACTTCTCCCCCATTGACATTAATTATAGATGTTTCATCACTATTTCAACAACAACTTCAATGTCAAAATACACTATTCAGAAAATACATTCACTAGAGTCCTCATGACTCAGCTCAGATACACATACTCCCCCATAGAGGAAGTACCACCATCCAGTCCAGAAGAAAGATAGGGCTCATATACCACTGGATGGATGCAACAATCTACATCACTTCTCAAAAGTAGGCTGGGGCATAACCCCAAGCATACCTCTCAGATACTCAAATTTATCCTTAGGAAAAGGTTTTGTAAATATGTCTACAATCTTCTCCTTTGTGCTTATGTACTCAAGTCTAACTTCTTTCTCAACAACTTTCTCTCTCACTACATGATACTTTATCTTGATATGCTTTTTCTTAGAATGTAACACGGGATTCTTAGAAATACTAACTATGCTGGTGTTATAACAATGTATAACAACAGGCTCAACAAATTTTATTCCAATATCCTTTAGCATTTTTTTCATCCAAATTATCTGATTACAATTGTTTGCTGTTGCCACATACTCTACTTCTGCTATTCTTTGTGAAATACAATTTTGCATAGTGCTTAGCTAAGAAACTAATCTTCCTCCAAGGAAAAATGTTCCACCACTGGTGCTCTTTTTATCATCAACACTGCCTCCCCAATTAGCATCTGTATATGTACATAGGGTAAAATCATCAGATTTGTCATACCACAATCCATACTCAATTGTGTCTCTTAAGTATCTTAGTATCCTCTTTACTATTGCATAATGTGATTCTCTGGGTTTAGCTTAAAATATTGCTACAATTCCAACTGAATGTGCTATATCAGGTCTTGTATGAGTCAAATATTGCAATCCTCCAATCATAGATCTGTACTTCATCTGTTCCACTACATGAGTCCCATCTGTGCTAGATAACTTATGTCAAGTTACTATAGGTGTTCCAACTAGTTTGCAGTTCTCCATTCGAAATCTCTTCAATAAATCATTCAAGTACTTTTTTGACTTACAAAGATACCATCACTGTTCTATGTTATCTACAATCCTAAAAAAGATTTCATTTCACCAATCATACTCATTTCAAATTTAGTCTTCATTTCATCTACAAATTTATCACTAGCTTCATCTTCTCCTCCAAATATAATATCATCAACAAAAATAACTACAACCAATAAACCATTTTCAATTTCTTTTATAGATAGGTTTCTATCAGTTGTTCCTTTTGTAAATCCTAATTTCAACAAATACTTATCCAATCTCGCATACCAAGTTCTAGGTGCTTGCTTCAGTCCATATAAAGATTTCTTCAGTTTACATACCATGTCTCCTTCTTCAGTTAAAGGAAAACCTTCAGGTTGCTCAATGTAAACTTCTTCTTCTAGTTCTCCATTCAGAAATGTTGACTTCACATCCATCTGATACACTTTGAATTTTTTAAAAGCTGAATAAGCCAAAAACATTCTCACTGCTTCAATTCTTGCTACTGGTGTAAAAGTTTCTTCGTAGTCAATTCCTTCTTGTTGTGAGTATCCTTTAAATACCAATATTTCTTTGTTCCTTACTACTTCTCCTTGTTCATTCATCTTGTTTTTGAATACCCATTTTGTTCCAATAACATTCTTATCTTTAGGTCTAGGGACCAATTCCCATGTCTTGTTCTTTTCAATCTGATCTAGTTCTTCTTTCATAGCTTTAATCTAATTTTCATCTTCACAAGCTTCACTAGTAGTTTTAGGTTCAATTTGAGAAATCAAACATCACTATTCTTTTACCTTATTTAAAGTTTGAACTCCTCTATCTATGCTTCCAATAATCCATTCAACAGGATGATGCCTTCATAGATTCCTGTTAGGTGTCATTTTCTCAGAACTTGTTTCTGTTGTAGGTTCTTCAATGGTTCCTTCACTGTGGCTTTCATTCAACAAATCACTGTCAATTTTATAGAATAATTCAGTGATATCTAGATTAGGTTTAGGATGAGCTTCTTCATTTGATTCATAATCAAGCATTCTTTCTTGAATTTTGAATTTTTCATCAACTTTAACATTTGCGCTCTCAACAATAGTCTTAGTTCTCTTATTGTAACATCTATAAGATTTTATCTTCAATGAATATTCAAGAAATATACCTTCATCACTTCTAGGATAAAACTTCCCAATGTCATCATCTCACTTAACATAACATTTTCTTCCAAAAATTCTAAAATACTTAACTGATGGTGCATGTCCAAACCATTGTTCATAGGGTGTCTTGTCTGTATCTGCTCTGATTTGTACTCTATTCATTGTATACACTATTGTGTTCATCGCTTCGCTCCAAAATATCTTTGCCAAGTGTTTCTCAAATAACATAGCTCTTTCTGCTTCAGTCACTAATATGTTCCTTCTTTTTGCAATACCATTTTGTTCAGGTGTCCTAGGGGCTAAAAACTGTCTCTTGATACCATTCACTTCATAAAAAATGTTAAATTCTTTTGAAGTAAATTCTCCACCTCTATCTAATCTCAAACATTTAATCTTCATTCCAGATTCGTTCTCAACTTTGTTCTTAATGATCTTAAACTTATCAAATGCTTCAGATTTTTCTTTAAGAAATGCAATCCACATCATTCTTGTAAAATCATCAACAAGAATGATAAAATACCTTTCTCCATAGAATCCTCTAGTCCTTGTAGGACCGCTCAAATTAGTATGAACAATCTCCAACTTCTTTGCTATTGTAAACTTCTTGCTGGGAAATGAGGTTCTCTTCTGTTTAGCCATCACACATTCCTTGCAAATCATGTTAGTAGGCTACATAATTTTAGGCAAATCTCTTACTGAAGGTGTAGTACTCACTTTCACAATGTTATCAAAGTTTATATGAAAAAATCTTCTGTGTCATAACCAATTGTCATCAATATTAGTAATCAAACATGTCATCTCAGTAGGATTCAAATTAAATACATTACCTCTGGTTCTAGATCCAATACCAATGAAATTTCCATCTTTGTCTTTAATTACACAAGTTTTCTCAGTAAACCAAACTTGATATCCCTTGTCAACTAACTATCCAACACTCAAAATATTATGTTTCAAACCATCCACAAAGTAAACATCATCAGTGTTAGTCTTTCCATCAAGAGTAATAGATCCTATACCCTTAATCAAACAAGGTGCATTGTTTCCAACTCTAACAACTCCTCCATCATAATTGTTAAACTTTATGAACTTTTTCATGTCTCCAGTCATATGATGTGAACAACCACTGTCTATAATCCAATCAGATTTCTTTTCTACTTGAGAAATTAAAAAAATTTCTTCCTTAATTTTAGTTTTAGGATTTTCTTCTTTAATTGCTACAAATCCTATATCATCATTATTCTCAGTATCACTTTTGTATACACCTAAAAATGGTCACCTAGACTATTATCCCCTTTTGCTAAATCATCAATTATGTATTCTTGATCAAATCCTACTTCTATCATTTATTTGATTATTTTCTATGGGCTAACCATTTTATCCTAAGTTTTTATTTATTTAAAAGGAATATTTCCTCCCCTTTTATTAAATAAAAAGCCCCCACTTTTCCTCTTATCCTAAGTTGCACAAATAAAGCATTATTCTTATTTTATAAAAAGGGAAAAAACACTTTTTGTCTCATATGGACACAAAAGTCAACTCCTATTTTCTCATTGGAGGATACTTGTGCACATAGATTGCTCCTCTTTTAAGCTCCACCATTGATTAAATCTTTTGCCTCTTAATCTCCATGGTTCATTCCTTCTCATTTCCTTTAAAAGGAGAGCTCTCTTCTTCATTCTCGATCCTCAACTTTTTATGCTAATGTTATGCTGCAGGTTTTCTAGGTCACTTTGGAGCTTTTGGAGATTTGGAGCATTCTTGGCTTTTGCATCTACATGTTATCATAGTTTTCATTTCTTGCATTATCATGACATTTTTAGCTTAGATTTCCTTTATGCTTTAGATTAATCCATCTAGCTTAACTAGGAGGCTTTGTAATACTTGTTCTTTCATTTTCATAGCTTAGCTTGCATTTCCATTTCTAGCATAGCATTGCATTGCATTTTCATTTGATTCTTGAGGATATTTGCATTCTTGCCCTTGTCTCCATTGAATCTCCCATTGCATGGTTTACTAGCAAGGTTATTGGCTTAATAGCTCTAGCTGAGAGCATTCTTAAAAACCCTTGCACTCCATGCCTAGGGAGCTATGGATCAATTTTTGAGACCTCATTCTTGAGGGTTCTTGAATGTAATGATTCATAGAAGTGTGACACAATTATAGCACACAACTTTCACTTAAAGTTTTCTCTTCAAGTTCTTTTTCATTTGCATAATAACATTCTTTAGATCTTCTAGGATTAAAGTTGTTTCTATACTTCTTAACTCTCTTAGGGAATTTAGATGCAAAATGACCATATTCTTGACAAGTCCAACATTTAAAATTTTTTTTACCGTCTGGTTCTCTCTTCACAAGCAAGGCAATACCTTCTTCAATCTTCCCATCTTCTTCATTTCTAGATCTGTTGCTGCTAGCATAATCTCTGCTGACACTTATGCTTCTTAATAAAGTAGGGAAAACACTAAGAGCACTGAATGTTATCTACATTATAGGTAAGTCTCCTAATAACCTTAGGTTCATCTCTACTACTTCCAATCTTCCAAGAAGAGTGTCTCTAGTGAAATTTTTAGTACAAGGTATAACTTGTTCAATCATCTGTGTTGTCTTCTTGAATGCAGGAGTCAATGTCCTCAGAATTTTCCATATCACTTCATTCTCTATCTTTGTTCCTCCACAAGATTTTATACCTGCAACAATCTCTAACATTCTACCAATATAGCTTCTAACAGATTCATCTTCCATCATTCTTATATCTTCAAATGCACATATCCAATTATGTAATCTGACTTTCTTTGCATGTTCATCACCTTCAAAAGTAGAATGTAAAGCTAACCAAATTTCATGAGATGTTTTTAGATATTTTACCTGACTATACTCATTCTCTAGAAGGGTTGACAAAAGTGCTTCTCTAGCAAGTATGTTACACATGAATAGATCTCTTTCTCCATCAGTACAATCTTCAATTTTTTCCTCATCAATGATAGTCTTCTCATTCTTTGTGATTAACCAATAACTTGGTCCTAAACAAAGTAGGTGTGTCTTCATCTCTTCTTTCCAGTTGTCAAAATTTACTCCATCAAACTTAGGGCTATCTTTCCTGAAATGATTCACCATGGATCTCCTTAAGCTATTAAACTTTTCCTTCAAGGACCTGCTGCTCTGATACCAATTGTTAGAAAGTAAAGTCCACCAAGATAACTAAGAGGGGGTGGGGGGGGGGGGGTGAATCAGTTATCAAACAAATATAAATTTTATTAACTTCAATAGATTTTAACCATGTAAGAAATTTAACCAACAACCATAGAAAGATATTCATACACAATAACATAATGACACAAGATATGTTGACTAGGAAACCTCTTGATCAAAGAGTAAACCCCAATGGGAATGATGCCCACAAAATATACACTAATATGAAATTTCTTTGTGAGAGGATGGAATCTATTAGGATTATTATGAAATACATTTAGCACATATGAACCCCTATTATGAGATTTTGAATCCCTGTTAAAAGATTCTAACTTTGTTAGGAGTTATGGAAGACATAAGGACCCACTACCCAAACAACTTCAGGGTAAGATCATTGAACTCATTGTCCAACTAATTTTTGTATTGTTAGGAATGAATGTTGAATGTTTGGCAGCCATTCTGTAGCATTTTTTGTTGCATTCATGACTATGATTATCATTGATGTCAACACAGTGATCTACGAGAGACTTGCAGAGAAGCATACAGTGTTTGGATTAGCACACGTGGGATATTGCAGCTGGAGCTATGTGATGTTGAAGATATACTATTTGATATGTTATATTTTTATTTTTAATAGCGTAGATAGTAATTCATTTATTCATGGAAGTTAAGAGCATTTTGGTGGAAGCAATATTCAGGCAGTGTTCTTGAGTAGCGATTTGTGGAAATCGGATGATATCTCCTAATCAGGATGGAATCTAGTTTTGCATAGTTAAAGGGAAGATGAAGACACATTGATAGTGACATGGATGAAAATGAAAACTTTGAGGTCACATGAGTGAAGAATTATTGTATCTGGAAGCCGACAGTTTTGTGTAATTTTGATGAAGCGTGTGGAAACTTTTATTTTGTAATTGGATGCCTTTTGTAATTGGATGCAGACTCATTTGTAATTAATTGAGTGTGGTATAAAGGAAGGAATGCTTTTCCTTTTTTTAATATGGTTGGATGTGATGATGTATGCATGAAGTGAAGAAAAGAGCTAATGAATTGTGAAAGCGAAATTGTGAAAGAAGACATGCGAGGTACAAAGATCTGAAATTGAGATCTGATGTAGTAGAGAGTGTAGTTTGGAACAGTGAGAAAGGAGGTAACATATTTTCTATTATTCTATTGAATAATATAGATATTAGTTGGATAGTGTGTTCAGTGATCTTTCCATTGAAGTTGTTTCGGTAGTGTGTCCATCTATCTTCCATAACTCTTAACAGGGTTAGAATCTTTTAACAGGGATTCAAAATCTCCTAACAGGGATTCATATGTACTGAATGTATTTCATAAGACTCCTAACAGAGTCCATCCTTTCATAAGGAATATTCATATTAGTGCATCTTTTGTGGGTATCATTCCCACCGAGGTTTACTCTTTGATCAAGAAGTTCCCTAGTCAACATATCTTGTGTCATTATGTTATTGTGTATGAATATGTTTCTATGGTTTGTAATTATATTTCTTAATTCTTTTGAAGTTGATAAAATTTATAATTATTAGATAACTGATTCACCCCCCCTCTCAATTATCTTGGTGGACTTTACTTTCTAACAATTGGTATCAGAGCAGAAGGTCCTTGAAAAAGAAGTTTAACAGCTTAAGGAGATCCATGGTGAATTTTAGAAAAGAAAACCCTAAGTTTGATGGAGTAAATTTTGACAGCTGGAAAGAAAAGATGAAGACACACCTGCTGTGTTTAGGACTAGGTTATTGGTTGATTACAAAGAATGATAAGACTATCATTGAAGAGGACAATCTTGAAACATGTACTAGTGATGAGAGAGATGTTAGAAATAGGAAATACTGAGAGGGGGGGTGAATCAGTATTTCACAAATTTTTTCTTTTTCCCACTTATGGATATAACAGATTACTTTAGTGCATACAAAGATTATCAAGCTGATTGACAAACATAGCAGTAAATAGAAAGAGCTCATAACACATCATATGTTCTCGAGGAAACCCTGGCCAAGGGAAAACCCTTGTGGGGATGGTACCCACAAAGATCACTGATCAAAAGTATCCTGTTAGGGATATTGGACCTTGTTAGGAGTCAATTTACAATATATAGTAGATCTGTCCTGGTTAAAGGACTTTAGGCCTTGTTAGAAGCCTTAACCCTGTTAGGAGTTAGATTACAAAACATGATCACCAACTGAGCTCACTGCCCAAACAGGTAATACAAAAATGTTTCTGACTATAATATGGTACTTCTTACAACTTCACACCAATAGCCTTTGCTGCTATCACAATAAACAACTATCGCAAGTTATCTTTCTTTCTTTTTACATATCACTTTCCTTTTTCATTACATTTCAAGTATGCCTAATATATGAGTTATTAAAGCTAATAACTTTACATGGTTAGCATCCAAAATATTTATCCAAGAGTAAAAATCTAGGATGTCATCCCTTCATAATGTTAAGTCATTATTTTGACAAGCAAAAATAATCCCTTAACTCTTTTGCTAAAACTATCTCCAAAACTGCTCTGTCTGCAAAACTGTCTTCGGTAAACTTTGAATAACTTTGTCTGTACTACTCCAAACTTTATGCGCACTGAGATGGGGTATCCTCATACTCTGTAGAAGATTTAGTTAACTACACAAACAAAAATATTGCTCCAGTGGACGTCGCCAACTAAATATTCATCGGGTGCTCTGACAGGATCACTGTATCCAAACTTAGACAATTTCTTCCTTCAACTTTGCATACTTGCATTCCAGATTCTGTGCTCTCAATAGAGATCATATGTTTCCATAATGACAACATCTATGCATCCACATTAGCCAAATTTCCAACAAGAGATCTATTCATGTATAACATACTTTCAAGAGAAGCACTTTTGATAGTCCTTCCAGAGAATGAGTACAATCAGGTAAAATGTTTAAAAAATCTCATGAAATTTGGAATGCTTTACACTCTACTTTTGAAGGTGATGAACATGCAAAGAAAGTTAGATTACATAATTGGATATGTGCATTTGAAGATATAAGAATGATGGAAGATGAATCTGTTAGAAGGTATATTGGTAGAATGTCATAAATTGTTGCAGGCATAAAATCTTGTGGAGGAACAAAGACAAAGAATGAAGTGATATGGAAAATTTTGAGGACATTGAATTTTGTATTTAAGTAGACAACATAGATTATTGAACAAGTTATACCTTGTACTTCAAACTTTACAAGAGAGACTCTTCTTGGAAGATTGGAAGCAACAGAGATGAACCTGAGGTTATTAGGAGACTTTCCTAGAATGGAGACAACATTTAGTGCTCTTAATGTTTGCCCTACTTTTTCAAGAAGCATCATTGTGAGTGGAGATTATGCTGGTAGCAACAGATCTAGAAATGAAGAAGATAAGAAGATTGAAGAAGGTATTGCCTTGCTTGTGAAGAGAGAACCAAACGGTAAGAAATTTTTTAAATGTTGGACTTGTCAAGAATATGGTCATTTTGCATCTAAGTGTCCTAAGAGAGTTAAAAAGTACATAAAAAATTTCAAACCTAGAAGATCTAAGGAATGTTATTATGCTAATGATGAAGATCTTGAAGCTAGTGTAGAGAGAACTCTAAGTGAAAGTGATACTAAGAATAATGATGACATAGGATTTGTAGTAATTAAAGAAGAGAATTATGAAACTAATGTTAAGGAAGAAAAAGCCTTAGTTTCCCAAGTTGAAAAGAAAGTTGATTGGATTATAGATAGTGGTTGTTCACATCATATGATTGGAGACATGAAAAAGTTCATAAAATTTAACAATTATGATGGAGGAGTTGTTAGAGTTGGAAATAATGCACCTTGTTTGATTAAAGGTATATGATCTATTACTCTTGATGGAAAGACTAATACTGATGATGTTTATTTTGTGGATGGATTGAAACATAATCTTTTAAGTGTTGGACAGTTAGTTGATAAGGGATATCAAGTTTGGTTTACTGAGAAAACTTGTGTGATAAAGGATAAAGATGGAAATCTGATTGGAACTGGATCTAGAACTAGAGGTAATGTATTTTAGTTGAATCCTACTGAGATGACATGTTTGATTATTAAGATTGATGATAGTTGGTTATGGCATAGAAGCTTTTGTCATATAAACTTTGACAACATTATGAAAGTGAGTACTACACTTGCAGTAAGGGATTTTCCTAATATTATGAAGCCTACTAACATGATTTGCAAAGAATGTGTGATGGCTAAACAGAAGAGAAGTTCTTTTCCCAGTAAGAAGTTTACATTTGCAAATAAATTGGAGATTGTTCATACAGATTTGAGCGGTCCTACCAGGACTAGAGGATTCTATGGAGAAAGGTGTTTTATGATTCTTGTTGATGATTTTACAAGGATGATGTGGATTGCATTTCTTAAAGAAAAGTGTGAAGCATTTGATAAGTTTAAGATCATTAAGAATAAAGTTGAGAACGAATCTGGAATGAAGATTAAATGTTTGAGATCTGATAGAGGTGGAGAATTTACTTCTAGAGAGTTTAACACTTTTTGTGAAGTAAATGGCATTAAGAGACAATTTTTAGCCCCTAGGACACCTGAAAAAAATGGTATTGCAGAAAGAAGAAACAGAACAGTGACTGAAGGAGCAAGAGCTATGTTATTTGAGAATGATTTGGTGAATATATTCTAGAGAGAAGCAGTGAAAACAATAGTATATACAATGAACAAAGTACAAATTAGAGCAGACACAAACAAGACACCCTATGAATTATGGTTTGGACATGCAACCTTAGTTAAGTATTTTAGAATTTTTGGAAGAAAATGTTATATAAAGAGAGATGATGATATTGGAAAGTTTGATCTTAGAAGTGATGAAGGTATATTTCTTGGATATTCTTCGAAAAGAAAAGCCTATAGATGTTACAATAAAAGAACTAAAACTATTATTGAAAGCGCAAATGTTAAAGTTGATGAAAAGTTCAAAATTCAGGAAAAAATGCTTGATTATGAATAAGATGAAGAAGCTCATTCTAAACCTAACACTAGAACTACTAATTTATTTTATGAGACTGACAGTGATTTGTTGAATGAAAGCCATAGTGAAGTCATTGGAGAACCTACACCTGAAGTGAGATCTAAGACAGTGACACCTAACAAGAGTTTATCAAGAAATCATCCTATTGGGCAAATTATTGGAAGCATTACAAGAGGAGTTCTAACTCAGAATAAGGTACAAGAACAGTTATGTTTGATTTCTCAAATTGAACCTAAAACTACTAGTGAAGCTTGTGAAGATGAAAATTGGATTAATGCTATGAAAGAAGAACTTGATCAAATTGAAAAGAACAAGACATGGGAATTGGTCCCTAGACCTAAAGACAAGAATGTTATTGTAACTAAATGGGTATTTAGAACCAAGATGAATGAACAAGGAGAAGTAGTAAGAAACAAAGAAAGATTGGTATGTAAGGGATACTCACAAAAAGAAGAAATTGACTATGAAGAAACCTTTGCACCTGTAGCAAAAATTGAAGCAGTAAAAATGTTTTTGGCTTATGCAACTTATAAGAAATTCAAAGTATATCAGATGGATGTAAAGTCAGCATTTATGAATGGTGAATTGGAAGAAGAAGTCTACATTGAGCAGCCTGAAGGTTTTCCTTTGACTCAAGAAGGAGACATGGTACGTAAATTGAAGAAAGCCTTATAAGGACTAAAGCAAGCACCTAGAACTTGGTATGCAAGATTGGACAACTATTTGTTAAATTTGGGATTTACAAAAGGAATAGCTGATAGCAATCTGTACATAAAAGAAATTGAAAATGGTTTGTTGATTATAGTTATTTTTGTTGATGACATTATTTTTGGAGGAGAAGATGAAGCTAGTGACAAATTTGCTGATGAAATGAAGACTGAATTTGAAATGAGTATGATTGGTGAAATGAAATACTTTTTGGGATTATGGATAACATAGAACAATGATGGTATCTTTGTAAGCTAGACAAAGTACCTGAATGAATTGTTGAAAAGATTTGGAATGGAGAACTATAAACCAGTTGGAACACCTATGATAACTGGAAATAAATTATCTAGCACAGATGAAACACCGATAGTTGAACAAAAGAAATACAGATCTATGATTGGAGTATTGTAGTACTTGACTCATACAAGACCTAATATAGCACATTCAATTGGAATTGTAGAAATATTTGAAGCTGAACCTAGAGAATCACATTATGCATAGTAAAGAGGATATTGAGATATTTAAGAGGCACAATGGACTATGGATTGTGGTATGAAAAATCTGATGATTTTACCCTATGTGCATATACAGATGCTGATTGGGGAGGTAGTGTTGATGATAAGAAGAGCACCAGTGGTGGAGCATTTTTCCTTGGAGGAAGATTGGTTTCTTGGATAAGCAAGAAGCAGAATTGTATCTCAGAGAGCACAATAGAAGCAGAATATATAGCAGTAGCAAACAATTGTAACTAGATAATTTGGATGAAGAAAATGCTGAAGGATATTGGAATAAAGTTTGTTGAACTTATTGTCATACATTGTGACAACATCAGCACAGTTAGTATGTCTAAGAACCCTGTATTACATTCTAAGACAAAACATATAAAGATTAAGTATCATGTAGCAAGGGAGAAAGTTGCTGAGAAAGAAGTCATACTTAAATACATAAGTACAAAGGAGTAGATAGCAGACATATTTACAAAGCCTTTGCCTAAGGATACATTTGAGTATCTGAGAGGTATGCTTGGGGTTATGCCCCAACCTACTTTTGAGAACTGATGTAGTTGGTTGCATCTGTCTAGTGGTTTATGATCCTTATCTTTCTTTTGGATTGGATGTTGGTACTTCCTCTATGGGGGAGTATGTGTATCTAAGTTGAGTCATGAGGACTCTAGTGAATGTATTTTCTAAATAGTGTCTTTTGACATTGGAGTTTTTGTTGACATAATGATGAGATTTCTATCATTGATGTCAATGGGGGAGAAATGTACATGAAAAACCATTTGTACTATCTGAATAGGAAAATGAAGCAAGATTTGATTGATGAAGAGGATTTGAAATATTTTTTTTCGTGAGCAGCAGTTTTGCAGTATTAGATTTTTGGAACATTGGATTTTTTTCATCTATGTTGCCATCAATGCCAATGGGGGAGATTGTTAGGAATGAATACTGAATGTTTGGCAGCCATTCTATAGAATTTTTTGTTGCATTCATGAATATGATTGTCATTGATATCAACACAATGATCTACTAGAGACTTGCAGAGAAGCACACAGTGTTTGGATTAACGCATGTGGGATATTATAGTTGGAACTATGCAATGTTGAGGATATACTCTTTGATATGTTATATGTTTATGGTTAAGAGTGCAGACATTAATTCATTTATTCATGGAAGTTATGAGCATTTTGGTGGAAGTAATATTCAGGCAGTGTTCCTGAGTAGCGGTTTGTGGAAATCGGATGATATCTCCTAATCAGGATGGAATCTAGTTTTGTGCAGTTAAAGGGAAGATGAGGACACATTGATAGTGATGTGGATGATAGCAAAAACTTCAAAGTTGCATGAGTGAAGAATTATTGTATTTGGAAGATGAAAGTTTTGTGTAATTTTGATGAAGCGTGTGGAAACTTTTATTTTGTAATTGGATGCCGACTCATTTGTAATTACTTGAGTGTGGTATAAAGGAAGGAATATTTTTCCTTGTTGTAATATGGTTGGATGTGATGATGTATGCATGAAATGAAGAAAAGAGCTAATGAATTGTGAAAGTGAAATTGTGAAAGAATACATGCGAGGTACATAGATCTGATGTAGCAGAGAGTGTGGTTTGGAACATTGAGAAAGGAGGTAACATATTTGCTATTATTCTATTGAATAATCTAGAGATCAGTTGGATAGTGTGTTTAGTGATCTTTCCATTGAAGCTGTTTGGGCAGTGGGTCCATCTATTTTCCATAACTCTTAATAGGGTTAGAATCTTTTAACAAGGATTCATATGTACTCAATGTATTTCATAAGACTCCTAATAGATTCCATCCTTTCACAAGTAATATTCATATTAGTGCATCTTTTGTGGGCATCATTCCCACCAAGGTTTACTCTTTGATCAAGAGGTTCCCTAGTCAACATATCTTGTGTCATTATGTTATTGTGTATGAATATCTTTCTATGGTTGGTAATTATATTGTTTACATGGTTTAATGCTGTTGAAGTTAATAAAAGTTATAATTATCAGATAACTGATTCACCCCCCCCCTCTTAGTTATCTTGGTGGACTTTACTTTCTATCCAAAGTAAATAAAACCTACCTTCCTGATGACTATGAAGTCCAAATGCATAGAAGGAGACACAATCTTAGAAAAAAAGATTTGGATGTCCAAGCATACACTGAGGAGTTTCAAAAATTATGCTTGAGATCCAAAGTAGTTGAAGAAGAGAGCATCAAGCTTGCAAGATACTTGAATGGCCTCAAATGATCTATTCAAGAGGAGATGAGTCTAGTGAACTTCAAATCCATTAGGAAATGTTATCAAATGGCCTTGAAGATAGAGGAGAAGAGAAAGAGAAAGCAAGAAACCTCCAAAGGAAAAGGAAAAATCAAAGATACCAAAGGTCAAAGAGGTGGCTATGGTGGAAGAAGTTCTGATTCAAGAGCTCAAGGTGAGGTAAAGTTCATGAGTAGCAAGAAGGAAGCTCAAGTAGAGGTGGTAGAGGAAGAAATTCTAACTCTAGCTTTAGAGGAAGAAGTGGTGGTTCATCACAAGGAGGAAGAGGCAATTATTTTTCCAATATGAAGTGCTACCATTGCAATCAAATGGGGCACCCTACCTATAGATGCCCAGATAAAGGTGGTTCATCACAAGGAGGTGATAAGAGGACTAACTTAGTTTAGGATGAGTCCAATGCAATAGAAAAACATGCTGAGGTACCACTGAATTTAGAGGAATGAGAGAACCTCATGATGAGGAGGACTCTAATCAAGGAACTGATGAAGGAGGAGCCAATCCAAAGGAGATCTTTGTTTAGGATCAAATGCAAGATAATGGGGAAAGTATGTAAGGTCATCATTGATTCAAGCTCTACTGATAACATAGTGTTAGAGGAAGAAGTCAACAAGCTCAAGTTGACAAGAATATCCCATACCAATCCTTACAAGGTCACTTGGCTTAACAAAGGCCAACATGTGTTAGTAAATGAGCAAGCATGGGTGGAGTTCTCCATTGGAAGGTATAAAGACAAATTTTTATGTGATGTGTTTCCTATGGATGCATGTCATTTTCTCCTAGGTAGACCTTGGCAATTTGACCGCCAAGCCATACATGATGGAGGAAAGAATTCCTATTCTTTCAAGAAAGACAATGTAACCTTCAAAATTTAGTCATTGCTGGAGGATGCTGAAGTAAAGACATCAGGTCCAAATGTACTTATGGTGAGTGAAAAAGAGTTCTTACAAAGCATGGAAGAGAGTGAAAGCATAGGCTATGCATTGGTGTTGAAACCAAGAGAGGGAGATGAAGGCAAGGCAGCCAAGAAGACTGAATTACCAAGGGAGATTCAATGTATGTTGCAGACTTACCAAGGCATTGTAAGTGATGAAAAACCATCAACCTTACCCCCTGAAAGAGCCATAAGACATAGGATAGACCTTATCCCAGGAGCTACCCTACCCAACAAAGCTGCTTACAAAATGACCCCTCAACAAAATGAAGAAATAGCAAGACAAATACAAGATCTCTTAGACCAAGGGCTAATTAGGAAGATTATTAGTCTATGTGTTGTACCCACCATACTTGCACCTAAGAAAGGAGGAACTTGGATGCTATGTACTGACTCAATGGCTATCAATAAGATAACCATAAGGTATAGGTTCCCTATCCCTAGGATTGAAGACTTAATGAACTATTTAGGTGAAGCAAAGTACTATAGCAAGATAGACTTGAAGAGTGGCTATCACAAAATAAGAATCCATGAAGGTGATGTGTGGAAGATAGCCTTCAAGACCAATGAAGGGTTGTATGAATGGCTTGTCATGCCATTTGGTTTGTCAAATACCCCCTCCACATTCATGAGGCTCATGAATGAAGTTCTCAAGGACTACATAGGCAAGTTTGTAGTTGTATATCTAGATGATATACTAATTTTTAGCAAGACAAGGAGTGAGCATTTGGAACATCTTGATATTGTTTTCAAGAAGCTACATGAGGAGAAGTTGATGATCAACTTGGAGAAGTGTGAGTTCATCAAAACAAAGCTAGTGTACCTTGGGTTTGTCTTATCACATGGCAATCTAAAAATGGATAAAAGCAAAGTGGAGGCTATCATGAATTGGCCTACTCCAAGGACAAAAACATAGGTAAGGATTTTTCATGGTCTTTCACAATACTATAGAAATTCATAAGAGAATTTAGTGCAATTTGTGCCCCTATGTTAGATACTATCAAAGGAGGAATGAAAACCAAGTTTGTTTGGAATGAAGATGCTAACAAGAGTTTTGAGTTGTTGAAGGAAAAGATAGCTACCCAACCTTTTTTAGTGCTGCCAAGCTTTGAGAAGCTATTCACCATTGAGTGTGATGCTAGCAATGTAGCAATTGGGGCCATTCTAAGCCAAGAAGGCAGACCGGTGGCTTTCCATTCTGAAAAGTTGAGTGAGGCTAAAAGGAAGTACTCCTCATATGACCTATAAATGTATGCATTGGTCCAAGCTCTAAGAAAGTGGAGGAATTATTTTCTTCCTAAGGAATTCATTGTGTATTCATACAATCAAGCACTTAGTTTCCTAAATTCACAAGAAAAGTTGAGTCACAAGCACATGAAGTGGGTTGAGTACCTACAAGCTTACACCTTCAATATCAAGCACAAGAAGGGTGTTCTAAACAAGGTGTATGATGCATTGTCAAGGAGAGCCCTCAAACTACAAGAAATTCAGTTGAAAAGCATGGGGATAGATCATTTCAAGGATCTATATGCAGATGATGAAGACTTTGTTGACATTTACAAGGTATGTGCTGAATACAAGAATCATTTTCATAGTAGATATGCTGAATATACTTTGCAAAGTGATCTCTTGTTCAAGGGGAATCAATTGTGTGTTCCTAGAGGCTCTATTAGAGAGAATTTGATTCAAGAAAAGCATAATGGTGCTTTGAGTGGTCACTTTGGGATCACTAAGACTCAAGACCTTGTTTCAAGGTTCTACTATTGGCCAAGGATGAATCTAGATGTTAGGAGGTATGTGGAGAGTTGTGTAGTATGTCAAAAGGCCAAGGGCACTTCTACAAATGCTGGTCTTTACCAACCTCTACCAATTCCTACTAGGCCATGGGAATGTTTAAGCATGGATTTTGTAGTTGGGTTACCCAAGACAAGACAAGGGATGGACATTTTTTATGTGGTTGTAGATAGGTTTAGCAAGATTGATCACTTTGTGCCATGTAAGACCAAAATGATGCAAGTCAAATAGCATCCCTAGTCTTCAAAGAAATAGTGAGAATCCATGGGTTACCTATCAGCATTGTGTCAGACAAGGACACTAAGTTTATGAGTCATTTTTGGAAGATTTTTTGACAAAGATTGGGCACCAACTTATCTTTTGGATCAGCCTACCATCCCCAAACTGATGGTCAAATTGAGGTTGCTAATAGAAGCCTTGGGAATATTTTAGGATGTTTGACTAAGGAGTACAAACAATAATGGGATCAGTTGATTGGGCAATCTGAATATGCCTACAATGAAAACATAAATAGATCCATAGGGAAGAGTTTGTTGACTTGGTGGTCAGCACCTCCTTGGAGATTCATGACATGGCTTAACTACCTCCTGTGGATCAGGTTAAATCTGGCATTTGTATCGGGCATTGACAGTTTGAGCTTTTGGTGCAATGGCAAATGATTCCAACAATTGGTATCAGAGCCTTGGGTCACGGGTTCAAGTCTCCCTTCAGTGGGTGTTGAAGGCTCAGTCGATGCTGAGGGGGAGATTGTTGACTTGGTGGTCAACACCTCCTTGGAGATTCATGACATGGCTTAACCACCTCCCGTGGATCAGGTTAAATTTGGCATTTGTATCGGGCATTGATAGATCAAGCTTTTGTGCAATGACAAATGATTCCAACAGAGTCCATTTGAGATAGTTTATGGACTACATCCAAGGGGTGTCTATGAGTTGAGAGATTTGAAAGATGGAGTAAAAGAAAGTCGCTATGCTGATGATTTTGCATATGCCATGAAAGAGGTTCATGAAACAATGAGGAAGACATTAGTAGACAACACCAAAAAACACAAAGCAAAGGTGGATGAAGGTAGAAAGATAGTTGAGTTCAATGTTGGTGACCTTGTCATGGTGCATCTAAACAAGTCAAGATTGCAAAAAGGAGTACCTCACAAGTTGCAAATGAGGAGGATAGGACCCTGTCCTATATTAGCAAGGTATGGTGACAATGCTTACAAAATAGACCTATCGGAGGACAGTGGACTGTCCAATATATTTAATGTTGTAGACCTTTTCCATTATAAAGGACCACAAGAAGACATGGACTAGACAATAAATGAAGTGATCAGGGATGTAGAAGACTTACAACTCCCTCTTGCTGCAGATATAGGACCAGACAGTGTACTAGACACCAGGGTCTATAAAAAGACTAGACTCGAGGAGTATAAGGAACACCTCATTTAGAGGTATGGGAAGAGTGTTGCTGATGAAATTTGGGTCAAGGACTTAGAGTTTAAAAGGATGGGCATTGATCCTACCATCATCAATCCAAGGATGGATTGAAGTTCTTATTTTTGGGGAGGATGGTGCAGGAGCACCTAGGCTAGCCTCCATGGTTAGTGTGTTTTGGCTTGTACTTGACTCTAGCCAAGTCAAGAGGTTAGATAGGTTTTTTTAAGACCTTAGAAGGTTTCTTGCTATGTTGGCAAGGTGAGTTACTCATTAGGACTAAGGTCACAATAATAGCCTTTGTTAGTTGTTTATTTAATTTCATAGTGTTAGGAGCTTAGCTAAGGTGAGAGTCTTTAATGTGTTTTAAAAACATCTTGTTGTTGTAAAGATGCCATAAGGTTATAAATGGCTTTGGATCCTTGAGATATAGGAGGTTAGAAGTCCAAGAATATAGGAACATGGCATATGTGGAAGTTGCCAAATGTTCAAAAGAAGTTGTCATCAACTTTGCAATTGTTGCAAAAGATTGCATGCCATCCAGGTATCTTTTGATTCCCTTAATATAAGGAGATGGTGCTCAACCAAAAATCCCTAGAAAGAAGGAAATGGAATATAATGTTAACCAAGACTTGAACATCAAGTTGGATTATGCATTGTAATAGCTTTGAAGATAGTGAATAGAGCTCTGCAAGTGATTTTCAGTGTAATTTTTGAGACTTTGTGTTGATAGTCCTATTGGATGGATTGAAAGTATAAATATAATGCTTGATTAGGGTTCTATAGACTATTAGAATAATTTTCCATTTGAAGGGAAAGTCATTTTGAGTTCATCTAAGTTCTGATTTTTGGTGTTCTAGTCTAGGGAGTCCATTTTTATCTTGTTTTGAATAGTTTAGAGAGTCATGGCTCCCCCATGAAATCTAGCCATGGAAAATAATTCATGTTAGATGGAAATGGAAGAGGATTTATTAGTGTATATAGGTTTAGGAATTAGGATTCTTGAAAGTATGAGGAACTATTTTATATGCTAGGCCCTAGGCGAGTTTGTGAAGCCTGGTTAGAGGTCTAGAGGAGAAAGATTGAGAAAATATTGTAGGGTTGTATGGATCCGTACTGATCCAAGAATTTTTCATATAATTGGACATCATATATAATAATTCTATGTAGATAGGAGTCCTACCAATCATTTTGGATTTGGTTTGAACAAGTTTTCTATCAAGTTCACTATTCAATCCTAGAAATTAGGCCTATTAGGCCTCTTGTCCTAGTTTGTAGGAATTACCTGTACGGTCACTATCAAGCCTAGAACCTTATGAATTTTTTAAAAATTCCAAAAGGGTATTTGAATCAAGTCTTATATTTTTCAGTTGTTTGGAAAAGTTTTTCAAGAAATAGAAAAAGGTGACTGGTAAAGGCTACTAGAATAGGCCTATTTTTAAGGTCAATTCATGATGAATCATGGAAGATGATACAAGATCCTTCCAAAATGGATCAAATGGGAAAGAATAAGAATTTTTTCATGATGGAGAAGACCCCTGAAGTGTTGAAACAAGTTTATGGAGATTTGACACTTAGAGCCTTCTAAGTGAGAGTGGATAAGTGAACCAAAACCTAGGGTGTTGATCCTTCAAGGTGAAGTGTTAGTAGATTGACTCTTATAACAGAGTTTGTATAGGCCTTAGTTAATGATCTAAGCCTATTGGGAGATCCTATAGAGGAATAGGATACTAGGAGGCAAGTGATGTCTCTTGGAGGGTGTGAGAACAAGCCTTGAATTTATCATACATCAAAAGTGTGGAAGAAGCATACCAATTTCCATTGAAGGTGGAAGAGAGATTAACAAAGAGACATGAAAAAAGACAAAGAGGAAGAGTTGGCAAATTCTAGATAAGTAGAGGTAGATCTTATGGAGAAAGTAGTAGATCTAAAAATACAGTACAACATAAAGGATGGAAAAATAAACTTGCTGGTAGAAGAGGTAATTACTCTAGAGGTAGCATAACTGGTTACTCTAGTAATAAAAATAGTGGTAAAAGAGAAGAGAAATCTTGGTTTAAAGGTACTTGTTACAAATGTGCTGAAGAAGGACATAGAGCTTTTGAATGTACTAACTATGGAAAGAATACTGGAGGTAATGGCAGAAATAATTTGGCTTGTGAAGAAGTTGAGGAAATGTCTAATGATCTTGAACATGGTGAGAACTTGATGCTAAGAAGGATCTTGTGGAATGAAGAAGTTGATGAGGAACCTATTTTGAGGAAAAAAATTTTCAGAACCAAATGTAAGATCACTGACAAATGTTGCAAGGTAATCATTGATAGTGGAAGTTCTAATAATTTGGCATCCGAAGAGCTGGTTAAACAATTGCAATTGTAGAGATTGAAAAATCCTAAGCCTTACCATATTTCTTGGATCCAAAAGGAGCATAAACTAATTGTAAGTGAACAATGCCTTGTTAAATTCAAAATTGGGAGTTATCATGATGAAGTCTTGTGTGATATTATACCTATGGATTGTTGTCATATTATTTTGGGTAGACCTTGGCAGTATGATAGGAAAGCTTTGCATGATGGTAGATTGAATCAATATACTATTTGGATGGATGGAAAGAAAAAACTATTATTTCCTTTAGTAGAGAAGTTTGATGAAGGTCACTGTACTATAGTCAGATTATGCTTGGTTGATGGTAACAAGTTTGTAAGAGAAATGAAAGAACAAAATGTTTGTTTTGCTTTAATTCCAAGGAAAACTAAGAAACAAGATGAGTTAGAACATGTACCTGAGGTTAAACCTTCTTTGACTAAATTTCATGACATCATTTCTAATAATGTACTTGATGGTTTACTACCTCTGCGAAGTATAAGTCATTGTATTGATTTGATACCTGGAGCTAGTTTGCCTAATAAAGCACCACATAGGTTGACACCTGATGAAAAGACTTAGTTGAATAGACAAGTGCAAGAATTGTTTGAAAGAGGTTTGATTAGGGAAAGTTTGAGTCCTTGTGTAGTACATGCTGTGTTAGCACCTAAAAAGAATGGAGAATGGAGAATGTGCACTGATTCTAGAGCTATAAACAAGATAATAGTAAAGTACAAATTTCCTTTGCCTAGGATGGATGACATAATGGATAGTTTGAGTGTAGTGAAGTATTTCACAAAGATTGATTTGAAAAGTGGATATCATCAGATTAGAATTAGAGAATGGGATGAATGGAAAACTTCTTTTAAGACTAATGAAGGTTTGTATAAATGGTTGGTTATGCCTTTTGGTTTGACAAATGCTCCTAGTACTTTCATGAGGCTGATGAATGAAGTTCTAAAAAGGTTCTTGGGTAATTTTGTGATTGTATATCTTGATGACATTTTGATATTCAATAAGAGTAAGGAAGAACATGTTGAGCATATCAGACAAGTATTGCAGAGATTAAAGGAAGAAAAGTTGCCAATTAATTTGAAGAAATGTTCATTTATGAAAGAGGAGATTGTGTACCTTGGTTTTGTAATTTCAGCTAATGGATTTAAGATGGATCTTGAGAAAGTAAGAGCTATACTTGATTGGCCTACACCAGAGAATGTTGGAGAGGTAAGATCATTTCATGGATTGGCAAGTTTTTATAGGAAGTTTATTAGAAATTTTAGTTCTATTTGTAATGCTATGACTGAAACCATGAGAGGAGATAAAAGGGATTCCAAATGGACACATGTAGTACATAAGATTTTTGAAACATTGAAATAAAGAATTGCATAATTACCTGCACTTTCTTTGCCTGATTTTAGTAAAGTTTTTCGAGTTGAATGTGATGCTAGTGGAAGTGCAATTGGAGCTATTTTGAGTCAAGAAGGAAGACCCGTAGCTTTATTTAGTGAAAATTTGAATGATGCTAAGATAAAATATTTAGTTTATGACCAAGAATTATATGCTATTGTTCAAGCTTTGAAGAAATGGAGACATTACTTGATGCCTAAATATTTTGTGTTGTATACTGACCATAGAGATTTTTAGTATTTGGGAAGTCAGAATAAATTGAATCAGAGACATATGAAGTGGGTTGAGTTCTTGCACAATTTTTCCTTTTCATTGAAGCATAAAAGTGGACAGTCAAATAAGGTTGTTGATGCCTTGAGCCGAAGAAGAAGTTTTCTGACAGAAATGAGGGTTGAGGTACTGGGTTTTGATGATTTGAAGTGTTTGTATGAGACTGACATTGATTTTTTAGAATGTTGGAAAGCTTGTAATGAACAAACAGTGAGTGATAAGTGGACTGATTATTTCATTCAAGAAGACATGTTGTTTAAAGGAGTTTAGTTGTGCATACCTAGAGGATCTATGAGAGAGAAAATAATAAAGGAGAAACATAGTGGTGGACTTTCTAGACATTTTGGGATTGATAAGACTGTGAAACTGATTTTAGAGAGATACTTTTGGCCACAAATTTATAGAGATGTACATAAAATGGTTAGAGGTTGTAGAATTTTCCAAGTAGAAAAAGTAACTAGTCAGAATTTGGGATTGTATACACCTTTTCCTATACTTGATAGACCTTGGGAAGATGTGAGTATGGAGTTTGTTCTTGGATTTCCTAAAACTTAGATAGGTAATGATTCTATTTTTGTAGTGGTTGATAGATTTTCTAAGATGGCTCATTTCATACCTTGTAAGAAGACATCTGATGCATTACATGTAGCTAAATTATTTTTCAAGGAAGTGGTAAGATTGCATGGGTTGCCTAAATCTATTGTTTCAGACAGAGATACTAAGTTTACTGGTTACTTTTGGAGAACACTTTGGAAAAAGATGAATACTAAGTTGAAGTTTAGTTCTACATTTCACCCTCAAACAAATGGACAGATTGAATTTGTGCACAAAAGTTTGGGAAATTTGTTGAGATGTTTAGTTAGAGATAAGCCTACTAATTGGGATTTAGTTTTGGCACAAGAAAAGTTTGCATATAATAATTCTGTGAATAGAAGTACTAAGACGACACCATTTGAGATTTTTACTAGATTTCATCCTAAGGGAACCATAGAGCTAAGAGATTTACCTACTGAGACCAGAAGAAATGTTGAAGTTGAGGATTTTGCAGTATACATGAGAGCTTTTCATGATGAAGTTAAAAGAAATTTGGAGGACAATAATCTAAAATATAAACAAAGAGCACATAAGAGAAGGAGAAAAATATTTTGAAGTTGGAGATGAGGTTATGATTCACTTGAAGAAGAATATATTTTCAGTTGGTACCTACAACAAGATGAAAATCAAGAAGTTCAGACCTTGTAAGATTCTGAAGAAGTTTGACAGTGGAAATGCTTATGAAGTGGAATTACCAGAGGACATGGATATATCACCTATATTCAACATTTCTGATATCTTTAAGTACTTTGAATCAAATGATGAGACTGAAGGTGATTTGGATTATCCTAAGAAGAATAGAGAAAGCATTGAGAAGATCTTAAATAGTAGTGTACAAGAGGAAAAGATTACATGGAATATCTAGTTTAGTGGAAAGATAAGCCAGTTGAAGATAGTTCATGAACTACATAAGATGAGTTGGACCTTTATGATTCAGGTCAGAATTTGAGTAGTACCTGATGTGGACATCAGTTCTTTTGTTACCCCAGGTGTCTGATGTAGGAGCATCTTGGGTCTTGAGCAATTTTGCATCACCAAAAATATTTCCTATTTCCTGTACTAGTTTGATGTTTGCTTTGTCACTGATGTTGTTGTTGGTTTCTTTCCTTGTGAAGTTAATGTAGTGATGTGGACCTAATCTTGAGAATTCTCCTAAGGGTGCACATCCTAATTCATTTTGATCTGGAAGTTATCACAATTTTCCTTGAGTATCAATTTTCTGCCAGTTTCACTCATGAAACATGTGGTATTTCATCTTGCACAGTTCCATATGATGAAATTGGATCTTTCACAGTTGGGGATATGTTCTTGGGTCATTGTGGACCTAAATGAAACTTCACATCACTTTTTGTTATTTCTAGCTTTAGTTTTGGTTTCTCCTCCTAAGTGGACCTATATTGTAATTAAATGCCTAACTGGCCGACTTGTAGCTTTGCTGGTTATATATTTGGAGCTTGGGTTGTTTATTTGAGAATGTGAAGGAGATAGTTGAGTAGATACATCATTAAAGAGAAGATAATGTGCGAGCTAAGACTATGAATGCATAATTCTTATCATATAAGGCTAAAACCCGTAAGGCTTCACAACTGGGCATGTTGAAAGACTGAATATAATTGTACCAGTATTGTGACCAGTTGCTTGTTTCATATCCATTGTTTTTTCATTGCTTACATGTGGTTTCTATATTGGTTATGTGTGTAACTCTTCCCAAGTCATGTTTGTGGGTTTAAGCAGTCTCAATTAACCCTGATTTTTCTTTAGCCACCTTGCCCTTGCGTCAAATGCCTTGTTGAACTCTTTTATCTTCCATATCTTCTCATCTTCTTCATTTGCATATTTCTTGAAATGATCGTGAACCCATCCATATAATCATTAAGACGTTTACCACTATCACCAATTTTTTTCTTTATAACCATAGGAGGTGGTCCTCTTGGTCCTCTTTTGTTGTCCTCTCCATTTTATCTGCAAAACTTCACTATGTGTCCAAGGTTGTTGCATTTTTAACATGTAGGAGGTCTCCTTCTGTCCTAATTTACTTGTAGCTTACAGTACCTTGTAGTATGCCCAAAATTATTACATTTGAGGCATGTGATCTTGGCTATTGACTCTTCTTTGATGTAGTCTTGTTTATTTCTAGACTGATCAGGTTTTCTACATTCTACTTTCTTATGTCCATAATCATAACAACCATAACAATAACCAGAAAAGGGTCTGAAAGAATTGTTATCTCCGCAATCTCTTTTCATGTGCCCAAGTTTGTTGCATCCAAAGAATCTACCTATGAAAGGTCTGATATGATCTCTAGGTCTTTCAAGAGTAGGTATTTCTTCAGTAGTTGCTTCATTTGTTTCTTCATTAGTCTTAGAAAAATCTTCTTCATTGAATCTAACTCCATTAATGTCTCCTTTAGGTTTCTATCTTTCACTTCATTCATCAATATTATCACTGCTCATGTGCAACTTCTCAATATTCAATTTGGATTGAGTGAGTTCTCCTTTTATGATCTGATTTTACTTCTCCAATTCCTGACACTTATCCTTGTAGTGATCAATTTTAGTATTCATTTTTCCTATCTACTTATTTGATTCTTTTAGTGACTCTTCAACTTTGTATCTTGCATCCTTTTCATGTTGAATCTCTTTAATCATCAGAAGATTGATTTGTTCTTTTTCCTACTCCAACTTCTTTAATTGGTCTCATGCATCATTTTATGAATCCTCTTTGATCTTATCCATAAGGTCTTAGTTCTAACTTCTTGAATTTTCAAGTTGTTCCTTTAGTTTCTTGATGAAACCTTCTGCTCTTCTCAATTTGAATTTCAATTCACCATTCTCAACCTTCTCTTTGTCTAAGTCATCAAGTGTTGCTTCAAAGTTCTCTTGCAAACTTTATGAATCCATTCTGATCTCTCTTAAGATGTTAGGCTTTCTCTTCAAGGGCCAATATCTCTTATACCAATTGTTAGGATTAGGTAATACTGAGAGGGTGGGTGAACCAGTATTATAACACTTTAATTTAAACTTCAACCAATTGTAAATAAACCATATTAATACTGAAATTAAAATAACATAAATGCACAACACATAACTCATAACACCATGATTTGTTTTCGAGGAAACCCTAGCCAAGGGAAAACCCCGGTGGGGATGGTACCCACAACTATGCACTAAAATATAGTATCCTTGTTAGGAGATCTAGCCTTGTTAGTAGCTAATTATTACATAGTACATTTCCTTGTTAAAGGAATACAAAACCCTATTAGGGGTATACAAAAACCTTGTTAAAGGTGGTGAGCTTACAACTCTTACAATTAGATACTATCACAAAGTGTTCTTCAAAAGTGAACAATACAAGCATCTTCTATGCTTAGATAGTTCCAGTTATAGCTCTGTCAAACATTGATCTCACATTTTCTCTCTTCTCTCCAATTCACATCCATCACATCATTATTACAATGACTCTTATCACTTCCACAAAACACTCTATACTTATACTACTTCTTCCATTCAGTCAGCTCTCAAAATAAATTACAAAACATAATAATTACTTATGCAAATGATAAACATAGAGTCGGTGATCATATATTATGAAAGTTTTGGAAATATAGAAAATTTATTTGACTTAGCGTGTTACCATACAACTATCCTTTCCTCAATCATCATGACTGCTCATATGTCATGTTTCACTAATTCTCTGTCTTTGCATACCTTCACAATACTGTATCTTCCCGATATCATCACCAAAACATGTGCGACCTTAACTGAAGGTCATACATATCCAAAAATATCTTCTACTAACTTCACAAGCCATAATGCATCATATATTACCTTCACTGACCAAAACTGTAACATAGTATATTGTTGTCTTGATTCTGTACTTAGTCATTTTCATGACTAAGTCTCCAATACCAAAACTCTCTGCATGCGATCACTCCAGCATAATTGTTACCATAAATGAAAAACCTTAAGTGATTCCTAGTCCTCGCAAACATCACTTTCCAATAATACCCATCAAGCTAAAAATGAGGAGAGTGGGACCATGTAAAGTCCTAGCTAAATATGGTCACAATGCCTATAAGATAGACTTACCCAAGGAGCTAGCCATATCTTCTTTTTTTAATGTCCAAGATTTGATCAAGTATAGAGGCCCTGATGTAAGAGAAGAAGAACATAGTCCTGACGTGAATGCAGATGTCAAACCCCTCAAAATTCCTGTAACCCCAAGATGAAAAGATACAAGACTCAAGGTTCAAGAAATAAACAAGGTATGGTTTCTACATGGAACACCCCGCCAAGTGGAAACAATGACTATAATGTGAGGCCTTGTTGTAGGGGGAGCATAGTGCAGGAGCACCTAGAGTCTTTTGGCTACCATAGTCTAATATTTTTGGCTTGTAGTGACCTTAGCCAAGTCACTAATTGATAAGGACTATGAAGTGTGCCAAGTGTGTGTGTAAAGCCTAGCAAGTTATTAGGAAGGTTGGTTAAGTGTTTGTCTAGGCCTCCTCAAGACTTGTCTAGTTTTGGTTTTCTTTATGAAATTGCTACCTTGGTGTTCAAAGTGGTCAAAGGTTAGGTTGACTTCCCAAAATGTGGGAATGAAGGAGGAAAAAGGTCTAATATGGTTATTTATACCATTGAGGTAATTTGGAACTCATTTGAGTGATCCAAGCAAGCTTGACAACAAAAGTTGTCAAAGTTGTCAATGACAACATTGCAACTTTAAAAAGTTGTCATGACAAGAATCAACAAAATGCCTTAAGAAGGGTAGAATCAATTAGGGATTCATTTGGGTAGTTTTTCTTAAACTTTATAACCTATTTAATTCATATTTTGGCCAAAGAAAAAGGTTGGAAACTTTTGTAATGTTTTGTTTTTGAAGTTAATTCCCTCGTATTCTCTGCAAATCCAGAACAGTGTGAAGAGCTTGATCATCATATGTACCATGGATTGATCTAAGACTAATCCCTGAATGTTAAGTTAGTATTGTGTATCTAGTTTCATTTGGTGTGTGATTTTAGGATTTAGGTTTTTTTAAACTTTTCTTTCAATAAGTCTTTCCTATGTGACCAATCCATTGGTCTAAACAGGGTTGAGAGACCAAAAATGGCTCCAGCATGAAATCCAAAGGTGGGTATTGTAAGGCCTTGTGAGAAATGCTAGAGAAATGTGTATATAATTTTAATATGGATTCTTGTCTCCAAATTCAGAAGGAAACTAATTTTGTTATCAAGCCCTAAGTGAGTCATAGTGAACCCAGCTAGGAAGCTTGACTGTTACAAATAGTAGATGGAAGAATTGTGGGATTGGTAGACTCAATCCAATGATAAGGAAATGAAGAAAAAAGGTTAAATACTTAGTGTTATGAAGGATAATATTTGATCAATCTTGTAGAGTGAGGAAGAACCAAATTCAACATAGTGATCAAAGAAAAGCTATTAGCCCTTAAAAATAGGCTCAAAAATAGAAAGGTGTTGTATGGATGCACTGAGGTTTAGAAACCCTAAAAATATTCAAGGTCTTCAAAAAGGGTGTCATAATATCAAATTTTTTTAGGCACTTTTTTGGAGGGTTGGAAATTTATAGGCCGGAAGGTGAGTTTAGAAGACCTAATTAGGCCAAACTAGGGCTTGTAGCCTTTTTGCCTAAGTTTGAAGAGATTTACTCTTGATCATAGAGGTTTGGAACCTAGAACACCTCAAAACCATTAATGATGAACCTTTAGAATTCCTTCCATCTAATATGAAAACATTTTCAATTTGATGGTATTTGGTGATGGACTTAGGGAGATGAGTCCACAGAGAGTACAAGGAGTTAGTATTGAGTTTAAAACTTGGTAGTGAGGCCTTGGAGAGAGAGGATATTGTGGGAAGAATCCCTCTAAGAGTAGGGTCTTAGGAGAACCCTAAATATGTCAGGAGAAGGGCCTAGAGGAAGTCCTAGACAAAGAGGACTAGGAACAAGAGACCTCCTTATCAGGTCCTCTTATCACTACTATAGCATCTGGTTATGCTTCTAAAAATTCTCATTTGGTTACTACTATGAATAGTAGTGTTCTCAAAGAGTCGTTCAATGGTCTTCCTCTTCGATGGTTCTATAGCTAAGCTTTTGCCTCCTGTACAAAAATTTATGATCCTGAAAAAAAATCCTAAAAATTGTAAAATAACCTGAAAAAATACAAAACAAAATTTGAAAAAGAAAAAAAATCATCCCAAGTGGTGTAACCCTTGCGATTAGTGCTCCATATATCAATGCATAACTAATCTCTTGTCCACTTTAATCCATCTCACCTTTTGTTTCCTTGTGTCATCTTGGGTTGGAACTTATTTTTTCCTTATCCTTGGTTTGTATCTATCATCTGAGGGAAATCGTACGCTTGTCTGAGCTACTTGTGCTTTACCTCTTGATTGACCTCTTGTGCTTAACTTGAGTTAGTTATCAGTCCTTCCCATTGGATACTTTCTCATTGACATTACTT
This sequence comes from Chamaecyparis obtusa, assembly GCA_027943335.1. NCBI lineage: Eukaryota > Viridiplantae > Streptophyta > Pinopsida > Cupressales > Cupressaceae > Chamaecyparis > Chamaecyparis obtusa. The sequence continues at coordinate 205,226 of BSBK01003519.1, read as the reverse complement.
AGTGTTTCTCAACACCCAATCCTTCGTCATTTCTTAACACTACTAACTGGTCTTTGTTTTGTTTCTTAACACATATCCGATCTTGCACTCTTCACTGCACTTGCACTTTGACACTAGCACAAAGATTTTTTCTTAACACCCAACACCAATTACATCCTAGAAATCTGAAAATTACTAAGATATGCTGAACTATTTTCTTGTGTTCTATCTATTATCATTGATTTACACTTGCTATGTCTTCTAAGGTCGCTTGATGATGTCTACTTGACTAGAGATTCACGGGTAGGGGCATAACATCTTTTTCTTTGATGTTTTCTTGTGGTGTGATTTCAATGATCCTATGTTGTCTAATAAGCTAGGTGTCTATGATAAGAGCCTCCATCATGATTGGAATGCCAAACATACCTTGACTCTCTTTATTCAGAAACTTAGGTGAGGTTGGAATTATCTCCTTGTCTATTGCTTGTGTTACTTACAATACTAACTTGGAAACCATGTTCAGGTCATTTTGACGCTTATGTATTGATGCTTATGTTGTACTGACCCCCGATGTCCCAAATGCTCAAATGATGAAAACTAATGGTCTACTAGATCAGTGACTTGACTACTCCAAAAGTCTTAGGCTGCTTTTCATTCTAGGGATGCATTTATCTTTTCATTTCTAGTTCTCTTGAGCTATGCTTTCTTTTCACTTCTCCCTTTCTCTCTACTAAGGTATTTGACTGCAAATCTTTATCTTTGATCCACTTTTTGGGATCAAAATTGAAATTCCAAAATCTTCTAACGCATTTTATTGCTGACGCTATCACTTCTTACTTGTTTCCACCTTTCTTTCTGATCTTTTGAGGCTTATATTTTCCCCTTGTAACTCATTTCCATTTTGATCCCGAGGGGGCATGACAATATGGTAAATCTTTCCGTCAATCAAATCTCCTAATATGCAAATCTAGTAATTGAAGTAAATATTAAATTGATCAATTCAATCAGGACTTAAACATCATCACTCATGGCATCTTTGTATGCACCCTAAAATGGTCGCCTAGACTTTGGGGCCCCATTCATCAATTTATCAATTTCCTAAATCAATGCCTTGCAATATTTTTAATTTAAATCAATTTCCTTGGTCAAATCGTAATTAATTCAATTATTTTAATATTTCCTAAGGTTTGATCATTTTATCCTAAGTTTTATTTAATTAAGAGAACATGCTCCCTTTTAATTAAATAAAAAAAATCTTTTAATTAAATAATAAAATCACTTTATCCTAAGCCACATTTAATTAAAAGAACAAAGCTCTTTTAAGTAAAAAAAAATCTTTTAATTAAATAATGGAGACCACTTTACTAAAAATAATAAATAAATAATAAAATAAAAAGAAAAAAAAAATACTTTTTGTCTAGACATTGAATGCACACTTTCCAAGATGAGTGGAATGTCCTTTTTGCCTCTTAATGTCTTCCACACATCTTTTTGCCTCTTAACCATGTCCATTGATTTTGCCTCTTGAGAATCTTGAGCACATGGATCAACTAAGATAATCTCCACCATTGCTCATTTCTTTTTGCCTCTTAATCTTGACCTTCCATTCATTTCTAAATCCTTTATAAGGAGCCCTCTCCTTCTCATTTTATGCATGGAGATTTTAGAGGTCCAGATTTTATGTTATTGTTATGCAGGTTTGGAGAGCGATTTTGGAGGAGAATTTGAGCAGTTGAGCTTGAATATTGAAACTTCTCTTTTCTTGTCTTCTTCTCTCATGCCTCCATGGAAATCCATTTAGATTACTCTTGCACTTGCATATTAGATTAGATTCATATTTCCTTTCTTAAAATAGTCTTGCATAAGCATTTTCTTTCATAGATTAGTTTGCTTTCATGCATTGTTATCATATAGAATAGCTTTCATTTTCATTTGCATGCATACTTGATGATCATGGAGACTAGCATTCTTGATTTTCCTCTTTTAATCTCTTGTTTTATGGTGTACTTGCATGGGCACAAACTAGGTTTAAACTGAGGGCCTCCATCATAAACCCTTGCACTCCATGAATACCGAGTTATGAGTCGCCATTGGAGACCTCATTCTTGATAAATCTTGGATATAAAGACTCATAGAAGTGTGTCAACATTTTAGCACACATTTTTTTAGCAGCCCACTGTGAGGCAACCCACCTTTACATGCTAGTTTTGGTTATTTTTGGAGCTAACCCCCTTGTGCAGATTTGCTTGGAGACTAAAACCCTAGATTTTCAAAGATTTGATCATATCTCCCAAACTTGGATTTTTGGTGTGAAATTTGTTTTGCAGATTGGCGACATAACAGAGAAGCTTTAGTAAAAAGTTTAGAATTTTCCTAGGTATTTTGAATTTTTTATAATTTTTTCTTTATTTTTCATAAAAATTCATTTTCGGCGCAAATCAGAATATTTTTTGGAAATTTTTACATTTTCAGAAAGCTATTTAAATTTCACAGGGGGTACATTCTTTTTTCTTTAAATTTGGATTTAATATCAAAGCTCAAATAGTCGATTTACAAAAACTAGTTTGTTTTGGTAAAATGGGTCTCTAGGGCACAAATGAAGAGATTTTTTTTAAATTTTTACATTTTTGGAAAGCTCTCTATTTTTTAGTAGGGGTCTCTATTTTGCATTTCTATTTTTGTGGATGAAATAATATCAAAAAATTAGATCTTGTTGACTAGGTCGAATGCAAATTTTTATTTTTTTTTGTGATGAGTATGCACTTATTTTTCACATGGTTCAATGCATGATATGAGTTGTCATTTAGATTATTTGCTGGTTATTATTTCTCCTAACAATTGATTTTTAGATCTAACCCTAGGGTTTGCATAAGTTGAATATATGTTGCATATCTTGTTTTCTTGTTTTCTTGTTGGAGAGTTTGTGGCTTTCTTTGGACTAAGCGCGTTGCTTTGGACTTAGGTATTTTGTTGCATCTCTATAACATTTGGATTTTGGGAATAAAATGAATCTCTCATGTATTTGGCTTGAGTTTTTATTGCTTTCATAGATCACACTTTAATTTTTTTTATAAAGGAGACAATGAATCTAGATTTTCTTTCTTGCATATATGTCTCACATAGTAATTAGGCCCTATGAACACTGTTTGTGGCATTCTTGAGAGAGTGGGCCTCATTCACTTGTCTTACATGTGAAGATCTTTTTGACGCTAGAACCCCTTGTAGGTAGGGAAGGAAGTTGTTATCATCTCATGGTCTTACTTAGTTTAGTCCTCAAATTTGATCGGTACGTTCTCTCTTGGACCCGCTTAGAGAGATTGGTAGACATTGTTGTTGACGTACGAACCTTGGTGAGGTGATTTCAATTTTAGTGTTTAAATGAATTTTCTTGCTATGTTTGGGTGAGGTGAAGAGGCTAGATGATTATGCTCTGTTCCCCTTTGGGCACATCAGAAACTCAAATCCTTGAATCTGAGCTAAGTACCCATGTGGTCTTTTTTGTGAGTCTTCCTTATTAGAGAGGGTTAACTATAGTGGACACTTGCTTTATTCGGTAAACCACATGGATGGAACCTTAAGAGGTAATAGTCATTTTCACCATGGTAGAAACAACTGCTATATAAATGTCCTTGTGGAGGGAATATCTATGGGTATAGTTTCTTGTTGGGCTATTAGATCCCCTCAGCATCTCTGATTGATTAAATTCTCAGAATGTGTCAAAACCCCGGTACATTTGGATTGAAGTTCACCCTCTTGAAATTGCAAAAGTTGTAGAGTTGACCATTACTACGAACCATAGTGCAACAAACTTTTTCTTTGCTAGGACTATCTGCATGACTGAAAAACATTTTGAGAACATACACAAGTAGGGTCCTTAGGGAGTAGAATACTACGTCACTATTCTTGTTCATGCATAAGGTTGTTTTGTCCCTTGCTCATTGTTTGAAGACAATTGTTTGCTTTAACTCCCTAATTACTGTCTTGTGTGCCTAACTAATGATAAAAATCTATTGATGCATCTAGTTGGTCATTTAAAATGAACAAAAATTGAGTTCCTGAGTAAAAAAACTAGCTTTTTACAACTTTCACAATTTTCTATCCTATCATTTCCAGTCTTCCTTTGTCAATCCAGATTATATTAGGTCACTTACCCACCGTTAGAAGCATGTTTTTGTAATATCATGTTGTATCTACAGCTAGGTACAAAATTCACACACACAGTTTGCACCTTGGGTTCCTGTGTTTTGACCTCTTGAACTAGTAATTTTTTATTTCATGAGTGACCTTTCTTAGAATCAGTTAGCTAGAAATCATCCTTGTTGAGAACATAATCCTTTGGATTCTTTGATAACACACTTGGAGAGTTTTAGTAATCTCTTGTCCATTCATTTCCATCCAAATTCAAATTAAATCAATATAACTTGGATAAATCATCCTCCTGATTCATATGTGTTAGGGTATTCACCCATTCATTGGGAACCTCTATGGCAGTGTTGGTTTACGCCTCTTGCAAAATTTCTATCTTATCATCTCTCTTTTTGGACAAGTGAGTGATTTTACTATCCTAGTTTGGTACCAACATTTCTTAGGGTCATCCTATCACCTAGTGCCCTTTCTTTCATGTCGGTTACAACAAGATATCAAGTAAATCAAGGAAAGCAACATCAAGTAGTCTTTAACCAATTACCCTTAGTTCAAACTCACCAAAAATGTAAGGGAAATGAACTTGTATTTGATCAATCACCCAAGAACAAATCAGAAGTTTGGTTTGATCCCAAGAGTACTCTTAGTCAGTTGAGTACACCCTTAGCATCTTCTAGTTCATACATGGATATGTGTTACACAATGACTCGATGAGAGAGGGAAGAAATGGATAAAAGCCTAGATAACATATTTGAAAGGCATAGAGATACCATTTAGTTTGGTAGTTCCTCTCATGAAAATTGGCTAGTTTCACCCCTTATCTCAACTAGATATCTAGATGCACATCAAAGGGATGAAAGGGATAAGAGGCAAGCCTATCAAGAAAAGAAATCACAACATGAAAGCCAAGATGAGGAACCTTATGACACTCATGTGAATGCAGCATACACCAATGACATTTTTAGACATTCAAGACCTTGTTCACCACTCAAAACAACTTTGAGATACTTGAGTGAAAGAATTGAGAGAATTGAGTGTGAAAAGAAAGCCTTCCTAGATGAACAAGCTGAAAAGGAAGAGAAATGTAGACTCCTAGAGTCAGAGAAACAATCCTTGTTGGAGATAGAAAGGAGAGCCTCACAAGAAGAGAAAGATAGAATTTTGGCTCGTCAACTTAATGACCAATTCAACATGTGTGTTGGTGGTGGAAATAAATCTCCTCCATCCACTCCTTCCAAGACTCCATGAAGTGGAAGATGTTCAAGAACACCTTCATGATCTCCTAGTCCTAGAGGAAGAAGGGCTTCACAACATGATCATATATTATAGGAGATGAACACCTCCTAAGAACTCAAGAAAACCTTCATAGTTTGCTCACCATGGTTCACAATATGGGGGTAGTAGTTAAAGTTTTGACCTCAACTCCCAAGTCTTCATGAAGATATAACAAGAACCACTCTTCCAGCAATATGTGGAGCGATACTTAGAACAAAAAAAAGATAAGTTCCTAGAGAGTTTAATCAACAAAGGTGCCAATAGAGTCCCCTACAACTTTGATGTGGACAAGAAGATTAAGAAGCAAGGTCTATCTCAGGAAGAAGAGATCAAACAACTTAAGAGTATGATGGAAAAGATGTTGGCACCCAAGATTTCATTCTCACTTGACTCAATTTTTCCTAATCCTTTTGACAAAAGTGTTTGAATGAAGGACTTTCCTAGAAAGGTTGAGATCCCTCAATATGAAAAGTATGATGGGAATGGAGATCCACATGATCCTATGCATCAATTCTATATTATGAGTTTTGAGTTCCATCAAGATGATTTGTGCCTCATGAGATTGTTCCCCAGGAGTCTTAAGGGTCAAGTGATGGAATGGTTCACCAACATAACTCCCCCCATTAAGACTTTCAAAGAGCTTGTCCATAGATTTGTCCAACACTTTTCATACAACCTTTCAAGATCTGTCACCATGTTGGACTTATGCAACTTAAAGAAAAATCAAGGGGAATCCTTTGTCACTTTCTTGCAAAGGTGGAGATGATAATGCTCTTGCTCCTCTAGGACCATTCCTGAAAATGAGAAGATTGACATCCTTGTTAGCAACCTGGTTCCCGAAATGTGGTATCAAGTTAGGAAGATGGTTTTTTATTCCTTTGACACCATGGTTGAAACCACATGTAGGATTGAGGATGTTTTGAGAGAACAAGGAATTTTGACCAAACATGGAAACAACAACAACAACAATGGTCAAAATAATAACAACTATAACAAGGATAAAGGAAGGAAATCATATTGGAATAAGAACAAACAAGTGGTCAATGATGGAGTTGTGGACTCCTCTCAACCTAAAGATCAAGTTGTTCTCCACTTGTCTAGTGGTTTTCAAGCCATGAAACTCAATGCATCTCATCAACAAGAGAGCAAGCCAAGATACCGAGATAAGCCTAAGAAAGAGAGATGTCCATTTTCAAAACTTGGTGATTCATATGAGGATTTCTTGAAAACACTCATTGCCAACAATATTGTGCATCCTCAAGATCCTAAAAAGCATTATATACCTAATGTTAACCCACATCGTTGGGATGAGAAAGCCTTTTGCAAATTTCATAATGGCATTGGACATGATATTGAAAACTATTGGAAACTCAAACATATCATCCAAGATCTCATTGAGAGTGGAAAGCTTAAGGTGGATGGATTGAACACCAATGTTGATCATAAGGCATTAAAAGAACCTTTTCCCAAGTATGAGAAGGGGGAAACCTCTGAACCTAAGAATGGCAAGGCTGAGGTCAATTACACTTACACAGTTGCGGATAATGTTGTCAACATGCTTGAAGTTGTAGAAGAAAATGTCAACATGATGAGGAATAAATATCCCTATGGTTATGATCTAGACATGGACCCTCCTCCTATCTTTGATGAAGAACCCACCGTGCTGCTAAGGGATCCTAACTCCAGAGTGTCATCTCAAACTCTTAATGCTGTCACACAAAGTCAAGGTCTCATTGTCATTAGAGGACCTAGTTCAAGTCAACCAAGTAAACCAAAGCAAGTGGCATCCAAGAATGTCACCTCAAAACTAGCAGTCAATCCTAAGTTGAGCTATAGTCTTATTGATCAATTGCAAAGAACCCCAGCTCAAATTTCAATCTTTGAGCTCTTAGAGTTGTCCCTGAGACACAAGCAAGTCCTTGAGGATGATTTGCACACAGCGAACATCCCTAACAACTTAGACGTTGACCAATTTGAGAACATGGTTAACCATATTTCTATCCCTCATTACCTTACCTTTTTAGAGGATGATGATAAAGCTTTGAACCACCCACACAATATCACCCTTCATATTGAAGTCATGATCCAAAAAACCCATGTTAGGCATGTGTTGATAGATGGGGGTGTTGGGCTTAATATTTGTTCCTTGAGTCTTTTAAAGACATTGGGTTATTCTGAACAAGTCATAGATACCAAAAAAAAGATCACTATCAAAGCCTATGATGAGGTGGAAAGAATTTCCAAGGGGTAGGTCATCCTTCCTGTTAGGATTGGCCCTATTGAGAATGATATTTTATTTCAAATTGTTGATGTTGGTCCCCTTTCATACAATATATTACTTGGTAGACCATGGATTCATGATATGTAAGAAGTGTCATCTACCTATCATCAGTGTGTTAAGTTCCCTTACAATGGAGTAGAGATTTTTATACCTGGGGATAGGACTTTATCTGTCAAATTAGTTTCAGTGAGTGCTCATATTCCTCTCAATAGAGACGTAGAAGAATTCAATGCAACCTTAGTAGAACGTAAAGAAAAGATCAAGTTAGTAGACCTTGGCATGGGGGGGTATCAACTCAACTCCTTCACAACACTACCAATTTCACCTAGGTCTTATGGTAGGCCTTCACAAGAAATGAGACCTTCCTCTTCAGCTATGACTTTATTTGGCACATTTGTAGAGTCCTTAGTGCATATTCAAGATGAGAAAGAAGAGGTGGCTATTAAAGATTGGATTTATAGAGAAGAGAAATAAATGCATAATGAGAACTCCTCTCCCTCTCCTAAGGCTTATGGAAGAGGTTATACTTTTGTCAAATATATGGTCTATCCTAGACATGGCCCTCTTAGTCACAGATTGGATGCTAGAGCTGAACCTCTTGATCATGCTCTTTTTGGATGCAAGTCTAGGAAGATGGTTGGCCTAGGATTTGCGAATCATAACAAGAAAACTACTCCTATTCTTGATGAGTCAGATAGTGAAGATGAACCAGAATACATACCTACTTTGACAAATTAGCAAGATATGTGTGAGGATTGGATCCCTTCCACTAATCTCCTTTGGGGAGATTTAGATAGTCCAGTCACTCATGAGATAGTTGTAACCTTAAAAAAAGATGAATCAGATGTAGAAGATCCCATCAGAGAATGTCAATGCAAGAATATTGTTCATTTGATGGAGAGAGAAGGTGTTACCCTTGATGACATTAGAGCTCCCACATCAAGACGTCCCAAACCTTTATGGAGTAAAAATGCTAATCATAGTTTAGACACAATTTCATATGAGTATGAATGGGACTCCTTCTCAAAGCCTTCTAAAGTTGACATCGATGTTGATTTCATCCACACTTATAGTTCTCAACCTGAGGTAGCTGATGAGTCACGTGTAGGATTAGAGGATTTGAACCCACATGTTGACTTAGTGGATGATTCTTCACTTGTTAGGATGAATCCTGATTTGGGTAGCTTAGAAGGATACTTGATGGACTCAGACTCTTTGATCACTAGAGATGCTATCATTCACACTCACAACCTTGAACCAGCCATTGAATTAACTCTTGTTCATCCTAACCTCATTTATTGGTCCCAACGCTATCAAGAACCTGAGCTCTTAATGTTCCAAAATGATTATGAGATAACCTTTTACTTGAATGCCATTGAACCCATAGTCTCTTCCACTAGTGAACCAGCTACCAGCATGATAGAGCCAGACATCAAGTACCTTAGTCACAAAATAAAAATAAAAGAAAATCAAAAGAATAAGAGTTCTGATGGTGAAAACCACTTTGTTGCCATGTCAGAACCAAAAAAAGTAAAAAGAAATGATGTATCCAATGGTAAAAACTTCTCTGAGGCACCTAAGGATGAGGTACTTGATCATCTCCCTAGCTACTTTCAAGACAGATCTTTAGTGCTTATCAAACCAACAAAAATAGTCAATTTGGGTACAGATGAAGCTCCATAGATAGTACACTTGGCTCAATCCTTTTCACCACAAGAAAAAGAAGCTTGCACTAAGTTCTTACAGAAAAAAGAAGATCAATTTTGCATGGACTTATTTAGATATGCCAGGGTTGGACACTAATCTTATCATGCATCAAATGTCCATAGCTTTGGGTGTCAAACAAGTTAAATAGAAATTGAGAAAGATGCATCCTCACATAGCTCTCCTAGTCAAAGAAGAATTAGAGAAACTCCTTGGTGCAGGATTCATAAGAGCTATTGACTATGATGAATGGATATCAAATATTGTACCAATTTCCAAACATGATAAATCCATTCAAATTTTTATAGATTTTAGAGATGTCAATAGAGCATGCCCAAAGGATGATTTTCCACTTCCCAATATAGACATGATAGTGGATATGACTACAGGTTATTAGATTTATTCCTTGATGGATGGTTTTTCTGGATACAATCAGATTAATATAGCTCCTGAAGATCAAGAAAAGACTACATTTACTTGTGCATGGGATACCTATTGTTGGAACGTTATGCATTTTGGATTAAAAAATGAAAGATCCACCTATCAACGAGCTATGACAACCATTTTTCATGACATGATGCATAGAAACATGGAAGATTATGTGGATGACACCTTGGCCAAGTCTAAGAAAAGATACACACACTTAGATGATTTAGAAGTCATTCTAGATCACATGGAAAAATTTCAACTAAGGTTAAATCCTAAAAAGTGTGCATTTGGTGTCACTACTGGAAAACTACTAGGATTTATTATTTCAAAAAAAGGAATAGAGGTAGACCTTGAAAAATTCCAAGCAATCATAGATATTTCACCTCCTAAAAACATTAGTCAAATGAGGAGTCTTCAAGGACGTCTTCAATCCATAAGGAGGTTCATTTCACAGTTGGCAGATAGAGCTCAACCTTTTAACAAGAACTTACACAAAGGAGTCAAATGTGTTTGGAATGAGGATTGCCAAAAGATCATGGATCAAATCACGAAATACTTGGCAAATCCTCCCATTTTAATGCCTCATATGCTAGGGAAACCACTTATTCTATAGATTTCAGTGACAAAATCTTCCTTGGGGGCATTACTAGCTCAACTTGATGAACATGGGAAAGAAAGAGCAATATACTACATTAGTCATACTCTTGTTTCATATGAGGTTAACTACACTAGCATTGAGAAATCTTTCCTTGTAGTTGTGTTTTCTTCCCAAAAGTTGCGACATTACATGCCTGTGCACACTATCCACCTCATAGAAAAAATAGATCCACTCAAGTATTTACTAGGTAAGGTTGCCCTCACAAGTAGACTTTCTAAATGGATGATGATCCTTTCATAATTTGACATAGAGTACATTGAGCATAAAGAAATCAAAGGACAAGCAATAGCAGATCAATTGGCTAATTTCCCAATATAAGATAATGCACCTATTCAAGTTGACTTCCAAGATGAACACCTCATGTATATGACTAAAAGGATATGGAAGATGTTCTTTGATAGATTCTTTATGCAAAATGGTTCAGGAGCTAGTGTGTTGTTTGTTTCTCCTCATGGGTACACGATTCCTAAGTCTTACAAGTTATTGTTCCCATGTACAAATAACATTGCTAAGTATGAAGCTTTAACAAATGGACTTAAGATGGCCATGGAATGGAAAATCATAGAGTTACACATCTATGGGGATTCACGGCTAATAATCAACCAAGTCAATGATGAATATCAAACAAAAGATGAGAAACTGGTACCTTATAAGAAAATGGTTGATTCCTTGAAATGATACTTCACATTTGTCACGTTTCAGCAAATCCCTAGAGAAGAAAACAAAGCAGCTAATGCTATGGATACACTTACTTCACTCCTTCAGTTAGGGGAACATGAATCCAAATTTGAATTCCTGGTGGAAGAGCTACATCACCCTATCTATGACTCCCCAGAAAGTCATGTCATTTGTGCCCTTGTGGGTCGTGAGTCATCCCATTATGGTGCCACTCATACCTTCATGATGGCATTATCCCTGAAACCTTTAATTGATTCATACACATAAACCTTATTCAAAATGCCTCTCACCATTCCCTTATCTCTGGTGATTTGTATAGGAGGGGTCTAGATGGAACACTTCTTAGATTCTTAGAAAAGGAAGAATCTGATCAAGCGTTAGTTGACATCCACAAGGGCATCTGTGGGGGACATTCCAATGGTCTTGCCATGGCTTGAAGGTTGCTTAGGGTGGGGTACTATTGGCCTACAATGCAGTAGCTTTTGCAACGTCATGTGAAAAGTGTCAAAAACATGGTAATCTGATACATGCTCCATGAAGGGAGATCATTCCTTCTATATCTTATTGGCCATTTTAGCACTGGGCCTTTGATCTTGTTGGGTAGATTCATCCCAACTCATTAGGTGGACACAAGTTTATTATCACTGCTACTGATTACTTCACTAAATGGGTAGAAGTTGTCCCACTTTCTGTTGCCTTAGGCAAGATAGTCTCTCTATTCATTTTGAACGATATCATCTGTCGATATGGAATGCCTTCCAAGATTATCACTAACAACGAAGGCCAGTTCAAAAATAAGGACCTTAAACAACTCTGCAAGAAATTCAAGATTAGGAAACATTGGTCCTCCATTTACTTCCCGCAAGGAAATGGTCAAACAGAGGCATCAAACAAAACCATTCTTAAAATCCTACATAGAACAGTTTGTAAGAATGGTAGAGATCGGCATTTACAGATAAATCTGGCTTTGTGGGCTTATAGAATGAGTATTCATACTCCTGCTGGGGCTACTCCTTTTTCCCTTATATATGGTGTTGAAGAAATGTTACCTTTAGAGGTTGAGATTCCTTCACTTAGAGTTTCTCTCAAAGGTCTAGTTACAGATGAAGACTACCATGCCATGAGACTTCAAGAGTTAGAACTTCTAGATGAGAAACATCAAGCATCATTTGACCATATGAGGGTTTATCAAAAGTGCATGTCCAAAGCCTTCAACAAAAAGGTTCACCCTAGAGAATTACAAGTGGGAGATCTTGTCCTACGTGAAAATCCTAAGAATCAACAACATAGAGATCAAAAGGCTAATTTTGAACCTAATTGGAATGGACCTTACATCATTACAACATCTTTTGGGTCAAGTGCTTATTTACTATCTACAGCAGCGGGAGAGCAGCTCCCTAATCCTATCAATGTCTTGCACCTAAAGAAGTTATATCCATGTTGCCCATTCTATCTAGGGGCATCCTTTGTACATACTTATTGATGCAGAAAAAAATCCAAAAAAATGATATATTGTCAAAAAATTTTAAAAATCACAAAATGTCCTGAAAAAATGATCATCTTAGTGAAAACCTAGCAATAGGCGCTTTGATGTATCTCAAAAAATATATATATTCTAAAAATACCAAAAAAAATCAAAAAATTCAAAAATTCAAAAAAATAGAAAAAGTTCCTAGGTGAAAACCCGGAAACAAGTGCCTTGGTAGCAAAAATACAAAAAAATTATAAAAAGTCCTGAAAAAAAAAAAAAAGAAGGAAAAAAATTGCAATAAAATCCAAGTGGTGAAAACCTAGATCCATGCAAATGAAAATGAAAGCTATTCTATATGATAACAATGCATGAAAGAAAACTAATCTATGAAAGGAAATATGCATGCAAGATTATTCTATGAAAGGAAATATGAATCTAATCTAATATGCAAGTGCAAGAGTAATCTAAATGGATTGTCATGGAGGCATGAGAGAAGAAGACAAGAAAAGAGAAGTTTCAATATTTAAGCTCAAGTGCTCAAATTCTCCTCCAAAATTGCTCTCCAAACCTGCATAACAATAACATAAAATTTGGATCTCTAAAATCTCCATGCATAAAATGAGGAGAGGGCTAATCTCCTAATCTGCAAATCTAGTAATTGAATTAAATATTAAATCAATCAATTCAATCAGGACTTAAACATCATCACTCAGGGCATCTCAACTTCATTGCTTCATATCAAGTTGATATTCTCCACATCTCTTTTTCGAAAGAGTGTTCTCATCTCTTCATATCAATTCACTCGGACATACATCTTTTTGATCTCTTGGGGCATATCAGCTTCATCAAGACCCATATCAATCTAGTATTGTCTCTCAGATGATTATCTATCTCAATCTCCTTGGACATATATTCAGTCTCATCACTTCATATCAGGCTGGATACTCTTGTCTTTCTTATCGGTCTTTGTTCAACGAGGTTCGAAGTCTGATCTCTATCAGCTTCCTTGATATCATCATTCTTTGAATCAATGTATTCCCAGATCACTCACACATTAGTCAAAGAGGGGAAAATGTAATCACCTAAAATTGGTCTAGTAGAACTTGATCCCCCTTCTGATCAGATCATCTCTTTGCTAAGCATCATTGTGCAAAGTAACCCTTAAAATCCCCTTTGCATAATTAAATCAAAAATATTATATCAAGCTTATACTACGGTCTAATTTCTAGAGCTTGCATATTTATTTAATTTTTAAAACCTTACTTTTAATATAAAGTTCCTACACTTTTATTAAAAGAACACATTCACATGTGTGCACCCACTTAATCTTGATTAATTAGCATTTAAAAGGGATTTGTGCTCTCAAATTCTATTTTATCTTATCTTACCTAACATATATTTTTTCCTCTTAATCCTCACCACTCATTTCTACCTAACCTTGCAGCTCCTTTTTACTCTTCATCTCATCCACTCATTCTTTTGCCTCTTAATCTCCACCCTTCATTCTTGAGGAAATTCCTTTAAAAGGAAGCTCTTCCCTTGCTCAAGGGTCCTAATGATTTTCATCTTGTTATCTTGCATGTTCTAGTCCAATTCGGTTTCATTCTAAGTCCTAATCTATAAATCTTGTACTCTTGTGATCTTGAATTCTATATTTCTTGTAATCTTGTTAATTTTAATTCTTAGCTTAGCTTCATTTCTAGCTTAATATTGCATTTCTAATCTATTTTCTTTCTTGCATTGTTCTTGCATCTCATTCTTAGTTTGAATTCATCTTAGCTCAATCTCTCATTTCTAGCTTGCACTCTTGCATTCTTAGCTTCATCTCTTAGCTTTTAATCTTCTATTTTGGAGTAGTCAAGTCACTAATCCTTCATTCCAATTTGATGAGTACCTTGAGAAGGATTAAACTCACTTCAACTAGGAAGCTATGAGCCTCTTCTTGGGATATACTCTTCCATAGGTTTCTCTCAAGAGTAATGGTTCATAGAAGTGTGTCATACTTTTGATCACACACTATTAAGTATGCACTCGGTTAAGAGATTTACAAAAGACTTGTTAGGTCTATTCTATTAAGAGATTTAGTTTTTCACAATTGTTAGAAAGTAGCAGTAAATTGATCTAGGTGTAGCAACTTACTTTTTTAAATTTTAGATCTCATTAGCCCTTAACTGATATCACCTTCTTGCAATAGATATGTCCTTTTAATATTTCTCGGTAACCTTTGGTCTGACACTAATTCAATTCTGAATACTTATTCAATGGTTAACTTCACAACCCTATCTGATCTTCAAATGTCTCCAGTAGGCTGCTACTTCTCATGTGTGATCTCTCTTATGAAAATTAGATCTTAACCATTCTTATATCATGAAGATTTGACCTAATTATGGTTATAGAATAATCTAGAAAATATTAGATCTATGATCCAAATGAATAACCTAAAACAATATTGCATTGGGATCATCACCAATTAGTAGTTACATCTTTAATAAATTTTCACCTCAAACTATGTAAACTATTTTCTAGCTCGCTATAAACCATTTTCATTGTATTTTGTGCCATTTCATACTTCTATGTCATTCCTATATTACTCGGTATATAATACATTCTTGTCTTGGTAAAATGTTGATGCTCAATATATAAGTGTACCTAGTGCTTGGTAATCATCTGACTTAGTGTATGTGCTCAGTCAAGACTGTGCTCAGTTACCTTGTCATTCTGCCTTGTGCTCTTCTTGGTTACTATACTTAGTGTGTTGACCGACTATCATATTTTCTTCCTTTATCGACTATATGTGTGACACTAATTACAACTCATAATGTAACAAATTCAACATGTATCTTTCCCTAGTGAATATTGGATAGGGGAAGAACCTCTAATTTACCTCTAAGATACTCAAAAAAATCCTTCGAAAGTGGCTTGGTAAATATATCTTCTATCTGCTCCTTTGAATTCACATCCTCCAATATCACATTCTTGTCATGAACTTATTCTCTCAAGTAATGATAGTTGATAGAAATGTTATTTTTCTTTGAGTGCATCATAGGATTTTTTGATATGTTGATAGCATTTGTATTATCACAGAAAATAGTAACTGGATCAATAATTTCCTCTTGCATACTTTCAAGTAGTTGTTTGATCCACACAATTTTTGACTAATTCATAGTTGCAGTAACATACTTAGCCTTGACAGTAGACTATGAAATACAACTCTATTTCTTGCTTAGCCATGTCACTAATCTTTCTCTTAAAAAGAAAGCTATGCCACTTGTACTTTTCCTATCATTAATATTTCCATCCCATGTTAGAATGATTTTAGAATAACTAAGAGGGTGGGTGTGAATCAATTATCATCGGGTCCAGATGTACTAATCCAACTTTCTACCTCTTGAATAAACTTAGATCTAATCAGCAATTCACTCAGTCTCTATAGAATATATCAGTAACATAAAATTTGCAGTCCATTGTCCAAAAGTAATCAACTTGAAAAATATGAAACTTTCAACAACATTCACACAAGTATTACACCAGGATTTAACATGGAAACCCAATTTGGGAAAAAAAAACACCAGTAACATGCTACTAATTTTTCACTCTTCTAAAGTGAGCTCTATGAGAAGCCAACCCTATTAAAGGTTTACAACACACACTATTAGGTGTGACCCTGTTAAAAGATTTAATCACCCTGTTAAGAGTGGCCTGGTTAGAGGGCTTAAGAACATTCTATTAGAATGTCACCTTGATTAAATGGTTTATAAAAATGACTTTTAGGTCAACCTTGATTAAAGGATTTTGACTGATACAATGGTTAGAAACTAACAATAGGTTCTAATCTAAAATATACAACTCACTTTGCAAATACAGATCCAATGTGCTTATATGCTGATTTACTGAATGACCTTCATTTCCATCTCCATCTCTGATCTGCTCAGAATTCTCTTTAAGCAATTACCTCAACTCTATTCAGCTCTTCACAGCTTTTCCTTAGCCTTATGGTTATATTTGTTAGTCAATAACATCAACCTCTTCCACACTCTCCATAACCCACAATTAGGTCATCCTTATACCTCCTTGATCAGGTAGATTAATCATTTGCTGCTTAATATCTTCCGTAGATCTTAGGTTTAGGTTAGATTCATCGAATCCTTCCATCATTTTATTATCCTCCTTTTCCTTCTAGATACATCTTCAAAATTCTCCTTGAATCCATAATACAATGGTTTACCATGCATTAAATACTCCATATCATTCATTAATAATTTCAACACATTTTACATATCCCAATAATTCAACTATGTCAGCTAGGATTCTCAATTCTTTCACAAACTGTAAATAATTGGTAGTTGGTCAATACTATGTTCATCTCCTCAGTCATCACTAGATATCTCAGTCATCATTGAAACTTTCCTTCTCAGCAAATATTGTCTTCACTTGGTTAATTATATGTTGCTCAGCAATTATTGATGCTCGGTTGACACTAAATTTTCTCAGCTTATATTGGCACTCGGTCGATACTAGCATCACTCGGCTTAAACTAAATTTATTCACTTTTTCTTGGTTAAGCCTATGCTTCTAGTCTTTCTTCTTCACTTAGTTTTAAAGATAAACAACACATTACCTTGTCAATAAGCCAACTAATCAAGTACGCATTGAAGTATCACATAAATCAACCGTTCCTTAGGTCCTCTTGTTATCTCCTCTTTTCAAATCCTCTTCATCAATCAAAATATATGGTACTCTACTAGATAGCAATTGTCTTACCAGTTAAGGTTTGACATCAATGACAATATAACAATTTTTTCAATTGTAGTTTCCAACAATCTCCCTCTTTGGCATTGATCGCAACACCACATGTTATACCATACAATCCAAAAACAATGTAATGAAGCAACTTTTGTCAACTCTCTCTGTGTATTAGATCTTCATTAATATCCTTAGCTTCATTTTGATTCTCATCCAAGTACCATCTCCCTTTTGGATAGATTTTTCTATCTGTTTATTTTACTGAATCTCTCCCTCTTTTCTTAGGGTCATTTCTTTTGTATCTCTCCCTCGGTTTTACTCTTGACAACTCCTTCTAAATCTCTTTTCTATATCTCTCCCTCTTTGACAACAATGCCAAAGAAAATTTTATGTATCACTTGCATCTTTACCATGTATATATCTTCATGTTAGTTCTCTGATTTGTATGCTCCCTCTGTCATCTTGCTTATGACTGATCAACATCTTTTGATTTACTTCTCACAACTTTATGCAACTCCTAAAGTGTGACCTCTTCTACATCATTTTTTCAAATATTCTCACTAGCATATTTGATGCAGTCCTCCTATATGTTACTAGGTATCCTTAGTTAGGGGAATCACCCCTAATTTACCTCTAAGATATTCATGAGCATCTTTAGGTAATGCTTTTGTGAATATATCTTCTAATTATTCATGTGTATTCACATATTCCAATCTCACTTCTTTGTCTTGAACTAGCACTTATGTTATCACATAAAATAACAACCGGCTCAATGATTTCCTTGATCATACCTTTTAAAAATTTCTTGATCCACAATAAATTTAAACAATTCACTACTACTGCTACATATTCATCTTTTGTTGTAGATTGGGAAATGCAGTTATGTTTCTTGCTTGTGTAAGAGACTAATCTCTTTCTTAGAAATAATGTGCCACCACTTGTACTCTTTATGTCATCCACATTCCTACCCAATCTACATCAGTGTAAACTTTCAGTTCAAACTTATCATTCTTCTTGTAATATAACTGATGTAGGAGCATCTTGGGTCTTTGCAATCTTGCATCAACCAAAAAATATTTTCTGATTTCTATACCTGTTTGCTGTATTTTTCTTTATAATATTTGCATTTGATAACTTCATGGTGTGTGAAGCTTACATCATGTTGGGGACCTATTTGGGAACCTTCTCCTATGAGCACATCAAGTTTGGATGGACTGTTTCAAAGTTATAGCTATTTTCCTTGCCGTCGGAAAAGTGTTTTCCTGTAGTTTTGGTGCTGATTGTTCATGTTGGTTCTCTTGATCCATAATGTATCTTATTTTTCTCACTTAAGGGATTAAATGGGACCTAAATTACTATCATTCCCAAAATCACAGCTTCCAATTCATTATGAGTCAAAAGTTATGGCCTTTTTGGCATAGGACCTTTTTTTTGCCAACTTTCACGTCTGAGCTATTACTGCAGTTTTGGTGCTGATTGTTCATGTTGGAGACCTTGATCTATAAGGAATTTTATTTTTAAAACTTAATGACTTAAATTGGACCTAAATTACTATCATTTCCCAAGGGCGTAAACTCCAATTCATTATGAGTAAAAAGTTATGCCTATTTTGCCTCTAGACCTATTTCCTGCCAGTTTTTGGGTGAAACGTGTGGTGTTTCTTCTTGTGATGTTTTGTGTGCTCATATGGGACCTTGTGCACTTAAATGAATGTTCTTGGGTCAAGTTAGGACCTAAATCCAAAGGCACATCAATTTATATTCATTCTAGCATTAGTTTTGGTTTAAATCTTGAGACTGGACCTATATTGTAATTAAATGCCTGACTGGCCGACCTGTGGCTTAGCTAGCTATATAAGGGGTCTAGATTGATGTAGTAGAGCATCATGGGTGAGATATAGGAAGGATTATCAAGATAAATCATTGGAGAAAAAGATAGGATGCAAGCTGTAATTCTGAATTCATAATTCTCATTGTATAAGGCCAAAACCCGGAAGGCCTCACATCCGGGCATGTTGAAAGAAATAATATAATTCTTTGTTGTTGCTGCCAATTGATTGTCTCATATCCATTATGTTTCCATTGATTTCATGTGATATTATATTGCTTCCATTGTGTAACTTTGAGCAAGGGCTTGTTGTGGATTCAAGTGGACTCAATTGTGCGTGATTTTGCTTGTATCTACCCTGCCCCTGCGTCAAGTGGTATCAAAGTGAGTTTTTTCTTGTGGATTGGATCGTGGAGAACCTTATTGGATTTGGTTGTAGGGTGGTAGATCTAAGATTTGACCTATAACTTGCAGAAGGTTATGATCTTGCTGGAACCTGATTGTCAAGATGGTTTGTGGTAGAGGAAATGATAATGCTATCGTGGATATGTTGAGGTAAATTGCAACTAGGCTTGAAGCTGTAGAGACAGCCCAGAGAAGAGGAGCACATCTTGAAGATGTTAGTGATGAAGAAGAAGAAGCAGCACCTAATGCTGAACCTAAAGTTGAACAAGATGAGGAAAGACTTTTGAGAGTTTTGTCTAAGGCTAACTCCAGACCTGCAGTTGAAGTTGCTTGCTATGATGGAAGACTTGAGACCCATACACTTTTGGATTGGATCTCCAAGATGGATAAATACTTTGCATATGAAGGTACTCCTAATAATAAGAAGGTTAAGATAGCAGTCACAAAGTTGAAAGGGCATGCATCTCTTTGGTGGGATCATTTGCAAACTGAGAGACAAAAGAGAGGAAAAGAAAAGATCAAAACATGGATGAAGATGCTTGGAAAGATGAAGAAGAAGTTTCTTCCAACTGACTACCAAGTTAGTCTGATGAGAAAGATGCAAAATCTAAGACAAAAGGACATGAGTGTGAAAGAATATACTGAAGAATTTTACAAATTGGATATCAGATCTGGACATGTGGATGATGAAGTTGAGAAGGTGGCTAGATATCTGAATGGCCTAAGGACATCTATTCAAGATGAGATTAGTTATGTGAAGATTGATAGTGTGGAAGAAGCATACCAATTTTCTTTGAAGGCTAAAGAAAGATTGACAAAAAGACATGATCAAAGACAAAGAGAAAGAGGTGGCATATTTCAGAGAAGTAGAGGTAGATCTAATGGAGAAAGTAGTAGATCTGAAAATTCAGTGCAAGATAAAGGATGGAAAGATGAGCCTACTAAAATAGGTAATTACTCTAGAGGTAGCTATACTGGTTACTCTAGGAATAACAATAATGGTAGAAGGGAAGAGAAATCTTGGTTTAAAGGTACTTGTTACAAATGTGCTGAAGAAGGACATAGAGCTTTTGAATGTACTAACTCTGGAAAGAAGACTGGAGGTAATGGTAAAAATAATTTGGCTTGTGAAGAAGTTGAGGAAATGTCTAATGAACCTGAACATGGTGAGAACTTGATGCTAAGAAGGATCTTGTGGAATGAAGAAGCTGACGAGGAACCTATTTTGAGGAAAAGTTTGTTCAGAACCAAATGTAAGATCACTGATAAATGTTGCAAGGTAATCATTGATAGTGGAAGTTCTGATAATTTGGCATCTGAAGAGCTGGTTAGCAAATTGCAATTGCAAAGATTGAAACATCCTAAGCCTTACCATATTGCTTGGATCCAGAAGGAGCATAAACTACTTGTAAGTGAACAATGCCTTGTTAAATTCAAAATTGGGAATTATCATGATGAAGTCTTGTGTGATATTATGCCTATGGATTGTTGTCATATTCTTTTGGGTAGACCTTGGCAGTATGATAGGAAAGCTTTGCATGATGGTAGATTGAATCAATATACTATTTGGATGGATGGAAAGAAACAAGTGTTGTTGTCTTTGATAGAGAAGTTTGATGAAAGTCACTGTACCACAGTCAGAGTATGTTTGGTTGATGGTAAAAAGTTTGTAAGAGAAATGAAAGAACATAATGTTTTCTTTGCTTTTATTCCAAGAAAGACTGAGAAACAAGATGAGTTATAACATGCACCTGAAGTTGAGCCTTTACTAAATGAATTTTATGAGATCATTTCTGATAATGTACCTGATGGTTTACCACTTATGAGAAGTATAAGTCATTGTATGGATTTGATACCTGGAGCTAGTTTGCCTAATAAAGCACCACATAGGTTGACACCTGATGAACAGATTGAATTGAATAGACAAGTGCAAGAATTTCTTGAAAGAGGTTTGATTAGGGAAAGTTTGAGTCCTTGCGTAGTACCTTATATATTAGCACCTAAAAAGAATGGAGAATGGAGAATGTGCACTGATTCTAGAGCTATAAACAAGATAACAGTAAAGTACAAATTTCCTTTGCCTAGGATGGACAACATAATGGATAGTTTAAGTGGAGCAAAGTATTTCACAAAGATTGATTTGAAAAGTGGATATCATCAGATAAGGATCAGAGAAGGGGATGAATGGAAAACTACTTTTAAGACTACTGAAGGTTTGTATGAATGGTTGGTTATGCCTTTTGGTTTGACTAATGCACCTAGTACTTTTATGAGGCTGATGAATGAAGTTCTGAAAAGATTCTTGGGTAAGTTTGTGATTGTATATCTTGATGACATTTTGATATTCAGTAAGAGTAAGGAGGAACATCTTGAACATATCAGACAAGTATTGCAGAGATTGAAGGAAGAAAAGTTGCTGATTAATTTGAAGAAATGTTCATTTATGAAAGAAGATATTGTGTACCTTGGTTTTGTAATTTCAGCTTATGGATTAAAGATGGATCTTGAGAAAGTGAGAGCTATACTTGATTGGCCTACACCAGAGAATGTTGGAGAGGTAAGATCATTTCATGGATTGGCAAGTTTTTATAGGAAGTTCATCAGAAATTTCAGTTCTATTTGTAATGCAATGACTGAAACTATGAGAGGAGATAAAAAGGATTTCAAATGGACACATGGAGCACAAAGGAGTTTTAAAATAGTGAACCAAAGAATTTTAGAGTTGCCTACACTTGCTTTGCCTGATTTTAATAAAGTTTTTCAAGTTGAATGTGATGCTAGTGGTAGTGCAATTGGAGCTGTTTTGAGTCAAGAAGGAAAACCTATAACTTTTTTTAGTGAAAAGTTGAATGATGCTAAGATAAAATATTTAGTTTATGACCAGGAATTCTATGCTATTGTTCAAGCTTTGAAGAAGTGGAGACATTATTTGATTCCTAAAGATTTTGTGTTGTATACTGACCATAAAGCTTTGTAGTATTTGGGAAGTCAGAATAAGTTAAATTAGAGACATATGAAGTGGGTTGAGTTCTTGCAAAATTTTTCCTTTTCATTGAAGCATAAGAGTGGATAGTCAAATAAGGTTGCTGATGCCTTGAGTAGAAGAAGAAATTTGCTAACAAAAATGAGAGTTGAAGTACTTGGTTTTGATGATTTGAAGTATTTGTATGAGGCTGACATTGATTTTTTAGAGCCTTGGAAAGCTTGTAAAGAACACACAGTGAGTGATAAGTGGTTTGATTATTTCATTCAAGAATACATGTTGTTTAAAGGAGTTCAGTTGTGCATACCTAGAGGATCTATGAGAGAGAACATAATGAAGGAGAAACATAGTGGTGGACTTGCTGGACATTTTGAGATTGATAAGACAGTGAATTTGATTTTAGAAAGATACTTTTGGCCATAGATTTACAGAGATGTACAAAGAATGGTTAGAGGTTGCAGAATTTTCCAAATAGCAAAAGGAACTAGTTAGAATTCGGGATTGTATACACCTTTGCCTGTACCTGATAGACCTTGGGAAGATGTGAGTATGGAGTTTGTTCTTGGATTGCCTAGAACTCAAAGAGGTAATGATTCTATTTTGGTAGTGGTTGATAGATTTTCTAAGATGGCTCATTTCATACCTTGTAAGAAGACATCTGATGCATTGCATGTAGCTGAATTATTCTTCAAGGAAGTGGTAAGATTGCATGGTTTTCCTAAATCTATTGTTTTAGACAAAGATACTAAGTTTACTGGTTATTTTTAGAGGACACTTTGGAAGAAGATGAATACTTATTTGAAGTTTAGTTATACATTTCACCCTCAGACAGATGGACAGACTGAAGTTGTGAATAGAAGTTTGGGAAAGTTGTTGAGATGTTTAGTTGGA
The DNA here is from genome assembly GCA_027943335.1 of Chamaecyparis obtusa. Taxonomy (NCBI): domain Eukaryota; kingdom Viridiplantae; phylum Streptophyta; class Pinopsida; order Cupressales; family Cupressaceae; genus Chamaecyparis; species Chamaecyparis obtusa. The sequence continues at coordinate 181,759 of BSBK01003519.1, read as the reverse complement.
GAGAAACCTGCTAATTAGGATTTGATTTTGGCACAAGCAGAGTTTGCATATAATAATTCAATGAATAGAAGCACTAAGAAGACACCATTTGAGATTGTTAATGGATTTCATCCTAAGGGAACCACAAAGCTAAGAGATTTACCTACTAAGACTAGAAGAAGTGCACAAGCTGATCATTTTGCAGAATACATGGGAACTTTACATGATGAAGTTAAAAAAAATTTGGAGGACAGTAATCTAAAATATAAACAAAGAGCAGACAAGAGAAGGAGACATAAATATTTTGAAGTTGGAGATGAGGTTATGATTCATTTGAAGAAGAATATATTTCCAATTGGTACCTACAACAAGCTGAAAATGAAGAAGTTTGGACCTTGTAAGATTCTGAAGAAGTTTGACAGTGGAAATGCTTATGAAGTAGAATTGCCAGAGGACATGGATATATCACCTAGATTCAACATTGCTGATATATTTGAGTACTTTGAATCAAATTATGAGATATAATATGATCTATACTATCCTAAGAATAATAGCAATAGCATTGAAAAGATCTTGAATAGCAGAGTTGGCAAGAGTACAAGAGGAAAAGACTACATGGAATATCTAGTTCAATGGAAAGACAAGCCAGTTGAGGATACTTCATGGATTACACAAGCTGAGTTGGATCTTTATGATTCAAGTCAGAGTATGAGTAGTGCTTGATGTGGACATCAATTCTTTATTTACCCTAGGTGTCTGATGCAGGAGCATCTTGGGTCTTTGGCAATCTTGCATCAACCAAAAAACATTTTCTGATTTCTGTACCTATTTGCTGTAGTTTTCTTTATAATATTTTCATTTGCTAGTTTCATGGTGTGTGAAGATTACATCATGTTTGGAACCTATTTTGGAACCTTCTCCTATGAGCACATCAAGTTTGGATGGACTGTTTCAAAGTTATAGCTATTTTCCTTGCCATCAGAACAATGTTTTCCTGTAGTTTTGGTGCTGATTGTTCATGTTGGTTCTCTTGATCCATAAGGAATATTATTTTTTTCACTTAAGGGATTCAAGGGGACATAAATTAATATCATTCCCCAAGATCACAGCTTCCAATTCATTATGAGTCAAAAGTTATGGCCTTTTTGGCACAGGACCTATTTTCTGCCAGCTTTCATGTCTGAGTTGTTACTGCAGTTTTGGTGCTGATTGTTCATGTTGGTGACCTTGATCTATAAGGAATTTTATTGTTCTCACTTAAGGAATTAAATTGGATCTAAATTAATATCATTTCCCAAGAGTGAAAACTCCAATTCATTATGAGTAAAAAGTTATGCCTATTTTTCCTCAGGACCTATTTCCTGCCAGTTTTTGGGTGAAACGTGTGGTGTTTCTTCTTGCGATGTTCTGTGTGCTCATATGGGACCTTGTGCACTTAAAATAATTTTCTTGGGTCAAGTTAGGACCTAAATCAAAAGGCTCATCAATTTATATTCATTCTAGCATTAGTTTTGGTTTAAATCTTTAGACTAGACCTATATTGTAATTAAATGCCTGATTAGCCAACCTGTGGCTTAGCTGGCTATATAAGGGGTCTAGATTGATGTAGTAGAGAATCATGGGTGAGATATAGGAAGGATTATCAAGATAAATCATTGGAGAAAAAGATAGGATGCAAGCTGTAATTCTGAATTCATAATTCTCATTGTATAAGGCCGAAACCCGGCAAGCCTCACAGCCGAGCATGTTGAAAGAAATAATATAATTCTCTATTGTTGCTGCCAGTTGATTGTCTCATATCCATTGTGTTTCCATTTATTTCATGTGATATTATATTTCTTTCATTGTGTAACTTTGAGCAAGGGCTTTTTGTGGGGTCAAGTGGACTCAATTCTGCTTGATTCTGCTTGTATCTACCCTGCCCCTGCGTCAATAACCCATAGTCCTCTGTTCCTTTTAGATATCTCAATATCCTTTTTACTACCATTATGTTACTCTCCTTAGGATTTTTAGAAAATATTGCAACAATCCCAACTATTAGGGCAATATCCATTCTATTATGGACAACATATTGTAGCTTTCCAATCATAGATCTATACAAGGTTTGATTTACTTCAGATGTATCATTAGTTTTTGGTAATTTTTGTCCAGTAGCCATAGGTGTACTTACTAGTTTGGAATCTTCCATACCAAAAGTTTTATGTATCTCCTTGACATACTTAGATTGAGTAATATAGATACCTTTCTTCATCTGATAAACTTTCAAACCAACAAAGAATTTGATCTCACCAAACATATACATTTCAAATTTAGTTTGCATCTCATTTAAAAAAGTTTAACATAGGGCATCTTTGTTGGAATTAGGAGAGATATGTACTAACAGGGGAGGGGTGAATCAGTGCCTTCAAAACTTTACTTGTAAAACCTTCCAGATCTATAACTATATACTATAATAACTGATCAAAATAACTTGAATCTAATTGCATAAATCAATCATCTAGTTAACTTAAGAAAGTAAACAACATGAAATCAATATGACAATCACATAACACAAGTATTTTGGTAACGCAAAAACCCTTGTTAGAAGTTAAAAACTATGGTGGGGATGACACCCACAAATTATTCACTACTACAGATACAAAAGGTTTGCCTGTTAAGGCTAACAATTTTGATCACTTCTGGTGATCTTACCCTATTAGGAGTAACATATTAGATTAGCTAGATCTACCTAGTTATAGGATTTAACAACACTAAATGAAGTGTGTACTCAGTTAAGAGATTTATACAAAGACTATTAAGTCTACTCGGTTAAGAGATTTCACCAAAAACTCTATCACAATTGTCAAAAAGTAATAGGTAATTATCTACTAGTTGACAACTCAATTATCTGAAACAGATCTATAAGTGCTTATCAAAATATCACCTTATCTATGATGGTTCTCTGCTGTGTTCTGATCTGTAGCCTTGTCTGATTCTGCTCAATCTGATATCCTCTATACTCTATTCTACTCGGTAAACTAATTGTCTTGAAGATAGGAAAATCTTCAAGTGCTTCGTGATTCATATATATCAGTTCAAGAACCCTTTAAAATGGTGCGAACATATACAATATATAGTGTTCTATTTTGCCACTGTAGCAAAAATTAGGTTACAAAAATAATCATAACCCTAAGATCTATGGTGCAAAATAACCTAGATCAACTATTACAATAATATAAACATTATATTTAATGAGTCTCTATTTACAATAAATGCTCCTCAATCTTTGTAAACCATTTTACGATCTGTTATAACCATCTGCATAGAATAATGTGCCATTTCAGATTACTATGCGATTTTTTTTGTGATCATCGATAAACACTGTATAAACTACTCGGTATATACTGCAATGCTCGGTGTTTACTGACCGTCGATGTTGGTGTCACTGGTGCTTAGTTAACTATGTGATGCTCAGTGTAAAAAGCTTTACTGAGTGCTTTGTCTTACTTCTAGTTACTGACTGTCTCAATATAAGTAACCGGCTGACTTTTTTACTATCCTTTGATACTAATGACAACCTTAAATTCTCAATAGAGATTAAAAATCTTGTCCTCCAAATATGATATCATCAACAAAGATTTTAGCTAACAATATCCCTTTACCTTTTCCATTCTTCAAATACAGATTGGTGTTGTCATTCATCCTTACAAATCCAATCTTTATCAAATAGTTGTGCAGTCTCTCATACCATGCTCTTGGGGCTTGCTTTAATCCATATAGTGCCTTATGTAGTTTAAAAACCATATTCTTCTTGCTTGGATAAATCAATCATTTTTTTTGTTCAAATTATACTTCTTCTAATATTCCATTTAGAAATGCATATTTGACATCCATTTGATACACTTTGAATCCTTTAAAAGATGCATATGCAAGTAGAGTCCTCACTCCTTCCAATCTTGTAACTAGGGAAAATGTATCCCCATAGTCAATTCCTTCATCATGTAAATATCCCTTGCATACCAATATAACTTTGTTCCTAGTGACTTCTCCATGTTCATTTAGCTTATTTTTTATTACCCATTTTGTTCTAATAACATTTTTGTCTTCTGGTCTCGGCATCAGTGTCCAGGTTTTGTTTTTCTCTATCTACTCTATTTCTTCATTCATTGCTTGTATCTAATCTTTGTTCTCTAAAGCATCTTTTACTGTCTTAGGCTCAAATTCACATAATAAGCATGTTTTTATCTTTCAAATTACTTCTTGTCATGACTCCAAATTCTTTATCTCCAATTATTTGTTCTAGCTTATGATGTCTTCTTACATACTGTGCCAATGTAGGTTCAGAATTACTTTCTACTTGATCTTGGTCTTCAAGTTCATCTTGTAGATTCTCTATCTCTTCTTTTGATTGCTCGACAACATCCTCCTAATGCTCGATATTTTCTTGTTGTGACTCGGTAGGTTCATGTTGTTGCTCAGCATATGGTTTGGGTACATTACTAGTCTCTCCTTCTTCCGTGTATACAAAAGATCTATAATATTTAGGTTCTTGCTTGCACTCAATTTCATTGTTTTATGTATATTCATCAATTCTAATATTTGCACTTTCCATAATTTTGTTATTGTTAGAATTCAAATACTTGTAAGCTTTTCTCTTGGTAGAATATCTTAGGAATATGCTTTTATCACTTTTAGCATCAAGTTTTCCATTCCTATTGTCTTTCAGTATATAAAATTTTCTTCCAAAGACTTTAAAGTATTTCACATTAGGTGCAATCCATACCATAATTTGAAAAAGGTGTATCATTTTTACCTTTCTTGATTTGTACTCGCTTCAAGGTATAAATAGTTGTACTTGCACCTTCTCTCCAGTATTTTTGTGGAACATTCTTCTGTATCATCAATGTTATAGCACAATCCATAATTGACTTGTTTCTTCTCTCTGATATACCATTCTATGGAGGTGTCCTAGGTGCAGACAATTTTCTTTTTATTCATCTATCATTGTAGAATATATTGAACTCATTTGATATGAACTCTCCTCTATCAGATCTCAAACATTTTAAGATTTTACCTGTTTCTTTATCAAATTTTGCCAAATACCACTTAAACAACTGAAATGCATCATATTTCTCTTTTAGAAACATCACAATCATCATTATAGAATAGTCATCAACAAACAGAATGAAATATTTATCACCATAGTAGCTTTGCACACCCATAGGTCCACAAAGGTCAGTATGAACCAATTCCAAAATATTATTAGAAGTATATGTCTTTATCTTGAAACTAGACTTTTTCATTTTTCCCAATTGAAACTGTTTACACATTACATTATGAGGTTTCTTCAATCTTGGAAAACCTCTAACTTTCTTTGAATCTTACTAATATTTACGAAATTCTCAAAGTCCACATGATACAACCTCTTATGCCATAACCATACATCATCAAATTGTGTAAACAAACATGTTTCTTCAAATAGGTCTAGATAGAACAAATTACCTCTTGTCTATTCTCCACTTTCAATTAGTTCACCAGTGGTATCAAATATTTTAGCCTTCTTGTGATAAAATTTAACTCGGTAACCATTACTGTTCAACTATGCAACACTCAGTAAATTATAGTTAAGAGCTTCAACCCAATAAGGATTATCACATTTGATCTCATCAATTAATCTTATTGATACTTTTCCTTTCACAAGACATGGTGCATCATTACCAAACTTAACACTCCTAGCTTTGTAATGATTTAGAATTTCAAACTTACTTTTATCACTAGTCATGTGATGTGAGCAACCACTACCAATAATCCATTTATCACCTTTACTCACATATGAAATAAGTGTAGTTTTCTCATCTTCATCAAAATTATTTTTCATAGCAACATAAACAACTTTTGTATCACAATCATCAGATTCACTAGTTTCATTTCCAATTTTCTCTTCAGCAATATAACTAGATTTTATTAGGATTAGGTAATACTGAGAGGGGGGGTGAATCAGTATTATTGAACTTTGATTTAAACTTCAACCAATTATAAATAAACCATAACAATGCATAAATGAAAAGAACATATAAGCACAACACATTACTCATGACACCATGATTTGTTTTCGAGGAAACCCCAGGCAAGAGAAAACCCTAGTGGGGATGGTACCCACAACTATGCACTAAAATATTATATCCTTGTTAGGAGATCTAGCCTTATTAGGAACTGATTGTTACATAGTACATTTCCTTGTTAAAGGAATACAAAACCCTATTAGGGGTATACAAAAGACCTGTCTAAAGGTGGTGAACAAACTGCTCTTACAATCAAAAAATGTTACAAAGAGTTCTCCAAAATGTGAACAATACAAGAACTTATCTTTATTAGATAGTTCTAGTTATGGCTCTATCTATTACTGATCTCACATATGTTCTCTGCTCTCAAATTCACAACCTTTCTTCATCATCACAACACAACTCCCTTTTGCTTTCAAAAAAACATTCTATACTTATACAAAATTTTCCATCCAGTCGGCTTCACAAATACCATATAAAACATAATAATTAATTATGTAAATGACAAGTATGATGTTGATGATCTTATATTACCCAAGTTTCAGCAATATACTCCATTCACTTGACTTAGCACATTACCATATCCACTAACCTTGCCTCAATCTTCACAACTCCTCATATTCCCTATTATACTAAGTTCATAGGCCATAATAACTCATATATTTCCATCGCTAACCAAAACTATAACACTGTACCCTATTACCCCGATTCTGTGACTCTAGTAGCAAAATTGTTTGCACGTGATCACTTCGGCATAAGTGTTTCAATGAATGACAACCCTCAAGTGATCCCTAGTGCTCCATAACACCACTTTCCAACATATTTCTTACCTTTGTCTTTGTAGTCTCTATACCTTCTATTATCTTTGTCAATTCTTTTGTCTTTGTACTTGCTTTCCCTTATTTCATCCTTGTCAGTCCTGTCAGGGCATCTTGTTGCAATATGGCCAACTTTGTTACATGAAAAATAGATTATAGGAAGTTTACCTTTTAATTTTCCTTTTCGTATCGGTAGCCTTCTATCCATAAGTTCCTTAAGATCATCTAGATCATCATCAGAAGTATCACTATCATTTTCATTGTTACTGTCACTGCTCACACATATTTGTTTTCCCTTCTTGGGCTTATGAAGAACCATTTGAGATTTGAATGCAGATTCAATGTTGCAAATAGTGAAATTACCAAAATTATACAACTCAAAAGCAATAAACTTTCCAACAAGACTTTCCAAAGTTAGGACATTAACAGGATTACATCTTGATTCTTATATTGCAGACACTCTAATAGCATAGATAGGAATCTGGGTTCCCAACACTTTACTAATAACAATTTCATCATTAATATTTCCCTTACCTCCTCTAATATCATTTACTACCTCCTTAATTCTACCACAATACTGAGAAACATTTTCACCTTCTTGCATTTTCATTTCATCAAACTTACCTCTCATTCTTTGCATAGTGTGTCCCATATTTGCTTTGCATTAGTACAATTCTTGATGTCTTTAGATTCAGGATAGCTTAGGGCATTTTCAATCTCCAACATTACCTGAGTGTGTTCTTGTTTTTCTTTCATCTCCTCAGCTTTTATAGGTGCAACAGGTGGTACATATTCATTTTCTACATCGTGTTTTGCCTAATCACCAATACCAGCTAGGTGCAATTTCATCAAACTCTATCATACAGGGAAGTTCTCCTTGTTTAACTTTGGTACCTCCTTTTTGTACATCTTGATCATTAGCTTCAAGTACCTTTAAAATTTTCTCCTTACAAGCACCAACAACTCTGATACCAATTGTTAGAATGATTTTAGAATAACTAAGAAGGGGGGTGAATTAGTTATCCTTAGGTCTAGATGTACTAATTCAACTTTCTACCTCTTCAACAAACTTAGATCTAATCAACAACTCACTTGGTCTCTATAGAATATATCAGTAACATAAAACTTGTAGTCCATTGTCTAAAAGTAATCAAATTGTAGAATATGAAACTTCCAACAACATTCACACAAGTATAACACTAGGATTTAACATGGAAACCTAATTTGGGAAAACACACTAGTAACATGCTACTAATTTTTCACTCTTCTGAAATAAGCTCTGTGAGAAGCCAACCCTATAAAAGGTTTACAACACACACTATTAGGTGTGACCCTATTAAAAGATTTAATCACCTTGTTAAGAGTGGCCTAGTTATAGGGCTTAAGAACATTCCATTAGAATGTCACCTTGATTAAAGGGTTTATAAAAATTACTGTTAGGTCAACCTTGATTAAAGGATTTTGACTAATACAATGGTTAGAAAGTAACAGTAGGTTCTGATCTAAAATATATAGCTCACTTTGCAAATACAGATCCAATGCACTCAGACTGGCCTTCATTTCCATCTCCATCTCTGATTTGCTCAGAATTCTCTTCAAGTAATCACTTTGACTCTATTAAGCTCTTCACAATTTTTCCTTAGCCTTCTACTTAGATTCATCAGTTAATAACATCAACCTCTTCCACACTCTCCATAACCCACAATTAGGTCATCATTATACCTCCTTGGTTAGGTAGATTAATCTTTTGCCGCTTAATCTCTTTCGTAGATCTTAGGTTTAGGTTAGATTCATTGAATCCTTATATTATTTTATTCTCCTCCTTTTCCTTTTAGATACATCTTCAAACTTCTTCTTGAATCCATAAGAAAATGGTTTACCATGTATTAAATGCTCCATAGCATTCATTAATAATTTCAACACATTTTACATATCCAAATAATTCAACTATGTCGGTTGGGATTCTACATTCTTTCACAAACTGTAAATTACTAACACTCAGTCAATACTATGTTCATCTCCGCAGTCATCACTAGATATATCAGTCACCACCAAAACTTTCCTTCTAAAAAATTACTATCTTTGCTCAATTAATTATCTGTTTCTTGACAAATAATGATGCTTGGTCGACACTAAATTTGTTGGGCTTATACTGGCACTCGGTCGACACTAGAATCACTCGGCTTAAACTAAATTTCTTCACTTTTTCTCAGTTAAGCCTATGCTTCCAGTCTTTCTTCTTCACTTAGTATTAAAGATAAACAACACATTACCTTGTCAATGTGACAACTAATCAAGTACCCATTGAAGTATCACATAACTAAACCTTTCCTTAGGTCCTCTTGTTATCTCCTCTTTTCAAATCCTTGTCATCAATCAAAAGATATGGTACTCTACTAGATAGCAATTGTCTTACCTATTAAGGTTTGACATCAATGAAAATATAACAATTATTTTAATTTTAGTTTCTAATAGCCCAATCATCATCATTATACACCTTTAGATCAAAATCTTGTCATTTCATGTATACTAGACCGAAATCTTTAGTCCCTTTCAGATATCTAAATATTCTTTTGACTGCAGACATGTGTGTTTCTTTTGCATTGGTATAAAATCTAGCAACAATACCTATAGCATGAGAAATATTTGGTCTTTTATGTACAACATACTGTAGCTTACCAATCATTGATCGGTGGAGTGTTTCATTTACTTCATTTCTCTCATCTTCCTTTGAAAATTTGCAACCAGTAGCCATCGGTGTACCAACTAGTTTTGACTCTTCCATACTAAAAGTCTTTAGGATCTCCTTGATATACTTTGACTATGTTATGTAGATCCCAGTTTTGGCTTGTTGAACTATAGTACAATAAATAATTCTAACTCTCCTATCATGGACATCTCAAATTCCTTTCTCATCTCCTCGACAAGTTATTTACACATTGATTCATTTCCTTCAAATATGATATCATCAACAAATATTTCAGCAATCAAAATCTTATCATTACTATCACATTTCAGATACAAATTATTATTGTCACTTGTTCTCTGAAATCCAATCTTAATCAAATATGAATGTAACATCTCATACCATGCCTTGGGTTCTTTCTTCAAACCATATAGTTCCTTATGTATTTTTCATACCATGTCCTTGTTAGAATTCTCAACAAATCCTTTAGGTTGTTCAATGTAAACTTCTTCTTCAAGAATTCCATTAAAAAATATAGACTTGACATCCATTTGATAAACCTTAAAACCTTTATAAGCAACATATGCAAGTAAAATTCTCACACCTTCTAATCTGGCAACGGGGGAAAATGTCTCACCATAGTCAATACCTTCTTGTTGTGCGTACCTTGTGTAAACCAATCTTGCTTTATTCCTTATCACATCTCCATTTTTATTTAGTTTATTCCAAAAAATCCACTTTGTACCAATAACATTATTATCCTTAGGTCATTGTACCAGTGACCAAGTATTGTTCTTTTCAATCTGATCAATCTCTTCTTTCATTGCATTAACCCAATCTTCATTTTCAAGTGCATCCTTAACTAGTCTTGGCTCAAATTCAAAAATCAAACATGTATTATCTCTCAACTTACTTCTTGGCATGACTCTTGCATTCTTCTCTCCAATCATTTTTCTTGGTGAGTGGTGTCTTCTCACATACTTTTCTAAAATAGGCTCGGTAGAATATTCTTCAACATTTTCATCTCTCAGTTGAGGCTCAACTGATTCATCGGTTTCTTCTTGCAGCTTGGGTAAAGTACCAGAAATTTATTCCTGTACATATAAAAATATTTGATAATCTTCTAGTTCCTTGTTGCTATCTTCTTTATTTCCTTCTACAAATTTATCAATCCTCACATTTTCACTTTCCATAATTTTGTTAGTAGCCTTAATTAGACATTTATAATATTTTCTCTTTGTGCAGTATCAGAGGAATATAGCTTCATCTCTTTTAGAATCAAAATTTTCATTCCTAGTATCTTTCAGAATGTAACACCTACTTCCAAAAAATTTAAAGTAGCTAATATTAGGTGTATGACCATACCAAAGTTCATAAGGATTTTTATTTGTACATTTCTTCAATTGTACTTGGTTGAGGGTGTAGACAATAATACTAATGGCTTCTCTCCATTATGTTTGTGCAACCTCTTTTCAATCAACAATATTCTAGCACAATCAACTATTGATTTGTTGCTTCTTTCATCTATGTCATTTTGTTGTGGAGTTCTCAATGTAGAGACTTGTCTTTTGATTCCATTCTCATTGCAGAAGATAGTAAATTCATCAGAGATAAATTCACCTCCTTTATATGATCTTAAACATTTAAGTTGTTTACTTGTTTCCTTCTCAACTCTTTCCTTATACCATTTAAACATTTGGAATGCATCATACTTTTCTTTTATAAACATTACTAACATCATTCTTGAGTAGTCATCAACAAAAAAAGTGAAATACGATGCAAGGGCATTCTAGGGTACTCAGTGAATCTACATGGAGGTGTGTTGTTTTGGTTTGTTGGTACTTGATTGTAGTTTTAACCGACGGTCTTGATTATTGAAGGAGGCTCGATCACTGAAGGAACTCGGTGAAACCTCTGGCACTCAGCATAACTTGTACTCGGTGATGCTTGTGGTGTTCAGTCGATGTGCTTTCTCGATCATGCCTAGCTAGCTCTATTGTTTCCCTAGCACTTAGTGGTTCTGGTTTACCAAATGGGGTTCTTGGTGATTTGGTTGGCCGACTTGGTGCATTTATTGTTGGTATCTTTTTTTGTATTCTCCTATATATATCTAGAAGCCGATTTGGAGAATTAAATAATTGTAAGGCTATTTGAGAGCTGACTTGTATTGCATTTAATATTTTTTTGTAGTAGAAGCTGACTTGGCTTAGGAGTTAATTATTTCTTCTAGCCAACTTGTGGCTGAAGATTAGTATTTAAGGAATGTTTGGGTAGTTGTTTAGAGGTAGATTGGAAGTCTGAAATAGTAGAGGAAAATTGAACTTGTGGAAAAGACAGTGTAGACTTGGATCTTGTGAGATCTAGCAGACCAAATTGATTTCTGATAGTTGTTATAGAAGAACTAGTGGTTTGCATGCTTGGAGACAAGGAGATTGCTTGGTGGCTTGTGAGAACAAGTTTAGATTTACCTTAGGGTTTCCATCAATTGTTGATTTGTCTTAGAATTGGACTAGCTAGAGTTATATTAGATCTAGTTGATCTTGCAGAATTACTATTATTTGTAATTGGCCCTAACTCAGAAGGCCTTACAGTCGGGCATGTTAATGAAAATCTAATTTTGACATATCTTTTTGTGTTATTCCATTGTGTTGGTAATTGGCTGCAAGGTTGGACTGTCCTTCATTGGATCCACCATCCTTGACTGTGTCAAGTGGTATTAGAGCTGATTTGATCCTATTGAGAAAAGGTTGACCTAGCAAGGCTGATCTTGTGAAATTGACCTTGTTGGCGAAGAGATCATATGATTTGAGTTACAAATCCATGGCACTAAACTTGGGAAATCCTATCCTATTTGGTCATGCAAGGTGGCAGGCTGATCTGAATTGCTTACAACTTGGAGGTTCTCACAAGGTGGTCGATGTAGGGTTTTGTTGGAGAGGATTTTCTTATCTTTAAGGATGCCTCTAAGAAGATTGGACCCTAGGGTGATTGTGGATCTCTGTGATACTATAGAATCTAGGATTACAAAAAAGGTGAAATCTAATTTTAGATCTGAGATGGAGTTGATGAAGAATGACATGGTCACTGAGATCATGAGAGCTATGATTGGTGTACCTTAGAATGTTGATACTAAGGATGGTTATGAGGAAGCTGCTAAATACTTTGAAGTTGCTAGATCTAGTGGTGATGACCAGAGAGATAGATCTAGTGAAGATAGAACTGGTCAGTTGCATAGATCTGGAGCTCGATTAAGTAATAGTTACCAAAATGGAAGTTTCTACTTTCTCTGGTGCTTTGAAACCTAAGAATCTAATTGACTGGATTGGTGAATTGGAAGATTTTCTTGAGCTTGAATAAATTGAAGATCCTCTTCTGGTGAGATAGGCACAGACTAAGTTAAAAGGACATGCTTCTCTTTGGTGGAAATAATTACAAATAGATAGAGAATATGAAGATGAAATGAAGATCAATCGGTGGAGGTTGATGATGACTAAATTGAAAGCTAAGTTCATACTTGCTAACTATGAGCTTGACTTGTTTAAGAAATTGCAAAATCTAAAACAGAAGGATTTGACTGTTGAAGATTATACCAAGGAGTTCTACAAACTTACTATTCAATCTAGACACAAAGAACTTGGCAAGGAGAAGGTAGCTCAGTATGTGAATGGTTTGAGATTCAATATTCAAGATGAGCTTGGTATGCTGAAGATTGATTCTGTTGAAGATTCTTATCAGTATGCTCTGAAGGCAGAAGATAAGTTGAAGAGGAAACTGTTGGATACAATTGTCTGAAGGACATTGTTGGATTAGCTATGTGTTGTCTTTGATGTCACACAAATGTCATATCAATTATCGCTCCTAGTATCTATCGAGTTCAGTCATTTAGCTAAGTGGTTCCTAGTATCTATTGAGTTCAGTTAGTTAGCTAAGTGATTCTCAGTATCTACTGAGTTCAGTCGGTCAACTAAGCGGTTCTCAGTATCTACCGAGCTCAGTCGGTCAGCTAGGTGGTTTTTAGCGTCTACTGAGTTCTCTCGGGTGTCTAAAGGAAACATGACAAGATAACAGTGTTAACCGAGCCTCCTTAGTTATTGAAGGAAAATTAGTGGTTACCAAGCTCTCTCGGTGTCCAAAGGATGTTGCAGAATTTGCTGTGGTTACCGAGTTCTCTCGATCACCGAAGGAAATATTTTTAGGATTAATGTTTACCGAGCAAGGTCGGCCCTTTCAAAGAATTTTTTTATTACAATTTGTTTATCCCAGCCGACTATTATAATAATTTTTAGTGCCGACTTGACAAATCTAAATGATTATGAAATGGCATATATATATAGAAGGTCAAATGGTGAATAAGAGATATATAGCATGCAGAAATCATTTTGAAGAAAGGTGTGTGCAAATTTTGAAGGATGGTCAGATATCCTTGAGGAGAAGCAAAGTTTTAATTAATCAGTAAGGATTTAGTGAAATAGAATAGAGATCTATATTTAGCAATTCATTTGTAGGTTATTTCATTGTTACTCTCTAGCAATTGTAGTAGTGATATCAAAATCTCTTAACCGAGTTGGTTTAACAACCATTTTGTAAATCCTCTAACAAGGTAACAGTCCTATTGAATTGTTTCAAGACCTCTTACAAGGTCACTCCTAGCAGGGTGATTAAATCCTCTAACAAGGTCACACCTAATAGTGTGTTTTGTAACCTTTTACCGGGTTGGCTTCTAACCGGGCATCACTTCAGAAGAGTGAAAAATAGTAACTAGTTACATTGGTGGTTTTTCCCATATTGGGTTTCCACGGTAAATTTGGTGTCTCTTGTGTTCATGTTATTTTCTTTATTCATGTAAGTTAATCAGTGATGAATGCTTAAGAACAGTTTAATTATTACACACTTCAAGGATCAAGTTTTCAGCATTTCTCTATATATTTACCGAGTGGCACAGTAAATAATTTGTTAAGATATTTAAGGGATCAGTGGTAATATTTTGTGGTTAACTGATTCACCCCCCCCTTCTCAGTTACTGCATCTATATTTCCAACAATTGGTATCAGAGCTTTTGGTGCTTGCAGGAAGGGTTTCAAGGACCTAAGCTAAAGATCGGGATGTCTTACAAAAGAGAAATTCCAAGGCTTAACAGAAATAACTTTTTAGCATGGAAAGGTCTCATGAGATTACATCTGGCTTCCATTGGTGATTCAGGATGCAAATATATTGATCAAGAATATACAATTCCTACTGGCACATTAACTGTTGAAGACATTACAGAGAAGAAGAACCATAACGCTATGATGATAGACATTGCATCAGCTCTTAGCTATGAAGAATTTGATGAAATCAAAGACTGCACAACTACTCATGAAATGTGGAACAAGCTGAAGAAAATCTATGGCGGTGATGACAATGTGAAGAGAGCCAAAGCAGAGAGCCGAAGAGGATAGTTTGATCAAATGAAAATGAGAGAAGAAAACATTGCAAAATATGTTCAAAGGATCAATACAAGTGTTAGTGCAATCAGAGCTTCTAGAGGAAAAATTGATGATGAAATGGTTATAAGTAAGGTTCTCCGAACATTACTCCCTATTTATGCAATAAGAGTTTCTGCTATTCAAGAAAGAAGATGTGAAGAAAATCACAATATAACTTTGGATGCCTTAGTTGGAAGATTGACAGCCTTTGAACTGGATAACTATGACAACTATGTTCCAACTTCTAAAAATATTGAATCAGCTTTTGAGGCCAAACTTTCACTCAAGAAAGGGAAGAAAATCCAATCAGAAAGTGAAGAAGAATCAAAGGAAAGTTCTAATAGCGATCTTGAAGTTATTGAAGCATTACTTGCAAAGAAGTATTCAAGAGGCAGAGGAAAATATAGAGGTAAAACTCCCTTAATCTATTTTTCATGTGAAGAAATTGGTCATATTGCAGCTAGGTGTCCAAACAAGAAAAGCAAAGATGAGAAGAAAAATTACAAGTACAATGGCAAGTAAAATTTCAAATCATTCAAGGATAAAGGTAAGAAAATATGTTTCTTAGCTAAAGATTCGGATGATAGTGAAGAAGAAATTGTTTTCATTGCTATAAAAGATGAATCTGATAATGATGAAGATGAGATGGCACTTATCTCTCATATAAGAAAGAATGATACATGGATTATAGACAGTGGATGTTGACATCATATGACTGGTGACAGGACCAAGTTTGAACACTTTGAAAACTTTGATGGTGATAATGTAAGGTTTGGAAACAATGAACCCTGTTGTATAAAAGGAAAGGGATGAATTTCATTAACCAAAGAACTTATATGTGATAATGCATATTGGGTCGAAGGACTAAAGCATAATCTTCTAACTGTAGCACAGCTAATCAACATTGGATTCAAGGTTGAATTCATGAATGGAAAAGCAAGACTGTTGGATGACAAAGGAAAACTGATAGGATCAGGCAAACAAACCAAAGGTAACCTATTTTATCTTGATCTTGGTGATTACTCATGTTTTATTGCTCAAATTGAAGAAATTTGGTTATGGCACAAAAGGTTATGTCATGTAAATTTTGACAACATGATGAAAATAAGCAAATTCAAGAAAGTAAGAGGTATTCCTACTTTGAAGAAACCTGATGTTAGTCTATGCAAGAACTGTCAAATTGGTAAAATGGGAAAGTCTAGTTTCAAAAGTAAAAACTATCAGTCTGAAGATATTTTGGAAATTGTGCATACTGATTTATGTGGACCTATTGGAATTGAGAGCTATACCGGAGAAAAATTCTTTATTCTCTTTGTTGATGATTATTCTAGAATGATGACTGTTATGTATTTAAGAGAAAAGTCTGAAGCATTTGAGAATTTCAAATGGTATTTAGCAAGAGTAGAAAAGGAAACAGGAAAAAGAATAAAATGCTTGAGATCAGACAGAGGTGGTGAATTCATCTCCCATGAATTCAATAATTTCTGCATTGAAAGAGGAATCAAAAGACAGGTATCAGCCCCGAGAACTCCTGAGCAGAATGGAATAGCTGAAAGAAGGAACAGATCTATCATGGACTGTGCAAGGACTCTAATGATTGAAAAAAACATTGCTATGAAATACTGGAAGGAAGCTATCAGCACTGCAGTTCATACCTTGAACCGAGTACAGTTGAGAAAAGACACATTCAAGACTCCATATGAGCTATGGTATGGCTACAAACCAAATGTAAGTTACCTAAAAGTATTTGGTAGTAAATGTTACATCTTGAAAGAATCTAGAAAAGAAAAATTTGATGTAAAAAGTGATGAAGGAATATTTTTGGGATATTCTTGCAAAAGTAAGGCATATAGATGTCTAAATTTGTCTACTCACAAAATCATAGAAAGTGCACATGTGAGAATTGATGAGTTTGTAGAAAAGATTGAAGAAGAAAGCAAAAAGGAACCAAAGGACTACAGAAAATTTGTTTACATCAAACCTAATACATTGCCAGACACATGTAAGGAGACTACATCTATCGAGCCTAGTATAGTAACCAAGTCACAAGAAGAAGTTCTAACTGAGTCACAAAGTACCGAGTCTCAATCTGAAGCTACCGAGCAACTATCTACTGAGCCTGAGCAATCTGAACCTGAAGATGAAGAAGATGACAATGTAACTCATTCAGGAAGCAAGGAACCTGTATTAGCCAAGTATGTCAGAAAGCATCATAAACCAAATCAGATTATTGGAAACAAATCAGATGGTACTATGACAAGAAGTAAACTAAAAGGTACATGTTTATTTGCTGATTTTGAACCTAAAAATGTCAAAGATGCATTAGAAAATGAAAGTTGGATTGAGGCTATGAATGAAGAAATAGAGAAAATAGAGAAAAATAAGACATGGACTCTTGTACCTAGGCCTAAAGATAAAAATGTAATTGGGACAAAATGGGTATTCAGAAATAAGTTGAATGAAGATGGTCAAGTATCAAGAAACAAAGCAAGATTGGTATGTAAAGGATATTCTCAAGAAGAAGGAATAGATTATGGAGAGACTTTTGCTCCTGTTGCAAGATTAGAAGGTGTGAGGACTTTACTTGCATATGCAGCACATAAAGGATTTAAGGTATATCAGATGGATATCAAATCTGCTTTTCTCAATGGTATTCTTGAGGAAGAAGTCTACATTGAGCAACCTGAAGGTTTTATTGATCCAGACAAAAGGGATATGGTCTACAAATTACACAAAGCATTGTATGGTATGAAACAAGCTCCTAGAGCATGGTATGAAAGATTACATAACTATCTTACTCATATTAATTTCAAAAGGGCTAATGACAATAGTAATTTATACATCAAAGAAGGATCAAATAATAAAATTGTTTTGGCAGAAATATTTATGGATGATACTGTGTTTATAGGAAATGATGATCAGTGCAAAGAATTTTTAGAGCTTATGAACAAATAATTTGAAATGTCTATGTTTGGTCAGATAAAATTCTTTGTTGGACTTCAGATTCAGTAGAACAAAAATGGTATCTACATTACTCAGTCTAAATATATCAGGGAAATACTTAAGAAATTTGGTATGGAAGATTCAAAACCAGTTGGTACACCCATGTGTACTGGACTGAAGCTTACCAAAGATGATGATTCAAAAGAAGTAGATCAGACCTTATAGAGATCAATGATTGGAAAATTATAGTATGTAGTACACACAAGGCCTGATATTGCCTTAGCAGTTGGAATAGTGGCAAGATTCTCGGCTAAACCTAGAGAAAATCACATGATGGCAATCAAAAGAATCTTGAGGTATTTAAGGGGAACTGAAGATTATGGCTTGTGGTATAAATTTGGAGGCAATCTAGGTTTAAAAGTGTTTACTGATGCTGATTGGGCAGGAAACATTGATGACAGAAAGAGTACAAGTGGTGGAGCATTCTTTCTTGGCAAGAGGTTAGTATCTTGGTAGTAAAAAGCAAAATTGCACATCCCAATCCATAGCAGAAGTAGAATATGTTGCTGCAGTAGTAAACTGCTCCAATATTATATGGTTTAAATAGTTTTTGGAAGGCATGAAGGTTGAGATCAAAGAACCAGTTGTTATGTTTTGTGATAATACAAGTGCAATAAATATTTCAAAGAATCCAGTAATGCATTCCAAAATGAAGCACATTGCAATTAAATATCACTTTGTCAGAGAATTGGTGTAGGACAAGAAAATCAGATTGGAATATATTCATACAAAAGAACAAATTGCAGATATCTTCACCAAACCACTACCTAAGGATGCATTCTTGTATCTAAGAGGCAAGTTAGGGGTCACTCCCCTGTCTGAGGTTCACTAAATAAAGTTTTAGTGATGCATCAACCAGAACATATTCAAGATCAATCAGTTGATGCAGCATAGTCAGGGAATCATTGCATATGAATCAGTACATAAGGTACATTGATATTTACCAAAACTGTGTAAGTTGTCTTTGGCATGTGTTGTCAAAGAGGGAGAGTTTTCTGTCATTTCAAGAAATTTCTAAGAAGAATAATTTGAGAAGTTAAGAGGGAGAGTTCTCAGTCAGAGAAAGAAGGTTGAAGATGATGGGAATCAAAATGAAGCTAAGGATATGTTTCTTACTCTTGGTTTCTCTATGAAATTTCATTATGCTATGACATGTTGTGTTGCCATCAATGCCAAAGAGGGAGATTGTTGGATACAATTTTTTGAAGGATATTGTTGGATTAGCTATGTGTTGTCTTTGATGTCACACAAATGTCATATGAATTATCGCTCCCAGTATCTACCAAGTTCAGTCAGTCAGCTAAGTAGTTTCCAATATCTACTGAGTTCAGTCGGTCAGCTAAGCGGTTCTTAGTATCTACCAAGTTTAGTCAGTCAGCTAAGCGGTTCTCAATATCTACCAAGCTCAGTCAGTCAGCTAGGCGGTTTTTAGTGTCTACCGAGTTCTCTCGGGTGTCTAAAGGAAACATGACAGGATAACAGTGTTAACCAAGCCTCCTCAATTATTGAAAGAAAATTAGTGGTTGCCGAGCTCTCTCGGTCTCCAAAGGATGTTGCAGAATTTGCTATGGTTACCGAGTTCTCTCGGTCACCGAAGGAAATCTTTTTAGGATTAATGTTTACTGAGCAAGGTCGGCCCTTTCAAAGAATTTTGTTATTACAGTTTGTTTATCCCAGTCGACTGTTATAATAGTTTTTAGTGCCAACTTGACAAATCTAAATGATTATGAAATGGCATATATATATATATAGAAGGTCAAATGGTGAGTAAGAGATATACAACATGCAGAAATCATTTTGAAGAAAGGTGTGTGCGAATTTTGAAGGATGGTCAGATATCCTTGAGGAGCAGCAAAGTTTTAATTGATCAGTAAGGATCTAGTGAAACAAAACAGAGATCTATATTAAGCAATTCAGTTGCAGGTTATTTCATTGTTACTCTCTAGCAATTGTAGCAGTGATATCAAAATCTCTTAACCGAGTTGGTTTAACAACCATTTTGTAAATCCTCTAACAAGGTAACAGTTCTATTGAATTATTTCAAGACCTCTTACAAGGCCACTCCTAGCTAGGTGATTAAATCCTCTAACAAGGTCACACCTAACAGTGTTTTTTGTAACCTTTTACCAAGTTGGCTTCTAACCGGGCATCACTTCAGAAGAGTGAAAAATAGTAACTAGTTACATTGGTGGTTTTTCCCATATTGGGTTTCCACGGTAAATCTGGTGTCTCTTGTGTTCATGTTATTTTATTTATTCATGTAAGTTAATCAGTGATGAATGCTTAAGAACAATTTAATTATTACACACTTCAAGGATCAAGTTTTCAGCATTTCTCTGTATATTTACCGAGTGGCACAGTAAATAATTTGTTAATATATTTAAGGGATCAATGGTAATATTTTGTGGTTAACTGATTCACCCCCCCCTCTTAGTTACTGCATCTATATTTCCAACAGAAAAAACATAGTAATTCTTGAGGAAAGGAAAATATTGATCACTCGGTGAAGGATAAAGCGACTGCAGAAGATGAACATAAACTTGTAGAACTAAAGAAGAAGATAGGTAGAGTTATCTTTAAGGGTACTTGCTATAATTTTGGTGAAGAAGGACATCCTTCTTTTGAGTGTACACAAAAAAATCTTGGTCACCGACAAACTGTTGTGGTGAATGAAAATGTTGAGAATGAACTTGAATTTTAGAACTTGCTAGTTCGGCAAACATTTCTCAGTACAAAGGAGGAACCTTATCAGAGGAGTAACTTGTTCAGGACTCGATGCAAGTCTGGAGGTAAACTTTGTGATGTGATTGTTGAAATTGGTAGTACTGATAACCTTGTTGTTGAGGACATGGTTTAAAACCTTGGTTTGAATAGAATAAAGCATCCTTGTCCTTATAGGATTGGCTGGTTGCAAAATGATCATGCTCTGGAAGTAAGAGAATAATGCTTTATTGATATTCAGATTAGTCAGTATAAGGATCTTGTATTATGTGATATTGTGGAGATGAATAGTTGTCATATATTGCTCGATAGACCTTGGAAATATGATTGCAGAGCTATGTATGATGAAGGTATGGATGATCAATATGGAGAACAAGGTTGTGTGTTATCAAGGAAAGACTTGAAAAGATAGAGGAAGCAGAAGTGGAAGATTATGCAAGCAGAAAATTTGGAGGACATGTATGTGAAGAACTAGTTTGGGGTTTATGTGTTGAATCCCAGAAGATGTTCTTCTCACATATGAATATCTTTTCAAACTTGGGGTGTCTGATGTAGGGGCATTCTAGGGTACTCGGTCAATCTGCATGGAGGTGTGTTGTTTTGGTTCTGTGGTACTCGATTGCAGCTTTAACCGATGGTCTCAGTTATTAAAGGAGGCTCGGTCACTGAAGGAACTCGGTGAAACCTCTAGTGCTTGGCAAAACTTGTACTTGGCAATGCTCGTGGTGCTCAATCAATGTGCTTTCTCAATCATGCCTAGCTAGCTCAGTTGTTTCCCTGGCACTTGGTGGTTCTAGTTTATCGACTAGGGTTTTTGATGATTTATTTGGCTGACTTGGTGCATTTATTGCTGGTATCTTTTGTTGTATTCTCCTATGTAGATCTAGAGGCTGACATGGAAAATTAAATAGTTGTAAGGCTATTTGAGAGCTGACTTGTATTGCATTTTATATTTGTTTGTAATAGAAGTTGACTTGGCTTAGGAGTTAATTGTTTCTTCTAGCTGACTTGTGGCTGAAGATTAGTATTTAAGGAATGTTTGGGTAGTTATTTAGAGGCAGATTGGAAGTCTGAAATAGCAGAGGAAAAGTGAATTTGTGGAAAAGATAGTGTAGACTTGGATCCTGTGAGATCTAGCAGATCAGATTGATTTTTGATAGTTTTCATAGCAAAGCTAGTGGTTTGCATGCTTGGAGACAAGGAGATTGCTTGGTGGCTTGTGAGAACAAGTTCATATCTTCCTTAGGGTTTCCATCAGTTTCTAATTTGTCTCAAAACTAGACTAGCTAGAGTTATATTGGATCTAGTTGATCTTGCAAAATTACTATTGTTTGTAATTGGCCCTAACCTGGAAGGCCTTACAGTCGGGCATGTTAATGAAAATATGATTTTGAGCATATCTTGTTGTGTTCTTCCACTACATTGGTAATTGGCTGCAAGGTTGGAATGTCCTTCATTGGATCCACCATCCTTGACTATGTCAAAATACCATCACCATAATAGCTTTGTATTCTCATAGGGCCACAAAGATCAGTATGAAATAATTACAATATCCCATTAGATGAATAAGACTTGCTTGAGAAACTTGATTTTTTCATCTTACCAATCTAACATTTCTTACACATAACTTTATCAGGCTTTCTTAATTTTTATAAACCTCTAACTCTATTCTTTTTGCTTACCTTAATTAAGTTGTCAAATTTCACATGACATAATCTTTTATGTCATAACCATACATCCTCAACTTTAATAAATAAGAAATTTTTGGTAGCAGTATCAAGATAGAATAAATTACCTTTTGATTGTTCACCGGCCAATCAAATCTTGAGCAATATCATAGATCTTCACTTTTCTATTTTGAAACTCTAGTGGGTGACCAATGTTGTTCAATTGTGAAACACTCAACAAGTTGTACTTTATTCCTTGAACCCTGTATGCAAAATTAGGTGAATACTATTCTAAATGATAAATTAACTATTTTAAGATTAATAAATAAAACTAATTAGAAAACCACAATGAAGAATACAATCAAAATGAAGCTAAAATAGCATTTTACCTTCACCTACCATGTAGCTTGTCTCCATTTCTCTCCTAACCTTAATTTCTTGAGGATGTTGAGCTCTCAGATTTCCAAATGAAGCCTTTTCCCAAGATGCCACCAAAGTGTGGAGATTTGATGATGAATGCAAAATAGCTCAAAGCTTGATTATGCAACTAATGGATGGAATGAAAAATGGAATGATGATAATATGGATGCTTGATTTCTCTTAGAATGCTTGAATGCTTGATTGCAAATTACCTATTAGATCACAGAGGGGAAATGAGGCTCCTTTTATAGAGTTATGGAGGATCTAGGCCTAGGTGGCAAAATCCTACAGTGGAGAATGAAAGGTGGAAGATCCTAGGGCTAGGATTGACTTGGTTGAAGGAGTTGAGAGAAAGGGGGATGTAGTTATAATGTGAGAGGAAGAATAGGGATGATGTTCCTCTCACATTGACATGGAGGAGAACAAGGTGGAAGGGAAAGACACATGTCAAGTGTCTCACAAAGACCAAAGAGAGGAAGAGGGAAGGACTTTTTCCTCATGAGGACTCTTGGTACAAGTGTCCTATGAGTCACCTTTGACCCTTAGAGGTGGCTTGAGAAGCCCCTTAGGAATAGGGATTGCCTCTTGACTTGGTTTAAGAGAGGACATGTGGTCATTAGACCAAGTCCTATGAGGCCACATAACCCTTAAGCATAGGACATGTGTGGGTGAGGATAATTACCAATAAATAATTAATAATAATTATTTATTTTAGCCAAAGTGATGTGTCAGGTGATCACTAGGTAGGTGAGGTGGACTAGGGGACTTAGCCATATTTAGGTGATTGTATATTTAATTAAATCACTTTAATAAGACTAATTAGAAGACTTAGGATAGAGGAATAGACTATAGTGAATTTACTAAATAAATTGAATAATTTATTTAATAAATAGAGGAAATAATTATTAATTAAATAATAAATATTTAATTAATTTATCAAGTCAATATTAATTAAATAATAAATATTTAATTAATTAATGAAGCCATTTTTAAGTGTATATATTTTTCCCCTCTTTGAAATAATGTGTGTGTCACATTGTTTCAATGAAAATTTCAAGCATTTTTTCCCCTGCCCCAGACAATGCCTCAGATGACCTATGCATGCCCCCTCGAGAGATTGATTGACAAAAAAGATTATTTGAATTTTATGATATTTTTTTTTTATAGTTTTGTCGAGTTGGATAATCAATCTCATGAAAGAAACAGGAGAAAAGAGGGGTGAAATCAGGGTGAAATGAAAGAAAAATGGGAGATAGGGTCCACACACCAAGCACATCGAGTCCACAAGCTATAAATAGGGCTAAGGGGTCCACAATAGGCTCATTGTGTACACTTGTCATTTGGAGATCAGAGCGTTAGAGAGAGAAGACCAAAGCCGCCAGGATGTCGTTCCCACTGTCTGATCACCACTTCGAGAGAGTCATACGCTTGTAGTGACCACCTGATTTGGGAGAGCTGATAGGTGATTCGATCTTCTTTGTGAATTCATAATTTTTGGCATGTTAGAGTAGAATTGATAGCATGTTTAGGTTAGATTTAGTGTTAGGAAAATGTTGAAAATTTTCTTTTTTAAGTGCGGAAAACAAATGCGCAGTTGCAGCACACATATGCATAGTAATTCACCATGTTTGTGCAGCAAATTGGTATTTTTGTGCATATGTGTTGCAGAATTGTGCATATGTGAAGAATTAAGAATTAGGCTACACAAAGAGACATTAAATCCACGCATACATAGATTCTACACATTTGTCAAGAAAAGTTGTGCAAATGTAGAATAAAACTGTGCATATGTTTGAATCTACGCAAATGTTAAGGGATGCTATGCATGCATGTTTCTATGCTGCGCATTTGTTTTGGATGGTAGAATTTGGTCAAATTAGATAGTCAATTAGGTCAAACTTGATGTCGATAAGCCAATTTGATTTGTCAGTGGTTTAATTTGATCGATTTGGTCAAGACATGCAACATCGTAGCATGGTCACTAGTTAAACAGTCTTGATGTTAGATAATTGATAAAATCATCTATTGAAACACATGATAAAACATGTTTGTAGTTGATATAATAGGATAGATAGATGTTTAGATTAGTTTATCAAAATTTGATAGCTTGATTTTGGTTGAATTGGATGGGAGGATATTACCGATATTCTGATGTCATCGGAGAGATATCCCATCACATAGAACCTAAGACCGACACTGTCAAAGATTGACAAACTCTTGATCAGAGCGTTTGGTTTGTACCATGTGATCTACATGCCTAAGATTTAGGCAAATCTTAGTATGATGACTGCGTTAGCAGAGAGATGGCACTTGGAGATGAGTACTTTTCATCTCCCGACAAGAGAGATGACAGTTACCCTAGAGGATGTATATCACATCCCCCAACTTCCTATCATAGGTGAGCTAGTACACTATGATCGGCATGGCAAAGTGATAGAGTGTAGAGCAGTGTTCAGTGATGATGATATTGAGGAGGGAGAGATTAGGTGGGAGGATATGGTTGATTTATATGAGCCTCTACTAGTGGTTCTAGCAGGAGCGATTAGGGGATTCGTATTCCTTGATCATAGGTCACACAGATTTGTAGTTGGTTGGGGCTGCACATTGTAGTGAATGATGGATGATGGGACTCGATTTGCTTGGGGTGTCTACCTTTTAGCCCATTTGTACCATGATCTTCATCAGGTGGTGTACCATAGGGGTGCATCATTATTAATAGGTGTCACATTGCTCCATTTATGGGTATGGGAGCATATTACAGTGATAGGGCTAGTAGTGATTAGATTCTATAGTGTAGGATAGCCGTATATTCATTTGTACTCATCAGTTTTGTCTCAGGCAAAACTGGGACACTTAGAGTTATGGCGATACACTTTTGATACACTAGACACAGTCACATGGAGACCTTACCTAAGGTGTGATCCCTGGGATGATGAGTGACAACTGGGTTTTTGTTTTGAGTCACGATGGTTGATAGGGTGGATGCCCTACATTATTGAGAGATAGCTAGTCAGGCGGGTTCTATGCCAGTTTGGCAGGATCCAGGGCATGCCACAAGGAGTCACAGAGTTTGCTTGGACACATCAGGAGATGCATGACTGGGGGCCCATGGTTTCTTTTGATATAGTTAGACATGAGTTTTTGGACATGCCATTCTAGGCATGGATGATGAGACAAGGGGTCATTGACCCAGGGATGACTACTGATCTAGAGTAGTACCTCAGAGATTTTCCCATACCACGCCTAATTGATCCAAAAGCTAGGCCACCAGAGAGGGATCAAGTAGAGAGACACCATGGGAGATGCTGAGGGTGAGATAGGAGAGGATGAGGGAGAGGAGGTGGAGGTGATGGTGGGGATAGTGATAGAGGAGATGGTGGGAGAGGTGATGGAGGAGATGGAGGGAGAGGTGATAGAGCTAGACCTTGGATGAGAGGTTGCGGTGTGAGACAGAGGGGTTTGATGCCACCTTCAGCTAGACAGGGATAAAGATAGCCTATGGCATAGCCAGCAGTAGGAGCTCCACTACAAGTACCAGTAGTATAGGTACAAATACCAGCTGCCCCAATTCAGGGACCAACTGTATAGGTACAGGTGCTAATACAGGTAGGGTAGGGACAAGATGAGGTAGATATTTTATTAGCCTAGGGTGGAGTGGTACAAGGTGGATAAATCCATGATGATGTATAGGATGAGTAGGATGTACAGATGCCAGATGTGGATGCTCAGGAGGAGCCAGCAGGGATGGACATCAGGGGACAAGATCCCTATTTACAAAGAGATGCTTTAGAGGAGGAGGATCCAGATATTGACTCATTGCTAGTATGACTAGAAATGACATAGGTGTAGGTAGACCATGTCCCTACACTAGAGAGATGGATAGAGAAACTGGAGAGCCAGATGGGAGTGCTGAGACATGAGTGGGATGTGGCCATAGAGACTCGGGGAGTCAAAGATGTTATTAGATGAGCTACAACAGAAAAAGGATTTGGGTCCTCATGGAGACAGTCTGAGAGCCATGATATGTGTTGGGAAGGAGATATCCTACTGGTGAGAGGCCTATAGATAGGTGGTTCCGAGGGATCAATGGATTGGGAGCTATAGAGAGAGTTCAGTGGCTATCAGGACAATGGTATATGATAGAGAGGTACTAGCTGGTAGTGGAGCTATATCATCACACCGTCCGAGAGCACCCACAGGTTTAGGAGATCAGGGCAGAGCCTTAGGGTTAGGTGGTTCAGCAGCATAGGGTCTCATCACATCTTGCAGACAGCGACAGACAAAGTTTGGAGGCAGTGGATCATAGATGTTTGACATCATTGTATACATTTTTTGTATCATTGTATCATTGTATCATTATATTATTGACTTGATGGACACTGTTGGACATTTTTATGTTTCTTTATATCATTGGACATTTGGACAGTTTTGTTGTGTTTTATGGACTTTATATGATTGGACCCTCTATATATGATGATGCAGTGCTATCATGATTTTCTTTGATGATTTTATATACATGTGCATACTGACATATGCAAGATGTGATGATTTACTTTAATATGCATAGAATGTATGTCCTAGAATGCTTAATGATTTATTTTCTATGTGATACATAATGGCTAATGATCAAACATATGATGTTGATATAAATGCATGTCCTAGATGATTTTACTCTATACAAATGCTATGTGATTACTAATGCAATGATGTAAAACAATGTAGATAATGGATAATGAATGAATAATAAATGAATGATAATAAATGCATGATGATATAATACATGTAATGGATAATAAATGATGGTGTAAGATGCATATAATATGTAATGAATGAAAAATGTTCTTAAGATGACTAAAATATAACAATTTTCATCATAATAAAAAGATAATGAAATGTTATGGAATTTGCGCACGTGAAATATGCATGTAATATAGATGGATAATATACAAATGAACATACCTAATGAAAATAATGCATGACCTAAATGAATTGATTAAATGGTTGTAAGATGCAAGGTGAAAACTTAATGGTTTTGTTGTCCAAATGTCCTCAATTTAAATAACAATGTATTTGACACAAGAAGAATGGACTAGGGGAATAGATAACCTAATAAGAAAGATAACCTACAAATCCCTATAAAAGGAGCACTGATATGCAAGTCATGAACTATTTAAATGAAATTCAAAATGAAATATGAAATGAGTATATCTCCACAACTTCATGTAACATCTTAGAACTTCATAATAACTGGAATTTGATTTTCATCATTGAGCTCGGTATGTTGCAAGAAAATGCAAGCATCATGGTATAATTAAACCAGGATGACTTGAGCACTTCTTGCATGGAGTTTAATATTGCAAACTTAACAAGCATCTAGGTATAATTGAACTAAGATGACCTGAGTTTCATTTGCATAATAGACAAGGAATATTCCCCCCTCCATCGAGGAACAAATATTTGGAGTTGAGGTATGTGTTGGTGTATCACCATTAATAGCATTTGTAGAGAAACATGATTTGTATGTTGTCAATACTATTAAATTGATGAAGGCACTTACGCACATACACCCCATTTATTTGTTCCTTCAATTTCATTAGAAAATATCCCACAAATAGCAATCAAAGAAAATATCATCCCCCATCCTGACTATTCTAATCAATGACATATGGGAGTTTCAAACTCATGTCAAAGATATCCCAGAATTGTTAGAGTAGTCTTATGTTAGCTAATAATTAAATCATTTAATTATTAGTTTATCATACTCTAGGCTTAAGTTTCACTTAGGCGCTTTATAATTCTTTAGGGTTTTAGCCTTTAGGGTTTCGTGTTTCCTTTTATAAAGATTCACTTCTTTCATTTCATTAAGGAGATTGTATTATTTTCATCATTGTTAATAGAAAATTATTTTCTTGCAACATGGTTTTGCAGTCTCTGGCCTTTTGGCCGCCATAGCTTTCTGTCTTTTTGCTTCTTCTTTGTGACAGTCTTGCATGTAGGTGTTCTTGGGATGATTTGCGTTTGTCAAATCTAACATGGTATCAGAGCTCTCCTGTCGTTCGCTGTTCGAGTTTTATTGAAGCACAGAGGGTTTCAGAAGTTTTTTTGTGGATCTGGGGGGAGCCAAAATTTGGCTCACCTTGGGCAAAAACGGACACCACCATTGTGTCTGGAAGGCCCAAGAACCCCTAAATCCATATAAAACTTGTCCATTTTGGACACAGTGGCATCTGAGGCAAAATTTTTTTGCATACCAGGGCCGTACGGCCCTGGCACGCACTCCGAGGTGGGTACACGGTGATTTTTTTAAAAAATATATATATATTTTGGGGCCGCCGCCCAGCGGCCACCCCCGCGCCGCCCAGCAGCAACCGCAGCCGCGGCCACCGCCCGCGCGGCCACCGCAGCCGCGGCCCCCGCCACTGCAGCAGCCACGGCCCCCGCCGCCCGCGCCACCCGCGGCCCGCCCAGCTGCCGCCCACCCTGGCTCCGCCACTGCTCCACCACCCTCTGCGGCCTCCGCCGCCCTCGGCCCCGCCGCCCGCGCCCTCTGCTCCGCCGGCCCGCCCACCGCCGGCACCAGCGCCGCCTCCCGGCCCCGCTCCGGCGCCGCCCAGCCGCCGCCCGGCCCGTTTCAGCCCCCGTGGGCTCATTTCCCAGCAGCGCGGTCATATGACCGACCAGGGGCTGCGGCCCAGCCCCCAGAGCGCGCCATACGCCCGGGGGCCTATTTTTTTTAGCCCCTGGGGCTCTTTTTTGGCCTTTTTGGGGGTACCTGGGCCTTTTTCGCTCTACAGGGAGCATACAGGGGTCTTTTTCTGACTTCCATATATCGTCGGAAAGCTCTTTCCGAGCACTTTTCGATGGTGGAGGTTAGGGTTTTTGGTTCCACCGTTTCAACAGTGTTTTTTGCTGTTGAAGTCTGATGTCTCTTTTTGCCTTCCGGGAGTCATATCTGGCTCATCCGGACTCCTTTTTCGGCAAACGAGATATCGTCAGAAAGCTGGTTCTGTGTACTATTCAGTGGCAGAGGTATTTCTTCCAGATTCTACTCCAGGTTTTCACTCCTCTGAGTTATGCAGTTTATGCCCTCTGGTGGTGTGCTTGGTTCTACAGGTCCGGGGATCTCTTCTTCTGGTTTCTTAGTGCACTCTTCTTTCTGACTTCTGAGCTTGCATGCTCTTTCTGATGTATCTTTGTTCTGTAAACGCACTGAGATAAAGTGCCCTCTTCTGCATTTCTGGGATCTTTTTCACCTGGTTCAGTTTTAGTATTCGCACTCAGTTATAAAGTGCCATGGGGGGATTCTGATGCATTTGCCACTATAGGCGCATCCACTCTTGTCAAGTGAGCGTACCTTCCACGACATTAGCCCATGTAGACTGTGTCTATGACACCGCCCTTTATCCTGTGTGTGTGCTTCTATTGCACTGTTGGTGTTCCTGGTTCTTCTTCTGCAGCTGTTTTTGGCATCACATTTCAGTGTTCCTGTCACCCCGTTCAGCATTATGGGGGGGTTCACCTGTTGGTTCTATTGCTTCCTGGTTCGATTGATCAGCTCTTCAGACACTTGTCTTCTCTACCTAGTCATGCACTTCAGTGGGGGTTCCAGCAGTATCTTCTGACAGAGTTTTCAGACATGCTTCAGAGGAGTTTCTTGCTCTTTTCTTGTTCCTTTCTCTGGGACATCTTTTGCTTTATGTTTGGGTACCTGATCAGGCCTAGTTGCCGGGACCCATCTTTCCTGCTTTCTGCAGTAGTTTAGTTTTTTTTTGCTTCTCCCTAAGTTACACTTAAGGGGGGGTGTTAGAGTAGTCTTATGTTAGCTAATAATTAAATCATTTAATTATTAGTTTATCATACTCTAGGCTTAAGTTTCACTTAGGCGCTTTATAATTCTTTAGGGTTTTAGCCTTTAGGGTTTCGTGTTTCCTTTTATAAGGATTCACTTCTTTCATTTCATTAAGGAGATTGTATTATTTTCATCATTGTTAATAGAAAATTATTTTCTTGCAACATGGTTTTGCAGTCTCTGGCCTTTTGGCCGCCATAGCTTTCTGTCTTTTCGCTTCTTCTTTGTGACAGTCTTGCATGCAGGTGTTCTTGGGATGATTTGCGTTTGTCAAATCCAACAAGAATAGCATAGGGAACATGATAACAATGAAATCCAAATATGAATGCATAACCTATAACAAACCTTTCTAACATGCCTATCATGAATATACATTTTCTTTTTCCAAAAGATAGTGTAAGGTACAGTGATTAGTTCAATTGATGATGTATAGTCAAGAATGATAGATAAGAGGCTATGTTTCGAAGGATAGATTAAAGATTGTGATTCATCATGAAGATACCATTGTGGAAGAATATTTAATTGTGTTTGTTTGTCTAGTGAAAATACTCCATTCTCTCCTCTAAGATTCATGACTATCATAGATCCACTTCCCAAACTAGGTCGAGGACATGCCCCCAACTAGGTGATGGACTAACTTATTATGGATGAAGAAGGATTCTACAAGACTAGGATGAAGACCATGACAAACCATCAAGCTATGATGGGGTTTTATTATGGGTAAATACAATGGATGGTGTATGAACTGGCCATTTTATTATGATATATACATGGCGAGAATGGTGACTGACTAGCCATTTTATTATGGATATATACAATAAATAGACACACTAGAAGAATCCTAATAGATAAAGGAGTGAACTTGATACACATGGCACCTATTTCTAGGTTTTCACCACATGCTTTTATTGCAACTTTCTTTTGATTTTTTGATTTTTTTGTATTTTTATGATTTTTTTATTTACAGAATATATACATAGTCCTTGCATTGGGATTTCAAGGATAGAACTTCTTGAGGTGTATGCTATTAAGAGATTCATCCAAAGGATCTCCCTTAGGTGTGGACAATTGATAAGCCCCAAAACCGTAAACTATTGTAACTATAAAAGGACCAAACCAATTGGGTTGGAAGTTGATTCTTTGGATTTTGTCAAAGGATTAGGTCACCCAGCTAAAAGTCTCTGATCTTTACCTTGTTGTTATACTGATGAGACATACACTGCTGATAGAATTTCAAATGATCATAAGCTCTCTAACAGTTTTCATCCAGCAATTCTAGTTCAGTCAGTCGTGCAACTCTATACTCTTCATCAAGAATCAAATCTTTGAGAGTAACACGAAGTGAAGGCAACTCAACCTTGAGGGGTAGGACTACTTCAGATCCATAGACAAGGGAATATGGGGTGGCTCCAATGGGAGTACAAATGGAGGTGTGGTAAGCCCATAAGGATGGATTCAGTTGGATATGCTAGTCATGGCTAGTGTCATTGACAATATTTTGTAGGATTTTAACAATTGTTTTGTTTGACACCTCAGCTTGGCCATTTCCTTGGGGATAGTATATGGTGGAATAGTTATGGGTGATATGGAATTTTGCACACAATTCATCCATGTCCTAATTTTGAAATTTTTCCCATGATCAGTAATGAGATACATAGGTATACCATATCTGCAAATGATATAATTTAGGATAAACATGGATACTTGTTTCCCTGTAGCAGTAATCAATGGAACGGCCTCAATCTATTTAGTAAAATACTCAGTTGTAGTGATAATCCATTTGTGACCGTTGGAAGATAGAGGGTTGATAGTGCCCATGAGGTCAAGTCCCCACCAACTGAATGGTAAAGTAGTTGTAAAAGGATGTAATTCTTGTGCTAGAGCATGAATAAGGTTTCCATGTATCTGACATTTCTTGCATGCTTGAGCAAAATGAAAGGAATATGTTTCCATGGTAGGAAAATAATAACCCATACACATGAGTTTCTTAGCCAAAGAGGGACCACTCGAATGCATCCCACAAATACCCTCATGTATGTCTCACAAGGCAGTTTGAGCTTCATCATGCTCGAGACATCGTAGGAGAGTACTGTCAAGACCTCGCCGATAAAGGATGTCAGATATTAGGACATAACAAGAGGCTTGGCAAAGAAAAGTTCATTTTTTATTTCAGGATAGGTCAGGGGTAGGATGTCATTTTTTAGATAAGAATAGATTTTTCCATAGATTGGGGAGTCATGTCCAATAAGATGACATATAATACTTGTATCAGGATCATCATATGCAGGACAAGTCAGGGATTCCACCAAGAACTCAAAATGGACCTTGGTATCCTCTGTATCAAACAAAGAAGGAATCATTGCCATTGCATCAGTAGCCTTGTTATCATGCCAAGGAATCTACTCAAAAGTGATGACTGAGAAATATTGTTTGAAGTCATCAACCATATGTTTATATGGTAATAACTTATCATCTTTAGTCTGACAATCATCATTAACCTGATTTATAATCAACTGAGAATCCCCATAGACATTCATTTCAGTTACTTTCCATTGTAAAGCCATCTTTAACCCAATCAACAAAGCTTCATATTCTACTACATTATTGGTGCAAGGAAAGAGCAACTAGTAAGATTTTGGAATTGTGTATCCTTGCGGTGTGACAAAGAGAATACCAGCTCCTGAACCCTGTTGAGTACATGATCCATCAAAGTATAGTTGCCATGTTTGTGTAGATAAAGAAAATATGTGTGCATCAGGAAACTCTATGTGTATAGGTTGGTCATTCATTAATGGAGCATCTACTAGCTGATCTGCTATCACTTGGCCTTTGATAGCCTTCCTATCCACATAATCAATATCAAATTCACTAAGTAGCATGACCCACTTAGCCAATCTGCCTGTCAATGTTTTCTTGCTTAATAGATACTTTAAAGGATCAATCTTTGAAATGAGCTTGATTGAATGTGACAACATGTAATTTCACCACTTCTGTGAAGCAAAAACAATGGCCAGACATGCTCTTTATATAGGAGAATAGTTTAGCTCATATCCCACTAGGGTGTGACTGATATAGTAGATGGATTTTTCTTTCCCTTCATGATCTTGCTGAGCCAAAAGAGCACCTAGTGAGACTTCCATAGCGAAAATGTAGAGCAAGAGTGGCTTGCCCAAAATTGGTGACATCAGAGTTGGAGGATTTTCCAGATATTGCTTGATTTTATTGAAATATTCCTCACACTTATCATCCCATTGGAATAAGATATTTTTATGCAACAAATGTTGAAAGGGATGAATTCGATCTGCTAGTTGAGAAACAAATCTTCAGATGGATTGGAGATGTCCTTGCAAAGATCTTAACTGATTGATGTTAGTGGGGAAAGCCATCTCCATTATTGCTTTAACTTTTTCTAGATCTACTTCAATTCCTTCGGCTGAGACAATGTACCCACACATTTTATCGAATGTGACTCCAAATGCACATTTCTTTGGATTGAGTTGAATCTGATACTTTTCCATCCAGGTGAATATTCTATCCAACACTCTCAAATGACCAACTCTATCTTTTGATTTTGCTAAAATGTCATCAACATAATCTTCCATAATATAATGCATCATGTCATGAAAGATTGTGGTCATAGCTCTTTGGTAAGTTGTTCCAGTATTTTTGAGGCCAAATGGCATCACATTCCAGTAGTATGTACCCCATGGACAAGTAAAAGTAGTCTTTTCCTGGTCTTTTGATGCAATCTTGATCTGATTATAGCCAAAAAAACCATCCATTAATGATAACATCTCATGCCCAGTTGTCAGATCAACAATAATGTCAATATTTGGTAGAGGAAAGTCATCTTTTGAACAAGCTTTATTAAGATCTTGAAAATCATTACAAATCATAATAGACTTGTCTGGTTTTGAGATGGGGATGATATTTGAAATCCACTCAGCATAATCAATAGCCTAAATGATTCCAACATCTAAGAGCTTCTTCAATTCTTCTTTAACCATTAGTGCAATGTGCGGGTGCATCTTTCGAAGCTTTTACTTAACTAGTTTTACACCTGGTCTAATAGATAAATGATGCATAATGAGATTAGGGTCCAGCCCAGACATATCAGCATAGGACCAAGCAAAGTTGATTTGTCTCTCTTTGAAATTTTTTGCAAAAGCTTCTTTCTCTGATTCTATCAAGG
Source organism: Chamaecyparis obtusa (assembly GCA_027943335.1). Lineage (NCBI taxonomy): Eukaryota > Viridiplantae > Streptophyta > Pinopsida > Cupressales > Cupressaceae > Chamaecyparis > Chamaecyparis obtusa. The sequence goes on along the minus strand of BSBK01003519.1, from coordinate 146,918 downwards.
ATGTTGCTACTTTGAGGATGCATGGAGACTCTTTTGTGCCAATGTTAAGAGGTACTATTGGTTCTATAAGAATGGAAGATTTCTCTCGATACAGATAATTAGGAAGAGTGTCAATCCTTCCATCATCAGGTGCCTAAGAGAGGTTTTCACCATCAGATGCATCTTTTATTTTTACTATTTTTGGATCTAATACTACCACTGAGTGGTTTTCACCATTAGATCTATTGATTATTTTTATATTTTTATGACTGAAAGGATTGGCACTCTCTCCAAAGTATGCCATGTCATTGAGTTCTATCAAAAATCCTGACTTGTGATCTCCTAGTGGTAAATGATCCTTGATGCCAAGATAGTCAATGATGGTGTCATCATTATGGAAGACATCAAGTTCTGGATGATTGGGAGATTCCCAATCAATAAGCTTAGGATGTACATGGGGCATTGGACCATTCGGGTTAGATTCAAAGGTAGAGATGGTATTGATGGAAAAGTTGTCAAGGTTTATGATAGTATCAGAAAGGTCTATTTCCATACTTTCATCTGATTTATCTATCACAAGATAAAACTCACTTTCCTCACAATCGACAAAAGTAGTATCACGTGGGACTAATCCGAGTGAGTTAGTCTTTGAACTCTCTCCCTCATGGTAATTGTTACTATAGAGATGGACAACATCAACTCCTATCTCTTTAGTATAATCAGATAATGAATCCCATTCATAATCATTTGAGTCAGAATCATCATTATCCCCAAGTCTATCAATGATTCTTTGTGCTATCCTTTGTTTCTCTGGATCTACATACATACCATGCTTTCTAAATTGTAAGGTAGGAGCTTTAGATATCTCATGAAAAGGTGTGATATTTGCTTTTCCTTTTGGTTCTTTTGGTCCTTCTCCTTTAATGTATCCTAATCTTGTAGTATCTCTTTGATAGTTTGGATTTTGCAAAATTGGTTTGATAACACCTTCTCTTTGTAACCCTATAAGTCCAGCACCTTGGTATCCCATCTTTTGTAGCAAAGTATACCCTTTACCATAGACATTAGGTGATATATATTCATGTTTGATATCTTCTTCATTCTTCTATGACTTAAGAAAATGATTAGCATTATGCTCAGCTGCCTCTTTGGATATTGTGCCCCCACTTATAAATGTGTCATAAACAAGTGTTGAAGGGGGTTCTGATTGTTTTTTAGTGATCAAAGATCTACCATATGATCTAGGAGATAAAGGTAACTCTGTGATGCAAAGAGCTTGACCTAACATGTACTCTCCCATACTTCTTTCTTTTATGTCTATCTTGATCCCATTTGATTTAGAAGTTGATGCTATATTACTAGGATCACTGGGTGTAGTTGTAGAAGATCTAGTATGATTATAAGGTACCAAAGAATCAAATGTCTTTACTATGTTACAATACTGGAAAGGATTAGTATCTCCTTTGATAGTGATCTCCTGACCATTATGAGGGAATTTCAAGCACTGATGATAAGTTGATGGCACAACTTTCATGGAATGAATCCATGGTCTTCCCAATAGAATGTTATAAGCAAGATCCATGTCAAGAACTTGGCAAGGTACATCTTTGATTATAGGACCAACTCTAATAGGAAGAATAATAGATCCCTTGGATGACCTCTCTTCTTCATCATAAGCTTTTATTGTGATTTTCTTCTTTGGATCTACAACATTTTCAAAAAATCCCAATGCAAGGACTAGTTTCAATGTGCATATATTCAAGCCAACTCCTCCATCTATTAGTACTCTCTTGATTTTGTGACTCTCTACAAGGACTTCGATATGTAGGGGAGCATTATGAGGTTGGGTAATAGCTAAATCATCATTTTTAGTGAACGATAGGTAATGTGGGGTTGTTAAATGTCCCACCATATCTTGAAATTGATCATGATCTAAATTTGTGGGGACCTAGGTCTCTAAGAGAGTTGTTTCAAGGATATCTTTGTGAGATGGGGATAGGTGCAAAAGCTCTAAGATGGATATCTGGGCCGGTGTTTTCTTGAGTTGTTCCAAAAGATTGTACTGGTTGGAAATATTTGGTGTAGACTTTGGGACATAAACTGACTTGTTTTGAGAAGCATTTGGTTTAGACAGGACTCCTTGGAGAGTAACCTTGGACTAAGCACAAGTAGTAACATGGACTGGTTGACTCTCTAATTTTTCCTTTATGGTAATGACATTGGCATAATACTTAGAAGGATGACATTCAAAAATGTTACCAACATATCTATGGGGTGTAATATTATAATTGGCTTGATTGTCATTTTGAGGCATTTTCTGGGAAGCATTGTTTTGTTCATCATTTTGAGAAGCATTAGATTGCTACTTGATTTCCTTTTCTCCATGAGTATCTTGAGAACTACTAGGAATTTCTTGATTGTTTACAATAGTTGGTTCTCTAAGATGAGAAATATCAAAATCACTTGGTAGTTTGGCTCCTTGTTGAGCAAGCATGAGGAAATACATCTCTCTATCTAGGTCTAGGAGTCTTTCCATGACATGATAAAATCTAGGATCTTATGTAGCATCCCTAAGTTCTTGATTTGTGGGTTCCTCTTTGGATGTAAAAAGTGAAGTTTTCTTAAGAATTCTAGACCAAGGATTTTCTTCATTGCTTTTGTTTCCTTCCATCTTGTCTAGGGATTCTGAATCAACAATTTGTTTTAGTTTTTGAGATCGAGTTTGAACCATAAAAATGTGAAAATTGATTTGTGGGATGAAAGATTTTTGATGAAAAGATATGGAAAGAGTGGTTGATAGAAAAGATAGTGAAAAGTGTTGAAAAGTGATGAGCCAACTTGATTAAAATCTTAGTCAATAGGAAGTATAGATTTCACTATGATATGACAAAGAAAAATCGAGAGATAGTAACCTAAGTAAGTTTGATTGAGGATGATAGATCCTAATAGGATAAACTCACAAAGATCAAAATCTAATAGATAAGGTAATGTTTCAACACTAAATTTGGAATTTTAGAGGATTAGAAGAAATGATTTGATGACTTTTGATGAAGGAAGGATGATGAAAATTGATGAAAATGGTCAAACTAAAGATTAGAGGTCTGTGTAGCTCGAATGTTTTTCCAGAATCTTACTAAGGACAAAAATGAGTATTTGAAAAAGTGATTGTGAAATTTTCAAAGCTTGTGGAAATGCTCACTATTGTATATGCGCAACAAAAAATGCGCAGGATAGTTTGATGAATGCGCAGCCAAATGAAACAAATGCGTAGCTATTTTGAACTGATGCATGGGAAAAGTAACAGACATGCAGAATAGTGTAATGGATGCACAGGAAAATTGTATGAATGCGTAGGTTTTTATTTTTGATGGATTGGAATTGCAAGATTTGGAAAAAAAAAATAAAAAATTTGTTTTTGATTTTCTGATATTTTTGGTTTTCTGATGTTTTGGTTTTTGGAAAATGTAAAATGCATAAACACACACATGCAAGACAGAAATGATTTTAATCTAATTGTTCTAGTATGAATGTACAAACATGCTTACAATCCTAAGGTTGGCAAGGACAATATCTATTGAATCCCCACTAAGATAATAAAATCCAACCATGCAAATCCATAGCAGACAGCCTAGGAACTTGGAGGCACGGGCTCCTCCTTACAGTGCACTCACTTCTCAGGCACACCAAGCTCCAAATTCAATGGTTCATTACTTCCCAAAGAACTGTTGTCTCTACTATGAACTGTGAGTAATGTGGTGTGTCTTCACAGGCTTGGGTGACCCCTTGAGCCAGCAAATAGAAGGTTTTTGGCCACTATACAAAATTATTTAATAAGGACATCCGTTCAGGTGGTTTTCATCAAGTCATTTTCCCAATTAAGGGGGCTCTCCCAATCCTTTAAAAGCAAGGCTTTCACCTCTACTAAGTAGGACTTTAACGCACCACTGGGGTACTGGAGGAGATTTTGGTTGCCACAATGAATTTACACATGTCTAATGTGAGACTAATCACACTAGCATTTTTTATATACTAGTTTGGAAGGGCTTAGCTTTAGCCTATTATCGGTTGGGTCATTCCTTGGGGTGAGTACCTCTTTTCCCACCAAAGACCACCCTCTAAAAATTATAAAAATTTCTCTTACACCCAAGATCCACGAATAGCAAGGGGAGAGGATACATTGTTATAATTTTGAGATTACAAATAGCTATTAAGCAAGACACAACAGACACTTAATCTATGCTAAAGAAGACACACAAAGAAAAAACATGTCGTATTTTAAGCCCAAACAAGGTTATAGTTTATTTTGCAATACCCCTTAAGAATCTTGCAAACAAACTTGTTAGAAATTTAGCAATGGGGTCTTCAAACTAACATCCTGCAAAAATAGCCTAAAGACTACTAGAACAAACAGAAACTTGTCAAAATGTTAGCTAAAATCAAATCTAATAGAGATCTAAATTTTACTACAGAAATTAACAGATGCGCAAAATAGTGAAATGAATGCGCAGTGAGTTTTGATGTATGCGCAGAATGTATGTATGTGCAACAAAAGGAAATGTATGTGCAATGAGATGGCATAAATGAGTAGAAATAACTAATGCGCAACACAAACTATTAAAAGCATAGAAACTTAAGGTAAATGCACACGAAAATTTAAAAAATAGTGTGCAGAAAATGTCAAAATGGATGCACAGCAGAAATCGATGAATGCGCAGGAATCGAGTACAAATGCATAGAAGCGACCTGTAGAAAAACCTACACATGGAATACTAAAAAAATAGAATATTAAAAAATGTGGGTTGCCCCATGGTGGGTGCCAAAAATGTATGCAATATTAGGTGAATACTATTCTAAATGATAAATTAACTATTTTAAGATTAATAAATAAAACTAATTAGCAAACCACAATGAAGAATACAATCAAAATGAAGCTAAAATAGCATTTTACCTTCACCTACCATGTAGCTTGTCTCCATTGCTCTCCTAGCCTTGATTTCTTGAGGATGTTGAGCTCTCAGATTTCCAAATGAAGCCTTTTCCCAAGATGCCACCAAAGTGTGGAGATTTGATGATGAATGCAAAATAGCTCAAAGCTTGATTATGCAACTAATGGATGGAATGCAAAATGGAATGATGATAATATGGATGCTTGATTGCTCTTATAATGTTTCAATTCTTGAATGCTTGAATGCTTGATTGAAAATTACCTATTAGCTCACAGAGGGGAAATGAGGCTCCTTTTATAGAGTTATGGAGGATCTAGGCCTAGGTGGCACAATCCTACAGTGGAGAATGAAAGGTGGAAGATCCTAGGGCTAGGATTGACTTAGTTGAAGGAGTTGAGAGAAAGGGGGATGTAGTTATAATGTGAGAGGAAGAATAGGGATGATGTTCCTCACATTGACATGGAGGAGAACAAGGTGGAAGGGAAAGACACATGTCAAGTGTCTCACAAAGACCAAAGAGAGGAAGAGGGAAGGACTTTTTCCTCATGAGGACTCTTGGTACAAGTGTCCTATGAGTCACCTTTGACCCTTAGAGGTGGCTTGAGAAGCCCCTTAGGAATAGGGATTGCCTCTTGACTTGGTTTAAGAGAGGACATGTGGTCATGAGACCAAGTCCTATGAGGCCACATAGCCCTTAAGAATAGGACATGTGTGGGTCAGGATAATTACCAATAAATAATTAATAATTATTATTTATTTTAGCCAAAGTGATGTGTCAGGTGACTAGGTAGGTGAGGTGGACTAGGGGACTTAGTCATATTTAGGTGATTGTATATTTAATTAAATCACTTTAATAAGACTAATTAGAAGACTTAGGATAGAGGAATAGACTATAGTGAATTTACTAAATAAATTGAATAATCTATTTAATAAATAGAGGAAACAATTATTAATTAAATAATAAATATTTAACTAATTTATCAAGTCAATATTAATTAAATAATAAATATTTAATTAATTAATGAAGCCATTTTAAAGTTTATACAAACCCAATAAGAATTATCACATTTGATCTTTTCATTCAACATAATGGATCCCTTTCCTCTTATAGAACATAAAGCATCATTTCCAAACCTAAAAAATTCTCCATCATATTATTCTAAGTTTTCAAACTTATCAATGACACCAGTCATATGATGTGAGCAGCCATTATCAATTATCAATGGGTCAATTTTTCTAACTTGATAAATAAGGGATTTTTCATCTTCATAACTTTCTTCTTCTGAATCATCCTTCATAGAAACATAGACAACTTCCTAACTTTATTTTTTGTCATCAGATTCATCATCAGTTATTCCTTCCTCAACTAGGTAGCATGATTTCTTTCCTTTGTCCTTATAATCTCTAAACCTTCAGTATTGACTCTCCTTCTTGTCACTTTAAACATTCTTGTCAATATTAGCACACTTAAATGCAATGTGACCAATCTTGTTGCAATTAAAACATTTTAGAGGTAGTTTACCTTTATACTTTCCTTTTCCTCTTAGTATCCTCTTTGCCAGAAGTGATTCCAATTCTTCTTGTTCTTTTTCTTTGGATAGTATACTGTTAGTCACTTCCAACTGAACTACTATGATTATCTCTTTCTCTTCTTTAACTACCAATGCTTAGAGATGATTTAAAAGTTGTTTCATTCTTTGGTAAACTATTATCCAAATTACTAAGCTCAAATGCACTTAGCTTACTGATCATGGCATCAAGAGTAACAATATTATTCAGTATGGATCTTAGTTCCTGAATAGAAGAGACTCAAAAAACATATTTAGGTGAAAGATTTCTAAGAATTTTTCTTACCACTTCTTCTCCAGTTAATGGTCCACTAGCATCTTTAATAGCACTTACCACTTCCTTGATTTTGAAACTATATTGTGCAATTTTTTCATCTTCTTTCATTCTCATCTCATTAAATTTTCCTCTAATACTATCAACATTTTCTTTCTGTACATGCAAATCACCTCCATAATGATGAACTGCAACTAATTGAATATCTGAATGAACTAAAGGAATAGTGATTATAGATCACCAAGTACTGAAATGATATGTAAGATGATTAAATCAGTCAATATTTTGTCATTAATGTCAACTAGTCTTGACAATACTTATCATGTTAGCTACAAACATCCGAACATCTGTTGGAGCAAGAAAAGATGAAGAACTGAGATATCTACATGAGAAAAAGATGGATATGACAAATAAGGATAAGGAAAATATTGGGTAACTTATTGATGAGTCTATGGCTTCATATTGTTGGTTTGATTATGTTGCATTAATATATTATGAAGAAGAGAACTGAAATTGAACAAGACAATGTGGTCGGTAATTGAATATTTTTGTATACACTGAGCCAGTGCAGTGTATATTGACTGACAGTATCAACCAAGCTAGTTTAACTAGTTATCACTAACATATTTCTATGTTAACTAAATGTGGATGAAAACATTAAATGCTAATAACAACCGATTGAATTTGATGAGCTGGATACTATTATGATTTCGAGGTTAAAGATGAAGTTTGTTATGAGATCCATGGCTGACAAAATTTGGAGAAGATCTAAAAACATGAGATTAAAATGTGTTAATGACACATCTATTGAGGAAGGTTTAAGAGGCAAAATGGATGAAGGAGATTAAGCGGCAAAAATCTAATGGCTGAAATGAAAATGGTTTACCTGTCTATTTAAGAGATATGAGTTTCATTGTTGAAACTATGTTGGAGGAAGAAGACTACAAAGATATCGCGTGAAGACTATTCATGCATGCCTGATCAAACTAGTTATTGAAAGAACTGAACTGCAAAGTTAACCGAGCATCGGAGAACTATTTACCGAGGGATAGTAAGTTGATGAATATTGAAGAAGTGAATTTGATTATTGATCAGAGGATTTGTATGGGCTTAACATAGATCTAAATATATGTAATTGAGTTGTATTTGAATCAGATCATACTGTATCAGTTTAACCATTGCTTTAGAAAATCTCTTAACCGAGTGGACTTAACAGTCTTATATTCTACCCTGTGTCATTTAGAGAATGTACATTGCTAGTCAAATGTTAACTATTAGTGTTAAATCCTCTAACAAGGTCACACCTAAAAGTGTGTTTTTAACCTTTAACAGGGTTGGCTCTTCATCGAGCTCACTTAAGAAGAGTGAATTATTTTGGGTTACCGGTCCCAGGTGGTTTTTCCCTTAACAGGGTTTCCACATTAAATCATTGTGTTATGTGTTATTTGTGATGATTTTTTGCTATCATACTTTACATACTGCATACTTTATTTGGTCGATAATCATAGTTAGCTATTTAATTAGTAATCGGTAAAGTGAACAGATAGATTGATATTTTATGTTACCGAGCTGCATAATTTGTTGGAATTATTTGATAAGGTACATCTTTGTATTTGGGACTATAGGATAATTGATCTAACTAATTCACCCCCCTCTCATTTATTCTAACAATTGGTATCATAGCATATTGGTTGCTTGGAACAAATTTTTAAGGACTTCAGTAGAAAGATTACAAGATGTATAAGAGGAAAGTGTCGAAGCTGAACAAGGACAACTTTACTATATGGAAAAGCCGGATGAGACTTCACATATCTGGAATCAGAGACTCTACCTTACATTTACTTGACCATGGCTACTTACAACCACCTAATGGACCTTTAACTCTTGATCAATTGAAAGACAGACCTGAACATAATATTACTATGATAGAGATTGTTGATACTCTATCTGGTGTTGAATTTGAGGATGTCAAGGCTTGTACTATTTCAAAGAAAATGTGGGATAAAATTTCTCTAGTCTATGGTGGTGATGCAAATGTGATGAGAGCCAGATCTGAAAGCTTAAGAGGTAGATTTGATGATATGAAAATGAAAGAAGGAGAAAATATTACACAGTACACAAACCGAATCAAAGAGGTAGTCAGTGCTATCTGAGGAGCTAGTGGTGTCATTGATGCAGATATAGTGGTAAGTGAGATACTAAGAACCTTGTTGCCTACGTAATCAAAATATCTTCTATTCATGAAATGAGGTCTGCACCTAGTAGCACTCTTACTCTTGATAGTCTAATTGGTAAGTTAACAACTTTTGAGCTAAACAATTTTGATAATAGTGCAGTACCGAGTGTTGAGTCTTCTTTAATGTCTTCTCTGAAGATTGGTAAATCTAGCAGTAAAAATAATATAAGGAATGAAAGTGATATTAATAATTATGATGATCTTGATGAACTTGAATCTCTTATGGCCCGGAGACTGCCTAAAGGTAAAGGTAGATATAAGGGAAAGTTACCTTTATCTTGTTTTAATTATAAAGAAGTTGGCCATATTGCTACTAGATGTCCCTACAGGAAAGAGGAAGAAAAATACAAAGACCAATCTGGTGATGGAAGATATGGAAGAAGAAACAACAGAGGTTACTAACACTACAATAGAGACAACCAAGATCACAAAGATAAGGGCAAAAAGGCATGTTATTTGGTTGGAGATGAGGAAACCAACACCGACACTGATGATGACATTGAGGTAGTGTTTGTTGCAATGAAATATGATTCTAAAGTGGAGGAAAGGTATGTAGAAACAACACTCATTTCTAAAGTTAGTAAAAATGATACTTGGATCATTGATAGTGGTTGTACACATCATATGACTGGTGATGAAGATAATTTTTATCATCTTGAGCATTACAATAGAGGATCAGTGAAAATGGGCAATGATACACCTTGCATGGTTAAAGGAAAAGGATCTATTCTACTGAATGATAAAATTAGATGTGACAATGTATACTAAGTAAAAGGACTAAATTACAATTTTTTAAGTGTGGTACAGCTTAATAACTCAGGTCACCGAGTGGCATTTGAAAGAAACAAGGTAAATATCTATGATGAAAATGGAAAGCTTGTTGGAACAGGAGGACAATCAAAAGGTAACTTATTTTATCTTGACAATGCTGAGACTTCTTGTTTACTGGTGAAAAATGAAGATGCATGGTTATGTCATGTAAATTTTGATAACATGATTAAGATAGTAAAAAGAGAAAAGTTAGAGGATTTCCTAGTCTAACCAAACCTGATCATGTTATGTGTCATCAATGTCAGAAAGGGAAGACGAAAAAATCTAGTTTTAAAAGTAAGGAATACTCATCTAAAGGTATTTTGGAGCTGATTCACACTGGCTTCTGTGGTCCCATGAGAACTCAAAGATACTATGGAGATAGATACTTTATTTTGTGTGTTGATGACTGTACTAGATTGATGACAGTTATGTTCTTAAAAGAAAAATCTGAGGCATTCAAACTTTTTAAATGGTATAAGGCTAAAGTAGAAAAAGAAACTGGAAAAGTATTAAAATGCTTAAGGTCTGATAGAGGAGGTGAGTTTTTTTTCTGATGAATTCACTAACTTTTGTAATGAGCATGGTATAAAAAGATAGGTTTCTGCACCTAGAACACCACAATAGAATGGAATTTTTGAAAGGAAAAATGGATCTATTGTTGATTGTGCTAGAACATTGATGATTGAGAAAAATGTTGCACAAGTGTACTAGAGAGAGGTAGTTAGCACAGTTGTATATGTCTTGCACTGAGTTCAACTAAAGAAAGATACAAACAAGACACCCTACAAGTTATGGTTTGGATACACACCAAGTGTAAGTTATTTCATAATTTTTGGTAGCAAGTGTTATATTTTGAAAGATGATAGGAATGGAAAATTTGACTCTAAAGGTTATGAAGGAATATTCTTAGGATATTCTACTAAAAGTAAAGCATACAAATGTCTGAACAAGGTTACTAATAAGATGATAGAAAGTGCTAATGTAAAAGTTGATGAGTTTGCGGATAAGAATGATGTAGAAAGCATGAAGGAGCCATAGGACTATGGTAGGTTCACTAATGTTAAAGATCCAGAGTAGCTACCGAAGCCGCAGGATGAGTCTACCGAGCATCAGGAAAATGCTACTGACAATCAGCAAATGGACACCGAGAATTAGGAAGAAGCTACCGAGCAAGAAATTGTACCTGAACAGAATGATGAGCAGAGGAGAAATCAAGTGCTCGCAAGATTTGTTAGAAGACATCATCTTGAGAACCAAATCATTGGAGACAAGCAAGCTAGCATGTTGACCCGAAGTAAGTTGAGACAAAACACATGCTTAGTTTGTGAGTTTGAACTAAAGAATGTTAGGGATGCACTTGAAAATGAGGAATGGATAAATGCTATGAATGAGGAGATTGAACAAATTGAAAAGAATAAGACAAGGAACTTAGTGCCTAGACCAAAAGATAAAAATGTTATCGGTACTAAGTGGATTTTTAGAAATAAGCTGAATGAGAATGGAGAAGTTACAAGGAATAAGGAAAGACTTGTTTGCAAGGGATATGCACAAGAAGAAGGTATTGATTATGGTGAAACCTTTGCACCTGTTGCTAGATTGGAAGGAGTCTGAATACTACTTGCCTATGTTGCACATAAGGGATTTAAGGTATATCAAATGGATGTGAAATCAACATTTCTAAATGGAATACATCAGGAGGAGGTCTACATAGAACAACCTAAAGGGTTTGTTGATCTGAATTGGAGAGACATGGTATGTAGACTGCACAAATCCTTATATGGATTGAAGCAAGCACTGAGAGCATGGTATGAAAGGTTACATGCTTATCTTATAAGTATTGGATTTGTAAGAACTAGTGAAAATAGTAACATGTACATGAAAGGAGATTCTGATGACAACATTTTGATTGCTACAATATTTGTTGATGATATAATCTTTGGTGGACAAGATCAGGTTTGCAAATCTTTTGCTGATGAAATGAGAAAGGAATTTGAGATGTCTATGTTTGGAGAGATGAAATTCTTTCTAGGTTTGCAGATTATACAAGAGGAAGATGGGATTTTCATCACATAATCAAAATACATTAAATAAGTACTGAAAACTTTTGGCATGGAAGATGCTAAACCTGTGGGAACACCGATGGTGACTGGCTGAAAATTAACAAAGGATGACGAATCTACCAAGGTAAATCAGACTTTGTACTGATCTATGATTGGTAAACTGATGTATGTAGCATGAAGTAGGCCTGATATTACACATGCAGTGGGGATTGTGGCAAGATTTTTTTCCAATCCTAAAGATTCACATATGGTTTTTGTAAAGAGAATCTTGAGATACTTGAAGAAAATAGAGGACTATGGATTATGGTACACATTGGAAGGAAAATTTGAACTTAAAGTTTACACCGATGTAGATTGGATTGGAAATATAGATGACCGGAAGAGCACAACCGGTGGAGCATTCCTTTTAGGGGAAAGGCTTGTGACTTGGATTAGAAAGAAACAAGCATGCATTTCTCAGTCCACTATTGAAGCAGAGTATGTTGTTGATGTTGCAAATTGTTCAAATATAGCTTGGATCAAACAAGTGTTGGAAGGAATGAATGAGGGAATCACTGACCCGGTGATTATATATTGTGACAACACCAATGCTATAAATATTTTAAATAATCATGTGATGCATTTGAAGAAAAAGCATATATCTATTAAGTATCACTACTTAAGGGAACAAGTTCAAGAGAAGAAAGTACAACTGGAATTTGTAACATCTAAGGAATAACTTGCTGACATCTTTACTAAACCATTACCAAAGGATACATTTGAATATTTGAGAACTAGACTTGGGATCCATCCCCTGTCTACCGGTCACTGAGGTGATTTGGAGGTTGCATCAACCTACACTTATTAGAAGATCATTCATGTTGATGCACATAGTTCACACTTTGGATTTTGTCTAAGGTTGTGAAAGATTGTAGAAGCTGGAACAAATTTTTTTTTATCTATACACTGAAGGTACATGATATGAACTAAACAATAGAATACTTGGTTGTTGTAGAGCTATTTGTACATTTTCTTCAGCATTATTGTCAAAGGGAGAGAGAATGAATATGAAAACAAAGAGAGAGTTACATGATAAATCAGTTACTGAGAACACATAGAAAGGGAGAGACTTGAATATTTGTTGCTGAGAATAAAAGGAATTAGAGAGCTGAAAAGATCAAATCTGCAGGGAGAGTCTGCACTTGTAATTTTGTTATGTTTTGTAGTGATTAAACATATTAAATTTGAGCTTACCAAGCTACAGAATTTTCTTACATAGTTGTAGAATACATGTTTCGTATGTCCATGACATATTTTCATATTTCTTGTGTTGCCATCAATGCCAAAGGGAGAGATTGATGAACTACAATTGATTGAATATCTGAATGAACTAAAGGAACAATGATTAGAGATCACTGAGTACTGGAATGATCTGTAAGATGATTAAATCATTCAATTGGTTGTCATTGATGTCAACTACTCTTGACAATACTTATCATGTTAGCTAAAAACCTCTAAACATCTATCGTAGCAATAAAAGATGAAGAACTAAGATATCTACATGAGAAAAAGATGGATATGATAGATAAGGATAAGGAAAACATTGGGTAAATTATTGATGAGTCTATGGCTTCATACTATTGGTTTGATTATGTTGCATTAATCTATTATGAAGAAGAGAATTGAAATTGAACAAGACAATGTGGTCAGTAATTGAATATTTATGTATACACCGAGCTAGTGCAGTGTATACCAATTGACAGTATCAACCGAGCTCTTTTAACTAGTTATCATCGACGCATTTGTGTGTTAACCGAATGTGGATGAAAACATTAAATGCTAAGAATAGCCTGTATCATCTTAAAATGGAAGAACTTCCATGTTAAGAGCATTTATCCCTCTGAGTAAGTGGTCTAGGGTCATGTCAAGCACCCTGAATAGGTCTTTGCATGGATCTAGCTTTTTCCCCCTATTCTGCTTTTCTCTCCACCAATTTCCAACTTTTTCTGGCACTTGGTCCTGAGAATTTAAGATCTAAGACCTCAGGGTCAAGGTCAACCTCCTGGGTCAAGGTCAACCTTGACCCTAACCTAGGGTAGTGTGACCTTGACCTTGGGTCCAATTTGCAAGTTCCAGATGTTTCAGGATATCAGGCTTCAGAAATTTTTATTTTCCCGCTTCCAGGTCGGCTGTTTCAAATTTTAGATGCTAAAATCTTAAATTTTATTTAATCTAGGTCTATTTCTAGGGGTTAAGGTTAATTGGGATTTAATTCTCCAATGTCGGCCTCTCTAGAAGTTTGTGCCCTAGACCACTATAAAAGGAAGCCTTCCTCTCTCATTTCGATCCATCTCTTGTTCACACATACAAGTACTCTCAAGAAAGCAAGAAGGAGAAGGAAAACATTCAATCATTCATTCATCCTCAAGCATTCATCCACCTTCAAGCATTCAAGATCCCATTCATCAAGGAGATCCATTAGTAGCCATTGAAGGATTCAAGCTCTATGGAGCCCTCTTGTTGAAGAATTCTTCATCCATGTTCATCCAATCCTCTTTCTAATCCAAGATCTATTCAAGATTGGTGTTGAAGATCTAATGCCATTGATTTAAGACATCTTACATACAATTCTACATTCATTTGGAGCATCCCTACTTGTGGATTCAAGTATTCAAATCCTCCACAAAGATTTCAACATAAGCAAGGTGAATAGTTCCATTTACTTTGTTTATATATTGCAATTTCAATTACATTTCAAGGTTGATTCCAAACTGGGGTTTGACCAAGAAAAACCCCCCATCCAAATAACAAAAACCATTTTTCTTGCAGGTATAGGTACAAGACAGTGAATTGCAATTGAGATCTAGATACCCTTTTCGGTGAACTTCCGAGATCCGTGAACAAAATTTCCGTCGGAGCTATTTCGGGTCAAGGTCAACCTTCAGTGAGGGGTAAGATTGTGCCCTAGGGTAAGATTGTTCCCCGATATTTGGGTCAAGGTCAACCTCCCTCAAAAAGACAAAAAGTTTTATGTGTTTTCTCTGTCTCGACATTTCAAGTCCGGAGCAGGTTGCAGAATTTCTTGAAACTGTGCACAAACATCATAAATCAGAATTTTCTAGATTTTCCCTATTTTGAGGTTAGTATTTGTCTTCTATTCATTTAATATTTCAAGCACATATTTTCTATAAGTGTAAGATCTTCCCCTTCTTCCCCTTTCTTCATATTCTCCATAGTTTGATTCATTCATGTATTGATCACTTCTTTGTGATTAATCAATTTTGGATCTCTCCTTTTGGGAATTTGGATTAGGGATAGATCCTATATTTCCCCCATCCTCACATAGATATAATATATGTTGTAAAGGATAAAGATAGATACACATACATTTTTACCCCTTTACATTTTGGTGAACCCAACATGCTTACCCACTTTTCTTTTGTGGAATTAGATGCCCTATTGTGTTTGTGGTGTTAGATTTCCCTTTATATCTTTTTTGTGTTAGATTTTCCTTTTATGTTAAATCTTACATTAGATTTCTTGCATTTATATTTCAAAAATACAAAAAAAATTGAAAATCTCTTTAAAATACAAAAATATTAATTTTTTCATGTTTTATGTTTTCTTAGTTTAGTTCATTTACATTACATTGGTATATGAGCTTTACTACCTCTAGTCCTACTTATAACATTCTGGTTAGAAGAAGTCATAGACTCATGGGTGCCTTCCTGAATCTTCCTCTCCTTTCCTTAGGATCCTGGATGACAATTTGATTATTCATGATTCTAATCCTATTATGGAGCAAAAATCTTCTCACTCATCTCATGATGAGGATGATGTTTTAAGAGTTCCTCCTAAACAAGTCCAAAAACTCTCAAATGAACTTGATAAAATGGGTAATTGGCTTATTCAAGAAAACCATAATCAAGATTCTATTCAAGCTATTGAGGCTCTTAAGAAAGTTCTTCATGATAGTGATCAAGGTGTTAATCTCTTGTGTGGTATTACTCATCTCGTGCATTCAAATGTTAAACCTTTGGCCCAAGAAGCTCAAGATTTAGGGTTGATTCCTCTGGTTACTAGTGTCGAACCTTCTTTTGTTCCTTTATCTATTATTCCTACCTATACTCCTTCTTTGGTCACTGTGATGGTTCCCTCTATTCCTATGAGTGTTCCTCCTGTATCTCTTCCTACATCACAACCTTCTTACCATAATGTTCCTTTTACTTATTCCAATCCCCTTCCAACTATAGTTCCAAGTGTTCATTCAGTTGTGTCTTCCATTCCTGCAACTTCATACACTTTACATAGTGTTTCTGTTAGAAAGTAAAGTCCACCAAGATAACTGAGAGGGGGGGGGGTGAATCAGTTATCTGATAATTATAACTTTTATCAACTTTAATATATTTTAACCATGTAAGAAATATAATTACCAACCATAGAAAGATATTCATACACAATAACACAATGACACAAGATATGTTGACTAGGGAACCTCTTGATCAAACAGTAAACCCCGGTGGGAATGATGCCCACAAAAGATGCACTAATATGAATATTCCTTATGAAAGGATGGAATATATTAGGAGTCTTATGAAATATATTCAGTACATATGAATCCCTGTTAGGAGATTTTGAATCCCTGCTAAAAGATTCTAACTCTGTTAGGAGTTATGGAAGACAAAAGGACCCACTGCCCAAAAAGCTTCAATGGAAAGATCACTGAAAAAACTGTCCAAATGATCTCTAGATTATTCAATATAATAATATCAAATCATTACTGAACTCAACAATATGTTACCTCTTCTCTGACTGTGCCAAACTGCACTCACTGCTACACCATATCTCAATTTTAGATCTTTGTACCTCGCATGTCTTCCTTCACAAATTCACTTTCACAACTTCATTCACTTCATAAATACATTCATATCCACATACCAACAAGAAAAAATATTCCTTCCTTTATACCACACTCAAGTAATTACAAATGATTCGGCATCCAATTACAAAATAATAGTTTCCACATGTTACATCAAAATAACACAGAACTATCAGCTTCCAATTAGAATAATTCTTCACTCGCATGACCTTGAATTTTTTGCTATCATCCATGTCACTATCAACATGTCTTAAACTTCTCTTTAACTACACAAAGCTATACTCCATCATGATTAGGAGATATCATCTGATTTCCACAAACCGCTACTCAGGAACACTGCCTGAATACTGCTTCCACCAAAATGCTCATATCTTTCATGAATAAATGAATTATTGTCTGTGCTCTTAACCATGAACATATAACATATCAAAGAGTAAATCCTCAACATTTCATAGCTTGATCTGCAATATCCCACGTGCACTAATCAAAACACTGTCTTCTCCTTTGCTAATCTCCAGTAGATCACTGTGTTGACATCAATGACAATCACAGTCATGAATGCAACAAAAAATGCTACAAAATGGATTCCAATACTCCCATAGGATATATTTAGCATTCATTCCTAACAATCTCCCCCATTTGAATTGATGGCAACATAGATGAAAAACATCCAATGTTCCATAAATCCAATACTACAATTCTGCTGCTCTTCAACAAATATTTTCAAATCCTCTTCATCAATAAAATATTTCTTTGTTTTCCTATTCAGTTCTCTCAAACATATGGTACAAATGGTTTTTCATGTAAACTTCTCCCCCATTGACATCAATGACATAAATTTCATCATTATGTCAACAACAACTCTAATGTCAAAAGACACTATTCAGAAAATACATTCACTAGAGTCCTCATGACTCAGCTCAGATACACATACTCCCCCATAGAGGAGGTACCAACATCCAATCTAGAAGAAAGATAAGGCTCATATACCACTGGATGGATGCAACCAATTTTCATCACTTCTCAAAAGTAGGCTGGGGCATAACCTCAAGCATACCTCTCAAATACTCAAATGTATCCTTAGGCAAAGGCTTTGTAAATATGTCTGCAATCTACTCCTTTGTTCTTATGTACTCAAGTCTGACTTCTTTCTCAACAAATTTCTCTCTTACTACATGAACCTTTATCTCTATATGCTTTGTCTTAGAATGTAATATAGGGTTCTTAGACATACTAACTGTGCTGGTGTTATCACAATGTCTAACAATAGGTTCAAAAAACTTTATTCCAATATCCTTTAGCATCTGCTTCACCCAAATTATTTGGTTGCAATTGTTTGCTACTACTACATATTTTTCTTCTGCTATGCTTTGTGAAATACAATTCTACTTCTTGCTTAGCCAAGAAACCAATCTTCCTCCAAGGAAAAATGCTCCACCGCTGGTGCTCTTTTTATCATCAACACTGCCTCCCCAATCAGCATCTATATATGCACATAGGGTAAAATCATCATATTTTTCATACCACAATCCATAGTCCATTGTGCCTCTTAAATATCTCAGTATCCTCTTTATTGCTACATAATGTGATTCTCTAGGTTCAGCTTGAAATCTTGCTACAATTCCAACTGAATGTGCTATATCAGGTCTTGTATCTATCAAGTATTGCAATCCTCCATTAATCATAGTTTTGTACTTCTTCTGTTCAATTGTAGGAGTCTCATCTGTGCTAGATAATTTATGTCTAGTTACCGTAGGTGTTCCAACTAGTTTACAGTTCTCCATTCCAAATCTCTTTAACAAATCATTCAAGTACTTTGTCTGGCTTACAAAGATACCATCACTGTTCTTTGTTATCTGTAATCCCAAAAAGTATTTCATTTCACCGATCATACTCATTTCAAATTTAGTTTTCATTTCATCAGCAAATTTATCACTAGCTTCATCATCTCCTACAAAAATAATGTCATCAACAAAAATAACTATAATTAACAAATCATTTTCAATTTCTTTTATGTACAAGTTGCTATTAGTTGTTCCTTTTGTAAATCCCAATTTTAACAAATACTTATCCAATCTTGCATACCAAGTTCTAGGTGCTTGCTTTAGTCCATATAACACTTTCTTCAGTTTACATACCATGTCTTGTTCTTGAGTCAAAGGAAAACCTTCAGGCTGCTCAATGTAAACTTCTTCCAATTCTCCATTCAAAAATGTTGACTTCACATCCATCTGATATACTTTGAATTTCTTAAAATTAAAAGCTGCATAGGCCAAAAACATTCTTACTACTTCAATTCTTGCTACTGGTGCAAAAGTTTCCTCATAATCAATTCCTTCTTGCTGTGAGTATCCCTTACATACCAATCTTTCTTTGTTTCTTACTACTTCTCCTTGTTCATTCATCTTGTTTCTAAATACCCATTTAGTTCCAATAACATTCTTATCTTTAGGTCTAGGGACCAATTCCCATGTCTTGTTCATTTTGTATCACAAAAATTGTGACACTTCGGTGAATCCTTGCATGCAAGGAGACTCAATAATGAGTCCTCGCAAACCGACTCATAGCTCTCTATCCGAGTATGTGCAGGGATCAATATCGTGAGGCCCTTAGATTGACCAAGTTACCCATGCAAGTACACATTCGGAAGGAGAGATTCACAGATGAATAGCAAGAATGCTAATCTCTATTGAATTTAATCCATGCATGTAAATGAAAAATAATCTAAATTATGATTGCAATGCATTAAATAAACTAATTTATTCAAATGAAATATATCTATATGCGAATCAAACTAAGATGCAATATTAAGCTATATGCTATTAAACTAAAATGCTTATAAAATCAAACTAATGTGCAATCTCAAATGATAAAGCTCAAGAAAATCTGTAGCATAATAATGATGTGAAAATTTGGGATCCTCAACTGAGAGCGAGAGGGCTCATTTTATAGTAAAATGTGGATTTGAATGCAAATCTAGAAGCAATGTGGGATAAATGGAAAAGAGGAAACAAATGTCATTTTAGCAAGTTTGTAGGAAAATAGAATTCTTTGTATTTTATTTCTTTTATTAATCGATTTGTTTCCTTTTCCATCACAAGATATTTTGAGAAGATATTTTATTTATTTAATTTTAAAAAATAATATCTCTCCTAATTAAATTAAATAATATAATATAATTTAAAGATAAATATTAATGAAATAAAATAAAATCATTTAATTAAAAATGAATTTTAATTAAATAACCTTATTTCATTTAAGGAATATTTATTTCAAATAAATAATATTATTTTATTTATTTAAAAGGGATTTATTTTTCTTAATTAATAAAATTAATGAAATATTCAAACCTCGGGAAGAAATGAAATAATTGAAATGGTTACAATTTGATCAAGAAGTTTGATTTGAATATGTTGCAAAGCATTGATTCAGGGATTGATTTTTGATAATTGAATAAATGGGGCCCAAATTCTAGGTGACCATTTTAGGGTGCATACATTTGCCCCTCTTTGACTAATGTGAGGTCGACCTGGGATCACATGCAGTCAAAGAATGGAATTGAAGTGTGAGATCAATTTGGGATCACAAAATAACCCAGATGTATGTTCGACGGATGGGAACACATTAGGACAAGCATAAGCTAAAGCTGAAAGATGAGACATAGCTGAATCAAGTCCAAAATAGGAGATAAGAATCTCAAGCAAGGTTGCCCCAAGAGAAGCAATTGATAAATTGATAAAGCTGAATCAAGGATTGAAGTTTGGTAGGTACTACCCCCTCGTGATCGAAATTGAAATGAGATAGAGAAGAAATAGTAAATTGAAAAATTTGATCAAATCAAACAAAACATAAGGTTCTTGATGTAAGATGAAAGATATAAGAATCACAGAACTAAGGTAGCTTACCAAGAAAGATTATGCCCCAAGGTTGAATTAGAAGAAAAGAAGTGGGGTGAAAGCGAATGGAAGATAGAAGTTTGGAAGAAATGGAAAGAAATGGAGAGAAGAAAGAGAATTTGCCTCCAGAAAGAAGATGCCCCAAAATCAATCAACTGTTTAAGATAGGGAATTTCGATTGAGATCATGAAAGAAGATAAGGAAATGAAGATCAAATCATGACCACAGTTGACTGAAAGTCCACAAGAAAGATGAAGGAAACCCTCTCAAACTCATAATGCAGCCTAAAAGTGCAAATTGAACGTGAAGTCTAAATAATGCAAGCTACATGAAAATGCAAAGGTGTACTTGCATGGGTAACATAGGTTGTTTTGTGTTCATCATTCATTAGAAAATGTAAGAGAACTTATTTTCATCATTGGGCCATTATTACCGAACATCAGATGATCACACAATCATCACTAGTCACAAATGCAACTATGAAGATATGAATGTGATTGATATCGGATTGGAATGTGGAAAGATTCTAACATGAGCATCAAAGACATAAAGGTCAATATGACTGCAATGTTAGCTTACCCAATTTAATGTAGCAAAACCATGCTCGCATCAAGGCATAAATGCCAGGATGACCATAAGAACAGTTGTGTAAAAATAGTCAAGGATGATACCTTAAATCTCCTAAGTGTGTCAAGGAGACAACAAGAGACACAGAAGAGATTCAAGACAACACCCACAAGTAGAAAGCAAATAAAAACATGCCCCATGCCCCAAGTCTTCTAGCTATGCATCACAAAGAGACTCATTAGATAGGGACACTCAACGAAAATCAATAATAGTTAGCACACAAAGAAAAGATCATGACATATCTCTGTTGCATTTAAAAATTTTAAGTGTGTAAACTAATACTGAGTTCTGAGGATAAGGATCGAATGCTTGCTAGTAGGTAAGATCACATGACCAAACTGGATAAGACCAAAGTGATAAGTGTTGAAAAACACTCAATGTCAGGGGTTGTCTTAAAAAACACAGTTGGGTTGGTGTTGAAAAACACCGTTTGCGAGGTGTCCTAAAGACAAGCATATCCAAGAGACCAAAGCTAACACAACAATGCCCCCTAGACAAAGACAAAGACCAATTCCAAACCAAGGCAACAAGGACAAGGCATCATGGAGAAAGGCTAAGTGTCGAGGATGCATGCTAAGAAATAGGGGTGTGAAGGCCTCAAGTAGTGCCCGTTTCTAGGTGTTCACCACTTGGAAGAATTTTTTCAGGACTTTTTATAATTTTTTTGTATTTTTTGCTACCAAGGCGCCTGTTTTCAGGTTTTCACCAAGGCACTTTTTCTATTTTTATTTTTATTTTTATTTTTTTAATTTTTGATTTTTTTGTATTTTTTTAATATATAATTTTTTTTGGAGATACATCAAAGCGCCTATTGCTAGGTTTTCACTAAGATGATCATTTTTTTAGGACATTTTCTGATTTTTAGAATTTTTTCAGCATCATATATGAATTTTTTTGGTATTTTTTGAGAATATATCAATTTTTTTTTGGATTTTTTTTTTAGGATCAATAAGGTATATACAAAGGATGCCCCCAGACAGAATGGGCATCAATGATAGAACTTCTTCAGGTGCAAAACATTGATAGGCTTAGGGAGCTGCTCCCCCTCTTTAGTAGATAGTAGATAAGCACCTGTACCAAAAGTTGCTGTGATAATGTAGGGTCCAAGCCAATTAGGTTCAAATTTGCCCTTTTGTTCTCTATTTTGTTGGTTCTTAGGATTCTCTCGTAGGACAAGATCTCCTACATGGAATTCTCTAGGGAGAACCTTTTTGTTGAATGCTTTAGACATCCGCTTCTGGTAGACCCTCATATGGTCAAATGATGCTTTATACTTTTCATCCAGAAGTTCCAATTCTTGTAATCTCATGGCGCGATAGTCTTCATCTGTAACTAGACCTTTGAGAGAGACTCTAAGTGACGGAATCTCAACCTCTAAAGGTAACACTGCTTCAGCATCGTATGTGAGGGAAAAAGGAGTAGCCCCAGTTGGAGTATGAATACTTGTTCTATAGGTCCACAAGGCTGAATTTATCTGTAGATGCCAGTCTCTACCATTCTTATGAACTATTCTGTGTAAAATCTTGAGAATGGTTTTATTTGAAGCCTCTACCTGACCATTTCCTTGCGGGAAGTAAATGGAGGACCAATGTTGCTTTATCTTAAATCTTTGGTAGAGTTGTGTAAGGTCCTTGTTTTTTAACTGACCTCCATTGTCAGTGATGATCTCAGATGGTACTCCATATTGACATATGATATGGTTTAAAATGAATAAAGATACTATCTTGCCTGAGGCAACAGAAAGTGGAACAGCCTCTACCCATTTTGTGAAGTAGTCAGTAGCAGTGATAATGAACTTATGTCCACCTGAGGAGTTGGAATCAATCTGCCCAACAAGGTCAAAGGCCCATCACTAAAATGGCCAGTGAGATATAGAAGGAATTAGCTCCCTACCTGGAGCATGTATTAGGTGTCCATGTTTCTGACATTTTTCACAAGACTTTGCAAAAGCTACTGCATCTATCTGCATCATAGGCCAATAGTACCCTACCCTAAGCAACCTTCTAGCCATGGAAAGACCATTAGAATGTCCCCCACATATGCCCTCGTGGATGTCAACTAGCGCTTGATCTGATTCCTCCTTTTCTAAGCACCTAAGAAGTGTTCCATCTAGACCCCTCCTATACAAATCACCAGAGATGAGGGAGTGGTGAGAGGCATTACAGATAAGGTTTATTCTTTCAGATCAGTTAAATGTGTCGTGGATGATGCCATCATGGAGATATGAGTAAATAGCACCATAGTGAGAGGATTCATGATTGACAAGGGTGCAAATGACATGGTTTTCGGGTGAGTCAAATATGGGATGACATAGCTCTTCCACCAGGAATTCATATTTGGACTCATGTTCCTCCAACTGAAGAAGTGAAGCAAAGGTGGCCATAGCATCAGCTGCTTTGTTCTCAGCCCTAGGGATTTGTGAAAAGTGACAAAAATAAAATATCATCTTAATGAATCAACCATTTTTTTTTAAGGTATCAACTTGTCATCTTTTGTTTGGTATTGCTCATTGACTTGATTGACGATCAACCAAGAATCCCCATAGATATGTAGTTCTATGATATTCCACTCTATAGCCATTTTTAGTCCATTTGTTAAAGCCTCATATTCAACTATGTTGTTTGTGCATGGGAAGAGTAACTTGTAAGATTTGGGAATAGTGTACCCATGTGGAGAGACAAACAACACACCAGCTCCAGAACCATTTTGCATGTAGGAACCATCAAAGAATAGTTTCCAGGATTGCTCAGTCATGTACATAAGATGTTCATCTAGGAAATTGACTTGAATAGGCATATTATCTTGAATTGGGAAATTAGCCAGTTGATTTGCAATAGCCTAGCCTTTGATTGCCTTGCACTCAATATACTCTATGTCAAATTAAGAAAGAATCATCATCCATTTGGCAAGTCTACTCATGAGAGAAGCTTTGCCAAGCAAGTATTTGAGAGGATCAATTTTTGCGATGAGGTGTATGGTGTGCGCAAGCATATAGTGTCACAATTTTTGAGAGGCAAACACTACTGCAAGGCAAGCTTTTTCAATGCTAGTATAATTGACCTCATAAGCAACAAGAGTGTGGCTAATATAATATATGGCCCTTTCTTTCCCTTGTTTATCTAATTAAGCCAACAATGCCCCCAGTGAAGATTCAGTAGCTGAGACATACAAAATGAGAGGTTTTCCTGGAATGGGAGGCATTAAAATGCGAGGATTTGCCAATTATTTCTTAATTTGATCCATGCTCTTCTGGTAATCCTCATTCCAGACACACTGAACACCTTTATGCAAATTTTTGTTAAAGGGTTGTGCTCTATCAGGCAATTGTGAAATAAACCTCCTTATGGATTGAAGGCATCCTTGAAGACTCCTCATTTGACTAATATTTTTGGGACGTGGCATGTCTATAATGGCTTGGACCTTTTCAGGGTCCACTTCTATCCCTTTGGCTGAAATGATGAATCCCAATAATTTTCCAGAAGTAACACCAAATGCACACTTTTTTGGGTTTAATCTTAGTTGAAATTGTTCCATGCGATCCATAATTACTTCTAAATCAGCCAGATGTGTTCCTCTTTTCTTAGACTTAGCGAGAGTGTCATCCACATAATCTTCCATATTCTTATGCATCATGTCATGGAAGATGGTTGTCATAGCTCTTTGATAAGTAACTCCTTCATTTTTCAATCCAAATAGCATGAGGTTCCAATAATAAGTACCCCATGCACATGTGAATGCAATTTTTTCCTAATCCTTAGGAGCAATCTTGATCTAATTATACCCAGAAAAACCATCCATCAAGGAATAGATCTCATAGCCCGCCGTCATGTCCACTATCATGTCTATGTTAGGAAGTGGAAAATCATCCTTTGGGCATGCTCTATTAAGATCTCTAAAATCTATGCAGATTCAGATGGATTTATCATGTTTAGAAATAGGTACAATGTTGGAAATCCAATTAGCATAGTCTATGGCTCTAATGAATCCTGCACCAAGGAGCTTTTCTAATTCAACTTTCACTAAAAGAGCTATATGAGGATGCATTTTTCTCAACTTTTGTTTGACTGGTTTCACACTTGGAGCTATGGACAAATGATGCATAATGAGATTAGTGTCCAACCCTGGCATGTCTGAATATGTCCATGCAAAATTAATTTTCTTCTTTTGGAGGAATTTAGTGTAGGCTTTCTTTTCTTGAGGTGATAAAGATTTAGCCAAGTGTATAATTTTTGGAGCCTCTTCTATTCCCAAATTAACAGCTTCTTTTGGTTCAACCAATACTGATGATCTATCCTGAAAATAGCTTGGGAGACTATCAAGTACCTCATCCGTAGGTGCCTCAAAGAGGTTTTCACCTTTGGATACATCTTTTATTTTTACTTTTTTTGGTTCTGACACCGCCACACAGTGGTTTTTGCCATCAGAACTCTTATTCTTTTTTTCTTTTCTTTTTATCTTGTGACTAAGGTACTTGATGTCAGGTTCTATCATATTGGTAGCTGGTTCACTGGTGGAAGAGACTACAGGTTCAATGGCATTCAGATAGCAAGTGATCTCATAGTCATTGTGAAATGTCAAGAGTTGAGGCTCTTGATAATGTTGAGACCAATCAATAAGGTTGGGGTCAATAAGGGGTAGGTTAATGACTGGTTCAATATTAAGGATATAGGTGATGTCATCTCTAACCGCAAAATTGGAGTCTGTCAAGCATCCCTCTAAGGTGTCTAAATCAAAATTTATCCTATCAAGTGAAGAATCATCTACTAATGTGACACATGAGTTCCAATCTTCTAATCTGACACATGACTCATCAGCTACATCAGGTTGAGAACTATAAGCGTGGACAACATCCATATCCAAGTCAAGTATTATGTCTGAGGGTGAATCCCATTCAAACTCATGAGAGTCTATTTCTGAATTATTGTTGGGGCCTTGTGATGTAGAAGTCTCAAGATTTGGAAGAATTTCCTCTCCTCTAGCAATTTTCTCAATCACAAAATTATTTGAATTATCACCATCCATTGCAGCTGGGATGGAGACACTATCCATAGTCAATCTTGCATTCATATAGTCACTATCTATCGTAGCTAGGATAGGAGGACTATCAATTGTTAAATCTCTGGAATCTCCCCAAAGGAGATTTGTTGAATGTACCCAATCATCTATCATGTCTTGTTGATTTGTCAAATCTGGTACATATTCTATGTCATCTTCACTATCCTGCCTATTAGGAATGGGGACAATTCATTTGTTATTCTTCATAAAGCCTAGGCCAACCGGTTTCTTAGACTTACGTCCAAAAAGATCATGATTAAGTGGTTCGGCTCTAGCATCTAACTTGTGACTAAGAGGGCCATATCCTGAATAACCCATCTTCTTGACAAAAGTATATCCTCTCCCATAGGAGTTAGGAGAGGGGGAGAAATTTTCATTATGCTGGTACTTCTCCTCTTTGTATATCCAATCTCGAATAGCTACTTCCTCTTTTTCATCTTGTATTGGTACTGAGGATTCCACAAACTTGTCAAATAGTGTCATTGCTGAAGAAGATGGTTTCATTTCTTGTGAAGGCTTTCCATAGGACCTAGGGGAAATAGGCATCTTTGCAAAAGAGTCAAGTTGATACCCCCCCATGCCAAGGTCTACTAATTTAAACTTGTCTTGACAGTTTGTTAAAGTTGCTTGATAATCCTCTGCTTCTTGATTAAGAGGGACATGAACATTAGCTAAGATTGAATTAACTGATAAAGTGCTATCCCCTGGTATGCAAATTTCTACTCCATTGTAGGGGAAATTAACACACTAGTGGTAGGTAGATGGCACTACCTACATGTCATGAATCCATGGTCTACCCAGTAAAATGTTGTATGCAAGGGGTCCAGTATCAACAATTTGAAACAAGATCTTTTTCAACTGGGCCAATCCTGACAGGAAGGATGGCCAACCCCTTAGAACTTCATTCTGCCTCATCATAGGCCTTTATAGTGATCTTCTTTTTAGTGTCGATCACCTCCTCTGAATAGCCCAAAGTTTTTAACAAACTTAAAGTACAAATATTTAGCCCAGCACCCCCATCTATCAACACGTGCCTGACACGGGTTTTATGAATCATTACTTCAATGTGAAGGGCAAGATTGTGTGGATGGTTTAAGGATTTGTCATCATCTTCTGAGAAAGAGAGGTAATGTGGGCTAGTAATGTGATTCACCATGCCTTGGAATTGGTCTATATCAATGTTGTTGGGGACATTTTCTATGCGCAAAGTGTCCTCAAGGATCTGTTTATGTCTAGGGGACAACTCTAGAAGCTCCAAGATTGATATATGTGCTAGAGTTTTCTGTAACTGATCTACAAGATTGTAGTTTGATTTGGGAGCAGTGGCAGACTTGGTGACATTCTTGGATTCCAATTTCTTGGGTTTTTTGGATGGACCTAAACTAGGACCTCTAAGAACAATAGGGCCTTGACTCCTGGTAACAGCATTAAGGGCTTGAGAAGATAACCTAGAATGAGGACCACTCAGCACCACAACAGGTTCTTTGTCAAAGATAGGGGGAGAGTCATAACCATGTGGGTCCTTACTCCTCATCATCTTAACACTTGGCTCCACAACTTCAAGCATGTTTACCACATTTTTTGCCACTCTGTAAGTGTAGTTGATTGCAACCTTGCCATCCTTTGGTTTAGAGGTTTCCCCCTTGTCATACTTAGGCAATGGCTCTTTAAATGCTTTGTGATCAGCATTGGTGTTTAGTCCATCCACCTTAAGCTTTCCATTCTCAATGAGATCTTGGATAATGTGCTTGAGTTTCCAACAATTCTCAATGGTATGCCCAATGCCATTATGAAATGTGCAGAAAGCCTTCTCATCCCACCAATGTGGCTTAATGTTAGGGATGTAATGTTTTGCAGGATCCTGAGGATGTGCCAAGTTGTTAGCAATGAGAGTTTTGAGAAAATCCTCATATGAGTCACCCAATTTGGTAAATTTTTGCTTCTCCTTTTTGGTCCTCTCGGGATATCTTGGTTTGCTCTCTTGTTGAGGAGGTGCATTGAGCTTCATAGCTTGAACTCCACTGGATAAATGAAGGACACCTTGACCTTTAGGTTGAGGAGAGTCTACAACTCCGTCATTGACAACTTGTTTGTTCTTGTTCCAATTGTTGTTCTTCCCTTTATCCTTGTTGTTGTGTTGACCATTGTTGCCATTGTTGCTATGTTTGGTCAAAATGCCTTGTTCTTTTAGAACATCCTCAATGTGGCATGCAGTTTCAATCATGGTATCAAAGGAATTGAAGACTATCTTTTTGATCTCATATCTCATTTCAGGCACCAAGTTACTAACAAGTATGTCAATCTTTTCATCCTCATGGATCATCCTAGGATACCGAGAGCACTGTCTCCTCCACCTTTGCAAGAAGGTAACAAATGGTTCCCCCTGATTTTGTTTCAAGTTGCATAGGTCCAACATAGTAACAGATCTTGACAAATTATATGCAAAGTGTTGAACGAATCTATGAACAAGTTCTCTAAAATTCTTGATAGGGGGAGTGATATTGGTAAACCATTCCATTGCTTGTCCTTTAAGACTTCTAGGGAACAACCTCATCGAATAGGAGTCATCCTGATGAAATTCAAAGCTCATAGTATAAAACTGGTGCACATGGTCGTGTGGATCACCACTGCCATCATATTTATCATATTGAGGGAATTCCACCCTCCTTGGAAAATCCTTCGTAGTCACACTCTTGTCAAATGGATTAGGACAAATTGAGTCTAGTGAGAATGAGCTCTTAGGTTGCATCATTTTCTCCATCATTTTCTTCATTTGGCGGATTTCTTCCTCTTGAGAGGGATTTTTCTTTTTTATTTTGTTGTCCACATCAAAATTATAAGGGACTCTAGCACCCTTGTTGATTAGACTTTCCAAGAATTTATCTTTGTTTTGTTCCAAATACCTATCCACATACTGTTGGAAGATAGGCTCTTGTTGCATTCACATAAAGTCTTGAGTATCAAGGTCATAATGTGAGCTACCACCTCCATGTTGGGAACCATGATGTACATGTTGGGAGTGTGGTCTTGAGTTTCTGGGAGGGGTTTGCATCCTATAGTGAGCATACTGAGAGGCCCTTCTTCCTCTAGGACTAGGAGATCTAGAAGGGGTTCTTGACCACCTTCTACTTCTTGATGTTCTAGAAGGGGTGGAGGGAGGAGAATTATTTCCACTGTTAGCACCCCTGTTGTTGAATTGAGTGTTTAATTGTTGGGCTAACAGCCTATCTTGCTCCTCTTGGAATGCTTTTCTCTCTATATCCAACAAGGCTCATTGTTCCTCTTCTAGAAGCCTAAGTTTTTCTTCTTTTGTAGCTCGTTCATTTTTTGCAACCTATTTTTCCCACTCAATTCTTTTTAGCCTCTCACTTGTATGCCTTGAGGTTGTTCAAAGTGGAGAGTTTGGTCTTGAATGTTTGTACAAATCATTGGTATACGTTGCATTGACTGAGCATCACCAGGTTCATTGTCTTGGTCTTCATTTTGTGACCATTGTTCTAGGTGAGCTTGTCTCTCATGCCTTTTGGTTCTTTGATGTGCATCTAGGTACCTAGTGCTGATGGGGGGTGAACTAGGTTAAGCATCATGAGAGGAATTACCAAACAAAATCTTATCTCTATGTCTTTCATAGATATCATCAAGGGTTTGATCCATAGCTTCCCTCTCCTGCCGAGTCATGGTATAACTCATATCCATATCTAAGTGGGAAGGTGTTGAGGGGGTACTCAAATCACTAAAATGGCTCTTTGGGTCAAACCAGGTTTCAGACTTACTCCTAGGTGACTAGTCAAATATTGGTTCCTTTTCCTTTCTCTTTTGACGAGTCTAAACTGGGGGTAGTTGGTTGAAGACTATCTGAGGTCACTTTCCTTGGCTCACTTGGTATCTTGTTGTTACTGACATGAAAAGGAGAGTTTAGGCAAACAGACAATTCTAGGAAACGTCAATATCAGACTAGGATAGTAAAAGTTTTCTCTTGTCTAGGAGAAATGGTGAAATAGAACTATTGCAAATAGGTGCAAACCAACACTGCCACAGAGGTGCTCAATTCTTGGGTGAATACCCTAGCACATATGGATCAAGAGGATGAATTACACAAAGTATAATGAGTTTGAATTGTATGAAAATGGGTGGACGAAGAGATTACTAGCACTCTCCAAGTGTGTTATCAAATAGTCTAAAAAATTATCTATTTGATAGGAATAGTTCCTGATTTTCCAATCTCAAGAAAAATCACTTATGAAATCAAGGATCACTAAGTCAAAAGGTCAAGGACACAAGAACCCTAAATACATAACAGGTCTCTAGAACTAGGACAAGTCACCTAATCGAAGAACTCAGTATTTTAGTCCGTTGTTCATTTTCAAAGATCAAGCAAGTATATCAACAGATTTGTATCAAGCACATAAGACAGCAATCAGGGAGTTCAAGCAAGCAACTGTCTTCAAATAATGAGCAAGGGGAAAAGCAACCTTGCACGTGAACAAGAATAGTGACTTAGTATGCTACTCCTTAAAGATGCTACTTGTGTATGTTCTTGAAGATGTTTTAGCAAGTACTCAAAACACAACAACATCCTAGCAAGCTATCTAGAAGGATATACATGGCTTTTCTAAAGGGTTTCCTCGATATACGCAAGGTACGTGAGGCCCAAATCCATAGATGAGAAGAATCATAAATCACACATCCGGGGGGAGACGGTAACCCAAATCTCCTCCTTCACTTCTCAAAGGTATAAAGTTCTTTGAGGCTTAGCCAAGAGTGAAATCTAACTCATTCCCAAGAGAGGTGTCTTTGGATTCATCTCCCAATATTTATACTCCGCCGGAACATGGGAGTTAAGGTCGTCCCTTGAGGTGATGAAATCCCCAAGTAGGCCTTCTAAAAATGAAAAAGTAAATAATTCTCTATCAAAAAGTATTGGAAAGCACTAAAGGTGGAACACTTAATGCTTAGAGAAAATATGAGGTGAGTCCACAAGGTGGAACACTTAACACCTGACACAAGCTACAAATGAGTCCACAACCTAGAAAACAAGTGAGTTTCAGAAAGCACAAAAAGGTTGCCTAGTGGAACAATTAACGCTTCTTTCCTGTAGACCCCTCCCCTTTAATGTGGCCCTGACCTTGCAACCACGGGGTGGAACGAGGGGCCGGCAGATTAGCGAGTCCAATAACCCAAGATAGCAATCTAGATCAATCACAAGTAATCTAAGATTGCTAATCAATATTATTGATATTTTAAACCAAGAATTACTTAATGTTAAAAGACACACATGCACTTAAACACAAACTTCTATGAAAGCAAATCTATGTTTGTTTATTTCTCATTAAGAACATAAAAAAAAAATGTGTTCTAAGAAAGCGTGTAACACTCAAGCCAAACACGAGAGCTTAATTTTTATGCCCAAATGAAATGTTATAGGGATTTTGAGAATGTACCTTAAGTCCAAAGATCTACAATCCAAAATTTAGCACCTGCAAATTCCCATATAAAAAGAAAAAAAAAAAATTAGTTTCTTAGAAAAGAAAAATCACCATAAATAAAAAAAATCTATTTTAAATTAAAAAAATTTAACACAAATGTTAACCTATAAAATCTAGTTAAAGAAAACAAGAACTAATCTAAAATCTAATCTAATCTAATCTAAAATCTAATCTAAAAAAAAAGATAAAACCAATCTAAATTAAAACTAATCTAATTAACAAAATTAATTAACTAAATTAGTGATTCAAATAAATTAACACTAAATTATAGTAATCTAAAAAACTAAAAACTAAACTAAGATTAAATACTAAACTAAACTAAAAACTAAAAACTAAAAATTAAACTAAAAAACTAAACTAAATTAGTATTACTATGCACAACACCCGAGTCAATTTAATGCACAAGATATGTGAGAATCTAACAATAAATCAGAGAGTAAGCAGTGCCTTGGTCTATGCCACTCCCTGTGCTTTGAAAGCCATGACAAAAATTAAATATTTTAGCAAACACTATTGTCATCAGGAAATGAAACAGCAACAAACATAATTACCCACAACTGCGATTATTCTTTCCACAACTTCTATATTATAAAATAATATAAAGTCAGTGAACAAATATTTCCAGAACTAAATTAATGAATTATCCCAGCCAACGAAAGGACACGGCACTTCAAAAGAAGAATGATGCAAATAGGACAAATGAAGCAACTAGGTTAAAAGAACTCTGGAAAATTGATACGGGTTCTTCTCACCAAACCCAATATGTATCCATGGTGGCCTGTGCATTTGAATCATATGGTAAAGGACGTTATGCACAGGAATCAGCTTCAATCTAGGCTCAGAAAGATAAAGAGGTTCGGGATGCTGCCGAAAAGGAGAAACAGGCTTACAAAGCTGTAGTAACTCTCAATGAGATGCATGTATCTTATGAATAAGATAAGGGTAGCAGGCATTTGCACCGATCGGGCTCCCAACTGTTCAAAGACAATGATATTAGATGCTAAAGAACTCAAATGTTCCGCTGCAAATTGTATTCGATATATACATTGTGTAAAGTCATTAGATACTTATTGATCTCTAACACAACAGTCCACAGGAGAGTTACTGCAATAAATCAAGTGTTGCAAGACTTAATTGAGGGATGAATGATCCAAATGGTGTATGCGCACTAAAGATAAAGAGAGAGTCTTAGTTCTTGCCACCACTAATAGACCATTTGATCTTGATGAAGCTGTGATTCGAAGATTTCCTTGGAGGTTAATGGTAAACTTACCAGCTGTGCCAAACAGGGTCAAAATCTTGAAGGTGATACTCGCAAAAGAGGAATTGGCACCGGATGTTGATTTGGATGCAGTTGTAAATATGACAGAGGGATCTAGTGCTTGTAGAGAAGTTGGGATTTGAGCCAGACACAACACAATGTAGTACTCAGCTACCTTCAAGCACAATGAAGAGTAGTGGATATGTATTTGCTGATAAAATTGCAGATGGTATGACAGTGCAAATTCAAACGGTGAATGTTAAGCTGGAAATAACCAGTCCTGTAATACTATTAATGATTGTCAATGCATCATCATTTTGCTACTCCAATCAAAATAGATTAACCAAATAGTCAACCTGATTCCATAAACACTTAAACATTCTTCAAATCAAAACCAGTTATATCAGTAAACTTCTAAACGTCAAATAAAACATTAAGCTCTTAAAATGAGATTGTTATTATTTGAAATCGAATTGCATACATTATAACAGAGAACAGAGTACGGTGGGTGCCAAAATGTATCACAAAAATTGTGACACTTCTGTGAATCCTTGCATGCAAGGAGACTCAATAATGAGTCCTCGCAAACTGACTCACAGCTCTCTATCCGAGTATGTGCAGGGATCAATATCGTGAGGCCCTTAGATTGACCAAGTTACCCATGCAAGTACACATTCGAAACAAGTGATTCATAGATGAATAGCAAGAATGCTAATCTCTATTGAATCTAATCCATGCATGTAAATGAAAACTAATCTAAATATAATTGCAATGCATTAAATAAACTAATTTATTCAAATGAAATATATCTATATGCGAATCAAACTAAGATGCAATATTAAGCTATATGCTATTAAACTAAAATGCTTATAAAATCAAACTAATGTGCAATCTCAAATGATAAAGCTCAAGAAAATCTGTAGCATAATAATGATGTGAAAATTTGGGATCCTCAACTGAGAGCGAGAGGGCTCATTTTATAGTAAAATGTGGATTTGAATGCAAATCTAGAAGCAATGTGGGATAAATGGAAAAGAGGAAACAAATGTCATTTTAGCAAGTTTGTAGTAAAATAGAATTCTTTTTATTTTATTTCTTTTATTAATCGATTTGTTTCCTTTTCCATCACAAGATATTTTGAGAAGATATTTTATTTATTTAATTTAAAAAAATAATCTCTCATAATTAAATAAAATAAAATAATATAATTTAAAGATAAATATTAATGAAATAAAATAAAACCATTTAATTAAAAATGAATTTTAATTAAATAACCTTATTTCATTTAAGGAATATTTATTTCAAATAAATAATATTATTTTATTTATTTAAAAGGGATTTATTTTTCTTAATTAATAAAATTAATGAAATATTCAAACCTCGGGAAGAAATGAAATAATTGAAATGGTTACAATTTGATCAAGAAGTTTGATTCGAATATGTTGCAAAGCATTGATTCAGGGATTGATTTTTGATAATTGAATAAATGGGGCCCAAATTCTAGGCGACCATTTTAGGGTGCATACACTTTTCAATCTGATCTAGTTCTTCTTTCATAGCTTTAATCCAATGTTCATCTTCACAAACTTCACTAGTAGATTTAGGTTCAATTTGAGAAATCAAATATAACTATTCTTGTACCTTATTTCGAGTTAGAACTCTTCTGTCTATGCTTCCAATAATCTACTCAACATGATGATTCCTTGATAAGTTCCTGTTAGGTGTCACTGTCTCAGATCTCACTTCAAGTGTCTGTTCTTCAATGATTTCATTGTGGCTTTCATTCAACAAGTCACTGTCCACTTCATAGAATAATTCACTAGTTTCAATATTAGGTTTAGGATGAGTTCCTTCATCAGATTCATAATCAAGCATTCTTTCCTGAATTTTGAACTTTTCATCAACTTTAACATTTGTGCTTTCAACAATAGTCTTAGTTCTCTTGTTATAACATCTATAAGCTTTGCTCTTCAAAGAATATCCAAGAAATATACCTTCATCACTTCTAGGCTCAAACTTTCCAATATCATCATCTCTCTTTATATAACATTTGCTTCCAAAAATTCTAAAATACTTAACAGAGGGTGCATGTCCAAACCATAATTCATAGGGT
Organism: Chamaecyparis obtusa; assembly: GCA_027943335.1. NCBI lineage: Eukaryota > Viridiplantae > Streptophyta > Pinopsida > Cupressales > Cupressaceae > Chamaecyparis > Chamaecyparis obtusa. Next base: position 111,746 of record BSBK01003519.1, on the reverse strand, counting down.
GTCTTGTCTATGTCTGCTCTTATTTGTACTCTATTCATTGGATAAACTATTGTGTTCACTACTTCTCTCCAAAATATCTTCACCAAATCATTCTCAAATAACATAGCTCTTGCTACTTCAGTCACTGATCTATTTCTTCTTTCTGCAATACCATTTTGTTCAGGTGTTCTAGGGGCTGGAAACTGTCTCTTAATACTATTCACTTCACAAAAGGTGTTAAAATCTCTAGAAGTAAATTCTCCACCTCTATCAAATCTCAAACATTTAATTTTCATTCCAGATTCATTCTCAACTTTATTCTTAATGATCTTAAACTTATCAAATGCTTTAGACTTTTCTTTAAGAAATGCAATCCACATCATTCTTGTAAAATCATCAACAAGAATCATAAAATACCTTTCTCCATAGAATCCTCTAGTCCTTGTAGGACCGCTCAAATCTGTATGAACAATCTCCAACTTCTCTGTAGATGTAAACTTCTTACTAGGAAATGAACTTCTCTTCTGTTTCGCCATCACACGTTCCTTGCAAATCATGTTAGTAGGATTCATAATTTTAGGCAAATCTCTTACTGCAAGTGTAGTACTTATTTTTACAATTTTATCAAAATTTATATGACAAAATATTTTGTGCCATAACCAACATTCATCAATCTTAGTAATCAAACATGTAATCTTAGTAGGATTCAACTGAAATACATTACCTCTGGTTCTAGATCCAATTCCAATCAAATTTCCATCTTTCTCTTTTATCACACAAGTTTTCTCAGTAAACCAAACTTGATATCCCTTATCAACTAATCGTCCAACACTCAAAAGATTATGTTTCAAACCATCCACAAAGTAGACATCATCAGTATTAGTCTTTCCATCAAGATTAATAGATCCTATACCTTTAATCAAACAAGGTGCTTTATTTCCAACTCTAACAACTCCTCCATCATAATTGTTAAACTTTATGAACTTTTTCATGTCTCCAGTCATATGATGTGAACAACCACTATCTATAATCCAATCAGATTTCTTTTCAACTTGAGAAACTAAGGTTTTTTCTTTTTTAACATCTTTTTCAGGATATTCTTCTTTAATTGCTACAAATCCTATGTCATCATTATTCTCAGTATCACTTTCACTTAAAGTTCTCTCTATACTAGCTTAAGGATCTTCATCATTAGCATAATAACATTCCTTAGATCTTCTAGGCTTAAAATTGTTTCTATACTTTTTAACTCTCTTAGGACATTTAGATGCAAAATGACCATATTCTTGACAAGTCCAACATTTAAAAATTTTCTTACCGGCTGGTTCTCTCTTCACAAGTAAGGCAATACCTTCTTCAATCTTCCTATATTTTTCATTTCTAGATCTACTGCTGCCAGCATAATCTCTGCTCACACTGATGCTTCTTGACAAAGTAGGGTGAACACTAAGTGCACTGAATGTTGTCTCCATTCTAGGAAAATCTCCTGATAACCACAGGTTCATTTCTGCTGCTTCCAATCTTCCAAGAAGAGTCTCTCTTGTAAATTTCAAAGTACAAGGTATAACTTGTTCAATCATCTATGTTGTCTGCTTAAACACCGGAGTCAATGTCCTCAAAATTTTCCATATAACTTCATTTTCTATCTTTGTTCCTCCACAAGATTTTATGCCTGCAACAATTTATAACATTCTACCAATATAGCTTCTAACAGATTCATCTTCCATCATTCTCATATCTTCAAATGCACATATCCAATTATGTAATCTAACTTTCTTTGCATGTTTATCACCTTTAAAAGTAGAGTGTAAAGGTTTCCAAATTTCATGAGATGTTTTCAAATATTTTACCTGACTATACTAATTCTCTGGAAGGGCTATCAAAAGTGCTTCTCTGGCAAGTGTGTTACACATGAATAGATCTCTCTCATCATTAGAACATGTTTCAATATTATCCTCATCAATGATAGTCTTCTCATTCTTTGTATTCAACCAATAACCTAGTCCTAAACACAATAGATGTGTCTTCATCTTTTCTTTCCAGCTATCAAAATTCACTCCATCAAACTTAGGGCTTTCTTTCTTGAAATTTTCCATGGATATCCTTAAGCTGTTAAACTTTTCTTTCAAGGACCTGTTTCTCTGATACCAATTGTTAGAAAGTAAATTCCACCAAGATAACTAAGAGGGGGGGTGAATCAGTTATCTAATAATTATAACTTTTATCAACTTCAATAGATTTTAACCATGTAAGCAATATAATTACCAACCATAGAAAGATATTCATACACAATAACACAATGACACAAGATATGTTAACTAGGGAACCTCTTGATCAAAGAGTAAACCCCAGTGGGAATGATGCCAACAAAAGATGCACTAATATGAATATCCTTGTGAAAGGATGGACTTTGTTAGGAACCTTATGAAATACATTCAGTACATATGAATCCTTGTTAGGATATTTTGAATCCCTGCTAAAAGATTCTAACTCTGTTAGGAGTTATGGAAGACAAAAGGACCCATTGCCCAAATAGCTTCAATGGCAAGATCATTGAACACACTATCAAACTGATCTCTATATTAATCAATAGAATAATATCAAATCATTACTAATCTCAACAATATGTTACCTCTTCTCTGACTGTGCCAAACCACACTCACTGCTACACCAGATCTCAATTTCAGATCTTTGTACCTTGCATGTCTTCCTTCACAAATTCGCTTTCACAACTTCATTCAATTCATCAATACATTCATATCCACATACCAACAAGGAAAAAAAATCCTTCCTTTATACCACACTGAAGTAATTACAAATGAGTTGACATCCAATTACAAAATAAAATTTTCCACACATTACATCAAAATTACACAAAATTGTCAGCTTCCAATTAGAATAATTCTTCACTAGCGTGACCTCAAAATTTGCAATGTCATCCACATCACTATCAACATGTCTTCAACTTCTCTTTAACTGTGAAAATCCAGATTCCATCCCGATTAGGAGATATCATCTGATTTCCATAAACCACTACTCAGGAACACTACTTGAATACTGCTTCCACCAAAATGCTCATAACTTCCATGAATAAATGAATTACTATCTGTGCTCTTAACCATGAACATATAACATATCAAAGAGTAAATCCTCAACATTGCATAGCTTGATCTACAATATCCCACATGTGCTAATCAAAACATTGTCTATTCCTCTGCTAATCTCCAGTAGATCACTGTGTTGACATCAATGACAATCATAGTCATGAATGAAACAAAAACTACTATAGAATGGCTACCAATACTCCCATAGGATATATTTAGCATTCATTCCTAACAGTTTCTAATGTTGGTATTCCTCCTATTTCCTCTAATGATTCAACAATCATCAGTTTGTCTCAAACTATGCCATCTTTACAACAACAACTTGCATCCTTGACTGAAAACAAGTTTAGCATTCCTACATGTGACATGGGACACTAGTACATTTTGCACCATTTTTTAACTCAATATTGGTCGAAGTTTCTACCCAACATGGTCAAATAGTCAACCAACTAGTTCATCGCTATTATCTACATCAAAATATTGATCCATACTTGAAATCATCGAATGATCGACGCCAATATTGGTAAAAAATGAGGTCAATCTAGGCCAAAAATAACATTAGCATGTGTTCATGTATTGGTTGATCTTTTGGCCAATATAAATTAATATTGGTAGAAAACTTTGGTCGCTCCAACCAGGATGCCAAACTCGCGATGGTCATATTTCGACCATAGTTGGTCAAAATATTTAGCAGCTCCAACCAGGATGCCAAAATCGTGATGCCACATTTTGACACAGAATGGTCAATTTTATGCCAGACTTTCGACCTAGGCGGATCAAAATTTTGACGAAATGCGCAATGTTTTAAAAAAAATTGAAGATAAATATCTAGACTAATCACCAATGGCATCCTGATTGATGATTAGTCTAGATATTTATCTTCAGATATCCACACTCATTTTGCTGCTTGTTGCCAGCGGGTCCCTACTCGTTCTATTTTCCAGACTTCTTTGGGCTCTAGCAATCCATCTGCTCTGCTCTACATGAAACTGTGGGTTTTTTCATTTTGTTTGAAATATTTGAGATATAGGCTCTGACTGGTGATCCGTTAATTGGTAGAGCTTCCTCTTAGATTCCCACAACTCTTCAAATCTATTGGTGTGAAGCCTCCAAAGGGTATCCTACTCTATGGGCCTCCTAGTTCTGGGAAAATTTTAATTGCTAGGGCAGTGGCAGATGAAACCAGTGCCTTCTTTTTCTATATCAATGGACCTGAGATCATGTCAAAGTTGGCTCAAGAAAGTGAAAGCAATATTCGGAAGGATTTTGAGGAGGCTGAGAAGAATGCCCTATCCATTATATTTATTGATGAGATATTACAAAGATTTGTCAGCGGGCTTGCAAGTATGCTATTAGAGAAAATATTGAGAAGGTGAGTTTCAATTGTGGTGGATTTTGCAAACTAGATTTGGTTATGAATTTCTTAATGGTTTTTTTTTTAACTGGTTTGTTAGAATTTTACATTTTTTGATTCAATTTTCCTCAACTTGTCTTATTTTTTCAATTTTTCATGTTCTCTTTCCTCTGCACTTTTACAGGATAATATTGAATGTGAAAGAAAAAGAAGTGAGAACCCTGAGGCAATGGATGAGGATGATAGTGATGAGGTAGCTGAAATAAAGGCTGCTCATTTTGAGAAGTCAATGAAATATGCTCAAAGAAATGTCAATGATGTTGATATTCGAAAGTATCAAGCCTTTGCACAAACACTATAGCAATCTTGAGGCTTTGGTTCTAAATTTTGATTTCCTGGTGCTTCTGCTAGTGCTTCGGATGTATTTGCTACAACAAATAATAAAGATGACGATCAATTATACAATTAGGAAACTTAGTACACAATTGTCATTTTATGAAGTGAAAAATGTGTCTATTCTAGCAAGGACCTTCCACTGACAAATAGCCAATGCTATTCAATTTGGCTCAGGCTTTTGCTTGTATGAGTTTTATCTATTCATATGTTTGAAACTTTATTTATTTTATCAGCCCTTTAGCCGAGGACTTACTAACTTGTAAGTCTTTAGAGTAATATTAACTATGGAAAGGAAATTTAGCTATGGAAACTTTTGCTCAAGTGGTAGATAATGCTACGAAAACCTTTCTTTTACAAAAAAAAATCCTTCTGGAAAATATTCTATACTAAATCAATTCTACAACAAAGAAAGTCTAGTTCAACTAATTCTGACTGGTGATCCATGAATTGGTAGAGCTTCCTCTTAGACACCCACAACTCTTCAAATCTATTGGTGTGAAGCCCCCAAAGGGTATCTTCTCTTTGGGCCTCCTAGTTCTGGGAAAACTTTAATTTCTAGGGTAGTGGCAAATGAAACTGGTGCCTTCTTTTTCTGTATCAATGGACTTGAGATCATGTCAAAGTTGGTTGGAGAAAGTGAAAGAAATCTCCGGAAGGCATTTAAGGAGTCTGAGAAGAATGCCCCATCCATTATATTTATTGATGAGATATTACAGAGATTTTTCAACGGGCTCTAGCAATCCATCTGCTCTGCTTTATGTGAAACTATGGGTTTTTTCATTGTGTTTGAACTATTTGAGAGATAGGCTCTGACTGGTGATGCATAATTGGTTTGCATGTTTGCAGCATGGAAGCAGTGTTGGGGATGTTGGTGGTGCTGCAGACAGAGTCCTTAACCAGTTGTTGATAGAGATGGATGGTATGACAACCAAGAAAATAGTTTTCATTATACCTAATGGCATTGGCTTGTTATACCCAAGGATTCAATGGAGCTGATATTACAGAGGTTTGTCAGCGGGCTTGCAAGTATGCTATTAGAGAAAGTATTCAGAAGGTGAGTTTCAATTGTGGTGGATTTTGCAAACTAGATTTGGTTATGAATTTCTTAATGATTTTTTTTTAACTGGTTTGTTAGAATTTTACATTTTTTGATTCAATTTTCCTCAACTTGTATCTTATTATTTCAATTTGTCATGTTCTCTTTCCTCTGCAATTTTATAGGATATTGAACGTGAAAGAAAAAGAAGTGAGAACCCCAAGGCAATGGATGAGGATGATAGTGATAAGGTAGCTGAAATAAAGGCTTCTCATTTTGAGGAGTCAATGAAATATGCCCAAAAATTGTCAGTGTTGTTGTTTCTTCTGCTGCTACTTCAGATGTATTTGCTAAGATGATTTCCCCTGCCAAGATGATGTGCATCCATTTTATGGAGATCTGCTAAATGTTTTATATGATAAAGATCACTAGTAGTTCTTCATATGATAGTTTTCAGTAGTTCTTCATATGATAGTTTTCTATGCAGTCCCCAGTCTAGGCTTTATTTGTAGATTTTTTATCTCAATATTAAAAGAATTAATTTGGTTAAATAAAGCTTTATGTCCCAAACACAATGAAAACTAGGATGTGAATTTAATCTTTCTAACAAATAAAGAGTCAAAAAAGATAACAGATGGTTCAATATAACCTACAACTTTGTCCATGTAAGAGTTGAACTCTAAAATTTATGGTATGAAGACCTGCAACTTGTACCTAAGAATATGATACTGAATAATTATGACTTATTTTAAAAATTCAAGAAAACTTAACCATTTCTATAGCGATTACTTAAAAAAAAGTATACCTAATCGATGACTCAATATTTGTAACCTCTCAGAAACTTTTCCTTTCCACTTCAATATCTTTCCTTGATAATTCTTGATCTCCTCAGAACCACTAGAAAAAAAACAATGACAATAGAACTTGCCACTTTAGAAAATTACATCAATACTTAACTTAAACATTACAGTCATGAAGGGTGTAACAAAATCTAATATGCTAATAAACAAACTCATTTTGCACAAAATGGCATTAAGCATGGATTTTGGTTTACATGTGGTACATGAATTCCTTCATTGAAGACATTATCTATTACATTTATAATTGTTTGTTTAGGTTCCTTAGCACTAGCATATACACAAAAGGAATCTGTATTAAAAAAAACATGGACACTACATATATATAAAAATAACATGTTAAAAAAAAAGAGGCCACTGAGGACAATTACACAGGTCTCTAGAAACAACATTACCCAACTCTTTCTCTCAAGCCAAAGACTCAGTGTGTTCAATTGCCTAGACTAGCAATCAATTCTATGTTGAGTATATCTACCAGGCCCTCCTACAGTTTGAACGAATTAAGAATAGAAGATAGCAATAGATTTAACACTTCACCTACTCAAAAACACAAACCAATGAAATAATCTAAATTAGACCAAGAGAGGTTGACGCATTCAATACGAGATAACTTACACAAAATGAAATCGAATCATGCTAGACAATGACAATGAGAAGTTGACTATTGGCCCTTCTATTTTTTTATTTGATAGTTGCCTGAGAATGACACATTCAAAATGCACTTATGAGAAAAGACCTAGAATGAATGAAATTGATAAAATAATGAAGGTATGTTAGTTTGAGCTTCACTTGGTTTTGAGAATACTTCAATATTCTCTACTTAACAAGGCCAACCATGTGAAGGTGGAAGCTCATGTGGTCTCACCCCCCCTCCCCCTAACATCAATCTAAATTCCCCATTAACACATAATAATATTCTTTAACATGACATATAATTCAATATTAATACACAAAATTCATAGATAATTACTTAAAAAAACATTCATGGAGTTATTATGATAGTTTTACTGATATTTTTGTCACAATTTGATTTTCAGGATAGGGGAAAAATACCTGCAACAACAGAGGCAATAGTTTTAGATACAGATGATGATATCCCAGAAATCCCTAATATAATAAATACAGTGAAGAAAAAACTAAAAAGAGTCAATGTAGAAATTATTACTATTTTTCATGATGCTACTACCGGCCTCACCGCAATGTCCATGACCAGGTAATTGAGCAAGCAAAAAATCCTGTAACAAGAACTAATACATATTTTAGTTCACGACATAAAAGAGTATAAAATATAAACCTTTATTGAACTTTTGTTATAACTAAAGATTCATTACTGCTTGCTTCAAAATGACACGCTCACGTTGTCAATTCATCTATCCTCTTCAACATCTCCTCGGCTAGATTTGCATCTTCCAAAATAGTAATAATTTCTACATTACTCTTTTTCTTCACCGTATTTATTATATTAGGGATTTGGGATATCCTCATCTATATCTACAGCTATTACCTCTATTGTTGCGGGTGCTTTTCCCCTATCTGATATTTATCTTCAGGTGTCCATGCTCATTTTGTTGCTTGTTGCCAGTGGGCCACAATCAGTGATTGGGAGAGCCCTATTTTGGCACCAGTCATGTAGTACAAGCACTAGAATTGAGTTTTTCAGCATGGCTGGGAAATTTTTGTGTATCAACATGCGATAGAGTTTTTTGCCCAAACTTCATCGCATGTTGATATACAAAAATTTCCTAGCCCGTGCCAAAAAACTCAATTCTAGTGCTTGTATTGAGACCTTAAATTATTGAGCTTCTCTTTTTTCAAGAATATTATAACATTCTCTACTTAACAGGGCCAACCACATGAAGATGGAAGCTTATTTGGCCCCTCCTAGGAGCCTCTTATGACCCTTTACGACATTTTAAGACCTCTAAGATGTATTCTTAGGGATCGTAAATGATCGTAAAGGGTCATAAAGGGTCCTGGGAAACAACAGCTAAGAAACATAATTGTAGGCATCATGGTCACATTTTTTTGGAGACAATGTAATTGAGTGGTATACCCAGACAATGGAGAGAAACTTCTACACATCCAGTTCTAAGTTGTTATCCATCCCGCAGTGTCAACTTGGAATCAGAGGTGTAGAAGTTGCACTCCGTCTGGGTATACAACTCAATTATGTTGTCTCCAAAAAAATGTGACCATGATGCCTACAATTATGTTTGTTAGCTATTATGAAATCCTCATCACCCTTAGCTGTCATCCTAAGCCCTTCTTCCCTCTCCAGTTCTTCAAGCCTCTGCAAGATATCTGGATCAATAAAGTCTACAACATTGTGTCCATCCATGATCTCAGGAATATCATCTTCTTTCCACTCTTCATTTGCCAAAATATACCACTTCTTCAAGCTTGTAGATTAGTCTCTACTGGTTGCAAATCAATCTTATTACAAACTACAATAAGAGGCTTAGTAAGTCTAATTTAATTTGTTCATGGACTGAGACCTTAAATTATTGAGCTTCTCTTTGTTTCGAGAATAGTTTAATTAACATTCTCTACTTAACAGGGCCAACCACGTGAAGATGGAAGCTCATCTGGCCCCTCCTAGGAGCCTCTTATGACCCTTTATGATATTTTAAGACCTTTAAGATGTATTCTTAGAGGTCATAAATGGTCATAAAGGGTCATAAGGGGTCCTGGGACACAACAAATAAGAAACATAATTGTAGGCATCATGGTCACATTTTTTGGAGACAACATAATTGAGTGGTATACCCAGATGATGAAGAGAAACTTTTTCTCCTCTGGTTCCAAGTTGACACTGCGGGATCCCAAGACCATAGATAAGGAATAAATTTAGAGAGTGGAGGAGGGCCATAATGACAAAAATAATATAGGACAAACCTCAAGTTAAATGAGGCAACTGCAAACATTTTAATAGAATTTTATTATTAAATAATGAAATTTGCATAGAGGGGGCTTAGAACAGTAGTATATGTAAATTTCATTATTTAATAATAAAAATCTATTAAAATGTTTGCAGTTGCCTCATCTAACTTCAAGTTCGTCCTATATTATTTTGGTTGTTATGGCCCTCCTTCGCTCTCTAAATTTATTCCTTATCTATGGTCTTCGGATCCCACAGTGTCAACTTGGAATCGGAGGAGCAGAAGTTGCTTTCCATCATCTAGGCATACAACTCAATTACGTTGTCTCCAAAAAATTGTGACCATGATGCCTACAATTATGTTTGTCAGCTATTGCGAAATCTTTTGCAGTCTGGCCTTTGTTGTCTTTGATGTGTCCTGCAACCTATGAAAAGTTTGAAATATGTTACATGATATAGATATAAATATCACTAATTAGTGCATTATTACATTCTACTAGTAGTTGTGTGTGTGAATTTTGTACCTGTCTATAGACACAACACTTCAGTAAAACATTAGAGGTTAGTTAAAATCAAAATTATGCAGTGAAATGGAAACTAATCTAACCAGGCAATTTACTACCTTCTAGTAGATGCAAGTATGTATTCTCAGATTATACCGAGATCAATGACCTTGATGACACCTAAACGAAGGATTTGAATGCAGATTCTAGATATGGGATGAATGCAAATTAATCTATTTTTTTTTAGTTTTTTGTGCAATAAGATGAAATAAATTGATATGAATCTATTCTAGATGAAAAATTGATATGCAATGCAATTAATCTAACAATGATATACTAAAATATGAATAATCTCACAAAGTTGTTGATTCGCAAAAGAAGCTTCAGTTCTTCATATGTCAATTCGCCAGCATAAGTTTGCAAATTCTGAGATATGATTATGAAGAGATGAGCCTTGATTTTATAGAAATCCATGGCTTTCGAGATGCATGGAAAAAGCCATAAATCACTCAGATAAACTCAGGTTGATTTTTGAGTTATCAAAGAATAAAAGATAATTAATTCACAAAATCATGCAAAAGCATGCAAAAACAACCTTTTAACTCAAATTAGAGTTGAGTTTATTTTTAAAACAACTTGAATTGATTTTCTGATTTCAAGTTTAACTGCTTTTTGAATGTGCATAATAATTATGATTTAAATAAAAAAATAAAGTGATTTATCTTCAACATAACTGATTTTAAAAATAAAACAATTGATTTATGGGTTAATCAATTATTAAATCAAACTTTTATTCAAAAATAATATCATTAAATATGACAACTTGCTTTAATTAATTAAATAAGAATTTAATCAATTAATGATAGGAATTTTGATTTATTGTCAAATTTAAATAATAATAATTAGGAATAAATATAATTAAATTCAATTAAATAATTAAGTGGCAGAATTAAATCTAATTAATTAAATATTGAGAATATTCAATTAATCAAACTTTAGGATAAATAGGGTTTATCGCCAAATAACTATTAAATTAAAGATAATTATGATGATTAGGAATATTACTAGGAATATTTCCCTATGCAGAATTTGAGATAATCAAGTAAGATTCGATAATGTGTCGATGTGCCTTAGGTTAGGACTTTGATGTTGATTTCATTCGATGTGTTGATATAGGAGGTTAATGAACTTATAGCCCATTTTTGGGGTATTACATTTTGCCCCTCTTTGAATTGCACAGTGGTTCAAAGACAGTCTGTGTATGATGTTGAAACTAATGTTTGAAATTGAAATTGAGATGAAACAAAAATTGATTGAAATTGATATGAAGATATTAGGTCCTGAATGACCAAAGATAATGTTAACTATAACAACAAATGAACTGATGATTGTGAAAAAGTGTCAAAAACACCTGATTTCGAACCTTATGATTGCAAAGAATTGAGTGACCGATTCCAGACCTGATTGTCGATAAGAATCACATTGGTATCACATCTGAACCCTTCATTTTCTGAAGAACCAATGAAATAACACAATTGAACTGATAGTTGCAAAAATTGATACAATTTACAAGATTAAGAGAATACCAGATTGATATGGATCTTGATGAATCTGATATGCCCCAAGCAATGATTGATTTGCCCTGAGCGATGAGTTCTTTTGATGAATCAACAACTAAACGTGGTTGTTGTCTCGATTACTGAGGAAAGATATGATTTCAAATTTAGATTACAAACTTTGAATGATGTGCAATACCATGCCCCCTTCGGGATTAAAATTGAAATCTGACAAGAAAATTCAGCATTGAATAGTTTAGAAGCATGTTAATTGATTTGAGATTTAGTTATACACGTTCGAGAATGCGTTCTACATCATTTAGAGGTCCTGGAGACCAAGTTTGACTAGGTGAAACCATGAGTTGACCATGGTTAACCAAGTTGAAATTTTGATAGTTTGATGTAAGATAATCAGTTAAGTTGAATTTTGGATTCATGTGATGATTGAAGGTCGATTATGCAAGTAGTTAATAATATGAATGATCTCAGATTTCAATTTTGATCCCAAAAAAGGATTCTACTTGCTATTTCATTGGATGGACCTTCGTGTAAGATTCAGCTCTTATTAGATTTGAAGAGACAAGTGGAGAATTGTTTAAGCATTGAAGTTCGTTTAGCTATTGTGAGATCATGCAAACATGCAAAAATGCAAAGAGACATGCAGTATGAAATGCAACCTAAGACCTAGGACCTAGTCACTGATCATGTGTCGATTATTCTCATCATTGAATTTTTAGGTAACCGGATAAATCAATACAATGCCCACTAGTGATGAAACCATAGACATATGAATATAAATTTGTATGCACATGAATCAATACAACACCCACTGATTAGGCAACCATGGACATATGAATATTGATTTTAATTTTGGAATGTCGGATTAGATATAAGAACCAAGCCACAAACGCCAGGATGACCTAAATATCATGTCCATTTTGATATAGCAATTTGTATAAGCATCAAAACATAAACGTCATGATGACTTGAATACACCTTACATACAAACACATCAAATAGTAAAGAGATCATTCTAAATCCAATGTGAATTACCCGTAGTGACCCTTTATCATTCACATCCTTAGGCAAGATCGCGTTTCACAGTAGGAGAAAGAATTCACTCAAAAAGACAATAGTGAGATCAAACTTCCTTGAATTTTCTAGGTATCAATGGTTGAGGTACACATGGCCATCCAATTCGAGATAAAGGCTCTTACAGACAGACACCATTTCAATCCAAAATTTCCAAAGTTGTTAGATTTTCACATACAAGCAGAAAACAAAGAAAAGATTATGCCCCCAGTCATCACTCTCTAAATCCCGTAAAGGACATCATCAAAGAGCTCAAGGGAACATAATATACAAAAATCTCAATGTGAATGAGTAAGCATACAAGGAGATAAAAGCATGAAAAGCACAGATTATTTTTAGTTGGTGTTTGATGTTTGATTGCATTGATGTAGATGCAAAATCCTTTCTAGAGACAAGACTCACTGACTGACTGAAATGAAGCCTCAAAGGACTTTGACTGGATATGATACATCTAAGATACCTTGGAGGCCATAGGATATGACATTGGTTGCCCCCAAGTTTTAACATTGATAGGATACCGACACTTGAGCTGATTGGTGTCCAAACCGACTTATTGAAAATAGGAATGCAGAAACAAACCGGGAGATATGTACAAACTAAAGCAAGACTGAAAGCTAGGAAAGACCAAGATTGCACTAATAGATGGAGCATTTGGAAACAAGTGGTGCCCATTTGCTGAGTTTTCACCATCTTGGCAGAGATTCTATTTTTTCTACCAAGGCACCTGTTTCTAGGTTTTCACCAAGGAACTTTTTCTTTTTCTCATTTTTTCAATTTTTTTGTGAATCATCAAGGTGCCTATTGCTAGGTTTTCACCAAGATGTTCATTTTTTAAGGACTTTTTCAGATTTTTAAGATTTTTTTAGGACATTTTACCAAACACTGAATGTCTTAGGCATCTAATTTCTTCAGATGGAGAACATTGATTGGTTCTCAAAGCTATTCTCCTTTAGTCATTGAGAGTTGATAGGCACCAGAGCCAAAAGTAGCAGTGATTATAAAGGGACCCAGCCAATTGGGTTCAAACTTCCCCTTGCGTTCTCGATGTGATTGATTTTTATGATTTTCTCTCAAGACTAGATCACCAACCTGAAATTCTCTGTGTCTGAATTTCTTGTTGTAACCTCTAGACATTATCTTCTGATATACTCTGAGATGATCATACGTTGCTTGTCTGTGCTCATCTAGTAGTTCTAGTTCTTGCAACCTAGACACTCTATAGTCATCATCAGTTACTAGACCATGAATTCTAATTCTTAGTGATGGGATTTCAACCTCAATAGGCAGTACTGCTTCAGACCCATAAAATAAAGTGAAAGGTGTAGCCCCATTAGGCATTCTAATACTTGTTTTGTAAGCCTAGAGAGTTGGATTAATCATGAGATGCCAGTCTCTTCCTATTTTATTAATTGTTCGGTGCAAGATTTTCAATAGATTCTTGTTAGAAGCCTCTTCTTGTCCATTCCCTTGAGGATAGTAGATAGAAGACCAATGTTGTGTGATCTTGAATTTGGCACATAAATCATCTAGGTCTTTATTCTTAAATTGTCCACCATTATCTATGATTATGGAATGAGGGATCCCATATCTGCATATGATATAGTTCAATATGAACATAGATATTTATTTTCCAGTTGCTTGTGTCAAAGGGACTGCTTCTACCCATTTTGTAAAATAATCTATAGCTGTGATTATATGGGTATGTCCATTAGAAGAATGAGGATGTATGGCTCCTATAAGATCAAAGGTCCATTGATGAAAAGGCCATTGTGTAGTGAAGGGAATTAGATCTCTTCCTGGAGCATGAATTAGGTTGCCATGTACTTGACACTTTTCACAATTCTTAGCAAATTTGATAGCCTCTTTTTCCATCTTAGGCCAATAGCACCCAGCCTTAATAAGTTTTCGAGCTAGTGTTAAACTATTCAAGTGTGACCCACAAATACACTCATGGACTTCCTCTAATGCACATTGAGACTCTTCTTGTTCTAAGCATCTAAGTAGCATACCATCTAGACCTCATTTGTATAGATCATGACCAATGATGACATATCAAGATGCATTATGAATAAGGTATCTCTTTTCATGGCAGTTGAAGGTATCGGGAATGATTTGGTCTTGGAGATAGGAAAATAGGTTTTTGTATTTGGATGAATCATGACCAACAATAGTGCAGATCATGTGGGTTTTGGGGGAATCATATGTAGGATAAGATAGTGCTTCCACCAGGAACTCATAGCATAGCTCATGTTCAGGCTGCTGTAATAAAGTAGATAATGTTGCCATTGCATCGGCAGCCTTGTTCTCTGTTCTAGGTATTTTCTCAAATGTGATAGATAGGAAATATTTCTTTAGATCATCTACCATTCTCTTGTAAGGAATGAGCTTTTCATCTTTAGTTTGGTACACATCATTGACTTGATGGATAACAAGTTGAGAGTCTCCATGAATGTGTAGCTCTGTCACTCTCCACTCAATTGCTAGTTTCATGCCATTCAAAAGGGCTTCATATTCTACAATATTGTTTGTGCAAGGAAACTTTAATCTGAATGCTTTTGGGATTGAGTATCCTTGAGGAGTTATGAACAATATGCCCACTCCTAATCCATTCTGTGTATAGGAGCCATCAAAGAATAACTACCATTCTCTAGAAGAAAGAGTCATGATAGAGGAATCTGGAAATTCCATTTGCATTGGTGTATCATCAATCATAGGTGCATCTGCTAATTGATCAGCAATAACCTATCCTTTAACATCTTTTCTTTCCACATATTCAATATCAAATTCACTTAAGAGCATGACCCATTTAGCTAATCTACCTATGAGGGCAGCTTTTCTTAGAAGGTGCTTGAGTGGATCAATTTTAGCTACCAAATGTGTGGTATGAGCTAACATGTAATGTCTCAATTTTTGTGATGCAAAGATCACAACTAGCCAAGATTTCTCAATCATTGAATAATTCTTTTCATATGAAACCAATGTTCTACTGATATAGTATATAGCTCTTTCCTTTTTGTTCTCATCATGTTGTGCTAGCAATGCCCCCAGTGATGTATCTGTTTCAGAGACATAAAAGATCAATGGCTTCCCATGAATAGGAGGCATCAAGATAGGAGGATTTGATAGATATTGTTTGATATGGTCAAAGTTCTTTGCACATTCTTCATTCCATGCAAAGGTCACACCTTTATGTAATGTTTTTGTAAAAGGTTGTGATATGTCTGCTAGCTGTGATATGAATCTTCTGATAGATTGAACTCTTCCTTGCAATGTCCTCATTTGATTGATATTCTTTGGAGGTTGCATTTCCATGATAGCCTTTACTTTAGCTGGATCCACTCCAAGCCCTTCTTTGAAACTATGTATCCCAAGAGCTTTCCTGAAGTGACACCAAAAGCACACTTCTTAGGATTTAGTCTGAGACTAAATTTTTCCATTCTATCTAGTATCTTGCTCAAGTCATCTAGATGTTCAACTCTAATCATAGATTTTGCCAATGTGGCATCAACATAATCCTCCATAGTCCTATGCATCATGTCATGAAAAATAGATGTCATTGCTCTTTGATATGTAGCACCAGCATTTTTAAGCCCAAATGGCATGACATTCCAATAGAAGGTGCCCCATGCACATGTGAAAGTAGTTTTCTCTTGATCCCCTGGAGCAATTTTTATTTGATTATATCCAGAAAAACCATCCATTAAAGAATACATCTCAAAGCCCACAGTCATGTCCACTATCATATCAATGTTAGCTAATGGAAAATCATCTTTAGGGCATGATTTGTTTACATCTCTAAAATTTGTGCATACTCGGATTGATTTATTTGGTTTTGAAATAGGTACAATATTAGAGATCCACTCTACATAGTCAATAACTCAGATGAATCCGGCTTTCAGGAGCTTCTCTAATTCAGCTTTTACCAAGAGTGCAACATGAGGATGCATCTTTCTTAACTTTTGCTTAATAGGTTTGACATTTGGAGCTATAGATAAATGATGCATTAGAAGATTAGGATCCAACCCTAGCATATCTAAATATTTCCATGCAAAGTTGATCTTCTTTTCTATTAGGAATGTTGTAAATTTTTTCTTCTCTTCCTCTGATAAAGATTGTCCACATGGATCAACTATGGTTCTTCTGTTGTTCCCAAATTGATGGATTGAGTGGGCTCAATTAGAACTGGAGATCTGTCCTATAAATGACTCAGAAGGACATCAAATATCTCATCCTTAGGCACCTCAGAGATGTTTTCACCTTCGGATATGTCTTTTATTTTTATTTTTGTAGGTTCTGAGACTGCCACAGAGTGGTTTTCACCCTCAGAACTCCTTTTCTTTTTATTCTTATTTTTATTCTTTTGACTAAGATATTTGATATCTGACTCCGTCATGTTGATGCTCGGTTCACTGATGGAAGTCCTCATAGGCTCAATTGAATTGAGGTAGCAAGCAAGGGCATAGTCATTTTGGAAGGTATAAATACCATGGCTAGGATTTGTGGAGGTTTGATCAAGAAGTTCAAGATGTTGGATAGTCAAGATGGGGAAAGATTGGGAGATAGTGTTTATGGATATGGATCTATCATCATTGGTCCTAACCTGATGCTTGAGTTCAAAGGTGATATTACAACTTAAGACATTCAATTCATGAATAGGCTCAATGTTATTGTGGAAGTCCACTTCAGCCATCGGTGGATCAGACTTGATAAGTTCATTACTTCACTCTAGACTTACGTTGGGTGTAGGTGTGTATTGGTGAATAAAATCAACATGTTTTTCTATGATAAGCTCATCTTCCTCTGGAATGGCTCCCCATTCATAGTCATTAGATTCTTCATCTATGCCTCTAGGAAATCTAAGAACATGAGTAAAGTTAGGATGCATACCCCAAGAAGGGTTACCCTTAGATTCTGATTTGAATTCATACTCATGTGAATCTATCTCAGAAGAACTACCACCTTCCACTTTGTCTATTTGATTGTCTTCGAGATTAGCTAGTTCTTTTGTGGCAACTATCTCTTGCTTTATAGTAGGTTCTTGTGTTTCTACTACATTGATTCTTTTTATTGGATCATCTTTAGATTCAAGGAGGTCTTTGATTTATTTAGGTAAACGTTCATAAGGAATAAGTTCTAAGTTGTCTGAATCACTATCTAATGGTTCAGTTTCTTCCTTCTTAAGAAGGGGTTCTCCTGATGCAATCTTCTCTATGACATGAGAATAATTACCTTTGAGGTGGAAGGGTTTCTTCTTAAAGCCTAAGCCAACAGTATCTTTGTTTTCTCTACCAGTATGTAAAATAGGTGTCAAAAGACCTTCTCCTCTGATTCCTAGAGGTCCTCTACCTAGATATCCCATCTTAGCTATCAATTTATCCCCTGGCCCATATGACTTAGAAGGTATTTTGGATACTGTAGAGTCACTAGTTTGAACAACTTGAGATTCAGGTTCATCCTTGTATAGCCATGCAAGAACAGCTTCATCTTCTTCAAATTCTTGCTTGGAGATTTTCTCTGCTACAAAATTCTTCTTATATGCCTCAAGGGGTTCTTTAGATTCTGGTTTGGACTATTTCAAATATTTCCCATAAGACTTAGGTGAGATAGGGAGAGATATCAAAGATAAGACTGGCTCTATAGTATATTCTCCCATACCATTTTCTTTGATATTGACCTCTTTTGCAAGATTCTCTATTATTAGGCACAAGTTTATCTGCACTTTCCTTCAATGTATTGCAAGTGGTAGATATGTTTGCTGGAATAGTGACCTCTATGCCTTCATAAGGAAATTTCAAACATTGGTGGAATGTAGAAGGAATAGCTTGCATTTCATGTATCCATGGTCTCCCTAGAAGAATGTTGTAAGCCAAAGGTAGATCAAGAACTTGACATATAGTATCTCTGATAACCAGACCTACTCTGATAGGTAAGACAATGGTGCCTTTAAAAGATCTTTCTTGTTCATCATAGGCTTTTATAGTTATTTTCTTTCTAGGATCAATAGCCATTTCTGAAAACCCCAATTGTGTGACCAAGTTGTAAGAACAAATATTTAGGCTAGCGCCTCCATCTATCAACACACATTTGACTCTATGATTCTGGATCAAGACTTCTATATGCAAGGGCTAGTTATGTGGGTGACTTAAGGAGTTGTCATCTTCCTTTGAAAAGGAGATATATTGTATAGATGTAAGATGTCCAACCATAGTTTGGAACTTGTCTAAATCAAGGTCATCAGGAACATTGGATCTGAGCAAGGCTTTGTCTAGAATAGCTCTATGAGCTGGAGATATCCGAAGCAACTCAAACATGGACATTTTTGCATTAGTGTGTTGGAGTTGTTGAACAATGCTATAAGATGTTGGCCTCATATCTTTAGGATTGGAAGATTTAGAAGAAGCCTTCTGTTTGGAAGCAGAAGAAAGATTGAAGGGCATCTTAGGGACATTTGATGAATCTGGGATTTGTCCATTCAGATGTGCCTGAGCTTTTGATCGAGTAACTACGTTAGTTGAAGGATGATTTCTATCTCTTTGCACAATTGTGATGACATTGAAATGCTCAGAGAGACAAGGCTCAACCATATTGATAACAACATTATTTCCAAGGTAAGCATAATTGACCTTTGCCCCCATATTAGGTTGAGAAGATGAAACTTCTTGACCATGTTTCAGAAATGGTTCTGTGAATGCTGTATGATCATTATTTCTCTTATGATTTTCAATGGTGATATCTCCTTTATCAATTAGATCTTGAATAGTATGTTTCAAGCGTAAGCAGTGATTAGTTTTGTGACCTTTACCTCGATGGAAATCACAAAATTCATTCTCTCTCCACCATTTTGGTTTAGGATCAGGATCAGATTGTTAGATCTCAGGAAAATAAATGATGTTATAAGCCAACAGAGTTCTCATAGTTGATTCCAAAGATTCTCCAAGAGGAGTGAACTTTCATTTATTATCAGAGGACTAAGATTTGTATTCTGGCTTTTTTTGAGATGGTTCAGACACCTTTTGTTCTGAAGCTTTGATGGCTTGGGTGCCAATAGTTAGATTGAAAGCTAGTGCCTTTGATGGGGCATGGATAGTATCAACAACACCATCTATGACAATGCCTTTATTCTTGTTCTAGTTTCTTTTCTTTTCTTTAGAACTGGATCCTGATTCGTACTTGTTCTTTTGAAGTGTGATTTCTCCTTTTTTTACAAGTACTTTTTCAATTTTAATCGCATTGTCTACCATCTTATCAAAAGATGTATGATCTTGCATTTGTAAAGGGTAGTTGATCTCTAGGACAAGATTATTGATGAAGATTTCTAGTTTCTTAGTTTCTGGAATAGGTCTAGCATATAGAGAGAATTTCTTCCTCCATCTCTTGAGAAATGTCATGAATAGTTCTCTTGGATATTGTTTGAGATTACAGATATCGATCATGGTGACTAGATGTTGAATGTTGTAGGAGTATTGCTGATAGAAAAATTTGATCAACTCCTCAAAAATTTTGATAGTAGAAGGAAATCTAGAGAACCAATGAATGGCTGCTCCTCCCAGAGATCGAGGAAAGAGATGCATAAGATAGGTTAGTTCATGCATGAACTCCATAGATTATGTATAGAATTCTCTAACATGATCTTGAGGATCTGAGTGTCCATCATACTTATCATATTTTGGTATTTCCACTCTTTTTGGGAATGGTGGCATGTACAAGTCTTTGTCAAATGGAAAAGGACATAGGGCCTCCATGGAGAACTCCTTGGGTTCCTTTTCTTTCTCAAGTTTATTAAGTTTGACTTGCATGGCATGCATCTATTTCATCATAGCCATGAGTGGAGTTTCTTCCTCATGTGTAATGATATCTTCAACATTAAAGTTGGGAGGAAGTTTAGCTCCTTGATGAGCTAATTGTAAAAAGTATGCTTCTCTATCCTCTTTCAAGAAATGCTTCATCATTCGTTTGAAGTTATCATCATTTTGATATTGAGAAATTTCTTTAGGTGTGGGTCCCTGATCTACACCATGTTGAGATTGAGCTCTTTGAGATCCAAAGTTTGTCCCTTCTTGAGACATGGTGGGAGTTCTACCTGGGATAGATTGATGAGGAGTTTGTTGATTACCTCTGTGAGTTGATGAAGGAGGAATGTAACTAGTTTTTAATCAAAAGTTTCCAAGACCGTCGTCTTTGTAAAGACTAGAATTGTAGAGTTGTTCAAGATTTGGACTCTTGATAGTGGTTATAGGTAAGGTATGGGATGCTTCTCCAGATTTCTTGTGAGAAGAAGCTCTAGTTTCCACCATTAACCTTGGGTGAAACAAAAGAATACGATGAAGATAACTAAAGAAGGATCTAACTCAAGAAGATCAAATGATGTAACCTTGTCAAGGTTTGGTTGATTGGAGCTTGGATTAGACATAAATGGAGGAGACTGTGCCCTAGATGTATGGGTAGATTCCCAAAAGATAGCGGACATGGGTTTACAACACTTAGCCATTTTTTATGATTGATTGAAGATTGATAGTTATGACAAGGTTTTGACACAAGATGAAAAAGACTCAAATCGATTAAATAAAAGGCTAAATTGGATTCAAAAGGCCACTTTAGGAAAATGATTGGATTCTCAATAATTACTGCTCTGTTCCTGATACAGTGATTTTATTGACAGATTCTGGAAATAGGCTGGAAAAGCTAGGTCTCTGATAGTTCTAACAACTTTCTGATAACTTTTCAAAATTTCCCAAATGACTTTCTATAGGCTCGTACGATAGTGGGTATAGAATGAAATGACAATTGAAAAACTTGTACGACTATTGCAAAACTTGCACGACAGTTGATAGCAGGGTTTTTGACTTTTTGGAATTGACTGGCAACAAAACTTGTGCGATAAGGTACCTAATACCATACGACAATCTAGGGGTTCTGAAATGACACTAGCCAAAACTCGTATGACTTTCTGACTCTCTGGGATGACTTTTGACTCCAGAAAGGAATTTCACTTCAAATTTTGGGTTTTCAATTTTGGATTGTTTGCAAATTGTACTGTCCAGATTTGAAGATTATACTAGATTCGTTCATTTTCAATAACCAAATAGATAAGCAAGCACACAAAATAGCAAGCATGTGATTTCAAGCATGTCTAAAAACAATGAACAAGGGCAAAAGCAACCTTGTGCATGAACAATCAAGTGACTGAATTGTGCTAATCCCTAGGAATGATAACAGTGTATGTTCTCAAAAGTTTTGTAATAACACACATATTCATAGAAAATAAAAATTTGGCCTCACTAGGGTTTTTAGTAATGGTTTGACTCTGCAACTTTTATGATCTCAAGAGGGAAAACTCCAATCTAGGTGCACTAGGGTTTTGACATAGTCTGAGAACTTAATCTTTAGAATATGCTAGGGAGATCTGATAGCCCAACAAGAGATGACACCTGTGGAGATTTCTTCCACAAGGACATTTATATAGTGGTTGTCACTACCATGGTGAAAATGGCTATTACCTCTTGAGGTTCCGTCAACATGGTTGACCCAATTAAGGGAATGTCCACTATGGTTAACCCTCTCTAAAGGTGACGCGCAAAATATACCACATGGAGACTAGTTTTGGATTCAAGGATCTGAGTTTCTGGTACTACCCAAAAAGGGAGTAGAGCATAATCCTCTAGCCTTTTCACTTTTAACCCAAACAAAGTAGACAGATTAATCTAACATGCTAAGACCAAGATTATCTCACAAAGATCTATGATGTCAACCACTCATGATCTACCAACCTCTTCAGAGAGAGAATGTATCAATTAGAAGCTGAAGACGCACAAATCTAGTAGAACGTGAGACTCTCTCAGTAACCTCCCTACCTACAAGGGTTCCTTCATTGAGAAGATTTTCACTAGAAACCTCTCTCTCAAGAGCCATGAATAGTGTTCATAGGGCCTATTTACTATGTGTAACAAAGATGCTGAAAAGCAAATCTATGTTCATTTTTATAGCCCAAAATGAAATATGTGATATGAAAGCAATAAAGGTCACACAAGCTTGGCACGCAAGAGTTTTTTTTAATCCAAATCGAAATGTTATCAGTTGAAAGGATTACCTAAATTCCTCGCAATGTGCTTAGTAGATTCTTACCTATTTTTAGCAATTCTTGCACTTTTTCCAATCAAAACCAGCAGAAATCATTCAGAAACAACAAATTTCAATTGTTAATGTTAGTTGTTAGTCCAAATTTGGAAAATTGCCTGAAAAAGTGAAACAACAATTGAAACCTAGCACTGAAACTTGTATGACAGTGGGTCACCCATCAAATGACAATAGAGAAACTCATACAACACTGCGTACCAGATCATACGACAATCGAGATTCCAAACAACACTATGATCCTGATGGTATGATTCTCGATCAAATCAACTGTCGTACAATAGTGGGTATTCTCTGATATGATTTTTTGACAAAACTCGTATGAAAATTATATAGACAGAAAATAAAAATCATAGCTTGGAATAGAAAATGATAAGAAAATGATAGAAATTGCTAGAAATTGAATGGAAACCCGTTTGAGGGCCCCACGGTGGACGCTAGAAATGTGTGTGTGAATTTTTTGCCTTTCTGTAGACACAACACTTCAGTAAAACATTAGAGGTTAGTTAAAATCAAAATTGTGCAGTGAAATGGAAACTAATCTAACCAGGTGATTTACTGCCTTCTAGTAGATGCGAGTATGTATTCTCAGATTATACCGAGATCAGTGACCTTGACGACACCTAAATGAAGGATTTGAATGCAGATTCTAGATATGGGATGAATGCAAATTAATCTATTTTTTTTAGTTTTTTGTGCAATAAGATGAAATAAATTGATATGAATCTATTCTAGATGAAAAACTAATATGCAATGTAATTAATCTAACAATGATATACTAAAATATGAATGATCTCACAAAGTTGTTGATTCGCAAAAGAAGCTTCAGTTCTTCATATGTCAATTCACCAACATAAGTTTGCAAATTCTAAGATATGATTATGAAGAGCTAAGCTTTGATTTTATAGAAATCCAAGGCTTTGGGGATGCATGGAAAAAGCCATAAATCACTTAGATAAACTCAGGTTGATTTTTGAGTTATCAAAGAATAAAAGATAATTAATTCACAAAATCATGCAAAAGCATGCAAAAACAACTTTTTAACTCAAATTAGAGTTGAGTTTATTTTTAAAACAACTTGAATTGATTTTCTGATTTCAAGTTTAACTGCTTTTTGAATGTGCATAATAATTATGATTTAAACAAATAAATAAAGTGATTTATCTTCAACATAACTGATTTTAAAAATAAAACAATTGATTTATGGGTTAATCAATTATTAAATCAAACTTTTATTCAAAAATAATATCATTAAATATGACAACTTGCTTTAATTAATTAAATAAGAATTTAATCAATTAATGATAGGAATTTTGATTTATTGTCAAATTTAAATAATAATAATTAGGAATAAATATAATTAAATTCAATTAAATAATTAAGTGGCAGAATTAAATCTAATTAATTAAATATTGAGAATATTCAATTAATCAAACTTTAGGATAAATAGGGTTTATCGCCAAATAACTATTAAATTAAAGATAATTATGATGATTAGGAATAAAACTAGGAATATTCCTCGATGCAGAATTTGAGATAATCAAGTAAGATTCAATAATGTGTTGATGTGCCTTAGTTAAGGACTTTGATGTCGATTTCATTCGATGTGTTGATATAGGAGGTTAATGAACTTATAGCCCATTTTTGGGGTATTACAGTAGTTAATACTATTGCATACCTTCTTCTCTCATTTGCTGGTGTAATTCCTCTTTGAGTATCCCCTTTCTCCTTTGCATCCAAAATGAACTCATTCCAATCCCTCACTGGAATAAAGGGAGGACACTCGTACTTTGGGTTCTGGATGAGACTCCTTCTATATGAGTCCCTCATAGTCTTAAGATGTTTGGCAGCTTTTTCTAAAATTTCTAAAATTTTCTTTTGCTAATAATTTCTATATTGACTCTTTTTAGTTTTTTCTTCAACATATTTATTAGATTAGGGATTTCTAGGATATCCTCATCTTTATCTACATCTATTGCCTCTGTTGTTGTAGGTGCTTTTCCCCTATCCTGAATATCAAATTGTGATATGAATATCAATAAAACTATCATAATAACTCCAAAACCCTAAATAAAATACCATAATAATATAACATTTTTCAACTATCTAATTTGTACAATTTCAATAAGGTTTATCATTAGTATCCCCACAGCCTCTATCATGTGGGGGATCCATGTCACCTGCTCTTGTACTTCTTTCATAGATTGAGTGAAATCCTCTGCATGTACACTCTTCATCTATTTCTGGATGGTAAGCTGAGCTAAATGATAGGTTAGTTCCAAGTCTTTTCCATAAGGTTTGCCAAAAATGGCTCATGAACTAACTATCCCTATGTGATACAATTCTTAGTGGGAGTCCATGTATCCCTACAACCTCCTTAAAGAAAAGATGTGCAATGTAACTAGCATCATGGGTAGTTCTACATGGAATAAAATGGGTCATTTTAGAAAATTTGTCTACCACCACATAGACATTTCATAAAAATATGAATGAATAAATGTTTTGAGAAATATTTAAATTTAATTTTAACAATAACATGAGGAGTGATATATTTCAAACTTCAGCAAGACTTCATACCACGCAGTGTTCGTAGATTACATTCAATGTGTTATTTATGTTGGACTACAACTGATTTGGAATCTAATTGAAGAATCTATGATTACAAGATCACTGAGGAGTCACTGATTAGATATGTAATATGATTAAATCATTATTATGTTGTCATTGATGTCAACTAGTTTGACAGCACTTATCTTGTAAGTTACTATACCAAGACATCTGAAGAAAGGTGAAAGAGATGAAGAACAGAGAAATCTACATAAGGAAAGATGTACATGACAGATCAGGATAATGAACACATTGAGTAACTTTTTGATGAGTCTATGACTTGATGATATTGACTTTATTATGTTGCATTCATCTATGATGAAGTATAGAGCTAAAAGACACAAAGCAGTGTTGTCAGTAAATGAAGCATTTCTAGTATACACCGACGGAGTGTAGTATATACCGACCGCAGTATTAACCGAGCAGTGTTCACCGATGCATTTCTTTGTTAACCAAGTGGAACAAAATGCATCAAATGATTAGTTTAGCCAATAAGATTGATGAGCTAGCAAGAGTATAACATCGAGGTAACAGATAATGTTTGTTACAAAGATCAACGGCTGATGAAATTTAGGGAAGATCTAACGGAGAAGATTGAAACATGTTATTGACACAAGTACCGAGAAAGTTTGAAGTGGCAAAATCTATGAATGTGGTTAAACGGAAAAATCTGATGGTGGAGAAGAAAATGATTTACTCATCTATATAAGAGAATATATTTTCTTTATGAAAAGGGTAGGAAGAAGAAGAAGCTGCAAGAATATCACATGAACAAGCTTTCATGCATTCTGATCATATTGGTTAGTAAGAACTGAGCTGCAGAATAGTTATTGAGCTACAAATAGCAATTACTGATGGATAGTAAGTTGATATAGTATTGAAACTGAAGTGAAATATTGGTCAGAAGGATTTGTATGGACTGAATATTGATCTATAATCTACAATTGAAGTTGTATTAATTCAAATCATTTACTGTTACACATTTAACCATTGTATACAGTTTAAATCTCTTAACCGAGTGGACTCTAAAAGTCTTATGATGTATCATTCATAGAATGAACATGGTTATCCTGTCAACCCCAAAGTGAATGTTGGTTGGATGATAACTTCTAGTCTAAAATCCTCTAACAAGGTCACACCTGACAGTGTGTTTGTAACCTTTAACAGGGTTGGGTCTTAATCGATCTCACTTTTGAAGAGTGAACAATTTTGGGTTGCCAGTCCCAGGTGGTTTTTCCCTTTACAGGGTTTCCACATTAAATCTCTTGTGTTATGTGTTGATTGTGATATTTGTTTGTTATCATAATTTTCATTTTACATGTTAGATTTGATCAGTAAACTGTTACAGCATTAGACTAGTAATCGGTAAAAGCACAGACAGTGAGAGTTATTATTATTTACCAATGACCAAAAATTAAAGAAAAAGTTTTGAATTATAAATTTTGAATTGGAACACTAGATAACTGATTCACCCCCCTCTCAGTTATTCTAACAATTGGTATCAGAGCATTGGTTGCTTGGAACAAAGTTTTAAGGACTTAAGCATAAAGGTCTCAAGATGTATAAGAGGGAAGTATCGAAACTGAACAAAGAGAACTTCATAGTATGGCAAAGTAGAATGAAGTTGCACATATCTAGAATTGGGAACTCAACACTAGATCTGATGGAAAATGGCTACATACAACCACCCACTGGTCCCTTAACTATTGATCAACTGAAGGACAAGCATGAACACAATGTTACTAAGATGGAACTTCCTGCTGCCTGTACCGACATTGAATTTGAAGATATTAAGACTTGCATGACTACCAAAGGAATGTGGGATAAGTTAACACAAATATACAGTGGAGATCTAAATGTCAAAAGAGCCCGAGCTGAAAGCCTGAGAGGCAGATTTGATGATATGAGAATGAAAGAAGGTGAGAACATTGTCCAATATTCAAATAGAATCAAAGAGGTAGTACATGCTATTAGAGCATCTGATGGAGTGATTGATGATGAAACAGTAATAAGCAAGATTCTCAGAACTTTGCTACCGATTTATGCAATCAGGATTTCTGCAATTCATGAAACAAGAGCTACATCCAACCTTACTCTTGACACTCTGATTGGTAAACTTACAACCTTTGAATTAAACAACTTTGATAACAATGTTGTGTTGGAATTAGGAGAGACAGGTACTAAGAGGGGAGGGGTGAATTAGTGCCTTCAAAACTTTAGTTGCAAAACCTTTCTGATCTATAACTAAATACTTGTGATAACCGATCAAAATAACTTGAATCTAATTGCATAAATCAATCATCTAGTTAAATTAAGAAAGTAAACAACATGAAATCAATATGACAATCACATAACACAATTATTTTGGTAATGCAAAAACCCTTGTTAGAAGGTAAAAACTGCGGTGGGGATGACACCCACAAATTCTTCACTACTGCAGATAGAAAAGGTTTGCCTATTAAGGCTACAAGTTTTGATCACTTCTGGTGATCTTACCCTATTAGGAGTAACATATTAGATCAGCTAAATCTACCTAGTTATAGGATTTAACAACACTATATGAAGTGTGTACTCAATTAAGAGATTCATACAAAGACTGTTAAGTCTACTCTGTTAAGAGATTTATACCAAACTCTATCACAATTGTTAGAAAGTAAATAGGTAAACTATCTGCTGGTTGACAACTCAATTGTCTGAAACAAATCTATAAGTGCTTATCAAAATATCACCTTATCTATGATGGTTCTCTGCTTTGTTCTACTCGATAGCCTTGTCTGATTCTGCTCAATCTAAAAACCTCTATACTTTGTTCTACTCGGTAAACTGATTGTCTTGAAGATAGGCAATTTCTTCAAGTGCTCCGTGATTCATATATATCAGTTCAACAACCTTATAAAATGGTGCGAACATATACAATATATAGTGTTCTATTTTTCTACTTAAACAAAAATTAGGTTAACAAAATAATCATAACCCTAAGATCTACAGTGTAAAATAACCTAGATCAACTAATACAAATAAGATAATCATTGCATTTAATGAATATCTTTTACAATAAATGCTCCTCGATCTTGGTAAACCATTTTATGATCTGTTATAACTATTTGCATAGAATAATGTGCCATTTTTATTACTATTCCATTTTCTGTGATCATCAGTAAACACTGTATAATTTTCTCGGTGTATACTGCGATGCTCGGTGTTTACTAACTATCGGTGTTGGTGTCGCTAGTGCTCGGTTAACTATGTGATGCTCAGTGTAAGGCTTTACCAACTGCTCTATCTTACTTCTAGTTACTGACTATCTCAATATAAGTAACCAACCAACCTGTTTACTATCCTTTGATACTAATGACAACCTTAAATGCTCAATAGAGATTAACAATCTCCCCCTTTGGCATTAGTATCAAAACATCAAAATGTATATAGACAAAATGTTTCTATATTCTCCTTATATCTCCACCATATACATATCCACAACAACAACAAAAAATTTCTAAGTACAAAAGTACTCCCCCTCGGTGCATGCTCCCGGTAGTATGTAATATACATATCAAAAATATACTATTTGGCATATACATATTTTCCCCCTTTTTGATAATAATGCCAAATACCCAAAAAGTACGTGATGTATACTTACATTTTATCAAAAATGTTCTGATGGGTTTTCTTTACAGACTCCAAGAGGTTTCCCCATTCCTCTTTCAAGTTGGTAAGAGCAATATGCTCAAGACCGACTTGTGCATGCATGTCAAAGATATTATCCAACACCAAAATATTTGGTGTTGCCATAAGTTGCTTAGCTTTGATAGTATGTGTTTCAAAAATCTTCAAGTAAGGAGTGAGTTCTTTCTGTAACTCTGTAACCTGATCGGTGATGTGCACTTCTTGTTTCCTTAAGTCTGCTATCAGCCATCAGAGTTCTTGAACTCAATTAATGTTCTTTAAGAAAGTAGTTAGCTCGGTGATAGCTGCTTGTGTACTTGACTTGATTTCTTCTTCTAAACCTTTTATCTTTTCACTGACTTCTTTAGTGAAGGTGTCTGTAGTACAAAGCTTTATTAGCAGTTGACAGATTATCTAGGTGATAGATTTTACCTCGGTAATGACCTCAGATAATTTTACTTTGTTCAGTGCCACTTCGATGCTAATCCTTTCTGCCAATTTGTTTTGAATCTTTGACTCTACCCGTTCTTCTATTCTTTTATCCTCATCTGTATTAGGGGCATTGATTTTGTCGGTGAGGGTGGCAAGTTGATCTAAAATGGGAGTATTCTCATCAATAGTTGTTTCCGGTACTATCTGTTGCAGAATATCCCATACATCATTTAACACTTCTTTACATTTTTGTTCTTGCCTTAACTTTTCTTGTGCCGCTTTCCTCAAACATAACTCCCCATACCGACTTAGTTCCTTGGGGCTTAGGGTTCTCAGGTCACATTCTAGTATAATGATAACTTCATCAATGGTGACTGACCCTTTGGCTTTCTTCTTCTTCTTCTTTGGGGCTAGAGGTGTCTTCTTCTCACTTACGACAATAGCTTTTTCTTCACTCCTCGGAGTGTCCTTACCAGTTGACACTATATCATCCTTCTTCTACTCCTTGGTAGATTGAGTGGGAGTCTTGGTGGTAGTGTCATGTGGGTTCACCTCAGTTGACTTGGTTTCTTCAAGTTCCTTTGGTTTTGTAGACTGTGCCTCTAGTTTTTTAGACTCACTTGTATCTGTAGGTTGCTCGGGTGCTTGAATCTCAGTTGTATCTTTGGTTGGCTCAGGATGAGAGACATCAGGTTGTACTTGTGAAATTATTTCAATGGCCTCTTCAAGTATAGGTAGTTCACCTGGTAGTGATGTGAGCACACTAGCTGTGTCAAATGTTTCATCTTTGTATTGTGTAATGGTCGCATCTTCATCATCTGCATCATCAGGATCATCGTTAGTGATGTCCTCAATGAGTGCATCATCATTGGTTTTCTTTTGCAAGTGGATCTTGACTTGATTCGGTGCATCTTATGAAATTTTGATTTCTTCCTTTTGCTTATTGATATCAATTACCTCGGTAACTGATATACCAATGTCTTCTATTTTCTTGCCTTTATTATCATCAATGAAAATACTTTTACCTTTTGAACTGTGTCTCTTTTTAGACAGTTTCAGGAATGCTTCTTGTTCAGCTTTCTCTTCTGCTTTCAAAATTGATGTCCATAGAGAGTCACATATGACATCCATATCATCTACATTCTCATCCATGATCTACATAGCTCTATTCTTGACTGAAAATCTAAGCTAATACCTTGTCATGTATTCACTTACCACAGCATAGCAAAAGTGGGTGGCTGCATGGCTTAGTGATCGTTCTCTTTTTCTTTTCTCTGTATCTAGTGCAATAGCCCATCTCTCACTTATTTTGTCATCAAGTTCCTTCGGCAGTTGACATGCAAATTCCATTGGTAGTCTCTTGAACTTGATCCTCATTTGAACAATAGCATGTTCTATCTTTGTCTTGTCCTCAATTGACATGTTAAATTTCCCTATGCCTGGATCATTAAGATTTCCATTCTCAATAATATCTTCAATTATTTCTTCTATAGTACTATCCCTATTACAAACTACTTTAAATTGATCAGGGTCATTTTTAGTGTCAGTCTCCTCTATATCTTCCTTACTCCTTATTATTTCCTCTTTTTCTTTGGTGGTTCAGCTACTTTCTTGTTCTTTCTCTTGATGTATTTCTTCATCGGTGTAGATGCCCTTCTTTTTGCAACTTTTACAGCTTCTTCTTGTTCGGTGGATTGTATAGTAGTTGATGAATGGGTCTTCAACCTTTCAGGTTCTTGTGGTTGTATATCTTGTTCATCATTGGCGGGTAGCTGAATTTCTTCTTCATCATTGGTGGGGGGAACCGATGTATTATCCTTCTCTTTTTCTGACTCGGTCTCCTTGTTGTCATAGGGTTTGTTAGCCAACTGTAACTAACCTTTAGTTGCTTCATCAACCAGTGACTCCTTAGGTGAGTCAAATGTAGTTCCATATCTTGCTGAGAGATCCTTTTTCATTTTCTTTTCCCTTCTTGACATTTTACTAATCTCAATGTCCGTTGTAATTCTAGACTTAGCTTCCTCATATGCTCTAAACCTACTAGCAATGATGTCAATTGATAATGCCAGCAATGCATTGATAGATTTCAAAGTGAAATCATGATTCATTTCATAACCCATCGGTGCTAGCAATTTTGTTCTTGGTTTTACTGCCTTTATCATTGAATGGTCTGTGTTTACCACAAAGCATATGTCATCTTCAAATTTACTTACTAATTCCTTTGGAATTCTGCTTCTTTATTGCATTCTTGTTTGAAATTCCTTTAAATATGCATTGAACTCCTTGTTTAGATTGTCTCCTAGACTTCTCATCATTTCACCGATTTGAGCAGTTATTGGTTTGTTCGATTGCTAGTTTACTTTTCCAATACCCGGTACAAATTATTGCAAATAGAGGAATGCACAGACAAGCAGTGATTTGTACTTACATGTATTGGACTTCTTTTCTTTTATTGTCTTCATGTTGTCATGTAGTTGGTGTATTAGTAGCTCGGCAAGATCAACCTGGTGATCTTTCTTCACAATTTTGTAAGCCATGTCCATGGTGCTCCAGGGTACATTATTCGGTCTGCTTGATTGAAATATCTTGTACCTGATGACATGAGCTATGAATTTTACCATTGGATCTTTGATAGTTGATATTTTCAGTGCCCTACTATCCCATTGAGCTCCAGTGTTCTTTTCTACGTCGGGACAAGATGAACTTTGAAATGCTTTGACTCTGTCGGTTGTAGGGTGTGTGCTATAATTGTGTCACACTTCTATGGATCATTGCATGCAAAGAAACTCAAGAATGAGGTCTCACAAATCAATCCATAGCTCCCTAGGCATGGAGTGCAAGGTTTTTTAAGAATGCTCTCAGCTAGAGCTATTTAGCCTATAACCTTGCTAGTAAACCATGCAATGGGAGATTCAATGAAGACAAGGGCAAGAATGCCAATATCCTCAAGAATCAAGAATGAAAATGCAATGCAATGTTATGCTAGAAATGGAAATACAAGCTAAGCTATGAAAGGAAATATGCAAGTATTACAACCCAAGCTAATTAATCTATGTGAGCTAATATAGAGCATAGAAATGAAGTTAATATAAGAAAGCATAAATATGAAGCTAAGCTAAGAATGCAAGAATGATATGTAGATGCTAAGAATGCTCCAAATCTTCAAAAGCTCCAAAGTGACCTAGAAAACCTGCAGCATAAAGTTAGCATAAAAAGTTGGGGATCTAGAATGAAGAAGAGAGCTCTCCTTTTAAAGGAAATGAGAAGGAATGGACCATGGAGATTAAGAGGAAAAAGATTTAATCAAGGGTGGAGCTTGAAAGAGGAGAAATCCATGTGCACAAATATCCTCCAATGAGAAAATAGGAGTTGACTTTTGTGTCCATATGAGACAAAAAGTGCTTTTCCCTTTTTATAAAATAAGAATAATGCTTTATTTGTGCAACTTAGGATAAGAGGAAATGTGGGAGCTTTTTTATTTATTAAAAGAGGAGAAAATATTCCTTTTAATAAATAAAAACTTAGGATAAGATGGTTAGCCCATACAAAATAATCGAATAAATGATAGAGCTAGGATTTGATCAAGAATAAGCAATTGATGATTTAGCAAAAGGGGCTAATAGTCTAGGTGGCCATTTTTAGGTGTATACATTTGCCCCTCTTTGTCTAATGTGTGATCAATCTGGGAACACATGCAGTCAAAGAATGAAGTTGAAATGTGAGATCAATTTGGGATCACAAAGCAACTCAGATCAGCCAAGAAGGTAAGAGATAGCCAAGAAGGCAAGCAGATAGCGATCTGACTCCAAAGAATGAAGTGCAGAGAGATAGCAAATCCTGCATGATCAGCCTGGTAGTGACAGTACTAAACACTTAGGAAAGAGATAGCCAATAAGATATGATGTGTCTGCCCCCTCGGGATCGAAAGTGAAATCAAGTAGAGGGAATGCAGAAGCAAGAGCAACATGATCAAATCACTAGAAATCATAATCAAAGAGAGAGAATGGAATAACCATCAAGCAGTGAAGATATGCCCCACACATGGGACACGGGGCATGAACCTATCGGTCCCTCAACCTGTAAACACCATGGAGAGAGGAGTTGAACTTGGGATTTGAAAGTGAATGAAAGACTAGAAGTTTGAAAGAGATGGGGATGAAGAGGTGAAGAATGCCCCAGCAAAGATCAAAGGATCAAGCCTCAAGAGGTTAGCCAACTACATGAAAGAGGGGGAAAAGGTGATTTGGATGATCTAGGTGAACTCAGATTTCGGTTTGGATCCCGAAATGAATAGAAAATGATGTGATATGAAAGACAAGAAGTGAAAGACATGATCGAGAAGAAGCAAAAGGTGAGCGCAATTGATTAACAAGTCCATGAAAGATGAAAGGAGAGCTCTCTCCATATGCAAGATGCAAAACTAACTAACATGAACTTAAGAATGCAAGCTACATGAAAAGTGGTTTACTTGCAAGGTTACAAAGCTAATAGACATCTAATATTCATCATCGAGCATTATTGGTAGCATCAGAAGATCATACAATGCACACTAGCATAACTATGTGAATATGAATATGATCTATATCAGATAGAAATGTGGGAATCCCACCTAGGCATCAAAGACATGTAGGTCAAGATGACTAGTGTAGTGAGATTACCTAAGTTTGATATAGCAAGATTATGCTCGCATCGAGACATAAGAAAGTCAAGATGACTATAAGCATGCACTTGTGAAATAGTCAAGGACAATACCTTGTAGGTCCATAGTGTCAAGTAAGACCAACATAAATGCTCATGACAGTTAGGACCAACAAAATATACCCACAGGTAAAAAAAACAATAAAACATGTTCTCATTCCCTCAATCTTCTAGCTATGCATCATTGAAAATGATCATAGGGGGAGAACACTCAACAAATAAATCATCATAGACAGCACACAAAGAAATAAAGTCAAACAAATCTCAGCAAGTCAAGTGTGTGTGTAGGTCATAGAGTCAAACTTTGAGTATCACATTTGCCAATGAGAAATATTGCATCATCTAGACTACAAGAAGGATATCTGATAAGTGTTGAGAAACACTCGACGCTAGGGTAGTGTTGAAAAACACAATTGGGGTGGTGTTGAAAAACACCATTTGCGAGGTGCCTAAGAAACCAAGACACACAAAGAGACCCAAGATAAGCTCAAAACAATAGATGCCCCCTAGACTAAGACAAGAGTCAATTCCAGGCTAGGAGAGGCAAAGTGAGAAGTGGAGTGAAAGAGCGCCATGCAAGACTGATAGACATAGGTGCAGAGGGTCTCAAGCAGCGCCTATTTCTAGGTTTTCACCACTTGATAGATTTATTGCAATTTTTTCAAGACTTTTTATAATTTTTTTTGTATTTTTGCTACCAAGGAGCCTATTTCCAGGTTTTCACCAAGGCACTTTTTCAAATTTTTTTTTTTTTTATGTTTTAAATTTTTTGATTTTTTTGGTGAGACATCAAAGCGCCTATTGCTAGGTTTTCACTAGGATGCTCATTTTTTCAGTACTTTTTATGATTTTTAGGATTTTTTCAGCATCATATATGAATTTTTTGTTTTAGAATTTTTTCAGCATCATATATGAATTTTTTTATAGAATTTTTTTAGGATCAATAAAATATGTACAAAGAATGCCCCAGACAGAAATGGGCATCAAGAATCTGCTTCCTCTGATGTAGAGAACTGATAGGCCCCAGGCCCAAATGTTGCAACTGTGACAATAGGAGGTCTCAACTAGTTCGACCAATAATAACTAGCCCTAAGCAATGTCTGAGCTAGCAGAGGATCGTTAGAATGTGATCCACATATGCCATCGTGGATTTCAGCTAGCACTTTTTCTGACTCCTCTATTTCTAGACACTTAAGGAGAGTTTCGTCTAAACCCTTCCTATACAAGTCACCAGAGACAAAGGAAAAGTGTAAGGGATGGTGGAAGGAATGGTGTGGTGGATTTGCAAGAGGAATATGAGGTGGAAGATATGAAAAGATGGTAGGATTGTAAGATTTGTAAGCATGATAGCGTAATTCATCCACCAGGAACTTGAAGTGAAATTTATGCTTTTTCATTTGTAAGATGGATGTTGAAGTAATCAAGGCATTACCAACTTTGTTCTTAGCTCTAGGAATGGGCTGAAGTATAACAGATATGAGATCATGCTTGAGGTAGTGCATCATTTTTTTGTAGAGAATCAGCTTGTCATCTTTTATTTGAGAATCATTATTTTTGAGCAGATTTTTATTTTTACTTTTCTTAGGTACGGATACCGCCACAATCTGGTTTTCACCATCCGACCATTGCTCTTTTCTTTTGACTTGATGACTGTGATGTTTGATTGCTGATTCAATCTTTTTTGGGGCTAGTTCGATGGTGGAAGAAGTAACAGGTGTTGATGCAAGATGAAATGAAGTGACCGGTTCAATAGTATTTATGTGAGGGGTGTCATCTCTGGTGACAAGAGAAGTTGAGCATATAGGGTAGGCTCCAAAAGTAGCTAGGTCTAGATTCATCATAGAACAACCAGCGTGGTCCACTAAGGCAATACGAGGAACAAACTCATCAGACCCCACACAAGACCCATCAACCATGTCGGGATGGTTACTACAAGAATGAACCATATCAACATCCATATCATCAGTAGATATACATTTTTCTCCCCAAAGAAGTGAAGTAGAGGGAAGATCATCTCCCATTTGAACCATAGTGTGTAGTGGTGACTCATCTGTATCTGTGTCTAAATTACTGAGCATGGGGGTATTTCTAGAATCCTCTCTATAGATCCACTCTTGAACAGCTTGTTCTTCTCTTTCTGCTTCTAAAGGAATGGATGAAGGAACAAAAGCATCAAAGATCACCATAGCAGAAGTGGAAGGCTTCATGTTATCAGAAGGTTTCCCATATGACCTAGGAGAAATAGGTATAGAAGCAAAGGAATCTAGCGTATATTCACCCATACCAAGGCTCATCATCTTAAGTGATTTCTCAGCAGCAGCTAGTGATGTACTAGGATCAACAAAAGGTTCATTATGAGTAACAAATTTTTCAGTAGCAGCAAGAGCATTGATAGCAATAGTATTGTCTCCAAGAATCACAACCTCGGTGCCATTGTATGGAAATTTGACGCACTGATGATAAGTGGAAAGAACAACCTGCATGTCATGGATCCAAGGATGACCCAAAAGAATGTTATATGCGAGTGGGATGTCCAATACTTGGAAGCTAATATCTTTCATGATAGGGCCCACTCAGACAGGCAGCATGACAAGACCTTTGGAAGATCTTTCCACTTCATCATAAGCTTTTATAGTAATCTTCTTCTTGGAATCCACAGCCAATTCTGACAAACCCAATTGTTGTATGACATTGAAAGAAACAATATTTAATCCTGCACCATTTTCTATCAGGACTCAGCGGACTCGGGTATTGTAGACTAGAACTTCAATGTGTAAAGCTAGATTATGTGGGTGAGCAATAGATATGTCATCTTCTGCAGAAAAGGAGAGAGATAGCGGAGATGAAATGTGGTTGACCATAGCCTAAAATTGATCTGGATCAATGTCATTGGGAACACGTGTTGTACGTAGAGCCTCATCAAGAATCTCTCTATGCGAAGAGGATAACCGAAGCAGCTCAAGGATAGATATCTGTGCTAGTGTCTTTTGCAAATGTTGGACAAGATCATAGCTAGGGGTGGCTGAAGGAGCCACTTGTTTGGAAGGCAAAGCTTGCTTGGGATCTTGCGTAGTTTTAAGGACAATCTTGGCTTGCCCCCTAGTAACAGCATTCAGTGTCTCACTTCGGGAAGATGAACTACCACGTGTTTGCAAGACTAACTTTGGCTTACCATGATTGGTGTTATTATCATCTTGAGACCTCATCATTAGAACACTCTCAACGGGCTCTACCATGTTAATCACAAGCGTATTAGAAGGATATGTGTAATTGATCTTTGCATCATGATTCTTCTTATGTGTTTGAGAGGTTTCCCCCTTATCATGCGTAGGTAGAGGATCTTTGAAAGCTGTGTGATCAGAATTTTTAGTTAAGCCATCAGTGGAGATTGTGTCGTTCTCAATAAGATCCTGAATATCATCCTTAAGCCTAAAACAATTGTCTGTTGGATGTCCCTTGTTTCTGTGATAATGGCAGTAATGATCCTCTCTCCACCAATTAGGCTTATTTATTAGATCCCAGTTACCAGGTTTATCAGGAAGCGTAAGATATCCATTGTCAACCAAAGTCTTAAGGATCACATCGTAAGGTTCTGCCAACTTGGTATAGACTTGCTTTCGAAATGACTTCTTAGGCTTATCTGCATATTGAGGTTTAGGAGCACTATGAGCGTTGGTAGCTTCTTGTTGTTTTGCTACATAGATAGCATTGGAAAGATTGAAAGTAGGCTCTTTAACTTTAGGAGCGTCAACAACCCCATCATTAACAACATACTTGTTCTTATGCCAAGGTTTGTTCTTGTCTTTACCATTGCCTTTAGCATCTTTATTAATAACAATATCCCCTTTTCTTATAGCTACATCCTCGATCTGATATGCACTTTCAACCATGTCATGGAAGAAGGAGAACAGTTGCTTCCTTAGATCATAAAATAGCTCAGGCACAAGTGTGTTGACGAAAATGTCAATCTTTTCTCTTTCGGGTAGCTGACGAGGATATCGAGAATACAATGACCTCCAACATTGTAAGTAAGTTGCAAATGGCTCACCTTGATGTTGTCTTAGATTATCGAGATCTATCATAGTTACAGGTTGTTGGATGTTGTAAGAGTACTGCTGGGTGAATCACTGAGCTAACTCATCAAAAGTCTTAAGCGGTGGTGTCAATTTCGCAAACCATTCCAAAGCTTGGCCTTTTAAGCTTTGAGGGAATAAGCGTAGGAGATATGTGTCTTCATGAAGAAAGTCCATACTAAGAGCATAAAAATGATGCACATGGTCATGAGGGTCACCATTTCCATCATACTTGTCATATTTAGGAACCTCAATATCCTTAGGAAATGGGACCATGTATAGATCTTTATCAAAAGGAAGAGCACAAATTGATTCTACAAAAGAGACCTTTGGAGGCTCTCTTTCTAATGCCATTTGGGTAAGGTGTTGATTTGTCTGATGTAATTCTTCTTGAAGGACTTCCAATTCAGTTGGTACTCTTTGTTGAACAATTTGTCTGACATCATAGCGAGGAGGAAGCTTGTATCCTCTAGAAGTCATATATTGAAAATATTGATCGCCATTACGCTCTAAAAGCTTATGCATCATTCATTGGAAATCCACATCTTGTTCACATCTCATAAGATCCTCACTAGAAATCTCATCATTAGCCTCTGCCTCATGTTGAGAGGGAGGAGGTCTAGGTGGTGAAGAAGGCATAGAAAAAGTTGGCCTTGGAGGAGATCTTGGTGGTGTGTTGTTGTCATTGTTGCCATTGTTAAAAAGAGGTCTATGCTCATGATTACTAGTCTCAGGTTGCTCATGAAATGTCCCTCTATAATCCATGCACCTAGTAGCATCCATCCTTTGTTGATTGTGTTCTTTGTCTAAGTGTGCTTGATTATCCTTACGCTCAAAGTGTTCTTGCAAGAGTTGAAACTTTTCTTGTTCAGTCAAAGTGAGTGAGACACTGTCTGTGTTTTTGGGGGTTTTGAATGCGGAAAAGAGGAAACCTCCTTTATACCACGGTGTAGCCTTAGAATTCTCAGATTGGTCAGAACTAGAACTGTTGTTGCTAATGGGTGCTTTTGAACGTCTAGTTGGAGAAGGTAACTATGTATAATTGAACGGAGGATGACTCTCCTGCTCAAATTGAGACTAAGTTGTAACCGGCATGAAAAGAGATCTTGGTTGACTAATAGAATGAGACAAAGTTTCTTAGATTTGAGATAAGAAAAGATAATAAAGATCACTTTTCAAAGTAGAACAATAGAGAGATGGCTTGTCAAAAGTGCTCAAGCACTTACAGCAATCAATTGACTAAAGCCGAGCAACGAGCAAGAAGCTCAATAAGCAAGTAGCTAGAGAGGTAACCGTGATGTGACAAGTGATCAAGAGTAGCATTCGTTAAACTCAAACCCAATAGTTTTAGCTCATTTGTTTCAGTCTAGAACAAATCTAAGCATGTAGCTAACAAACCAGTTTTAGGTAAGAACAAAAAAAGACACTCTACGATAGGTTAAAGTGCAAGTTTAGCCACTCCGAATTGCAGCAATGATAGGACAACAAAAAGATTTTGGGCGATACTTTCCAGGCAGACAGGGCGATACTTCTCAGTTCAGGTGATACTTCACCTTAAGCCAGGTGATAGAATGCAGTATGGTTGGGCGATAGACTCCAAGCTAGCGGGGTGATAGTCCAGAAGGCACGAACTATCACGCGATATACCTCAGCAAAGCGCGTGATAAAATAGCAGGGCGCGAACTATCGCATGATATTTCTCAGTAAGGCGTGCGATACTGTTGCAGATTCATATGACTTTTTGACCAGTGAACATAAAATTCTTAGTTTTAAAGCATTTTGATCAAGTTCAAAGGTTGGATAGTGCAATTTCTCAGTTTGACAAGCAGTAACAGTAGATAAAAGATAGGTTTGCAAACAGTAGGTGATCAAACATGTCATAGAACACTTGAAACAAGGGCAAAAGCAACCTTGCCAAGACAAGCACTTGTGATATCAAAATAGAAAACCTTATGAATGCTACCGTGTGTTTGAATGTTGAGAACGTTTACACGAGCATAGCACAATCGAAGATAATTCAAGCAATTACTACCTAGAAGGACAAGGCTCATTACTTAGCAACGTGGCCAACAACTCGATGCTCCCTTGCCTCACACCAAGTGGTTGCCCACAAGAGATATTGGAATTGTCATGGAAGTGTCAAAAACACAACCAAAGGAACACATATGGTGAGTGTCTTGGGGTGATCCGGGTAAGTCCACTTAGATCAATCCTTGCACCAAGAAGCTAAGTGGCTAAAATAAGGTGGCCTCTATCTAAAAGTTTGTAGTAAGGGTTTCTGTTCATAGTACCCCTCTTGCTCCTCATAAAGGACTAGGACCTCGCGACCTCAAGAGTACCTTAAGCATTCTTGCTTAATGCTTTCCTCATGGTCACAATCCCACAAGTTACTGGTTAGCAATTGATAACCAGTGTTCGGTAGGCAAATGAACTTACTAGTTTTCATCAAAGAATTGTTGTTGGTTTGATCTAAAGTAGCTTTGAATCTATTTTGAAAATCATTAGCTCAAACTCTTCTCTGTAAAATCTCCTTTCTTCAAAATCGCAATGTAACAATGAACTCTGTTTCCATGTATATATAGGGTTTTTCGATATTCCTACTCAAACTTTGATGCATTAAATGCATGACCTAACTTTCGATACAAGATGGATGTCAGCTTGGTAATGTCTTCAATATATTTTTCTTAGTTAACATAGAGTTTCTTCATCAGTTTGAACTATTGTTGGTTAACCTTGTATAGTGATTACCGACGGGTAACCAACTTACGTTTCTTCTTTTACCAAGTAGATAACTTTTGTAAACTTATAATATAAAAACCATAATGCATCTTCATTCATGCAGATTTGGTATTTGTAAATCAGATATAAGGAACTATATGTAAAATGTGATCATTTAAAATGTTAGTTCCATACATACCTTTGTCATCTTAAGTGGAGGTACCGATGTCATCCAATCCAGTGGATGAGATTTCACTGACAATGTTACTTGACTCAGCATTCTCATTAGATGCCTTCTTCTACATTGTGTTCCTTAACTTTGTAATATCTGCAATGTTATATCCACTCTCAAATATGTGGTTTTCATCTGGTGCTCGGTCTCTGTAGTTCTTGCTTACATGACCAACCTTGTGATAGTGCAAACATGCCATTCCTGCATTTGTCCAATTTCTTGATTGTCCAATCCGACTCTTTCTATAACAGTTTGCTGCAATATGTCCATACCGACCACATGCAGTACAATTAGTCCATGTATTATAATCCCAAACATATGAGTTACCTTGTCTCTTCGGTTGATATGGATTTCATTGTAGTTTCTCTTTAGGTGTCCAAACTTGTTCCATTTTTGCCTTGCAGTCCCTTGCAGTGTGTCCATGCTTATTACAAGTATAGCATATTTTCTCCTTAATAGTATTATTAGCAATGTCATTCTTCTTAGCTCTGCATTCATAAGCTGGATGTCCAAAATTACCATAGTAATAGCAATATCCATTGAATTTAGGAATGACAGAAGGTTTACCTTGTGCTTTGCTTCTGCACACATTAGATGTATGTCCTATTTTTCCATAGTGATAGCATGTCAACACTTTAGGTTTTTGACTTTGATTGTTGTTGACTTCTTCAACTTGTTGTGATGATTCTCCTTCACCAGTGTAGCCTATACCGACTCTGCTTTCGAATCTCCTCTGATTAGTCAAAAAATCATCAATCTTTTTAGAGCTGTCCTTGGCTATCTTCATCATTTCATTGTGTTGCTTTTGTGTCTTTATTTCATTTCTCAGTTTTTCATTGTCTTCTCTGAGTATTGCAACATATTC
The DNA here is from genome assembly GCA_027943335.1 of Chamaecyparis obtusa. Taxonomy (NCBI): domain Eukaryota; kingdom Viridiplantae; phylum Streptophyta; class Pinopsida; order Cupressales; family Cupressaceae; genus Chamaecyparis; species Chamaecyparis obtusa. The sequence continues at coordinate 69,569 of BSBK01003519.1, read as the reverse complement.
AAGTCTTCTTGATAATTCTCCATTTACTCAGTTCATTTCTTGATTGACTGTCATCATCTGATTTGATACTTGGAAGTGACGATTAGTGAGTCTCTATATTTCACTTTCTTTTACTTGAAGTTGTTCTGTCATCAGTCTTCGGTCTTCAATAGCTAGATTTTGATCTTGTTTAGCTTGTCTACCATTGTTCATAATATCCACCATTCTCACCATTTGAGATTCATGACTGATTTGAAGTGCTTTCACTTGCTCAGATAGATGTTGATTCTTTTTAGATAACTCAGATATTATGCTTTGGATCCATCAAAGATTCTTCTAGAGCTTGATCCAATATGATCAATAGGTTCTTCATGATAACTTATTTCATTCAGCTAAATTGCAAGGCTCTTTCTTTCAACCATTAATTTCTTCAGTTCTTCCTTGGTTTGTTTATATTGTTCCACAAACATCTGCATTTGTATCTTCTGATTCTCAATAGTCTTGTCAAGCTTGTATCTCTCCATGACTTAGATCTTTTCCCTTCAGTGATTAAACTATTCAACAAGAGATCTGAGCTCTGATACCAATTGTTGGAATTAGGAGAGATAGGTACTAAGAGGGGAGGGGTGAATTAGTGCCTTCAAAACTTTAGTTTCAAAACCTTTCTGATCTATAACTAAATACTTGTGACAACCGATCAAAATAAATTGAATCTAATTGCATAAATCAATCATCTAGTTAACTTAAGAAAGTAAACAACATGAAATCAATATGACAATCACATAACACAAGTATTTTGGTAACACAGAAACCCTTGTTAGAAGGTAAACACTGCAGTGGGGATGACACCCACAAATTCTTCACTACTACAGATAGAAAAGGTTTTCCTGTTAAGGCTACAAGTTTTGATCACTTCTGGTGATCTTACCCTATTAGGAGTAACATATTAGATCAGCTAGATCTACCTAGTTATAGGATTTAACAACACTATATGAAGTGTGTACTCGATTAAGAGATTTATACAAAGATTGTTAAGTCTACTCTGTTAAGAGATTTATACCAAACTCTATCACAATTGTCAGAAAGTAAATAGGTAAACTATCTCCTGGTTGACAACTCAATTGTTTGAAATAGATCTATAAGTGCTTATCAAAATATCACCTTATCTGTGATGGTTCTCTGCTTTGTTATGCTCAGTATCTACTCAATCTAAAAACCTTTGTACTATGTTCTACTCGGTAAACTGATTGTCTTGAAGATAGGCAATTTCCTCAAGTGCTCCGTGATTCATATATATTAGTTCAACAACCTTATAAAATGGTGCAAACATATACAATATATAGTGTTTTGTTTTGCCACTTAAACAAAAATTAGGTTACAAAAATAATCATAACCCTAAGATCTACGGTGCAAAATAACCTAGATCAACTAATACAAATAAGATAATCATTGCATTTAATGAATATCTTTTACAATAAATGCTCCTCGATCTTGGTAAACCATTTTACGATATGTTATAACCATTTGCATAGAATAATGTGTCATATTTTATTACTATGCCATTTTCTATGATCATCAATAAACACTGTATAATCTGCTCTGTGTATATTGCGATGCTCACTGTTTACTGATCGACAATGTCGGTGTCGTTGGTGCTCGGTTAATTGTGTGATGCTCAGTGTAAGGCTTTACCGACTGCTTTGTCTTACTTCTAGTTACCAACTATCTCAATATAAGTAATTGACCGACCTGTTTACTATCCTTTGATACTAATGACAACCTTAAATTCTCAATAGAGATTAACATGTTGTTCCTTCTATTGAATCTACTTTCATGTCTTCTTTGAAGATTGGAAAATCTAGTAGGAATAGTAAGAATTGTGATAGTGATGATGATACTGATGATGAACTTGATGAGCTTGAAGCACTTATGGCTAGAAGATTGCCCAAAGGAAGAGGAAGGTATAGAGGTAAGCTACCTTTGGCATGCTTTAATTGTAAAGAAGTCAGTCACATCACTACTAGATGTCCTCAGAAGAAAGATGATGATAGATCCAAATATCGATCTGAAGGAAGCTATGGGAGAAGAGTCAACAGAGGCTATCGACACTACAACAAAGACAACCAAGACAAAAAAGGCAAAAAGGTATGTTACATAGCCAAAGATATTGAAACTGAATCTGATTCTGATGATGATATAGAAGTTGTATTTGTTGCTATGAAAGATGACTCAGAGGAGGAAGAGAAACATGATGAGAAAGCACTGATCTCTAAAGTAAGCAGAAATGATACATGGATCATAGACAGTGGCTATACACATCATATGACCGGTGATGTAGAAAAGTTTGATCACCTTGTTGAATATAATAGATGATCTGTGAGAATGGGAAATGATGCACCTTGTATGGTAAGAGGTAAAGGCTCACTGATGATCAATAACAGATTACAATGTGAAAATGCATATTGGGTAGATGGATTAAATTATAATTTGTTAAATGTGGCTCAGCTAAACAATTCAGGCCACCGACTAGCTTTTGAGAGAAAAAAGGTGAAGATCTATGATGATGGAGGAAGACTTGTCAGAACTGCTACACAATCTAGAGGTAATCTATTCTATCTTGATATGGATCAGTCTTCTTGTTTGTTAATAAAGGATGAAGACGTTTGGTTGTGGCACAGAAGGTTATGCCATGTGAACTTTGACAACATGATCAAGATTAGTAGAAAGAAAAGAGTTAGAGGATTGCCTAACTTGACAAAACTTGATCATGCCATGTGCCATGAATGTCAGAAAGGTAAGATGACTAAGTCTAGTTTTAAAAGAAAAGACTATTCAACAAAGAAGATACTTGAGTTGGTTCATACTGACCTATGTGGTCCTATGAGAACTCGGAGTTGTTCTGGTGATAGATATTTTATTCTTTTTGTTGATGATTATACTAGACTAATGACTGTCATGTTCCTGAAAGAGAAATTTGAAGCTTTAAAAATGTTTAAGTGGTATAAAGCTAAGGTAGAGAAAGAAACCGAAAAGGAAATAAAATGTTTAAGATCTGATAGAGGAGGTGAATATATCTCTGATGAATTTACTAATTTTTGTAATGAGCATGGAATCAAAAGGAAGGTATCTGCACTGAGGACACCTTAGCAAAATGGCATTGCTGAAAGGAGGAATAGGTCTATAATTGACTATGCTAGAACTTTGATGATACAAAAGAATGTTGCTCAGACATATTGGAGGGAAGCTATCAGTACAACTGTGTATGTTCTTAACCGAGTACAACTGAAGAAGGACTCCAACTGAACACCTTATGAACTATGGTTTGGACACAAACCTACTATAAGTTATTTCAGAATTTTTGGGAGTAAATGCTTTATTTTGAAAGATGAAAGAAATGGTAAATTTGATTCTAAAGGAGATGAAGGGATATTTCTAGGATATTCCACTACAAGTAAAGCATATAAATGTTTGAATAAGGCCACAAATAAGATAGTTGAAAGTACTAATGTTTATGTTGATAAGTTTGATGACAAGTACATAGAGGAAAGTACAAAGGATTGGGAAGACTATGGTAGATTCACTTACATTGAACATCCAGAGTATCTACTGACACCACAAGCAGTGACAACCAGTCAGCAAGGAAATAATACAGGACAATAGGCACCACAAACCGATGAACATGAAGAAGCTGCCGAGCAAGAAAATGACCCTGAACAAGATGAACAAGAAAGGAGAAATCAAGTTCTAGTTATTTTTGTTAGAAGACATCATCCTGAGACACAAATCATTGGAGATAGACATGCTGGAATGCAAACTAGAAGCAAAAAAAGACAAGGTACATGTCTAATTTGTGAATTTGAACCTAAAACTGTGAAAGTTGCATTAGAGAATGAAGAATGGGTTAATGCAATGAAGGAGGAAATAGAGAAAATAGAGAAGAACAAAACCTGGTCCTTAGTACTGATAGGCCAACATTGGGGCAAATAATAGGAAAGAATTAATGATTTATGAAAAAGTTCTACTGGTCTATATGTGTCAATCCGAGAGCGTAAGCTTGTGAAAGGCATCCGAGCAATATGCTATCAAGGAATGATAGTTGAGATTTGAGCGATTATGGATGCAGCTAAAACACATGAAAATGAACCTATAAAGAACTGAAACAAAATTTCCATAGGAACTGTCACTTCCTGCGACAGGAACTTGACTGAAACCTACTAAAATGATCTAGAGAATAAAAACATCAGAAACAAAAACATCTTTCTACCATCAATAACAATATAATTATTTCTATTCAGTGAATCAAAACCATAACAAAATAGTAGTAATTCAAATTATAAGGAAACAATAATTATATTATACTAATGTAAATCTTATTACAAACTGCTACAGGAACAACAAGCATACAATATCAATACAAATCAGATTACCAACTAGTTCAGAAACAATAATCAAATGAAACTTGATATTACTAAAATACAAACATACCACACTGAAATAAAAACTAGAAAACACACCAGACGTCCTGAGAAGTGGGCCCCCTCCTCAGTCCATTAGGTGGTGAGATAGAAAATGTTGAGCACGAGATTGATCAGCAGAGTCGATAATCTTTATTTCTCAGATTTTACAAAGGGAGAACAATACATGTTAATCTTCCTTGGGCTGCTTATATATACGCAGCATTAATATCATTCCTTTGATATGTTTAATGAATTACATAACAAGCTTGTAACAGAAAAACTCTACGTGTAAAGAATAGGCCATTTTCTGTTATTGATCCAACAGAATGGTATTGCTTTCATCCATATTTGTTGAGCCACGTTTTTGGAACAAAATACAAATATAGGGAGAATTTGATCTTGCGATTTCTTGTCCACGTGATATTTGGAACCACTTACATGGTTGGAGGTCATCGTGTGATGGAAACAAAGGTAGATATTAAGCGGTTTAAACTCCATATAGATTGTAATACATGTGTCCAACCAACATATATTCTCAAATGCGATTGTAGCAGTAGACATTTTATTCTGGAAGAATAATAGTTCACGTCCAAATATGACAGGAAGTTACAGTGCCAACTAGCAGGCGACAGGAAGTTGCAGTCCCAACTGGCAGGCGACAGGAAGTTGCAGTCCCGACTGATAGGTGATAGGAAGATCTATGCCACAAATAAACATGCTGCAATAATAAAGATTAGTAAAATGCAATCAACAATGAATTTTCCATATTTTAATCCCAAAACAATATTAAACACTACTTATTTATATTAAACTATATGCAACATTATAATGGTAAAATGGAATGAAATAGGATAGAAATGGAATGGAGAAGTAAGTAGGAAAGTGCATAAGATGGATTAGAATAGGGCATTAAATAGGTTATAATTGGCTCTCATCATTCCCCCCAACTTAGCTTATTGCACATCCTCGTGCAATCATTATGATCATGAGGTCTTTAGTTTTAACTGAAAGCACTTTAGGTTTATGTTTTTTTAGCTTTGTCTCCACCTCGAACCATGACAACTCATATAAACACAAATCCCTTTCTTTGCTTCACATGAAAAGATTTTTTTTTTTTTTTCCTTTAATAGGGATATCTCTTTTAACTTTTTGTGAGTTGTTTCTCGTTTCTCTTTTCTTTTTCTTTCCTTCATTTTTTATAGCATCATGGTTCAGAAGGTTGCATATAGGGGAATTTTATCTCAATTTGCACAAGAGAGGTTTAAATGGGTGAAGTGGGAGAGATAAGAGACAAAACAAAGGCTATTATATGATGGATATAATGGATAATGTAATGGGAATTATTAAGGGTGATGGATGGAAGATAATAAGATGACATTCCTCCCCCCAACTTAAAGGTTGACTGTCCACGGAAAACAAGGAGAGGATAAAGAGGGGTGTTGCACAATGATCAATATAATAAGTAATACCAATAAAGTTAAGAGATAAAATAAGGAAAAACAAAATTGATTGATTTACCAACATGCATGTGGAGAGAGACCAAAGTGGGAACATAGAGTAGCTCAGCAACCAAGACCACCGAAATGGATGAATCATCAAGAAGGAACGAAGAGAGGTATCCAAAACTGCAACACCATAGAAGACCACCATCTAACTGAAAGCATCGAAGATCATACCACTGGAAGGAACCAGAAAAATAGGAGAATGACTGCAATTTGGAGGGGCCACCATCATTAACTGAACTAGTATAAATTAGATAAAAAGTAGCACATTCCACTGAAAACACCTCAACTGAACAGGCAACTCAGAGTATTGGTGATCAAAGATTTGACGATCACACTGAAGAGGAGCAGAGTTGCAGTAGTGAGCAACAGGAGGTGCCAAAAATGAAAGAACCACTGAAGCCAATGAGTGTTCCTGAAAATAATGATTAGCAAAAAAAAACCAAGAACACCATTTATTGCATTTTTTTGCTATATATTTTTTTTTCTTCTTTCTTTTTTTTTCTAAATTTTTTTTTTTTTTTTTTGATAACGACAAGTGACCGCTGGCAAGCCAATTTTCAATCACTCACCACTTAATGGCACTGTAAAAATAGTTTTCACCATTAAGAATTTATTTTGCAATTAATATCCGCTAGAAACTGGTTTTCAAATATTAATTGGCCAACAACGCCCGAAGGTTTTTGTTGTTGGATCTTTTGTTGCTTTTTTTTCTTTTTTTTCTTTTTTTTTCAATTTTCTTTTTCTTTTTCCATTTTCCATTTTTATTTTTTTTCAATAACTGCATAAAATGACCAAAGAAATGAAATCCTTACATGGATGATGAGTAATGATACCATCCAAAGCTTTGATTTTTGTCCATGACCTCACAGAAGGCACTATTGAAACTTATTTTCCTAATGAACTTGAAATGACGACTAAGAATAATCTCCACAAACTTAGGAATATTGAAACACTTGCACAAATCAACCTTGATCTATGTATCTCACACTGCTAAATGTAGAAGTGCCTTGTAGAGATTGGGAACACGTACTAACACACTTGGATGAAAGAATACTCACAAGGATGATGATACTCATATGACATAGTGTTATGATAAAACCGGATCGCCTAGCATGAAATTGTGCTACATATCCAATCCTTGTAAAGAATGAGAGATATCCATTTTCTGAAATAAACACACTTTTAGTATCAAGGAAAAGGTCATAGAGTGAAATATCAATGGTAGTCTCCAATTTGTCCATAGAACTTCAGAGAGGAGTAGACACAACTTGAGGAAGGAATATGATAATTTGCAATGTCTTCAAAGTGTTTCCGGATGTGTAGCTCATGAATCTCAAGGATCAAGTTGCATATTTTTCTCCATGTGATAAATTACCAAAGAAAAGAAATCTCATCTCAAGGAAATGAACACCTTATGCCAAAATCGGCATGTGATCTTGAATAGTGAAGCACAAGTAAAACTAAGATGCACCAGATAGCTAGCAAGCCCACACAATGTTAGCAAAGCTAACAGAGTATGTTTTGCAATGCTTGTGTAGAGAAGAATCATCAACTGGTATTGGTTCTTAGATCATCTCACCACAACAAGAGACCTGTAACCATATTCTCAAAACCAAGCATATCAAGTATAGTAAAGCAATTTTAACCAATTAATAACCCTACCATTAAATGAGTAATACATTTAAACAAATGGTAGGTAAAGTCATTAATATAAATAAATACTTGATAAAAACAAAAGAATGTGATTACTATGATTATACCAATGTCAATCAACATAACAATGCATACCTTGAATTTTTCAAATGTCACATAGTGAAGTTTGCTAAAAAGGACCAACGAAACAATCAATGAATCCTGATTGGAAATCATCCTAGCACCACAAAGTTAGAAGGATTTCCCCCCAACTTAACTTCATGCTACAAGGTCACAAAATAATTAGGATAACCAAAGAAATTAGGTAACCCATAGAGAGTAATACATCTTTAGAATTTTGTGAGTCTTATTTAATCAATTATTTCAATAATTCGATGGATGGATTCCCAAATAAACTGTAGGTTATAAAAGCGCAGGGAAGTCAAATCATCCAAGGAATTAAGAAATTAGCATATATAATTAATGAATGATCATATGAAGATACAAGAACCATGAATATAGAATATATGGATATTAATATTGTGATCCTTGTTAAATAAATGAATCATCCATAGTTTATTTGATCATGGAAAGAATTAAAAAAATGAGGAATAATGATCATCCAAATTTAACATTTTGGCTATTAATGCATAGAATCCCATATGATTGTGCTTAGTCAATTATTGGTCCCAAATCAACAAGTATGTGAGGGATGCACATTTTAACCATAGGCCTCCAAATATCAATATGTATAAGTACAAAAGTAAAATATAGATCGTGGAGGATCGAGCAACATGTTTGTAGAATATGGAATGTATGTGGTTTAATATAACTTAGTGCATGATTAATATTATCACACATACTCATGAGTCCATTAATTAAAATTGACGCAATTTGAAGTATGGGCTCATTTGTAGGTATTTGGAATTCACTAAGAAGAAAAGAAGAACAAAGTTGATTATAATCCAATAAATAATATTGTTCTTCTAATTTAATTAAACCAAAATCCCATTTCTTAAGTGCATCGATATATTCCATTGTTGATTTATCAATTTCAAGCACATTATTAGATTGTATAGGGATCCTTGAAAGTGTATATGTACTATTAACCACCTTATTATGAAGTGGTATATGAGGCAATATAGTTGCCTTTGGTGGATAAGGTGGAGTGCAATGTGAATGGGATAATGAATATGGTAATAAGTATGAAGGAGATAAAGTAGATGGAAATAAGTAGGATGGGTGGAATAAAGATGGTAAGGATGAATATGGTGGAATATAAGAGGGATATATAGGTTGTTGTGAGCATGCATGATTACATTCATTGTGCATACTGGGTGAAGAAGTATGTTTTGAAGAAATACGTTGGCTTTGTAATGAAATAGTATGACAATTCATGTTACCAACATAATTCATACCTTGATCTTCATGAGTTGACATTTGAAATGGTTCATAAGTTACAAGGAACATTTTTTCACTTCCACCCTTATCATGGTAAGGATCACAAAAAGCTTGCACCTCATTCATCATTTTCTCTTGATTGTTTGGGCATATGCATTGGTCATCTTTCCTGTAGCAATTAGAAAAACAAGTGGTTAAATTTTTATCATCAAAATCACATTGCTCTAAGAATTCATCAATGATTTGCTCATGTTCAAACATAGAGATAGAATTATTGCATACCTGTGATAATGGAAGATCAAGATCATTTAAGTTGCATTCATTAGGTAGAGAGGATGTAAAAATATCACCTTTGGTTGGCGCAATTTCCCCACCAATTTCTTCTTTTGTTTTTAAATTTGAAGGCGGGGGTCTGGGGGCGGCAGCCACCAGTGGGGTCAAGGGGCAACGCCCCTTGCGGGGGCTTGGGGTAGCGCCCAAGGTGCGCTCCCTATCGTAGTACAGGGCGGGGTCGAGGGGTAGCACCCCTGACACCAAGCACATTTTGCCTCTTGCGTTCCCTTCAAATTTTTCATTTTTGAAGCAATTTTCAACCAAAACTGATGTACTTAAACAACCTTGAAAATGCATCATTTTTAACAATTTTCTTCAAAATAGCCTTTTTTTTTCTTTTTTTTACCAATAACTCACAACAACTAATGATAATATAAAATTGAATCTAATTTATAAAGCAACTAATGAATCTAATTTCTAAGGCCTACTTGCAAACTCTAAAATAAAACTTTAAAGCAATGCATCTATATGATTTACGCAACGCAAATTAAGATTAATTACTTAAGCAAGGCTAGCAATTGCAAAAATTTTCATCCTAACGCATTGTTCCTAACTCAAATCAGCAGACTAACATGCCTTTGACACCTTTCCCCGGCACCGGCGCCAAAATGATAGGCCAACATTGGGGCAAATAATAGGAAAGAATTAATGATTTATGAAAAAGTTCTGCTGGTCTATATGTGTCAATCCGAGAGCGTAAGCTTGTGAAAGGCATCCGAGCAATATGCTATCAAGGAATGATAGTTGAGATTTGAGCGATTATGGATGCAGCTAAAACACATGAAAATGAACCTATAAAGAACTGAAACAAAATTGCCATAGGAACTGTCACTTCCTGTGACAGGAACTTGACTGAAACCTACTAAAATGATCTAGAGAATAAAAACATCAGAAACAAAAACATCTTTCTACCATCAATAACAATATAATTATTTCTATTCAGTGAATCAAAACCATAACAAAATAGTAGTAATTCAAATTATAAGGAAACAATAATTATATTATACTAATGTAAATCTTATTACAAACTGCTACAGGAACAGCAAGCATACAATATCAATACAAATCAGATTACCAACTAGTTCAGAAACAATAATCAAATGAAACTTGATATTACTAAAATACAAACATACCACACTGAAATAAAAACTAGAAAACACACCAGACGTCCCGAGAAGTGGGCCCCCTCCTCAGTCCATTAGGTGGTGAGACAGAAAATGTTGAGCACGAGATTGATCAGCAGAGTCGATAATCTTTATTTCTCAGATTTTACAAAGGGAGAACAATACATGTTAATCTTCCTTGGGCTGCTTATATATACGCAGCATTAATATCATTCCTTTGATATGTTTAATGAATTACATAACAAGCTTGTAACAGAAAAACTCTACGTGTAAAGAATAGGCCATTTTCTATTATTGATCCAACAGAATGGTATTGCTTTCAGCCATATTTGTTGAGCCACATTTTTGGAACAAAATACAAATATAGGGAGAATTTGATCTTGCGATTTCCTATCCACGTGATATTTGGAACCACTTACATGGCTAGAGGTCATCGTGTGATGGAAACAAAGGTAGATATTAAGCGGTTTAAACTCCATATAGATTGTAATACATGTGTCCAACCAACATATATTCTCAAATGTGATTGCAGCAGTAGACATTTTATTCTGGAAGAATAATAGTTCATGTCCAAATATGATAGGAAGTTACAGTGCCAACTAGCAGGCGACAAGAAGTTGCAGTCCCAACTGGCAGGCGACAGGAAGTTGCAGTCCCGACTGACAGGTGACAGGAAGATCTATGCCACAAATAAACATGCGGCAATAATAAAGATTAGTAAAATGCAATCAACAATGAATTTTCCATATTTTAATCCCAAAACAATATTAAACACTACTTATTTATATTAAACTATATGCAACATTATAATGGTAAAATGGAATGAAATAGGATAGAAATGGAATGGAGAAGTAAGTAGGAAAGTGCATAAGATGGATTAGAATAGGGCATTAAATAGGTTATAATTGGCTCTCATCAAGTACCTCAACCAAAAGATAAAAATGTTATCGGTACTAAGTGGATATACAGGAATAAATTGAATGAAAATGGTGAAGTCACAAGAAATAAAGCTAGATTGGTATGCAAGAGATATGTGCAGGAAGAAGGCATTGACTATGGTGAAACATTTGCACCTATTGCTAGATTAGAAGGAGTTAGAATGCTACTTGCATATGTTGCACATAAGAAATTCAAAGTCTATCAAATGGATGTGAAGTCAACATTTTTAAATGGTATACTTGAAGAAGAGGTCTACATTGAACAAACTGAAGGATTTTTTGATCCTGACAATAAAGACATGGTATGTAGATTACATAAAGCTTTATATGGATTGAAGCAAGCACCGAGAGCATGGTATGAAAGACTGCATACTTATTTGTTACGCATTGGATTTGTGAGAACAAGTGAAAACAACAATCTGTATGTGAAAGGTGATACTGATAATACTATTATCATTGCTGAAATATTTGTTGATGACATTATCTTTGGAGGCTCAGATATTGTCTGCAAGGCATTTGTTGATGAAATGCAAAAGGAATTTGAAATGTCTATGTTCGAAGAGATTAAGTTCTTTCTTGGATTACAAGTGATTCAGCAGAGTGATGGAATATTTATCACACAATCTAAATATATAAAGGAAGTACTAAAGATATTTGGCATGGAAGATGCTAAACCTGTAGGAACATTGATGGCTACTAGATGCAAATTGACAAAGGAGGATGAAACTACCGAGGTAAATTAGACACTTTACCGATCCATGATTGGTAAGTTAATGTACGTAGTTCACAGTAGGCCAGATATAGCACATGTTGTGGGTATAGTTGCAAGATTTTCTGCTAATCCTAGAGAATCACACATGATAGTTACAAAAAGTATCTTAAGATACTTGAAGAAAATAAAGAATTATGGATTATGGTATCCTAAGGAAGGGAAGTTTGAACTGAAAGTTTACACTGATGTTGATTGGGCTGGAAATGTGGATGATAGAAAAAGCACCACCGGAGGAGCATTTTTCTTTGGTGAAAGACTTGTAACCTAGATAAGTAAGAAGTAGGCTTGTATTTCTTAGTCTACAGCTGAAGCAAAATATTTTGTTGCTGCTACTAACTGTTCAAACTTTGCATATATCAAGCAAGTGTTGGAAGGAATGAATGAGGTAATCACTGACCCAGTGATTATATACTGTGACAACACTAGTGCTATTAATATTTCAAAGAATCATGTGATGCACTCTAAGACAAAGCATATATCTATTAAGTATCATTACTTAAGAGAAAAAGTGCAAGAGAAGCAAGTGAGGTTAGCATTTGTCACATCTAAAGAACAATTTGCCGATATTTTTACAAAGCCTCTACCAAAGGACACATTTGAATACTTGAGGACTAGACTTGGGGTCTGTCCCCTATCTGTCGGTCACTAAGGTGATCTAGTTGTTGCATCAGCCTACTTATATTAGAAGACCATTCATGTTTATGTAGCATATTTCACACTTTGAATCATGTTCAAGGTTGTGATTAAGGTTGAGAACTTGATGAGATATCTGTATACAGAGATACAGAGGAAGACAAAATTGTTTGTTTATTTGTTTCTTTGGCATTGTTGTCAAAGGGAGAGATAACCAATATGAAATTAAAAGGGGAGAGATAAAGAAGATATGAAAAGGAACAAGAACCGATGAGAATTATCTAAGGGAGAGACAATCTGAATGAGATAGAGTATTGAAGATCAGTTACAGAGAACAGAAGCAGGAACAAGAGAACTGAAAAGATCACAACTGCAGAATGGTAAAGTTGTACTATTTAATGCTGGTTTAGTAATGTAGTGATTAAACATATTAAGTCTATTTGACTTACAACATTTTGTTCACAAAGTTGTAGAATATATGTTTGGTATGTGTATGGTACATTTCATATTACTTGAGTTGCCATCAATGCCAGAGGAAGAGATTGTTGGACTACAACTGATTTGGAATCTGATTGAAGAATCTATGATTACAAGATCACTGAGGAGTTGCTGATTAGATATGTAATATGATTAAATTAGTATTATGTTGTCATTGATGTCAACTAGTTTGAAAACACTTATCTTGTAAGTTACTATACTGAGACATCTGAAGAAAGGTGAAAGAGATGAAGAACAGAGAAATCTACATAAGGAAAGATGTACATGATAGATGAAGATAAGGAACACATTGAGTAACTTGTTGATGAGTCTATGACTTGATGATATTGACTTTATTATGTTGCATTCATCTATGATGAAGTATAGAGATGAAAGACACAAAGCAGTGTTGTCAGTAAATGAAGCATTTCTAGTATACATCGACGAAGTGTAGTGTATACCGACCGCAGTATTAACCGAGCAATGTTCACTGATGCATTTCTTTGTTAACCGAGCAGAACAGAATGAATCAAATGATTAGTTTAGCTGATAAGATTGATGAGCTGGCAAGAGTATAACATCGAGGTAACAGATAATGTTTGTTACAAAGATCAACAGCTAATAAAATTTAGGGAAGATCTAACGGAGAAGATTGAAACATGTTAGTGACACAAGTACCGAGAAAGTTTGAAGTGGCAAAATCTATGAATGTGGTTAAATAGAAAAATCTAATGGTGGAGAAGAAAGTGATTTACTCATCTATATAAGAGAACAAATTTTCTTTATGAAAAGCATAGGAAGAAGAAGAAGCTGCAAGAATATCGCGTGAACAAGCTTTCATGCATTCTGATCATACTGGTTAGTAAGAACTGAGCTGAAGAACAGTTATCGAGCTACAAAGAGCAATTACCGATGGATAGTAAGTTGATATAGTATTGAAACTGAAGTGAAATATTGGTCAGAAGGATTTGCATGGACTGAATATTGATCTGTAATCTGCAATTGAAGTTGTATTAAGTCAGATCATTTACTATTACACATTTAACCATTGTATACAGTTTAAATCTCTTAACTGAGTGGACTCTGAAAGTCTTATGATGTATCATTCATAGAATGAACATGGTTATCCTGTCAACCCCAAAGTGAATGCTGGTTGGAAGATAACTTCTAGTCTAAAATCCTCTAACAAGGTCACACCTGACAGTGTGTTTGTAACCTTTAACAGGGTTGGGTCTTAACCGACCTCACTTCAGAAGAGTGAACAATTTTGGGTTGCCGGTCCCAGGTGGTTTTTCCCTTTACAAGGTTTCCACATTAAATCTCTTGTGTTATGTGTTGATTATGATATTTGTTTGTTATCATACTTTGCATTTTACATGTTAGATTTGATCGGTAAAATGTTACAACATTAGACTGGTAATCGGTAAAAGCACAGACAATGAGAGTTATTATTGTTTACCAACGAGTAGAAATTAAAGAAAAAGTTTTGAATTATACATTTTGAATTGGGACACTAGATAACTGATTCACCCCCCTCTCAATTATTCTAACAATTTATGCTTGTATTGGTGGGAAAACTCTTGAAAATGCACAAAAGAGATTGCATTCAACCATGTTGTTTACATGACACATGTAGTTTACCTCTAACCTAAATCAACGTTGCATACAAATCTATGTACGGTGTGTGGTATGAATCCTTGCTCAAGCTTGAAAATGATAGTCAATCCATAGTCAATGTCTATTTAAACTTTAGGATGATACTTATATGATGGCTTAAGTAAATTGTTCTTACCTTGAGATTAGTACACCATGGGATTAGAGGATGGTTGTTATAATAGCAACTGTGTGTCTGTGGGATACTTTTATATTTTGTATTAAATGATGATACATATGTGTTTCTTCCTTTTACAACAGTTTATATTCTTATACGTATAGCCTATCATTTTGATACTTTGTATTTAGTAGATGTTGGCAAGCCCATCTCATCATCCTCATCACCCTTAGCTGACATCCAAAGCCCTTCTTCCCTCTCCAATTCTTCAAGCCTCTACAAGATATCTGGATCAATAAAATCTACAACATTGTGTCCATCCATGATCTCAGGAATATCATCTTCTTTCCACTCTTCTTGCCTCTCTTTCCCATCTCATAGCTTGGGCATTGCAACATGAGTCCTATTTTCCACAACTACTGATGGATCCTTAGGTGTAGTTGAAATTACCAAATGGCCTTCAAAGGTCAAGGAACAAATGGAATAACCAATAAAACACTATACATTAAATCATGTGATTGATAGCAGATTGGGGCTCACCTGAGCCATAAACATGAATAATTATTCTAAAAAAATATGTAAACCATATATATGCGCACTTGAGGCAATGAGAAGTTACATCATATCCATATTAAAATATTAGTTACAATATGAAAATACTAAACTATCTAATTCCTGAGTTCATCTACTCAAATGGTCACAACAAAGATATGTGATTACAATATAGAGAAGGTATCATAAAAATATAATTTCGGAATTTGCCCTAGCTTGACACATTTTGCACTCAAATCCTTCATCGTGAATAAGTGGAGATGGGTGGATAGATTCAAATGAGTTGTTATCAACCCAACTAAAGTATCTGCAGCCATTATTTCCCTATGATGCCCAATCTACATTAGTTCTTATAATATAATGAATAGTATTTACATTAGAAACATTAAATATATACACATTAACAACCTTTTTTCTATTTGGGCAGCACCAAAATTGTCATCCAGGGTTGCTCTGTGTCCGTGAAGTCTTCAACACACACTGCCCACCACCACATTGACAAGAGCCATCGAGCCTATATCAATAATGCACCGCACCATCGTTACTATAGAAAAATAATTAAGACTAGAAAATCAAGTTCAAGAAAAATCATTACGACTATAGAAAAATCATTTAGACTAGAAAATCAAGTTCTAGAAATGGATGGTTCTGGTGCTTTTCCATTACAACAATTGAGCATTCATCATTTGGTACTTCTTGGCGTATTCCATTTAAGTTTTTTATTTGTCATGTTTATGTGCATGTTTTTTATGTGTTTGGCTTCTCTCCCTCACAAGGGATACGCCAATAGGTAATTGATTTGAAAGCATAATGATTTGATAGTCTTTTTTTAGGATAGGCGTAATCATCCCACCAACCTTAATTAGCAACATTTTTTATATATATTAAGTACTTATAATCAATATGCCCAACAAACAGAGACTTAGTAGTAAAAGCATGTCCTTTGGTTTACTAGTTTACTTATAATCAGCATGTCCTTTGGTTTACTAGTTTAATCTGGTTTAAGAATGGTTTGTTCCATGTTTGAATGTACCATTTAATGAAGCTTGGCTATATTAAGTACAATCTTAAGACTTGTGACTCTTCAAATTCTCTTGTTTCCTTCAGACCTCCAAACATGTGTACTATGAGATTTCCTCCAACAAATGGACTTGTGATGATTTTCACAATAGTACATGTGTTGGAGGACTACTCAAAGTACTGCTTAGGCAAATCTGAATGTTCATCACTTGTGCATATAAGAGTTGATTATAGAAGGTATATGCATGGGTTGATATTGTTCTAGGTTGATATTTTCAGACATGGTCTTTCTTGAATGGAATGACTCGTTACTTGTACATTGACTAGAATGTTGGTGGAAGAAGGATGATTTGTTTGCAACCATTTTTTCAACTCTAATTTTCTCAACACAAAGGGACATTTATCATAGCCATAGAAACATGATTATTTTAAAATGGAATACACCAAGGAGTACTATCAGAAATATTGACTATTTACAATCATGAATAGTTAACCTTAATCAAATAGCTCATTTTTTTATCAGCATGTGTAATCTCTATGTATATGAAAAATGAATGAAATATCAAGCTAAAATAAAATAGTGAATAAAAATTCAAATTCAAGGCCTAATTTATCAAGAGCAACAAACATTAGGATGAAATAAAAATCATTAAGACTATAGAAAAATCATTAGGACTATAGAAAAATCATTAAGACTAGAAAATCAAATTCTAGAAAAATCATTTAGACTATAGAAAAATCATTTAGACTAGAAAATCAAGTTCTAGAAATGGCCGGTTCTGATTCTTTGCCATTACAATAATTGAGCATTCATCATTTGGTATTGTGTATTCCATTTAAGTATGTCAACAATTTTCAAAAAATAAGAAAAATCATTGGGACTACAAAAAAATCAAGTTCTAGAAATGGATGGTTCTGATATTGCTTTGCCATTACAACAATTGATCATTCATCATTTGGTACTTCTTGGTGTATTCCATTTAATTTTTTCAGCTGTCATGTTTATGTGCATGTTCTTTATGTGTTTGGATTCTCTCCCTTGCAAGGGATACACCGATAGGTAATTGATTTGAAAGCATAATGATTTGATAGTTAGAAGGTTGGTTAATAGATTCTAGTTGGTTCTTTGTAGAGGGCAATCTATTTGGAGTACACTTAATTTCTATGCAATTTTGGAGTACATTGTCCCGTAGGTACAGTTGAAACACCAACGTATTGATTTGAAAGTTTAGAATGTGATCTTTTCTTGATGGTAATGTAGGAACATTTCCAAGCATATAGTTGTTCCTTTAAGGGAAGATTGTAGGGCCCAAATGATAGCCTTCAATTATATGTACTAAGTGTTACAATGGAACTATGTTGACTTTATTTTGTAGTTCTTAACATGAGAGTTTTTAGATTAATAGGAGTTCACATTTTTATGGGAACGTATCATTCAATTAAGCATTAATGCCCATCTATATCTAGTGAGATGAACATAACTCATGTACCTCATACTAGTGTGCTTGGATTAGACTAGACATTATCCAACCACCTGTGAGGGTTGTCACTGTTATTAATTGGTGTAAAAGGAGGACCGCTTGTATGTTATAGCACTTTATATAAATACTCACTATTTGGATAATGTCTAGTCTAATGAAAAATAGTGTATATAAGGTATCCAAGAACACTAGCATGAGGTACATGAGTTTGCATCTCACTAGTGTTAGAAATAGGGAATACTAAGAGGGGGGGGGTGAATCAGTATTCTATAAACTTTTACTTTTTCCCAATTATGGATATAATAGATTAACTTGATACACATAGTAAACTAAATAATATGCATAACAGTAAAGCAAATGAACTCATAACACATTATTTATTCTCGAGGAAACCCTAGCCAAGGGAAAACCCCGGTGGGGATGGTAGCCACAAAAATTCACTAATCAAAAGTATCTTGTTAAGGATGTTGACCCTATTAGGAGCCTATTACATGCATATAGTGTCTCAGTCCTAATTAAGGGACTATAGGCCTTGTTAGAAGCCTCAACCCTGCTAAGAGTTGGTAGTACAAAATATGATTACTAGATGAGCCCACTGCCCAAACAAGTAATGTACAATGATTGTTGATTAAAAAATATGGAAAGGTACATAACCTTATACTACTTGCTTTTCTTTCACAACTTCACATCAATATCTCTTCACTTATATGTTTTCTATACCATCTATATCATTACAATTTCTTCTTCTTCACATTTACATATGCCTTATATTTATACAAGTTATTAAGACTAATAACTCTTAGAGTTGGCTTGACAAAAGCATTATAAAAAATACATATTTACCCAAGGTTTAACATCTAGGATTTCATCCCTTTATATTATTAAGACATTATTTTGATAAACAAAATAATCCCTTAACTCTTTACCAATTCTGTCTTCATATACTGTCTTGTCGGGTTGACATTGTCTCAGGTAAAACTATCATAACTTCTTCTGTACATGTCATACTAACTTGTGCTCTCAAATGAGTCTTCTATAGTCATCATAGTATCTATGTTCAAGTGTGCAAGCATTGAACTTACTCCAATCATCATCGCTAATCAAAACTATCTTCGAGTACACTGGAAAAGACACTATCTCATACTTAGACAATTTTGCTTTGCGCTCTGTCATACTTTCTCTCTGTCATATGCGATCTTCATGTAGATTATATGTTGCCATAATGGAAACATCTAAGTATCTAACTCAGCCAAATTTCCAACAACTAGTATCTGTGAACTCCTATTAATCTACAAACTCTCATGTTAAACAACTACAAAATAAAGTCAACATAGTTCTGTTAACACAACCAAAGTTAAAATTAAACTATCTCAAACAATTGGTGCCTTAGAGGGATAGAGGAACACTTTGCTAAAGAAATTTGACTATTATGTGCTCATTCCAAGCATTAAATCTACTAGCCTTCATGTTTATATTCTCATAGATGTGTGCAAAAACAACACTTGCATGGTGAACACTATCAAACTCCAGCAAACCTATCATAAAAGTGTTAGAAACAAAAATAAACAAGGTTTTCTTGACCACTAGTTTCTATACAACTCTCAAAAACTTGTACACTTTCATCATCAGCAACGCCTTGAACTCTCTTAGTGAATCCTCCATTTAGTAGTTTCTTCTCTACCATAAGCCTTTTAATAGGTCACACAACCCTCTTCCTCATCTTCTTATGTCAACTTGTGGCTTCTTGCTGCAATGTTGTCTTCAAGAGCTTTGACTCTTCACTATTTAAGGTCCCTGTCACCTCTGAGACCTCTTTCAACTTCTCATTCCAATGCCATCATCCTTGGCATGCAAACATGTCATCTATGGCTTTCTTCACAACCCTGTCTTCTATCTTTTCAATAGAAACTTTTAATGGACACTTGACTATCCCAACTTGGATTCCTTCATCCATGCACTCAACCAGTTCATCAGCAACCTCTGTAATTCCCTTCTCTATCTCTATTATCTCAACTTCTTGAGCATTTTCCTTTTTTGGCCCACACATCCTCATTGTCTTCTCAATCCTGTCATCTTCATGAGTATCCTCATACTCTAACTTCTCTCTGTTCATCTTCACATGCATCTCTATTCGGAAATACTTTATATGGTGTTCTACTGATTGTTCAATGCTGTCATTAGCATTCTCACCAATCTTCTCTTCTATCCTTTTGTCTGTTGTCTTCCCTTCACTCCCTAAGATTCCATTCCACTCCAAAATACCAACACTCCTTGTTAATGTCCATGACACTTCTTCATCTTTCAAGGGCTGCAACACAACTCTCCTACATTTACTTATCTTCCATGCTCTCCCAATGATTGAATGAAAATCCACTATGGGAATGATGTCACATCACCGATTGTCCTCATATGGCCCAATGCTAAAGTTCACTTGTGCTTGCTCTGTCACCTCAACTTGGTCTTCCACATTAATCACATGTGCCCTATATGGCCTCTCATGTAGTATCCTTGGCAAATTCAACTTCTGAACCATCTCAATGGAAACAAAATTTGAAAACACACCATTTGAAACTATAACTTTACAAACTTTGTTTCTGCACTTACAATGTGTCTTGAATATGCATGGCTCCATAATGTACCTTGCATCCAAATCTGCATTGATGATCACCATCTTTTTTATATCCCTCTGATGTCAGCAAAAAATTTCTCCATGCTTCATCTAAAATCTAGGATTCATTCAACTTCGAACCACCACCTTGGAACACTCTTTAAACGATAATTCAACTTTAAGGATTCAACAAGGGATTCTAGGTCTTCAAAATCTCAAATTTTCTTCTCCCACTCTTCTCCCAAATAGATCCTGAAGAGTAGAGGACAATCAAAATATTCAAGGCTATGAAGAATGAGTATCATAAGGTGAGGGGAGATATCCCTATGTATGATGGAAGTCTAAAAGAAGAAGAGCTTTTGGATAGAATAGTAGCAATAGAGGAGGTTCTTCAATGAGGGGAAGAGGAGGAAGGACAAATCAGGTTTGGGAAGAAAAGGACAAAGGATTTAATAGGACAATGTTGCACAGTCCTAGAAATGCAGACTTTTGGGATTTGAACTATGTTCAAATAGGTACAGTCAAGTGTCCTATTGAAGGGCAGCCAATAAACAACCATGTTCAAATGTGGATGTCCAGTGGGCAAAAAGAACCAACTATCAAGGAACCATATTCCTAAAGTACAGGTTTAGACTCAGACATCCAATGCCAGGACTGATTCTTGGACAAGAATCCTTTCAAAGGTAGTGAACATGGTGCAGGGGCACCTAGAACATCCAAAGACTACCAAGAGTCCATAATGACAACCATGCACCTAATGACATCTAAAGACATCAATTGGAATGTATTGGCACCTATAATGGCCTATAAGGTCATTCCATGCAATGCAAATGGAAAATATGTAATAAGTCTTAAAAGGCCTAATAGGCCTTAGGACCAAAATAAGAGCCTAGGATGGTATTTGGTGTTACAAGTTTATAATAGTTTAGATTTGATTTTAATAATGCATAATAATTTCATTTGGGTCATATTTCAAATTCTTAAGGCTTCATTATCTTTAAAAGTTTCAAAAACTCCAAATTTGTAATGTTGCAAATTCAAAAATTTGAAATGCAATGGTTATTAGAAAATGGAGGGAATTGGATTTTGTTATGTTTTAGTGCAAACTAATCCATCCAATCAATTGGGATTGGTTGGGGTAGTTTCTAGGAGTCCATCAAATATGCCAAAGTTTCATTGTATGGCAGAAGAGGTCTGGTGTATGGACCGTACTGTGTTTTTGATAAATAAACTTCTTTCAAATGCAATTTCCTTGAGTTCTTAGAGTGATTTTGGATTCATTTTGTCATTGTCTTACATTTCAATGCATTTAGAATAGTTTGATATTGATCCTAGACCACATCTATGCATTTTTGAGGTCTGTATTTGTGTATTCCAAACTAAGCTAAACAATTAATAACTAACTGTTACCGGTTACATGGAACCTATTGGAGAGGCTTATTAGAGCATGGATGTGTATGTTTGAGACACAGGGGAGTAAGGGAAGATAGAAGAATCAATAAATGCCAAAGAAACAATGTAACATACTCAAATTTTTAATGAAATTTAAATTATTCTCCAATAGACCCTGTCACTGCCCATGAGGGTATAGTCAGAATCCTTATTGATTTATTTCTTCTTTCATGAATGGTATGAATAGAGATGGATTGGTGTAGTATGGTTATATATTTATACTAAGTTTTTGATAAATAAACTTCTTTCAAATGCAATTTCCTTGAGTTCTTAGAGTGATTTTGGATTCATTTTTTCATTGTCTTACATTTCAATGCATTTGGAATAGTTAGATATTGATCCTAGCTGACCACATCCATGCATTTTTTAGGTCTGTATTTGTATTTTTATTCAATTAATTCTGACTGGCAGAGTAGTTTCATCCATTCCTTTGATAGTTTTGTGAGTTTCCAATTGAATATGGTCATTCCATAACCTCTGACCATTGTAACACATGGAATGACTGAGTATTAACATGTACTATAGTTCCCTAATCCATTAATGTAATGAGAAGGAAGAATGTTTGGGTGATCACCATAATTTATAGAGGAAACTTAATGAATTTGCTTAGTATGCTACAACAGTAGCCATTTAGTCTGAAGGAGGAACATAGATTATGATTTGGATCATCTTATAATGATCATCTAATGGTGAAACAACTACCTATTGGACCTAGAAGTGATCAGAGATGGGAGATTTAAGAAACCCTTGGATTAAGGGTTTAGAAGTGCTAAATTTAGGGATTTTGGGGTTCTCAGTGGACTGAGCCCTATTCCTTTGAGGTTTGTTCATTTTTAGATATTATTAAATACTGATGAAGGTTTGGAGTCTTGGGAGTGCAAGGATTCTATGTTTTCTTTATTATTTGGGGTCTTTTTAAGCACTTCTGAAGCCATAGTGTGTAGACAGTCACACCCGGTCTAAAAGAGTCCATAGAAAGTTGACTATAGAAAGCTGACTGCCCTAGTTTTATGTCAAAAATGGTCTATAGATGACTTTCACATTATTTCTTTCATATTTCTCCACCAAATGATCTCAGACCGATCGCAATTGAAAGTTATGACTCCAAGTAGACTTCCTATGGAGTTAGATTTGACATTCCAATCCACACGAAGTCAACAAAAAACAAATACCAGTAAAAAAAATGTTAAAAACACAGTTTTCTCAATATTGTTTGCAATATTTCCTCTTCCAACCTTACAATCATAAACAGGTAACACTAGTATATTTACATTGTAACATGATGTGGTGATTTAGAAATTTAGGGTTTTGCAAGTTCATCTATGCAAGTTCATCTCTGAATCAAATGTATATAAACAATGATCAAAAACATGCTAGCAAATACCAAATACATGATTCCCTAGCACATTGCTCACAGGCCCTAAGTAGGTAACCAATAAAACAATGCCAGACAAATGCAGAGTAAGGAAATCCTTACAGGCGGTCCTCCTTTTACACCAAATCACATTGGAAACCCTCACAGCCAGGCGGTCCTCCTTTTACACCAAATCACAATGGCAACCTCGCAGGCTGGTAGTCCTCCTTTTATACCAAATCATAGTGGAAACCCTTGCAGGTAGGCGGTCCTCATTTTACTCTCACCAAATAACAATTCAAACAATTGTAGGCTCCAGCTCCTTCATGCACTCCAAATGAAATGAGATATGAAATATTTTTTCTTTTTAAAGCTATGCCCGTGTTGGTTGAAATTTTGACCTACATTGTATTGGTCTAAACTTTGACTAACACGGGCATGGATTAAAAAAAATGAATTTTTCCTTCTATAATCCGACCAACCTAAACCTTTTTAATTGATTGTCAAAAAGTTTGGTAGAAAAATGAGGTCAAATGTAGTAGTGGGAAGTCCTTTATCTCTAGACATCATTCATACTCCCATTCCTCAGCAAGTCAATATGCCTCATCTTGAGAATTATAATGGTAAGGGAGACCATGTTCATCATGTTAAAACAATTCAAATCCTTTGTAGTGATTATGCTCATGACCATAGGATTTTAGCCAAGTTATTTGCTAGAACTTTTCGTGACAAGGCCTTACAATGGTATTGTTCCTTTCCTCCTTATTCTATTGACTCATTTCCAAAAATTTCTAATGCTTTTATTCAACAATTTCAAAATAACATTGGTCCACAAGTGTCTTTGACTGATTTGATGCATTGTAAACAAAGTGCTAAGGAAAAATTGACTGAATTTATTGGTAGTTTTAAGCATTTTCATGCTCAGATTTCCTATCATGTTCGTAATATTGATATTCAATGTATGTTTATTTAAAATTTTCAAAAGGATATTAGAGATAAGATTTTGCTTACTAAATTTACCTCTTTTCAACAACTTTGTGTAGCGCTTCATCATTATCAATTACAAGTGAGTCAATTTGAGAGAAACACTCCAATGGATCCTGTTCCAGTTGATAAGAGTGATTCTACTCCTAATCCAAACAAATTTCAAAAATTCAACAACTATGTCAAGATAAACAAACAAGAAAATGCATTTTCTGATCAAGTTGATGTTGCATCTCACAATGCCACTTCTGCATCCACTGCTTTTCGATTAAATTGTGTGTTTAATCCTCTCTCTGAATCTTTACATTCTATCATGAATAGGTTGTTAACTGCTAATATGATTACTTTACCTCCTATTTGACCTCTTTTACCTACTATGATTGCATCTAAATCCTTTGATCCTAAAGCTTTTTCATCACTATCATCATCAGAATGGTCATGATACTGAGAAATTTTATTCTTTAAAACATAAGGTTCAAGACTTAATCGACTCTAATGCCTTATCTGTTGATAATCTTGATGGTAGAGGAAACAAATCTATCTCTCCTCCTAATCAAAATCTTCAAATCTATACTAATCCTTTACCTACACATGATACTAATACCACTACTCAGCCATCTTTTATGGATATTGATTATGATTCAAAGATGGATGATCTTAATAACATTGTTAATCAAGTGGAGCATGTTGTTCAATATATATCTCCACCTCAGCCTCAACCTCAGCTTCAATCTCAAGTTCCATCTCAACCTCAACTAAATCTAAGCCTAAACTGAAAACTCAACCTAAACCTCAACAACAACCTAAGAATAAAAGGCCTTGGGAACTTTTGATTACCTTTTATGATTCTGAGAGTATTAAGGCTCCTAATGGTCCCCTTTACATTTACGTTAGGATTTCTTAGATACCTACTCATGGTTGTCTTGTTGATCCTACATCCTTAGTCAATGTTATTACTGAAGAAAATCTTTTTATGAAAAACCTGCAACGTGATTCTTATGATACATCAGATGTGTGGATTCAAGCTTGTAATAATTTTTTGTATCCATCATTTGGTTCTATTAACTTTCCAATTGAACTTTGTGGTAAAATTTTGAACACTACCTTTGTTGTTGTTCCTACTTCTGATCAATTTCAAGCTAAGCTTGCTTTGTCATGGTTGAATTCCATGCATGTTGTTGCTTCACCTATCCATAAGTGTCTTAAATTTATTCATGATGAAGAATTGAGGATGATAAACCATAGTTTATACCAACCTTCTAGGCCCAAGGATTGTGTTACTCTTGACTTCTTTTGGCCCTCATTACCTAAACCATGTCCTTCTCAACCTGATAATCTTTTCTACTCATATCAAGCCTATAAGCATCGTAAGATTCTCAAATTAAGCGTACCTCCGATGGATCTTAATTGTGGTCTTTTGCCTACACCTTCCATACCTCCTTTATCCATGGCTTCTAGTTTTGTTAATCAAGCTCCTACTATTGCTTGTCAGTTTGTTGCGAAGCCTACTAATCCTCCTATAGAACCTGTGAAGGATCCAGTAATTGCTCCTCCTAGTTCTCAACATATTTCAAGTAAGACAAAACGTAATCGATCTACTAATGAATGTTGTAAGAAGTGTCATGCTCAAGCTAAAGATCATAATTATGTTCTTCAAAATTATTTACCTTCTTTTGATAAGCCTATGCATGATGTGTTAGAAGAAGTTGTTGCTAATAATGATGTTAAAATGCAAGATTATGATGATCCTATTCGTATCTTAGATCCTATTTTGATTAATCTAGATGAATAAGATACTCTTGATGATGTTAATGATGAATATGAGAATATTGACATTGACATTGATTTACCTAATATGCTTTCATCACAATTAACACTTACACCTAGTATCGAACATTATGATTCTCAATAGGATCCTTGTTTGGAACTGGCTATCATTCCTACAATGTTGGATATAGTCCCTCTTGTGAGTTACCCAGCTTCCCTAAATGATATAGAATGAGATGGGGAGAGTAGGTGACGTGCTTGATTGGATTTTCCTTCATGGTATCCTTTGTTGTTTATTTGTATGTAGTATTGTGCTTCTCCTGTGATGTGTTTGCTAAATGTTGTTAGATTCTTTTATACGACCCTTGTTACTTTGTTGATACAAGGTGATAAAGGAATTGAACCTATTGTACAAGTTCCTCTATATGTATCTCTATTCTTCCATATGTTGTTTCATGTTATGTTGTACCTATGCTATTGTTGGTAAATCTTTCCTTCTGTAATCTACTTGGTAGCATTGATTCTTTTTGGTGTCCATGTCATGGTCTGAAAAGATTCTTCTTAGTATCTCTTACGTGATATTTCCTCCATTGTGATTGTAGTTCTACTTTCTTTGGGGAATGATGGCAATTCATTTGCAATAATATCATATATATATATTATCTTATGATCATACTGACCCCACGGCAGGTAGATCCCTTATGTGTTCTCTGTATGTTTATGTAGTATTTCCCTTGATTTGTCTTCATCTGGGGGCATCTTGTAGTGAAACGTAATTAGTGGAGTTGTTTATGTTTTTGTTAAAGCCATTGCTCCTGTTAAAGTGTTAGCAATGAATTTAATGTGGGGGCATACACTCTGCTCACCTATTGCACACATGCATTTTTTGTTATACATATATTATTTTTCAGGATACTTTTCTCCCTTTATGGATTAGTGACTAATCATTAAAGCATGGATTTTTATTTAGGATCTCTTGATCCCTCTAGTTTCAATTTTTGGTCCCTTAAGGTCGAAGGTGTCCTTAAGAATGGATCTCTTTTGTTTTGGTTTTACTCTTGTGGAATAGAATATTCCTAAGGGTGAAGCTTTGATGGGTTGACTAGTGAGTAGCCACATTCACTAGGTGGTTCAATTCCATCTTTCTAGTTGTGTTGTTTCCTTGTGTGGTTCACAATGGGACATAAGTTCTCATTGGGCAAGATAATCACACCCTCTTCTCTTTATTTCCTAGAGATGTCTCTCTTATTGTGATCTTGGAGTTAATGAAGACTTGAGTCCCTAGAGGCTTGAGGTTTTTTTTGTCCCTTTGATTTCAATGAGATTATCTTTTCATTATGATCTCCTTTACCAAGAGTTTGCATCGAGTCCATAGTCTTGCTAAAGTGGGGGCTTAATGTATCATCCTAAAATGGAAGCACTTCCATGTTAAGAGCATTTATCTCTCTGAGTAAGTGGTATAGGGTCATTTCAAGCACCTTGAATATGTCTTTGCATAGATCTGGCTTTTTCCCCCTATTCTACTTTTCTCTCCACCTATTTCTAGATTTTTCTAGCACCTAGTCATGAGAATTTGAGATCTGAGACCTTAGGTTCAAGTTCAACCTCCTAGGTCAAGGTTGACCTTGACCCTGACCTAGGATAGAGTTGGCCTTGACCCTGACCTACGTCAGAGTTAACCTTGACCCTGACCCTAGGTCCAATTTTCATGTTCCAGAGGTTTCAGGATATCGGGCTTCGGAAAGTTTTATTTTCCCGCTTCCAAGTCGGTTGTTTCAGATTTCAGAATGGTAAACTTGTAAATTGAATTTAATCTAGGTCCATTTCTAGGGGTTAAGGTTAATTGGGAGTTAATTCTCCAATGTCGGCCTATCTAGAAGTTTGTTCCCTAGACCACTATAAAAGGAATCCTTCCTCTCTCATTTCGATCCATCTCTTGTTCACACATACAATTACTCTCAAGAAAGCAAGAAGGATAAGGAAATCATTCAAGTATTCATTCATCCTTAAGCATTCAATCATTCAAGCATTCATCCACCTTCAATTATTCAAGATCCAATTCATCAAGGAGATCCATTAGTAGCCATTGAAGGATTCAAGCTCTATGGAGCCCTCTTGTTGAAGATTTCTCCATCCATGTTCATCCAAGCCTCTTCCTAATCTAAGATCTAATAAATATTGGTGTTGAAGGTCTAATGCCATTGATTTGAAACATCCTACATATAATTCTACATTCATTTGGAGCATCCCTACTTGTGGATTCAAGGATTTGAATCCTCCAAAAGGCTTTCAATATAAGCAAGGTGAATAGTTCCATTTACTTTGTTTATATATTGCAATTTCAATTACATTTCAAGGTTGATTCAAAACTAGGGTTTGACCAAGGCAAACCCCCCATCCAAACAAAAAAAACCATTTTTCTTGCAGGTATAGGAAAAGGATAGTGAATTGCAGTTCAGATCTGGATACCCTTTTTGGTGAACTTCGGAGATCTGCGAACAAAATTTTTGTCAGAGCTATTTTGGGTCAAGGTCAACCTTCAGTGAGGGGTAATATTGTGCCCCGCTATCTAGGTCAAGGTCGACCTCCCTCAAAAAGACAAAAAGTTTTATGGGTTTTCTCTGTCTCGGCATTTCCAGTCCGAAGCAAGTTGCAGAATTTCCTGAAACTGTGCATAGACATCAAAAATCAGCATTTTCCATATTTTCCCTATTTTAAGGTTAGTATTTATCTTCTATTCATTTAATATTTCAAGCACGTATTTTCTATAAGTGTAAGATCTTCTCCTTTCTTCATATTCTCCATAGTTTTATTCATTTGTGTATTGATCACTTCTTTGTGATTAATCAATTTGGATCTCTCCTTTTGGGAATTTGGATGAGGGATAGATCATATATTTCCCCCATCCTCACATAGATATAATATATGTTGTAAAGGATAAAGATAAATACACATACATGTTTAGCCCTTTACACAGCCAATTGAATTTGATGAGCTGGATACTATTATGATTTCGAGGTTAAAGATGAAGGTTGTTATGAGATCCACAACTGACAAAATTCAAAGAATATCTAAAGGATGGGATTAAAACATGTTAATGACACATCTATCAAGGAAGGTTTAAAAGGAAAAATGGATGAAGGAGATTAAGTGGCAAAAATCTAATGGCTGAAATGAAAATGGTTTACTTGTCTATTTAAGAGATATGAGTTTCATTGTTGAAACTATGTCGGAGGAAGAAGACTACAAAGATATCATGTGAATACTATGTTAGGAATGAATGCTAAATGCTTGGCAGACATTCTGTAGTAGTTGTTATTGCATTCATGACTATGATTGTCATTAATGTCAACACAGTGATTTACCGAAGACTTGCAGAGAAGTAGACAGAGTTTGGATTAGCACACATGGGTTATTGTAGTTAGAGATATGCCATGTTGAGGTTATACTCTTTGATATGTCATATGTCTATGGTTAAGAGTATAGATAGTAATTCATTGATTCATGGAAGTTATGATCATTTTGGTGGAAGCAGTATTCAGGTAGTGTTCCTGAGTAGCGGTTTGTGGAAATCAGATGATATCTCCTAATCGGGATGGAATCTAGTTTTGCACAGTTAAAGGGAAGTTGGAGACACATTGATAGTGACATGGATGATAGCATAGACTTTGAGGTTGCACGAGTGAAGATTTATTATATTTGGAAGCTGACAGTTTTGTGTAATTTTGGTGTAGTGTGTGGAAACTTTTATTTTGTAATTGTAAGTAGACTCATTTGTAATTATTTGAGTGTGGTATAAAGGAAGAAATGTATTTCCTTGTTTTAATTTGAAAGTTTGTAATTATGATATGGTAGCAGCAGCTGTGATGATGTATGTATGAAGTGAAGAAAAGAGCTAAGTATGAAAGCGAATTTGTGAAGGAAGACATGCGAAGTACAAAGATCTAAAATTGAGATCTAATGTAATAGTGAGTGTAGTTTGGCATAGTCAGAGAAGAGGTAACATATTATTCTATTGAGTAATGCAAAGATTATTTGGATAGTGTGTTCAGTGGTCTTACCCTAAAGTTGTTTGGGCAGTGAGTCCTTCTCTCTTCCATAACTCTTAATAGGGTTAGAATATTTTAACAGGGATTCAAAATCTACTAACAGGGATTCATATGTACTGAATGTATTTCATAAGACTCCTAACAAATTCCATCCTCTCACAAGGAAAATTCATAGTAGTGCATCTTTTGTGGGCATCATTCCCACCGGGGTTTACTCTTTGATCAAGAGGTTCCCTAGTCAACATATATTGTGTCATTGTGTTATTGTGTATGAATATCTTTCTATGGTTGGTAATTATATTGCTTATATGGTTTAATGTTGTTGAAGATGATAAAATTTATAATTATCTGATAACTGATTCACCCCCCCCCCCTCTCTCAATTATCTTGGTGGACTTTACTTTATAACAATTGGTATCAGAGCGGCAGGTCCTTGAAAAAGAAGTTTAACAGCTTAAGGAGATCCATGGAAAATTTCAAGAAAGAAAGCCCTAAGTTTGATGGAGTAAATTTTGACAGCAGGAAAGAAAAGATGAAGATGCACCTATTATGTTTAGGACCAGGTTATTGGTTGATTACAAAGAATAATAAGACTATCATTGAAGAGGACAATCTTAAACATGTACTATAGAAGAGAGAGATCTATTCATGTGTAACATACTTGTAAGAGAAGCACTTTTGACAGCACTTCCAGAGAATGAGTATAGTCAGGTAAAATATTTAAAAAAATCTCATGAAATTTGGAATGATTTACACTCTACTTTTGAAGGTGATGAACATGCAAAAAGAGTTAGATTACATAATTGGATATGTGCATTTGAAGATATAAGAATGTTGGAAGATGAATCTATTAGAAGTTATATTGGTAGAATGTCAGAGATCATTACAGGTATAAAATCTTGTGGAGGAACAAAGACAAAGAATGAAGTGATATGGAAAATTCTAAGGACATTGACTCTTGTATTTAAGCAGACAACATAGATGATTGAACAATTGATACCTTGTACAACAAAATTTACAAGAGAGACTCTTCTTGGAAGATTGGAAGCAGCAAAAATGAACCTAAGATTATCAGGAGACTTACCTAGAATGGAGACAACATTCAGTGCTCTTAGTGTTCGCCCTACTTTGTCAAGAAGCATCAGTGTGAGCAGAGATTATGCTGGCAGCACTAGATCTAGAAATGAAGTAGACAAGAAGATTGAAGAAGGTATTGCCTTGCTTGTGAAAAGAGAACCAGACGGTAAGAAAATATTTAAATGTTGGACTTGTCAAGAATATGGTCATTTTGCATCTAAATGTCCTAAGAGAGTTAAAAAGTATAGAAGCAATTTCAAACCTAGAAGATCTAAGGAATGTTATTATGCTAATGATGAAGATCTTGAAGCTAGTATAGAAATAACTTTAAGTGAAAGTGATACTGAAAATAATGATGACATTGGATTTGTAGCAATTAAAGAAGAAAATCCTGAAACTGATGTTAAGGAAGAAAAAGCTTTAGTTTCTCAAGTTGAAAATAAAGCTCATTGGATTATAGACAGTGGTTGTTCACATCATATGACTGGAGACATGAAAAATTTCATAAAGTTGAATGAATATGATGGAGGAGTTGTTAGAGTTGGAAACAATGCACCTTGTTTGATTAAAGGTATAGGATCTATTACTCTTGATGGAAAGACTAATACTGATGATGTTTATTTTGTGGATGAATTGAAACATAATCTTTTGAGTGTTGGAAAGTTAGTTAATAAGGGATATCAAGTTTGGTTTACTGAGAAAACTTGTGTGATAAAAGATAAAGATGGAAATCTGATTGGAACTGGATCTAGAACCAGAGGTAATGTATTTTAGTTGAATCCTACTGAGATGACATGTTTGATTACAAATATTGATGACAGTTGGTTATGGCATAGAAGGTTTTGTCATATAAACTTTGATAACATTATGAAAGTAATTACTACACTTGCTGTGAGAGATTTACCTAAAATTATGAAGCCTACTAACATGATTTGAAAAGAATGTGTGATGGCTAAACAGAAGAGAAGTTCTTTTCCCAGTAAGAAGTTTACATCTACAAAGAAGCTAGAGATTGTTCATACAGATTTGAGAGGTCCTACTAGGACTAGAGGATTCTATGGAGAAAGGTATTTTATGATTCTTGTTGATGATTTTATAAGAATGATGTGGATTGCATTTCTTAAAGAAAAATCTAAAGCATTTGATAAGTTTAAGATTGTTAAGAATAAAGTTGAGAATGAATCTGGAATGAAGATTAAATGTTTGAGATCTCATAGAGGTGGAGAATTTACTTCTAGAGAGTTTAACAAATTTTGTGAAGAAAATGGCATTAAAAGACAGTATTCAGCCCCTAGAACACCTAAACAAAATGGCATTGTAGAAAGAAGGAACATATCAGTGACTGAAGCAGCAAGAGCTATGTTGTTTGAAAATAATTTGGCAAAGATATTTTGGAGAGAAGCAGTGAACACAACAATGTATACAATGAACAGAGTACAAATCAGAGTAGACACAGACAAGACACCTTATGAATTATGGTTTGGACATGCACCCTCAGTTAAGTATTTTAGAATTTTTGGAAGCAAATGTTATATAAAGAGAGATGATGATATTGGAAAGTTTGATCCTAGAAGTGATGAAGGTATATTTTTTGGATATTCTTTGAAAAGAAAAGCATATAGATGTTTCAATAAAAGAACTAACACTATTGTTGAAAGCGCAAATGTTAAAGTTGATGAAAAGTTCAAAATTCAAGAAAGAATGCTTGATTATGAATTTGATGAAGAAGCTCATCCTAAACCTAACACTAGAACTAATGAATTGTTTTATGAAACTGACAGTGATTTTTTGAATGAAATCCACAGTGAAGTTATTGAAGAACCTACATCTTAAGAGAGATCTGAGATAGTGACACCAAGCAAGATTTTGTTAAGGAATCATCCTTTTGAATAGATTATTGGGAGCATCAAAAAAGGAGTTTTGACTCAAAATAAGGCACAAGAACAGTTATGTTTGATTTCTCAAATTGAACCTAAGACTACTAATGAAGCTTGTGAAGATGAAAGTTGGGCTAATGCTATGAAAGAAGAACTAGATCATATTGAAAAGAACAAGACATGAGAATTGGTCCCTAGACCTAAAGAAAAGAATGTTATTGGAACTAAATGGGTATTCAGAAACAAGATGAATGAACAAGGAGAAGTAGTAAGAAACAAAGAAAGATTGGTATGTAAGGGTTACTCACAACAAGAAGGAATTGACTATGAAGAAACTTTTTCACCTGTTGCAAGAATTGAAGTGGTAAGAATGATTTTGGCTTATGCAGCTTACAAGAAATTCAAAGTATATCAGATGGATGTGAAGTCAACATTTCTGAATGGAGAATTGGAAGAAGTCTACATTGAGCAGCCTGAAGGTTTTCCTTTAACTCAAGAAGGAGACATGGTATGTAAATTGAATAAAGCTTTATATGGACTTAAACAAGCACCTAGAACTTGGTATGCAAGATTGGATAAGTATTTGTTAAAATTGGGATTTATAAAAGGAACAACTAATAGCAATCTGTACACAAAAGAAATTGAAAATTGTTTGTTAGTTATAGTTATTTTTTTTGATGACATTATCTTTGGAGGTGAAGATGAAGCTAGTGACAAATTTGCTGATGAAATGAAGACTGAATTTGAAATGAGTATGATTGGTGAGATGAAATACTTTTTGAGATTACAGATAACATAAAACAATGATGGTATCTTTGTAAGTCAAACAAAGTACTTGAATGACTTGTTGAAAATATTTGGAATGGAGGATTGTAAACTAGTTGGAACACCTATGGTAACTGGACATAAGTTATCTAGCACAGATGAGACTCCTACAGTAGAATAGAAAAAATATAGATCTATGGTTGGAGGATTGCAGTATTTGACTCATACAAGACCTGATATAGCACATTCAATTGGAATTGTAGCAAGATTTCAAGCTGAACCTAGAGAATCACATTATGCAGCAATAAAGAGGATATTGAGATATTTAAGAGGCACAATGGACTATGGATTATGGTATGAAAAATCTGATGATTTTACCCTATGTGCATATACAGATGTTGATTGGGGAGGCAGTGTTGATGATAAGAAAAGAACTAGTGGTGGAGCATTTTTCCTTGGAGGAAGATTAGTTTCTTGGCTAAGCAAGAAGAAGAATTGTATCTCACAAAGCATAGCAGAAGCAGAATATTTAGCAGCAGCAAATAATTGTAACCAGATAATTTGGATGAAGAAAATGTGGAAGGATATTGGTATAAAATTTGTTGAACCTGTTGTTATACATTGTGATAACACCAGTACAGTTAGTATGTCTAAAAATCATGTATTACATTCTAAGACAAAGCATATAGATATTAAGTATTGTGTTGTAAGAGAGAAATTTGTTGAGAAAGAAGTCAGACTTGAGTACATAAGTACAAAGAAGTAGATAGCAGATATATTCGCAAAGCCTTTGCCTAAGGATACATTTGAGTATCTAAGAGGTATGCTTCGGGTTATGCCCCAACCTACTTTTGAGAAGTGATGCAGTTGGTTGCATCCATCCAGTGGTATATGAGCCTTATCTTTCTTCTAGATTGGATGTTGGTACTTTCTCTATGGGGGAGTATGTGTATCTGAGCTGAGTCATGAGGACTCTAGTAAATGTATTTTCTAAAAAGTGTCTTTTGACATTGAGTTGTTGTTGACATAGTGATGGAATTTCTATCATTAATGTCAATGGGGGAGAAATATGCATGAAAAATAATCTAAGACATCTGTTGGAGAGAACTGAATAGGATAATGAAGTGAGATTTGATTGATGAAGAGGATTTGAAGAAGCAGTGTTGCAATATTGGATTTTCGGAACATTGGATGTTTTTCATCTATGTTTCCATCAATTCCAATGGGGGAGATTGTTAGGAATGAATGATAAATGTTTGGCAGACATTCTGTAGTAGTTGTTGTTGCATTCATGACTATGATTGTCATTGATGTCAACATAGTGATTTACTGGAGACTTGCAAAGAAGCAAATAGACTTTGGATTAGCACACATGGGTTATTGTAGTCAGAGCTATGTGATATTGAGGTTATACTCTTTGATATGTCATATGTCTATGGTTAAGAGCACAGATAGTAATTCATTGATTTATGGAAGTTATGATCATTTTGGTGGAAGCAGTATTCAGGCAATGTTCCTAAGTAGCGGTTTGTGGAAATCGGATGATATCTCCTAATCAGGATGGAATCTAGTTTTGCACAATTAAAGGGAAGTTGGAGACACATTGATAGTGATTTGGATGATAGTGCAGACTTTGAGGTCACACGAGTGAAGATTTATTATATTTGGAAGCTGACAGTTTTGTGTAATTTTGGTGTAGCGTGTGGAAACTTTTATTTTGTAATTGTATACCGACTCATTTGTAATTATTTGAGTGTGGTATAAAGGAAGCAATGTATTTCCTTGTTGTAATGTAGTTGTAATGTGAAATTATGTAATTATGATATGGTAGCAGTGGTTGTGATGCTATATGTATGAAGTTTAGAAAAGAGCTAAGTATGAATGCAAATTTGTGAAGGAAGACATGTGAAGTACAGAGATCTGAAATTGAGATCTGATGTAACAGTGAGTGCGGTTTGGAAAAGTTAGAGAAGAGGTAACTTATTATTCTATTGAGTAATGCAAAGATTATTTGGACAGTGTGTTCAATGATCTTACCCTGAAGTTGTTTGGACAGTGAGTCTTTCTGTCTTCCATAACTCTTAACAGGGTTAGAATCTTTTAACAGGGATTCATATGTACTAAATGTATTTCATAAGACTCCTAACAGATTCCATCCTCTCACAAGGAATATTCATATTAGTGCATCTTTTGTGGGCATCATTCCCATCGGGTTTTACTCTTTGATCAAGAGGTTCCCTAGTCAACATATCTTGTGTCATTGTGTTATTGTGTATGAATATCTTTCTATGGTTGGTAATTATATTGCTTATATGGTTTAATGTTGTTGAAGATGATAAAAGTTATAATTATCTGATAACTAATTCACCCCCCCCCCCTCTTAGTTATCTTGGTGGACTTTACTTTCTAACATACTATTCATGCATGCCTAACCAAACTGGTTATTGAAAGAACCGAACTGCAAAGTTAACTGAGCATCAGAGAACTATTTACCGAGGGACAGTAAGTTGATGAATAATGAATTTTAGTGAATTTGATTATTGATCAGAGGATTTGTATGGGCTTAGCATAGATCTGAATATATGCAATTGAGTTGTATTTGAATCAAATCATACTGTATCAGTTTAACCATTGATTTAGAAAATATCTTAACCGAGTGGACTTAATAGTCTTATATTTTTTCCTGTGTCATTCAGAGAATGTACATTGTTATGTTATTAACCCCATAGTGAATTTTGGTCAAAATTTAACTATTAGTGTTAAATCCTATAACAAGGTCACACCTAACAGTGTGTTTGTAACCTTTAAAAGGGTTGGCTCTTCACCGAGCTCACTTCAGAAGAGTGAATTATTTTGGGTTACCAATCCCAGGCGGTTTTTCCATTAACAGGGTTTCCACGTTAAATCATTGTGTTATGTGTTATTTGTGATGATTTTTTTCTATCATACTTTACATACTACATACATGATTTTGTCGGTAATCACAGTTAGCTATTTAACTGGTAATCGATAAAGTGAACAGATAGATTGATATTTTATGTTATCGAGCTGCATAATTTTTTGGAATTATTTGATAAGGTACATCTTTGTATTTGGGACTGTAGGATAACTAATCTAACTGATTCACCTCCCCTCTTAGTTATTCTAACACATAAACAAGTGCAAGTTTATCCTACATCTCTTTTGTAGTAATACAGTCCTTTATGTCATTGAAATCGGCATCAATGAGGGAAGAAGAAATTTCAATCATTATCAAGTTGTGCTCCTATTTTTCTCTCATTTGATCAAGTGTCATAGGTCCAAGAGGTAGTGGAGTGTAGTCATTATCCAAATAGTTGAGTGCAAATTCTCCAATTCTAGATAGGTATAACCTCATCCTGCTTTTCCATGTAAAGAAACTCTCCTTTTTTAACTTGGGTACTTCTCTCATATACATCTTCAAATCTTTTACTCAATTCTTTCAAACTTATCCCTTTAGAGTACTTAGCTCTGATACCAATTGTTGGATTATGGAGAGGGGGGGTGAATCAATAATCCTTGATTCTTTGCACCTTAAAAACTTTCTCTGATTCAACTTGTCGTTAACTCGGTCAGATACACTTCAATATTAACTGAAAACAATAAATTAACTTTATCAATCGGCAATAACATTCACAATAAACATTCAACATGTATAACACCAATATTTAACGTGGAAACCCAATTTGGAAAAAACACTACGGGAATTGTCACCAACAAAATATTTCACTCTTTTGAAGTGAGCTTGGTTAAAAGTCAATCTAGTTAAAAATTACAAAATACATTATTAAATGTGACCCTGTTAGGGGATTTTCCTTAGATCTGTTAGGATCTTCACTCTTTTAGGAGTGGCCTGGTTAAAGGTCTTCAAACACTCTTCTAGAATGTCACCTTTTTCAAGTATTTACAATAAGACTATTAAGTCCACTCGGTTAAAAGAATTTTTTGTTACAAATGTTAATAAGAAATAGTATATAAATTGATCTGTAAATTTGCAACTACCTTTTGCTTAATCAGATCCCTTGTGTGCTCTTTGTCTTCACTTCATTCCATCACTTTCCACTAGCTTCAACACTTCACCAATCTCAACTTTCTAACTCATATTTCAACCTTTTCTTTCTTCACTGCTCAGTCAGTGAGTCAACAACCCTTCAACTTGACAACCTTTTCTTCATACAATTTCATCCTTTATATAGACTTTGTTTTGCCTCTTAATCTCATTTATTACATTGTCCTTTGATTAATTTCAACTGTTCGATCATCCTCATAAACTAATTCAATGAATTTAGACCTCGATAAAATGTTTTATCATCACCTCAGAACTTGAACTTTCTTGGAACTTGTACCTTCACTTTTTGCCACTTAGATCTATACCATAGATCATCACCTTGAATTTTCCTGATCGTAGATCTCTTCAACTAACTCTTCCTTATCTTTAGAATCTTTTAGCTCATCATAGCTCAACATTAAATATCATTCTGATCCTTCTATTTAATTTATGTTCCTTTCTCGGTGGCTAACTTATTTTTCTTCAACCGAAATTCTATTTACTTTGCTCGGTAATTGAAACCTTCTACTCACTACCTTGACTTCCTTTCTCTTTACAGAATGACTTTTCCCTACTCGGTAACCAAATTGTTTTGTTTACCGACTTGACTAATCTTCTTTACCGACTTGATATAATCAAATATTTAGTAGAAAACAATTATATCAACATAACCTTGACATTGTCTGATCTATATTAGCTACCCAATTAAGTTCTTTAACTTCACAACATTTCACTTCCTCTTGTTCTTTAACTCACTCAACTTATATCATACTCTGAATGATATGGCAACTCAATATAAATCAGAAATCAATTGCTTGACATCAATAACAAGATAATAATTGATCTAATCCTTCTACAATCTTGTATACCTCTGATCATAGTTGGTCTTCATCATCATCACCATCAGTTATAATAACAGTCGAAATAATAGTAAGCCAAATGGCAAGGTCAAAATAATGGGACCCGAAATAATAGGACCCAAAAAATAGGGGAGCCACATGGATAAAGAATAAGTTAAAAGAAATTTAAAAAAATTAAAAAAATGTTTAAAAAATAATAAATAAATTAAAAATAATAATATATTTATAGAAAACAAATAAATTTTTAAAAATATTAAAATTGAATTTAAGAAAATTTAAAGAAAATTTAAAGAAAATTTAAAAATAATTAAATAACATTAAAAAAATAAATAAAAATT
This sequence comes from Chamaecyparis obtusa, assembly GCA_027943335.1. Lineage (NCBI taxonomy): Eukaryota > Viridiplantae > Streptophyta > Pinopsida > Cupressales > Cupressaceae > Chamaecyparis > Chamaecyparis obtusa. Next base: position 30,297 of record BSBK01003519.1, on the reverse strand, counting down.
TAAAAAAATTTAAAAATTAAAATTTGGTAATGTGGGGTGGAAACCCCACGCCACACAGTACCCTGTGGGGGCCCGCAACTGTTGGGGTTCCCCCAATGTTGCGATTGTAGCTAACAGCGATTTGCAACGTACGTTGTGGAGCTAGTTGTCACGTTGTGGCCGCAATGTGGGGGAACCCCAATGCCCATAGGCCGCACAGATAGGTGGGGGGACAAGGGATAGTGGCTCTACCCCCATTCAATTATATTTTTAAAAAAATATATTTAAACTTTGTGCCATGTGACAAGGGGACAAGGGGTGGTGGCCCTGCCCCCCAAACAATTTTTTTGGGGTTTTTTTTAAATAATATGAAATGCCCTTATGGGCATTTATTTTTTTATGTTGTTTTTCTTTGTACGCTCACTTATGGTCATTTATTTTTTATTTTTTTAAAATACCAAAATATCCACATGGGCATTAATTTATTTTTTTAAAAAATTCAATTCAATGCGCACTAACATGTTTTTTTTATGTTTTTAACATTTTTATGTTTGTTTTTAAAATTTAGAGAGGAAAATGAATTAGAAAATGCACCTTTTGGAAAATAAGAAGAGATGCTCCTAGATTATAAAAGAGCATCTCCTTATTTCATTTGTTGTTTTGCTTCATTTGTTATTTTGCAGAGCAGGTGAGAGCTTGGAGGATATTTCAAGAGGAAACCCATTTGAAGAGCAAGCAAGCAACCAAATATCAAAGTGATATTTTTATTTTGTATTTAATTTTTTTTTTTGTTATTTTTAGATTTAGATTTAGAAGTAGAATTAGATTTATATTTAGTTTTAGTTTTACATTTACATTTAGTTTTAGTTTTACATTTAGATTTAGTTTTAGTTTTAGAGTTAGATTTATATTTATATTTCTCTTAGATTTTGATTTTGATCATCATTTCATTTAATATTTAGATTTAAATTAAAATATGGAGGGCAATGCCGCCATATTGCTTTAGATTTAGATTATTTAGATTATTCATTTAGAATGGCTTAAAATGGTGAAAAAAAATTCTTCTTTAATTAAAATTGGAAAATCTTTAAGATTTAGTTTTAGTTTTAGTTTTAGTAAATTTTTTAGTTGCAAAATAATATAGATGAAGTTTCTTTGTTAGCGATCTTGGGTCACTGAACTAATATACTTGTGCAGAATAAATGCCCATCATTTTCCTTCCCTAAGAATGTTTGCAAATAGATTATTTGCATCAGTTATTTTTATTTTTACAGAAAAATCTAGTTGCTCTTCTCCTCCTCTCTTTTGGGATAGAAGGGTTCATCGGGACTAGGATTCATGGGTGGGATATGTGAGGAAAGAGATGATATTTACCAACACAATCATTTTGTAATGTGTAGAACATCCTTCCTAAAGTAGGGAGAATGACGCCAAAGCATTTGGTTTAAAACCTGTCGATGGCATTTTCAACAAATCCATTTTATGCAAATCTTGCAATCATTGCATGTCATTGGAGGCCATATTTTTGAATCAGTGGAGAGCTTGGAAATTTTAATGTGACTAATAAACTGGGTTGAGGTGATCATTGTAAAAATAAAATTGTGAGACCAGGGGGTGAGATAAATTCAATCTAATGGATATGATTGAATTCTAGATGTTTCTAAAAAGATTATGACAAAACATGAGAAAATCCAGGATTTAAGGGACCATATTAGGAAAATATTATTTCAATTATTTGTTGTCTTCACATTCAATTATCAATTTTATGATGTTTCTATTATTTAATTAATTAAGATAATATCAAAATTATATTTTCATATTTATAATATGAAGATAGTGTATCATCAGAAAATGGAAGCACTTCCATTTAGGACTGGTTTAGCCCTCTGAGTAGGTAGTTTGGGGTTGTGTCAAATGCCTCGGGTAGGTCCTTGGATTGAATCTAGATTTTCTCCTCATTCTACCCCTTTTTCCACCTTCTATATGCACTTTTCTGGCATTCTGGACTGAGATCCTGAGATTCTTGACCTCAAGGTCAAGGTTGACCTTTTAGGTCAAGGCTGACCTTGACTCTAACCTAGGTCAAGGACAACCTCGACCCTGACCTAGGTCAATGTTGAATTAAACCTTAACCCAGGGTCCAAATTTCAAGGTTCCATGATTTTCAGATGTTGAGTTTCCAAAAGAATTATTTTCCTGCTTCCGGGTCGGCTGTTTTGGTCTTTGAAATGGTAAACTCTTAAATTTTATTTAATCTAGGTCTATTTCTAGGGGTAAGGGCCCAATGGGAATTTATTTCTCATATGTCAGCCTCTCTAGGAGTTTGTGTCCTCAATCTCTATAAAAGGAAGCCTTCATCTCTCATTTTCTCCATCTCTCTCAATCAAGTGCATATACAATACATCAAGTTTTCTCTCAAGTAAATCAAGTGAGCAAGCATTCAAGCAATCATCCATTCAAGCATTCAATTTCTCCATTGAATATTAAGGATTCAAGCATTCAAGCCTTTGAAGGGATTTGGTTCAAGCATTCAAGATTAATCATTCAAACCCTAGATCTATCCATCATGGTGGTGTGATCTTCCTTCAAGATCATTTGTTCATCTTCAAGATCCATTCATTCTTCCCTCAAGGTGGATTTCAAGCATACAATCATGGAGGTTTTGATTTATATTTATGCTTTTTAGTGTTGAGTCCAAGCTTTCATATCAACATATTTGTTTACATTTCAAATACAATTGCATATCTATTGAATATCATAGCTTCATTGTCAGATCTACTTCTACTACTTGCCAGCATTCTCTATTTCAATTCCATTTTTAAGGTTGATTCCAAACCAAGATTTGATTAAGGTGAACCCCTCATCCAAACAAAAAAACCCTTTTTCTTGTAGGTACAAGTACGGGATGGTGAATTTCAGTGCAGATCTAAGTACCCTTTTCGCCGAACTTTCAGGATCTATGCATAGAATTTTTGTCAAAGCAGTACAAGTCAAGGTCGATTTTTAGGGGTAAGATTGTACCCCAGGGTAAGATCTTACCCCGGTCTTGGGTCAAGGATGACCTTTCTTAGGAAAGAAAAATATTTCTGAGTTTTGTAGATCTCATAGTTTCGATTTAGGTTCGCAAAAATAAATAATTTCTGACACTGTTTAACAGGGTTTTTGGTATATTCTTTTTCGAAGGTAAGTACTTTTATTTCTTCATTTCAATATTAGCATTTCCAGATTTACATTCCATCCCCTTAGAATTCATATGTATGTGTAAAATATGGATTTAGGGTCTCTTTCATATGCATTATTCTAAACCCTATTCATCCATATTTTTCATCTTATAGATAGTAATATAATTATTATTTTGAATAATTCTATAAGAGATTTCTTGTTTGAAAAAATTATAAAAATTATATAAAAAAATAATTAATAAAATAAAGACGTATAATAAAAATGTAATTAGAAAAATCTTACTTTTCTAATCGAAAATAAAGATGTTTCTATGTTATGTTTATTTTTTTCTATTCAAATGTTTATTTATTTTTTTTATACTTTTCTAATTAGAAATGTAGTTATTCTAAAATAGAGGAATATTAGAAGAATATAAACATAATATAGAAACATCATACTTTTCTAATTGAGATTAAAGATGTTTCTAATGTAATAAAAAAAATCTTACTTTTCCAATGAGAATATTAGAAAAGTATGTTTTCATATATATAAATATAAATATAGTAATAGAATTGTTTTTTTTTTAATATCTTATTTTGAAATGTTTATAAACTGTTTCTAAAAAGGTAAGATGTTTCTAATTTTTTAACAAAATGTTTGTAAAATTAACAATACTTAAATAAATTAAGACTATGTGAAAAGATTTTTACATATTTATAATGATAATGAAATTATTATTTTTAAATATTTATTTTAAGTTAACAAAATTATTATTTTTTAAAAAGTAATAGAAGATTTGAAAGTGAACTAATATGATTAGCATAGAAAGGAGAAAATACATCTCTATCATTCCACAAACAAAAAATTTTCTAGAGAAATACTTCAGATTTAAATCTCTAATAATTTTTTGAATTAATGCTTAAAAGCACAACATAATCTATAAGGAAGAAAGAAAAAATGACCAAGAGATCTCTTGAAATATTACCCTAAACCAAATTGAACCAAACTAAATTGAGATTTCACTCGAACACTAAATGAAATTGAACACTAACCTTAAAAAAATGCTATCCTAACCCTACTCTTAGTTAAATATTAAGTCAAATTAAACTTTAGACATAAAATCTTAGTTCAAGAGAAACCTATTGAATAAATAGAAACAACAAACCTTGAAAAACTAGATTGAACCCCAACCTTAAATCTATATTGTATTACACATTTAAAACAAAGATGAACCTAATCCTAACTAAGATTAAAAAATAGGGTCACTTGATAAATTAAACCCTAAACTTAACCCTAACCATTATACTTAACCAAATTGAACTATATGTTAATATGATTTAGAACAACAGAGAGGGGGGGTGAATCAGTTGTTCTCAGGTCCTGATGTATAAAACAATCTCAAAAACTTATCCTTAAATTAGATCTAATAACCAAAATAAACTCGGTCATCACTAATTCAATAATAGAAACATCTAACAATGTAGTCCACTACCCAGCTATAACTTAACTTGCAAAACATAGTAATGTTCAAACCAAAATATTCACACAAGTATTAACACCAAGATTTATAGTGGAAACCCAATTTGGGAAAAACCACTTTGTAACATGCTACTATTATTTTCACTCTTCTGAAGTGAGCTCGGTAAAAAGCCAACCCTGTCAAAGGTTACAATACACACTGTCAGGTGTGACCTGGTTAAAAGATTTCAATCACCCTATTAAAAGTGAGCCTAGTCATAGGACTTACATACACTCCATTAGAATGCAACCTTGTTCAAAGGATTTAACATATGACTGTTAGGTCAACCTTTGTTCAAAGGATTTTGACTGTTACAATAGTTAGAAAGTAGCAGCAGTATTATCTGAAAAATATACAACTCACTTTACAAATATCAGATCTGATTCCGTACACTAATGTTGGTTTACTGACTTTGAAACTTTTCCATTTCCATCTCTAATCTGCTCGAAACTTTTCTTCAAGCAATCACCATAATTCTCCTTCGGCCTTTTCTACTTATTCAGTCAATAAAATTTTTATCTTCCAGCATTCTCTATTCTCCATGTACATACATATCAAAATGCTCAGGTTCCCTTATATTTTCCTCAATTAGGTTAACTCATCTTTTGTTGCTCAATCTCAATCGTAGATCTTAGGGTTAGGTCAAATTCATTGAATCTACCTGCTTTATGTTCTTCGGCTCCTTTTCTAGAATCATCTCAAATCTCTTAAAGATTTACAATAAAACATTTTACAGTGCATTTAATGCTTCCAAACAATCAATAAATAAAGTCAACACATTTTACATAATCCAAGAATTCAACAATGTCAGCTCCAAAATTAAATTCTCTTCAAATATAAAATTGCTGATGCTCGATCAATACTGTGATTGTCCACTCGGTCTTCATGTAGAAAGCTCGGTCATTACTAAAACTATTTCCTCAGCTTACACTATCTTCCTCGACAATTTACTAATGCTTGGTTGACACTATAATTTTTCTCGGCATATACTAACTCGGTCGACACTAACATTACTCAGCTTAAACATGATTTTTCCATTCTTTGCTCGATTAAGCCTACCAGTTTAGTCTTCAGTCTTACTAAGATAAGCAATACATTATCTCATCATTGTGCAACATAGTCAAGTACACTTTTTAGTATCAAGATAACTCAACCTTTCCCTAGGTGCTATTGTTACCAACCTTTCTTAGCCCCTTAGCAACACTCAAATAGATATAGTACTTTCCCAAGTAGCAACAGTCTTACCAGTTAAGGTTTGACATCAATGACAATACAACAATTGTTTCAATTATAGTTTCCAACAATCTCCCTCTTTGGCATTGATGGCAACACCATATGATATCACCTGAATAACACATGGATTACCAACCAATCCAAAAACTTATCTGTCCATCAGAAAATTATTTTATAATATCCTTAGCTTCATTTTGATTCAGAATCCTATAAGCCTCACTTCTGTGACCATCAGAAGTATTCAGATCTACCTCTATCCTAATCCTTCATTTCAGTTCATCATCCTTATCTTTAGTTCCATCAGTTCATCTCCCATTAGTTCATCTCCCTCTTACCTTTTAGTTCATCATCTCATCTCCCTCTTACTTTTTAGTATCATGTGTTATCATATCAATTCATCTCCCTCTTTGACAAAAATGCCAAAGCAGCAACTAAAACATACATCCATCAGATGTAGATAATATCTGTGCAGCTCAGTGTTTCTCCCTCTGTCATCTTGCTTATGACTAATTCCTTGTCTTTTCTTCTCTTCACAACTCTAGACCAGCCCTAAAGTGTGACAATCTTCTGCATCAATTTGTCAAATTTTATGTTGTAGCATATTTGATGCAGTGCTCCTAGCTTGTCTAGGCAGCCTCAGTTAGGGGAAGAACCCCTAATTGACTTCTCAAATACTCATGAGCTTCTCTAGGTAAAGCTTTAGTGAATATGTCTGCTAATTATTCTTTTGTATTCACATATTCCATTCGGACTTCTTTATCTTGTACTAATTCTCTTAAGTAGTGATACTTGATTGCAATGTGCTTGGTCTTAGTGTGCATCACTAGATTCTTAGAAATATTGATAGCACTTGTGTTGTCACAGAAAATAACAACAGGTTTAGTGATTTCTTCTTTCATGCCTATCAACAATTGTTTTATCCATACCAATTTTGAACAGTTTACTATAGCAACAACATACTCAACCTTGGCAGTAGATTGGGAAATGCAATTTTGTTTCTTGCTTATCCAAGAGACTAATCTTTGTCCAAGAAAGAAAGCTCCACCACTAGTACTCTTTATGTCATCTACATTTCCTGCCCAATCAACATCTGTATAAACTCGGAGTTCAAGTTTTTCATCCTTCTTATAATATAGACCATAGTCAGCAGTTCCTTTCAAGTATCTCATATTTCTTTTCACGGCCATCATGTGTGTTTCCTTAGGATTGGCAGAGAATCTTGCCACAATCCCAATAGCTAATGCAATATCTAGTCTGCTATGTACATCATACTACAATTTTCCAATCATGGATCTATACAGAGTCTAATTCACTTCTATAGCAGCATCATTCTTAGATAACTTTTGTCCAGTAACCATGGGAGTTCCCACTAGTTTAGCATCTTCCATCCCAAAAGTTTTTAGTATTTCATTAACATACTTAGACTGTGTAATGAAAATTCCATTCTTCCTCTGATATACTTGTAAACCAACAAATAATTTGATCTCACCAAACATACTCATTTCAAATTCAATTTGCATTTCATTTGAGAAACTTTTACATAATGCATCTTGTCCACCAAAAATAATGTCATCAACAAAAAAAATTTCCGATAGGATACCTTTACCTTCTTCATCCTTCATGTACAGATTGCTTGTGTCATTTGTTCTTGAAAATCCAATCTATATCAAGTAGTTGTGCAACCTCTCATACCATGCTCTGGGAGCTTGATTCAATCCATATAATTCTTTGTTCAATTTTCACACCATGTGTCTTCTGTTTGGATGAATAAAACCTTTTGGTTATTCTATGTAAACTTCTTCTTCTAGTATACCATTCAAAAATGCAGACTTGACATCTATTTGATATACCTTGAAATCTTTATAAGCAGCATATGCAAGTAGAGTTATTACTCCTTCCAATCTAGCTACAGGGGCAAATGTCTCCCCATAATCTATTCCTTCTTCTTGTGTGTAGCCTTTGCATACCAGCCTAGCTTTGTTCCTAGTGATTTTACCATTTTCATTCATCTTATTCTGAAACACCCACTTTGTTCCTATAACATTTTTATTTTTGGGTCTCGGCACCAAAGTCCAAGTATCATTCTTCTCAATCTAGTCAATTTATTCATTCATTGCTTGTATCCGGTCTTCATTCTCCAATACTTCTCTAGTTGTCTTCGGTTCAAATTCACATAGTAGCCATGTTGGATCCTTAGTCTTACTTCTGGTCTGGATTCCATAATTTTTGTCTCCAATTATCTATTCAAGCTTATGATGTCTTCTTACATATTTTTCCAAAATAGGTTCAGTTGTTCTCTCCTCTATTTCATCATGTTCCTCAACAAGATTGTCAAATTCAACTTCAGAATGCTCAGCAACCTCTTCTTGATATTCAACAACATTTTCTTATAGCTCAGCATGTTCTTGTTCTCTCTCGGCACTATTTTGCTGACGCTTGACAACTTTTGTCTGTCGCTCGGCATTGCTTACCTGAGACTCAGCATCAAGTGCAAGTCTGTTACTTGCCTCTTCTTCTTCTTCAATGTACACAAAAGATCTATAATCTTTTGGTTATTTTTTACTGTCAGCTTCATTTCTTTCTGCATACTCATCAATTTTGACATTCACACTTTCCACAATTTTGTTAGTGTTAGAGTTCAAACAATTATAAGCTTTACTTTTTGTGGAGTACCCTAGGAATATGCCTTCATCACTCTTATCATCAAACTTTCCATTCCTAGTGTCTTTTAATAAATAGCACTTACTTCCAAAGATTCTAAAGTATTTAACACTTGGTGCATGCCCATGCCATAATTTATAGGGTGTCAGATTTGTACCTTTCTTGATTTGTACCCGGTTAGGAGTGTAGACAGCAGTGCTTATAGCTTCTTTCCAATATTTTTGTGCCACATTCTTTTCAATCATCAATGTCCTTGCACAATCCAAGATAGATCTATTTCTCCTTTCTGCTATACCATTATGTGGAGGTGTTCTAGGTGTAGACATCTATCTTTTAATTCCTCTATCATTGCAAAATAGATTAAATTCATTTGATGTAAATTCTCCACCTCAGTTAGATCTAAGACATTTTAGGTTCCTACCTATCTCTTTTTCAACTTTAGCCAAATACCACTTAAAGAATTGAAAAGCTTCAAATTTTTCTTTTAGAAACATCACATGCATCATTCTAGTATGATCATCAACAAATAAGATAAAGTATCTAGCACCATAGTAACTTTGTACACCCATAGGTCCACAAAGGTCAGTATGAACCAAATCTAAAATGTTTTCAGAAGTAAAGGATTTTCTCTTGAAACTTGACTTTGTCATTTTTCCTAACTGGCATTCCTTGCACATCACATTCTCAGGTTTCTTCAATCTAGGTAGACCTCTTAGCTTTTTCTTCTTACTTATCTCTACCAGATTGTCAAAGTTAACATGACATAGCCTTTTATGCCATAACCAAATATCATCAAGTTGTGCAATTAAACATGTTTCTTCAGATAGGTCAAGATAGAACAAATTACCTCTAGTTTGATCACCACTTCCAATCAGTTCTCCAGTAGCATTAAATATTTTAGCTTGCTTGTGATGAAATTCCACTCGGTAACCAATTTTGTTAAGCTGAGCAACACTTAACAAATTGTAATTAAGACCTTCAACCCAATATGCATTTTCACAAGATATCTTATCAGTCAATTTAATCAAACATTTTCCTCTAACAGGACATGGTGCATCATTACCAAATTTTACACTTTTGCCTCTGTAATGATGTAAAGTCTCAAACTTATTTTTGTCACCAGTCATGTGATGTGAACAGCCACTATCAATAATCCATTTATCATTCTTGTTCACATAGGATATCAATGTAGTTTTCTCATCCTCATCAGATTCATCTTTCATTGCAACATAGACTACCTCAATTTCAAAATCATCACTATCAGTGCCAGTCTCTTTTTCAGCAATGTAACAAGATTTCTTACATTTTTCCTTTGTAGTCTTTGTTCCATTGGTAGCTTCTATCATCTTTACTATCTTTGTGTTTTCTTTTCCTTTCATCATCTTTATCCTTCATGTCAGGACATATAGTAGCTATATGACCAACTTTATTACATGCAAAACATATAATAGGGAGTTTACCTTTATACTTTCCTTTACCCCTTCTCAGTCTTTTAGCCATAAGAGCTTCTAGATTTTCTAGGTCTTCATCAGAAGTGTCACTGTCACTTTCACTATCACTTTCACTTTCACTTTCACTGATGCATCTTTCTTTTTCTTTCTTTGGCTTATTCAGAACTAGCTATGACTTGAAAGCAGATTCAACATTTCCAATGCTTCCAACAGTGAAATTATCATAGTTAAAGAGTTCAAAAGCAGTCAGCTTACCAACCAAACTTTCCAAAGTAATCACATTAGCAAAGTTACATCTAGATTCCTAAATAGCTAAGATCTTGATAGCATATATAAGACATGGGGTTCTTAGTACTTTCCCAATTATAGTTTCATCATCAATATCCCCATTTGCTCCTCTAATAGCATTCACAACTTCTTTTATTCTACCACAATATTGTGCAATGTTTTCTCCTTCTTGCATTCTCATTTCATCAAAATTACCTCTAAGACTCTCAGCCTTTTCTTTGAACACATTCAAGTCACCACCATAGATCCTTGCAAGAGTGTCCCAAATATCTTTTGTAGTTGTGCAATCCTTAATGTCCTCAAATTCTGGATAGCTTAGGGCAGATGCAATTTCCAGCATTGCCTGATTATGTTCTTGCTTATCTCCCATTTCTTCGGCAGTCAAAGGTGAGATAGGTGAGACATAACTATTCTTAATGTAGTACTTTGTAGAGTCACTAATACCAGCTAGATGTAGCTCCATCAAGCTTTGCCATGCAAGGAAGTTTTCCTTGTTCAGCTTCAGTACCTCCTTCTTATACATCCTGATCATTTGCTTCAAGCCTCTTTAAATTTGATTTCTGTCAACACTAATAATAAGCAAAAAAGAAGCTCTGATACCAATTGTTAATATGATTTAGAACAATAGAGAGGGGGGTGAATTAGTTGTTCTTAGGTCCTGATGTATAAAACAATCTCAAAAACTTATCCTGAAATCAGATCTAATAACCAAAACAAACTCCGTCATCACTGATTCAATAATAGAAACATCTAACAATGCAATCCACTATCCAGCTGTAACTTAACTTGCAAAACATAGTAATGTTCAAACCAAAACATTCACACAAGTATTAACACCAGGATTTATAGTGGAAACCCAATTTGGGAAAAATCACTTTGTAACATGCTACTATTATTTTCACTCTTCTGAAGTGAGCTCGGTAAAAATCCAACCTTGTCCAAGGTTACAATACACACTGTCAGGTGTGATGCAGTTAAAGGATTTCAATCACCCTATTAAAAGTGAGCCTAGTCATAGGACTTACATGCACTCCATTAGAATGCAACCTTATTCAAAGGATTTAATATATGACTGTTAGGTCAACATCTGTTAAAAGGATTTTGACTATTACAATGGTTAGAAAGTAGCAACAGTATTATCTAAAAATTATACAACTCACTTTGCAAAAATCAAATCCGATTCTATACACTAATGCTAGTTTACTGACTTTGAAACTTTGTCATTTCCATCTCTAATCTACTCAGAACTTTTCTTCAAGCAATCACCACAATTCTCCTTCAGCCTTTTCTACTTATTCAGTCAATAAAAATTTCCTCTTCCAGCATTCTCTATTCTCCATGTACATACATATCAAAATGCTCAAGTTCCCTTATATTTTTCTCAATTAGGTTAACTCATCTTTTGCCGCTCAATCTCAATCATAGATCTTAGGGTTAGGTCAGATTCATTGAATCTACCCGCTTTATCTTCTTCAGCTCCTTTTCTAGAATCATCTCAAATCTCTTAAAGATTTACAATAAAAAAATTTATAGTGCATTTAATGCTTCCAAACAATCAATAAATAAAGTCAACACGTTTTACATAATCCAAGAATTCAACAATGTCGGCTCCAAAATTAAACTCTCTTCAAATATAAAATTCTTGATGCTCGGTCAATACTGTGATTGTCCACTCGGTCTTCATGTAGAAAGCTCAGTCATTACTTAAACTATTTCCTTAGCTTACACTGTCTTCCTCGGTAATTTACCGATGCTTGGTCGACACTATAATTTTTCTCGGCATATACTAACTCAATCGACACTAACATTACTTGGCTTAAACATGATTTTTCCATTCTTTGCTTGGTTAAGCCTACCAGTTTAGTCTTCAGTCTTACTAAGATAAACAATACATTATCTCATCATTGCGCAACATAGTCAAGTACACTTTGTAGTATCAAGATAACTCAACCTTTCCCTAGGTGCTATTGTTACCAACCTTTCTTAGCCCCTTAGCAATGCTCAAATAGATATAGTACTTTCCTAAGTAGCAATAGTCTTACCAGTTAAGGTTTGACATGATGAAGGGTGCTCCCCTTAATACCACAAACACATAACAGAAATAGAGAAACAACAACAATATGCAAGAATAGAAAATTGGCTTTTTATTATCTCCACAAATGTGGAATTACAAACTTTCAGAATTATAATATGCAAAGCCACATGGACATTCCCTTACAATATTCTGTAGGACAAAGCCTCAAATCAATACCCAGATCTACTACCCAGAACTTCCCTAGACAACACTATGGGCCTTCTTTATATAGGCATTTTTCCACCACCCGAGAAGGTTCCAGAAATTTAGCCCTAAGGGCTGACCAAACTTAGAATTATTTTGTTTTTCAATTTATTACATCAAATTCAGCTCAAAATAAATTTTGAAACCCGAAAAAAAATTTTGAAGGAAAATTATATTCCACCATTTCAAGTGGCCCGACTTCCAAAGACCATAAGTCAACACCAGTTGACCTGATTGACTATTATAACCCCATTTCAAAAACACCACGAAGCGCTCTACAGGCTTGACTTGTGCAAGCACTTGTCGCCCAAATTTTTGACCTTATCTAGGGCCTCTAAAGCCTTCAAAACTAAGTTCAAAGTTTTTGTACCCTACTGCCAATACCAAAAATCTTTAATATCTTCAAAACTAGACCTGATCTAGCCATGAAACTTTGTTGGCAGGCTGATATGATTGAGATGAACCTCCACATGTAAAATTAGAACATTCCGAGATTGTAACACCAACTTACTAAAAATATCAAGTTTCCATAAATAGAAGCTATGCACAAGATAGCCCTTATTGAATACAAAAATAAAAATATTTTTGTGTGATGCAAGATTTCTCTTACACCCAGGATGCTCCTGCATCAGACACCTAGGGTAATTTGAGAAGTGACCCTGTCACGACTCAGGTGTGTAGAGGAAAACCAAGATGATTAACCTCCTCCTTTGTTAGCCATGATGAATCTTCAATAGGTCATCCTTTCCATTTGACCAAATACTCTTCATATGTCCTGTTCCTTGTGTTTCTGCCAACACGACTATCCAGTATGTCTTTAATCTCCTTGATATCTGAACTGGTTGATGGAATAATCCACTATTGTACTGTAACCTCATCTTCAACACCTCCCTCATGATACTCTATCAAATCTAAAATGTTAAACACTGGTGATATATTCAGCTCAATAGGCAATTCTATCTCATATGCATTTCCTGAATCATGCTTCTTCAGTATCTTACATGGCCCAAACTTCTTCATTTTCATCTTTTTATATGTACCAACTAGAAATCGCCCCTTCCACAAATGAACCATGACTTCATCTCCACCTGAAATTCCTTATGCCTCCTTTTCACATCTGCTTTAGCCTTATACTGTGCATTCATCTTGGTAATATGCTTTCTCACCTCCTCATGGATGTTCTTCAAGTGTTCTGCAAAATCCCCAGCTTCAGCACTACTTATTTATCCTTTATCTATCTTTCTCAATTATGATGCATTTCTGGGACTACTCCCATATATAATTTGGAATGGTGATTTACCAGTGCTCCTGTTGACAGAATTATTGTATGCAAATTCTGCCTGTGGTAAAATCAAATCCCATCCTATTGGCTTATCTCCAACCAAACATCTCAGCAAATTTCCCAAACTCCTATTCACCACCTCTATCTATCCATCAGTCTGTGGATGATGTGATGAACTGAACTTCAAATCTATCTTCAACTTCTTCCACAATGTACACCAGAAATATCCAACGAACTTAGTGTCTCTATCTGAAACTATGGTCTTTGGCAAACCATGTAGTCTCACTACTCTGAAAAACAATTATGCTATATGAACAACATCATTAGTCTTTTTACAGGGAATGAAATGTGTCATCTTTGAAAATCTGTCAACCACCACAAAAATTGAATCATGTCCCCGCTGTGTCCTTGGTAAACCAAGAATAAAGTCCATACTGATATCCTCCCAAGGCTTCTCTGGTATAGGTAATGGCTGATAAAACCCTATATTCTACTTCACTCTCTTCACCATCTGACATACTCTACAACTCTGTACAAAATTCTTGACATCTTGTTGCAACTGTGGCCAATAATAATTTTCACTAACCAAAGCAAGGGTTTTATCTCGACCAAAATGTCCAGCCAATCCTCTACTATGCTTCTCCTTGATGAGATTCTCCCTCATAGAGCTTCATGGAATGCACAATTGACTCCCTTTGAATAGCATATCATCATGGATGATAAAATCCAGCCATTTCATCCTGTCTAGAGTAACAGGTTCTTTACAAGCTTTCCAAGCTTCACCAAAATCAGGATCCTCTGGATACAAATTCTTGAGTTCTTTCAACCACCTCAATCTGCATCTTTGTCAGCAATAGTTTCCTTTGGCTAAGTGCATCTATAACCCTGTTAGACTTTCCACTTCTGTGTTTCAAAACAAATGTATAACTCCACAAAAACTCAACCCATTTCAAATGCCTTTGATTCAACTTTCCTTGTCTATTCAAATATTGCAAAGCTTGATGATCAGTATACAACACAAACTCCTTAGGAAGTAGATAGTGTCTCCACTTCTTCAATGCCTGAACTATAGCATAAAATTCTTGATCATAAACAGAATATTTTTTCTTGGCATCATTTAACTTCTTACTTAAATAAGCAACAGGTTTGCCTTCTTGGCTCATAACAGCTCCTATTGTAGTACCGCTACCATCATAGTCTACTTGAAACACCTTATTAAAATTTGGAAGTGCTAAAATAGGTTGTTCTAAAACTTTTTGTTTCAACAATTGAAAACTCTTTTCTGCCCCATTAGTCCACTTAAACTATTTTCTATCCCCTCTCATTATTTCAGTCAAGGGACCACAAATGCTGCTAAAATTTCTAATAAACTTTCTATAAAAACTAGCTAGACCATGAAAAGATCTTACCTCGGTAGCACTCCTTGGAGTAGGCCATTCAAGGATAGCTTGTACCTTCTCTGGGTCCATTTTTAGACCATCTATTGAAACTACAAATCCCAAATACACTAACTCTTTCTTCACAAAACTGCACTTCTTCAAATTAATCAACAATTTCTCATCTCTCAGCTTCTCAAACACCATATGAATATGCATCATATGTTCCTCCAATGTCTTGCTAAAGATCAAAATATCATCTAGGTAAACAATGACAAACTTACCCAAAAATTCTTTCAGAACCTCATTCATGAGCCACATGAAAGTGCTCGGTGCATTGGTTAGCCCAAAAGGCATGACTAACCACTCATGCAGTCCTTCCTTTGTCTTGAAGGAAGTCTTCCATTCATCTGCTTCTCTGATCTGAATCTGGTGATATCCACTCTTCAGATCTATCTTTGAAAAATACATAGCTCCACTCAAACAATCCATAATATCATCCATTCGTGGCAATGGAAACCTATACTTTATTGTGATCTTGTTTATTGCTCTGGAATCTATACACATTCTCCATTCTCCATTCTTCTTTGGTGCTAGTACCGCTAGTATAGCACATGGACTCAAACTCTCTCAAATCAACCCCTTCTACAATAACTCATGTACTTGTCTATTCAACTCTTCACTTTCTACTAGTGTCATTCTGTGTGCTGCCCTTTTTGGCAAACTGGCTCCTGGAATCAAATCCATCTGATGACTAATCTTCCTTACCAGTGGTAATCCATCAAGTACATTATCAAATACAATATCCTAAAATTCATTCAACAAATCTGCAACCTCTACAGGTACATCCTCTGCTTCCTCTTTACTAGCTTTTGGAATTAAAGAAAAACACACATGCTCATGCTTGATACCATCTAGGAATTTTCTTCCATCAACAAAAGTTATTCTTGCATTACCACATACCTTTTCTTCGGTCTCCTTCAATGGCTTTAGCTTATGTCGCACTCCATCCTTTGTCAGGGAATAGGTATTCACACGACCATCATGTACAGCACATCTATCAAACTACCACGGTCTACCCAATAACATATGACATGCATCCATAGATATGATATCACATAGTACTTCATCTTGGTACCCGCTGATCTTGAACTTTACCAGGCACTGTTCACTGACCATGACCTTATGGTCATCCTGCACCCAGGAAATCCGATATGGATGTGGGTGTTTCTATCTCTTGAGCTTCAACTTTGTCACCATCTCTTCTGACACCAAATTTTTAGTGCTTCCACTATCGATAATCACATCACAACATTTACCCTCACACTTGCATCTAGTGCAAAACAGGCTCCTCCTTTGTTCAAGTTCATTCTCACCACTCAGTAAGACTCTTCTGTTAATCAGCATTTCTCCTCTTTGAACATCTTTAGAATTTGATGATCTGGCATTTTCATCTACATGTGCAACTCTGGCCTCGCCTTCATTCCTCCTATCTGTCCTTCCTTGGCATTGAGGACATTCAAACGCCCTATGACCTTCTTCTCCACAGTGAAAACATGTTCCACAGAAGCCTCTTCTTCCTGAACCTTGTCCTCTTCCTCTTCCTCTCTGATCTCTATTGTTCTGATCTTAGAAATGATTGGAATTGTTTCCTCTCTGATTTTGACTACTACTAGCCTCATCCTTCTTTTTCGGATCTTCATTTCGGCCTCCATATGACCATTCACCAGATCATCCACCGTGACCTCTTCCATTTTGTCTGCTCTCAAACTTCTTGTTCAACTTTTCCTCTACTTTTAGGGCAAACTGGTATGCCTCTTCAATACTGTTCATTCAAACTAGATTCAGCTCCTCCTGAATGCTAGGCCTCAACCCATTAAGGTAACGAGTAACTTTCTCCTTATCAGCTTCTGCATGGCCTGTTTTGATGAGGATTCAATAGAACTCCTCTGTATACTCCTAAACAGATCATCCCGCTTGCTTCAAACTTTGCATTTTCTTCAGTAGGTCAAGCTCATAATCAACAAGGATGAACTATCACTTCAATTTATCCACCATCTGATCCCATCTTGTGATTTTATCTTTCCCTCTTCTATTTTGCTCCAATTGAATCTCTTGCCACTAGATCTTCGCATGACCTTTCAGTCTGGCCTTCACGAATTTGACCCTATCAGGATCCTCAATATCTTCATACTCAAAATATTCTTCACATTCATTGATGCAGTCGATCAATTCTTCTAGGTTAAGATTTCTTGAAAATGCAGGAACCTCAGGGTATGTGCACAAAAATGGGGTACCAAAAAGATGCCAAAGTTTTTTTTGGCCCCATTGTGTGCAAAGGGTGCACGCCAAAAAGGGCGTGTGCCAAATAGGGCACATGCCCTATGGCTTGGATTGCCCTTTTTGGCATGCGCCCTTTGTGGTTTTATTATAAAACCACTCACTACTCATTTGAAGCTCACAATTTTGAGCTTCAAAATGCCATTAGCAGCAGCAAGGTTTCCCTTTAGCGCGCACACGGTCTAGAAGAGGCATTTTTTTTCCCACGAATTTGTATGCAATGCCTCCTCATCAGCATAGATCAAGAAGAAGCAAAAGAGGTAGGTTTTTTTTAATGATTCTTGAGTTGTTTATGTGTAAATGTTCATTTTTTATTTGTTTTTCAATTTACATTTTGTTTTATTGTTATTTGTAATTTTATTTACAAATAGAATTAAAAAATAATAATTTTATTTAAACTACAGGCAATAATGATGCACCCGAAGAAAACCCTCATTCAAACCCTCCAATTAATGAAGAAAACCAACCGCCTCCTCATGTAGAAGAAGAAAATATTGAAGACCCACTACCACAACCTCCACTAATCGAAAAACCTCTTCCTGGAGCATCACAAACTTTGTTTGAAAAAATAGAAAATGGGAAAAGGGAATTAGAAAATTTAATCAATAGATTAAAAGTATCCATAAATAGAAATCCCGAAAGAGCAACACTTGCTTCCTCCTTAGAATCAATTCTTACCCACAAAGGATTAATTAGTGGGAAATTGAATATCTGGCATAATAAAAGAGAAGAACAGAAACAATATTATGCTGTTAAGTTGTCATATGAGGGCATTAAAAAGAAAAAAATCACAAAAGATGACATTTGTAAACTCTTCAAAAAGCTAGGGCAAAATGAAATTGTCAGAACTACATTGAGGAGGTTCCCAATTCACTAGTGCATTAATGAAGATATTAAAAATAAATTTTGGGATAGATGGTGGATGGTCTTTGATAACCCTCCTTGCAACAATCATGAGGTTCCCATATATTTTTTGAGGAAACTCTATTGCGAGTTCATCCTTAGTGAGGTGCCCAATTATTTTGACTTTTTAGATTCTCAAGGTAGAGGTGGGGGATCATCATTTAATAGACCGGGGGCACATGTTGACCCCAATGCACCCAGGGCACCCCTTGGCAAGCTCCATATTGAGCATGTTAGTGTTCCTTCTATAGTGAAGGAACATGTGGAGGTGGACACACTAGGCACCATTAATGCCCTCACCCAAACTCTCATTGATGTTGTTAGCCCATTAGTCCAGAGGGAGGATGAGCAATCTTCGAGGGGCCACTTATGCCAATCATGTGGGTCCTTATGCACATATGGTACTCCTCATGGTAGGGCTGGTGATGATGATGGTATGATGACTAGTGACTTCCTAAACACAACATTTGGCATTGACACACAGGTAAATATTTGCAATTCCAGTTATATTTATTTTGTTCATATATTCCATTTATAACCAAATGAATAACTAAACTAGTATATGATGTATATGTAGGGTCAAAGTGTTAGTGGAACCGAGCATGTCCCCCCTGCCACTTTCTACACTAATAAAGCTCCACAGTTATTTATCAAAAAAAATAATTGAATTAATACATTAAGTTATTATACATGATTTTATCTGATAACTTATTGTACTGTGTATTAGTTCACTGTTGGACCTTCTACATTCGTAGTAGATAGTGAGGGGCGACACTGTGCATTTGGAGAGGTATCTATATTTATTGTTAATTACATTTACTTTGATCAAATTATATTAAAAAAATGAATGAGCAAATAATTTATGAAAAAAACTATTATCAAAATCCAGACTCAAAGCACTGTTGGAAGTGAGCACATTCCTTCTCCTG
Organism: Chamaecyparis obtusa; assembly: GCA_027943335.1. Taxonomy (NCBI): domain Eukaryota; kingdom Viridiplantae; phylum Streptophyta; class Pinopsida; order Cupressales; family Cupressaceae; genus Chamaecyparis; species Chamaecyparis obtusa. Next base: position 10,896 of record BSBK01003519.1, on the reverse strand, counting down.
GCTTTCATATGACATCGTGGAGTCCACAGGTATATATGTAATAAAATACTATAACCAACATATTACCAGTATATTCTTATATGAATAATTATCTTCTAAATTATCTTGCATGTTCTCTAGGCCACTGTTGCGACAACTTCCACATCTACACCATATCCAGTTGCACGTGGTGGCACTTTCACAGAGGTACCATTAATGCATGTCATTTTGCAAATAATTATAAATATTCTTAATAGATGCATAATAATCTACTTGATTCATTTTTAGATGATGACATCAGAAACTCCTCCTGGTGTTCGAGAGTCTTTGGATCATGGAGTTGCTGTTGTTGTTGCTAGTTCTGAGGCACTTACTGCAGTATGAAACTAAATTTAATTATCATTGTCATCTTAATAGTTCAAATTGAATTTATAACAATGTTCACATATGGAAATTGAATTACTATTTTGATTGTATATCCAGGGACTTTTCACTCTTGATCACCAGCCTAGCTCTGCAGTGGATGAACATAGTGACTACATATTTGCGGTAAGAGAAAATTCTAGCATATGTCATTATACATTTTAATTTTGATTTACATATTACTCATTAATGCTTATACTTTTTATTTTTTCAGCTCTCTTTACAGAATAGTCTAGATAGGAGGACAAGTGAACGCGTTCGAAAGACTCCAGCATCCACTACATCCCCATCCACTCAAAAATCAAAAACAGCTCGAGACTTATTTTCTTACCCTAGCGGGAAATGAGTAGAATAGGGATACTTTTATTGTATGCCTACTTGGCATTATTGGACACACATTTTGTACACCTATATGGCATTGCTGGACATATATTTTGTACACCTATATGATATTATCAGACATATCTTTTGTACACTTATATTGCATTATTCGACCAAACTTTTATTGGCCTATATGATATCATCAGGCATGTTGTTATTACATACGCATGTACATTGTATTCTTGATTGGCAATGTCTTATGTGTTTACATTGTTGTCCATGCTTTCATAGTAAATTGGTTATTCATTTCAAATTTCAAAATTGACTACAAAATGTTTATGTTTTCATATGCACGTGATTGTATCTCTGCTTTATGTTTTCGTAGTAGCACTATTGAAATATGGCTTTACTCTTTGTACTGCATGCATTCTGTACCTTGATCATGTGGGTCATTACAGTATAGTTGTGTATATCAGTGATGTAATTTTTTGGGAAGAAATTGTGTATATTCAGATACCTTTTATGGTTTTACAAAATATATCTTAGAATTAGGTAGGGTTAATTTGGAACACAACCCCCAAAAACTGCTACTCCACTTTCCTTCCTAGACCTAATAGGTCACTTTTACAAAGGAACCCTATTACAGACTTAACACCCAACCTTGCCACTTTTCACAGAGTATTAATATGGTCCTAATTAGATAAATTTGAAGTCAATTGGATCCTATAGGCTTTCTATACCCAAAAGCCCCAAATTGCTCCCTCTAGGCCTTCAAAACTAGGGCCTTCTTTAAAAAAACTCAAAACTCATTTCTAGAACTCCTCCTTGTGGATTCACCTTTCATTTTACATATACTTCTATTGTTTCAAATAAAATTATACCCTTGTTAAGGTGGATCCTTTGCTGCTACACTTGTGGCATCAATTTTGTGCCCTTTTTCCACTCTTCCTCATGGTGTACACCCACTAAAACAACTTCTCCTGCATTCAAATGGTTAGTAACATCATACATATGTTACATAGGGTCCATTCAATGAGAAACAGCAATTACATTCATTGAATGGCCCATTATATCATCAAAAAGACCAAAATGGAGTTATTTTAATGCACCAATATGACCACCTACAGCAACTTTCCAAATCTGAAGTAAAATAGATTATATAATCATTCAATACAAATGAAAAATGATGTTATGATGTTATTATATCACCCACAATTCTGTTCCAAACCCAAAACAATCAACCAAACATCAAAAAAATAAGATTTTGCAAGGAAAAACTAAGTCCTTTGCCAGGACTTCTAGGACTTATAATATTTAAATTAAATTGTTTATTAGATATTGCCATTATTGGCCTTAATATATCCCAATTCACTTTTAGGAATTCTTTAGATCCACTACCTCCATTTGGTTCCAAGGTGGACTTAGGTGTTTGGAGAGCTGCTCCTGCACCAAAATTCTTCATTTAAATTTCAAGACATTCGATAAATTCTTTGCCTACTAACAAACCAAGTTGGGAAATTAATGGGTCTATTTTTGGACCTCGAAGGAGTTGGTCACCTAAACAAGAACTAATGCAGAGGTTACAGCAAGAAAGTGGAGTTCCCTTCTTTTAGCTCCCACAACTCACCAACCAACTACAAAGGCTTAAATGTGTTCCCAAGCTCTTACAATGGTGTAACACAACCAATAAAATGGATTTCTATCCCAAAAAACTCCCTTTGCAAGTTTATACACTCAATCAAACTTCAATGCCCTTTTGGCTTTAGGGACACTAGGCCTAAACCTAGCCTTTAGTTAGAACTCTTCACCAGTGAACTTCCTAACCACTCCCAAGCATGTAGATGGTCCTCATATGACCTAAGGACTCTAAAAAAACTCTTGGTTTGATCCCTTTACAACCATACCATAGCAAACTAGACCTGCACGCCAATTTCCTTGTAGCCTTCTCAACCTCAATTTTCCACTCTAACTTCTTCACAACTTGGTATCTTGACACAATCAGGATATTTTTAGACACCCATTTGGAAGTTATTTAAGATCCCAAAGCCTTGTTTTCCAACTCCACTCTAGCACCACCTAACACTCACCTTGGACACAGACCTAATTTAATGCAGAGGTGATAGTCGGAAAGTAGTGGGCCTTTCACTTGACTCCCACAATTCACCAATCACCTGTAATGACTTAAGGGTATTCACAATCTCTTAGGATGGTGTAACACAATCAATTAAGTTATTTTCTATCCCAATAAACTCCCTTTGCAAAGTTAGACACTTAATCAAAGTTCAATGTCTTTTTGGCTTTAGGGAAACTAGGCCTAAAAGTGACTTATTGCTGAAACTCTTCACCAGTGGACTTCCTGACCACTCCCAAGCATGTAAATGGTCCTCATTTGACCTAAGGCCTCTAAAATAACAACTGGTTCATTCCCATCAAGACCATACCATAGTGAACTAGACCTGCACCCACTTTCCCTTGTAGCCTTCCTAATAGAGGTTTTCTACTCTAACTTTTGAACCACTAAGTATCTTGATAAAATCAGGGTATTTTCAGAAACGGTCCTGTAGCACCTAACAAATCAATTATATGTCGCACGAGCTCCGAGATATGACCCTGCAAAGATCGTCGATCTCATGCTTAAGGGACCTTGAGGGACACTTCAGCACGGAGTCATCGGTGGGGTTCGAATGACTGTGTGTGGTGAATGAGGTTACCACTAGCATTTCCCTGGCCATTCAGAGTTGTTGGAATTGACGGTTTGATGCTACGACTGACGGTTCGAAAGATACGCAACATTGACCATTTTAGTTGAGGAACACTTTGAGTTCTAACTCCGACTAAGAATGTGTTGCCGAATTTAAAATAAGTTGAATCTCTGAAAACTGAGATAGGATTTTGTAGGCCCTAGTAACACAGTCTCGTAGCACATGATGAATCGATTCTATGTCTCACGAGCTCCAAGATATGACCCCACAAAGATCTCTAATTTCATGCTTAAGGGACCTTGAGGGACACTTCAGCACGGAGTCATCCGCGGGGTTCGAACGACTGTGTGTGGTGAATGAGGTTGCCACTACCATTTACTCAACCATTTGGAGCTGTTGGAACTTATGGTTCGATGCTACGATCGATGGTTGGAAAGATATGCAACGTTGACCATTTCAGCTGAGTAACACTTTGAGTTCTGACACCGACCGAGAATGTGTTGCCAAATTTAAAATAAGTTGAATCTCTAAAATTTGAGATAGGATTGTGTAGGCCTCAGTAACACGGTCCTGTAGCACCTGAAGAATCAATTCTATGTTGCACGAGCTCCAAGATATGACCCTACAAAGATTTTTGATTTCATGCTTAAGGGACCTTGAGGGACACTTCAGCACGGAGTCGTTGGTGGGGATCGAATCATTGTGGGTGTCGAATGAGGTTTCCACTAGCGTTTACCTAGCCATTTGGAGCTGTTGGAACTAATTGTTTGATGGTACAACTGATGGTTGGAAAGATACGCAACATTGACCGTTTCAGCTGAGGAACACTTTGAGTTCTGACACCAACTGAGAATGTGTTTCTGAATTTAAAATAAGTTGAATCTCTAAAAATTGAGAGAGGATTTTGTAGGCCTCGGCAACATGGTCTTGTAGCACCTGACGAATCGATTCTATGTCTCATGAGCTCCTAGATATGACCCTACAAAGATCGCTGATTTCATGCTTAAGGGACCTTGAGGGACACTTCAGCACGGAGTCATCGGCGGGGTTTGAACGATTGTGCATGGTGAATGAGGTTGCCACTAGTGTTTACCCATCCATTCGAAGCTATTTGAATTGACGGTTTGATGCTATGACCGACAGTTGGAAAGATACGCAACGTTGACCGTTTCAGCTGAGGAACACTTTGAGTTCTGACACTGACCGAGAATGTGTCACTGAATTTAAAATAAGTTGAATCTCCAAAAATTGAGAGTGGATTTTGTAGGCCCCGGCAACACAGTCTTGTAGCACCTAATGAATTGATTCTATGTTGCATGAGCTTCGAGATATGACCCCGCAAATATCACTGATTTCATGCTTAAGGGACCTTGAGGGACACTTCAACACAGAGTCATCGGCGGGGTTCGAATGACTGTGCATGGTGAACGAGGTTGCCACTAGCATTTACCCAGTGATTCAAAGCTATTGGAACTGATGGTTCGATGCTACAACTGACAGTTGGAAAGATACGCAATGTTGACCGTTTCAGCTAAGGAACACTTTGAGTTCTAACACCGACCGAGAATGTGTTGCCAAATTTAAAATAAGTTGAATCTCTAAAATTTGAGATGGGCTTTTGTAGGCCTTGGCAACACAGTCCCGTAGCACCTAATGAATCAATTCTACATCGTACGAGCTCCAAGATATGACCCCGCAAAGATCATCAATTTCATGCTTAAGGGACCTTGAGGGACACTTCAACATGGAGTCATCGGCAGGGTTGGAATGACTGTGCATGGCATGTACTTGCATGAGGACATTATATATTATAGAAATCCTGCACAGAAGCAACTGGCAAGCTACTCAAAAAGTAGTAACTAATAGCAAGTGGGATAATGCAAATCCTTTAATAAACCACTATCTTCTTTACTCAAGCAACATCTGGTTCATCTGCTCAACTGGGGCATGTTTGGGAACAGACAATCTCCATTTAAACTCAAGTCTCTAGAAGTAGTTATATTTGTCAGTGGAGGAGATACACCCATTGTATCTACAATAACTTCATGCTCACTGGAATTTCCATTACTCTTCAATTGGGATACTCTTTCCAAAATTGCATCTACCCTTTTACCAATTAATGGGTCTATTTGTGGACCTCGAAGGAGTTGGTCACCTAAACAAGAACCTTGAGATGAAGTAGGAACTTCTCTATGAAAGAGATCAGTACCTTGAGAAGCTCTCCACTTGTCAGCTGAATTAAAACCTTGGACCATAGATGGCTACCCTTTGTTGTAAAATGAGGAGTGAGACTGCCTTGCCAAAGGTGGCAACGAACTTACCTTTCAATGATAATGCCCAAGTCCCGTAAATGCAAGGCCATTGACAAATAGTCATTTCTAATAGAAATATTTGTGGTGCTAGAATGAAGTGCATGACCAAATTCTTTGCCTGCTAATGAACCAATTTGAGGCTTCATTTCACATTGCTCTGTGGATAATTTCACAACACTTGTTACTTCTTTATTTGAATTTTTGTTGTCAGTGTGAATGTGCACTGAAGAGATTTTGTCACTACTTGAGCTACCAGTTCCAAGAACCCTATACCTCACACTTCCTTTGTAAACCAAGCCTAATTAGGCCAATTAGGTCTGTGTACAAGGTGAGAGTTAGGTGGTGTTGGATTGGAGTTGGAAGACAAGGCTTTGGGATCTTACATAACTTCCAAATGGGTGTTTGAAAATGCCCTGTTTGTGTCAAGATACTCAGTTGTGAAAAAGTTAGAATAGAAAATCTATGTTGAGAGAGCTACAAGGAAAAGTGGGTGCAGGTCTAGTTTTCTATGGTATGGTTGTAAAGGGACCAAACCAAGATTTTTTTTAGCATCCTTAGGTCATATGAGGACCATCTAAATGCTTGGGAGTGGTTAGGAAGTCCACTGGTGAAGAATTCTAGTTAAAGGCTAGATTTAGGCCTAGTGTCCCTAAAGCCCAAAAGGCACCAAAGTTTGATTGAGTTTGTAAACTTTCTAAAGGATTTTGTTGGAGTAGGAAACCCTTTTTTTGGTTTTGTTACACCATTTAAGGATTTTTTGAACATCCTTAGGTCATTGTCTTCTTAAGCCAAATCCCTGTCTGTGTCATGGTTCGCACCTTCCAAGTGCACCCAAAGCATGCATAAGGCAGCTCTCCTCCACTTTCTTGTAACAAAACTCATTGTACCTTCCTTATTTCATGTTATGTTGTCAATATACATTTTATTGGATCCATCCCTAGGGTTAGAAGGTCATACTATGCATGGATCTCATAAATCCATAGTGGAAACAAGAGGAAATCTGATCTAACATGTTTTGAGGAGATTTGACCAAGTTTTATATCTGATCTAACATGTTTTGAGGAGATTTGATCTAAGAACAAATCTTATTTATGTCCCATCATTAGTCACATAAAAATTACACAGTTTTGCATTGGATAAAACACCATAAAAATGCTAAGAAATTATTGTAAACATGTTTCTTTTTGTATTAATATTATGAAACATGTTTACAACTTTTCTCAATAAAGGTGCTGGTAGGAAAGAGCTGAGTGGAGAAAACCTCTGGCATTGCCCCAAAAAATATGCAGTGTTGCATTATCATTATAATTACAAACTTCCCTCTATACACATGGGGTATGTACCATAGAAGCTAACTTTGTCAGAGAAACAAATAGTACAGTTGAACACATATTACAACATTTTAGTACAGCTCGATTTAGTCCATTGAACCAACTGGATCTCCCTTAACCTTTAATGTGTTAAGTATTGCCTCATGCTCTAACTCAGGAACCTTCCAAAGAGTTCTTTTCACTAGCTTGTCCCCATATCTGATCAAAGTAACATTCGAAGCAACAACAAGGTTTGAATAATGTAGAATCTTCCTGTCTGTCTCCCAGTCCTCGAACAGCCACAACTTAGAGTTCTTCATACCATATCATCTAAGCCATGTTCCTGTTACAACAACTACTCCTATAGGGTATTATAATCCTTCACCATCTACAACTACGACATCCAATTTCTTTTTGGCCTCAACACAATGACATAAATAATAATCTATCCCTTCGTCATTGTATTCAGGTGCAATAACTACAAAAACATGACCTGCAACAATGTAGACATATTCAGTACATTAATATCCAAAATAGTTTAGACAAACTATATAAATGGACAATTTACCTAGTTGTACTATATCTGACAAATGGTCAAAGTCAATAGATGTTACCATGTCCCCTAGTTGCAATGTTGTTGGCAGATGATAGGAGTCAAGTGGGCTCAAAGGTCTTATAGACCATTCATCAACCCATTCCTTTGAGTCGCACTCATCCCAATTCTCCTCTGTACAAGATGAACAAAAGCATGCCATATGTCATGTGTATACCATCCATGAACCTACATTACAACTTCTAAAAGAGTGTAGCTCACTTGATCTTGTTACTGTACAACAATCCTCATATGGTGCAATGTTAGTTTCATCAATCAACCAAAAAAATCTATGAACTGTTGACTCACCTTCCTTACTTGGGCCCATTGTGGCATTACACCAGTTGACAATACATCTTGCATTTGATAATTTTTCTCCCCCCTCATACTTTAATTCTTCACGTGCTAAAGCTCTTTTTATACATGCTCCCGCACCATCATGCTCTCCCTTTCCATGGCCCACCTCAGTGAAATTCCACATATATTGAATATCAGTGTTCTTGTGCATCCTGCTCAACCAATAAAACATACGAGAATTATTGAATTGGGATGTGCAATTATCTAACCATATGATGTGTTGATGATATGGTATGCTCCTATTTTCCAAATCACCGTAAAACAAACTAAAGCAACCATGTACAAACTCTGTAGAATGTGAGTGATCATCGCTCATATAAAAATGCTACTCCCTCAATATCTTCCTATTTTCCTCCGTACTATCAGGTGCATGCAAGTATGCTATATGAACAAATATAGCAACCTATTGAGAGTTGTAATATTGTGATTGTACCTCATTTTGTGGTTGCAAAGTGTAGTTTTTAGCAAAGTCCACAACTGAAAAAATTGTATCAATCGGAAAAGTGTCCTTGCATAACTTGAATTGTGTATCCAACCATCGTGCTCTATGTGTATGCATTGCATATTCATACACAATTTTTCTGCAAAATATATCCATGAACTGATACACCGGAATCCTGTCAATTACTAAATCACATCTTTTTGCCTCTTTTCCATCTTTTAGAGCATATGCAATGATCTTATATTTTCCAAATTCTACTATTTCATTCCCAATTGCACGACTACTTTCCATATGCTGACAAACAAGTAAATCTTGCAAACCACCACAATGTACACATGTACCATTCAAACATGATAGTTTGTGAAATTGTTGTCCATCCGATCTATGACATAAAATGGTAGCTATCAATTTCGTTGAAGATCTAGGTGGCTCCTTTATGTTACACTCCTGCAAGACATTGTTAGCATGCAAATGTACACATATATGCTGATAGACAGTATAATGGTTAGAAAATTCAATATGTACTCTACAACAACAAGTTGTGCGTGTGTGATTTATCTTGACATAAAAAGGTTTAGCCATTTCAAAAAATCTTTGACTAATTTTAATTTGAGGATACGCATCTATAAATTTTGCAAAAAATTGTGTCTGGGTTGAATCCAAAAAATGCTTTGGATGTGGATCACACAATCGACTACCAATCCTCCTCCTTACAACATCTCTTTGATTAGGAGATACTCGTGTATTATTCTTCCAAAAATTTTCAATGAAGGATTTCAAAGCTTCAACAATGTCTTTGTCTTTCCGTGGCAATCTACCAAAAAAAAGCCCATAGTTCATTGCTATTTGAATCTTCCACTCTTTGACGCCTTTCCACGGCTCTCATTAGAGACCTTCTACTTATTTTCAATGATTTACTTGTCTTTCTAATGAGTTGAGACTTCTTCATTTGATTTCTTACTATTTTTGATGTTATCACACATCGTGTGACATTACTATCTTTCATGTGTGATGTAGAACCCACAGTCCCATATGCATCCATTAGATTCTTTACAATAGCTTTTTCAGTGGAGGTGTCATCTGTTCTTAACCCAACAATCTTCATGATAGGCCTAAATTTCAGATTTCTCATCATTTCAACAAACCATTGACATCTTCCTGTGACATTCAAATTATCAAAAAATATCCTCCAAATTCGGTTAGTATATCTTTGACAAGTGCGCTTGGGAATCTTGTCAAGCATTGGTTTCAAAATATTAGTGTCAATATCAATCAAATATTTAGGCTTTCTATGCAAAACTCTAGGAGGTGTTCTCAATTGTTGTGTAGGCTCAAAATTGGGAATGTCAACAATGTTAGGTATGAATTGCGTACCTTCGACCAAAGATGATGTGCCTTCAAATTGAGATGTGGAAGATGGACCTTCACCGACTTGAGATGAATATGGTGTTTCTTCAACATGATGCAATGGTGTGATTCCTACACCTTCGGAAGTTGGAAATGAGGTGCCTTCACAATGATGCAATGATGTGTCTACCCCTTCAGATGTAGCTAATGGTGTGCCTTCAACATAATATGATGGTGTGGCTACACTTTGAGGTGTAGAGTGTGCGATGTCTTCAACATTAGATAATTCATGTGCACCTCCAACATTGGATGATGGCATCTTTTCAACTTGCGATCCAATAGATGATATACTCACCCCTTCATAATTCATTGTCTTATTGCATGAAACTTTCTCATTCGGTTCCTTTGTGTTTCCAATTCGAATTCTCTCCTATTAGGTAATTCTTCTTGTATGGGCTCCAATTGTCGTTGTTCGCGAAGTTGTCTCATTCTTTCTCTTTTCTTCTCTTTCTCTATTTCATGCTCTTTGGGTGTTTGAATCTTAGGTCATTTTCTCGGCATGATGAATAAGATCTATATATACATTGAAATTCATTAAAATTTACACATTATAAAATATCAATCTAATACAACAATTATGGTTTTTTTAATCAATCTATTATAATAAGTCATAACATAATATAAAAGTATTACAATTTATATATATCAAAATTGTAATACAACTATAGTCCAATACATGTCTATTTATGCTTTCCACAAGTCCATATAATATGAAATAAAATAAAAAGGATTTATTCACATTTTGGCATGCAAGAACAAACAAAACTTACCTTGAAATATGTCAAATTTGCTAAATAAAGGTTGTTTTTTGCACCACAATGTTGACCTTGCAACAAAAGGTGGTCCAAGTTGATAAAATAGTCTTCTTTTTTACCTCCAACACCATGAAAGTGAATATTTGTTGTGCAAACTACATGTTCCAAATAGAATATAGTAAAAGTGGGCCTCCTTCACAGGATTCTTGGGTTTTTTGCCATTTTTGGGCTTTCTACAAAGGGCGTGCACCAAATAGGGCGTACGCCCTATTTGGTGCATGCCCTATTTGGTGCAT